>OU343137.1:10122500-12622500 GCA_910594945.2 Amphipyra berbera | reverse complement strand
GGTCGGTCTGTACTAATTTTGTGCATAAAGAATTAAATAAATAAATAGCGTGTGCTACCTCACTTCAGTCTGCTTCGTAATGTTTTTACCACACATTCTTCTGTAAATCTTTTTAAACAAACTTGCCTCATATCCCGACTTACCACAACGCATCTATATCTAACGGCATTTATCTTCATTCTCCTTGCCTTTTCACAATTATCTTGGCGTCAGCTTCCAGTCTAACCAGATGCGGCTGAACACCAGTATTTTACACGGAGCGAGTTCCATCAGACCTCCGCAACCCTGTTACTGGGCAATGCCGATATCCTAAGGTTAGACTGATATACAAGGTTAGTCGGAAAGGGGGTACTAAGCCACGGGCCATTTAACGTATCACTGATGATTGTTTTAAAGAAAATGACAAAATTTCGAAATTCGATAAAAAAAAACGTGCAAAATGATTTTTATTTTAGTTTTTTCAAAAATTCTTCGTCCCTGCTTTAGTTATGAAATCAGAAAAAAGAGTTTCTAATCCGTGACCACAATAATGATCTAAAATGTAAACACAGCTGATCATAGCTGAGGATAGATAGAACTTAGCGTTAATTCTATAAAATCTTTGAACAGCTATTTCTCTTAAACTAATGACTTTTGACGAAAGTTGTAGAACAAAAGTTATCCATAATTATGGGTACTTTAACACCCTTCTGGCTTAGTACCCCCTTTCCGACTAACCTTATATATGGGGTGCATAAAAAGAGCCTTCACGAGTGACGATACTAAAGTATGTACATCCGGCACACCCTGGGCAGTCAGCCTCGCTACTAACCTTGCTGACTGGCAAATCTTCCCACCACGGCATGAGCTATTCTCCTATACCTCGTGACGGCACGAAAGAAGAAGATCCATATCTAATTTGCAAAGAGGCAGCCTAAAAAATCCTGTTGCCATTAACCATTTAAAAACTCACGTACATACATATCATAATCAGCCCATTACTGTCTCACAGCTGGCCACGCAGGCCTCTTCTCAGAAATTATAAGAATTAGGCCTTGGTCCACCACGCTGGCCTGATGCGGATTAGCAAACTGCACATACCGTCGAGAACTTTATGGAGCGTCTCAGATGTGCATATGTGTGTCTCCTCACGATGTTTTCCTTCACTGTTAATGCAACTGATAATCAAATTCTGATCCACACATGAATTCGAAAAGTAAAAAGCCACAACTCAAAAAGTCTCATTTTTCAATCTTACACCACTAGTCTTCTAATTGAAAGCTTCGTTCCGATCTGCCAATAAGCAGAAAACATTTCCATCGTTATTTAATCAACTAGTATTTACAGTTAATTTAAAATAAGCCAGACAATAACGGCACCAGGTCCTCTGCCGAACAATCTAGTGCATTCAAGAACATTTTCTCATAATATATTTCTACATCAAGCCATGCAATTCACTGCTCCCAGCAAAAAACTAAAACATTTTTATGCTGCATCTTCACGCGAAAAACAACCTTAACGACTCAATTTTACAGTTCAAATTCCCGTGTCGGTGTTCTGAACTTACACCGTTTTTACAAAACAAGATTTTGCTAGTTACAATTTGTATTGTCACATCGACCGGAAATCTTTTACGGTTGACGCGCGAGTTTCGACTTTGTACAAAGAGTTATTGAGTTGCATGTTAAGTGGCAAAGTGGTTTCCAGACAGTTCTGAAGGCATGAAACAGAAATTGCACGTCTTGTCATATAAATTCGTGTTTTCAAGTACTTTTGGTAGTTCTTTGTGATTGTATGCAATTTGTTTCTGATTTCACGGAAGCATTTAACGAATGGCGAGGCGAACGCAAAACGGGAGCCAGATTTGATTGGGCTTATGGAAACTGCTTCTTTGTCTACCTACTTGTGATTGACTCGCTTTTGCAACATACATAACATCACTCCTGTATTTCCCGAAGGGATGGGCAGAGGTGTATAGTAACACCCTCATTCCGCCGTTATGTTTAAGTTCCATGTAATAGGGGGCGAGCCTATTGCAATCGACCGGGCACAAATCCAAACTCCGGGCTGCTACTAAGGTATTCCAGACGGGAAATCCCAATAACACTTTGCCCGACCTGGGGATCGAACCCAGGACCCCATGCTCAGCAGTCCTCAGCAGACTTTTGCAACCTTGCCGGAATACCTTGTGATATGACCGTTGGACTGCCAAGTCTTAGGTGTCGAGTTCGAACCCAAGACACGCACCTCTGACTTTTCGGATTCATATGCGTATTGTATAATTGTCACTTGCTTAAAAACGGTGAAGGAAAACATCGTGAGGAAACCGGCATGCCTGAGAAATATTACTCGACGGCATGAGAAGCCAAGTCAGAGGCCCATGGACGGCATAAACTCTGACACCAGGTTAGTTATTAACCACACGAAAAGAAGAAGAAGCTGGAATACCGTTGAACCGGCTGCCCGTTAAAAATAAATAATATTTTTATCAATTAAGACTACCACTTTATAAAAGACGTTCGTTCTGCTTAGACTTTTCTCAACTATGTTGGGATCAGCTTCCAGTTTAACCAGACGTCGGTGAATACCACTATTTTACACGGAGCGACTGCCTTCAGACCTCCGCAATCCAGTTACTGGGGAATGCCAATATCCTAAAATTAGACTAGTCAGACTTTACACCCATATTCTAAGACGTTCCTCCAAAACTTACTCGACTCAGAATAGCCTCGAAAACACCTTCAAAATTGTATTCTTAGTCGCAATTTCGAGTGAACTTCGAGGTTCCTCGAGAAGTCGTTACGTCATAATTTGAATTATCTGCATTGCGCAAATAACGCCGCGATAAATAGTTGTAAGGATTATCGTAAGCATATTCGATAAAGTCTTCAAAATTCAGTTTTTATTACATACGAACTTTGACACTGCCTTTTTTTTTTTTTTTTGTTTGCGCTGGGTAAAAATGCTATTACGCATACCCGCCCATTTGGGGGAATGGGGGGTTATGTGGGACTCCCCGGGCAAGCCCGGTATACCCACTAAAATAACCCAGCGGCATTCCCGCATCGTCTGACTGGAGGGGGACTGGGAAACCGGCGTAGTTCCTTAAGGTAGGTTCCGAGGTACCTTGAATTTGACAGATGATTCCTTACCTCGACTGAGGAAAAATCTCTAGTCGAGGACGTTTATGTCAACTATAACTATCGAAAGGCTGAGTCGAGTAAGTTTTGGAGGAACGTCTTAGAATATGGGTGTCAGGGCTTCTACCCGTAACGATTGTCATAGGTATTCGTATGACACCCGAGACCGACGGTTTAACGTGCTCACCCAGACACGGAAGGCTCTCGAGGTGTACTAAACGGTCACCCATCCTTGGACTGACCACGGCAAGCGCAGCTTAACCTGGCAAATTATATGATCCGCGTGGTCGTTAATTAGCCACGAGCCCCTCAATTTTATAAAAGACGTAGATAATGAAATTCTATTGTTGTAATTTGACGACACGTTTGGTGTAGTGGCTGAGCGATCCGCTTCTGCGCTACGGGTCGTGGTTTGGATTCCCGCACGGAACAATTATTTGTGTGACCTACAGATAGTTGTTCGGAATCTGGGTATGTGCATGTGAAGATTTGCGACTGTAAACGCACCCACGATACAGGAGCAATCCTAGTGTGGAGCAACGTGTTTATAATTAAAAAAAAAGGAAAACGAAAAAAAATGAATGATGCACTAAATAGTCCATGGTCCCCACTATTAACACTTTACTCATCTAATTTCACGCCTCGACTGTAGGTACCGCCAGGGCTATCAATCTCTACAAGCTACTTTGTTTTATTTTTATTTGTATGGAAATGAAGTGTAATGGACTCTGCCCAGTACAACGTACCATACTAGGACCGTAACTGTACAAATAGGTTAAAAAAACTCTGTATGTAAAATACGTACAACAGAAACGTCTATGGGTGAATCTACCATTACAGTTATAGCTAATGTCGGTATGTCAGGATTGCGAGCATGGTAAATAAAGTAAATGAAACCAACATAGACTCTCCACCACTGAGAGTACTTTTTATTGGGTTAGTGATTAGTTACAGAAACTAGTTTACAATATAACACAACATAATAATTTACACAAGATCAGAAATAAGGACAAACAAATCAGATATAAAAGGTCAGACTTCTTCGGCGGCTCGACATGGAATCCTCTGCTCCGTCGAATGACCACTGTTTTTATAACTTCGGGTACATTGATTCATCTTGACGATTACCCTCCTTTATCAACATTGTCCAGTGTTACCAGCTACCGATAACATGTACGGATTAGTCACAATGCCTATTAAAAATAAAGACAATGCCCATTAGACCGTTCCGTCACTGACCGGCACCGTAGCGTGTCATGCACGGACCGGCAAAATTTCATCGCGAGAATATTTTGCAGGAGCCTGAAAGTCTAACAATCGGTCTAACCTTAGGATATCGGTATTGCCCAGTAACTGGGTTGCGAAGATCTGATGGCAGTCGCTCCGTATAAAATTATTTAGCTGCATCTGGTTAAACTGGAAGCTGACCCCAACTTAATTGGGAAAAGACTCGGCAGAATATGACGGAGAGAGCTTAAAAGGTTGGTTGATAGAATACGTAGGTATGTTGTGTTTTTGACTCCCGACATCTCATTCCAGCGAAAAATTCAGTATGCATGTACGGTAAATATTTGCATTCTCGAGTGCAGAGTGCTGCCTCGAAAACAACGATATGTCAGAAAAGTCTCGGAATAGAAAAAGGTACCTAAAATGCTGTTGCTATGCTACGCGGCGATGTTTTATCTCACTTCCTTATTTGTATGTGTCTGCTTCTATCTTAAAAGCTGGAAATAAAATACTAAGGTACGAACCACCTACACAATTTTTCACGCCAGAACGACGACATTTCCTTAGAACATGAACAAACGATGCATGATAAATATTCAAGGAGGAGAAAATGCAGGAAGTTTTGCTGTTTCACGTTTATCGATAATTGTTTTGGTAACAGTAGTCCATCACTACGAGTTACGGAATGACCTAAGAGTCATCCTAAGTGAAAAATACTACAAAACATTTATTAAAAATATAAGAATCGGTGATATTAAAATTTCCAAAATGATTATCATTTATTAACCGACTTCCAAAATGGAGGAGGTTTTTTTTTTGTGTATGTTCATCGATATTTTCGCCAATTGTGAACCGATTTAGATTTTTTTTTAATGGTGGTATACTTCGAAATTGGTCCCATTTAAATTTGGTGAAGATCTGATGAAGAACTTCGGAGATAGACAATGGAACTCCTCAATGACGAACAGTACGCATATTGTGATGATGTGATTATGTTACGAGCAGCGTCTTTAGTAGGTCCAACCAAGTTTTAATTAAGGCCACTAAAATGAAAAAAATAAAAACATTTTTTTACAAAAAATTTAAACAGACTTCAAAAAAGAATAAAATAATTACCATATAAAATTAACAGTTCCAGAAGTCGGTGCCTTCAATTTGGTTCAGCGTGGATCAGCACCGACTTCTGAAACTGTTAATTTTATATGGTAATTATTTTATTCTTTTTTGAAGTCGGTTTAAATTTTTTGTAAAAAATGTTTTTATATAACTTAAAAATAACATCATAAAATGATTATTATCAACTAATAAACATCCGGATTAAACCGCAGCTTTCAAACAAAAAAACCGCATTGAAATCAATTCATCCGTTTGGGAGCTACGGTGCCACAGACATACAAACAGATCTTTTTGCGTCGGGGATTAATAAAAGTAACGCGGCTTTGTATTCCAAAAAAATGCGACACCTCTTTTCATCATCATCAGCCTTTAACCGTCCACTGGACATAGGCCTCTCCAGTTGCATGCTACTGAAGTCGATAGCAAGCTGCTCTCGTCCAGCTGTTACCCTGCGAAAATCATCACTTCACCTTTTTTTTATCGTGGGAATATCCTTATCTCCTATCCAGTCTCCTACCGGCTAAAAACCCACAGTGTTCCTCCTCCTGATCGTCGGCTAGGGTCGCGGGATGCGCATAAGCATGCATCGCCATCACGGAAGTCGTCGCCCCACCTATCCTAAGGGCCAATAAGGGAATTTGCCAATTCGCGGTCTCTACTCAAAAATGCGACATCCCTAAAACATATCAATAATGAGATCGCCCAGATTTACACAAATAGGTTTTCGATGTAATTTCAACCAACCGTGTTCTACACTAATAGGAATTTAGCAGTTTGGCCGAATATCATGTTATTTTAATTGAGGAGGTCAGGAACAAATAGTGTCGTTTTCACTTTAGGGTTAAAGTATTTCTTTTTCTCATTGGACTCAAAGGTTTTATCAATTTCTGAAGAGATTTGGTTCAAAAAGTGCCTTATTGAAGAGAAAATAGCATCTCGCAAGTCGCATTCTGATCAAAAAGTGACATTTGCAAGGCAAACAGGCGTAATCTATACTAATATATAAAGCTGAAGAGTTTGTTTGTTTGTTTGTTTGTTTGTTTGAACGCGCTAATCTCAGGAACTACTGGTTGGAATTGAAAATATATTTTTGAATTGGATAGTCCATTTATCAAGGAAGGTTATAGGCTATATAACATCACGCTACGATCAATAGGAGCGGAGCATTAATGAAAAATGTTGCAAATACGGGAAAAATGTCCAGCCGTGCGTAGCCGGGACGGGCCGCTAGTCGTGAAATAAAAATCTCAATTTTCGGACAAAAAAAAAACCTATCGAATATAGAACCTCCTCCTTTTTGAAGTCGGTTAATGAAAAGTGTAAATGAAACTTTGTTCTTGAGCTTCTCAATTAATATAGTTCACGTCACGTCTGTGTTTCTTGACGTGGTAGGCAGGGCTGTACTTTTGTACACGTTTTGTCGATTATGGAGATCATTATTATTATCACATATCAGCCTCGAGCGAACTGCCGTTGGTCTAGTGGTGGCAAGCGCGACTGCTGATCGTGAGATCCTGGGTTCGATCCCCAGGTAGGGCAAAGTGTTATTGAGTTTTTCCATGTGGAATTCTTCAGTAGCAGCGTTTGGATTTGCGCCCGGTTGATGGCAATAGGCTCGCCCCTATTACATGGGACTTAAATATAACGGCGAAATGAGGGTGTTACTATACACCTCTACCCATTCCTTCGGGGAATACAGGCGTGATGTTATGTTATATCAGCTTATGCGCCGCTGTAGATCCCCTTCTTCCTCCTCCTTCTTTCTTCCTGTCCTGTATATACCCTTTCGAAGACCGCTGTTCTACCAATGAATAGTCCGAGAGGCTATTGACATAATCACCATGATAGCCTTGGAAGTGCATTAAAAGAAATTTCACAAGTGAGAATACTCAAGTACGTCCGCCGCACCCTGGGCAGTCAACCCCGCTACCAACCTTGCTGACTGGCTAATATTTTCACCACGGCATGAGCTATTCTACTATAGTTCGTCCCGATGCGAGAGAAGAACCACGCTTGCAAAATGGTTTGGCGATCGCGTTTTTAATACTCCTACGGATAGGAAAGGAATGGCCTCTCCTTTAACAGAAACCACATGGAACTACACAACAGCAACACTCATAGTATAACATCACGCCTGTATTCCCCGAAGGATTGAGTAGAGGTGTATAGTAACACCCTCATTTCGCCGTTATGTTTAAGTCACATGTAATAAGGGGCGAGCCTATTGCCATCAAATGCCACAAAACCAAACTCCGGGCTGCTACTGAGGAATTCTACACGGAAAAACCCAATAAAACCGCCCGACCTGGGGATCGAATCCAGGACCTTACGATCAGCAGTCGTCCTTGCCGTCACTAGACCAACGAGACCGTCAGACAGCAGCACTCGTCTCCCAAAATATTAAATTACAAAACAAAGCACCAATATTCAGTTCACTGCAATCACAATTACAATGTTATACTAACTCAATACCTATCTTATCTTGCGCAAGTTCGCTTGACATGATTGCAAGTTCGATAGTTACAGATATGCTCTCACAGACAGTTAGATGGGTAAACTTTGTTATATGTATTTGTCTTCGTAGGTGCCCGCATGAGACATCCGTATCTTCAGATAAATACCTAAATAGGTTAGATGATATGTATTGTTTTATTTATTTCAATAGCGTTTTGCCTAGCTTTTCCCAACTATGTTGGGGTCAGCGTCCAGTCTAACCAGATGGCATTCAGTGTAAAATATACCCTGTAACTGGGTTGCAGAGGTCTGATGGCAGTAATGACTGCCATCAGACCTCTGCAACCCAGTTACAGGGCAATGCCGATATCCAAAAGTTTTTTTTTTTAAATATAACTTTGCTTCACATTAGGATTTCTCCTGTCTCGTGGGTGCGTTTACAGACACAAATCTTCACATGCACAAACGCCCAGACCCGGACCAACTGTTTGTAGGCCATACAAATATTTAACCCGTGCGAGATGGGAATCGAACCTACGACCCGTAGCGCAGCAGCCAATCTCTCAGCCACTGCACCAAACGTGTCGTTGAACAGAACAGAGAGAGTTGTTGTCAGACTTTCGGACTTCTGACTTCCGTCATAGGTATTCGTATGACACCCGGGATCGACGGTTTAAGGTACTCTCCGAGGCACTGTCGAGTTACTGACGACTGTCGAGTAACATTAATGTAAGTGAATTTTGAATCGGAAATACCATTTCGTACATACGAGTATTATTTAATTAAATTGAAAACTTTATTCATATCTATACAACATGTTACAAAAATACCCCTAAAGCCGGGGTTAAAGGGTACCTTGTTGGCAATATATGAAAACCGTAGTATGACCCAAAAAAGAAAAAGAATTTGGATAAAACATAAAATAATCATCATTGAAATGCAACCCTGAAAACATAAAATTAAAGAGTAGACTACCCAGAAAGTTATTTACATTCTTACCTAATTTCCTCTGAGAGGTAAATGACAACAACCATAAAAGACTACTTGATTATTTACATTTTCATGAGGAATTATGTAACACGTTGTATATAAAATCAATTATGCAATTCGCAAAAAATAAACTAAAATCTTATAAGACAGTTGTATTTTAAGCGACTTCCAAAAAAAGGAGGAGTTTCTCAATTCGACTGTATGTTTTTTTTTTTGTATTGTTGTTCCGCGATATATTTGCTAATTGTGAACCGATTATAATGATTCTTTTTTTGTTTGAAAGAGTATTTTTTCGAAGTGGTCCCATTTAAATTTGGTGAAGATCTGATGAAGAACTTCGGAGATAGATAATTTGAAGTCGGTTTTATTTATAATCGACTTCCAAAAAAGAAGGAGGTTCTCAATTCGGTTGCATTTATTTTTATCTATTTTTTTAATGCTTGTTACCTCCTAACTCCGTTATTTATAAACCGATTTAGATATTATTTTTTTTATTTGAAAGGATATACTTCCAGATTGGTCCCATTTAAATTTGGTGCACATCTGATGAAGAACTTCGGAGATAGATAATTGAACTCCTCAATGACGAACAGTACGCATAATGTGATGATGTGATTATGTTTCAAGCAGCGTCTTTAGTAGGTCCAACCATGTTTTAATTAAGGCCACTAAAACGAAAAATTAAAAAGAAATTACAAAAACAAAACCGACTTCACAAAAACGATGAAATGAATAAAATAATTACCATATTATAAAATTAACAGTTTCAGAAGTCGGTGCCTTCAATTTGGTTCAGCGTGGATTAGCACCGACTTCTAAAATTGTTAATTTTATAATATGGTAATTATTTTATTCTTTTCATCGTTTTTGTGTAGTCTTTTTTATTTTTTTGTTAATCGATTCGAAATTCGCTTACATTAGCGATAGGTTTACCATACTATACGTCTAACGTCCATGCTAGGCCCACTGATCTACCCCATATATTATGCTATCCTTTGATTAAATATTAACGCCGCTTTAACATTATTACCGGTACAATAGTCCTTAACAATGGTACGCTTAGGTGTCATGTGTCGTTAGCCCCTATTGTTTGGTACCCGATAAACACTGATTGACCGGCCCCTTATCATTGCTTTTACCCAAAGCCTTGCCTGATTGATATCACTTGGATTATGCAGATTAATTTTGAATATGTTAGGTGTGATAACTCTGAAAGGTAATCATTAGATTAAATATTCAGTTTTAATTTAATTACAAATATTATGGATATTTGATGGAGTTTCTAAGTTAATTAACCGACTTCCAAAAAGGAGGAGGTTACTATGTTCGTCTGTATGTATGTTTTTTTTTTTTGTGTATTTTCATCGACATTTTCGCCAATTGTGAACCGATTTTAATGATTCTTTTTTTAATGGATAGGGTATACTTCGAAATTGATCCCATTTAAATTTGGTGAAGATCTGATGAAGGACTTCGGAGATAGTCAATGGAACTCCTCAATGACGAACAGTACGCATATTGTGATGATGTGATTATGTTACAAGCAGCGTCTTTAGTAGGTCCAACAAAAGTTTTAATTAGGGCCACTAAAATGAAAAAAATAAAACCTTTTTTACAAAAAATTTAAACCGACTTCAATAAAGAATAAAATAATTACCATATAAAATTAACAGTTTCATATGGCAATTTAGAAAAGACAGAGGTCAGCCAGGATGGACGTCAGACACTCCTTTTTTATCAGCCTTGAGTTTAATCTGGCGATACCGTACACCAAATTTTGTTAACCTCTTTCGAAATCAGTCTTTAAGGTATGATTTCCACCAAACGGCTCGCATCGCATCGGATCGGAAAGGATGCGAACGAATGCGGCGAGAGCCGATCGCGTACGTCAGGATGTCGACGCATTCGATGGGCTCCGTACAGTCGCTTGCGAACTTATCCGTTTCTGCGCCTAGTGAAATAGTTTCATTCCTACCGTGTTGGCGTGTTCTAATTTTTGAAAGGATCCGATCGGATACGACGACATGTGAATGGAGCCGATCACGCGTCGCAGCATACTTTCGGTTACGAACGCGTGTCGCGGAAGACGCCCGCGATCAAGCTCCTTCGCGCGGCTCGGTAATATAGACTTTATATATTGTGTACACGAATCAATATCGTTTAAAGATTGTAAAATCCGTTCAGATCCGATGCGATGCGAGCCGTTTAGTGGAAATCATCCTGAAGCCTTTGGCCAGACTGCAAACGCGGGCGCGGTGCGGCGAGCTCAAACAGAAGAACTTCATTTGAGTGTCCATAGTGGGCACGCGGGCGCGGGAAGCGGCGCGGGCTACTTTTCGCGGGGAGCGCGCGGGTAGCTCACGCCATAGGTCGTTCATACAAGTGGCCGCAGTGAGAGCGCGGGCGGCAAGCGACAATCCGCGCGGGAGCGGGGGATCTCAAACTAGTTTATTTATTTATTGGATCGCCAACAGAGGCCACACAATTACATGCATGTTAACGTGAACACGAACAATACAAATGTACGCTTGCAATTATAGGCGACCACATCATTCACTTAATAGGTAGGTACAACAAGCTTGACAAGACAGAAATTAAAATGAATCAAAATACAATATACGAAAATCATAGAAAGAGAATCAAAATGAAAAGCAAAACAATAATGGTAGGTACAGAATAACACAAAATAATAAAAATAGTATAAATTAATTATAAACAAATTCAAATAAAATAAAATAATAATCAAAGAATAACCATAGAAATCAACAAAATATTATGACTTGGATATTATGACTTTTACGTCTTTTTTAAACTTTGGTAATTTGCATGTAATATCCAAATCATTATGCTTCGATACTACGTTATACTGCCTACAGAGCCTTGGCAAAACGGCGAAGTGTCCGAGGTTTGTTTTGGATCCCGGCATATGGAAAAGGTTATAGTTACATTTCCGCGGCAAGCGAGATGGTGCACTTATTTGCAGCTTTCCAAGAAGCTCGCTACAGTCAACAGCCCCGTTGAACAGTTTGTGAAGAAATGTTAGTTCGAGCTGACCACGCGCGTTGTTGTGATGGCGTCTTCAAAATGAAATGTTAAAGAATTAATGAGTGCTATTCAAGCACGATCTGCACTGTGGATGTCGAAACATCGTTTTTTAGTAAGAATTTTCCAGTAAAAATAAGTCTTCTTCATCCATATAATATTTTGACAAACACTGGACACGACAACGCTCAGAACGAAGCCGCGCTCCACTGCGGACAGGCAAATCGCGCGCGTTCCCGCACTCGCGCCGCTCCCCGCCCCGCGCTGCCACTCTGGCCAAGCACTAAGAGTACCTACGAAGTGTTACACTGAATTCAGTTTGTTTTCAACATGTCGAGCCAGTAAATACAATAAAATAAACTAATTAAACTTCGTACTAAACATTTTTTTTTTATTTTAACTAAAATGATCCTCCTTTCTCCTACTTTGCTGTGCCCAACAGAGTCCACTATTCAAAGTTAAAGTATTTATTTCAATTAGGCACATAAAAAGCACTTTTGAACGTTAAAGTTTACAAAGAAAATAGAATTGATTCTAGTCGCCCCTTCCAAAAGGTAGTTTCGTATGGAGAAGAATGGGCATGAAACTCCACCGTTACTCTTTTAAAATGACTTACAATATTTTGTATAGGTACATTAATTACCTATACAATTATATGTGAAGACGATGCACCTAGAATAAAATTACTATACCATAAAAGGTAAAAAAAAAAAATGAAACAATGACAAATTAATTATGTGATAGACATTGTGCTCACATATTTACAAACATTGCAAAAGTATACGTTCTCCCAATCATTTAAAAGTAATAGGTCAGTGTGTGAGTTAATGTACTTACCTACTCATAGAATATAAAATAAATGGCTTTATAAAAATAAATTATACAATTAAAATAGCAACCAGTTTGATTTTGTCTAGACTCTAGATTGTCCTATGGAGCTGGACCAGTATGTTTCCAAGCGTTCTTATCCTGGATATAATCGTCTAATTTGTAATATGCATGTTTACAAAGTGTACTTTAAATATGAGTTTTAAACTTTCATTTAATTGCAATATATCACAAGGTATTTTGTTATAACATTTAACACAGTACCCCATAATAAAATGATGTATTGTAACACAATACATCATTTTCTATTACTACCACCTAAGCAACATTGTGGAATACGCAAATAAATATTGAGTATTGAATAAAATGTATGCCAAACGAGCTTCGTTACGTCAGAACTTTTAAGGCTTGATGTTGACATATCAAAAATTCGGGACGTTCACCAAATTCTAAAATATCTGGCAACACCAGCTGCAGTTGTTTTTGTTGTTCTGATGGACAGTTGGCGAGCCAGGCCGCAGCTGACAGCGTCTAGTCCATGTTGACGCCTTTTTTCTCTAAACCGTCAAAACTTGTGTGTGGCGTGTAAAAATTGACCTGCTTTTTATAGCTCTTTGTTTTTCCTGAAATTCTCACTGTGAGTAAAAAATGTTTGATGAATCAAATGTTTGAACGAAGAGCACAACTGTCGGGTTCAAAAAAAAGCTAAACAAAACAATACCACAAACAATCTAGGTCCATTAAAGTTAGGTGTGTTTTATAAGCAACTAGCGACCCGCCCCGGCCTCACACGGGTATAATGTACATACTAATGTGGGGCATATAAACCTTCCTCTTGAATCACTCTATCTATTCAAAAAAAACCGCATCAAAATCAGTTGCGTAGTTTTAAAGATCTAAGCATACATAGAGACAGACAGACAGCGGGAGCGACTTTGTTTTATGCTATGTAAAGAAGATTGTACAGACCGAGTTTTAGACCCTCATTTAATAACACCCTCATTTAATTTTCATCATTATGTTTAAGTCCCATGTGATAGGGGGCAAGCCTATTGCCATCAACCGGGCACAATGCAAACTCCGGGCTGCTACTGAGGAATTCCACATGGAAAAACCCAATAACACTTTTGCCCGACCTGGGGATTGAACTCAGGGCCTTAAGATCAGCAGTCGCGCTTGCCACCACAAGACCAACAAAGCAGTCATTATTTTAAAAATATACCTTGGATTTGGATGCCCTACAGATTAAATTTTTCCATTTGAAAATACGTTTATAAACTCCCGAATCCTAACTCACACAAAATGAAAAATTTGAACTCCAAAATAGCTATGGATAACTTAAATGGGCCATTTAGTTAACGACTAGACCTATTAAAGTACTAAAACCGGTGTGACCAAACTTCCCGAACTACAAATCAAAAGACAAACGCAAAAATAAATATTCAACTTGTAGTTATACGCTTGCTTCGTTGAAAGAACAATTTCAAATAAAATATGGAAAAAATACATATACAAGGTTAGTCGGAAAGGGGGTACTAAGCCGAAAGGGTGTTAAAGAACCCATAATAAGGGATAATTTTTGTTCTACAACTCTCCCCAAAACTCGATAGTTTAAGAGAAATAGCTTTTCAAAGATTTCGTAAAAAATATGCTAAAATCTATCTGTCCATAGCTATGATCAGCTGTTTTTACAAATTAGGTCATATTTGGGGTCACGGATTAGAAAATTAATTTTATGAATTCATAACTAAAGCAGATATGATCTTTTTTTAAAAAACTAATAAAAAATCTTTTTTCATGCAAATAAAAATTATCGAATTTTGAAATTTTAACACTTGCTTTGAAATAGTCATCAGTGATACTTTAAGTGGCCCGCGGCTTAGTACCCCCTTTCCGACTAACCTTGTATACATACATAAACTCACGCCTTTTTCTCATGAGGGTAGGCAGAAACTATAGAACGCCACATGCTGCGATCCTTACATAGGTACTCCTTTCACTTCATCCATATTCATTCATCTTGTCATACACGCACGTCGGTTGAGAGTACTACGCACCTGTCCTTGGAAAAAATGGACTATTAAATGCAGAAAAAGAAAAAAAACATCACGGCAGCCCAAAAACGTCTGCTCTGCCTAGCCTTTTCCCAACTATGTTGGGATCAGCTTTCAGTCTAACCAAATGCGGCTACATATCAGTATTTTACACGGAGCGACTGCCATCAGACCTCCACAACCCAGTTGGTGGGTAATGCCTATATCACAGGATCAGACCACATTTGTCAGACTTTCGGGCTTCTGACTACTCGTATCGACTGCCGTAGGTATTCGTATGACACCGGGGACCGACTGTTTAACGTGCTCTCCGAGGCACGGAACGGTCTCCATGTGTAATGAAACGGTCACCCATCCACAAATTGACCGCAGCAAGCGAATCTTAACCTAGCAAATCTTATGATCCGCGCGGTTGGTATTTAGCCACGAGCACGTCACAGCCCAAAAACGTCTAATGCTCACAATGGCGAAGACATAGTTCATTAACTGGACTCTACATGAAAACACAATGTACATCTTTAATTCCCCAATCTATACTAATATCTACTAGCGGACCTGGCAGACGTCGTCCTGCCCCAAAAATTTGGTGACATACCGACAGCAGCGCCACCTACCGGGTCCAATTGTGAATCTAAACCCCCAAGGGCGCCACCAAAACGCATACAAAAAAATTCATTCAAATCGGTCCAGCCGTTTAGGAGGAGTTCAGTGACACACACGTACAGTCGAATTATATATACATATAAAGATTATAAAGCTGAAGAGTTTGTTTGAAGAAGAAGAAGAAAGAAGAAAATTCATTTATTCAGCCAAGAACACTGACAGCATAAATAAAATAAACAAACAAAGAAAGAACAATATAACCGGAATTAAACACAAATTTTATGCTGTCGAGCATGTCCATGCCGAAAAGGTTACCAACTCAGCATATGCTAGGCGTCAAAACACCCAGCGCTGATTTTCAGCTGGCACCCCCGCAGTGACACACGGATGGCGGTAGTTAATTTTAAATATATATTCTATTATACTTGAATGGATAAAAGTGTTTTATAATGTGTCAATAAACTACAAAAATATAATAAAAAATAAAAACTACTTTTAATATAATTTGTGACAGCTAATCAAAAATATGGCAATTGAAATAGCAGGCGGCGCGGTACGCACTTCCTGTTAAGATGAGGCGTTGACATAATTATATCCATTTTATGTCACTCTTTGCTCGACCACAACCCCGGTAACATGGGTCTCATAAAATGTAAGTTTGCACATTTGGTTATTCAAAATTACTATTCCAATATCCAAAAATGCATAATCTTAAATAATAATGTGAAACAAAAATAAACTCAGCGTAAGGGTTAAGCATATCGAACATGATCTACAATGCTGGGGAATAAATTAATGATTATTCATTACAACATGTCCAATTTAACCGGTGAGTTATAGCAAATTCAATTTTAAAAATTAAGTATAAAATTTTTGAACAGTAATTAATTAAATTAAATTGATTAAATTAAATTAATTAAATAAAAGATTTGTCAACATTAATTGCATTGTATTCAATTTGAGAGGCAAGAATAAATAATTTTAGTTTAAGTCTAAACGTGCATAAATTTTTCAGGTCCCTAATCGGTGGGGGAATGTTGTTCCAACACTTGGACGCTGCATACCGGAAGCTTCCTCGAAAGGCTGCAGTTCTATGATGCGGTATGGCTAGTTGCTGAGCACAACGTCTACCCTCGCGCTGCCGGTGACTATTTACCCACGTTAATTTAGAGTGCAGGTATGACGGACACTTATTTTTAATAACGCCAAAAAGAAGACAAGCTAGGTGCATTTTCCGACGTGATTTCATTTTCAATATGTTGTGTTTGTTAAGGAAAGGTGTAATGTGGCTCCTTGGTGGTATATGAAAGCAAAAACGTGCACAGGCATTTTGAACTCTTTGAATCAGTCTCTTGGTGCGTGCTAATAGCCTGGGTCCTATTACAGTATCTGTATAGTTTAGTTTTGATAGAACCAAACTTTCAACAAGCTGAATGCGCAATTCCTCACTTAAATATGGACGCATTTTATACAAAACTTTGAGACGGTAGAAACAGTTTTTGACGCAGTTCAAAATGTGAGTCTCAAAATTAAGACTTTGGTCCATAATTAATCCTAGGTTTCGCGCTTCAGTTACACACTCAATCTGTTGTCCCATCACAGTCACATCTCCATGGTTCGGTTTTATTCTATCCAATTGGCCCTTAGTTCCGAAAAGCATAAACTTCGTTTTGGTTGGATTAAGGAGGAGCGAGTTTTTTTCAGACCAAGTTACGATCCTTTCTAGTTCTTCATTAATGGTTTTTCGAGCAACATGGTAATCCTCAGGTTTAAAAGAAAGATATATTTGTAGGTCGTCAGCATAGATATGATGTTTACATTTTTTTATAATTTTAATAATATCAGCACTATACAAAATGAACAGAGTTGGGCCCAATATCGATCCCTGTGGAACACCCTTTAGTACGGGGGTCATGTCGGATGAAACAGTTGAGCCATTTGCATCACGAATCTCAACAAGTTGGGCGCGGTTACTAAGATAGCTGTCGAACCATTTTATTGTGGATGCATCAAATCCATAGTACGCCATCTTTGAGAGTAAAAGGGATAAATTTATAGCATCAAATGCCCTTGAGAAGTCCAACAATACTAATAGAGTACATAGACCTTCATCTTGGGCTGACAATATGTTGTCCGTTACATCCAACAGAGCTGTTGCAGTACTTCGGCCCCTCCTAAAACCTGACTGCGCTTCTGGAAGAATGTCACTTTTCTCGAGGTATTTAGACAGTTGAGCATTCACTACTTTTTCCAGTACTTTAGATAAAAAGGGTAAAATGCTGATAGGTCGTAAATCTTTTATGTCTGTTGGATTGTTTTTTTTTGGAATCGGACGTACTATGGCTATTTTCCAGAGATCGGGAAAAGTTGATGTTAAAATTGAATGATTAATAATGGCAGTAAGCGTTTCCAAAGTTTGAGGGAGAGTAAGAAGAAACATATTTAGAGTAATGTGATCAATACCTTCAGCATTCGACTTTATTTTAGACAAAATATTAACAACACTAGTTTGGTCAACAGTTTTAATAGAAAATTCATTTTTGCCAGATTTATTGAACTCATAGTAGGTTAAATAGGATAATGGTAAGATTGTGTTGCCTGGAACATTTAGAAAATGTGCATTAATCGTATTTGGGTCATTAAAATGCGGGGGTAGTTCAGACTCATTTTTAGGTGGTAGCAGAGTGGTTTTTAAATTTTTCCATAGTATATTAGGGCTTTTTATTTTATTGTTAATATTGAGTCTAAAATAAGCCACTTTTTCGTAATAAAGAGACTTGTTCACTAGGCTTTTTAATTCCGTGTAATATACTCTTTTACCCTCAGACTTAGTTCGCTTGTATTGGCCATGGGCCTGATTACGCAGACACATCATCAGCTTGATGTTATCCGTGATCCATGGATATGATTTTTCTTTATAAATACGGATCTTACGAGGAGAGTATCTATCAAACAAAGAGGCAATGTTCCAATTGAGATGAGCTACCATAGCATTGATATCGAGAAAAGAGGTCGCCGCCAGCCAATCAACAGAATTCACGTCCTCTTTAAACTGCTCAATAGGTATATTCGTGAGATTTCTCCCGGTTATGACACTAGGCAACACTTTCTCCCTTTTAAAGTAAAAGACAGTTGAGATAAATGCATGTGCTCCAAGTGCTTCTATCGGGTCCACTATAATATTACTTACCTTCGCATCCGTACACACCAGGTCTATAAGAGTCTCAGTGTTGGTCGTAAAATGAGTGGCAGACGGCACCATTTGATTTAAGTTGATACTTTTCAGAAAGGCGTTTAATTTATTCATTTTAGAATCTGATTGATTGAGACAGTTAATGTTAAAATCCCCCAGTAGAATAGTGTATTTACACGATGACATTGAATTTATTGAGCTAGTTAATGCATCCAAAAATATGTCTACATCTAACCAGGGCGGCCTATATGCTGTGCCTATAAAAACTTTTACACCATTGACAGTCAGAACTAGCCACATTTGTTCGACAGATTTATGTAGAGGGTCGATGGGGTGCGAATGGGAACGCACGTTAATTCCGCGCTTAACATAAAACCCAACACCGCCGCCGCGGCCGCCGCGCACGCCCACCGGCCGCGGTACATGCCGCAGCCGGTACCCGGGCACGACGGGCGCGCGGCCCTCCTCGCCCGTCCGTAGCCAGGTCTCGTTTACTGCCATTATATCAACATCATGATGCTCCATTGCGGCAACAAACTCATCATGATTAGTGCCTAGTGAACCAGCGTTAAGAAATCCAATTTTAAGATATTTAGTAGTCATCATAACGCTGTGTTTACTATAGTTAATGCCATAAAATAATAAATATAATGAATAAAGGCGTACTGGAGAGAATTCAAAAATGTAAATTGAAAGTAAATAGACAAATTTAAAGGAAGTTTAAAGTTTGTTTAGTTTGAAGTTTGTTTGTTTGAACGCGCTAATTTCAGGAACTACTGGTTTCAATTGAAAAATTATTTTTGTGTTGGATAGTCCATTTATCAAGGAAGGTTATAGGCTATATAACATCACGCTACGACCAATAGGAGCGGAGCATTAATGAAAAATGTAGCAAAAACGGGGAAAATGTCCACCCGTGCGAAGCCGGGACGGGCCGCTAGTAACCTTATAAATTAGCAACCTTGTGTAACTAAGTGACAGCCTTAAGTCAGCACACGTGGCCTTAAAGAAACTTCGCCTTAATTAAAAGTACACAGTATGTAAGGCATGTTCCTACAAACGGAATAGGGTTGAACCGATTACCTCACTTTTATTACACCTCAGTTTACATCGAAGCTTTTTATGACGACCCTAATTAAGAAACATCTTTTACGTAAAGCTGGGGGTTCATCATACCTATATTTAAAAGTCGATTTTGTGACTGCGGCAAGCGCGACTGCTGATCGTGTGGTCTTCAGTTCGATCTGCAGGTCGGGCAAAGTGTTATTGTATTTTTCCGTGTCGAATTCTTCAGTAGCAGCCCGGAGTTTAGATTTGTGCTTAGTTGATGGCAATAGGCTCGCCTTTAACATGGGACTTTAACATATAAGCGTAATGAGGGTGTTACTATTTACCTCTGCCAAACCCTTCGGGGAATACAGGCGTGATGTTATGTTTTGTGACTTCTTAATTCCGGATTCTCTCTACACTTACATGTCGTGTCGTGATGCATTTTGCGTGTTTCTTTTTGTTTTATGTTTTTTTATATTTTATTTTTCCCTTTCTCATATTATCTAATATGTTTATTGTATTTTTTATTGGTTTTTAAATTAGTATTTATCCCTTTTTATATTTATAGTTACATATTTTATTTATACCTAATTAATAATTATTCTGCACTGACATCCGTGAGGCTAAAGGTTCCAGATGAAAACCAGCGCCAAGTACTTGTGACTTGGCATTATGCTGATCTGGAACCTATTTGGTCCAGCCGTGAGACACATACCTACCTACTTTTGTTTATGTTAGTATTTTTAATTTATTTTGTATTATTTTTTTGTATTCTATTTTGCTGTACCTAATTGTCTTCTCTGTGTCTTATTTGTGTTGTGTCCAAATAAATATTTTTCATTTCATTTTCATTTCATTTCATCAGTAGGTGCATCTGACGCTATCGGATCCATATATTTTGTATGAAGGCGTGCGCACTATTCCGACGTGATGCGTAGCTCGTGACACGTAACTCTCACCAATAAATATAACAATATATTATCGGCATTGTGCCAAACTACTTCCTCGTGCTCCCACCCTAACGTGGCTGTCATTACACGACTGTTTGCGCCCCTTTGACTCGACAAAGTTCTTTGTCCCTTTGTAAGAAAAACAATGTAATAGCCCCCTTAGTTTAAAGAGTATTAAGACAAGCTACAGAGCGCGTCTACGAATGGGTATAAATATCCGAATAAAAAAAACCCACACGTCTTAAAATATTATGTTCGTCAGATAAGTTATGATTTTAGCGGCCAGGCCTTGGATGGGTGACCATTTTTCACACACGGACACCGTGCTGCAGCAAGCACGTTGAATTGTTCCCATCAATTGCGACATGATGACCATGCCATGAACTGACGTTCGATCAAAATTTTGAATGATAGTTCAGTAAGGGCCAAGGCACATCTGACGGAAGATACGGCACCGACCTTCCGACGCGTAATTTACTCAAGGAATGTTATTAACACATCTTCGGTCAAATGTGTACGGTATGAGATGTTTGTATGGAATTATGTGTATCGGCGACGTATCTTCCTTCAGATGTAACTTGGCTCTAATTGAATTGTTGAGATCAGTCGCTCCGTGTATGAATAGGCACTGATATCTAACCGTATTCTCAAGCAAATACTAACAAGCTGATGGATGATTTTGTTTATCTTTTTATAAACAAACTAAAGAAGTCAATTACAGACCATCAAATTACCCAGCTCTTGAAAACGAGATGGTGATATTCGCTATCCTTTTCATCAAATATATCATATAATTGAGTAGTAAAGGTTTATTATTCGAAGATGCTACTGCCCATCTTCATGAAAAAATCTCTTATGGCCGATTCCTATAATTTACGGAGCGTTATTAGTTAAAAAACATATTAACAAAAATAAAACCGACTTCAAAAAACCAAGAAAAGAATAAAATAATTAGCTTATTATAAAATTAACAGTTTCAGAAGTCGGTGCTAATCCACGCTGAACCAAATTGAAGGCACCGACTTCTGAAACTGTTAATTTTATAATAAGCTAATTATTTTATTCAAAGTCAAAGTCAAAGTATTTATTTCAATTAGGCACATAAAAGGCACTTTTGAACGTTAAAGTTACAAAGAAAATAGAATTGATTCTAGTTGCCCCTTCCAAAAGGTAGTTTCGTATGGAGAAGAATGGGCAAGAAACTCCACCGTTACTCTTTTAAAATGTCTTACAATATTTTGTATAGGTACATTAATTATACAATTATATGTGAAAACGATGCACCTAGAATAAAATTACTATACCACAAAAGGTAAAAAAAAATAAAAAATGAAACAACGACATATTAATTGTGATAGGTACATGGTGCTCACATATTTACAAACATTGCAAAAGTATACGTTTTCCCAAAAAAACAAAAGTAATAAGTCAGTGTATGAGTTTAGGTACTTACTCATAGAATCTAAAATAAACGGCTTTAAAAAAATAAATTATACAATTAAAATAGCAACCAGTTTGATTTTGTCTAGACTCTAGATTGTCCTATGGAGCTGGACCAGCATGTTTCCAAGCGTTCTTATCCTGGATATAATCGTCTAGTTTGTAATATGCTTGTTTACAAAGTGTACTTTTAATATGACTTTTAAATTTTCTTTCATTTAATTGCAATATATCACAAGGTATTTTGTTGTAACATTTAACACAGTACCCCATAAAAGATGTCTGTACTTTAGATAATCTGAAAAATGGTCGATCAAGTTTATCTTTATTTCTAGTATTAGAGTTATGTCTATCGCTTATTTTATTAAAAAGATGTAGATTTTTTCTTACATACATAATATTTTCATAAATGAATTGGCAAGGTACCGTCATAATATTAATCTCTTTAAATAGTTCCCTAAGAGATTCGCGGTGACGTAGATTATAAATGGCTCTGACAGCTCTCTTTTGCAAAATAAAGATGGAATCAATATCAGCAGCCCGACCCCACAGTAAAATGCCATATGACATAATGCTGTGAAAGTAGCTAAAATAGACCAAACGCGCGGTTTCTACATCTGTTAACTGTCTTATCTTTCTAACAGCATAAGCAGCCGAGCTTAGCCGCCCCGCTAGAGATGTTATATGTGGTCCCCATTGTAATTTCTCGTCTAAAGTGATTCCTAGGAAAACCGTTTGACTAATAAATTCCAGTTTTTCTCCATTCAATATAATATCACATTCGCTACTTCTAACATTGGGTAATTTAAATCTAATGCATTTGGTTTTAGTTTTATTTAGTACCAAATTATTTACCGTAAACCAATCTTGGACCTGAAGAATAGAGTTATTCACGTCGTCAAGATTTTGTGACCGTCGGTCTATTTTAAATATCAAAGATGTGTCATCTGCAAATAACACCATTTTCGGTTGATTTTGAAATAATTGGGGTAAATCATTAATGTAAACTAAAAAGAGGAATGGACCCAATATCGAACCTTGAGGAACGCCCATTGCCATTTCAGACCCCAATGAGTTAACGCCGTTTACTTGAACTTTAACCTTTCTATCTTTCAGGTATGATCTTAGTAAATTAAGAGCTGTATTCCTAATTCCATAGTGCTCTAGTTTCAGCAGAAGTGTCTCATGGTGTACGCAATCGAACGCCTTAGAGAGGTCGCAAAAGATTCCAACGGCATCTTGTGCTTCTTCCCAGGCGTTAAAAATGTTCTTTATTAGGGTGACACCGGCGTCAGTGGTACAACGCCCTTTGGTGAAACCGTACTGTTGTTCATGAAAGATGGAATTTTTATTAAAGTGACGTAACATTTGATTGAGCATCAACCTTTCAAACACCTTACTCAGAACAGGCAGAATTGACACAGGCCTATAATTGTTGGGTTCTTTACTATCACCGGATTTGAACAGAGGAACTACTTTACTGTGTTTCATGAGATCCGGAAAGACTCCTTGGTCCACACTGGTGTTAAATATGAAAGCCAAATAGGGCGCAATGGTTTCGATGATAGATCTACAGACTTTTACAGACATTCCCCAGAGATCTTCTGTTGATTTAATTTTAAGATCTTTAAAAGCTTTTATAATAGCTTGGGGGTTTGTATGCTGAAACCTAAACTCCAAGGGGCATACCTTTACATTATTTCTAAGTAAGGCAGCAGAAAGCGCGGGTGAGGAATTCAAAGTTTCAGTAGTTTTAAGGGGAACATTAGCAAAAAAGTTTTCAAATTCCTGAGCTATTTCTACCTCTGAAGTGATGGGCCCATGTGCAGTCTCTAAATTAAATTCAGTATTAAGCTGTTTTTTCCTACCTGTTTCATTATTTATTATTTGCCAGGTAGTTTTTATTTTATCATCAGCTGATTTTATTTTATTGCTAATATAGAGAGCTTTAGCTATTTTGCACACACTTTTAAAAGTTTTAGAATATTTTGCAACATACCGATGAAAGCTTGTATTATTCATATGTTGTTTTAGACTTATTCTTTTCTTCGTTTCTTTACAGTCGGTTTTTTTTTATGATTTTTATTTTTTTCATTTTAGTGGCCTTAATTAAAACATGGTTGGACCTACTAAAGACGCCGCTCGTAACATAATCACATCATCACAATCATTATGCGTGATGTTCGTCATTGAGGCGTTCCATTGTCTATCTTCGAAGTTCTTCATCAGGTCTTCGCCAAATTTAAACGGGACCATTTCGAAAGAATATTCTTTCGAACAAAAAACATTTTTTTCAGATCGGTTCATGAATGAGGGTGTAATGAGGTAACAAAGATTAAAAAAAATAGACAGCCGAATTGAGAACGTCCTCCTTTTTTTGGAAGTCGGTTAAAAATTCAGACTCTTTTCTCTTTACCAACAATGAAGCAAAGACCTCATACCTTTGCAAAGTAGACCCTCTCATATGGAAGTAGCTATCACTGATAAAATTAGCTTACGAGTCTATTTATATGCCCAGTTTGATAATAAAAAATACTAATATTGGTAAGCTAAACGATTTGTTTTTGTTTATAAGAAACGGGCATTAGACGACTTGCAACACTCTCAAGGGGATAGTCTATTCTTCGCTAGGTGTGATCTACAGCTTGTCATATTCATACTCTTAGGCATTTTCAAAGTTTCATATGAACTGGCGACAATTGGGTCGATGTTTGCAATTATTTTTCTTGTTTAAGGCCACTAAAGCGGAGAGGCTTACTAAGCAGTTCTTGGAACGGAAGTTCTTAGGATTATTGTTACAAGAGATTCGTATGAGAATATTATGCATGATTTGGACTGTGCCAGAAATGTAGTAGTACAATCGTAATTTAATTCGCGTTATTGGCAGGGTGCTCGTGGCTAATAACAACCGCGCCGATCATACAATTTGTGAGGTTAAGCTGCACTTGCCGCGGTCAATCCGTGGATGGGTGACCGTTTGTTACACATCGAGACCCCTTCGTGCCTCGGAGAGCACGTTAAAGAGTCGGTCGCGGGTGTCATTCGAATACCTGTGACAGTCGTTACGGGAAGTCAGAAACCCAAAGTCTGAGAACTAGTCTAACCTCAGGATGTTGGCATTGCCCAGTAACTAGGTTGCAGAGGCCTGATGGCAGTCGCTTCGTGTAAAATAATGGTATTCATCCGCATTTAGTTATATGGAAGCTGACCCCAACATCATTGGAAAAAGCTAGGCAGTCTGTTTTGGGCTTTTATTTCATTTTTTCCTTGACAGGTCAATAACGGATCATCTGTAAAAATGTCATCGGGTTTTTCCATTAGGAATTTCTCAGTAGCAGCCAGGCATCTGGCACTCCCGCTGTGTGTCCCTATGTATGCTTAGATCTTTAAAACTACGTGACGGATTTTGATGCAGTTTTTTTTAGTAGATAGAGTGATTCAAGAGGAAGGTTTATATGCCCCACATTAGTATCTACATTGCACCCGTGCGAAGCCAGGGCGGGTCGCTAATGTTATGTAAAACAAGAAATCAGATGAAAGAAATGGTATAAATAAACAATGGTGAGGTAATACTCAGTTTAAAAAAATTATACGTTTATTCCGGAAGGTTTGTAAAATATCGCCATATTGGAATTTAACGCGGCTTGTTACACAGGGAAATAAAAGAATTTCAGCTGCGCCAATTATTCTGAATGAAGCATTCATTTAAAATGTAAAACTGTAAATTTAAACGCATGAATATTACTACTGATATTTCCAACATAATATTTATTTTAAAAAAAATGGAATACGCGAATGGATAGAATTAGAAATGAGTATGTAAGAGGAAGCCCGAAAGTGGCGCCGGTGACTGAAAAGTTGTGTGAAAACCGGTTGTCATGGTATGGGCATGTGATGCGGAGGAACGAGGAACATGAGGTGAGAAAAGTTTTGAGTATGAATGTAGATGGTTATAAGAGAGAGGAAGACCAAAGAAGCGATGGATGGATAGTGTGAAAGATGATATGGCTAGAAAGGGGGTGACTTCTGAAATGACATACTGCACCGACCCCAAATAAGTTGGGATAAGGGCAGGAGGATGATGATGATGATTTTATTTTAAAAAATATTTAAGAGGTGCTACCCCTAATGCTTTAGCTAATATTTTCCATTTTGCAATCATTACCCTTTTTTTCTTATCGTGGTTACTTGAAACCTCCATGAGCAAGAGACCAAGTCCAGCTCCTCAATCCCATGTCCAAATCTATTGCTTTCCTTATTACGATAGCTAATGACAGCCATACATCAACATCCATTAAATTACTCACCCCACAGACAATATTCTGCCTAGCCTTTTCCCAACTATGTTAGTATCAGCTTCCAGTCTAACCAGATGCGGCTGAATACCAGCATTTTACACGGAGCGATTGCCATCAGACATCCGCAACCGACTTACAGGGCAATGCCGATATCCTAAGGTTAAACCGGTTGTCAGACTTTCGGGCTTCTGACTTTCCGTAATGACTGTCATAGGTATTCGTACCCCACAGATAAAGAATATTAACTATTTGCCACAGATATGGGTTGATAATGGAAGAAACGTTCCCTTTACACCACTGGCACTGCTGCCCGCAATGGCAAGGCATGAGCTTTTTTTTAGTTTTTGGGAAAATCCTCATTGATGTCCCTCGCCCGGGAAAGGCGCGGGGGTCTGCCGGACTCTTACCGGCTAAAGACCAATGGTGTTCCTCCTTCTTACCTATGGCCGGGGTCACGGGATTTGCTATTGCATGCATTGCGATGCATGCAATAGCGGATCCCGTGACCCCGTCCAACAACCCCAGCAGGCCCGTCATGAGCCTGGTTTCAGATCTTAGTCTGATAAACTAGTAGGTTTTTATTATTTTGAAAATATTTTTTTAAATGTATTTGATAATTAACTTCACTTCGTATAATTTGTTTGTTTGGTCCAAATCTTGCGACAGATTTTTCAAATACTTCTGCTAAACCGATTCTCCGGAAACTTCGCACACAAGTTCAATTCCTATGACAATACAACATTATAAAAATTTGAACCTTCAATCCTCAAATCCTGATGCTGCAGCGGTACTGCAAGATAAAACCAAATAACTTAAAAGTTTTTTTAAGAGATTATTTTTGGTACCTATGCTGATAGTACAGCCAATTCTGTTGTCCGTCAGCGCTCCAGCTCTGAGTACAACTGAATTTTGAGGAAGCTAGATAATTATTGTACTATTCGCGTGGGCGGAAAATAAATACTTTTTCTTTCTTTCTTTCTTTCTTTCTTTCCCCTTATCATCATATCAGCCTTTTGCGGGCCACTGCTGGACATACCCCCTTTTATCAATTCTTAACCCTCTTTTATCTACTAATTGAGCGATAAATTATGGCCAACGTCGGCCTTAGCATACCAAAACCAAAAAAACCGAAGCCGTTATTTTTGCTCACTTTTTCACTACCCAACATGCAATAGTCCCGTCTGGAATAGTACAGCACCTCTAAAAAAATCAATTTACCCGACTGCACAAGGGGTGCCAAAAAAATCTGCATGTTACGTTATGTAATCCCAATACATAGTTGTTACCAGGATAGCGGTTGGACCCGCGCCAGCAATCTTAGGGTTGCCACATATAGTAAGGTCTTTATCAAGATTTGAATAAGGGATAGAACGCATTTGTTCGGAGATTAACGAAAAACAATAAATTAACAACATTAGAATGTAAGAGATATATTTTAATTTTTTTCTAAAGGTAGTGACTGAAGCCTTAGATTCACTAGGGGACAAAACGTTTCCAAACATGACGCGCAACATCGAGTCTACGTAACGCTGCAACGTTGCACACTGCCCCGCAACACGCAACACGTTTGGTGCAGTGGCTGAGCGATTGGCTTCTGCGCTACGGGTCATTCCCACACGGATCAAATTATTTGTATGGCCTACAAATAGTTGTTCCGGGTCTGGACATTTGTGCATGTGAAGATTTGTGTCTATAAACGCACCCACGATACAGGAGAAATCCTAGTGTGGGGCAACGCTTTTTAAAAAAAAATTAAAAAATTGCGCATCTTTGTGCTTTATTTCTACGTGATGTGGAGCATGTTGCAAGCCGCCGCTTGCATGTTCGCTCGTGTGTCCGATCAAATTGTACTGCGAAATTGTCCCCTGGACATTCATGTAGATGTCCCGCGTCAAGTTCCGCAGCATGTTGCTCCATCTGTCTCTTAGTGAATCCAAGGCTTGACTGAGGGGTGCGTGGGGTGGGCTAGACAAAGCAAACTGACAGAGCGCGCCTATTGTTTTACCCCCCTCCTACCGCTTCCATATCTCAGGCGGTGACCAGCATTTGCACGCGAACTATACCAGTATTCTCGGAGAAAGCTATTAAAGCCCTCAATTGTGAAGTCAGCTAACGAAAAACTTACCTTTAACCTTATACATACACATAACATCTGGCCTTGCATTCCCCGAAGGGTTCTGCAGAATTTAAGTCCACCCTTGTTTCGCCAGTCCCATTTAAGAGCCTATTGCCATTAACCGGGCACAAATCCAGACTCCAGGCTGCTACTAAGAAATTCGTAATGGAAAAACCCAATAACACTTTGCCTGACCTGGGGACCGAATCCAGAACCCCATGCTCAGTAGTCGCGTTTACGACCACTAGACCAACAAGGCAGTCCAACACCAATAACCTTATATAATCCATAAATAGTGTAACCATGTCCTTACAATACCCTCTAGCTGTCGTGACTCACTGAATATATAGTTATTCGAAGCGTGATAAGGAAATTCTTCTCATTCTTATGAAATATAATATTTTTCCTGACAGAAGCTGTGTTGTCATTATTGTAGGAAAATCGGCAAGTTGTTATCTCAGTAAATAGTTATAAGACTATTTACTATAAATAATAACACATCTTCCTATGACGACAGTAATGTTTCCGATACAAGTATTGAAGAAGGAGAAAAAAACAAAGAAGGATGACTGTATTTTTATCCCATGTGGGGACGGGCTAACATTATATTAAAACATCCTTACCACACGCTGGGAATAGACGCATGTTGTAAGATTCAACAAAACCCAGCACGCTTGGTGGTAGGATCTATACGGTCCGCCTGGCGTGCTACCACCCTCACACTAAAGTCCGGCGCCAAGCAGTTCACTGTGTATCCGTCGTGTGTATGTGAGAGCCAGAAGGGTATAGGGAATCCCTCTATATCTCCGTTCCTTGGTTTCGTGTCCTCCATCTTAGACCCTGTCTGCGCTTAACATCACGTGAGACCTAGACACAAACGCGGCGAAAACAAGAATTAAAAAAAATTGGATATACCACTGTTTTTTTTTTTTTTTTATTTCTCGAGAATTATCATTGTCTGTTATTGAGGTTCTAAGCAAATCATAAACCATGCCCTCTTCAAACATGGGTAACGGAATTGATAAAGTGACTGAATTTAGTCAAAAGGATGGGGAGCAACTGCCTCGTTGGTCTAATTGTGGTAAGCGCGAGTGCTGATCGTGAGGTCCTGGTTTCGATCCCCAGGTCGGGCAAAGTGTCATTGGGTTTTTCCGTGTGGAATTCCTCAGTAGCAGCCTGGAGTTTGGATTTGGGCCCGGTTGATGGCAATAGGCTCGTCCCCTATTACATTAGACTTAACATAACGGCGACATAAGGGTATTACTTGTAGTATTACTATGCACCTCTGAACAACCCCCCAATTCCCTTCAGGAAATACAGGCGTGATGCTGTATTCCACATGGAAAAATCCAATAACACTTTGTATTTTTCATTGATATAATATGTACTTGCGTACTATATGGGCTGTGCCATTGATCTTGAAAACTGTTTAGCGGTAGCTTGACTTATTGCGTTTGCATCAATGCATTTGGCGCATGTTGCCTATACGAGATAGCGTTTCTATTTATTTTAACATCGTTGGTATTTTTAATACCAGTTCCAGTCAGATACAGCCTTAAAAAAATATCTAAACAACTCGACAACCCTATAAAAGGGTTTTCCCGACTAGGTCATTATAAAGATTGGTCCATACAAATGCGTCCGCTGTGAAATTGCTATGGTTATCGCCAGTAGTTCCGTTTGGACGCATTATAACGTTTATTGAACACCGTTCGAGTGTACATGGGTACTATTGAGAGCAATTCAATCCTATAAATTGATACTTTGTAGGCTGTCGTGGTCAGAGTATCAAAATACGTATACGCTACAAACTGAATGTAACAACTGAAGCAGTGATAGCGGTTGAACGCCTTCCATACACGAGGGTGAGAGTTTACCGGGCTCTTCTTCTTTTTCCTCCATAGTGTGGTTAGTGACTAACCTGGTGTCAAAGTTTATGCCGCCCATGAGCCTCTGACTTGGCTTCACATGCCTTCGAGAAATATCTCTCAGGCATGCCTGTTTCCTCACGATGTTTTCCTTCATCGTTTTTAAGCAAGTGATAATTATACAATACGCACATGAATCCGAAAAGTCAGAGGTGCGTCCCTTGGGTTCGAACTCGAGATTTATGATTTGGCAGTACGACGGTCACACTATTAGGCTATACTGCTTTTACCCGGCTTACACCTCTGACTTTTCGAAATGCACGAATTAGAGTCTGAATATCACTTGCGTTCACGGTGAAGGAAAACATCGTTAGGAAACCACCACCTGAGGTCCAAAAAGTTCTCGATGTCGTGTGTAGTCGGCCAACCCGCACCAGGTCGGTGTGGTGGACTAAGGCCTAAGCCTATCTCATTCTGCGAACAGACCCGTGCCCAGCAGTGGAACAGCAATGTGCGGATAATCAATCAATCAATCAAATTTATTTCGGACAAGGTACATCCATATGTTGGTAAATTATAATATAAGTACTTACAAAAATATCTTAATAATAATGAAACGGACTTACCCGCTGAACTCATAATTATATTATTAATTATTATATATAACTCATTATAATGCAAGCTGGACGTCCGCCTTCTATATAGATTGCTTTTTGTAATGGCCATGTAATGATATTGCTATTATCTAGCTTAGCAGACCCAAGACCGCTCTTTTTTAGTCAAAGATCGCATGGAGCTTAAAGGATAGATATTATAATGTATCTTCCTCCTAACCTTTTCCCAATTATCTTGAGGTCATCTTCCAGTCTAACGAGATGCGGCTGAATACCTGTATTTTACACGGAGCGACTGCCATCAATCAGACTTCTGCAACCCAGTAATTGGACAATGCCAATACCCTAAGTTTATACCGGTAGTCAGACTTTCGGGCTTCTGACTATCCGTAACGACTGTCATAGGTATTCTTATCCCGGGACCGACGGTTTAACGTGCTCTTAGAGACGGCAGTGATAGCCTAGTGGTGTGACCGTCGGACTGGCAAATCATAGGTCTCGAGTTCGAACCCAAGGCACGCACCTCTGACTGTTCGGATTCATGTGCGAATTGTATAATTATCACTTGCTTAAAAACGGTGAAGGAAAACATCGTGAGGAAACCGACATGCCTGAGAGATATTTATCGACAGCATGTGAAATACACTCTGACACCAAGTTAGTCACTAACCACACGAAAAGAAGAAGAGACACGGAGGGGTCTTGAAGTGTAACAAACCGTCACCCACCCATAGATAGACCGCAATAAGACAGTTGTTAATTAGCCATGAGCCGCTTAATAGGTACAGTGTATAAATTCAGTTAAATGTCCAAAAAAGGAACCTTCAAAATATCACAATTCACAAACTGAAACACGTTACCGACATGGCAATACCAAAACGTATTACCAATGCAGATCTATGCGGTCGCGAGCGGTTTGTATAAGCCGCGGCTTTTGTCTACATATGTGCATACAGTATGACCAATTTACATAGACTGTGACTCGCGAATGGTAGGGGGGACTGTTGTTGGATTTATTTTTCAAAGTTTTATTTAGTATATTTTTTTTATATCGTGTATTTGCAGGAATGGCAAGGTTAGAAACGGCACAAACTAGAGATTATTTGAAAGGCAAAATGGGAGGTATTTGCTCAGCATTGGGACATACCACAGGAAAAAAAACCATCTACATTTAATTTTGTCGCACATGGTTACTTGGCACGGACTCCAACTAAGGTGATGTGACCGAACAAAGATTTGAATGTTGACTCAGGGAGCTATTTCTGAAAAAAGTAAAGATTTAAGTAAACCTTGACGTAGGCAAATAAAAAGTAACGGCAACAATTTCTAGTTGATCATTAATTCTTTCAGTTCAGGCGTCTAAATTAGGAATATTATATTGTCGCAGACACGGTTTATAGAATTTGACAGAAGTAAGTACAGTACCATCATTACACTTAGACCAGTGTCTGCTTATCAGAAGCAAATCGGGTATTTGGTAAATAAAAACACCACTGAGAGCACTTGTATTTGGGTTAGTTGTTACTTACATGAGCTAAGTCACAATATAATTCTCAATCAGATCAGAATATAAAAAGGACAAGCTAGTCAGATAATAAAGGTCAGACTTCTACTGCGGTTCGACATAGAATCTCCGTTCTGTCGAATGACAACTGTTTTTATAACGTCGGGTACGTTGATTCATCTTGACGACAACCTTTCCTTTATCTTCTCTGATATATAAAAAAAACCTTCGATACGTAACTTTTGCAACAAGAAAGCAATTCAAAATTTAAAGCATTATGTCTTAAGGGGTATTCTTGTGGCTTGCATTGCGTCGGTAACTCACGGCTTAGCGAGATAAATGGCGGCTTGTCGCACGCTAGAAATTATTATGGTAAATACGGGTACCTTAAGATTTATTTCTTCGTTTGAAACCGCTGATTCTGTATGTTTAACTTGCGTGGGAGAAGATTTATTTACATGCATTATTACTTTTGTAAGACTGAGGTTTTTTTTTTACTAATTTTATCTCATTCTCATATTTGTTCTGTATCGTGGTTATTTTTAACCGACTTTAAAAAGGAGGAGGTTCTATATTCAATTAATTTTTTTTATGTATGTACACCGATTACGCTGAGATTAATGATCCGATTTACGTGATTCTTCTTTAGTTTGATACGAAATAGTTGCCATTTGGTCCCATAAAAATTTAACATAGTTTGGCCCAGTAGTTTTCATTTTATGAACATTTTTATGTTTTTATAAACATTTTAGTTTACGTGTATGACGTAATTATTCTACCTGATGTAAACTAGAAAAATCCTAGTGAAAGTTACAGGACAACATATTACAGACACTAAAAAGTAAAAAATAAAAAAGTACGTTTTTAAAAACCGACTTCAAAAACTAAAAAGTATAAAATAACTTAATAAAGATTTAATTTAATACACCTCTTATACAAACCTAATACATTTACAGTTTCAGAAGTCGGTGCTAATCCACGCTGAACCAAATTGAAAGCACCGACTTCTGAAACTGTAAAGGTTTGCATAAGAGGTGTATTAAATTAAATCTTTATTAAGTTATTTTATACTTTTTAGTTTTTGAAGTCGGTTTTTTTAAACGTAGTTTTTATTAAATGAATTCGATTAAAAAAATTAAGCATATTAGGTTCTAGGTATCTTTTTTTTGCTTTTTACTAGCTTCCGTCATGTTAAATGAAATTAACGAGCACACGCTGTCATTTTCATTCCACGTAAAAACCGCTTCAATAAAATTGTACTTCTTTACATTTTACAGCAATTACCCCACCCCTTTTCACCACCCTTTACAAACAATACGCTTACCAATCTAAATTAAATATTTAATGGGCCAATAAAATTTCGCGCACCCATAATTGGTTATTTCACCCTACATAGATTTGAATTAATTGTTTTGCCACCGAAAGGAGTTGAATTTCGTTCGTTGACTTCATACCTCGCGAGTTTCCATGACACTTTTATTTATATTGCAATCCCATCCCTTTTTTTGTTTTGTTTTGTCATTATAGGATCAATTAACACAAACAACTGCTTCAGTCTAATTGTGGTAAGCGGTACTGCTGATCCAGATGTCCTGGTTTCAATCCCCAAGTCGGGTAGTGTTATTGAGTTTTTCCGTGTGGGATTCCTCAGTAGCAGCCCAGAGTTTGGATTTGTGCCCGGTTGATGGCAATAGGCTCGCCTTCTATTACATGGGACTTAACATAACGGCGAAATGAGGATGTTACTATACACCTCTGCCTAACCTTTCGGGGAATACAGGCGTGATGTTATGTTAACAGGAACAACAAAAGGGGTAAATAATGGTATTATTTATTGTTGCTATAATTATAGGTTAGATACCTATAAGATATTGTTGTAGTGGTTGTTCTTTAAGACCTGCTCCTAGTTTTTACGTTTCATAAGTACTTGTAATCTGACCTACACTCGGGAGTAATGAATCGGAGTAATCACTCGGGAGTCACCAATATAAACCTTAATATCTCGGAAAATATTGTTTAACATTTTAACATTATTTTGTTTACGTTGGTGACCCGGATTCATTGCTCCCGAGTTTATTTGAAACTAGCTGTGTCCTCACGGCTCCGCCCGTAGCCTATGTTACTCAGTGATAATGTAGCATTCTAACGGCAAAAGAATTTTTGAAATCGATCCAGTAGTTTTAAGTTTATTCGTTACATACAAAAATCCAAAAATACAAATCTTTCCTCTTTATAATATTGATACAGAAGTATAGATAAAAAACCGGCCAAGTGCGAGTCGGACTCGCGCGCGCAATAGTTCCGTACATTATTTTATTTCTGATGTAAGCATTAATTTACTGTTTTTGCATTTTTTCCTTTACTTGTGCTATAAGACATTGCTACTTGCCAAATTTCATGATTCTAGGTCAACGGGAAGTACCCTATAGGCTTTGCTTCCCTTGCGAGTGTCAAAATATGATGTCAAATTTTGATTGCACTGACTTAGAAGTTTGTTTTTTTCACAATTCCAAGAGATTGCAGATTTGATTATTTGATATTAATTTCAACTTGATATCTTTACGCGTTCCTGAGAAAAAGGGTCTTAACAGACAGACAGGCGGACAGCGAAGTGATCCTATAATCCTTTTTCCTTTTGATGTAGAGAACTCTGAAAATCAGCGATAATGAGGATACTTCTTCATTTTACTTGCTACTTATTAAATTTAAATAAATTAAACGGAGATGCTAAGCCAAGTCAGAGGCCCATGGGCGGCATAAACTCTGACACCAGGTTAGACACTAACCACACAAAAAGAAAAAGAAGAACGGAGATGCTTAGCAGATACCTATAGCGTGATTTGAATCAATCAAATTGAATATTAAAATCAATAAATAAAATAATAAATAAATATTGAATGTCAAATTGAATTTTGACGACACGTTTGGTGCAGTGGCTGAGCGATCGGCTTCTGCGCTACGGGTCGTGAGTTCGATTCCCGCACGGAACAAATATTTATATGGCCTACAGATAGTTGTTCCGGGTCTGGATGTTTGTGCGTGTGAAGATTTGTGTTTGTAAACGCACCCACGATACAGGAGAAATCCTAGTGTGGGGCAACGTTTTTAAAAAAAAGAAAGAAAGAAAGAATAGAAATGACTGATTATTGTTTTTCTAATCTGACATTTAAATTAAATCGGTTTCAAGTTCAAAACAGCCTGATAAGTAATGGACCAACAGGAGGAAAAGATGAAGAATGAGATGACAATAAGTTTCTTTGGATGTTTTTGCGTATGAGTTGAGAAGACGATAGGTACTTACATGGTAAATCCTAGGAACCGTTTATAAAAATCTTAATTGAAATTTTTAGTTGTTATGGATTAGTTAATAGGAATGATGTGATTAGACAAAGTTGCGGCTTAAAAGATGATGTAGTGACAAAAATTTAAAGGAGTATGCTTAGGTGGTTTGGTCATGTTGAGAAAATGAGTGAACGGCGATTAACAAAAGGAATTTATAAGGCGGATGTCAGTGAAAACGCTGGTAGAGGACGCCTTAGAAGGACATACATCGATGTTATTGGTGATGTTCTTCACAAAGGACAGGTGCGTAGTACTCTCGATCGGCGTGCGTGTATGACAGGATGTATGAATGTGGATGAAGCGAAAGGAGTACCTATGTAAGGATCGTAGCGCGTGGCGTTCTATAGTTTCTGCCTTCCCTCATGGAAAAAAGGCGTGACTTTATGTATGTATATTATGTAATCAATGATACATGTTCAGCCGCGTTAGGTAAGACTGCAAGCTGACTCCAACATAGCTGGAACAATCCTAAGCTGATCATCTACAGCCCAAAATATCTCACTACTAGATAGACTATTGAATTATTTCATTCACCTCGGCCTTAGCTGAAAATATTATGTAAATATCAAAACACAAAAATACATCAACCAAACCTTCTTGATACTCAAAATTTCCATACCGCCGTTTTAAAACCATCAAAACGTAGATGACACAGAAGGTACGCGGTGCAATGCCGCTGAGTAATCACCCGAATAACTCAAGGAAGGCTTTTTGAATTTATACCGTCGGTCATTAGCATAAGAATCTAAGTATCGCGGTTACCACGAGGAAGAAAGATGGCGCCTTGTTGACAATATGGCGGCTGGTTAAGGTATTTTGGTTCATAATGCAATATGCATTTATAAGGGGCTCATGGCTATTCCACAATCGCGCCGATCATAAGATTTCCGAGGTTAAACTGCGTTTGCCGCGGTCAGTCCGTGGATGGGTGATCGCTCGTTACACATCAAGACCCCTCCGTTCCTCGGAGAGCACGTTAAACCATCGGTCCCGGGTGTCGTAAGAATACCTATGACAGTTTTTACGAATAGTCAGAAACCTGAAAGTCTGACGACAGGTCTAACCTTAAGATATCGACATTTCCCTGTAACTGGGTTGCGGAGGTCTGATAGCAGTCACTCCGTGTAAAATATTAATATTCAGCCACATGTCGTTAGACCGGAAGCTGACCCCAAGTTCCAACATAGTTGGGAAAAGGCTAGGGGGAACATGCGATATACATTTATAAAAAGTAAACAATATTTGTGAGTCTATTTATCTAAAAATGCTAAAAAAATATCTTTTTTTTTTGTTTAAATCATATCAAATTTAATTCCACTTGTACATGGGTACGTTTATATTTTTTTTGTTAAAACACAAGTATTTTTAAATACCTACTTAATTTTTTTAATAAATTACCTAAATATTATGATTTATCTTTTTTCTAATTGATTTGGACCAGACTTTACCTACTCTATTTTACAGAAAATGCTAACTCCTTGACATTCTAGTAATTCTTGAAGAATTTTTCGCACACCACTTCTAATATAATAATTACAATGGACGACGCGTTTTATTTTAAATATTCTATTAAACACTTGATAGAAAGAAATTCGAGCATATAATGAATATTAATGAAGTGGATTCAGTTTTAATTGAAGTATTCATTAAAACTGAAAGTGCTTCAAAATAATTATCCTAAAAATCTAAACTAAAAAGTATTTTTTTCAAAGTACAAAGTTATGTTTCATTCATTTTTATATACAGGGTGTTCAGATAACTAAACAAACAAAATACAGGGTGTTATTGTAACTGAACAAACAAACACAATAGTTACGGTTATATCAAAAAGTAATAATAAATTCTTGTAAATTAATTTCTCATAGTTTTGTATTACGTATTAACGCTTAAATTAGGTTAATTAATTTAAAAAGTTAAAAATCTCAATAATTGTTACAAAATGTCACACACTTCAGATTTTAACATTTGATTCTCTTTTGCGTTGACGGTGAAGGAAAACATCGTGAGGAAACCTGTACACCTGAGTGGCCTCCATAAAGTTCTCAATGGTGTGTAGCCCGCCAACCCGCATCAGGCCAGTGTGGTGGATTAAGGCCTTAACCCTTTTCATTCTGACAAGAGGCCCATGCAGTGGGACAGTAATGGGCTAATCATGGTATCCTGCAGATGTAAATGATTTATTATGAACATACTCTTTCTAAATATAGAAAAAGATAGATTATTTGCATTCTGCCTCGTTGGTCTAGTGATGGAAAGCGCGACTTCAGATCGTGAGGTCTTGAGTTCGGTCTCCAGGTCAGGCAAAGTGTTTTTGGGTCTTGTTGTGGAATTCCACAGTAGCAGCCCAGAGTTTGGATTTATGCTCGGTTGGTGGCAATACGCTCGGCCCCTATTACATGGGACTTAAACATAACGGCGAAATGAGGGTGTTACTACACACCTCTGCCTATCCCTTCGGGGAATACAGGCGTGATTGTTAATAGAATAAAATATGTTTCGACTTTCGGTAGGTGTTCTTAGTTTGATCTATTCATAACATGTATAGGAAATCAACTAAACAAAGAACTCAGATACAAATAAACAAAAGATATCACAAAACTTCCTTCACCCTCTTAAATTTGACCGCACCGCAAATGACGTCATCGCAATCGCCAGCGAAGACGTCATTACGCGTTTACAAAGTTACCGCTTCAGTCTACATGACCCTTATGTTTTAAGACTTAAGGTTGAATTGAGCACGAGTGAAGGTAAAAGTAATTTGGTACTCAAGGTGTCATTGACGGATTTGAACCATTTCTCATCAAGTGCCATTACAGAATGTAACCATTGGTTGTCGCGAGTTATCATTTGCGTTGTAATGCAGAAATTGACTCCTATGGTACGCAGGTAAGGTAATTTCAGGCTTTCTGTGATCAAATAAACAACTGGCAATAATTGAACGGCAGTTGGAAGTAAACTTCTTCTTTTCGTGTGGTTAATGACTAACCTAGTGTCAGAGTTTATGCCGCCCATGGGCCTCTGACTTGGCTTCAAATGCCGTCGAGAAATATCTCTCAGGCGTGCTGGTTCCCACACGATGTTTTCCTTCACCGTTTTTAAGCAAGTGATAGTTATACAATACGCACATGAATCCGTAAAGTCAGAGGTGCATGTTATCGGTAGCTGGTAACACTGGACAATGTTGATAAAGGAGAGTATTCGTCAAGATGAATCAACGTACCCGAAATTATAAAAACAGTGGTCATTCGACGGAGCAGAGGATTACATGTCGAACAGCCGAAGAAATCTGACCTTTCATATATTCTGATTTGCTTGTCCTTGTTTTGTGATCTTGTGTAAATTATTATATTGTGAACTAGCTTCTGTAACTAACCACTCACCCAATTAAAACTACTCTCAGTGGTGGAGAGTCTATGTTGGTTTCATTTACTTTATTTACCATGCTCTCAATCCTGACATACCGATATTAGGTATAACTGTAATATCATTACATTCACTCCTACAAAATTCTGTTGTATGTATTTTCCATGCATACCTTGGGTTCGAACTCGTGACCTATGAATGAATGTAAATAATGTAAGTAAATTAGGAAGTTGCCATAATGGCTCATATACACCAGGACGACTTCGCTTACCGACCGAAGGCCGTAACCAACCCGGTGTAAATAATCGTTCGACGACTACAGCTCACGGCCGATGTCGACGGAGAAATAAGTCGCTGAAGATGGCAGTCGACTTGATGGAAACAGCGCTTTGACTGCACCAACTCCGGCAAGCCGAAGTCGCACGCCGAAGTTTCTCGCCAAATGCGGCAGACAGCATTGTGTAGATAAACAACATAACATCAAGCCTGTATTCCCAGAAGGGTTGGGCAGAGGTGTATACACACATCCTCATTTTGCCATTATGTTTAAATCCCATGTAATAGAAGGCGAGCCTTTTGCCAAATCCAAACACCGGGCTGCTACTGAGGAATTCCACATAGAAAACCTAATAACACTTTGCTCGACCTAAGGATCAAACCCAGGACCTCACGATCAGCAGTCGCGCTTGCCACAACTAGACCAACGAAGCAGTTAACGAGGTGTAAATGAGTCATGAATATATCATTGATAAACAAATATGGTAGTGATTACATTACATGATAGATTACGAAGATACTGATGCCCCTCTACACGTGCAGAAGACGTCAACCGAAGGTTTTAGCAGTAAAAGACAAAATAATATTTAACTTTCTTTCTTTCACAATATTGCGGCGGCATCTATCACGCCACGTGCGAACTACGCAGCACAACGAATGTCTAACAGACTACAGCGACAACAATGACAGCTGTCAGATAAAATGTATCAAGATCTGACACGGAGTTAGTATATATACAACTTCCCAACATCAACCGTTGGGCAGTGGCCCGCCAGGCATAACACCCGCCTGGTAGGAGGATCCTCCCTTTTCGTAGGAGGAACACCATATCTTGTTCCCCTGCATTATCTTACATACCTTTGTTTTTTTATTTATTTTCTCTATTCGTCTGCTTGTAGATGGTCTTGCGGACCGTTTCTACGTAACCGGGCAGTTATTGGCCCGGAGTTAAATACTTAACCTAAACTAACTACTACTATTAACATCATGACTACTAGCAACTACATCACTAAGGGCGACCCCTAATGGGACTCGGGCCTCGGCTTAGGGCGTTGTTGGCGGGAGGTCTGAGAGGGAGACAGCTTGAAGAGGGCTAAAGTTTCGAAGCAGGAAATGTAACCGCGTACCTACTATTGTATAAAGATACAGAGAAACCAACTAAAGGCTCGTACACAAAACTGCGATGCGACGTCGCATCGCAGAAATATACGAGCTCGCACGACGCATCGCAAGAACTTACGAATCTATTCGCGTAATAGATTTTTCCTATATCTTCTTATCAACAGCAGTGTGCAAATCTTTTTACGCAAATTTATTCTATCTAGTATAAAATACGTTCAATACAGTTGACGATCGTCGAGGGATTGGTCACCCGAACCTTGGAAGGAAGACGCCTTGCCGCACGAAATCGCATCGCAGCAATTTGCGTCGCAGTTTTCTGCACTGCGAATCCGCATCGCGCCGATTCGCAGTTTTGTGTGTACAAGCCCTAAAACCAATAAACTTCAATAACAATTGAATTCGACTTAAATTAACTGGTAAATATCGTTAAAATCATCGGTTTTATATAATATTAATTCACTTTTACGGTAATGATTTCCATATTGTAATTAGCTCGTAATGAAATTAGTTTCGGTCCGACTAATTAATGCGTTTTCATTAATGTTTAATTACTGTCGTTACTAGTTAAAATTATTGCATATAATTTAATTACACAGTGGCGTAGCTAGGTAACCAAAGGCCCTGGGGCAAAAAATAAACTAGGGCCCCAACTAAACTATTTAAAATCGTTTGTTCCGTATTCGTCGTTTTCCGAATACGACGTACTCCAGATTTGTCGTAATCCAGATTCGTCGTACTCCAGCTTCGTCGTATTACAGTCGACTCCATAATAAAATAAAAACCAAATACAAATTGTAACTTAATTTAATGAACAAATTAAAACTATTTTATAAAAATAAAAGAAAATATCTACCTGTTACCGTTCAAAAAATACAATCCTGTGACAGACACAGAAAAATAAGTTGCCATTATTAAAGTCGCGTTCCTGGAATCTGGTTTATTTATATTCCGAACTAGCTTTTGCCCGCAGCTTCATTTGCGTGATTTTTTTCACCCCCTTAGGGGTTGAATTTCGAGAAATCCCTTCTTAGTGGATGTTTACGTCACAAAATGAACCTACTGTCAAAATTTCAAGTTTCTTACCCCAGCCGTTTAGGCTGTGCCTTGATAGATCAGTCAGTCAGTTAGCTTCTCCTTTTATAAGTATAGATGTGAGAGAAATGTTCACTAGTTCAATTTATAGTTTGTAAGTCAGAGTCCGAGGGGCCCCCTAATCTTGGGGGCCCCGGAGCACTGCCCCGTCTAGCCCTCCGGTAGCTACGCCACTGGAATTACATTAATTGTAATTATTTCAAAACAGTTTGTGGCTGCAGTACCTGCATGTTTGAGTTTATTTTGTAAATAATCAAAGATTTAAATCTTGTTTCTCTCAATTTGACTGTGACTCTCCTTTAACACTTGGAGATCTCCGGTTTAACAGTCGGTTCATACGAATACCTATGACAGTCGTTATGGGTAGTCAGAAACCCGAAAGTTTGACAACCAGTCTTACCTTAGGATATTGGCATTGCCCAGTAACTGGGTTGCGGAGGTCTGATGGTAGTCGCTCCGTGTAAAATACTGGTATTCATCAACATCTTATTTGACTGAAAACGCTAAGAGGAAGAAGATAAACATAATTTTTGAACGCTTCAGAATAAGTAAATGTATAAGATTCTTGAATCAAAACGAATATTTCAATATCAAAAGTTTATTTTCCTTTTTTTTTTATTCTTATCTTGGTCGCGTTTCGCCCTAGGCTCACCTGATGGTAAGCGCAGACAGGGTCTAAGATGGAGCACACGAATCCAAGGAACAGAGATATAGAGGGATTCCCTTATACCCCTCATACATCCCTCATTTACCTTTCATACATCATAATAATATTAAAATTCATCATACATAATGGCCGGACTGTACATATTATTGGCCTCAAATCTACAAAACAAAACCAATAGTACTTAAACAATTAGTAAACACATTAAACATTCACATTAATAACTCCAATAATTGGATCCAATATTTACCCAGTCCAACTATTACAGATAGTCATAAAATATCTAAATGACCTCATAAAATTTACAAATGTCATTAACTTTACAATGTGTGTTTACAACGAGGCGAGTATACATTGACGGCCGGCGAAATAACATAACATCACGCCTATATTCCCCGAAGGGTTGGGCTGAGGTATATAGTAACACCCTCATTTCGCCGTTATGTCTAAGTCCTATGTAATAATGAGCCTATTGCAATCGACCGGGCACAAATCCAAGATCCGGGCTGCTACTGAGGTATTCTACACGGAAAAACCCAATACCACTTTGCCCGACCTGGGGGATCGAAGCCAGGTCATCACGATCAGCAGTCGCACTTGCCACCACTAGACCAACGAGGCAATTCGAAATAAGAAACTATTATCATTATATATCAGACCGTAGATGTCTAGTGCTGAATACCTATACATACCGAATAAAATAAGCACTTAAAAATATCGGGCTTGCCCTAATATTGACCCCTAGGCACGCCACTAGTTATAGTGCCTAAGGGTCAACATTAGGGTACATTACCGCCACTGGTTCAGGGGATTTTTAGATGAGGGCCACAATGACTGCACTAAGTTCCAAAGGCCAAAACCTAGATAGCTCATCATACCAACATATACACATGTCAAGCAGTGATAGCCTACTGGTGTGACCGTCGGACTGCCAAGTCGTAGGTCTCGAGTTCGAACCCAAGGCACGCACCTCTGACTTTTCGGATTCATGTGCGTATTTAATAATGATCAGTAACTTAAAAACGGTAAAGGAAATCATAGTGAGGAAACCGGCATGCCTGATAGATATTTCTCGACAACATGTGAAGCTAAGTCAGAGGCCCATGGGCGGCATAAACTCTGACACTAGGTTAGTCACTAACCACACGAAAAGAACAATATATCAACATACTGTTATACTTAGTTTGGAGACCCCTGTCGTAGTACATAGCGCCACTATGTGCTCCGATGATATACTGCCCACCTCGTAAAATTACATTCTAAGTCAGGTTAGGTAAACATTTTTTAATCTCACCTCCTTGAAAATAATGGGGTAAGTTTGGCAGTAAAATGATTTAACGGCCATTTCCTTTGCCTCGTCTTTATGGACCTTTTAACTTTTTAATTTATGGTCGTAATGCACCTTGGGCTTGTGCTGCGGAGTTCTTGTCAGTTTTTGTTAAAAAATATTTAAATTTGCTAGTAAATTCTGTGTGATAATGGCGTGTTTGATTCATGGGTGTTTTTAGTAAAATGTAAGTTATGACGTCAAATCTTTTTAAGCACCATATCGTCTCTTCGCACGAAAAGTGTACAATCTCGAAACTTTTTCAAAATCGTGTTAAGTATACAGAAACGATCACTATCGGATACTAATCGTTTCTGTATACGTAACTCGATTTTGATTTTTTTTCGAGATTGTACACTTTTCATGCGAAGAGGCGATATGTATTACGTAGGTACATCATAACCTTAGTTTTAAATAAAGTTAGGTAAAAAGAATATCTAGTCTTCTTCACATGTAGTACATTAAACCTAATCTTATTTTAGCCAATAATGTTTGGCATCAATTTATAAATTATGACCTAAATACAAAATATGTAAACAGAATAATAATTTCTAACAAAACTTAGTAAATGGCAATTTTTTGTATTAACCTTTATTTAACCGTTAAACTCTTAAATAGGAAATCAGAATTGCCATTCGATGGATAAAAATAGTTCTGTAAAAAAAACTAATATACAGCTATATCTGGAAACAAAAAAGTACATATGTAATGATCGCATCGCAGCATGTGGCGTTCTATAGTTTCTGCCTACCCCCGTGGGAAAAAGGTGTGAGTATGTATATAAAAAAGTAACCCTAAGGCGGTTCCCCCACGGTGACGCAAGTCGAAACGACAACCACAGCATGCAGACTACAGAGACGTGCGTCTATGCGACAGCTATGTCGCTCCGACTTGCGTCACCATGGGATCCATCTAAACTGATAATTAGGTACGCGTAGTAGTCGCATGCATATTGTAAAATTACGCAAACGAATATAAATTAAACACCAACGCAACGAAACTAAGAACATTTCAAAACAAACAACAAGAGATACCGCAACATGTTTCCGAAAAAAGAAACACAAAATCGTATATACACATCGGAACGAAACAAAAGTAAACATTGAACATCTAGTTGTTTGTTTAAAAAGTAAGTGGTAGTAACTGTTCACAACCGATGTACATTTTATTGATCAATATTGAACTATGAACAAAATTTATTATGGAATAATGAAGCGAGGAATATGGGATGTAGAAGTTTCAATTAAAAATGTTTAATTAACTATCTTGTTTGGATATTTCTTGCGTCACTCCTGTTCTGCCTAGCCTTTTCCCAACTATGTTTTTATACGTTGGATAACACTAGGATTTTTCCTGTCTTGTGGGTGCGTTTACAGACACAAATCTTCACATACACAAATGCCCAGATCCGGAAAAACTATTTGAAAGCCATACAAATATTTGATCCGTGCGGGAATCGAACCCACAACCCGTAGCGCAGAAGCCAATCGCTTAGCCACTGTACCAAACGTGTCGGCAGGTTGCAGGATGCAGCTGAATACCATTATTTTACACGGGGCGACTGCCATCAGACATCCGCAACACAGTTACAATTAAGGGTCTGTACACAAAACTGCGATGGGACGTCGCATCGCAGAAATATACGAGCTCGCACGACGCATCGCAAGAACTTACGAATTGAATCGCATAATTGATTTTTCCTATATCTTCTTATCAGTAACAGCAGTGTGCAAATCTTTTTACGCAAATTTATTCTTCCTAGTATAAAATACTTTCAATACGGTTGACGATCGTTGAGGGATTGGTCATCCGAATCTTGGATGGAAGACGCCTTGCCGCACGAAATCGCATCGCAGCAATTTGCGTCGCAGTTTTCTGCGTTGCGAATTCGCATCGCGCCGATTCGCAGTTTTGTGTACAAGCCCTATAAGATGAGTTCGGTTCCATAATTTTCAAAATATTTAAGCTTTAGCCAGTGTCCACTTTCAATGGAATAGGTACATATAATTACGTAATATGAAGTTCACAAATATTCTGTACCTTCATCGGGTGGCCGAATTTTAAATTGGCAGCATTGCCAAATTGAATAACAGTACTAATGGCCGACTAACCTAGTAAATAGCGCTTTGATGGAGTATTTTGTATTTTACTTAAATATACGTCACCAACTGGAGGGGCTCGTTGCTAATTACCAACCTCGAAGATCGTACGGTTTGCGAGGTTAAGCTGCGCTTGCCGCGTTCAGTCCGTGGATGGGTGCCCGTTTGTTACACATAGAGACCCCTCCATGCCGCAGAGAGCACGTTAAACAGTCGCTCCCGGGTGTCACATGAATACCTATGGCAGTCGTTACAAAGTCGGAAGTCCGAAAGTCTGAAAACTGGTCTAACCTTAGGATATCGGCATTGCTTAGTAACTGGATTGCGGTGGTCTGATGGCAATCGCTCCGTGTAAAATACTGGTATTCAGCCGCATCTGGTTAGATTGGAAGCTGACCCTATCATTGTTAGGAAAAGGCTAAGCTGAAGAAGATACGTCACCAGCTGATGTCTGATTACATAGGCAGATATGCACCACTGTACAGACATTCTGCCTATGATGGTATTCAATCCCCTGTCATAGAGGTACATAGTACCTATAGTTACCTAAGTCGTACATCGCAATCGTCCCAAACTACATACCTACTGAGCGTTCGCCATCTTGACATAGATTGAAACAGAAACAAAAGCCACCTTACTCAAGATTTATTACCACAAAAAATCTGCCTTTTGAAATTGTCGGCTTATTTTGTTGGTACGAATCACACGAATATATCACAAGGTTAATCGGAAAGGGGGTACTAAGCCGCGGGCCACTTAATGTATCACTGATGGTTGTTTTAAAAAAAGTGTTATAATTAAGAAATTAGATCTTATTTTTTCCATGAAAAGTTATTTTTATTTTAGTTCTTTCAAAAAATCTTTATCCCTGCTTTAGTTATGAATTCAGAAAATGGAGTTTCTAATCCGTGACCCCAAATATGACGTTAAATGTAAACACGTGTCGTCTGATCATAGCGGAGGATAGATAGAATTTAGCGTATTTTTTATGAAATCTTTGAACAGCTATTTCTCTTGAGTAGAACAAAAGTTATTCCATATAGTTCCCATTATAGTTACCCCATTTCCGACTAACCTTGTGTAAGAATTGAACTCAAGTATGGGTAATTTATCACCTAGGTATGTCACTGTATTATATTGAAGGGGTCTCGTGGCTAATTACCAACAACACGGACCATAAGATTTGCGAGGTTAAGCTGCGATTGCCGCTGTCAGTCCGTGGATGGGTGACCATTTGTTACACATCGAGACCGCTCCGTGCCTCGGAGAGCACGTTAAACAGTCAGTCCCGGATGTCATACGAATACCTATGACAGTCGTTGCGGGAAGTCAAAAGCGCAAAAGTCTGACAATGGTCTAACCTTAGTATATCGGCATTACTTAGTAACTGGGTTGAGGTGGTCTGATGACAGTCGCTCCGTGTAAAATACTGGTATTCAGCCGCATCTGGTTTGACTGGAAGCTGACCCCAACATAGTGGGGAAAAGCTAGGTACTTAGACTCACACTATTATATAATATAAACAGCTAAACTGTGAATAGCGAGTATTATTTTAGCTAGTCTGCTAAAAGAATAGTAGCATAGATTCATTCAATTTTGCGCGCTCCGCTATTTGTGCGTGTTTGAACAGGCATTGGTGTATTTGTTTCAGTTGCGCATTTTGACAGGACTAAATCTAGGGATGCTTGTCTCTTTCTGTTTCAATAGAAAAAGAAAGTGACAGTTGCGTTTAGTCTAGTTCAGTGCTGTCAAAATGTAAGTGCTGTGCACACCTGTAAGTGACAAATTCACTCTAGATTTTAAGTTTAATTGTTATAGTACCCTAATAATGTATTAGTGAATAAGTAATTGGAGTGCCATAATTAAATTAATAAATAAAATGTGCAAAAGAATCGACACCACTGACTATGTTTGTGTGTAAGAGGTGTGCTGCTCGTCACGGACGCACGACGGCGCTGGATGGGCTCCACAGTACTAGATGCTAGAACTTGGAGGATGCCATTAAGGACCGATGTCCAGCTAGACCAGCGAACGGTTGCATCGCTGTGTTCGCCCAAACGCGAGCAGTTACCGGTCTCACTATGCGGTGCTTCGTATAGCTCTAATGATTTCATACATGTTAACAGGTATGATGTTATGATATTACCAATAGGCAGTGGCGTAATTATAAGGTGGCAGGGCTGGCAAAATGCCACGGGCCCCCGGCCCAAGAGGTCGCGAGCTCAGAAGTAACCTAACATTTTTAACAAAATTAAGTAAAAATTATAAATGTGTAATTCTGTTGGGTAATCACTTCGCCCCCGATCCACCGTGCTCACCCGCGGCTGCCGCGGAGCCGGTCATCCCTTCTGACTCCGCGCAGTCACACCGCGATTAATACAGCCCTCATCAAGCTGTCGTATCCCTCCCAGTCCTCTCGCATTCAACACCCTAAGAGGTTCGAGTCCCCCCTTGGGGACACCCTTAGAGGTGTTGCTGCTATAATAGTCACTCATGATGTTACAGTAGTTAGCGTAGTTAGCTAGGTAGTTAGTGTAGATATTGGTTCGGAGACCCTTCTGGTCTCGCCAATAATAGCCCGGTTACGTAGAAAAGGTCCGCAAGACCATCTACAAAAGTCAAATAGGAAAAAAAAAAGGTAATCACTTCAGTGATTTATCAAAATTAAATTATAAAGTGACGATTTTTACTGGGGCCCCATCCAATGAATTTTCCACGGGCCTCTGATGGTATTGTTACGCCACTGCCAATAGGTTATGGAATTACTTAAAAATTATGAATATTTGAATAAGAAATGGCCATGTCGTTGAATATTGTAGATTTTCCAACCCAACATTATACACAAACAAGCCTTTATTGTATAATAAATTCTTATATAATTTTGTAAAACACAGGCTTCTAACTAAATATGTACGGATTCAGCAATGTTCTTAGGCATTCTGCTCAAGATTTATATCCTAAATGGCTAGGACACTATTACATAGTCAACCAGTGTAACTTGGTAGGCGACAAAACAGGAAACTAAATTTATATGTACTGAATTTAACATATTGTTGAAGTTACCTTTGCTAGCAGCGCCACCGTGAAAGGCCAAGATATAATGGACGCTTTGTAAAGGTCGATGTCAAGGTTATTACTATACAGACAGCGATGTTACTGCTTCTTAGTTCTTATATTACGTAAAAACTGATTTATCTTCCAGACTGTCCAAATGAAACAAGGTTTTCGTTGTTAAGCGGCAGTCAGAAATACGTGGAAAACAAAGACATAACCTTTTAATTTGGGAGCAGTGCAAACTAATGGGGGTAAGCACCACCGTGCGTGATGGACGTCACGGTCACACATCGGCGTTAAAGCCCAAAGCACGACACGACCGACTACGATCGCATGTAAACTGCGTGCGTTTTAAATATACAATATGTAACATAATTAATGCACATCCTGAAATTAATTTGTTCAGAATCGTTTACTGAATCGACTTCAGCCATTTTGATTGTGTATTTTTTTTATAAACATGTTTTATACTAATTATTATTTTAATTGGCATAACGTAAATTGAGCCTTATGTCAAGGGCATAAGACTGAATTTTAAATGAAGTTAACAATGAAAAAATAATACTACATACATACATAAACTCACGCCTTTTTCCCATGGGGGTAGGCAGAAACTATAGAACGCCACATGCTACGACTCTTACATACCCGTTTCGCTTCATCCACATTCATACATCTTGTCATACACGCACGCCGGTTGAGAGTACTACGCACCTGACCTTTGTGAAGAACATCACCAATAACATCGATGTATGTCCTTCTAGGACGTCCTCTACCGGCGTTCCCATTAACATCCGCCTTATAAGTTCACTCATTCTCTCAACATGGCCAAACCACCTAAGCATACTCCTTTCAATTTTTGTAACTACATTATCTTTTAAACCGCAACTTTGTCTAATCTCTTCATTTCTCAATCTATCATTCAAAGTTACACCGCACATACTTCGCAAGGAACGCATTTCCACGGCATTTATTCTACTTTCATGCCTCTTCTGCCACGACCAACATAAGCGTAGGTACCAACACACCATTATGGACAGCCAGTCGTGCCTTTTTGGACATCGACCGGCTAGCCACAACCGCATGCAAAGCACCATTTACTTTATTTCCCGCATTTGCTCTCCTTTCCACATCTTCGTCAATCTTACCATCTCTTGTAAACATGCTTCCCAAATAAAAAAACTCATTCACCTGTTCAATACTTTCATCTCCTATCTTTACTTTACACTCAGATACATCTGCACCTCTTTCAAAAACCATTACTAAAATAATACTATTTTCTTGAATAAAGAATATTTAAGCACAGAAAAATTAAATTTCAGTGTATGTATTATGAATATAACATAATATTCTAATTGGGGTGTTTGAGGGTGTGCGTTAATTACTTTACAAGTTGTATATCAAAAGATTATTGAAATACAGAACAAATACAAATACAGAACAACAGAAAAAGCTGAACTAAATCATTATATCCCCACTCCATCAAACTCTTGATGTTTGCGGAGATTCTATGGAATGTTCTAAGAAATTTTGTTATAAGCATGTTCTAACTGCCTCATTGGTGTAGTGGTGGCAAGCGCGACTGCTGATCGTCAAGTCCTGGGTTCGATCCCCAGGTCGGACAGTGTTATTGGGATTTTCCATTAGGGATTTGTCAGTAGCAGCCCGGTGTCTGGATTTGTGCCCGGTTAATGGCAATAGGCTCGCTACCTATTACATGGGACTTAAACATAACTGGCGAAACGAGGGTGTACTAAAAACACCTCTGCCGAACCCTTTGGGGAATACAGGCGCGATGTTATGTTATGTTCTAAGAATGCTCGCTCGCTTACTGTAAACGGTTCACGAGCGTGCGAACAGTTGCTTAGAGCGTTCTTTCGTGTTCGGACATGAAAAAACGCAGAGCTAGAGCATGTGCAAGAATTCCAGTTCTTATTTATTGTCATTCTTGCTCGTTTGTACTATTTTGGTATAAATGATGAAAACGAATTATCGTTTACACAAAAAAAAAGCCACAAACAACGACGCTCTGTGCTTTTGTTCTAGCTGTAGCTCTATATGCGTTTGTTCTAAACCCATCTTCAAAGAAAAATCCAAGTAAAGTAATCTTGAAAAATACTAAAGCAATGTCTGCTCAAATCATCATCATCTTCCTGCCCTGGTCCCAAGTTACTTGGGGTCGGCGCAATATGTTTTTCTCTTCCACTCTTCCCTGTCAGCCGTCTCATTATCATTTACTCCCTTATCTTTCATATCCTCCCTCACACAATCCATCCATCAACATTCATTTTCATCACTCTCTTAGTCACATGTGTTTCATCCCTCCTCATCACATTCCCATACCAAGACAAACGCTTTCCTTTCAACTTTTCTGTCACTGGTGCCACTTTCAAACTCCCTCTAATATACTACAATGTCTGCTCAAATATATATTCAATTTAACTGCGACCAACGGTATCTTCGATTTATTATAACGCCAATGAAATTTTATAAGTTACTCTGAAGAAAGTACGGTTTTTATTTTGAACCGCTATCGGCTTAATCTAATTTTGTGTGGGAAAGTGGCTTTGTTAGAATTGAGCTTGTATTAAAATTGTAAAATTCGTTGTTCATTCAGAATAAAATTTATTCGTCTACGATTTTGTAAACGTGTGGTGTGTCTTTGAGGAGTCTCCGACTCACGTACTTGGTCTTCTTAAAGCATTTTACAGGTCAGTTACCAAGTTCAACTTTAATAAAACATTAATTAAATGTTCTGCTCTCCAAACTTCGGGCTGGTACCTACTGAGGAATTCCACACGGAAAAACCCAATTACACCTTGTCTGATCTGGGGGTCGAACCCAGGACCTCACGATCAATAGTCGCGTTTGCCGCCACTAGACCAATGAGGCAGTTGCAATTAATATATTCATTTAAAAAAACACACAATGTAAAAAAAAACGAGCCCAAACTCGATATGTCAACTAGCAACCGTGATTAGGGGTTCCAGTACCCACCTTCCGGCTCCATCATGACATCAGCTCGATGGTACCAGGTTATTATATAAACATCAGAATTACATACATTCGTAAAGTTTCACATCGATGCGATTGTTGGAAGTGGTGGAAAATCGATTTCCAAGGTTTTATACAAACTTAACGCCCGTTCACACCGGATCCGTCGGTACTGGATGTGTTGTTCACATCTGTGCCGATGGATCAGTTAAACAAACGGCAGTTGCGTCGCATCTGGCAGCAGGATATGAAAAAAAATTACGCCTTTTTCTGGATTCGGAATACTGTCGTGTATGTGAACTCGCTCATACAACTACGGGCGCTATCACCAAAATAAAAAAGGATCCACTAAAACGCATCCTGTAAACAGTTTCTGTGTGAATTAGCTGTTAGTTACTGGTGAAGCTAAAAAAGCGTGTTAAAAAAATCTGCTGTGCATGCATGAACCGATAAAGTTTCAAAATTACTTTATTCACATAACATAACATCACGCCTTGCATTCCCCGAAGGGTTGGGCAGAGGTGTACAGTAACACCCTCATTTCACTGTTATGTTTAAGTCCCATGTAATAGGGGGCGAGTCTATTGCCATTAACCGGGCACAAATCCAGACTCCGGGCTGATACTGAGAAATTTATAATGGAAAACCCAATAACACTTTGCCCAACCTGGGAATCGAACCCATGACCTCAAGATCAGCAGTCACGCTCGCCACCACTAGACCAACGAGTGAGTTAAGTTTCAAAATTACTTTATTTACATTTAAAATACACTCCATTTTATTCCTACCATTAAGCTGTAACATGTCGTAACTTATATAAAAGGCTCATACGATAAGCAACCCGTCAACGATCCCTTAAAGCCTACGCAAAATTTCCTCTCTCATCCACTTATCTTAGAAAACTGGTAAAACTCGCGAGTGCCTTTTATAGCGCACCTTATTCACTTAGAATACTTTTAAGATGCTTGTAATATTTTTACTGAAGGTTTCAAATGCACCTTTGAAAAGATTGTTCTCGTGTTTATGAAAGAAGCTAAGCCCGCGGCTCCGCCTGTGTGGAAAATTCTTGCTTAAATGTACATGACGTGCTTATCCAAGATCCATTCTTCTTTGTATTAAATTTCAAACAAATTCGCTCACTTGACCACCAACAAAGTAACCACCAACCAACAGTAGGCCTGATAACAGTTTAAGCCTTGTGGTGTGACCGTCGGACTGTCAAGTCATAGGTCTCGAGTTCGAACACAATGTTCGAACACGATTTTTTTGTGACCCATACAGATGTCCAGCTGATTGATAGCGTCGTGCAGCGGTCGGGTTGTTGAGCTCCCTAAAATAAGGTTTGAGCTCCGCGATGACTGATGCAGATGTGCCGTCAGTTAGGACAGGTCAACTCGAACCTGCTATGGCACTTTCCTCAAAAGGCCATTCCAGACGTTGTCCTACATCGTTTCACTCGCATAGTTTTTTATACTACAATGTCTGGACTTTAAAAGAGACCTTGACCTCTGAGTTTGTTTCGGCTTTTCTTCTCAGAGCTAGTCAGACAGGAAATACCGGCGCCATCTAGTCTTAAAAAAAACTTTACATTGACTTGTAAAAGTGTCTGTAACAGATTTATTTACAGAAATAAAAATCATTTATCATAATGCACGCACTTCTGACTTTTCGGATTCATGTGCGTATTGTATAATTATTACTTACTTAAAAACGGTGAAGGAAAACACCGTGAGGAAACCGGCATGCCTGAGAGATGTTTCTCGACGGCATGTGAAGTCAAGTCAGAGGCCCATGGGTGGCATAAACCGTGACACCAGGTTAGTCACTAACCACACGAAAAGAAGAAGAAGTAGGCCTAGTATAAATTCTGTCGAATTACTAACGTAAACGTAACGTAAATGTAAGTGAATTTTGAATCGGAAATACTCGTTTCACACGTACTATTTAATTTAATTGAAAACTGTATTCATAGCTATGTATAATACAAATTGTGAATGTCGCAAAAAAATAAACCAAAATGTTATAATAATAATAATAATAATCGGCCTCTGACAGGGTCCCCGCTCCCGGTGGAAGTGTGCAGCGCATGCGATGGACTCTAACCATGAACGAGAACTACATGCGCGCATACTTTGGGGCTACAGAGGGGGGAACTAACCTGACCGCGTACCGTGGTCGGATGCTCTCTCTGTTTCAGGTACTTGAGCCTACTGTCAACGTCTCGGCACAGCGATTATCAGATCAGGTGCGAGTCATTCAACGTGATCATAGGTTGACTGACGCCGCACTTGATAGGCTACGCTCTGAAGTACAGAGTAACCGTATCATTTCTCTCCAGTCGCAGACTGCGGCCCAACCGCAAACCCCAACTGTGGTTCCGCCGTTGCCCATCCACGCTGACGAGGAGAGCGATGATAGGGTTACAAATGTAAGTACCCAGTGCAATGAACAACTGAGGAGCGCTTTGGAGCTTGCGATTCGAGAGTATCGGTTCACTCCGCCAAACATTAGACCACGAATACCCCGTTTGCCGATGCATAAAAAAATAGGGCGCTAATGTGTGTTCTAGATTCGCTGTTATCTAGTTATTTTGATAACAGCGAAAACCTCGAAGATACTCATTCAATCCTGTACTGCGCGGCTGTTGCGGCATGTCGTGTAGCTCACGCCAAATTTGATAATAATGACAGAGCTACACGACCAAAACCCGCCGTACCGGCCTGGCAGTGCAGGATTGAACGTCGTATTAACGAGGCTAGAGCACTCATTGGCAAACTAATCTGCTTCAGGGAGGGCAATATTCGCCCTAGAGTGATGCGCTTTGTGAGGCGGGCATTCTCGGGGACTGATATCAATCCTCGAGATTACTTGTCCCGTGTCACAGAGCGTATCGACTTCCTGAAGCAGAAGGTTTATGCATGGGCAAACCGTATTCGGAGGTATAAGCGACGAGTGGAGCGATATACCCAGAATCGCATGTTTCATAGCGATGAAAGGTGGGTATACAGAACCTGGGAGCGACCTGATCACGATGTGAGTGACACGCATCTACCGGATAATGATGTCATGAATACATTCTGGCGCAGTATCTGGTCGATGCCTGTCACTCACACTGAAGGTGACTGGATGCAGGAGGTCCAGCGAGCGTGTGAACCGATTGAGGAAATGGGGGACATTACTATTGTCCCCCAAGACGTAACCAGTGCAGTCCGTCCAATGGCGAATTGGAAATCCCCTGGCCCAGACGGACTGCACAACTTCTGGCTAAAATGGTTGCGCAGTTCACATGCTCGTTTGGCCTCACAATTCCAGTCGTCTTTGGAATCTGGGTCGCTTCCAGAGTTCCTTACAACAGGAATTACCCACCTGCTCCATAAATCAGGTAGTACTGCGGAACCCAAGAATTATAGACCAATTACATGTTTGCCGACGGTCTATAAACTTCTTACGTCCATTTTGAGAGCCAAAATTAATTCTCATATTATAAATAATTCTATTATGTCAGTCTCTCAAAATGGATGTAAGAATGGGTCCCGCGGTACTAAGGAGCTACTCCTCATAGATATGGCCATTAGCCAACAAGTTCGCCGATCTCGAAAGGATCTGTCGACATGTTGGATAGATTATAAGAAGGCCTACGACTCGGTGCCACATACATGGCTCATGAGGGTGCTAGAGTTGTATAAAGTGAATACAACTCTATGCGCCTTCCTGACGTCATGTATGGGGCAATGGAGGACAGTCCTTCACTATCCAGGATGTCGGCAAATTCAAGGGAGAGGAGAACCAATAAGGATTGAGCGAGGTATATTCCAGGGCGATAGTCTGAGCCCGCTGTGGTTTTGTCTAGCATTGAACCCTCTGAGCACATTGTTGGAGGGTTCAGGGTTAGGCTACCGGTTGAGAAGAGGTGGTCAGGTAATATCCCACCTCCTTTACATGGACGATTTGAAACTCTTTGCCCCCAACAATTTGCAACTGATGAAGTTACTGAAAGTAACTGAAACTTTCAGTAATTCCATCAGGATGGAATTTGGTGTGGACAAATGTGCAGTCATGCATGTAAAGCGAGGAGGGATTATGGAATCCGTGGGAACACAACTCTCGGATTCCATACACCTCAGACCCCTCTCCTCAACCGAAACCTACAAATACTTGGGCATGTCGGAGGCGTTAGGCATCAATGAGACCGACATGAAGCAATCGTTACGGGAGCGCTTCTATGGCCGCCTGAAAAAAGTACTTAAAAGTCTTTTATCAGGCGGAAATAAGGTGCGCGCCTTTAACGGTTGGGTCATGCCGGTCTTGATGTACTCCTTCGGCATACTCAAGTGGACTCAGACCGAACTTGACGCCCTGGATAGGAGGGTCCGTACGCTGCTGACTGCATACCGAATGCATCACCCACGTTCATCGGTGATGAGGCTGTACATTCCGAGGAAGTGTGGGGGTCGAGGCTTTTTAAATGCTAAGACCCTCCACAACCGCGAGGTGTGCAGCCTCAGGGAGTACTTCCTCCAAGCCGACGTGGGGATGCATCGTGATGTAGTCGCAGTGGACAAAGGATTCACCCCGCTCTCCTTGGCTAAAGAGAACTGGCGCAAGCCTGTAGTACTGGATACTAATGGCCGCAGGGAGGTATGGCAGAGCAAGGAGCTTCACGGACGCTTTTACCGGGCCCTTTATGGGCCCGATGTAGATTTCCTAGCGTCCGTAGCCTGGCTACGTTTCGGTGATCTCTTTGGGGAAACCGAAGGTTTTGTCTGTGCAATTATGGACGAAGTTATGATGACGAACAACTACCGGAAATATATTGTGAAGGACGGCACGGTTGACATCTGTCGGGCATGCCACTGTCCCGGTGAATCCATTCGACATATTATTTCTGGTTGTTCTCGTCTTGCTAACGGCGAGTATTTGCACAGACACAACCTAGTGGCTAGGATTATCCACCAGCAACTTGCTCTGAAATACAACCTTGTGGACGCAGAAGTACCATACTACAAGTATGTGCCCGACCCAGTTCTCGAGAATGGTCATATCACATTGTACTGGGACCGATCTATCATCACCGACAGGACTATTGTTGCCAATAAGCCTGACATAGTGGTGATAGATCGATCAGAGCGTCTCACAATGATTGTTGATATCACTGTCCCACATGACGAGAACCTTGTGAAAGCCGAGAAAGATAAAGAAATTAAGTATCAAGACTTGGCACACGAGGTTGTCGACATGTGGGAAGTTGACTCAGCAGTCATTGTGCCGATAGTCGTGACGGCCAATGGCTTAATAGCCAAGAGCCTCGACCAACATCTTATGAGACTCTCGTTGGGCAGCTGGGTCAAGGGCCTGATACAGAAAGCGGTACTTCTGGACACGGCGCGCATTGTCAGGAAGTTCCTCTCTTTGAGGCCCTGACCACCGGTAGCTTGGACCCTGTTCCCGATGCCGGTGGGCTACTATTTTCTATATTTTTAAATATTTTTGTATAGCTTTTATTGAAATATTTAAAAATGTATTATAATATGTATATAAGATGAATAAACGAATAATAATAATCATCATTTATTTCAGACAAGAATCTTATCCATATTATGTGTTAGTAATAACAGTTAGTAGTAACAATTTGTTTACGTAAAATCAGTGTGGAGTTGCATCCATCTCCGCATCATGGGTGTAACCCAACGATCCACGAACACATTCAGAATAGTGTTGGTGCTACCGCGAACACGAGCTAATAAAAAGCGCACCTTTTTCGCATGATGGCAGCAAAACCATCAATATGTGTCTCCGCAAACATCCCAGAGGCACTACATCGCCACGGTAGCCCTAGCAGCACCCTGAGTACATTATTATATTGGACACGTAGATCACTAATGCCCGCTGGGTATACCGGACCCAATGCACGCACTTCTGACTTTTCGGATTCATGTGCGTATTGTATATTTATCACAATTTTTTTATTTTTTTTTGCTATAGCATAGTTGTATTTTCGATTCAAAATTCGCTTACATTAGCGATACGTACCATACTATACATCAAACGTTCGTGCTAGGCTACTGATTTTTCTTTCTAATATTACATTTGACATATCCTACTACCGATAATCGGTCGGACAGACGAAATGTCTGCAGTTTTTATACAATCTACCTTTTATGGGTTCTATACGTTGAAGTACGGTACGTAATATGGTCTTAAGTTACACAATTAGGTCTGTTGCGTACTTATTCGTAAATCGTAAATACATTTGTAATCTATATACAGTGTGTGGCGTAAATAGTTGTTCAGCGTTTGTCCACACACCGTATATTCAGGTATCACATACCACAATTTGAACCTTTTTTTACCAAAAATACTTTCTTTTTTAAATATTGACACTATTTTAGTTACGATAGCACATGTATTCTGCAGATTCAAACATAAAACAAAAAAAAAACATGTCATTTGTTGAACATTTACAGCCATATCAGCAAGGCAAGAAGTCGATTTTTAAAAAAAAACTCTTGGACCTATGGTAAAAAATGGTTCAAATAATGGTATGTGATAGCTGAATATACGATGTGTGGACCCCTAAATGCTGGACCACTATTTACGCCTCATCTTGTGTATAAAAATCAACTACCGTGCGTTAGTCTCACAAAATCTCGAAAATATTAATATTTTCTCGACCGATATTAATTTTCTTTTTTGTTTTGTTCGTCTCAATTCTGGGGTGGTTTAGGAAACAATAAAATAAAGAAAAATTAAAAATAAAGTATGTGGTACGTAGTTCACAGGGCAGCTAGTCTATCTATTATATATATATAAAAATGAATTGCTGTTCGTTAGTCTCGCTAAAACTCGAGATCAGCTAGACCGATTTGGCCAAAGATTTGGCTAATTTTGATTTAAAAATATTTATGGAAGTCCAGGGAAAGTATAAATGGTGAGAAAATAGTAAAAATAGGTAGGTAGGTAGGTAAGGTAGGATAGGTAGGTAGGGCAGGTAAGTAGGGTAGGTAGGTAGGTAGGAGCGCCGTAGATACTTAGTGCTACCCGTGCGAAGCCGGGTCGGGTAAAGTTAGTTTCAAATATAATAAAATCAAGACACTACATAGCATTACTGCCTACCTACATTAAAAGAACTACATTTCACTGAGAAAATAATAAAAGAGGAAAGTATTAAAACATTTTTCGTTGTCAACACAAACTATACAAACACTTAGCAGGAAAAATACACTACATCTTACTTACACTCGTACGGTACTCGAAAAACACTCTGAAAATTATATAAATAACAAAATACCGCACCGCCTGTAATTCCTTTAGTACAGTTCCGGCGACGAGTTGCGGCCACTCTGAACATAGGCTTTGCGAACTTTCGCGCATGTACACTCGTGAAGAAAAGAGTTACTGTAAAAACTATTAAATAAACTTGAGGACCGAAGGTTGAAATTATTATAATGTTGTATTATCATGGGAATTAAATTTGTGTGCGAAATTTCACGAGAATCGGCTAAGCAGATGTAGTTGAAAAATCTGTCGCAAGATTTAAATCAAACAAATATACGAAATGGAGCCAATTAAAACCGTTTAATTAATTATAATAAGAAAGAAAGAAAGAAAAAGTATTTATTTTTGTGCCGAAGCGGACGTACAAGCGTGCTTACAATAAAAAAAAAACTTCAAACTAAATACTTAAAAACTACGACAAAAATTTGAACTGAAATTTAAACATATACCTAACCAATAAAAAGGCAAGACACCCCGTCTGTCGCCAAAGTTGGATAGGGTCTTCTGCACCTAATGGCCAATCCTAAGATCGCAGTAATTAAATGTTAACTAAAAGCAATTTTGTTGCAAAAAATCAATCTATTTCGCAACCACCTGCACAATGTTCAGAGCGGTCAAGATAAATTGGCTGTACTGTAACTTTCACCGATAACAGAAAATAACATAACATAATATGAATTGTATTCCCCGAAGAGTTCGGCAGAGGTGTTTTACACCCTCGTTTTGCCAGTTATGTTAAAGTCCCATGTAGGGGCGAACCTATTGCCATTAACCGGGCACAAATCCAAACTTCGGGCTGCTACTTTGGAATTCTGCACGGAAAAACCCAATAACACTTTGCCCGCCCTGGGCATCGAACCCAGGACCCCATGTTCAGCAGTAGCGCTTGCGACCACTAGACACAGAAGTGTTAATCTTGTCTTATTATTTAGATTTCTGTGGTAACTACGTACTATGATATTCGATCGTTCTCTAGTTATAATTTCTATAATTATTATTATTTGGAAAAACGGTAGTGATCCAGCCAAGTCGAACAACCACGGCCGTACATTCAAATTATCTTGGTCAAAAACCCCACGCACTACTGCTACGGCGTAGCTGATGGCGTAGTGGTTACGTCACCTACATCGTAGCAACCGGGTAGTTCCTTATTCACAACAACTTATTCATTCAGTAACAACATATTATATCGTAAATATTTATTGGTACTCGTAAAAGTATTCGATACTTACGATAAGAATATTCTCAAGTTTCAACTTCCCTTTAATTAACGCGAGAACGCTGTATAAGCGGATTTATTGTTTTGTAAATAGAACCGTAACATTATTAAGAAGAAAAATACTGGTGTACATAGTACATAACGCAACGAAGAGCAAAACTTGTAATTGGTTGATGGGTACGTAAAGTATAGCATCTGCCGGGGTTGCAGTGCACGCTTTTGCGAATCCCGTGACCCCGGCCGAACGGTCAGGAGGAAAATTATCGGTGGCTTTTAGCCAGTAAGAGTCTGGCAGGCCCCATGGATGTCCCTCGCCTTCCCTGGACGAGGGACATCCATGAGGAGTTGCCAAAGAGAGAAAGAGAGAAAAAAAAGGTAAAATATAGCATAATCATACACTTTTTGTCACTATCCACGCTCTAATTTAAATTGACGACACGTTTGGTGCAGTGGCTGAGCTATCGGCTTCTGCGCTACCGGTCGTGAGTTCGATTTCCGCACGGAACAAATATTTGTATGGCCTACAGATAGTTGTTCCGGGTCTGGGCGTTTGTGCATGTGAAGATTTGTGTCTGTAAACGCACCCACGATGCAGGAAAAATCCTAGTGTGGGGCAACGTTATTTAAAAAAAAAAAGAAAAAAATTGTTTCTCATATTTCACAACCTGTTTCAGTTTTGTAGTCAGTTAACATAACTAAAATCATCCTACAAGATTAGCTCCGCAATGTAAACAAGTAAGAAATCAACAATTTCTCAAAATCCTGAATATCATAGCTTGAACTTTGCCTGCGTTTTCACACTGTGATAAGTGGATAGCGTGGATAGTGACAAAAAGTTTACGATTGTATTACACTTAACCTACCCATCAACCAGTTATCTGCCTCGTTGGTCTAGTGGTCGCAAGCGCGTCTGCTGAGCATGGGGTCCTGGGTTCGATCCTCGGGTCGGGCAAAGTGTTATTGGGTTTTCCCATTAGGAATTTCTCAGTGCTACTGTGCCGGGTGCTAACCCGGAATCTGGATTTGTGCCCGAATAATGGCAATAGGGTCGCCCCCTATTACATGGGACTTAAACATAACTGGCGAAACGAGGGTGTACTAAAACACCTCTGCCGAACCCTTCGGGGAATATAAGGCGTGATGTTATGTTTATCAACCATTTACAAGGTTTGCTCTTCGTTGTGTTACGTACTGTATAGAAAGGAAATAAAAAACTAGTGATGGATTTTGCTTTTAAAAACTAAAATGTGACGACGCTTTTCCCTACCACAAAATTTAACTACATTTTAGGCTTACCCGGTTCGAACCTAAGTTGATTTAAAAATATAATAGCGACAATTTTCGCGTCAATAATCCTATCACTCTTTCGTGCTACACAGATTCGAACTCAAAAATTATTAGACGCCTACGTTGGGTAAATTACTAAAATTGTAAATACGTCTATGTATTTGCCTCTCCATGATATTAAGGGTATATATAATCTATACTAATATTATAAAGAGGAAAGATTTGTATTTTTGTATGTATTGAATAAACTTAAAAACTACTGGACTGATTTCAAAAATTCTTTTGCCGTTAGAAAGCTACATTATCACTAAGTAACATAGGCTATATTTATTACTGGAATAAAACTTCTTACGCGGGCGGAGCCGTGAGAACACAGCTAGTTAAGCTCAACGACCAAAAACGCTCATTGTACCAGAATGCATTGTCTTACATAACACAATATCACGCCTGTATTTCCCGAAGGGTTGGGCAGAGGTGTATAGTAACACCCTCATTTCGCCGCTATGTTTAAGTTCCATAAGATAGGGAGCGAGCGTATTGCCACCAGCCGGGCAAAAATTCAGACTCTGGACTGCTACTTAGAAATTCCTAATGAAAACACCCAATAACACTTTGCCAGACCTGGGGTTCGAATTCAGGACCCCATGCTCAGCAGTCGCGCTTACGACCACTAGACCAACAAGGCAGTTGTATGATATTTGGGGTATAATCTTCTTTACATTGTATAAAACAAAGTCGCTCCCGCTGTCTGTACGCTTAGATCTTTTAAACTACGCGATGGATTTTAATGCAGTTTTCAGCAATAGATAGAGTGATTCAAGAAGGTTTATATGCCCCACATTAGTATCTACATTGCACCCGTGCGAAGCTGGCGCGGGTCGCTAGTAAAGTATATTTGTTAAGCTCAAACTTTGGACCTGCATCTATAAATTTGTAAAGTACTACAATATTATTCATATTGCTTTTTTTAAAATTTTATTTTTGTTTGTTAGTTTTTGTACTCAAGTCTTTTAGTACTATATTACTCATTGGTCTGTGGTCAGGACCTCATTGTTCTCTCACTATCCTAAATCATTGTACTGTATCCACTGAAATTGTTAAAGGTATTATTTTTAAAAGAGTAACCATGGAGTTTCTTGCCGGCTCTTCTCCATAGGAAACAACTAATTGGAACCGTGCACCTAAATTCGACGTTTCATAAGCACCTGTATTGGTTTATGTGAAATAAAAATTTTTGATTTGATTTGATCAAAGACCAAAAACGCTCATTATACCAGAATGCATGATTTTCTCTTATAAGATTATCCACAACGAGAAATTTGTACCTTGTTGGTCTAGTGATCGCAAGCGCGACTGCTGAGCATGGGGTCTTGGGTTCGATCTCCAGGTCGGGCAAAGTGCTATTGGGTTTCTTCATTAGGAATTTCTCAGTAGCAGCCCAGAGTTTGTATTTGTGCTTGGTTAATGGCAATAGGCTCGCCCCCTATTACATGGGACTTAATCATAACTGGCGAAAAGAGGGTGTACTAAAAACACCTCTGCCCAACCCTTCGAGGAATACAAGGCGTTTTGTTATATTATGAATATGGTACTTGTAAAACCAACCAGAACTCGTTGTCGCTAACACCAAACGACCACAAAGTGAAATGTCACAACGCATTTTGGCTGTTTTTATGATTTTCGCGTTATGTAGGTATGATAGAACCAAAACGCGTTTTAATAAAAAAATTCGGTCGTTTTTGGTCTTTGAGCCAACATATATAAATAAAGAATATTCCTAAGCAGTAGTTAGATAGGTGCCGTTAATATTACAAAAAAAAATGGCTTCTACTCAATAACTGCGTATTACACAATATATCTGCCTACCCTTTTCCCAACTATGTTGGGATCAGCTTCCAGTCTAACCAGATACGGCCGAATACCAGTATTTTACACGGAGCGACTACCATCATACCTCCGCAACCCAGTTACTACGGGTAATGCTGATACTCTAAGGTTAGACCGGTTGTCAGACTTTCGAGCTTCGGACTACCCGTAACTACTGCCATAGGTATTCGTATGACACCCGGGACCGACTGTTTAACGTGCTCTCCGAGGCACGGAGGGGTCTCGATGTGTAACAATATTTTTTCTTTTTTTTATTATCAGGCAACTGAGGCCCATAGAAAAATACATAAAATAATCTTATATAATAATAAACTAATACATATTTAAAAAAAACCTTACTAACTAAACACGTAACGAACGGTCACCCACCCACGGACTGACCGCGGCAAGCGCAGCTTAACTTATAAGTCACGAACCCATCTACTACTGTGTACTACACAAAACAATCTTAAATCACCATTTACTCGTCTAAGTGAAAAATCGCAACACTCAACCCGAAACCACTCTTGTTTAGAGGGCCCAACTAGCCCAATATCGACACAAATTGCCTGAGTGAGAGATGTCCTGGGCAATTTCATTAGGGACCCGTTTTATAGCTAGTTTTACCGAGTTTTACCAGATCGTACCAATCACGGGCCACTTGGAAAAGGAAACATGTTTTGGCCACTCGATCGTGAGGTCGAATTAGATCCGTCGTTGCATTATTGTGGGGGAACCTACTTACAGCACAAGAAAATCCATTAGTGTACTGATGTATTCTTCCAAAACGTCCTAGATTTTCAAGTTCAGGAGACGGTGAGATTGGTTGTTTATTAATAAACGCAATACTGTACTTAGCCACAGTTGTTTTAAGACTGGAAGTCAATCTGACCTGGTAAAGCAAGTTATTGTAGCCAATAAAAGGAGTTGGTGTAGGTACAGCGGGACAGGAGCAAAACAACATTGACATCAAGTTTTTACAGAGACGCTCACGGTACTATATTAGTTTACGATATGTCTGAACCGAAGTCCCTAGCAAAACTTAATGAGTGGGTCGAGGAACTTCAAGTATACTCCACCAAGAAGAACATCGTCTGCTTAGTTGTCGACAATAAGATTGACAAGCATATCATTTTGGGACCCAGTGCATAATATCAGCAACTACATTGGGTCACCCACGCGACGGCGCAACGAGTATTCCCAAGGAGGGTTAATGTCAGGCAGGTGGCCGGTCATAAAACAATAATCCAAAACCTCTAACAACATGGATTTATGAAATACATGTTTTGCCGACCCCACCTAGTGTGGGATAAGGGCAGGAAGAAGTAGAAAAGGAGTTGGGCCATAAATAACAAGGGGGCATCCTCGTTAATGATAAACTGCAAGTATTACTTAAAATTAACTTAATCTTGACCGTCTCGTTGGTCTAGTGGTGGCAAGCGCGACTGCTGATCGTGAGGTCCTGGGTTCGATCTTCAGGTCGGGCAAGGTGTTATTGGGTTTTTCCGTGTGGAGTTCCTCAGTAGCAGTGCCCGGATGATGGCAATAGGCTCGCCTCCTTTTACATGGGACTTAGACATAACGGCGAAAAGAGGGTGTTGCTATACATCTCTGCCCAACCTTTCGGAGAATTCAGGCATGATGTCATGTTACTCAATCTTTACAAAATCAGTGCATCCCACAGACATACATGATTTTGTAAACTACCACATGTCGTGATAAAGTCATAAGAGCCCAGTAATCGGGGTTTTGTGAATTAAGTTTTGTTGTAGTCACTAGGCCTACCTAATATAACATCACGCCTGTATTCCCCGAAGAGTTGGGCAGAGGTGTATAGTAACACCCTCATTTTACCGCTATGTTTAAGTCCCATTTAATAGCGGGCCAGTCTATTGCTATCAACGGGGCAAAATTCCAAACTCCGGGCTGCTACTGAAGAGTTCCACTTAGAAAAACCCAATAACACTGCCTGTCCCGGGAATCGAACCCAGAACCTCACAATAAACAGTCGCGCTTCATACACAGGGTGTAAACGAAATCATGTAATTCCTTCAAACCTCGTGATGTACTGCTGACATAGATTAACCCAGAACGGGATACATTTGGATAGAATAAAAAAAAAAGTAGTATACACGTGTTCTTAACGTGAAGCATTTTAACGCCCCGAGCGAATAGCACGGCTATCGCTCGCCGTGCGATAATTTAATTCGGAGCCCTAAAATGCTTCACGTTAAGAACACAAATGTTTACTTATAGTATTTTTTTATTGAATCCAAATGTATCCCTATGGAGTTAATCTATGTCAGCATTACATAGATTGAAGGAATTACATGATTTCGTTTACATTCTGTATACCCAACCTATATTTACATTGAGTATTGAAACCTCACAACAGATAGCTACTATGCATAATCTACGAAACGATACCGTCAGCTTCAATTTCTCACAGCAAATCTACTTAATACAACGCACACAACAACAAAAAGATTAATCCTTATTATAACAATCAGTATTCTACGACGACATTATAACCCGGCTTAATAAAACGTTATCTTATACAACGAGGCACTCACAGTTTCATGGACTTCTAAACTTGGTTGGGTTATCTACAAATTGTCGGTGGAACGGTGCAGTCATAGTTTGGGAGCTGGTGACGAAAACATTATTTGATCTACATAATTTGTTCTTCGAAACAAAACGAGTGGACCATGATCTTGTAAATGTAAAAAAAAAAAAAAAAGTTTCATGAATGTTGCAGCGACGTGCTGCAAATTGGAATCTACTATTCTACAAGAAGGAACATGAACGTAGAATTTCTAATTCAACGTGACCGTGCTAATATCACACAGAACTTTTGGTCAAATGTTAATATAGGTGGAATACGTAAGACTTTTTCATTCTGACTTAAGTAATTTATTTTTTCTCAAACGAACGGCGTTCAGAGCTTCGATAAGAAGTTAAAATCAAACCCAATCAAAGTACAATAAAAAAAAGATTAAACAATAAAATCGCGTTTTTTTTAGGAATATACCAAAATATACACTATCTCGAAAACTTCTGGATTTCAGTAAAACATACTATGTGGGGTTTTAGTTGCATTTGAGCCCCATTATGACTTAGTTCAAGGAATACGTCGATTTACCAGTAACTCTGTTTGTACCTACCTCAACCAGATAATTAATATTTCATGTACACGAGCTCCCGAACCATAAGGATTATCTCGTGTTGTGATAACAGTTTATGTTGATGTAGCTTGCAACGGATTATGATGAGAATGATGCACTGAGTTCCAAGATACCGGTGTTATTACAGTCAGGGTGCGACTATGTCTTAAGTCGGCGCTGACGCAGCACTTGTATGGTGGAGAAACGCACCCAAAAACAGAAAGAAAACGTATTTTTTGGCACAGAGTACAATAATCAATAGCTAAACGTGATAAGAACAAAAACTAAGAGCCAAAAGGGCTATCAGTATAAGGTCAGTACTAGGTACTATAGTCTGCGTTCAAATGCTGGTCACCGCCTGAAGTATGAGAGCGGCAGGAAGGGGGTGTGAAACAATAGAAGCGCTCTGTCAGTTTGCTTCGTCTTTTCTGCCGAGCGTACCCCCCTCCTGCCGTTCCCATACCTCAGGAGGCGACTAGCATTTGCGCGCAGACTGTAGCATTTGCACACTGATTTTCAGCTGCAACCAACGAGTCCCATACGCACGCAACTAGGTGAGTAACAAGCAATTTGAACTAAGGATGTTAACGTCTCTTCTTCTTCTTCTTCCTGCCCTTATCCCACACTAGGTGGGGTCGGCACAACATGTATTTCATAAATCCATGTTGGTAGAGGTTTTGGCTTATTGTTTTATGACCGGCCGCCTGCCTGACATCAACCCTCCTTGGGAATACTCGTTGCTCCGTCGCGCGGGTGACCCAATGTGCTTACTGATATTATGTACTGTGTCCCAAAATGATATGCTTGTCAATCTTATTGCCGACAACTAAGCAGACTATGTTCTTCTTGGTGGAGTATACTTGAAGTTCCTCGACCCACTCATTCAGTTTTGCTAGTGACTTTGGTTCTGACACATCGTAAACTAATAAAGCACCGTGAGCTTCTCTCTTCTCTTCTCTCTTCTATTCTTCTAAGGATGCTAACGTGTAGATAGATATTTGATAAACTAGAGGTCGCCCGCGGCATCACCCGTGGATGTCGTTAGTCGCGTATTCCGCGTTTTTTTGGGATAAAAGTAGCCTATGTCTTTCTCCGGGTTTTAGACTGTACCAATTTTCATCACAATCGGTTCAGTAGTTTAGTCGTGACGAGGTAACAAACAGACAACCCTGTCAGAGTCAGGATAAATAAAGTGTGTAAGAAAATGAAAAAGGTTTAAATAATCGATTTAAAATAAGGAAATTTATACATAGTTTTATTAGTAAGTTGCTGTAAAGTGAGCTTTAAAAGACACTTGTCTACTACGTCCAATCCGAATCCGAGAAAATACGATCCGAGGAAGCTCGGCTGCAAATCTATTAAATTCGGATCGGATGTAATGCATAATCGTTCATACAAATAGTAGGTACTGCAGCTTGTTCGGATACGATATCAACCGCTTGATTTTATGTTGTACCTTTAAACGAGCAATTCTTGTATATATAATATAATCTGAATCTCGGAAACGGCTCCAACGATTTTCATGAAATTTAGTATGCAGGGTGTTTCGGGGGCGATAAATCGATCTAGCTAGGTTTCATTTTTAGAAAACGTCGTTTTATCCGAGTTTTCAGGCAATGAAGAACTGCTACAATATCATTAGAATATGAATGTAAATTTCGCCACCCTTTTCAAGGTTGTAATAGCTCAGGTGGGAAATAGGGCGGTCCCGAAACCAGAAAATCTCGGTTCGAATCCAGACGATAATTTTTTTCCCTTTTTGTTTTCAAGTTCCTTCTTTTTCTATTTCCCCTTTTTTTCTTTCCAAGAAACACGATTTACCAAAAAAAAACCGAGCAAGGCTCGGTCATCCAGGTACCTACTATATATACATTGAACAGTAGGGGAATGAACAGGTCCTTTAGTTTTCAAATTCATTACTCTCCCACATCGCGAGCACATGTTACCTTTTCAAACTGTTGGACGGAACAGACCAATGCATGGAAAATTATTTATATTGCAAAGATCAAAATTGCCTTTTGCCTCCTTATGACGTAGTAGTGCCATGTAATGTCTTTGATTTAATTTAAGGAGTTTTTTTGCAGAAACCGTGACATCAATTAATTCGATGATTAAATAAATTAATTATAATTTTAAATGTCGTGTCAAAAAATACTTGTATTTTCATTTCTGTAACATTGGCAATACGTAGTCGGTAAAATAGTTTGTTTCTTGCACTGTGGAAGCAAAAAATACACCATAAGATGTATAACCTTCTCATCCTCCTACTGTACATAGCAACAATGTACGGAACGGCATGCGATACTATAAATCACACATCTTTGTTACTATAGTATTGCCCGTAGGTTACCCGTTGCCCACAAACATGATTTATTGAAACATGCGGTTAGATCCTACTCGTAAAATGCTAGAACTATTTCAGTTGTTATCATATATACTATGAGTGGAATGTTCATAGTTCAACACGAGCAATTTCATAGAACAGTTACGAGCAAGTAACTACGCTTACCATAATCAACCCATTATCAAACTGCTGAGCTCGGACCTGTTCTCAGAATGAGAAGTGTTTAGCCTTAGTCCACCATGCTGGCCTGGTGCGGGTTACCGGACTACGCACACAGCATTGGTTTTTGGGACCCTCTCAGGTGTGCAGGTTTGGTCATGATATTTTTCCTTCACAATAAATGATGATCAAATTCTGATCCGTACGCATTTCATTTATTTCTAATTATATCCGCGAATGGATAGAATTAGAAATGAGTATGTAAGAGGAAGCCTAAAAGTGGCGTTATTTTAAGTGAAAAATCGTTTATATCCATAGGTACTATCACAATTTCTTTTCCACTCCTCCTCTAGCAATGAGTGGTATGTCATTAGAAAGGTCTTTTTAAGTATAACATTTGATACTAACATAATTTCAATCATTTGTTAGTATTTTCGAAGTTATAACATCGTTAAAGTGAAAAATCGTTTATATCCATACTATCACAATTCCTTCTTTTTTTGTTGGTTATAGTAAAGTATTGCTACGTTTTTATCATATTATTTGCAAATAATAATTATAGTGTGAAGAAAAAGAACTTAACCGTAACTGGCGAAACGTGGGTGCATTCCTATACCTCTGCCCACCCCTTTCGGAAATTCAGGCGTCATTTTATGTGTGTTACTTAGATAGGTATCTTAAATAATTATTATAACAAAGGTCCTATGGCAAAACGTGTAAAAAAGCAATATTTGAATAAATAGCAATATTTGAGCGTTAACATACGTTTTAAATGGTTACATTTAATGAGCTTTAACTCCATAAATACTAATAATTGACAATAGCTGTGATACGAAAAAATATTCTACTTAAAATTACCTTTTTATTGATATATCACTCATTGCTAGAGGAGGGGTAGACCAAAAAACCCATTCTCCTTTAGTTCAACCGCACCCGGCTGGCTTTTATGTACACATCTAAGAGGAAGCGATAGATTTCTGATTGATGCAAAGTGGTCTAGTATAGTCCTGAATGCTGCAAGCATAAAATATTAAGGCTTGATTTAATCGACTCTAAGATGGCTCTTTTGAATGTCACTTCCGTGCTGTCGAAGTGAAGAAGGAATCTTTTTTTCTTCATATATTTAGTAACATGATGATGTTTTTAATCAAATATTTATCACAAGGGTAGGCGGTCGTGGTTAATTACCATCCGCGTTAAGCTGCGTTTGCCGCAGTCAGTCCGTGGATGGGTGACCGTTCGTTACACATCGAGACCCTTCTCGTCTCGGGTGTCATAAGAATAACTATGACAGTCGTTACGAGGTCTAACCTTAGCTTATTGGCATTGCCCAGTTACTAGGTTGCGGATATCTGATGGTAATCGCTCCGTGTAAAATACTGGTATTCAGCCGCATCTGGTTAGACTGGAAGTTGACCCCAACATAGTTGGGAAAAGCCTATAAGGAAGATTTATCACAAGAGTCATCAAAACTGTACTTTCGAGAAGGTTAGTTAATTTAATAAGTACTTAAAATCATAGGCATCCTATCACGTATAGGCAATATGTGCCAAATGCATTAGCGCAATAAGGTTCAAACTACCGCTGGACAACTGTCAAGTTCTATGTTACTGAGGTTCCGGAACCACAGCTCGTTGATACCATGTTGTTCTTCTAAACAGCGCATCTAGTACGTAAGTACAATACAATACAATACAATACAATACTCTTTATTGTACACAAAACAAACAAGAAACATTACTATAAAAATAGAGATGTACAATGGGCGGTCTAAGTACATATTAAATCAATCTTAAAATTAGACTTTTGTAAATATACTTACGCAAAAACGTATACCGTGAAACTAGTCAACTTTGCCAATTAAGGTATCTTTTCCCTAAACGTAACTTATAAGCAAATCTGCTAACATGACACAATATCTTAGTTTTATGGCAACATTAATTATAAATCTTGCCATAAAACTAAAATATTTTCTCCTGTTAGCAGATTTGCTTATAAATTGCGTTTAGGGCAAAGATACCTTAATTGGCAAAGATGGCTAGTTTTACGGTACAAACATTTACTTCTTTTACAAATAATACCCAACGTTAAACACAACACTTTTTAAAAAAATAATTTACATTAATTAACCGAACCACCATTATATTCTAAACACGAATTGAATTCTTAAAATAAATAAATGTGCGGGGACACATTTTTAAATCCCGGCTTAATCCCGGACCGGGCCTGAAATAAGCCAGTTTGCAGACGCTAACTCAGAGCAATTACACAAGCGAGCCCTCGGGAACGGTTGAGTGACGTAAACTCATAAGGTGCTTGTATTACCATCTTGCACAAGTTATGTCAGATGAATCACGTCGATTTTATGCAGATATGGTGATTAAATTACGTATTTGAAATAATTGCCCTTAACTGCTATGGCAATCCTAGAAGGCATATTTTTCTATTTGTTACTCTTATGTGAGTTTATTTGTTACATTAACCTGCATTATTCTCATTCTATTTCTCACACTACTGTAATGGAATTGTAATGAACTACTATTTTGAAAAGAGTATTCATGGAGTTTCTTGCCGGCTCTTCTCCATAGAACCTACCTTTTGGAACCGTGCACCTAGTTTTGAAGTTTTAAAAGTGCCTGAAATCTGGTCTATTTGAAATAAAAAATTTTGACTTTGACTGTGAATTGATCACGTGTACAATAAATTGTTAGGTTAATTTTACAGAATGGGCTTGCCATATCATGATTTTAACAAAACATCCATGGTAAATGTATGATTTTATAAAACGCTTACTATAATTTCTTTACTTTTTACTACACTTTACTTATATTTACATACAGAGTGTAAAGTCAAGGTTATGAAAATGAAACTATCTTTAGGCAATGAGTATTCTAAACATTAAAAATTTCACTCTTCTTCTTTTCGTGTGGTTATTGACTAACCTGGTGTCAGAGTTTATGCCGCTCGTGGACCTCTGACTTGACTTTACATACCGTCGAGAAATATCTCTCAAGTAAGCAGGTTTCCTCACGATGTTTTCCTTCATCGTTTTTAAGCAAGTGATAATTATAAAACAGGCACATGAATCCGAAAAGTCAGAGGTGCGTGCCTTGGGTTCGAACTCGAGACCTATGACTTAGCAGTTCAACGGTCATACCACTAGGCTATCAGTGTTTATAATTTAATAATTTCATTTACTTACCGAATACAAATACCTGAAACATTAATGAAGCCTGAAGTAGCTCTTTAATTTTACTAAAAAGGCAACCTCAGACCGTATTCATCAGTCTGACTCAGAAATTAGGCTATCAGGTCACGTCTGACTCTATTTAAAAATGGATCATATTCCACTTTTAGACATGACGCGACGTAGGCATTTCAGGCCGATGAAGTGATAAATTATTGGTACTGGAACATCTATGTAATCCCGCTGTGATAGATGTGTGTTTCCAATCTCTGTCACCGATACACAGGTTTATTTATATCCATAGGCTGCCAATATTGTTCGACTGGATATTTATAATCCAATCCATAAATACAGACTCCAATATCCCAACAATATCACTTTATTACATCACTTTAATCTGTTAATCCCACATAATATATTCCCGGGATCAATCCCGGACTGTGGGCCACCTTAATTGCCGAAACGAGCAATAAAATAAATCCGATTATTCGATTCCCACCCATCGTGTCGTAAATCACTGAATTTAATAAAATATAATATTAATATTCTTGATTGAAATATTAAATAATGTCGCGTAATTGACAAAGTAAGTTTTAATTGGTGAAATTATCAATTTGGCAGCTCTATTAGAGTGGCGGCCCTAATTTGGGCATAGAGGACCTCGTGACATTAATTTTGCTTAGAAAAAAAGTTTGAATATCACACAGAAAATATTGTAAAACTGGTAATTAGATAAATTGCTTTGTCGTCGTATATTTTCATCCTCACCGACACAATAACTATAATATACTATAACTACCTATATATGTATTTTGTACCAAGGAGTGTTGTAACCACGATTTCCCGTAAAAACAATTTTTTGTTGTGTTTTTTTTTAACAAAACAACATCAAACATCTTGTATTCCCCGAAGGGTTCGGCACAGGTGTTTTAGTATACCCTCGTTTCGCCAGTTATGTTTAAGTCCCATGTAATAGGGGGCGAGCCTATTGCCATCCACCGGGCACAATTCCAAACTCCGAGCCGCTACTGAGGAATTCCACACGGAAAAACCCAATAACACTTTGCCCGACCTGGGGATCGAACCAAGGACCTCACGATCAGCAGCAGTCGCGCTTGCCACCACTAGACCAACGAGGCAGTTTTTTTACCTTCATTGTGTTTAAGCTTTTTTTTTGTTGTCTTATACCGTACCTCTTCTCAAAGTCCTCTTAATTTCCCCCAATCTTAGGCCGCGTCCCACTTTGTCGTGACGACTGATAGTCGTGTAGTTTTAAGTGACGTGGCTTATACAAGGTTAGTCGGAAAGGGGGTACTAAGCCGAAAGGGTGTTAGAGTACAAGTACCCATAATAAGGGATAACTTTTGTTCTACAACTTTCCCCAAAGCTAGATAGTTAAAAGAAATATCTTTTCAAACCTTTCGTAAAAAATATGCTAAAATCTATCTGTCCATAGCTATGATCACCTGTTTTTACAATTTAGGTCTTATTTGGGGTCACGGATTAGAAAATTAATTTTCTGAATTCATAACTGAAGCAGGTGTTTTGTTTTGAAAAAACTAAAATAAAAATCTTCTTGCATGCAAATAAAATTTATCGAATTTTGAAATTTTAACACTTGCTTTAAAATAGTTATCAGTGATACTTTAGGTGGCCCGCGGCTTAGTACCCCCTTTCCGACTAACCTTGTATATTTAAATGGAGGTGTTATGATGGGCCTTACATTTCCTTATTGGATAAAAGCCCCTTATATAAATAAAGATTAAAATAAAAAATGGAGGTGTTCACATATAAGACGACACGATTAACTGTCGTTCACGACTTGTTTTTGCAGTGACGACAGATTGTCAAGTCAATGGTAACGGCTAGCACGACAGTCGTAAATCAATAAGAAAATGTCACGACATCGTGCCGGCAAATCATGTGTCGTTGTTACGGCTATCTGTCGTGGCCACGATAAAAATATCGTCTCGTCTTGTAGCTTGCTACTGATGTGCAAAATGTCGTCGCGATCCCATGGGAACAGCTAAATACGATAGTCGCTAAACGATAAAAAAAATTGACGACAAACAGTTATTATAATGGGAACAGCTAGAGACGGCAATCGTCCAACGATAAATTAACCGTCACGACATAGTGGGAACGCGCCCTTAGAGGTAGGTACTCTTCAACGCTCATCCCTCAAACTTCTAAACTATGTCTATAAATAAAATGGGTGGTCTGTGACGTCAAATTGAGCTCGACACAAATTTTATGACACAAACTGATCAAGCAAGGACTATTTAGAAGTTCAGGAAAACTTATGACATTTTAATCGCCGTGACCTTCTTTTGATGAGTCTACTGTCATTTATTTTTAGGGTTCCATGGTAAAACAAGGAATCCTTATAGAATCATCGCGTCTGTCCGCCTTGTCCGCGTGACTGCCTTGTTGGTCTAGTGGTCGCGAGCGCGACTGCTGAGCATGGGATCCTGGGTTCGATCCCCAGGTCGAGCAAAGTGTTATTGGGTTTTTCCATTATAAATTTCTCAGTAGCAGTCCGGAGTCTGGATTTGAGCCCGGTTAATGGCAATAGACTCACCTCCATTACATGGGACTTAAACATAACTGGCGAAACGAGGATGTACTAAAAACACCTCTGCCGAACCCTTCGGGGTATACAAGGCTTGATGTTATGTGTCTGTCCGTTCGTCTGTTTGTGATAGGTTTTTTTGACAAAATTGTTTTTTTCAATTATGTAAAAACACCATTTTATTTTTGACTAGCACTTTGTCGACGACTTCGTCTGCGTGAATTCTCATACAAATTTCCATCCCCTATTTTAACCCCTTAGGATTAGAATTTCCAAAAATCATTTCGTATTGGATGCCTACGTCACATAAAAAAAACTACGTTTAAAAAAACAGACTTCAAAAACTAAAAAGTATAAAATAACTTAATAAAGATTTAATTTAATACACCTCTTACGCAAACTTAATACCTTTACAGTTTCAGAAGTCGGTGCTAATCCACGCTGAACCAAATTGAAGGCACCGACTTCTGAAACTGTAAAGGTATTAGGTTTGTATAAGAGGTGTATTAAATTAAATTTTTATTGAGTTTATACTTTTCAGTTTTTGAAGTCGGTTTTTTTAAACGTATTTTTTTTTAATAATTTTTAGTGTCTGTAATAGGTTGTTCTGTAAACTACAGTAGGATTTTTCTAGATTACATCAGGTAGAATAATTACATCGTCCACGGAAACTAAAATGTTCATAAAAAAATAAAAATGTTCATAAAATGAAAGTTACTGGTCCAAACTATGTTAAATTTTTATGGGTCCAAATGGCAACTATTCCGCATCAAACTTAAGAAGAATCACGTAAATCGGATCATAAATCTCAGCGTAATCGATGTACCTCCTCCTTTTTGAAGTCGGTTAAAAAGGAACCTACAGTTCAAATTTCATGTTTCCGGATTCAGTGGTTTAGGCTTTACGTTGATTAATCAGTCTGTCAGTCAATCAGGACAATTCTCTTTATAAATAACATAACATCACGCCTGTATTACCCGAAGGATTAGGCAGAGGTGTATATTAACACCCTCATTTCGCCGTTATGTTTAAGTCCCATGTAATAGGAGGCGAGCCTATTACCATCAATCTGGGACAAATCCAAACTACGAGCTGCTACTGAGGAATTCCACACGAAAAACCCCAATAACACTTTGCCCGACCTGGGGATCGAACCCACGACCTCACGATCAGCAGGCGCGCTTGTCACCACTAGACCAACGACGCTTTTTATAAATATAGATTGTGCATTCGCACCATCGCATCGTACGATCGCGCGACCCCGCCAATTAGGACGCCTCAATGTATTGTTGAGACAAAACAATAACATTAACATGACAATGATGTAATAATGGTTTGTTAATATACCTATTGAATAACGAAGGTCTGATAATTATACCTAATTGGTCGCTTCAATCCATTTTAGAACATACCGGTGTTTCGCGTTAATCTATTATACTTATGCCAAATAGGGGCTTAAGTAGTGTTTCGGCATGCTATAAGCCTCTTTAAATAACATGCCATATGGGGCTTCAAAGGTTCACCCACTAATCTTAATTACAAAATCACGATCACGCCTGGTAGGAAGTAATTAGTTTCAATATATAAGCTCGCTTAGTTTGGGAACAGCTGTTTAAATGTAAACGATATTTTGAATGATGATTTTTTAAACTGTGGTTATTTTAATGACGTCATTATCCTTTTGACAGGATAAATGAAAGGCAATTGCATGCAGCTGAGATGAGAATGCTAAGAGGGATGTGTGGTATTATAGAAATGAGTATGTAAGAGGAAGCCTGAAAGTGGCGCCGGTGACTGAGAAGTTGTGTGGAAACCGGTTGTCAGGGTATGGGCATGTGATGCGGATGAACGAGGAACATGTCGTGAGAAAAGTATTGAGTATGAATGTGGATGGTTATAAGAGTAGAGGAAGACCAAAGAAGCGATGGATGGATAGTTTGAAAAATGATGTGGCTAGAAAGGGGGTGACTACTGAAATGACGGCTAATAGAGATGTATGGAAGAAGAAGACATACTGCGCCGACCCCAAATAAGTTGGGATAAGGGCAGGAGCATGATGATGATGATTATCCTTTTGACAGCCGTAGATGACAAATTAAATAGTGCTCACAATGACTCAATCATGACAGCTTGACACAAACATAAAACATTAGATTACTCATTCTTTTTTCGTTCAATTAAAATAAGTTTAGATTTCATGGTTTACCTTTCATTTCATTTATCATGTTTTTTAATGAGATTTGATCTTTATTATTGACCCTAACGATTGATGCCATAAAAGTACAGGGTGTTATTTTGTCGTATTTTAGCCGGTTCGATTTCCGGCTGTGGCAAGCGTATTGTCAAAAATCTTTGAACAACTTGGAACAATAATGAAAATGGTGGCAGGACCATCCTGCCATATTGGCCAGCTTCCATAGAAAAATATCTGAACCCCATTTCTATAAAATGGTCCATATTAAACTTCTCGAACGTAGGTACCTACTAAAATGTTCTTATCATATAACTAGAGATCGGATAATCGGATGCATATTTACCTAAAGTTCAGGTGTTGGCAAATATAGAATGCATTTTTGTATCGAAAAAATCTTGAGATTCCGGGTTCGTCAAATTTAGTGTTCTGTAGAATAGAATCATATTTACCTAGAATTGGATGCATATTTATTTATTTAAGTAGGGTTGTATTTGTTTTAACTAACACAGACAGGCACCCTTCACTTTCTTACACCTTACATACACACATATTTGCAATATTGCATCGATGGTTAAAAATTAACTTCAAGCAATTATATGCATTCGATTAGTTATGCAATCCCGTGATACCGGGTTTTTTTTTCTAGTATATTATTTTCAGAAGCCGTTTCCATACTTTCGTAGCGAAAAATTAACTTTAGGTAAATATGCATCCAATTATCCGATCTCTGCATATAACTCACCCAAAACCTGGAAGTACTCTTTGAAGCCGCAAACACACATGAAAAGTTCCTCAGAATCCCGGGGACTTACTTGGACTGCACTTTAGAGCATAAAATGTTTATTTTCTCTCAACTTGGAGCTAGTTTGTGTGGTTCGTAGAACTAGTACTTGTCATGCAGATTCTAAATAATGCATGTCGGGCTCATCAGCTGGCTCTTTGTTGCTGGAATTTATTTTTTTATGAGCTGAAAGCAATTTTTTGTTTGTTTTTGAGTTCGCTATTGTTGTAATATACTGCCGCTAAATATGTAAATCTCATCTTCTAGCAGCTACAATAGCTGTTTTCAGAGTCCACACCGATACAACGTGTGCATAGATACCGCGAGGCAAGCGCGCATTTAGCCTTCGTGGGCCAAAACACAGCAGAAGACCATTTTCTTTGTGTATGCAGATGTGGACGTGGATTCCGTCCGCAAACACAGCTCACATTGTATAGCGGTCTACATGCGGCCCTCTGCTTGGCACTAAAATGCAGTATGGAAAATAATGTTTCAGAAGAACTGCATGCGGACAGAATCTTTGTCCGCATCCGCATTCATGTGAAACAAAAACGCCCGAACGCGTGCACTACGTGGTAACCCCGCGATTCTGTCCAGCCAATGATCTTAGGCGCGAGCTTAGCGAGCTGACAATTAATATTTTCTCATCAGATTTTGTGTAAAATAATAGTCCTCAAATCATAATACACAGTAATTTTTAGGGTTCCGTACCCAAAGGGTAAAACGGGACCCTATTACTAAGACTCCGCTGTCCGTCCGTCCGTCCGTATGTCACCAGGCTGTATCTCATGAACCGTGGTAGTTAGACAGTTGTTACACAGATGATGTATTTCTGTTACCGCTATAAGAACAAACACTAAAAAACAGAATAAAATAAATATTTAAGGGGGCTCCCATACAACAAACGTAATTTTTTTGCTCGTTTTTGCTCGATATTGATAACGGCAACAGGTAGACGCTTGAAATATTCACAGAATATTTAGTTATATATTCACTTAAAAATAAATAATTAAATTAAAATAAAACAAATATTTAAGGGATCCCTTACAACAAACCTAAGGAACCTTCCGTGCGCGAGTCCGACTCGCAATTGGCCGGTTTTTTTTAAGTTAAAGTTGTTATATCCACTTTTTATTGAGAAATCGCTGTGATATTTTTACCGTCAAGTCTGAAACTGTAAGTACTTACAACGACAAGCTAAAGTGCGGCAGTAATATTAAAATTCCAAGTATTCGCTTTAAAAACAATTCCAGAGTAAACTTGTAAATCTAGGTTGTAGTTTTAAACCTCTTCCTAAGTGTCAAATGTTAGAGTGGCTTCGCTCTCAAGATTAAACTCACAGTCGTTTTATTTTGTTCACTTCAAGTTGTTACTTGGTTTGCTAAGTACAAAGTGGTTTTAAGATGGAGCTGCAGTTGCTTGAATAGTATATTCTGTGCTCGCAGTTAGTTTGCAATGTAATTTTTAGATTTATTGATAAATAAACACAGAACACAATAGTCTTTTTGTATTAAATGTTGTTAATGCTTGAATTGATCTTGAAGCGGTTGAAGTAAAGTATGTAACAACAGTAAAAAAACGCCACTGTGGTGTTCCAAAGTTTTTCCGTTCCATTGAATATTATGACATAGAACAGTGGTTGCCAACTTAATTCGAGCCATGATCTACTGTTTACTGAGTAGACTCTGTGCGATCTACCAATTACATAATCAGTACCTCTTCATTCAACTTATATTAAACTAATATTTTTCTTTGCCTTGCCATGATCGACTGGATTAACATGCCATGATTGCCATGATGGACTGGATCACCTGGTTGGCTACCCCTGATATAGAATATTAGGAAATAGCATATTAGAATATGAAAGATTAGGATATAAAATATATGAAATATTAGAATATTCAATAGTAGAATATTCAATATTACAATATGTAATATTTGGATATGGGATATTGCCATATTCACTGCGCTTGGCAAGGGGGCTGGTGATCGTAGTAAGTGGTTATTAATAACACACAAGGCAGATGTTACTACCTATCCTCTTTTTTTTTTGCTTTGGATAATCCCCATGGATGTCCCTCGCCCGGGGAAGGCGAGGGGTCTGCCTGACTCTTACCGGCTAAGAACCAACGGTGTCCCTCCTTCTGACCTAAGGCCGGGGTCACGGGATTCGCTATTGCATGCACCGCAACCCCGGCAGGTCTCGGTCCACCAGCTTCTTCTGGTGGACCTCTCCTGTGGTGGGGCAATTTCTCCCCTGCCCCACTTCCTTCCAAGATGCGCGCGCGGAACACGGCGCGCCTTCCTCCCTGGGCCTGTTACTGGTCGTGCGACGGGTCCCCTAACTAACCCGCCGCCCGCAGGCCACTCACTAGGGTGGCCGGAGATCGTCGCGCGCCCTCCGGCGCCCTCCGGCGCCCGGTGCGTCTAGCGCGAGAAGGGAGAGAGGAAGCGGCCTCTCTCTCCCTCTCCGCTTCCTCCTTGGTCGCCATCACCTCCTCGCAAAAAGACGAGATGGCTTCCCACGCAGTCTCGCTCCCGACCATGCACAGAACCACGGCCGGAAGCGAGAGGTCACCACCGACCGCCGCGACTAGTTCGCGGCGCTGCGACCCCCAAGCCGGACACGCCTGCAAAGTGTGCAGCGCCGTGTCCTCGGGGCAGTCGCAGTGGTGACAACCGGGCGTCTGCTCCCGGCCTATACGACACAGGTATATCCCGAAACAGCCATGTCCCGAGAGTACCTGCGTCAGCTGGAAGACTACCTATCCTCTTGACGTGTCTATGGTATTACTTATCTAATAAGAAAAAATATATATTCATTTACGGTTCTCTCGCCGTTAAATATATTAACTACCTCCATAGGGAATGATAAATATTTTCAAACATTCTACCTATATTCGTTGAAATACGAAAGATATTAAAACTTACAAAATATGAACATGATAAAACGTTTAATTAAAATTATGAAGTTCCTCTCGCTGAAATATAATTTATTAATTTCAACTCAATTATGATGGCGATAAAGTATATTTTGCAAGCATAATAAAATTTGTTTAGACTATAAAATATTTTGGAAAACAACATGTTTTGTACTAAATTATGTTAACGACTTATGCGAGCGTGTTTTCGAAATTCTTGTTATATTGTTATTGTCATATTTAATAATAAAAAAGCACTATTAACATTTTAACAATTTTCGATCAAAATTTTATTATCACTTGCGTTAACGGTGAAGGAAAATATCGTGAGGGAACCTGCACACCTGAGAGGGCACCAAAAGAAAATTTCTCTGTGTGTAGTCAGTCTACCAACTTACACTAAGCCAGCGCGGTGCCCAGCAGTGGGTTAGTATATAGTAATTAGAGTATTGAGATAGTGAATTTAAAAAAAATACAATTCACATCAGTTGACTGCCTTGTTGGTTTAGTAGTCGCAAGGGTGACTGCTGAGCATGGGGTCCTGGGTTCGATCCCCAAGTCGGGCAAAGTGTTATAGGGTTTTCCATTAGGAATTTCTCAGTAGCAGCCCGGAGTCTGGATTTGTGCCCGGTTAATGGCAATAAGCTCGCCCACTATAACATGGGACTTAAACATAACTGCCGAAACGAGGGTGTACTAAAAACACCTCTGCCCAACCCTTTGGGAAATACAAGGCGTGATGTTATGTTATGTTTTATTTACAGTAGTGAGTTCGTTTCCATGTGGAATAAAAACTACAGTTTCCTATTGTCCTGGTGATTATGAAAAAACTAGTTTCAAGTGTATACAAAAAATACATACATACATAATCAGCTCATTACGATGCCACTGCTAGGTACGGGCCTCTTCTCAGAATGAGAAGGGTTTAAGCCTTAGTCCACCACGCTAGCCTGTTGCGGGTTGGCAGACTACACACACCATCCAGAATTTCATGTAGATAACATCACATCACGCCTGTATTCCCCGAAGGGTTGGGCAGTACCCCCATTTCACCGTTATGTTTAAGTCCCAGGTAATAGGGACAAAACGGGCACAAATCCAAACTCCGGGATGCTACTGAGGAATTCCACATGGAAAAACCTAATAACACTTTGCCCGACCTGGGGATCGAACCTAGGACCTCACGATCAGCAGTCGCGCTTGTCACCACTAGACTAACGAGGCAGTTTATGGAGATACCTACCAAAAATAGCTTAGTGTAAGGTTAAAGATATCGATAATTATAATCTACTTAGCCCCCTCCACCTAGTAGGGTTCCAAATAAATCATGGACTTGTTCGGTTCCATATAACCACTAGTTAATGCAAAAAGGTCGCAAATAATGGTCAACCCTGCAAATTGTTCTGTAATCCACACGGTTAGGTACATATGTTATGTGTTCTTGTTTGTAATTACCCAACCATAAGCTTGGGTCCTAAGCGAGGTATGCGAATTGTAATTTAATGAACATATGTTGTAATATTTAACTGTAATATTCTTTGTTTTACAAGCTTTTATTTAACTTGCTTTGTTTGTATTTGTTTCCGGTTCAAAATTTGCAATCCATTTTCCAAGCATTTGCTGGCCAATCCGATTGAGCTAAGAATGGGTAAAAACTTCCCCAGATTCAAAGTTAATTGGCATTACGAACAATGCTGCTTATTGTAGTGCTTATACAAGGTTAGTCGGAAAGGGGGTACTATGCCGAAAGGGTGTTAAAGTACCCATAATAAGGGATAACTTTTGTTCTACAACTTTCCCCAAAACTCGATAGTTTAAGAGAAATAGCTTTTTCAAAGAGTTCGTAAAAAATATGCTAAAATCTATTTCCGTCCATAGCCATGATCAGCTGTATTTACTATTTAGGTCATAATTATTTGGAGTCACGGATTAGAAACTTCATTTTCTGAATTCATTACTAAAGCATATATGTTATTTTTTTTAAACTAAAATAAAAATAATTTTGCTTGCAAATAAAAATTATCGAATTTTGAAATTTTAACACTTGCTTTAAAATAGTCATCAGTGATACTTTAAGAGACTTGCGGCTTAGTACCCCCTTTCCGACTAACCTTGTAGAGTGTATCAATTCATTCCAAGACAGTAGGTATGTCTAAATTCACTTGGAGAAAAAAGAGACAGATTACGTTAGGTATGTTTTGCATTTTTGCATTGTGCTACGGTATGCTACGCTACGCTACGTTGTGTTGTGCTACGTTGCGTGTTGCTCTGTGTTATGTTGTGTTTTTAAAAAGATTACTTTCGTTAATTCATTCACTATAGGTACATACCTACTATTATCAATTTTTACATTTTTCTATAATAAATAGTAGCCCACTGGCATCTAAGCTCGGATCCACGCTACCGGTGGTCAGGGCCTCAGAGAGAGGAACTTCCTAATAATATCTACGCGCAGTGTCCAGAAGTACCGTTTTCTGTACCGGCCCTTCACCCAGCCGCCCAACAAAAGCCTCATCAGATGTTGGTCGAGGCTCTTGTCTATTAAGCTACTGGCCGTAACGACTATCGGCACAACAACTGCTGAGTCGACCTCCCACATGTCGACAACCTCGTGTGCCAAGTCTTGATACTTAATTTCTTAAAAAGGTTACTTTACTACTCAACAGACAAGGAACTAATATTTAAAACTCAAAAGAGATGCATTAGGTCCATGTTCAAACTTGACACTACTCAGAGTTGCAACCCTTATTTTCAAAAATATAAAATCTTGACATTACCATCCCTTTACATCTTAGAAAATGTTCTTACGGTCCAACCTCACCTTTATTCTCGCATGGCAGATCTATTTCCTGGTAATAGGCGTGACAACACTAAGATTTGGTTACATTAGGACGGCATTTATGCGGAAAAGTGTCTTTTGCATGGCTTCAAAAATGTATAATAAACTGCCAAAAAGTTGGAAGCATTTAAGTGATGTAGCGTTCAAAAAATAAAGTAAAGAATTTTCTAGTAGATAAAGCCTATCATAATTTTAATGAGTTTTTGGCTGAAGGTTTTTGATGTTCTAGATAATTTAATCTAATTATAATAATAATAATATTTTTTTGAATTTTATTATTGTATTAATATTTGTATGCCATTGATCAAGGCAAACATGATGATCTGTATTGTTTGTTACTTTTAGGCCGTGGCCGCACTGGTACGGCGACAGCGACGCGACGGCGATTTCGTAAAATCAAACTCATATAAACATATGTCCGTGGCCGCACTATAGAAGCGACAAGCGAAATTTATTTGTTCACGAAATCGCCGTCGCGTCGCTGTCGCCGTACCAGTGCGGCCACGGCCTTAACACCTTGCATGCTGACAATTGTTTTGTATGTACACTCAGGTTAGGACAAATAAAAATTATCTAATCTTATCTTTATTATTGTGTTAGTTCGGCGTTGTTAAAAAATTGTGAAGTTATTCCGTTTTCCTCAGTTTACTGAGTAAACCAGCCAGCTGTGTAGAAACCCTGGCCGCTGTCGCACCAATGCGCGATCACTCGAAGAAAGTTCTAGTCGACCTAGTAACGCGTCTACCGAGCGTGAAATCCTACATTCGATACAGAAGTCAGGTCGTGTTATTGCGCTTTCTTTGTAAAGAAATTCATAGTACCTATAGCATCAGGCTGGTCTCTACTCCATACAGTTATAGGCGCGCTGTAAGAGAACAACAGTGCCTCATCCATTTTTGGAATACAGGCGTAATGGTATGTATGCAACGGTGTTAGAATAAATAGGCGCGCTATCGAGATAGTGTATAGACAACATGTGTCAAATGCATTGACGTAATAAGGTTCAAACTACCGCTAGATAGCTGTCAAGTTCTATGGCACTGTGGTTCCGGAACCACTACTCGTTGATACCATGTTGTTTTTCTAAACGGTGCATCTAAGGCCGTGGCCGCACTGGTACGGCTACAGCGACGCGACGGCGATTTCGTGAAAACAAACTCATATAAACATATATCCGTGGCCGCACTGCAGAAGCGACAAGCGAAATTTATTTGTGCACGAAATCGCCGTCGCGTTGCTGTCACCGTACCAGTGCGGACACGGCCTAATACGTAAGTACAGTAGGGAAATGAATAGGTAATACAGCTTAAGGTATATTTTTACTTGCACAAAAAAAAACATAGAAACAAACTATTTTACTGACTACGTATTGCCAACATTATAGAAATGAAAATACAAGTATTTTTGACACGAAATTAAAAATTACAATGGTGACATCGATGACATGATGACAGACACTAAGTACCTAATGTCAATTTATTTAATCATCGAATTGATTTTACAACAAAACGTCTTAAATCAAATCAAAGACATTACATCGCACTACTACGTCATATGGAGGCACAAGGCAATTTTGATCTTTGCTACCAAATAATTAAACATATTTTTCCACGCATTGGTCTGTTCCGTTCAACAGTTTGAAAAGGTAACATGCTGTGTCCGCGATGTGGGAAAGGAATTAATTTGTAAAATGTCGAATCTTTTCATTCCCCTACTGTACATATTGTATCAATGTATGTATGCAGTAGCATCCATTATTTCTCATGTATTATGAGACAAGACAGAGAGATTATACTGTGCTGCTGGACAATGGTTCCTTCCCATGAATTAGTAACGTCGTACGGCGTTCAGTAATCGCTCTCCCAAGCATGGTGTTTGAAGAGCCATTGTCATGGACACAGTGAGCCATGACTGTTCCACTGTGTCTATGATTATAAATCGATGCTTATCATCAAAATATAATCCTTCCTCCTAATGTTTTGTCAATTATCTTGGAGTCAGCTTTCAGTCTAACCATATGCGGCTGAATACCAGTATTTTTCATGGAGCGACTGCCATCAGACCTCTGGAACCCTGTAACTGGGCAATGCCGATATCCTAAGGTTAGACCGGTTGTCAGACTTTCGGGCTTCTATCTACCTGTAACGACTGTCATAGGTATTCTTATGACACCCGGGACCGACAGTTTAACGTGCTCTCCGACGCACAGAGGGGTCTCGGTGTGTAACTAACGGTCACCCATCGACGGACTGACCGCAGCAAGCGCAACTTAACTTTGCAAATGGTATGATTGGCGCGGTTGTTATTTAGTCACGAGCACCTCAAAATATAATAATATGTTTATATACACAATTTGCGCATGAATTAAAGTAGGTAGGTATTTCGGCATATACCGGTACTCTATACTGCATTTTTCGTCATTAATTTCAAAACGGACTTCAATTGATCACGACAATACATAAAACATAATTAGCCTATTACTGTCCCACTGCTGGGCATGGGCCTCTGCACACAACGAGAAGGGTTTAGGCCTTAGTCCACCATGCTGGCCTGGTGCGAGTTGGCAGACTACACACACCATCGAGAATTTTATGGACGTCTCTCAGGTGTGCAGGTTTCCTCACAATGTTTTTCAATCAACTTTAACACAATCACGACAATAGTGAAGGATAATTCCCTCCCTCAAATCCTACTTTTACAAAAGTCGTGAATTTCGGAACAAAGTAAATGAAAACGAAAGCTGAATAGGTATCTATGCTACTGCTCCAAGGTATACATTTTCATTAAGAGGCAACTCTTTCATGCAGCCGTTATAATATTCTTTTTTTCACAATGCACGTGTCCTAACATGAAGTTATCATTTTATACACGTGTCTGGAGAGCTCATTTCAATGCCATTTGCTGGTAAAATTTTCAAGCAAAAATGCAATTTAACGGTAAAATTTTCATGAAAGATGCAATTTTAAAAATATATTTATGAAGATAGCGAGTTAGGTTGTAACTTGTGAAACAGAGGATATAAATATAAACTCAGGTCGTGTTCTAGTTTCTGTTCGTTCGTGTCAGGTTTGAGGAAGTTTTATTTTATTATAATGCAACTAAAGGTCGTGGTAACAATGTTCTGTTCTCTTAGGATTTATACACTGGCCTGCAAAAATAAGTAACACACTTTTAAAATTTCAATTTTTTCTAAACTATAGAAGTTAGAGATTTAAAATAAAAAACGTTTTATAGCAATTTTTATCAGCTTTCTTTGAAACTATAGTAACAAAGTTAAACTCTTTTTTGAGTCCTTTTTGTTTCGAAAATATATCTTGTGTACCTAAAAAGTTACTGCAATTTTAAAAGTGTGATACTTATTTTTGCAGGCCAGTATAGTTTTAACGTTTAACGATTACTTTGTAACGTCATCGTCTTGAAATAATGTGGTCTTTGAGTAAAAAAAAGAGTATTGGGTAGCTTATCAACCCATTACTGTATCACTGCTGGACACGGCCCTCTTCTCAGAATGAGAAGGGTTTAGGTCTTAGTCCACCACGCTGGCCTGGTGCTATTTGGCGGACTTCACACACCATTGAGAACTTTTTAGAGCTCTCTCAGGTGTGCAGGTTTTCTCACGATGTTTTCCTTCACCGTCAACGCAAGAGATAATTAAATTCTGATCCGCACAGAAATTGGAAAAGCTAGAGGTGTGAGAAGGGATCGAACTTTGGCCTTCCTGCAAGTAAGCGTTCAACCGCTAGGCTATCACTGCTGTTAATGTAAGTATACAACGGTACATATTTGTCTTATCCTTCGAGGATTACAGAAAGAAAGAAGAAAGAAAGAAAAACCGTTTATTCACGTGAGAGTGACGCACATAACATAGCTTTTTATAAAAATAAAATAACTGGCACAGAAATATATTATGCGCCACTACCGCGCGAAACAGCCGACGCTCAGTATAATGCCGTGGCCCGTGCACGAAGGCACGGAACCACGGCGCTGGTTTTCAGCGTAAGCCGGCATGTCGCTGTCTCGGAACTACTAAGTAAAAAACATCACATAAAGTTCCGAGGCACAGACAGTAGCACAGGCCTTATTATACTCATACACTATACATAATTGTATCTACCTACTTAGTAGTACCAAAATAGTTCTTGTAATAAACTTATATACACATAACATAACACAACATCATACCTGTATCACAAAACAGATAGGTACAGAAGCCAATCTACATACAAGTGCGCTCAAGCAACGCACACATAGACATTGCTCACGGACACGATATCTCGGACTGTTTGGGACTATAGTGCGAGTGAGTGCGAGCGCGAGTGCCATGCGCTTGAGAGAGATAGATATATAGATAGAGCGACCGCCGAGCGTAGGTATGAAAAGTGAAGTACATACATGTGATTGACTTCTGTACCTATCTGTTTTGTGCCTGTATACCCCGAAGAGTTAGACAGAGGTGTATACTAACACCCTCATTTCGCAGTTATGTTTAAGTCCCATGTAATAGGGGGCGAGCCTATTGCCATCAACAGGGCACAAATCCAAACTCTAGGCTGCTACTGAGGAATTCTACACTGAAAAACCCAATAAAACTTTGTCCGACCTGGGGATCGAACTCAGGACCTCACGATCAGCAGTCACGCTTGCCACCACTAGACCAACGAGGCACTTGGATACCTACTCCAAAATTTATAAGTTTATCTCAATTTAACCTCGCATAACCTCAAATATACAGCCATATTTACAGTCTTCTTTATAATAATAACCAGATAAATGATTCATTAAATAAAGATACCGAAGCATTTTTGAAAAACTTCAAGATACTAGAACCTGCGAAGTGTAGTCGTAAAAATCTAATTTATGTATGAAAACATCTTAAGAGTACTTTGCAAGTAAAATTTGACCTCTAAACTGTGTAAGCATTAGGAATCCATTAAATGCATATTTTATCGTACAAAGTTTGGTAAGGCTTTTTTGTCTACCGCTTAGAAATTATATACCTACTTCAGGTCTGGATAAGAGCTAAGTATATGCAAAAACTTAGGAGAAAATTATAGTCCAGCCTTTTATTTTTTGTATGAAAGGTAACATAACATCACGCGCTGTATTCCCCAAAGGGATATACAGAGATGTTTTTAGTACACCTTCATTTCGCCAGTTATGTTTAAGTCCCATGCAATAGGGGGCGAACCTATTGCCATTAACCGGGCACAAATCCAGACTCCGGGCTGCTACTGAGAAATCCCTACTGGAAAAACCCAATAACACTTTGCCCAGACTAGAGGATCGAACCCAGGACCCATGCTCAGCAGTCGGACTTGCGCCCACTAGACCAACAAGGCAGTCAAATAGTATAAACGGTAAACAAAGCTCTTATCGAAAACATTCAGCATTTTCCTTGCCAGGTTTACTACGACAAAAATCTAACAAAACATGTTTAGTGAACATTCGGATCAATCACAACACAGTAAACAATTAGACCACGCCCCAATTTTGTTAGAAAAACATGTCTATTTCTAACAAAAATATCGTCGCAGGAGACCCGGCTGTAGGGTCGCCACACATCTGACGGAAGATTCGCTGCGCATCGTCGGTCGCGTAACGCCAGAACAGACAAGTAGATAATAAAACATTTCAGCCTTACACACTCAACTGACGATGCGTTACTGCATCGTACAAACGATGGTATGCCTGTAAAAGACTAACAACAGAATCTTGTATGGATGAATCTATCATTACAGTTATAGCTAATATCGCTATGTCAGGATTGCGAGCATGGTAAATAAAGTAAATGAAACCACCATAGACTCTCCACCACTGACAGTACTTATATTTAGGTAAGTGGTTAGTTACAGAAACTAGTTCACATTATAATAATTCACACAATTTACACAAGATCAGAAAATAAGGACAAGCAAATCAGATATAAAAGGTCAGATTTCTTCGGCTGTTCGACATAAAAAGCTCCGCTCCATCGAATGGCCACTGTTTTTATAACGTCGGTTACGTTGATTCATCTTGACGACTACCCTCCTTTATCAACATTGTCCAGTGTTACCAGCTACCGACAACACGCCCGACCCATCTTCCGTCAGATCTGTAGCGACCCTTAGATTACCTAAACTTTAAAATGACAGTTGACAGTACACAGTAAGCATATTGTATAAGGGCGCTTACAATTTAGACGTTTCGTGTCGGACTGTTGCGGTGCCGAAAAGGTGCGTTTGTCGTATTGCGCACGGACGGTTGTTTGTTTTCATACAAATCACGCGGTGCAGCAGCAGTGCGGCGTCGGTACCGCGAACGCTCGACAACACGCACTGTTGCCGCACCGCGATCTCTGTATGAAAACAAACGACCGTCCGTGCGCATTACGACAAACGCACCGCTTCGGCACCGCAGCAGTCCGACACAAAACATCTAAATTGTAAGCGCCCTAATGTAAATAAAAAATTTCGTGCAAAGAGCACAAATACACAGCAATATAACCCTATAAAGTATTCATACAAAGTAAAATGAATTGGATTAATCAAATGAATTTAGAATTTAAGTCGATACAAACTTTACACATGCGGTTTTGACAACACTGAATAAATAAAGTTCATTTCGACCTTAATTTTGAATTCACTTATTTATTTCAAATTATTTTGCGATGGGCTCGCTTTTTTTTTTTTTTCCTATTCGACTATTGTAGATGGTCTTGCGGACCTCTTCTACGTAACCTGACTATTATTGGCGAGACCAGAAGGGTCTCCGAACCAATACCTACTACTCTAACTACCTAGCTAACTACGCAAAGCTAACTACTGTAACATCATGGCTATGACTATAGCAGCGACACCTCTAAGAGTGTCCCCAAGGGGGGACTCGAACTCTTAGGGTGTCGAATGCAAGAGGACTGGGAGGGATACGACAGCTTGATGAGGGCTGTATTGGTCATGGTGACTGCGCGGAGTCAGAAGGGACGACCGGCTCCGCGGCCGCGGCGGGTGAGCACGGTGGATCGGGGGCGGCGGCGGTGGGACGTCGCAAGGGGCCTCGTCGGCGAGGGCGATACGCCGGTCGGCGGCGGCGGTGTTTGTGTATGGTACTAGTGGATTTATTCGCCTCCTGGAGGAGGGTGATCTCATCATCGGGCTCTAGTAGCGCATGCCGGGGACGGCGGACTATGCTAATCTGGGAGGGTTTATAATCGGACGCGGCGGTCACGAGGGGGTTCCGATGCCTCGAGGCATGGTCGAAGTAATGCTTAGACGTGCGTTTGAGATATTGCTTTACCGTTGGCATTTTTAGGTCTAAGTGAAGCTGAACGTTGCGCATATACCACGGAGCGCCCGCGGCTCTGCGCAATACGCGGTTTTGCAGAATTTGAAATGCTTTAAAGCGACATGGCCGAACGTGTGCGAACACGACGCTGGCGTAGGTTAGTATGGGGTGGATGCACGTCAGGTAAAGTCTCAAGTTATTTCTAAGCGAGAGCTTACTGCGCGCCCTAATCATAGGGTGTAACCGGCCCACAACAAAAGCGGCGCGAGCGTGCACCTTTTTGATGTGTTGCCGGAACGTGAGGTGGTGATCTAGGATAACCCCCAGGTACCTGACGCTCAGTTCCCAAGGGATCTCTTTTCCAAACATGACTACTGGGGGACAACGCGAGTGGTTATCGCCGTGCCTCTCGAAAAGAACTGCTGCGCTCTTTTCGGGATTCACCTCGATACGCCACTTCCGAAACCAAGCGCCGAGGCGATTGGCTGCGGTCTGTAAGATGCGAGAGATCGATTTTAAGTCACTACCCGTGTAGTAAATAGCCGTGTCGTCGGCGAAAAGTGCCAACTGGGCCTTGCCTTGAGTGGGAATGTCGCTGGTGTACAGCGTGAACAGAAGGGGGGCTAGCACGGAGCCCTGAGGGACTCCGGCTCGGATCGGATGTGGAGACGAAAGCGTGCCATCTATTTGGTAGCGAAAGGTGTGATCCGACAGAAAGTCTCGAATGATGAGCACGAGACGGTCTGGCACGTTGAATTGGTACAGTTTATATAATAAATCGTTGTGCCAGACCTTGTCGAAGGCTTTCGCTACGTCGAAGAACAGCATGCCTGTCTTGTATGAATACATGAAGCCGGAGCTTATGTGTTCGACAATACGGTGAAGTTGCCTAGTGCAGCAGTGGGTGGGACGAAAACCAAACTGCTGGTCGGGAATGAGGTTATGGGAATATGCGAATCCCTTTAAACGTGTATAAATGATGCGCTCATAAATCTTCCCAAACGAATTGAGAAGGCTTATGGGGCGATAACTAGACGGCTCACACTTGGGTTTGCCGGGTTTGGGGATGCCTATAACGGTGGCTTGTTTCCAAGCTTGCGGAAAGAGGTTGTTGCTAAGAGCGCCATTGAAGATGGCGGTCATTAGGACTATGAGCTGGGCGGAAAAGAGTTTAATCACCTTGTTCGTGATGCCATCGTAACCGGGGGCTTTCCTGGGCTTAAGATTCTTGATTATCGCCTGCACCTCATCCGCGGTGACAGGGGGCAGGGGATCATCTGGATCTTCTACAGGGGGGCGATGGGCTCGCGCCTGTATATGGCTTTATATATCATATCGTCACCGGAAAGCCACTTATCACATATCGTATATCGACACATATCGTATTTTATTCTATTATCTTACGAAATCCCAACAAATCGATGCAGAAAAAAATCCAATCCAACGATATAATACATAACTCGTATTAGCCAAAATGACGCTTAAGTAGTATTGGCTTTCCGGCGACGATATGGATTCGGCTCAACTCTAAGTCTGATCTAGGACAAAAAGACGGTATCAGGTGAATAAACACCAATACTATAAACATCATAACATAACATCACGCCTTATATTCCCCGAAGGGTTCGGCAGAGGTGTTTTTAATACACCCTCGTTTCGGTAGTTATGTTTAAGTCCCATGTAATGGGGAGCGAGCCTGTTGCCATTAACCGGGCACAAGTCCAAACTCCGGTCTGAGAAATTGCTAATGAAAAAACCCAATAAGACTTTGCCCGACCTGTGGATCGAACCCAGGAACCCGTGCTCAGCAGTCGCGCTTGCGACCACTAGACCAACAAAGCAACAACCAATACCAACCCATGTATAAATGTAACTGCCTCGTTGGTCTTATGGTGGCAAGCGCGACTGCTGATCGTGAGGTCCCGGGTTCGATCCCCAGGTCGGGCAGTGTTATTAGATTTTTCCGTCTGGAATTCCTCGGTAGCAGCCCGGTGTTTGGATTTATGCCCGGTTGATGGCAATAGGCTCGCCTCCTATTCATGGGACTTAAACATAATGGCGAAATAAGGGTGTTACTATACACCTCTGCCCAACCCTTTGGGGAATATAGGCGTGATGTTATGTTATGTTATATTTATGTGTATATAAATGTATTAGGGTACGGTCTATGCTCAAACTAAATCAAAGGGTGTGACATAGTTCGTAGTAATCCCCTGAATACAACTCACGCGGACCCGCTGAGAACACGACGGCGTCTTTTTTATCGCCTGATTGAATATGGTTCTTGCGGATCGTTTCTACGTAACCGGGCAGTTATTGACGAGACCTGAAGGGTCTCCAGCTAATGGGAACGAAGTAAAATACTTAACCTAAGCTAACTACTACTTTAAGCTCATGACTACTAACAACGACAGCACTAAGGGTGACCCCTAATGGGACACGAACCTTGGCTTAGGGCGTTGTTGGCAGGAGGACTGGGAGGGAGACAGCTTGATGACGGCTGAATTAACGATGTGACTGCGGAGTCTGAAGAGACGACCGGCTCCGCGGCGGAGGGTGAACACGGTGGATCATGAACGGCACGCCAAACGTGGCGGCCTGCGTTTGATATAGTGGATGCTTAAGTATATATCGTTGGCGTAGGTGGAGAACTAAATAACTAACATTTTTGTCGAAATTGACTTTTTGAATTTTCTTGTAGCCAAAAAATTCCCGCATCTTTTAGTCTTACTCACGTTTAAATATCTTAAGTCAATAAAACAATATCCTAATTTAATGAACTCAGGTAAAACGTATATCTATATCTATATAGATATATATATTCATGTATATATATCTATATTCATGTTAAATAGGAGAAGCAAATATAAATAACTCGAGAAATAAATCAATAACTCGTAATTTATCTTTACTTGAGTAACGATACAATTGAACCAAATATGACTGACACATTGGTTTTCAAAAGAAAAAGAATTTCGCTCGTTGGCTTTCGTTCGGCATCCTTTGGCGGGGCGGGGTTGACCAAAAGCCTAAAAAAGCCGGACAGGCCGGACACGGCGGTAAAAAGCCGGATATGTCCGGCACAAGCCGGACACCTGGCAAACCTAATTGCGCGGCTATCGCTCGCCGCGCGGTCATTTAACTCGGGGCGCTAAGATACCTCATGTTAAGAAACAAACTCGTCTACTTCTTTTTTTTTTATTGAATCCAATATTATCGCGTGCAGGGTTTAGGTCAAAGCACACATATCAACACGGAATGGGATCGTCACCGTATCAACTCGAGCCGTTCAGTATTCTTTGTATGAAACTCCCTACTGCAACGCACACTAATCGGAATCGTAACGTAATCGCTTCGCCTCGGGACAAGCTCACGAACCGCGGTGCGGTGCGTGGTCACTTGGTTCCCGCGCTTACGTCTCTCCGTACCCGAGCTTATGTCTCTTCGTCCACCCTTGCCCCTCTCACCCCTCCCGCGGCCTGCCTGCAGCACACTACTGTTACTGCGAGCCGTAAGCGCGGCGTGGCCAAGACGAAGCCGAGTCGACGTATCGGAGCTGCTGATCCACTTTGGTTACGTGGTTACGTTAGGTTGACGCCTGTTTGACGGCGAGGCGAAAGGCGATACGGTGACGATCCCTTTCCTAGTTGATATGTGTGCTTTGACCATTAATCTGTCAGCAGTACCTATACCACGAGGTTTGAAGGAATTACTTGATTTCGTTTATACCGTATAGGTATTATCGCAAAGACAACTCAGACAAGCAAGGAATACCTTAACAGGCTTACGTATTTAACACCTCTAGCAAGTTGCAGGCTAATTAAAATGTATAACGGCATTTCATTCTCAAAACTTTATTCCTAACATACTAACTAAGTACTCGTGCATTGTTGGGTCATATATTAAACATTATTGTTATATGCAAGTCGCGTTCCGAGGTCCAGTTTACTCCTCAAACTAACGTTGGTAACTTAAGTTGTATTGTACCCCTTGTAACGTGCTTTGTGTGGAGCAGAATTGTTACAAATTGCTGCAAGTCCTCGTTAACTTAACTACTAACCAAACAGTTACGACTAAAGGGTTACCAAAATAATTTATTACATAGTATTTACATATTTATTTATTATTGCTTGTCGAGTATTTACTATTTGAGTATGTATCCACTTGCCAATCTCCACAATCCGATCTTCTTTGCGTGCGGTTAGTGACTAACCTGGTGTCAGAGTTTATGTCGCCCATTGGCCTCTGACTTGGCTTCACATGCCGTCGAGAAATATCTCTCAGGCATGCCGGTTTCCTCACGATGTTTTCCTTCACCGTTTTTAAGCAAGTGGTAATTATACAATACGCACATGAATCCGAAAAGACAGAGGTGCGTGGCTTGGGTTCGAACTCAGCCTCGTATTCGACGGTCACACTATTAGTTTATCACTCAAACTACAAAACAGATAGGTACAGAAGTCAATCTTCATACAAGTGCGCTTGAGCAACGCACACATAGACACTGCTCACAGACACGATATCTCGGACTGTTTGGGACTAGAGTGCGAGTGAGTGCGAGCGCGAGTGCCGTGCACTTGAGAGAGATAGATAAAGTGACCGCCGAGCGTAGGTATGAAAAGTGAAGTACATACATGTGATTGACTTCTGTACCTACCTATCTGTTTTGTGCTCAAACGCAATTAGGTAGTTGTCTACTTTAACAAATAAGAAAGAATTTAATTGAATTTTTATTATACCAAAAAAGAAAACGATTGTTGAAAAAATCAAGTTTTTTAATGGCGCATTTTCTGTCCTTATCACGCGAAACGTACATTGTTTGTTGTCAAGTAACTATGAAGTTTTTGAACAATGACGTCATCGTGCAATAGTGCGTTCGCCCGTCTATTAACACATTTAAATCGCTTATAACTAGGGCGTTTATTGTATACTACCGACCCGCCTCGGCTTAGCACGGGTGCTATGTAGATACTAATGTGGAGCATATAAACCTTCCTCTTGAATCACTCTATCTATTGCTGAAAACTGCATTAAAATCCGTTGCGTAGTTTTAAAGATCTAAGCGTACAGACAGCGGAGCGACTTTGTTTTATACTATGTAAAGATTTCATTGGTTTTTTCATGGTTGCTTATGTTTTTTTGTAGAAGTTACGAGAAAATTAATAAAAAAAATTGTCAAGTACCCAATTCAAGCGATTTTTTTTATATAGGATTGTTGCACATATTCTAAAATATTTTTTATTCGCTGGTCGCTTACGTACAATCGCTGCCTTAATGACCCCAAACTTAAGTGGGTACATGACGCTGTCACTGGTCCCGACTTTGATGGATTAAAGATACGAGCATACGCTCGTTACAAGGATATTATATACGGAACCAGCTGTTCACTGTTGCACTGTGTGTGGCGTGAACTGAATTAATGTGTACATGTCCTTATTGTTTGGAATGGAAGGTTATTAATGCGTGTTTGTAAGTATTGTTTTAATTTATAAGGGGCTAGCTGTGTCCTCACGGCTCTGCCCGTAGCCTATGTTACTCAGTGATAATGTAGCTTTCTAACGGCAAAAGAATTTTTGAAATCGGTCCAGTAGTTTTTAAGTTTATTCGTTACATACAAAAATACAAATCTTTCCTCTTTATAACATTAGTATAGATTAATGCGATTAAACAATAGTGGAGAATGAATTAGTGTATTTGACGACACGTTTGGTGCAGTGGCTGAGCGATGGGTTTCTGCGCTACGGGTCGTGGGTTCGTTTCCCGCACGGAACAAATATTTGTATGGCCTACAGATAGTTGTTCCGGGTCTGGGTGTTTGTGCATGTGAAAATTTGTGTCTGTAAACGCACCCACGATACAGGAGAAATCCTAGTGCGGGGCAACATTTTTTTGAATAAAAAAAATATATATAAATAAAAATAAATTGATAGGAAAAATACGGAAAACTGAGCTTTGAATATTATCAACTTTTAGGGCAAACCCACATCAGACGGAAGATACGTCGCCGATCTTCCGTTGCGTAATTTACTCGAGGAATTTTAGTAACGCATCTTCAATTAAATGTGTACGGTGTGAGATGTTTGTATGGAATTATGTCTACCGGCGGAAAATCGGCGACGTATGTTCCGTCAGATGTGGCTTGGCCGTTATGTATGAAAAATCGGTAATTCACTGCCATTCAAAAATATTTTCTAAATGGGGGAAAAAGGTACAATTCTTGTAGTTTTTTTTGGTTATTATAATGATATAATTCTTTATTACTATGAAGAAATAAAGAATTTTAATTTCTTCATCAATTTCTGATGAGCCTATGATGTCGTTCCATTTAATTGTTTAACACTCATGACTGCGTATGATACTGATCTAAAATAAAATACACCAATAAACCAATATCAACCAACATAACATAGATAACATAACATCACGCCTGTATTCCCTAAGGATTGTCAGAGGTCTGGTGTATAGTAACACCCTCATTGTGCCGACATGTTTAAGTCCCCTGTAATAGGGGGTGAGCCTATTGCCATCAACCGGGCACAAATCCAAACTCCGGGTTGCTACTGAGGAATTCCACACGGAAAAACCCAATAACACTTTACCCGACCTGAGAATCGAACCCAGGATCAGCAGTCGCGCTTACCACCACTAGAACGAGGCAGTCAAACAACATTTCCAAAAAATCAACGCTTTGTTAAACATCCATTATTTCGTGGATAACTGAACAAGAGAAACAAACTCTTAAAACAGACAAGCGAACAGGACACATAATCCAAATATGGAGCTTGTATCAAAACAAAAGCATTTCGCCGTCGGGATATCACAGTAAAATAAATAAAAGACCAGATCCCGGTGGATGGGACTTCAGTGAGGCGCATTTCAGACTGCAGTGCCCAGAGACGTGACGTAGTAGGGCTGGGAAGAACTATAAAAAAATTATCGATACTTTTTAAAAAGATGGGTCTCCCAACGACCACTACAATAATGCTCATTACCATCTTCTTTTCTTGTGTGGTTAGGAACTAACTTGGTGTTAGAGTTTATGCCGCCCATGGGCCTCTGACTTGGCTTCACATGCCGTCGAGAAATATCTCTCAGGCATGCCGGTTTCCTCACGATGTTTTCCTTCTCCGTTTTTAAGCAAGTGATAATTATACAAACCGTTCATGAATCCGAAAAGTTAGAGGTGCGTGCCTTGGGTTCGAACTCGAGACCTATAACTTGGCAGTCCGACGGTCACACCACTAGGCTATCACTGCTATCTCGTTGCCATAATTACTACCCTTAGTCCTCTTCACAAAATCCATCAGTCGCTTTTTAAGTCACTCTTGGATGTAAAAGCGGCGGCCATTTATTTGCCAGAAATCACAAAATGTTTCTTTTAAAAATAAATTAAAATAACAAAAACATGAAATGCGACCCTGCCAGGATTCGAACCTGGAATCTTCTGATCCGTAGTCAGACGCGTTATCCATTGCGCCACAGGGCCCCGTTGATGCTCCTATAAAAGCACACTTTATACCTTCCGTCTAACAAAATTGCTTTACTCTCTTTAGAAAGCGCTTTCTTGGCATGGTGCCAGACTTCCACTCTGCATTAGAATACTACTAGTAGTCGAGTAGTTCATTAGTAAGTATACGACCATTTCCTTAATGACGATCCATTTTGTAATTGTTGTGGACCTGGATGTAGGTATGTACAGTAGGGGAATAAATAGATTCGTCAGTTTTCAAATTCATTCCTTTTCCACATCGCGGGCATATGTTACCTTTTCAAACTGTTGAACGGAACAGACCAATGCATGGAAAATTATGTTTAATTATTTCGTAGTAAAGATCAAAATCGCGTTTTGCCTCCATGTGACGTAGTAGAGCCATATAATTTAATAGTGTCTTTAATTTGATTTAAGGAGTTTTGTTGTAAAAACCATTACATTATTCAATTCGATGATTAAATAAATTAACATTACTAGTGGTTGTCATCATGTAACCATTAGAATTTTTAATGTCCTGTCAAAAATTTTACATTTTCATTTCTATAATGTTGGCAATACGTAGTCGGTCAAATAGGTTGTTTCTTTCACTGTGCAAGCAAAAATAGACCTTAACGTGTATAACATTTTCGTTCCCCGACTGTACATGTGAGATTTGTATCCCTATAATAAAATCATAACATGTGGGGCAACGCTATAAAAAAAATTAAGTCTGCCTTGTTGGTGTAGTGGTCGCAAGCGTGACTTCTGAGCATGGGGTCCTGGGTTCGATCCCCAGGTCGAGCAAAGTGTTATAGGGTTTTTCCATTAAGAATTTCTCAGTAGCAGCCCGGAGTCTGGATTTGTACCCGGTTAATGGCAATAGGCTCGCCCCCTAACGTAACTGGCGAAACGAGGGTATACTAAAACACCTGTGCTGAACCCTTCGGTGAATATAAGGCGTGATGTTATGTTATGAAGCCGTCGCGGGTCGCCTAGCAGATGTGAGACATCGAAACAAATTTTGAAAAAAAAACTGGCTGACTCAAACCGAAGAGAGCCGAAGAGTTACGAAGGTCTGCCGTCGTGTGTCTACCATCGCGAGCATCACTCACATCGCATCATCATCGCTCACACTTGTACTTCCTCATTAGATGTTTCACATCAAAAGCTGCAGAAGAAAGACATATCTTTGGATAATGATGACTGATTCATACTGTTACAGGATCAAAGGTATCGTATACATTATTTTTTTACTTTATCAGGTGATATAAAAGGTAGAAATATACGTAAAAATATAGGTATCTGTGATTGTAAATGGTTTCGAATCTCTTAATCAACACCTTTGTGCAATGGACCATATTTTCCTTGATCACACAGCGGGATCCGTGATCGTCTCTTTTATCAATTCTATTGATCATCCTCGCCTTTTGTTATGGAGTCAGCACAATTGTAAGGGACGGTATTGTCGTAGTCGTACGAGCGAGTAACTACGACGATTTGATCTAATTGTGCCCTTACAGGCGAATAGGATTTCTATTATGTCATAAAAATAAGGAAGTACTTACTTCTAAATAAGGAAAGCAATAGAATTTAATTAATTGGTCTACTTTTACGTAAACATGCTATGGGATCAATAGCAATAAAAATAAAAACCGGCCAAGTGCGAGTCGGACTCGCGCACGAAGTGTTCCGTACCATTATCTATAGAACGGCAAAAAAATGACGTTTATTGTATGGGAGCCCCCCTTAAATATTTGTTTTATTTTAATTTAAATATTTATTTTTAAAGTGAATAAATATTCTGTGAATATTTCAAGCGTCTACCTGTTGCCGTTATCAATATCGAGCAAAAACGAGCAAAAAAATCACGGTTGTTGTATGGGAGCCCCTTTAAATATTTATTTTATTCTGTTTATCTAGTGGCAACAGAAATATATCATCTGTGAAAATTTCAACTGTCTAACTATCACGGTTCATGAGATACAGCCTGGTGACAGACGGACGGACGGACAGCGGAGTCTTAGTAATAGGGACCCGTTTTACCCTTTAGGTACGGAACCCTAAAAAAGATTCTGCTTTTCATAAGATGTTGCAATGTAAGTCATCCGAAATTAGATTCTTACATTTTACAATAACATCACCCGCAAATATTTAGCTATAATCTGCATGTAAGTGCTAGTCACCACCTGAGGTATGAAGGCGGCAGGAGGGGGGGTGCGAAACAATAGTCGCACTCTGTCAGTTTGCTTTATCTTGTCTACCGCGCGCACCCCCCTCCTGCCACTACCATACCTCAAGAGATGACTAGCACTTGCGCGCGGACTTTAACTTTTTAAAGATAAAAACGTGTGGGGCAAATTTTTTTTAAAAACCGTTGCCCTACTCTAGGATTTCTCCTGTATCGTGGGTGCGTTTACAGACACAAATCGTCATATGCACAAACACTCAGACCCGGAACAACTAATTGTAGGCCATACAAATATTTGATCCGTGCGTGAATCGATCCCACGACCCGTAGTGCTGAAGCCAATCTCTCAACCATGACACCAAACGTATCGTCAAACTGACCATATAATTAGACCGGTAATTTTTTTTTAAGTATCACTTGCTCGACTGACACCTTTAAGAGTTACCCGATATTTTAAAATTCCTACCATGACAGTAAAGAAAAAGAGAATATTTCCATACCAGCGCAATCTATCGATATATTATAATACCCACAACAAAACAAATCCTCATATATCGTACCTATGTCCCATCACTATTCGCTCGACATACGCCGTGTGCAGCGGTGACCTCGCGAGATACCCGGAATTAGATTTGTAAGCTATCACAGCTCTAGCGGGCCAGGTCCGGATATTATGCTGGCTTTAAAACAATGCCCGGAGATAACGCCCGGCCGTACAAATGTCTTCCAACACGTGTTGCTTTGTAGATAATCGTATCAGCCAAATATTGTAAATGTAACAGGGAATTATAAATTTAATGTAGGCATATAGTACCACAGAACAGATAAAAGAGGTGAGAAGGACCTTGTGGGCGGGGCAGGCGCGCCGCACTTATGAGCAGACGCTCAGTGTCAACCGAAATTTGTTTTACCGGTCAACAGTCGCGCTCTTATTGCGACAGCGTACGTAGATCCGCGAAAAAAAAGAATTATGCCGTCTTGCGCTATTATAACGTATCGGAAAAGAAGCCAGGTGTGTAGTGTAGCCAGAGAAGGGATTTCATTTCACCGGTAAGTCCAAAAACCTTACAATACAAGTGATATTTGTAATTATTACAATAGTTTTATGTAGTTTGACGACATAATCGACAAAAAACTTAAAGTAACAAAGTTACAGTAATTTTATCGATATAAGTAATCGACGTTTTGGTCGCCGTAACATATAATGAGAAATACATTTGGATTTGCGCGTGTGTGAGTGTACGTCAAACGCAGTGTTTATGTTAGTGTGACAACTAATAGCAAACTCGAAATCTAAGTGCGTGTGGTTTATTTGTGTGCGTAATGCGCGTACGTATTGGTTTCTTACTTGTAGTGGAGGAAAGAGTGGGAGACAAGCGGCGACACGCGTTCTAATACTAATCAGGAACTATTTCCTTTCTATTCTCTTTTATCTGCTCTGTGTATCATATTACGATACAACCAAGAAGTATACACGCTGGAGCTAGTCGTACTAACACCAAAAAATGGTAGTCTCCCCACCGTCATCGTTAGAAAGAGATAGACGAATAAATTACCGGTATAAGAATTGTTATTTTTACCGATACTAATATTAGTAGTTAGATAACTCTAACTGACTTATAGGTTTCGTTGTTAATATTGTTACTTTCTTATCGTTAACATAACGGTAATTGGTAACGTTATAAAAAAATAGCGGTAATTCGGTCCCTAATCCAGAACGAGAATGGTTATTAGTACTGCAGTAAAAAATGATGACTGCCTTGTAGATCTAGTTGTCGCAAGCGCGACTGCTGAGCATTAGGTCTTGGGTTAGATCCCCAGGTCAGGCAAAGTGTTATTGTGTTTTTCCGTTAGGAATTTCTCAGTAACAGCCCGGAGTCTCAATTTGTGCCCGGTTAATGGCAATAGGCTGGCACCTATTACATAGGACTTAAACACAACTGGTGAAACGAGGGTGTACTAAAACACCTCTGCCGATCCCTTCGCGGAATACAAGACGTGATAATATGTATTAAAAAAAAATCTTTACGTTGACGCAATAATTTTAAGTGATGCGAAAATGAGCAACTGTCACTGGTTGTTCGATCAAGTTTGCCGATGCGACTTGTTACTTGTATCATACTGTATATATCACAGTGAGATTATAGAAGCTGCTATCTATACTAATATTATAAAGAGGAAAGATTTGTATTTTTGTATGTAACGAATAAACTTAAAAACTATTGGACCGATTTCAAAAATTCTTTGGTCGTTAGAAAGCTACATTATCACTGAGTAACATAGGCTACGGGCGGAGCCGTGAGGACACAGCTAGTATTATAATAATTCTAGCGAAGTTAACCAAAACCCCGACAAAAAAGAGGGGTGTTATAAGTTTATAAGTTTAACGCGTGTACTGTGTGTTTTTCTGTGGCATCGTAGCTCCCAAACGAATGGACCGATTTTGATGCAGCTTTTTCTGTTTGAAAGCTGATGTAATCGAGATGGTTCTTAGCTATAATTTATGAAGATCTGTTCAGGCGTTTGAAGATCATCAGCTCATTTCCTACTTGACAAAAAGGTCTTACCAACATTCACAGGTCCGATTGATTTGAAATTTGGTGTACTGTAACTTCGGTGGTATTTCCAAGACATGGCAACCTTGACCTGATGCTGCAGCATCAAGTACTCTGCAGGATACCCAACCCCTCAGCAACTTATAGCAGATATAGCATGTTTGGGCTCATAAGAATGGTCTCAATGAATATATGTTAGAAGGACAATGATGTCTACTAGTAGTTTAAAAAGGTTCAAATAAAAATTAAATTGAAAATTAAAAAAGAAAAAACCCCGAGACAAAAATAACCTCGAAAAAGTAAAAAATGCAATGTGTTTGTTGTTGGCCCTTTAACTTTATTATAAGTACCAAGTCATATTATGATCCAAGGGCCGCCGCGTCGGGGGACCGCTAAATAAATAAATTAAAAAACTATACAAAAAACGAAGCAATGGTAATGATAATTTACTTAGTGGTCTCCCGACGCGACGACCCTTGGATCAAAATATTACTCGGTACTTACATATATAATAAAGTTAAAGGGCCAACAAACACATTTTATTCTTTACTTTTATAGGTTATTTTTCTGTCGTGGGTTTTAATTTTTTTAGTTTAATTGCATATATGAGCTGGATATAAGTGCCTCGTAGTATATCATCAGCTCATAATCTTTACATAGTATAAAACAAAGTCGCTCCCGCTAACTGTACGCTTAGATCTTTTAAACTACGCAACGGATTTTAATTATTTTTAATGCAGTTTTCCGCAATAGATCCCTTCAAGAGGAAGGTTTATACGCCCCATATTAGTATCTACATTGCACCCGTGGGAAGCCGGGGCGGGTCGCTTGTATTAGGTCCCCACCTATGAAATTGGCGTTTTTTTCTCACAAATAGAGAACCTTGTCACGTCTATGATTTAAAATATTCATCAATTGCTTGATATTATATCGAATAATGATCATCATAGACAACTACCAATAGTAAAAAAACCTTATTACTTATAGTTTTCTAATCATAAAAAATACCTTAAAAATGACTCCTCTTTTTGTTAGCAGAAATGACCACTATTTTTGTTTTAACATAGCCAAAACTAATTTTTGTCGCATAATCTAAGTGGCATACGTTATCTTAGTTTTTAAACATTAGTGCATAAAAGTTTTAAAACATTAGTGTTCATAGTTGTTAAATAAATTAAGAAAATGTTAGTATGAAAAATGCAACTTCTTTAAAAAATTCCATACAAAACGCTGATTTCATAGGTGGGGACCTAATATTATAATAACTCTAGCGAAGTTAACCAAAACCTTTTTGCGTATAGGAGCTGGATATAAGTGCCTCTTATTATGTCATCAGCTCATAGTTGTCATACTGCTGGACACGGGCCTCTTCTCAGAAGTGGTGCGGGTTGGCAGACTACACACACCATTGAGAAAATTATGGAGCCCTTTCTGGTGTGCAGGTTTTGCCATGATGTTTTCCTTCGCCGTTAACGCAAGTCATGAAGAAATTATGATACGCATATGAATTTGAAAAGGGGCGCGTGGTTAATTACCAACTGAGCAGATCATACGACTTGCGAGGTTAAGCGACGCTTGCCGCGGTCAGTCTGTGGATGGGTGACCGTTCGTTACACATCGAGACTCGTCCGTGCCTCCGTGCCTCGGAGATCACGTTAAACCGTCAGTTCAGGGTGTCATACGAATACCTATGACAGTCGTTGCGGGAAGTCAGAAGCCCGAAAGTCTGACAACCGGTCTAATCTTAGGATATCGGCATTGCCCGTTAACTGGGTTGCGGAGGTCTGATGGCAGTCGCTCCGTGTAAAATACTGGTATTTAGCCGCATCTGGTTAGATAGGAATCTGACCCCAATATTGTTGGGAAAAAGCTAGGCTGAACATGAATTTGAAAAGTCAGAGGTGTTGCCCGGGGTCGGACTCGGTCGCTCGTGCATGTAAGGCAAGTGATCAACCGTTAGGCTTTCACAGTTCACGTCATAAAGATGGACGTAAAAATCACTAAAATGTTTCGCTTTGTAGGTAAAGGAATTATCCACATCTCAAAACATCTTGTAAACTCTCGGAAACTCTCTCGGATAAACTTAGACGAACTTTGATGAAAAACCTTATCCCTCCTTGTCCATATTTTGGAGCTAAGAGAAATTTTATGTACAAATTTTATACCTCCTTATAACCGTTCAAGGGCCGCCTTCCAATAAAACTTTTTTAATATCGCTTCTCATTTTTATATCTCACTCTATTGATATATCAGAAGGTAGATATTGATGTCGAATTGACATCTGTCAAACCGGATTGTACCTTTGATGCTTTCGACTTGTGACAGTGATTAGGATTGTAAGAAAGATAAAGATAAAGAAACGTTTATTTGGACACAGCACAAAGAGACACGTCTTCTTCGACACACTTCAAGACACGTCTTCTTCGACACACTTCGAGACACGTCTTCTTCGACTTCTTCTTCGACTTCGTGGAGTTTTCTCGTCGCCTATACCTCAGTGCCTTAAGACGAAAGTCTTCAATCAGTGCGTCCTACCAGTCATGACATACGGAGCCGAGACGTGGACACTTACGGTACGACTAGTCCACAAAATGAAAGTCGCTCAGCGAGCTATGGAAAGATGGAACGAAGTCATTCGCCAGAGAACGAAAGTTACCGACATAGCTCAGCGGATTAGCAAACTGAAGTGGCAGTGGGCTGGTCATATTTGCCGCAGAACCGATAACCGTTGGGGTAGACGAGTTCCGCGAATCGGCAAACGTAGTGAAGGACGTCCTGCGACTAGGTGGAGCGACGATATACGTATGGTGGCCGGCAGCGACTGGAGAAGGAGACCCGAAGATCGAGCTCAGTGGCGTGCTTTGGGAGAGGCCTATGTCCAGAAGCGGACTGATGTAGGTTGATGATGATGACAAAGAGACATAACAGATAAAAAGTATAATATAAAAAATGAAAAATAAAAGTTTTGGGTATGTCTCACGGCTAGACCAAAAAGGTGTCCAGATCAGCTTAATGTCAAGCACTATGAGTACTTGACGCTGGTTTTCGTCTGGAACCTTTGTGCTCCACGGATGTCAGTCAGTGGTCATGCCCGTTCACTTAAACCAACATGTGCAATATGAGTAGTGCATGCGTGTGTTAATGTAGTTGTCATTGATTGATTTCTCGTATGACGTAGTTGGGGTACTAAAGAACCCCATAATACTCATGGGGTGCAAATAACCTCATTAATCACTATGGGGTACGAAAGAACCCTATAATCACTGTGAGGTGCTTTTGTACCCCATTTACGTCCATGATGTCGTGAGAAGACAGCAGGAGGTGAATTAGATGTCTGAGTATCGACATTGCTGTAATGGTAAAAATCATTCACTGCTATGATTTTCTATACACAGGGGATGAAACTAATGGAATAGTGAGAAAATTGAAGTTTGTAGGAACCGGGCCCTGTGGCGCAATGGATAACGCGTCTGACTACGGATCAGAAGATTCCAGGTTCGAATCCTGGCAGGGTCGCATAAAATCTTATAGCTGATTTTTTGTATCAAAAAAAATATTTTATCAAAATCATTTAAGTAAAACTTTTTTTGAAAAAAAAAAACTATAATTATCATTTCTCGATTAAAAATAATCTGCTAGCACTTTCAAATTGAAAACAGTAAAACTGACGAATCTGAATAATCTCATAATATTTAAAAATAACATTTTAAATGACGACAAGGTTCACGCATTGCTTGAGCGATTGGCTTTTATTCAATATTTGTATGATCTAGATACTTACAGATAGTTTTTTCGAGACTGGATATTTGTGCATGTGAAGACTTGTGTCTGTAAACACCACCAAGATACCACAATAGCCTAGTGGTGTGACCGTCGGACTGTCAAGTCATAGGTCTCGAGTTCGAACCCAAGGCATGCACCTCAGACTTTTCGAATTCATATGCGTATTGTATAATTATATCAGTTGCTTAAAAACGGTGAAGGAAAACATCGTGAGGAAACCGGCATGCCTGAGAGATATTTCTCGACAGCATGTGAAGCCAAATCAGAGGCCCATGGGCGGCATCAATTCTGACATCAGGTTAGTCACTAACCACACGAAAAGAAGTAGACCAAGATACAAAAATCATCTTAAAGGAATAATCTTAGTAAGGGGCAAAGGTTTTATAAATAAATATAAAACAAATACTCAAGTAATGGGCTGACATTTCGACTGAGTCGGCTGCCAAATAGTTCTGTGTGTCACTAAACGCATGCCACGCGTTCCTGGCGGGGCGTTGGAATGAGAGATGCCATGCACTCTAAGGCTGAGGCTATATAAGTCGCAGGATAATCGGAAAAATCGGATCTTTGCGATAATCCTATGACGATTATAAAAGACCAGATATTTGGAATCTAAGACAGATTTTCGTAACCATCCAAGCTATTTTCAAGATCATTTAAAAAATTCGGCTTATCTTAGGTAAGTCGCGAATACCGCTCACGTTATGAGCGCTGATTGGCTGATATTATCGTCATCACTTCTCTATGTCTATAGATCTTTGTGAAGGGCCATGTTCTAACCAACCAGAAAGAATCGACTCTTAGATTAGCCAATCAGCGTTCATGTTTCCAATCCTCCCAAACAAACTGGAACTTTCCTTGGATCCTGAAAATAGCGCGAATGATTACAAAAATCTGTCTTAGATTCCAAATATCCGGTCCTTTGTAATCGTCCTAGGATTATCGCAAAGATTCGGTTTTACCGATTATCCTACGACATAGGTATACATTTAACTTTAGCAGCACGTTTAGCAATTGAAACAATTGTATTAATTTATGGCTACACTACACTTGACAGCGATTGTTGGTGTATGATATTCAACTACCATTGAACTTGGACTTTGACTACACGTTTGGTGCAGTGGCTGAGCGATCGGCTTCTGCGCAACGGGTCGTGGGTTCAAGTCCCGCACGGAACAAATATTTGTATGGCCTACAGATAATTGTTCCGGGTCTGGATGTTTGTGCGTGTGAAGATTTGTGTCTGTAAACGCACCCACGACACAGGAGAAATCCTAGTGTGGGGCAACGTTTTTTTTTTAAAAAAGAAAAAAAAAGAAAAGAAAAAGAAAAAAAAAAAAAAACTATTTTCTATTTACTTCAGTAGGAAACATTGAAGTAAGAGGGGCTCGTGGCTAATTACCAACCGCGCGGATCATACCGAGGTTAAGCTGCGCGTGCCGCGGTCAGTCTGTGGATGGACGTTCGTTACACATCGTGACACCTCCGTACCTCGGGAGCACGTTAAACCGTCGCCGCGTCGGTCCCGGGTGTCATACGAATACCTATGACAATTGTTACGGGTAGTCAGAAGCCCGAAAGTCTGATCACCGCTCTAACCTTAGGATATCGGCATTGCCAAGTTTGGTGGCAGCCGCTTCGTGAAAATTACTGGTTTTCAACCGCATCTGAATAGACTGGAAGCTGACCCAAACAAATTTGGAAAAGGTTAGGCAGAACGAGGAAACATTGAGGTAACCTCAATAGTGTGTCGCTGGGATGACAATTGTATGTCATTTTATTTAAATCAGCATACTTGGCCGCCTGGTGTGTCTCTACACTTTGGTAGTCCAGTCAACGCGTAATTAATACTGAATTCAGTTATATACAATATTTCGTCGTGAAATATGTACATTGGGTGGGGTGCGATTGATACGTCTGCCACCATACTTTCATACCTTTAGAGTTGATCTACATCTGTCAGCAGTTTTATCATGCTCTATCCTTTTCTGTCGCTCAGGAACGTCATTAAATAGAGCGAGAAGGACAGCGTGAGACCACACGCGATAGCACGAGACCGCACGCAATAGCGCGAGACCGCACGCGATAGCACGAGATCGTACGCGATAACACGAGATCGCACGCGATAGGGCTCACGCTGTCTTTCTCGCTCTATTAAATGAGCTCTATTCCTGAGCGACAGAAAAGGATAGAGCATGAAAAAACGCAAGTCCGTGCTGGCAGATGTGGGTTAACCCTTACACGGAATTAAAAAAAATACACTTCACACCTCCTTTCGTTTTACTAACATAGCCATAAAGAAAATCGTACAAAAATTGTCGTCCCATAAAATCTCATCATACTACCATAAGACCATAACTCTTGTAGACGTGAACTTCACATCAATCTGAGGGCTAGCGGTAGCAATAAAAAGCATAACGACGTTGAACATTGCTTCATATAACGTTATAAAGAATTCTTGATACGGTACCTACACTTGGAGGAATGTAAACAGGCACGAGATCCTTGAGAAGAGGGTTACGAAAATAGCGCTGTGTGCAAAAAATGCCATTATATCTCGCTAAGAAAAATGCATGCCAATTTTTGACATAAATATAGGCATGATATAAATACAACGTGTTACATAATTCCCCATGAAAAATGTAAATAATCAAGTAGTCTTTTATGGTTGTTGTCATTTACCTCTCAGAGGAAATTAGGTTAGAATGTAAATAACTTTCTGGGTAATCTACTCTTTAGTTTTATGTTTTCAGGGTTGCGTTTCATTGATGATTATTTTATGTTTTATCCAAATTCATTTTTTTGGGTCATATTACGGTTTTCGAATATTGCCAATAGACTCTTTACAAGGGACCTTTTAACCCCCGTTCGGCTTTAGGGGTATTTTTGTAACTCGTTGTATATTCTGACAACATGAAGGTATAGGAAAAAAATATCCATTAAAGACCTCTAAATGTAGCCATGATTACAGTAGGAAGTGTGGAAATGAGAAACGTATATACAAAATGATTAAGAAAACTGAGACAAAGCATCGTATCTTCTGTTCCATATGACGTGTCGTTTTTTTGCTTGGCGAACTTTTTATTGTTAGCCAACTCGCTGTCACAGACCGTCGGTTTCCCCGTATTCTAGTATTTATGAGAAATACGACTCCATTAGTTAAGTGTTTAGTGTATCTTGTATGCTCTATGATGGGAGGATGCAGTAATTTAGCCTTACATTGCTGCTCATGAGCGGCCACGCGGTGGCTCTATCTAGAGGTATGTAATCCAAAGTAATAATGGAGAGCACACTACGACCACATACTGAAACTCAAAACATTAGGCGTTGAATATTTACTTTGGAATTCTGTCTCTTTCTAAATACTCTACTTGGAAAAAGATAGAATATTTAGTTTGGAAATCTCTTTCTTAATATTTAGAATGAGTAAATATGCAAGACCAAATTTTTCGATTTTCAGTGTTCGTAGTGTGGTCAGTAGGCTAATAGAGGTATTTTTTTGTATCTGTATCTACTATTGAAGAAACTAGCAGGATACCTGCACGTTCCCTGCCTCAAAAAATGCCTGAAATAACCTACTGGTGAATTTATTGTTGAACCCATGACTCACTAAACAGTATATCGAATACAAGAAAAAAATAATTGCCAGCAGTTTCTGAAACACCATGTATCATCGCCCGTGGAGGCCGTTTTAATGCATGGCTGTTGATGCTGATGTGTTGATTATGATGACGATACAAGAATCAATAAAATCCCTTGAAGAAACTTTTAAGTTAAACGGTATTATCTTACAGTACCTCTGCAGCATCAGGATTTGAGTATAGAAGGTTGGAATTATTATAATGTTGTATTGTTATAGGGATTGAGTTTGTGTGCGAAGTTTCAGGAGAATTGGTTAGGGAGAAGTAGTTGAAAAAAAACTGTCGCAAGATTTGAAACAATCAAACATATACAAGGTTAGTCGGAAAGGGGGTACTAAGCCGAAAGGGTGTTAAAATACCCATAATTATGGATAACTTTTGTTCTACAACTTTCCCCAAAACTCGATAGTTTAAGAGAAATAGCTGTTCAAAGCTTTCATAAATAATACGCTAAATTCTATCTATCCTCAGCTATGATCAGCTGTGTTTACATTTTAGGTCACATTTGGAGTCACGGATTAGAAACCCCATTTTCTGAATTCATAACTAAAGCATGGATGAAGAATTTTCGAAAAAACTAAAATAAAAAATATTTTTGATGGAAAAAAAAATCATCTAATTTTGAAATTTTAACACTTGCTTTAAAATAGTCATCAGTGATACTTTAAGTGGCCCGCGGCTTAGTACCCCCTTTCCGACTAACCTTGTATATGAACCGAAGCCAAAAGAACACAGTAAGTAAATAAAGTTACAACAATCTTTATCAACAACTTTTATTTTTCACAGTGGTAGTTCACGCTTCTTTGCTTTTTGGCTCATCTATAGTTGAAAACACCAAAAACGTGCTGTGGTAAAAATGTACATCTAATATTAAAGAAAAAATAAATATCTATAATACCTAACACAACATAAAATAATCCAAAACCAGACGACAAAAAACACAAAACCAATCGTAGATAGATATTTTTATTATTTCCGAAGGTAAGAAAAGTGATTAGGGTAGCGCCACATTACTGTCAGGCCGCTGTACTGAAGGCCGCGGCCTTGCCCACAAAAAGAGGGACACGTTATAAGGAAGAGGATGGGCATCGGGCAATAAATCAGCGTCTTTAGCCCGAAGAAATGTAAGTTAAGGAGCTTTGTTTTTTCTCTCATATGGATTTGCGAATGGTTGCCGACATTTGGATGGTTTACGGAAAGTTGGGAAGCAGTTATATTACAGAATAGTACGTACTTACTTACTTTAAACAGGAGAGGCTCGTGGCTAATTTAAAACCGTGCCAATCATAGGATTTGCAAGTTAAGTTAAGCTGCGCTTGCCGCGGTCAGTCTGTGGATGGGTGACCATTCGTTACACATCGAGACACCTCCATGTTTCAGTATCGCGTTAAACAGTCGGTCCCGGGTATCATACGAATACCTACCTATGACAGTCGTTACAGGAAGGCAGAAACCCGAAAGTCTGACAACCGGTCTAACCTTAGGATATCGGCATTGCCATATAACTGGGTTGCAGAAGTCTGATGGCAGTCGCTCCTTGTAAAATACTAGTATTTAGCCGCATCTGGTTAGACTGGAAGCTGACCCCAAGATAGTTTGGAAAAGGCTAGGTGGGTTCCCGCATTGTCGTTGCGGGGGGGCACAGTAGCCGTGGGGCCGCAGGGGGAGAGGAGTGTCGGTATGTCGTCGGCCGCTCTCCCTATCCTCTACGGCCGAAAAGTGGTAGGCGGCGGGGCCACTAACCTGACCCGTCGCAGGGGGACCAAGGGTGTCCAGACACGGGGTCGTCTGGCACCCAAGTGCTCGTTTGGTCCCCGGGGTGGTCACGGCGCACCATGTGTTCTGGTGCGCCGGTGATGGGGGGTACTCCCCAGAGGAGGGTCCGGTGACGGACAGCCGCGGTGGGTTCACGGATGAGTTCTTACGCGTGCCCGTGTTCCCGCCATAAGCGGCAGAAGAGGACACCGTGGAGTTTTAGTGGGTTTGAGTCCTACATAGCTGCACTATCGCCCCGTGGTAGTGTAGTATGCGTGCGCATTTCTCCAGGAAAAAAATAAATAAAGAAAAATAGGCAGAACGATCATATTTGTTTGTTAGACCATAGACAGATGAGCCACACAGATGAATAGCCTGAAAATAGTTTGAAAGCCAAATTTCAGGGTCCGTATTTGAAAATCCAATCACGATCATAAAATTAGGATAAAAGTTAATCATTGTCATTTTGTTGACAGATATCAAATTATTATAATGACAAGTTGCAACGAGCTATAAGACAGATTCACATTATTGTGTCGGGGTACGGTACAGAACGCAGGTTCACACTAATATGTTAAGCGCCCCGACATAACCAAACACGTGAACCTGACCATACTAAATTTATGAATTCTATATTACTATCATTATGTCGCGCCACGACACACCCACAGTAATGTGAATCTGCCTTTATTCTTGAGTCACTTGCTATACCTAGCTATTATACAAAATATACAAAAAAACATAAAGTGTGGAACATACTTTTTCAAAATCATTATATCTTTCGTACACACCCAGAATTTTTTCCAAACCAATTTAAAGAAATCTGGCAAAAGGAATCTCCCTGTATCTTTCTCATATCTTATCTCCAGACCGGATATTAGGAATCGTGCTGGCGTTTTGCGCTCGACTAAAATGTTTGGATTTCGTGAACATTTAAGCGTTTATTCGTTTTTTTTACGTTTATCTTGTTTAATAATGTTTTAAATAATGGAAACAGGCGTTAATTTACTGAAATCCATGACATACAAATATATACCAACAATATCTTCAGTAGAAAGGTAAAAAGACTAAAGCGTCTCCTTTACAGTAGAGAGATTCCACTGTAACTCCAAATCCAAACGTCCAATCTCTCTACTGTAAAGTAGGTATATTGGCGCTTTAGTCTTTTTACCTTTCCAATGACGATATCTAGTGTTAATTCCGCCGCATCTGCATTGTTGGTCCAGTGGTGGTAAGCGCAACTGCTGATCGTGAGGTCCTGGGTTCGATCCCCAGGTTGGACGAAGTATTATTGGGTTTTTCCGTGTGGAATTCCTCAGTAGCAGCCCTGGGTCTGGATTTGTACCTGGTCAATGGCAATAGGCTCGCCCCCTATTTCATGGGAGTTAAACATAGTTGGCAAAACGAGGGTGTAGTAAAAACACCTCTGCAGCACCCTTCGGGGAATTCAAGGCGTGATGTTATGTAATTTATCGGTTTGAGTTGTTTGCTTGTTGCATTTTATTAATCGCACCGTCTGCATTTACAGAGGGGCTCGTGGCTAAATAACAACCGCGCCGATCGTACGATTTGCGAGGTTAAGCTGCGCTTGCCGCGGTCAGTCCGTGGATGGGTGACCATTTGTTACACATCGAGACCCCTCCGTGCCTCGGAGAGCACGTTAAGCCGTCGGTCCCGGGTGTCATACGAATACCTATGACAGTCGTTACGGGTAGTCAGAAGCCCGAAAGTCTGACAAACGGTTTAACCTTAGGATATCGGCATTGCCCAGTTACTGGGTTGCGGAGGTCTGATGGCAGTCGCTCCGTGTAAAATACTGGTATTCAGCCGCATCTGGTTAGACTGGAAGCTGACCCCAAGATAATTGGGAAAAGGCTAAGAGGAAGACCGTCTGCATTTACATATATAGGTATTTGAGGGCGGGAGGGCGGTGCTGCATGCTACATCCAAGCTTGATCAACTGTTTGGCGGAATTAACAATAAATGTTGTTATTGTATATTTTTAATAATGTTTTTCACAAGATTTTTTAGCATAATTATATTAATTAATAATTAGTCCTGCCTTCGTCAACAGGTACACTGTACCTAGTCCCATGTAAATGGGAAAGCCAATCGGGCAGAATTTCAAACTCTGTTCAGGTACTGAGAAATAGAAAAACTAAATACTTGTATAAAATACATACAACAGAATCTTGTAGGGGTGAATCTATCATTACAGTTATAGCTAATATCAGTATGTCAGGATTGCGAGCATGGTAAATAAAGTAAGTGAAACCAACATAGACTCTCCACCACTGAGAGTACTTTTAATTGGGTTAGTGATTAATTACAGAAGCTAGTTCACAATATAACACAACATAATAATTTACACAAGATCAGAAAATAAGGACAAGCAAATCATACGGTTTGCGACCTGATCAATCATGCCAACCCATATTCAAAACACTTGGTTTGTTACCATTACCATCACTCTACATTTATGAGGTGTGTATGTTTGTATCAAAAAACAGGACATTATTTAAAACTGCGAATGAGGTGAACCCAAGAAATCGTAGAGACCCATTCAAACTTGTATTAGATGACCTACCTAGATCCACAAAATATAATAAGAACTGTTTGGCTATGTGTATCCGTATTTATAATAATATACCTAGTGATTTAAAACCCTTGAATATTAGAGCTTTTAAGCGTAAATTATATAAATGGCTAAATGAACAAAATTTTTACTCTGTAAAAGACTTCATGGAGCGGAATATAAATTCACGCTATTTTATTACCTAATTTTAAGTTTGCATGCTATGTATTTCTAGCAAAACATGTAGCACACTACATACTATTGTAACATCTGATATACCATGTTTTAATGCAAATAAATATTATGATTATGATTATGAAAAAAAAATCAGACTTCTTCAGCGGTTCGACATGGAATCCTTTGCTCCGTCGAATGACTTTTTGTAACTTTGAGTACGTTGATTCATCTTGACGACTACCCTCCTTTATCAACATTGTCCAGTGTTACCAGCTACCGATAACACTTGGACATCAACCCCGGGATCTTACATTTGGCAGTCAGCTTACAACCACTAATATCATGAGCAAGTCAAATACCAATAACCAATAATCGCAATCGCAATTCATTAATAACGTGTGCGGCGCACCTTATGTGCTATCGCCATCTTATCCCATAAATATCAGAGGGAATCTTTTTTGTTATCTTTCTTATTGCTTCCATTGTCTTGGGAATTATTGGATTGTATCGTCGCCAGGTGTTCGTAAGGGTTATTAATGGCTAGGGACATTATATGTGTGGGTTGTTCAATTTTTATAACGAGTTTAGGAACGGAGGTATTCGGTTCTCGTTAACTGACACTGGTTGTTGAAAAAATCGATTTAATCGGTACCTAATAAGAAAGTCTCGTCTAATTGTTTCTACCACCACCAACTCTAGTGACTGATTGCCATGAGACCGCTAGTTTTACATACATAAACTAACGCCTTTTTCGAATAGAGGTAGGCAGAAACTTTAGAACACCACATGCTACGATCCTTACATACTCCTTATGGTGCGTCCAGACCTGACGAACGCGCCGCGAGCTGCGCGCGAGCGGCGCATTCGCGGCGCGTTCGTCAGGTCCGGACGCACCATTACGCTTCACCTACATTGACACATCTTCTCATACACGCACGCCGGTTGAGAGTACTACGCACCTGTGCTTTGTGAAGAACATCACCAATAACATCGATGTATGTCCGTCTAAGGTGTCCGCTATCGACGTTTCCACTAATATCCGCCTTATAAATTTCTTTTGTTAATCGCCGTTTACTCATTCTCACAACATGACCAAACCACCTAAGCATACTCCTTTAAATTTTTGTCACTACATCATCTTTTAAGCTGCAACTTAGTCTAATCACCGCTAGCTATACATTTAATTATGTAATTCTATATATCTATACGAATATTATAAAGAGGAAAGATTTGTATTTTTGTATGTAATGAATAAACTTAAAAACTACTGGACCGATTTCAAAAAATCTTTTGCCGTTATAAAGCTACATTATCACTGAGTAACATAGGTTATATCTATTACTGGAATAATACTTCTTGCGCGGGTGGAGCCATGAGGACACAGCTAGTATGTTATATGCTGTAATCTCTTAAACTTGGTGAACAATAAAGAGTTATCTATAAATTTATTTCTAGCATGAAATTAATTAAACAGCAAATGTTCCAATATTAATTAGTTCCGTTGTTTTTTTACCTTTACCGTCGGTCCCGGGTGTCATACGAATACCTATGACAGTCGTTACGGGTAGTCAGAAGCCCGAAAGCCTAACAACCGGTCTAGCTTAAGGATATCGACATTGCCCAGTAACTAAATTGCGGAGGTCTAATGGCAGTCGCTCTGTGTAAAATACTGATATTCAGCGGCATCTGGTTAGACTAGAAGCTGACCATAACATAGTTGGAAAAAGGCTAGGCAGAACAGTTGTATCTTTACCTTAGTGGGTATAACACTCACTATTTTATGTACTTATAATATTAATCTATACTAATATATAAAGCTGAAGAGTTTATTTGTTTGTTCGTTTGAACGCGCTAATCTCAGGAACTACTGGTTGGAATTGAAAAATTATTTTGTGTTGAATAGTCCATTTATCGAGGAAGCTACGGCCAATAGGAGCGGAGCATAAATAAAAATGTTGCAAAAACGGGAAAAATTATTCCTTTTTGACAACTTCCGTTGCGTGCGCTGCGTAAACGGTTTAAGTTACGCAAATGTCAAAAAAAAACTTCTTACGCGGGCGGAGCCGTGACTTCTTACAGCTAGTGTTAATATAAGATAAGCAAAAGTTATTACTGTTGCTAACATAAGCAACATAAGTGCTATAACTACTACTAATAAATCAAACAAGAACTTTTCAACCTCTCATTCGAAAACAAAGACTAACTCATAAACTTTTCACATAAAACACATATTTAGCATCATGGTTGAGTGTCGATGATGTACTGAAAAAAATCGAAAGGAATATACTTAGATGGCTTAGTCATGTTAAGGGAATGAGTCGACGTCAGTGGAAACGCCGGTAGAGGACGCCGTAGAAGGACATACATCGATGTTATTCGTGATGTTCTTCACAACGGACAGGTGCGTAGTATTCTCAACCTGCGGGCGTGTATGACTAGATGCATGAATGTGGATGAAACTAAAGGAGCATGTAAGGTGGCGTTCTATAGTTCCTTGATCCACCATGCTCACCCACCGCCGCCGTGGAGCCGGTCGTCTTTACTGAGTCCGCAGTCACACCGTTAAGTCAGCCGTCATCAAGCTGTCTCCCTCCCAGTCCTCCCACCAGCAACGCCCTAAGCCGAGGTCCGAGTCCCATTAGGGGTCGCCCTTAGTGCTGTTGTTGCTAGTAGTCATGATATTAGTAATAGTAGTTAGCTTAGCTTATTTTACTGGTCCCCATTGGGTTGGAGACCCTTCAGGCTTCGCCAATAACGGCCCAGTTACGTAGCAACGGTCCGCAAGACGGCAAGCAGTCGAAAAAAAAAGGCGTTCTACAGTTTCTGCCTTTCCCCATGGTAAAAAGGCGTGAGTGTATGTATGTATGTAAGATTAAGTGTCATAATAACAAACTACGTATCTTCAATATATTCTTATATCATTAATGTATTCAATATATATCATTAATCATAGTGTGATATGCTTTCAGGAGCCCGAGACAATGTTGAGCAGTCATCACAGTTAATGGCAAGGGGAGGTGGGGGTTATTAAGACTAGACGATTAGAAATAATATTATTATGAGAATAAACTAAATTGCAAATGGCTGTGATAATTAATCGTTATAAGTGAATTTTATTCTATATAAAATAAAGCAATTAAATTTTATTTTATATTTTCGATGACTAAATAAAAGTACCTATTTAAATTTTAAGCGTACTATACAAGTGTAGTGTAATTGAAAAGGGTGGCCTTTTCAATTTCGATAATGGCGACTTTAAAAATAAATTAAATTCCAACGTAAAACGGTTTGCTAGTTCGCCAAGTAAAATGAACAGCAACCATGTAGTGAGAAACTTTATTACCTAATACAAAAATCAACGATAATAAAGGCCACGATAACTAATCAGCGATTTAAACTTAACCACAGTTATTATTAAAGGTCACTTCATTATTGCAAATTTCTGTAATTGGATAACTTACAAACCATCGTTCAATCGCAATGCAAATGAGCTATTTGGGATTGGGTATTATTTTTTTACCTCACTCAATAAACAAGACTGCCTTGTTGGTCAAGTGGTCGCAAGCACGACTGCTGAGCATGGGGTTCTGGGTTCTACCCCGAGGTCGGACAAAGTGTTATTGGATTTTTCCGTTAGGAATTTCTCAGTAGCAGCAATAGGCTCACCCCCCCTATTACATCGGACTTAACATAACTGGCGAAACGAGGGTGTACTAAAACACCTCTGCCGAACCCTTCGGGGAATATAAGGCGTGATTTTATGTTATGTTTAGTAAACAAAACACAAATATTCCTTAATTTACATAACAAGCATACTAAAAAGGCCAAGCCATAATGACTTAAAGATATTATCGTTTTAATATCGTTTCATTATCGGTGGTAGCTCGTTTGTCATAATTATAGTCGGAGTGAACTGAATGTATGGCCTCTTCGTACGACTACTCGGCTTTTGTTCCAGTAGCTTGACTTTCATTTTTGTGTTACAGGGACTTATTATATTTAATAACAGCAGTGAGAGCCTAGTCGTGTAACCGTCGGACTGCCAAGACATAGGTCTCGAGCTCGAACCCAAGGCACGCACCTCTGACTTTTTGGATTCATGTGCATTACCTATAATTAAGTATCACTTGCTTAAAAAATCGATGAAGGAAAACATCGTGAGGAAACCGGCGTGTCTGCGAAATATTTCTCAATGGCATGTGAAGCCAAGTCAGAGGCCCATGGGCGGCATAAACTCTGACACCAGGTTAGTCACTAACAACAGGAAAAGAAGAAGATTATATTTAATGTTGATTTGTGAGAATAATGAATCTTGTGTTACCTGCTTGTTAAATACGAAAATTAAAAAAGCAACAAAGGAATGCAAAATAGACTACTTAGACTTAGACTTCGTGTAAGCATAAATAATTCTTCCTACTTTTCAGTTATCAATATTATATAGAACAAAGACCTTTGTTCTATACAAGGTGTAAAAAGACCCTTCACCAAGCCGTCAACCATGCATTCAGTACATCAAACTAAGTAACACTACGCAAAAATTGTCGCTGGGAAATGACTTTTTTTTTGGATGAAAAATTTCGTTTTACTGTAAAGCTAAATATAACGCACTCAAAACACTGTGCTGATAGATGCAATGAGTAGTAAACGGGTAATGGAGGTATTTCAAGTACATTTGCAACCTTCAATACTAGTATTTTTAAAAAAGATGTGAAAAAGTTGGAATTTTGACCTCCAATATCTCCGTAACTAGAAGGTTCCCAGGCATAGTCCAGAACAAAAAAATATCGCAATGACGTGGAGAATAAGTGCCTTTCGGCTTCGTTAAGGGTCTTTTTACACCGTTTATAATATTGATAATTTGCCGTTAAATCTCGTTCTGTCACTGTCACTCTAAGCCAAAATAACAGCGACAGCACGAAATTAACGGCACTTTAAAATTCAGTATAATTTGAGTATTTGGCCATTGGTTTGTTTACATTTAATTAAGTACTGAAATAAACCTTCTTCTTCTTCCACATAGCCTTTTCCCAACTATGTTGGGGTCAGCTTCCAGTGTAACCAGATGTGGCTGAATACCAGTATATTATACGGAGCGACTGCCATCAGACCTCCGCAACCCAGTAACTGGGCAATGCCGATAGCCTATAGTTAGACCGTTAAGTACTGAAATAAAGAGACTATAGTAATAATAAGGAAGTGTCGTAGTAAACGCAGCACGGCCGAAATCAGGCCAGTCATGTCCCATAATGTGGTTTGGCCGAAAATGCGCAGTAACGGTCAAACACAACATACCTTATTTAATATTGTGCTATAATGTACTCGTGCTTGTTCGTAATCCGCTGTTATTTTGTGAAGTGGATTTTTGAACCAATGACGGTAGTTTATTGATGATTTGGAATAAACATAACATCACGCCTGTATTCCCCGAAGGGGTGGGCAGAGGTGTATAGTAACACGCTCATTTCGAATTGACATTGCAGTCGGTAGCTGTTACATTGATTGCTTTTTATTAGCTTTGATAGGCTTTTAATATGATTCTTTACGATTTTGATAGAGGCTGATCTCTACTATTATTCATTCAAATTCTATACCATAACATCACTAAGGTAGGGTAGGGTTGGGTAGAGGTGTATAGTCCCACCCTCATTTCGCCGTTATGTTTAATAGGGGGCGAGCCTATTGTCATCAACCGGGCACAAATCCAAACTCCAGGCTGTTACTGTGGAATTCCATACAGAAACACCTAATAACATTTTGCCCGACCTGGGGATCGAACCTAGGACCTCACGATCAGCAGTCTCGCTTCCCACCACTAGACCAAAGAGACAGTTAACGAACTAAACTACTCATGGCTCGTGACTGTCGCGCAGACAACGGTCACACCTTCTATGTGTAGTTAGAAGCCTGACACTAAAACTTGTGCAAGTTTGAACTTGCGCAAAGTAATCGTAACGGGTGTGCCTACCATAACAGAATCAATTGTTCAGCATATATTATCAATCTATACTATCTATACTAATATTATAAAGAGGAACGATTTGTATTTTTATTTTTTTAGATTTTTGTATTTTTGTATGTAACGAATAAACTTAAAAACTACTGGACCGATTTCAAAAATTCTTTTGCCGTTAGAAAGCTACATTATCACTGAGTAACTAGGCCACGGGCGGAGCCGTGAGAACACAGCTAGTGTTATGATATAATACACTCGGGAGCAATGAATCCGGGTCACCAACATAAACCTTAATATATCGGAAAACATTGTTAAATATTGTTTAACATTTTAACATTGTTTTGTTTATGTTGGTGAACCGGATTCGTTGCTCCCGAGTGTAGTTCAAAAGTCTTTTCACTCCTTGAATTTTCAAAATAATCTACCTATGTCGTAGACATCGCACTGTGTCGTTTTTTTTATTGTTGACTTGGTCGTGCTTGGCTCTAGTCTCACCTGATGGTAAACGCAGACAGGGTCTAAGATGCAGCACACGAATCCAAGGAATAGAGATATAGAGGGATTCCCCTATACCCCTCTGGCTCTCACGTACACACGACGGAACACAGTAAACTGCTTGGCGCCGGACTTTAATGTGAGGGTGGTAGCTAGCCAGGCGGACCGTATAGATCCTACCACCAAGCGTGCTGGGTTTTGTTGAATCTTACAACACGCGTCTATTCCCAGCGGGCGCAGAGAAGTTTTATATTCTAACCCGTCCCCACACGGGGTAGCATATTGACAACACTACACTTTTTAGATCATAAATAAAGCAAAACGACGCGACCTGTCCTAAATAGATTAACACATAACATAACATCACGCCTCATATTCCCCGGAGGGTTCGGCAGAGGTATTTTAGTAACACCCTCGTTTCGCCAGTTATGTTTAAGTCCCATGTAATAGGGGGCGAGCCTATTGCCATCAACCGGGCACAAATCCAGACTCCGGGCTGCTACTGAGAAATTCCTAATGGAAAAACCCAATAACACTTTACCCGACCTGGGGATCGAACCCAGGACCCCATGCTCAGCAGTCGCGCTTGCGACCACTAGACCAACAAGGCAGTAAATAGATTATTACGAGAAAATTGGCAAGATCGATCATGCGGATGATATAAGATTTTCATTCATTCACACAAAAATGTCGCCATTATAAGCGGATCAAAAACGAAATTCATTCATGATTCTCTTTTGATCGTTAAAATGAACGACATTTTATGATCGGCTGAAAATTGGCTTTTTAATCATTTTAATAAAAATAAACACATCTGGCGTCGCACTTTGCTCAACATTTTAAATTAGACGGCGATTTTAGTATTTCAATTTTTGTCCCAGACTTGGGTTTCCCCTTTCGGAGTTGACTACAAATGTAAAGTCATGGACGTGAACGGTGTTAAAGTCAAGCTTGGTATTTGGGATACATCAGGACAGGAGCAATACAGAACATTAATAGCAAGTTTTTACAGAAAAGCTACTTAACGGTGCTATGATTTACGATGTGTCAGAACCGAAGTCCCCAGCATAATTGAATGAGTGAGTCAGGGAACTGCAAGTATACACCATCAAGAAGACACCATTGTTGGACCCAGTGTATAATATCAGCAAGCACATTGGGTGAACCGCGCGACGGCGCAACGAGTATTCCCAAGGAGGGTTGATGTCAGGCAGGCGGCTGGTCATAAAACAATAAGCCAAAACCTCTAACAACATGGATTTATGAAATACATGTTGTGCCGACCCCACCTTGTGTGGGATAAGGGCAGGAAGAAGAAGACTTGGGTTTCCCCTGTATCGTGGGTGCGTTTACAGACACAAATCTTCACATGCACAAACACCCAGACCCGGAACAACTATCTGCATGCCATACAAATATTTGTTCCGTGCGGGAATCGAAACTGTAACCCGTAGCGCAGAAAGTCAATCGCTCAACAACTGTGCCAAATGTGTCAATTATTCTAATATGATTCGAATATTCTGTCCTAAATGCCTGGTTGGTCTGGTGGTGGCAAGCGCTACTGCTGATCGTGAAGTCCTGGGTTCGACCCCCAGTTCGGGCAAATAACGCGTTTTTCCGTGTACAATTCCTCAGTAGCAGCCCGGAGTTTTGATTTGTGCACGGTTGATGGCAATGGGCTCGCCCCCTATTACATAGGACTTAAACATAACGGCGGAATCAGTGTGTTACTATACACCGCTCCCCAATCCTTCGGGGAATATATAGGTAGACGTGATGTTATGTATATATTCTATCCTAAATTCAAATGCAGAAATTAATTAAAATAAAACAATAACTTCGAATCGGTATCCAAATAGATAAAGTTGCACAATTTATCATAAAAGTCGACCGATTCTGTTGGCACCCGTTCCTAACTCCGATCGTTCTCGAAAAACCAGATAAGGTCCAAACTTTTCCGAGTCATTTTACATATCGAGCGATAAAGTCGGTTTCCCAAACTTTCGCTCGAATTTCGAATAGGACCCATGAACACTGAACAGAGTATCCTTCAAACCTTTCAACGACAGAATATAATTCGCATCAGGTTTTGGAGCTAATAAATTACCGCTTATCTTGTATACCCATTCAAAAGAGATTCTGGGGGTTGGCCCCTAATCCCAGGTAATGGCGGCCGCCGATTTTTAGGCACGGCTCACGGCTGTTTTGATATAAAAAAGGCTTTTGGTTGTACCTTTTATTGCAACAGTTTTAAGTTAAGTTATTTTTGGGTTCGAATAAAGGTTTCGTTAGTATTTTTATGTAGACCTACCGTAAATCTTAAGTGAATCTGTTTGTTACTTTTTTGTTTGTATACGATTTCTTCTTTCGATTTGATTAGCTGAACAGTTTCTTCTTTTTAACCGACTTCCAAAAAGGAGGAGGTTACTATGTTCGTCTGTATGTATGTTTTTTTTTTGTGTATGTTCATCGATATTTTCGCCAATTGTGAACCGATTTTGATGATTATTTTTTTAATGGATAGGGTATACTTGGAAGTTGGTCCCATCTAAATTTGGTGAAGATCTGATGAAGAACTTCGGAGATGGACAATGGAACTCCTCAATGACGAACAGTACGCATATTGTGATGATGTGATTATGTTACGAGCAGCGTCTTTAGTAGGTCCAACCAAGTTTTAATTAAGGCCACTAAAATGAAAAAAATAAAAAGTTTTTAAAAAGTTTTTTTATAGATACGCGTTGTATAACGTCATTTTAAATACTTTCTACTTCTTACAAGTTATTTTTGTTTCTATTCGACTGCTTGTATATCGTCTTGCGGACCGTTTCGACGTAACCGAGCGGTTATTGGCCAGACCTAAAAGGTCGACGGGACGAAAGTAAAATACTTAACCTAAGCTAACTACTATTACTACTACTAACATCATGACTAGCTAGCAACAACAGCACTAAGGGCGACCTCTAATGGGACTAGAACCTCGGCTTAGAGCATTGCTTGCGAAAGGACTAGGAGGGTACAGCTTGATGAGGGCTGAATTAACGGTGTGACTGCGGAGTCAGGAAAGATGACCGGCTCCGCGGCTGCGGCGGGTGAACACGGTGGATCATGGACGGCGGCGGCGGTGGGTCGTCGCGACGGGCCTCTTCCTACCGTGTTATAACCATCTTGTACTTGCTAGCCGTACAGCCCTTTCAATTTCGCAAAATCTAAAACATAGTTCATAACATATTTCACTATACACTTGAAATATGAGAAAAAAATAATTTTATATGACTAAGTCATGGATAGAATACAGGGTGTCCCGTAATTAATGGATAACCTTGAAATAGCGTATCTAAACACCTTGAATAGGATGCCCTGTACATTATGCCCTGTATATTATGTCGATAGAATTAAGTAGGTACCTTATTTATCTGGTGAAAGAAAATATCGTGAGGAAACTGCACTCCTGAGAGGGCTCCATACAGTTCTCAATGGTGTGTGTAGTTTGCCAACCCGCACCAGGCCAGCGTGGTGGACTAAGGCCTAAACATTGCAGCAGTGGGTAATGGGCTAATTATGTTACGCTTTTTATTTATCTCATATACTAAAGTTCATTTCTGGGACCCACAATGAAAAATAAATGTACCTCAGTAGAATCACGTGTTCCACGTGTTAATAAATTTTGTGGTTAATGAGAGACTAAACTCAATGCCCTCCGGGTCTTTTGAGATAGTTTATAACTTGTCCTTAACATCTAAGCACGGATTTTGAAAGCCTAGATCTATACTAATATTATAAAGAGGAAAGATTTGTATTTTTGGATTTTTGTATGTAACGAATAAACTTAAAAACTACTGGACCGATTTCAAAAATTCTTTTGCCGTTAGAAAGCTACAAGTAATATAGGCTACGGGCGGAGCCGTGAGGACACAGCTAGTCTACGATAAACAAGTGTGGGTGTTATCTAAGGCTATGTATAAAGACAGCTGTGTTTCAGTAACTTGTGGAGGTTTCTCATCTTCTACGTGTAATTTCAAACTTTTAGAAATACTTTTGAAGGTTGTCTGCTACTTTGTTGGTCTAGTGGTCGCAAGCGCGACTGCTGAGCATGAGATCCTGGGTTCGATCCCCAGGTCGGGTTAGGTGTTATTGGGTTTTTCCATTAGTAATTTCTCAGTAGCAGCCTGGAGTCTGGGTTTGTGCCCGGTTAATGGCAATAGGCTCGCCCCCTATTACATGGGACTTACACATAAATAGCGAAACGAGGATATACTAAAAAGAAAACACTTCTGCCGAACCCTTCAGGGAATTCAAGACTGTTATGTTTTTTTCTTGTTAGTGTAAAACACGGTACATTTATCTTCACAGTTCTTATAACTAAATACTTAGTACCTAAAAATACCTTCATTGTGATTCTGTTAATTTTGAGCATGCCTCTAGAAATAGAATAGAAATAGAAATCATTTATTTGCCAATAATGTAGGTATACAGATATGATGGTTGTTTTGATGATCGTCCCGGATACATTTTGTCTTACGGCATGCAAAATTATTTAACATAAAACATTTACATTTTACTGCACAATAAAAAAAAACACATAAGTACAGCATTCTATTTACTAAGCAAAATTACTATCATTATTAAAATACTCATATTATTCAAAACATTGGGAATTAGGTACAATGGCAATAATTTTAATTAACAAAATATATACCTATATTTATATCAATAACTTAAACTACAAAATGTTAATTAATTATTGATAAAGTAGTAAAAAGGCTTTTCAAAGTTTTCCTTAACTGTGCCTGGAAGAGCACGTTAAACCATCGATCCTGGGTGTCATACGAATACCTATCTAAGACAGTCGTTACGGTTAGTCAGAAACCCGAAAATCTGAGGATATCGGCATTGCCCAATAACTGGGTTGCGGATGTTTGGTGGCAGTTGTTCCGTGAAAAATACTGGGATTCAGCCGCGTCTGGTTCGATTGGAAACTGGCCTAACAAAGATGGGAAAAAGACAAAACAGTCCCCGAAATAAACTAAAATTTGTATCCCCAAAAACTCAATATGGAACACAGTTTAATCAAGAGTCAGCAACTGTCAGCAATAGTCGTTAGTTTACGGCAATACTGTTTTTCCCGAGTCAACGCGCAATTACCCATCAGTCTGCCACATCCGTTTCTGGTATAAATTCATCGCTGTTTATGTTCCCATTTGCATCTCAGTTTCATCTCGGCTTTACGAGTTTCGGCCGTCCTGTTACTTTTTTAAACGAGATTCCCTTTGATATCTGTGATTTGCTTCTGTACATTTTAAGTTCAGATGCTTTTTCCTATTGTTTTTATGTTGTTTCTGTGTTAGATGTTCGTTAATCGTTGGATTTGAATTCAAAATATCTCGATGGACGTTCAATGAGGTAACTCATTGACTGCGATTCCCTGCAGTCGCAATAGATAATTATAAACAAATGCCTTTGTCAACTCATTGGCGCAGTAGTGGTAGAGTGATTGACTGCTGTGTTACGGTTTGCGGGTTCGATTCCCGTACGAAACAAATATTTGTATGGCCTACAAATACAAAAGTTCTATTGTGGTGCAACATTTTTATTATGAATAGACGATAAAGAAAACAAGGTCGCGTCACAAAAAAAGTGATACAAAGTTATTCTAAAGGTTAGAATAAAATAAAGACCTGGATAAAATTACAAAAATATTCAATTTCGTCTTTCTTTGATTACGTAATTTATCAATTTGCTTTTGAAGGAACTAAGTCGATATTAATTCACGCAAAATTTCTACGAATTGTCTTTTTGATAGACAAGTAGGCAAAAAATTCAATATCAAAAGATAAAAGCATGTTCCATTTTGCCCGAGCGTCCTCGTGATATAAAAATTAAATTAATTATTTTTGAGCGTTATATTTTCGTACTTTCGAGGCATGAAATGTTATGATTTTTTTTTTATATTATAAGATACTCTGAGATGACTGTGCGCTGCGTAAACGGTTTAAGTTACGCAAATATCTAAAAAAACTTCTTACGCGGACGGAGCCGCGAGGGCACAACTAGTTCCTTTGATAAAATTTATACAACGTTTGTGAATTGGGCCCTTAAAGTTGTATGTACTTCTGCACCAGGGTTCATTGCCATAACCACAACACTAGGCTAAGAAGAAATCGCTATAGCCTTGTAGTTTACCTGGAACCATAACGGTTTATATGTCTGCCTAGCTTTTTCCCAACTATATTGGGGTCAGCTTCCAGTCTAACCAGATGCGGCTGAATACCAGTATTTTACACGGAGCGACTGCCATCAAACCTCCGCAACCAAACAACCAAATCGGTATTGCACAGGGCAATACCGATACTCTAAAGTTAGACCGGTTGTCAGACTTTCGGGCTTCTGACTACCCGTAACGACTGTTATAGGTATTCGTATGACACCCGGTACCGTTTAACGTGCTCTTCAAGGGAGGGGTCTCGATATATAACGAGCGGTCACCCATCCACGGACTGACCGCGGCAAGCGCAGCTTAACCTTTCAAATCGAACGATCCGCGCGGTTGGTACCATACGATACAAGGTTTAATATCTGTTCAAGATAAAAACTTGTTACGATATTCCTATCTAGAGCTTGGCCTTTACACAAACATTCTACTATTCTTTATCCACAGCGCTACCCTTATCACTCATTCTCTTACAAACGGCCTTTCCGTCATCGGACCGTAACGTCTCGTGGAAACGCACTGGTAAGTCCCGCTAACTCAGTCTTTCAGGGGTGTCACAACACAAAATAATTCAGAGAGGTCATTAGTATTTGCTTGTTTCTACAACGTGTTACAAAAATACCTCTAAAGCCGAAAGGGGGTTAAAAGGTCCCTTGTAAAGAGTCTATTAGCAATATTTGAAAACAGTAGAATGATCAAAAAAAAAATGGATAAAACATAAAATAATCATCATTGAAACGCAACCCTGAAAACATAAAACTAAAGAGTAGACTACCCAGAAAGTTATTTACATTCTTACCTAATTTCCTCTGAGAGGTTAATGACAACAACCATGAAAGACTACTTGATTATTTACATCTTTCATGGGGAATTATGTAACACGTTGTATAGCCGAGCATTTTGATTTAGGTATTGAACAGTACATACTATTTTGAGCAATAGTTTTTTTGTTGTTTGTTTTTGTGTACTTTTGTGACCATTCAATGTGTCCCACTGCTTAGGTAGGTAAGACCGCAAAGGTATCCCTATTTTTCTAGTAATTATTGCAAAGTAGGCCTTAGATTGACAAAAACAGGCACTTGAAAATAAATTATATTTTTAATCAGACACAAACATGCAAAAAAAATACGAACAGCATAGACTTATTTTGAACTTGACAAAGGTGAGTGTCAACCCTGCGAATATTGCCCTAAGGACAGGACACAATAGTTGTAAGGGTGCTGAGTGAAATACATGGCCACTAGTATTAAAATATATTGTGAAACTACAGATTTGGTGCCCCCTTTAGATAGTGTTATTGTTCGTTCTTTGTTTATATAAATTTACTGCTGTTTCGTGTCGTTTTTTTATAATTGACTACTATATAATCCAGCCATTAAAATTTTGTATAAAAGGTAAAAAAACCTTTTATCGAAAAACATTCAATTTTTTTTTCTACGTTGCCCCACACTAGTATTTCTCCTATTTCGTGGGTGCGTTTACAGACATAAATCTTCACATGCACAAACGCCCAGACCCGGAACAACTATCAGTAGGCCATACAAATATTTGTTCCGTGCGGGAATTGAACGTACGACCCGTAACGTAGAAGCCAATTGCTCAACCACTGCACCAAACATGTCGTCAAAAATGCATTAATCTTTTGAACGTCATTGACGCCTATAGACGTCAAACGAAAATGTGCTCGGGCCGCCAACGACGTCAATAGACGATAAAAAATGTACGATGGATTTGTAGTGTGGTGTGGAGGGCAGTGCTCTTACGTCTATAGACGCTATAGCGTGAGGTTCAAAAGGTTAAACATTCACAATTGGACGTAGTTAAGCGTAAAGGATCCAACCCACACAGATATGAGATATTCAATTTTTAAGTTTAGACTGTATTTCTTCATTAGTTCTTTGATTAAAATTTCTTGGTTTTATTGTAATTAAGGGACAAATGTATAATATTTTTCTTGTTAAAATGTTATTATGTGTAGTTTGACTTAAGAAGTTTAAGAAGCATTTTGATATAAATAACTCACTTTCGATAATTTTGTGGTTGGATCCTTTTCGCATAACTACGTATGAAGAATAATTATTATTCTTCAATTATTTTAGTTTTTAACCGACTTCCAAAAAGGAGGAGTTTCTCAATTCGACTGTATTTTTTTATATGTTTTTTCCGCGATATCTTTGCTAATTGTGAACCGATTTTAATGATTATTTTTTTTGTTTGAAAGAGTATTCTTTCGAAGTGGTCCCATTTAAATTTGGTGAAGATCTGATGAAGAACTTCGGAGATAGGCCATTTGAAGTCGGTTTTATTTTTGTTAAAAAGTGATTATCTAATAATGTGTACGTTTAATGGATGTAACTTTAAGAACAATCCTTACCAATATTATAACGCGAAAGTTTGTATGTATGGATGTTTGTTACTCTTTCATGCATAAACGGCTAAACGGATTTGGATGAAATTTAGCACACATATAGACAATATCCTCGATTTACACATATAATACTTTTTATCTGGGTGGATGAAGTAGTTCCCCTAGGATGCGAGCGAAACCGCGGGAAACAGCTAGTATAATAATAATAATTCCACCCTCTGGAGCCCTGACCGGTAGCTTGGATCCTGTTCCAGATGCCGGTGGACTAGGTACTTTTTTATTTTCCTTTATGTTTTATTTTTTATAGACATGTTTAAAAGTTGACTGCCTTGTTGGTCTAGTGATCACAAGCGCGACTGTTGAACATGGGCTGCTGGATTCAATTCCCAGGTCGGGCAAAGTTTTATTGAGTTTTTCCTGCCGTCTCATTAGCAGCCCGGAGTCTGGATTTGTGCCCTATTAGTGGCAATAGACTCGTCCTCTATTACATGAGACAAACATAACTGGTGAAACGAGGGTGTACAGTCACGAGTAATAATATGTATACACACAGCGAAATTAAAAAGCGATTGTCTTCTAAAATATCTATTAGAATTATGAAATATTTAATACATAATTTTTACAATCACATCTGAATTACTGTTTCGAATATTTCTTAATTACACTTTATTCTCTAAAACAAATTCGCTTTTTAAGTTAGTAATGTGTACCTATACATATTATTACACGTGACTGTACTAAAAACATCTCTGCTGAACCCTTCGGGGAATTGAAGGCATGATGTTATGTGTATATTTAAAAATATAATTTATATGTTAAGTAAGTTTGACGCCACTTGGTGCTTCGCCAACCCTACGCAGTTATTTATAAACTATAAAACACACGTTACATATACGAGATGGATCCGCCATTACTATGCAATATCACGCCCGTTTTTGAAAGTCATGTACTTGTATATTATAATGCTTTTAGTTAGTAGTGGTTTATATTTTTCCTCGTTTATCCAAGAATTAAAAAAAACAGTCAGTAAATAAATGCAGGTAATTCGTCCAAAGCTCTTGGTCTACTGGTGACACAGTTTAGGGCCCCGAGTTAACTGACTGCACAGACCGATATTGTGCTAGTCGTGCCCGCCAACTGTGTCGCCGGTCCTCTATTCAATTATGTGTAGCATCGAAATGTTTAATCACACATTTTAATTTTATTTGCAATTTTATTTTCCTTCTTTTATTTATTACGTATGAGGTTGTTAAGATACGACCATCCTCCAGGAGGCGAGTAAATCGACCAGCACACTACACAACGCCCGCCGCCGCGCCGCCTGGCATTTCTTCCTCGCCGACGAGGCCCATCGCGACGTCCCACCGCCGCCGTCCCTGATCCACCGTGCTCACCCGCCGCAGCCGCGGAGCCGGTCGTCCTTTTTGACTCCGCAGTCACACCGTTAATTCAGCCCTCATCAAGCGGTCTCCCTCCCAGTCCTCTCGCAAGCAACGCCATAAGCCAAGGTTCTAGTCCCCCCTAGGGGACGCCCTTAGTGGTGTTGTTGCTATCTAGTCATGATGTTAGTATAGTAGACGTAGTAATAGTAGTTAGCTTAGGTTAAGTATTTTACTCTCGTCGGGATTGGTTGGAGACCCTTCAGGTCTCACCAATAACTGCCCGGTTACGTAGAAACGGTCCGCAAGACAATCTACAAGCAGTCGAATAGGAAAAAAAATTTTTTGACAAGATCACTTACCACTATCGTAAGACAAAACAGTTTTCTTTTTATCAAGCAAAATCCCACGCTGCTTTAATCTATACCAGTAATACTTAGATAATTATAGTTTTAAGGAATTACACAAATTCGTTTACATCCTGTAGATTCAGAAATATATAACTTCTCTGTGAGTAGGGTTGCCTGGCCCAAAAATATTAAAGCCGAACACAGATTTATATTTAGCCGGACATTTTTCCCTGAAAGACTGACACTGTTTTTTAAAAGAAAGACTTATAAATACTTTTATTTGTGTGTTTATTACTGTTATTCATTTGAGATTTACTCTATTCTTAATTATGTGTGTGATAATGCGTGAGTCGCTCGCGCGCTTTCGCTCGGCGTCTTTTGGTGGGGCGGGGTTGACCAAAAGCCTAACGAAAGCCGGACGGACCGGACCTGTATATATTTGACCGGACACGACTGCAAAAAGCCGGATACCTGGCAACCTTATCTGCGAGCGAAAGACAAACAGTGGATCCCCCATTTCTAATCTTCTTCTTCTTCCTGCCCTTATCCCACACTAGGCGGGGTCGGCACAACATGTAGGTATTTCATAAATCCATGTTGTTAGAGATTTTGGCTTATTGTTTTATGACCGGCCGCCTGCCTGACATCAACCCTCCTTGGGAATACTCGTTGCGCCCGTCGCGCGGTTGACCCAATGTGCTTGCTGATATTATGCACTGGGTCCCAAAATGATATGCATGTCAATCTTATTGCCAACAACTAAACAGACTATGTTCTTCTTGGTGGAGTATACTTGCACTTATATATCCCTCATTTCTAATCACATTCTTTAAAATAATCGGGTTGTACAAGTACGTCCACAAAGTGCAATTTTACTACTTTATTTCTCTACATATTATTAAACATAGTCCCCCGCCACATCTGTCTATGTCTCGATTTTCTCAGTAACCACTATACGGATATTAGTCTAATTTTCACGACAAGTTAGATTGATTCTCGGCGAATATTTATGTATACTGAGCTATCAAAATTTTTGTCAAGATGGTTAAGAAACCCTAACCAAATAACCCGTACGAAGTCAAGGCGGGTCGTTACTTGATAGTAATTTGAACTCAACTTTACGTAAGTACACATTTTAACACGAAAGCCTAACAAGGAGGATGTCTAGCTAATTAGCTCCTAGTTATATCAGTAGGGTAGGTAATGTAATCAGGAAGCCAGTCGCCTGTAAAGGCTTTGTGCTGCACTCAATCTTCGGCGCCGACGTGTGCATTCAATGTCACACATCTACTCGCTTCGATCCATAAGGCGTCGTTCTATCTGGCAAGGGATCGCACGACCGTGCGATGAATAAACTTACAGATACAACTAACGAGTTCGACCAAGTTAACCAACCTGACGAGATTTAAGGTAAGCATTCACAGTTCCACATCCGACGAATCGCTTTAAACAGATCCTAAAAGTGCGCGTACTTTGTATTTGCAGCATTCGAAATACCAACACGACTCTAAGCAGTCGGATTTTTGATATTATCATTGGGTAATCCGAATGACGTCATGGATATGCGCGCCCTTGCCGATTAGTGAACACACTTGTAGAACTAGAGGACGCTAACATGTAAAAAAAAAAGTCCCAAACAAAATCGGTCTAACCTCAGACTATCGGCATTGCCCTGTATCTGGGTTACGGCGGTCTGATGGCAGCCGCTCTGTGTAAAATACTGGTATGCAGCCTCGTCTGATTAGACTGGAAGCTGACTCCAACATAGTTGGGAAAAGGCCAGGCAGAACGGGTAGTCAAAGCCACTTATATCACAAGATTACATAGTATGAGATTAAGTTAAGTTGTAAGTATAGATCTCATTTCTCCAGCATGATGGAGGGATGGATTCTGTTACTAACTGCCGGAGAAGTCAGATCTATACTTCTTCTTCTTCTTCTTCCTGCCCTTATCCCACACTAGGTGGGGTCGCCCCAATATGTACTTTATATATTTTTTTTATTTGAAATGGGTTTGCTCTTGACTCTAGTCTAGGTCAGAGGAGACAGAGACAAAGTCTACGATGGAGTGAGCTTACCCAGAAGAAGCCTGTTAACTCTAACTTTGAAGAGATTCAGGTTGAATGCGTTCGGGAACACAGACTCAGGTTGTGAGTTCCACTCTTTTGCAGTGAGCATTATGAAGGATGTTTGGAAGGGCTTAGTGCGAATTGGTGAAATGGCAACTAACTATGGATGGTAACTTGCAGTGCGCCTAGATGTCCGATGGTAGAAGGGGGCCGGTGGGATGAGGTTGTGGAGTTCTTGAGCACATTCTCCGTAGTACAGTCTATAGAAGACCGACAAGCAGGCAACCTTGCGGCGATGAGCCAAGCTGTGAAGCTTGGCATCCACCAGTTTTTTGTCGCCAATGAGCCTCTTACCTCTGCGTTCCACTGAGTCAAGCGAAAATCCATATTGTTTGAGGTTTTGACTTATTGTTTTATGACCGACCGCCTGCCTGACATCAACCCTCCTTGGGAATACTCGTTGCGTCGTCGCGCGGGTAACCCAATGTGCTTACTGATGTTATGCACTGGGTTCCAAAATGATATGCTTATCAATCTTATTGTCGACAACTGAGCAGACTATATTCTTCTTGGTGGAGTATACTTGAAGTTACTCGACCCACTCATTCAGTTTTGCTAAGGACTTTGGTTATAACACATCGTATACTAATATAGCACCGTGAGCGTCTCTGTAAAAACTTGATGTCAATGTTCTGTATCGCTCCTGTCCCGCTGTATCCCAAATACCAAGCTTGACTTTAACACCGTTCACGTCCATGACGTTACATTTTGTAGTCAACTCCGATCTGTACGTACCTATATTAATCCCAACTATGTTAAGAAAAGGCTTGGCAGAACAGTCCCAAGGAACATCGAGACTATTCAAGCGTTTTTTTTATTTTTTATTTTCAGCGAATTCGATGATGACTCAATAGGTACAGCCTTTATGGCAGCCTCTTCTTAATGACGTATTCCATAAACTGGGATGGCTATTTACGATTAGTAAAATATTTGGTTTACGATACATTTTACGATGTCTTGTTGGTGAGTTGGTTTAGTGCGCTTTTTTTACTGCCAAAGTTCTAGGTTCAAAGCTGGCTTATATATTTGGTTATTTTTAACGTTCTAAGTTCGTAGACAAGTATCTGTTAATATTTTTAGTGTTACGTTGTTTTTATGTGTTGAGGGTATTTTTATTTCAATGATTGTCTGGGTATGATGGTGGAGTTTAGAAAGAGAGTCTTCCTCCTAGTCTTTCTCAACTCTGTTGGGGTCAGCGTCCAGTCTAACCAGATGCGGCTGAATACCAGTATTTTACACGGAGCGACTGCCATAAAACCTCCGCATCCCAGATACTGGTCAATGCCGATATCCTAAGATTAAACCGATTGCCAGACTTTCGGGCTTCTGACTACCCGTAACGACTATCATCTAACCTAAATTTTGTTAAGATAGACTTATTTGCATTATCTCATAAAGTATTTAGAAATGAATTAGTTAATACACTTAAACTCTAACAATTTAGTATACTGTTAAAAATAGCCCATTCTTTCATCCATAGTGTAAGTAAATAATACATATAGTAACATGTGGAAACGCTGTTGATTGTACATTGACCTACTTTATTGTATACTTAGATGTAAGACAAATGTACAATTGTTTGTTTTCTATACTAATATTATAAAGAGGAAAGGTTTGTATTTTTGTATGTTTGTATTTTTGTATGTTTGTATTTTTGTATGTAACGAATAAACTTAAAAACTACTGGACTGATTTCAAAAATTCTTTTGCTGTTAGAAAGCTACATTATCACTGAGTAACATAGGCCACGGGCGGAGCAGTGAGGACACAGCTAATAAAATAAAATATAACATTTAAAAAAAATAAAACCGACTTCAAATTGTCTATCTCCGAAATTCTTCATCAGATCTTCACAAAATTTAAATGGGACCACTTCGAAAGAATACTCTTCAAACAAAAAAGAATCATTAAAATCGGTTCACAATTAGCAAATATATCGCGGAAGTAAATACAAAAAAAGAAAACATGCCGTCGCATTGAGAACCTCCTCCTTTTTAGAAGTTGGTTAATAATCATAGGTATTTGTATGACACCCGGGACCGACGGTAACTTTGACTAACCACCCAAATTAAATGTACTACTCTCAGTGGTCGAGAGACCATTTTGGTTATATTTGCCATACCCATTTCACCTCTGATATGCAGACATTGGTTTTGACCTGTAATGCTTAATTGTTAATAATCAATTCTATAACCGTGTCTGCCAAATAATTAAGTGCTGTTTTCATTAAGTAAGAGTTTATTCGTTCTGAAACATTTACTTAGGTATTTCCAATGAAGAATTTGAACATTGTTTCATAGAACACTAGAATATTATAAAAGCAAACGAAGAATAGTTTGTTAATATATACTCTATTATAGAGTTTGAATGAAAAATAGTAGAGATCAAACTCTATCAAACATAACATAACACCACACCTGTATTCGCCGAAGGGTTGGGCAGGGGTGTATAACACCCTCAGTTCGCAGTTATGTTTAATTCCCATGTAAAGGGGGCGAGCCTATTGCCATCCGCCGGGCACGAATCCTAACTCCATACTGTTACTGAAGAAATCCACAGGAAAATCCCAATAACACTTTACCCGACCTGGGGATCGAACCCAGAATCTCACGATAAGCAGTCGCGCTTGCCACCACTAGACCAACGAAGCAGTTATCCTCTATTAAAATAGTAACGAATTTTATTAAAAGCCTATCAAAGGTAATAGTATAAAAAGGAATTAATGTTATTGCTACCGACTAGGTACCTACAAATAAAATCAATTCCATTGATCCCATAATTGCCTTCAATTAATTCAGTTATAAAAAGTTTCGCAAATCAATAATTGTACCGCTTAACGAAATGGAACTAATCGCCAAATAATGAACTAGAAAGTACAGTAGGGGGATGAAAACGTTCGTCACTTTTCAAATTCATTCCTTTCCCACATCGTGGCCGGGGCATTCTTCGAAAAATATTAACAAAAATTGAGAACGTCATTAGCATCATCCCAAAGTTAAGAGTGCAGATGTATAATACTATAATTATGATAATGAAAACTGAAACTATACCGCTGTCGTCAAGCAATAAGACAAGAATAAAAACAATCTGATAATACTATAACGTTAACAACCCGGGAGAAGAATGATTTGTTAAAATAATGTTAAAAATTTCGAATATTCACCCGGCCACATAATTATTACCTTTTGAAACAGTTGAACGGAACAGACCAATGCATGAAAAATTATGTTTAATTATTTGTTAGCAAAGATCAAAATTGCATTTTGCCTCCAATGACGTAGTGCCATATAATGTCTTTGATTTAATTTAAGGAATTTTGTTGTAAATAAAATGACATCAATAAAATCTATGATTAATTAAATTGACATTACTCGTGGCCGTCACCATGTCACTATAATATCCTATCAAAAAATACTTGTATTTTCATTTCTATAATGTTGGCAATACGTAGTCAGTAAAATAGTTCGTTTCTTGCACTATGCAACCAAAAATAGATCTTAAGGTGCATAACATATTCATTCCCCTACTGTACATTTGTGTTAAAATAACTTTTAAAAAAGGTTTGTTCAAATCGTTTGAACAATTTCGAATGGACCAGCGACTCTGAACAACTTTATTCGCGATTGTTTGCAAAAAATCTATTATTAACTCGTTTCATTTATATCCGATTGGATGAATCGAGTCTGAATGTACATAGATAATAGAATAATCGAGTAAGTTTGTCATTATAAATATTAATATGGATTAATAACTAGCTGTACTCGTGGCTTTATAGCCGTGACAGTCTATTGGTGTGACCGTCGGACTGCCAACTCATAGGTCTCGAGTTCGAACCCAAGGTACACACCTCTGACTTTTCGGATTCATGTGCGTATTGTATAATCATCATTTGGTTAAAAACGGTTAAGGAAAAACATAGTGAGGAAATCGGCATGCCTGAGAGACATTTCTCGACGGCATAAACTTTGATACCAGGTTAGTCACTAACCTCACGAAAAAGAAAGAAGACCCGCGGCTTTGCTTGCATAAGGTTACTGCGGTTATGATAAGCTGTAGGTATTTCTAAAAACAATTAAGGCGATTTTCACCTCCTAGTTTCTTGCTTATTGTCACATTTTAGGATTTCATCCATGAGTTTCATGGCTTAAGTAGCAATAAATACACCCATAGTAACTCACTTTTTTGTATTTTGTTTTTAAAAACGTTTCCCCACACTTGGATTTCTCCTATATCGTGGGTGCGTTTACAAATACAAATCTTCACACGCACAAACACCCAGACCCGGAACAACGAAGGTGCGGCGGTACTTCACATCGGAACAGTTGCTTCAACTATATTAAAGCACAGGTTCGTTCGTGCATGGAGTACTGCTCGCACCTTTGGGATGGCTCAGCCAAATACCAGCTTGAGGCGTTGGAGTCCATTGAGAAGCGTGCCAAGAAGCTCATCAGCAACGACTCCCTTGTTCAGACCAAGCTCCAAAGTCTTGAGCATCGGCGCAAAGTTGCTAGTCTATCGGTTTTTTATCGGACACATTTCGGAGAGTGTGCTTCAGATCTGCATAATCTAATACCCCCCTGCCCTTTTTTCTATCGGACGGCCAGAAGCACGAAAAAGCGCCATCGGTTCATGATTGATATACCAAAAACCCGTTTTGATTCCACTTTCATTGTGAAAACCGCCAAACAGTGGAATGCGCTGCCCGAGTGGGTTTCCCGACAGTTACAATCTGGGTGTCTTCAAGTCACGAGTGAATCGGTTTCTTCTGGGCAAGCGTGCTCCACCGTAGAGCGCACCATCGCTTAATATCAGGCGAGATGGCGGCCAAACGCAGGCCTAGTAACAAATAAAAAATAAAAAAAACTATCTGTAGGCCAAACAAATATTTGTTCCGTGCGGAAATCGAACCCACGACCCGTAGTGCAAAAGCCGATCGCTCAGCCACTGCACCAAACGTGTCGTCGACTTACCTATCTTATTTGTCTCGTATAATCACAAAGTCTCCATAGAATAACAGAAGTCGGTAGTTTGATAATATTAAAATTGCTCCTACGAATAATTTAACAGACCACAAATGACAGATGCAAGAGATAATTCAATCAATCAATCAATCAACAGAATGCTTCTACTTTTCATTCCTTTTAATATAAAAAAAAACTTTATATAAACCTAAATTACATAAAATTCATATTTATTAAATCAGGCTACATTGTACATCAAAAATGTCTGGAATCCACAGTCCATTCCACCAGCCGACCCAAATAAAGAGTGGCCCCGAAATTTTATTTCTGACGAAACTAACTTCATTTTTAGGGTACTCGTCCGTGAAAGGGGCGCTCAACCTTCGGTCGGGAGCCAAGGAAACACCCCGTGTCGTTATTAGAAATTTTGACAGTTTTCTTAGTACCAACGCCTCCGAGTTTATTGGAAAAAATAAAGTTTCCTCTTAAGACGTTGTTCAGAAAACAATTTCTTTGAGGCTTTGTCAGCCGCTCGATTGCTGCTCAAGTACATGTACTAGTAAAGTCTCGAGATTCGTCTTGTTTGATCTGTGAAAAACTATTACTTTTTTTATTTTCTGGGTTGCCATTTAGATTGGATTCGGCTGTTGAATGTGAGTTCTTTATTATTAAAACTTAACTAGATGAGATGGAACTTAATAATAAAGAAAGACAATTTGTTTTTGACATATTTAATATTACTTAGCAATACTGCCTTGTTGGTCTAGTGGTCGCAAGCGCGACTGCTGAGCATGAGATCCTAGGTTCGATCCCCAGGTCGGGTTAGGTGTTATTGGGATTTTCCATTAGGAATTCCTCAGTAGCAGCCTGGTTTCTGGACTTGTGCCCGGTTAATGGCAATAGGCTCGCCCTCTATTACACGGGACTTAAACATAAATGGCGAAACGAGGGTGTACTAAAAAAGACACCTGTGCCGAACCCTTCGGTGAATATAAGGCGTTATGTTATGTTTTGCTAATAATGCGACAAGATGCTTAAATGATGATGAAAACTGACATGAAGCAAGATTATGAGAAGAATTAAAAGCTAAACTATATACCAGGTTAGTCGAAAAGCTGGTACTATCCTCTGATTACTGTTTCAAACATCGATTGCTTTTTATTAATTCTGCCTAGCCTTTTTTCCCGACTACTTTGGAGTCTGCTTCCAGTCTAACCAGATGCGGCTGAATACCAGTATTTTACACGGAGCGACTGCCATCAGACCGCCGCAACCCAGTTACTGTACAATGCCGATATCCTAAGATTGGACCAGTTGTCAGACTTTCGGGCTTCTGACTATTCTTAACGAGTGTCATAGGTATTCGTATGACACTCGGAACCGACTGTTTAACGTGCTCTTCGAAGCACGGGCAGGTCTCGATGTGTAACGAACGGTCACCTATTCACAGAATGAATGTGGTCAGCTCAGCTTAACCTCGCAAACCGTATGATCTGCGCGGTTGGTAGTTAGTCATGAGCTTCTTCTGATTTATAAATCGACGGTCCCTATGTATACTATCGAAACTACAAAATCTCAGTTTTTATTTTATCTGCTTAAAATGTGTGAAATTATGTTATCTTAAAGGTTACAAAATAATACATTTTATGGGACCAAATGGCAACTATTCCGCATCAAACTAAAGAAGAATCACGTAAATCGGATCATAAATCTCAGCGTAATCGGTGTAGGTGCATAGGTACAAAATAAAATAAAAACTGAGATTTTGTAGTTTCGATAGTATACGTAGGGACCGTCGAAATAAGCTCAGAATTTTCAAAACCTGCGACAACAAAAATAGCTACACTCTAATATTTTAAAAAAACCTTTTACAAATGTAACACCCATCCCAAACTATTCCAGCCATGTCGTCAGCAAAAAGTAATTTATTTACTCAGCGGCTACTACAAAATTGACAACACCGACCAGGTAAAATATGCAGGGCGGCCGACTATGAACGGACCAGACCAATATAAGCTATAGCCACTACAACTTGAATAATGTAGTAGCGCTGATATCTTCCCTGTACTGGTAGAAAAAAGGTCTAATCTAAGGTATATAAATAAAAATGAATCGCCAAATGTGTTGCTAAGCGCAAAACTTGAGAACGGCTCGACCAATTAGGCTATTTTTCTTTTTTAACCGACTTCCAAAAAGGAGGAGGTTACTATATTCGTCTGTATGTATGTTTTTTTTTTTTTTTGTGTATGTTCATCGATATTTTCGCCAATTGTGAACCGATTTTGATGATTCTTTTTTTAATGAATAGGGTATACTTCGAAATTGGTCCCATTTAAATTTGGTGAAGATCTGATGAAGAACTTCGGAGATAGACAATGGAACTCCTCAATGACGAACAGTACGCATATTGTGATGATGTGATTATGTTACGAGCAGCGTCTTTAGTAAGTCCAACCAAGTTTTAATTAAGGCCACTAAAATGAAAAAAATAAAAACATTTTTTACAAAAAATTTAAACAGACTTCAAAAAAGAATAAAATAATTACCATATAAAATTAACAGTTTCAGAAGTCTCTCTAAACGGTGAAGGAAAACATCGTGAGGATTCCGGCATGTCCTAGAACCAAAAATTCGAAGACATGTGACATCTACCAACCCGCAATGGGGCCGCGTGGTGGATTACGGCCCTTTCCCTCTCACAGAGAGGAGGCCTGTTTCCCAGCAGTGGGAACATTATAGGCTGACGATGATGATGACATATCCAAAAGAAGTGCAGTGTTCCCAATTTAAGCAAATTCACAGAAGAAATAAAAAACAAAGTCGAAAGTTCAGAATAAACAAAAATAAAAATCTAAGTCCATATTTTATCGCAATATTATTTTGCTCACGCTACAACCATCGGAGACGCGTCTATAAGTATTTAGTTCGGCGTTGTTTGTCCCTGAAATTATTTGCACTGCCATTTATTTGGGCCGAGTGCCGAATAGGGAATTTTCGGCTTTAACGTAATGGTTCGGCCCAACCTATGAACGAATGAAAATAAATGTCGTCCTAGAGGAATTTTGTAGAAACCACGCAGTTTTGTTGTTCAATATTTTATGATATGGTTTTATTTCTGTGCGGACACAGATTTATTTATCCGTGCAGCTTATTTTTAGACGGAAACGATTGTTTCGGTTATTTCAAATCTGCGAGATAAATGTGGGCGTTTAGTAAATGTTTTCAACAACTCCTAATCGGTGAATACTCGTGAATTTTACAATTTTTATACAAAACTATAATTATAGCAGTGATAGCCTAGTCGTGTGACCGTCGGTCTGCCAAGTCATAGGTCTCGAATCGAACCCAAGGCACGCACCTCTGACTTTCTGGATTCATGTGCGTATTGTATAATCATCATTTGGTTAAAAACGGTTAAGGAAAAACATAGTGAGGAAATCGGCATGCCTGAGAGACATTTCTCGACGGCATAAACTCTGACACCAGGTTAGTCACTAACCACGCGAAAAGAAGAAGATATGAAACTAAGCTCAAAATGGTTATAAAAATCCTCCTCTATGTAGAAAATGTTCAGGTGTGTCTATTATAAAAGACAAAACGTCAAAAAGGGAGAACAATATTCCACAAAACATAATTTTCTTACATCAAAATTCTAAACAACCCGCTTTCACGCCTTTAAGTCTAAAATTTCCAGCTTGGGAAGCTTAATTTACCACCTGAAGAGATCAAAATGAAAATTTTGTGGGCTTTACACCAAAATAAATACTTTTCACAGTGGCGGTATGTTTAACATTTTCTCTGAATAAACTTAGATAGGTTGGATTATGTTGTTTGTGAAACGAGTTTGTTAGTTCGAAAAATTGATAATAACGTTACAAGGTTAGTCGGGTTCTAATCCGAAAGGGAGTTAAAGTATCCAAGTATAATGAATAACTTTTGTTCTACAACTTTCCCCAAAAGTCAATAGTTGTTAGAGAAAGGATGATGAGAAGAAACGTCCCCACCATCCAACAGATTTGAAATAAGAGTCATTTGAAGCGTCTATTAGGATAGATAATTTTTTACTATGGCGACGTCCTTCAAAGACGTGGGGTTTAGGTTAGATAGGATTAGGCTTGATAACCAAGTTGTGATGATGGAGCCAGGAGGTGGATAGTGGAACTCTTCAGTGGCTACTAGTAATCCCCTCGAGTTTCAGGTCATATGATTCATCTTGACGAGTCCAATAGATTAGGCTTGATAATCAGGTTGTGATGATGGAGCCAGGTGGTGGATAATGGAACTCTTCAGTGGCTACTAGTAAACCCAGTCTATAGTAACATTATAAAAAAAATCTTGTGCCGTAGGCTACGGGCGGAGCCGTGGGGACGGGGCTAGTAATAAATATGATATAAGAAAAAAATATAAAAATAATACATATATTTTTTGTTTAAAAATAAATACATTTTTGCCGAAAAGTATTTTTTTTATTATAAATAAACCCAATATCTTTTGGAACTAATACAGGAACTTTAGGCTTTTTTGGGTCCCAATGAACAAATTGACACGTATACCATGACTGTTGTAGAGTGGGGACGGCGTTCATACAAAATCCCCCATGGTCCTTTCTGTTCAAAGATTTTATAAAACGTAATATAACATTACGCCTGTATTCCCCGAAGGGTTGGGCAGAGGTGTATAGTAACACTCTCATTTCGTCGTTGTGTCTAAGTCTCATATAATAGGGGGCGAGCCTATTGCCATCAACCGGGCATAAATTCAAACTCCATTTCTGAGGAATCCCACACGGAAAACCCAATAACACTTTGTCCAACCTGGGGATTGAAGTCAGAACCTCATGGCTACGAAGTATTTTATAAAAATACGCTAAAATCTATCTAGTATCAGTTATTTTATGCAATTTCTATCTTTTGTCACCGAAAGGTACACTTGTGTAAGCAGTAAGACACAATCTCTTCCCCCTAGCCTTTTCCCAACTATATTGAGATCAGCTTCAGTCTAACCAGATGCGGCTGAATACCATTTTACACGGAGCGACTGCCATCAGACCTCAGCAACCCAGTTACTGGGCAATGCCGGTATCTTAATGTTAGACTCGTTGTCAGACTTTCGACTGTCATAACGTAACGTAACGAACGTAACGTAACGACTGTCATAGGTATTCGTATGACACCCGGGACCGACAGATAAACGTGCTTTCCGAGGCACGGAGTGGTCTCGATGTGTAACGAACGGTTACACATGGATTGAACGCGGCAAGCACAGCTAAACCTCGCAAATTGTGTGATAGGCGCGGTTGTTAATTAGCCACGAGCTCCTCCAATCAGTAAGGGCACTTTCAATTTAGACATTTCGTGTCGGACCGTTGCGGTGCCGAAGCGGTGCGTTTGTCGTAATGCGCACGGACGGTTGTTTGTTTTCATACAGGAAACGTGGTGCGGCAACAGTGCGTGTTGTCGAGCGTTCGCGGTACCGACGCCGCACTGCTAAACTAAGCTATATCCCCTTAGCCATTAAATCCATTTTCAGAACTTTTTCTTTTCTATACAGGGTGTAAACTAAATCATGTAATTCCTTCAAACCTCGTGATACACTGCTGATATGGATTATCCCTGAACGGTAAAATTTAGGATTCAGTAAAAAAAAATTAGTAGTAAACATGTGTTCCTAACGTGAGGTATTTTAGCGCCCCAAGTTTAATGACTGCGCGGTGAGCCCAGCCACGCAATTCGCTCGGGGCGCTAAAATGCCTCACGTTAAGAACACATGTTTACTTTTTGTAAAAAATAAATTGATGCCAAAGTATACCGTGCAGGGTTATTTTATGTCAGCAGTTACATCACGAGGTTTGAAGGAATTACATGATTTCGTTTACACCTTGTACATAAAATATATGATAATGTATGATACTGGGGTCAACAAGAATAAAGTGCTTTTTTTTTTTTTTTTTTTTTTTTTTTTTTTTTTTTTTTTTTTTTTTTTTTTTTTTTTTTTTTTTAATAAACTTTGCCCCACACTAGAATTTGTCCTGTATCGTGGGTGCGTTTACAGACATTACAGACACAAATCTTCACACACACAAACGCCCAGACCCGGAACAACTATCTGTAGACCATACAAATATTTGTTCCGTGTGGGAATCGAACCCACGACCCGTAACGCAGAAGCCAATCGCTCAGCCACTACACCAAACGTGTCGTCAAACCATACATTTTGCCTTTACCATATTGATATATTACACATACACCGCCGCCGCCGACCGGCGTATCGCCCTCGCCGACGAGGCCCCTCGCGACGTCCCACCGCCGCCGCCCCCGATCCACCGTGCTCACCCGCCGCAGCCGCGGAGCCGGTCGTCCCTTCTGACTCCGCGCAGTCACCGTTAATACAGCCCTCATCAAGCTGTCGTATCCCTCCCAGTCCTCTCGCATTCAACACCCTAAGAGGTTCGAGTCCCCCCTGAGGGACGCCCTTAGAGGTGTTGCTGCTATAATAGTCATGATGTTACAGTAGTTAGCGTAGTTAGATAGGTAGTTAGTTTAGATATTGGTTCGGAGACCCTTCTGGTCTCGCCAATAATAGCCCGGTTCGTAGAAAAGGTCCGCAAGACCATCTACAAGAGTCGATTAGGAAACAAAAAAAAAACCATATTGATATACCTTAGCATAAAAATAATGTTCTACAAAACGAGGTACTAGAATAACATAAACATAACATCACGCCTGTATCCCCCGAAGGGGTGGGCAGAAGTGTATTTATACCCTCATAACGCCGTTATGTTTAAGTCCCATGTAATAGGGGGCGAGCATATTGCCATCAACCGGACACAACTCCAAACTCCAGGCTGCTACTGAGGAATTCCACACAGAAAAACACAATAACACTTTGCCCGACCTGGGGATCGAAGAATGGAAGATCGAAGTTACTAGAATCTTTTCATTTATCAAACTCTCTCGCGTTCTTTAATCTAAAATCATAAAATCAAATCATTCGACCTTTATTACGAGAATTATTTATCTAATAAATCCAATAGTTGAATAATTCATCCCTCTAAGTACTACAAAGTTATTTTTACGAATCAGAGGATACAGATGAACGAAGTTATCTTCGTTCAATTATTCAGCTGAAGGAATTAATTCGACTGAAGTCACAATAAACTTAAATTGATTATCATTTATCATAAGTCATAATAATATTGTTTGTTTTATACTAATGGTATCATTTATTTATATTTTGATACGTCGTTTGTTTTATTTAGGGCCCGATACCACTGGCGTTGCGGAGACGCGGCGTGAGCGCGACGTTTTTTGGTCTACTCAAGAGGTCTCGCCGCGTCTTCGCGACGCGAACGGAACGTTCAGCAGGCACGCGACGCGAGCGCTGTGTGCGCGCAACGTCGGCGCTGGTCCAGTGGCATAGCGTGTATTTCTACCACCCGGGATGCTCCCCAACCGTATTTTCGCAACTAAGCAAAAAATCGGTAAAAATTCTGTGATACCCTGTTGCTGTGTTGATTGCAAAAGGATTCAAAATAAAACTTGACTTATTTTGCGTAAATAAGTACTATTTAGTCCCGATGTTAATACAGTTATCTGATGACTATGACCTGACGCTGCAGCTTGCTGCTCGCTGCCGCCCCCTACATCTGCACCGCCCGGGGCCATTGCCCCCTTTGCCTTCCCCACGCTACGCAACTACGCTGGTCAAACGTTAGAGAAACGCGCACGCCCGATTGACGCCAGTGGGATCGGTCCCTTAAATGGGTGAAATGAAATATTGATGTCATTTGTTTGATCTTGTTTTGCGTAGTCGGAAAATTAAATTAAGGAACGCCTCTTAGTCTAAGATCCCACTATAGAACGACCGTCACCGAGCTGGTTAATGGAGGAAAAGTATAAACACAGAATTTATACCTGCCTACCCAAGAGTTGTGACGGGAAAAAAATAGTCAACCTAACGTTTGCATATTCTATAGGCTTCATACTTTCGATTGGTATGGAATTTGTCTATTAACCAAACCAGAGAAATGTTTAAAAGAAAACATATTCTGGACTGAAATTTTTTAGTCAACCCATTTGCAATATATTTATTGACATATTTAATTTGATATACAATACTTTTCATAAGATATGCGAGGTTAAGCTGCGCTTGCCGCGGTCAGTCGTGGATGGGTGACCATTTGTTACACATCGAGACCCCTCCGTGCCTCGGAGAGCACGTTAAGCCGTCGGTCCCGGGTGTCATACGAATACCTATGACAGTCGTTACGGGTAGTCAGAAGCCCGAAAGTCTGACAAACGGTTTAACCTTAGGATATCGGCATTGCCCAGTTACTGGGTTGCGGAGGTCTGATGGCAGTCGCTCCGTGTAAAATACTGGTATTCAACCGCATCTGGTTAGACTGGAAGCTGACCCCAAGATAATTGGGAAAAGGCTAAGAGGAAGAATACTTTTCATCCATTAACCAGCTCGGTGAAGGTCGTTCTATACTGGGATCCTATACTATCTTGCCTATATCTGTAGTGTAGACTTTTTTCTTAGACGATCAATAAACATTCAATCACCCGATGAACTCAATAGGTCGATCAATGTAATAAAAGTTAAAGTATTATTAAGGCCAAGCGACAAAGTCTAAACAAATTTTGTTTTTAATTCAAGTTTAAAGTTAAATTAGCATATTATTATTAATATTTGATCAAGCGAAGTTCTGTTAGACTTGTAAATGTTTATAAATCGGTACAAGGACAGATACTTTTAAATATTCTGTTTATATTAGTTTCGATTAATTTTAACGATAATTGTATTATAACTGCCTTGTTAATCTAGTGGCGGCAAGCACAACTCCTGATCGCGTAGGTCTGAGTTTGATCCCCAGGTCGGGCAAAGTGTCATTGGGTTTTTCCGTGTGGAATGGTTGGTGGCAATAGGCTCGCCCCCTATTACATGGGATTTAAACATAACGGCGAAATGAAGGTGTTACTATACACCTCTGCCCATCCCTTCGGGGAATACAGGCGTGATGTTATGTTAGGTTTATGTTTAACTAGCTGTGTCCTCACGGCTCCGCCCGTAGCCTATGTTACTCAGTGATAATGTAGCTTACTAACGGCAAAAGATTTTTTGAAATCGGTCCTGTAGTTTTTAAGTTTATTCGTTACATACAAAAATACAAATCTTTCCTCTTTATAATATTAGTATAGACTAGCTGTGTTCTCACGCCTCCGCCCGTAGCCTATGTTACTCAGTGATAATGTAGCTTTCTAACGGCAAAAGAATTTTTGAAATCGGTCCAGTAGTTTTTAAGTTTACTCGTTACATACAAAAATACAAGTCTTTCCTCTTTATAATATTAGAATAGATTGTAACATTATAATAAATAATGCGCATTCAAAATAAAAATATTAATTTTCTTTAATTATTATAATATTAAAACTAGACAAATTTTACTTAGTCCATGTGGCTATTACAGACTATTATGTACCTACAGGTTTGCTCACGATGTTTTCCTTCACCGTATGTCAGAAGCGTATTATAAATTTATTTAAAATGTATATATATAATTTACACTGAAAAAGTCATATTAGTACAAGCCAAGATTTGAATCCGCAACCAGGTGGTCAAGAAGCGAGTTCGTAACGTCCTGGCCATCACGACATTCTTTTTTAATTTTTCCTTCTTTGTGAATAATCTTCCACCGTGGTTGCGTTTATGGACACAAATCTTCACAAGCACAAAAACCCAGATCCGAAAAAAATATCTGTAGTCCATACAATTACGCGTCTCGTGCGGAAATCTAACCTGGGATACGCTACGCAGCTGCCAAGCGTTCAGCAATTGTTTCAATCGTGTCATCTGTAATCTATCTTTATAAAGACGACCGTCCACTGGGTTCAGTACAATAAATCTTTATTTGTTCTGATCCTAGCGGTAGTGTATTGCCATGGTCAGCATTCTAGTCATGTAGGTACCTTTTATTACCCGTCACATTGTGACCGTGTGATTTTAGACGTAGAATTTGTCACGCTCTCCCTTCCGTAGGTGGTGTTAAAGGTCAAAGCACACATATCAAATCGGAAAGGGATCGTCACCGTATCAACTCAAGCCGTTCAGTATTCTCTATATGAAACTCCCTACTGCAACGCACACTAATCGGAATCGTAACGTAATCGCCTCGCCTCGGGACAAGCTCACGAACCGCGGTGCGGTGTGTGGTCAACGTGGTTCCCGCGCTTTCGTCTCTCCGTACCCGAGCTTACGTTTATTCGTCCACCCTTGCCCCTCTCACGCCTCCCGCGGCTGCCTGCAGTACAATACTGTTACTGCGTGCCGTAAGCGAGCCGTAAGCGCGGTGTCGCCTAGCCGTAGCCGAGTCGACGTATCGGAGCTGCTGATCCGGTTTGGTTACGTGCTTACGTTAGGTTGACGCCTGTTTGACGGCGAGGCGAAAGGCGATACGGTGGCGATCCCTTTCCGAGTTGATATGTGTGCTTTGACCATAAGGTGACTAAAGCCGTTTTTCCACCGGTCACAACACGATAAGACAAATTACGGTGGCGACTCCGACGGCCATATATTTTAAAAGAGAAATTTTGAAAAATCCTTCCTTAGTGGATGCATAACAAAACATAACATCACGCCTTGTATTCCCCGAAGGGTTCGGCAGAGGTGTTTTTAGTCCACCCTCGTTTCGCCAGTTATGTTTAAGTGTAATTTAATAGGGGGCGAGCCTATTGCCATTAAACGGGCACAAGTCTAGAATGAGAAATTCCTAATGGAAAAACTGAAAAACCTGGGGATCGAACCGAGGACCCCATGCTCAGCAGTCGCGCTTGCGACCACTAGATCAACATAGCAGTCAAGGCAGAAATGTATACTCTATAAAATTGTAGTTGATTGTTAGTAATTTAGATATGGGTGTTGTGATGGACCTGACATGAACTGATGGACAAAATCTCTTTAATAAAATTAAGAATAAAATAAACTTCCGCTCATATATTTCTCATTATCAAGCGAAATATTTTTAACAAAAGTCATTGAATACGAATCCAATTTTAATTAATTTGAAGCTAATAAAAATTATATCAGCAGTAAGAGCCTCAAAAACAAATTGAATGCGAAATTGAAAACAGAATTCTAATTGAAATACAAAACAGAATAATAGAATGTTGTTTCATAATGAAATGACATCGAACTAACTATTTAGATGCAAGGTTCTGTCAAAATACTGAATAATGAATTTAGGGACGGGCTATGAAAATGAATACAAGTAAGGTAGGCACAAATTCCTGTAATTTTTCATCAGATTTTATTAAAAGAGACGTAATGGCTGAATTGTATTAGGTAGTGGTACCAGTGCTGCTGTTTTTAACTGACTTCAAAAAAGGAGGAGGGTCTCCAATCAGCGCGTATTTTTTAAATGTTTGGACACGGATTTCTCCGTGATTTTAACGGCTGATTCATTGAGTTTTAAGATTTATTCTCTAGGTTCGGTATGGTGGCAGGGTCATTGTTTTTCTTATATTAATACATTTTTCAGAAATTATCCCAGGCCTTTTGCAGTAGACTTGGTCCCAGTTAATAGCGATTTAATTAGTCCCAAACCCAAAAACCTGTTACATTTATCGACAAGTTACAGGTGTATCTACAATGATGGGAGTCAGATATCGATGCAAAATAAAATAATGCAAAGTATTTGGGGTGTAACTTTGAATGATAGATTGAGGAATGATGAGATTAGACAAAGTTGCGGTTTAATAGATGATGTAGTGACAAAAATTTAAAGGAGTATGCTTAGGTGGTTTGGTCATGTTGAGAGAATGAATGAACGGCGATTAACAAAAGGAACTTATAAGGCGGGTGTCAATGGAAACGCCGGTAGAGGACGTCCTAGAAGGACATACATCGATGTTATTCGTGATGTTCTTCACAAAGGATAGGTGCGTAGTACTCTCGGTACGTGTATGACAAGATGTATGAATGTGGATGAAGCAAAAGGAATATGTAAGGGTCGTAGCATGTGGCGTTCTATAGTTTCTGCCTACTCCTATGGGAAAAAGGCGTGAGTTTATGTATGTATAAAATAATATTTAAACTTAGCTATGCATTATCTTCATAAAGAAGCAACATACCTAGTAAATATCCAATCAAATTTTCTAAAGCCCAACTCTAATAAAACGTAACTCTGTCCGGGAAAAGGTAAAAAACAGGCTGCTTTCTTTTTTTCATTTCATTTTAAAGCTCTTCCGCTCTGGTGTTTTCATGCGGCTGAAACAAGTTGATCGTGTTTAATAAATTGCGGGACCCTAAAAACGTTTATCAAAATCAGTGTATTTTCTATTATCCTTACATCTTTGTAATAATTAGTTTAGCTGCTTTTGATATGATATCAGATAGTAGCAGTATAATTTTTTTTGTTACATTCTATGATCAAAAAAAAGCGGATCAATTTGTATATTTAAATAAATGTTGAGTGACGTCTACAAGGTCAGAAAATTTATCTCAACTTAAGCTGCTGGGAGTAAGTAAGCTACTCTCACTTCTTTAGACTAAGTTCTGTATATTGGGTGTAAAAATATCCTTAACCAAGCCGAGAGCCACGTATTCTTCCCATCATTAGGAACATTTTTTGGTATTGGGCCATACCTGGAAACCGACTGGTTATTGAATCCGATATTGAAGATCAAAGTCACCATATTTTTGAACGTCTTTCATGAAAACTAAGTTTAAAAGTTATTACTAAACATTCTTTTATACAAACATTATTAACATTTTCGAAATGTAGGCACAGTCTGCAGCACGCGCGCTTACATTGCGCGCTACAATTAAAAACTGTTTTAAAATACCAAAAAATTAGTCGTTTCCCAGCATTTATTTTTGCTGTATCTTACAAAGTTTTATGTAAAGTATGCGTAGACTTCGGCTTCGTTAAGGCTATTTTTACTAGCCGAAGGCCGAAGCCGCACTGAAAAGGCGAGACGACACAATCGAAAGTATTTCGCTCGTCGCAATGCGACCACCACCGTACGATGTTGGAACTTTGTTTTAATGAAATTGCTTGCTTATGAATGCGGCCTCAGCCTTAGATAGTCTAAAGCCAAAACTACATTATTAATCACAATTTAACATTAATTTTACCGTTCTCGATCCACCGTGCTCACCCGTCGCCGCCGCGGAGCCGGTCGGCCCTTCTGACTCCGCAGTCACACCGATAATTCAGCCCTCATCAAGCTGTCTCCCTCCCAGTCCTCACGCCAGCAACACCCTAAGCCGAGCTCCGAGTCCCATTAGGGGTCGCCCTTAGTGCTGTTGTTGCTAGTAGTCATGATGTTAGTAGTTAGCTTAGGTTAAGTATTTTACTCATCCCCATTGGTTGGAGACCCTTCAGGTCTCGCCAATAACTGCCCGGTTATGTAGAAATGGTCCGCAAGAACATCTATAAGCAGTACAAAAGAAAAGAAAGTAAAATTGGTTGTCTGTAAAGTCGGTTTACGGACGATAGTTTAGCGTGACAACGTCATAACAAAACATCGTGCCTCTCTATCGCTTGTTCCGCGCTCTCGCTCGCACGCTCGCCTCAGACGGAACGTGACAATGAGTCACGCTTTTTCGTGCATGCTGGATTCATCGTTTTATTAGACGTTTTCACGTCAAAAAAACTCATTTTAATTCCTAACTTGTTCACTGGCGTTTACAGCTAAAACGCAGTACCTAACCACAAAGTAGGCGACTCGTGCAAATGTTCAATTTGGTTCAACACGCAGCCAAATTGAATTCTTTGTCGTTTACCATGTTTCGCGTATTGCTGTTGTGTTCGCACGCGGAGCTGAATTTTTGACTTTCATTCATTTTTATTTTGCTTATTGTTAGAGGAAATCTGCCTCGTTGGTCTTATGGTGACAAGCGCGACGCTGATCGTATGGTCCTGGGTTCGATCCCCAGATCAGACAAAGTGTTATTGGGTTTTTCCATGTGGATTTCTTCAATAGCAGCTCGGAGTTTGGAATTGTGACCGGTTGATGGCAATAGGCTCGCCCCCTATTACATGGGACTTAAATATAACGGCAAAATGAGGGTGTCACTATACACCTCTGCCCAACGTTCCTTGCGTTCCTCCTTTTACCTATTTGCATCTCAAGTCATTCTTATGAGGGAGATGGTCAAGGTATCATCATCATACATTAGGCTGGCACGTAGGTACACTGGACTGGACGTACGCATCCTAATAAACTCAGGGAATACTACCATAACGACCAGATTGGCAGACGGATTGGTGGTTGCAGTAGGTATGTTGTTTTTAGCAGGCAGGGGATACAACATATTTTGAACATCTGGAAATCTTCCACCACGAGTAGGTGCGAACAAATATACCTATATTCTGCAATCATGCCAAGTTTCAAGCCGAGAGCAGTAGTCACTGAGAATAACGGCCATGACATACAGACAGACAGACACAGAAGTCCCACCATAAGGCTTCCGTTTTGAGCTGTTAGGTACGGATTTTTTTTTTGTGGCAAAATCCTTATGGATTTGCCGGTTATGCTCGCCCTGGGAAGGCGACGGATTATGCCAGACTCTTACTAGCTAAAAGCTCACGGTGTTCCTCCTCCTGACTTTTGACCGGAGTCGCGGGATTCGAAGATGCATGCACCGCAACCCCGGCAGTAAGTACGGGACCCTAAAAATGCCTATCACAACCTTCGTAAGCGGAAATTTACAATTTGAGACCAAAAGATATAACATAATATCACGCCTATATTTCCTGAAGGGTTGGGCAGAGGTGTATACTAACACCCTCATTTCACCGTTTAAGTCCCATGTAATAGGGGGCAAAGCTATTGCCATCAACCGGCCACAAATCCAAACTCCGGGCTGCTACTGAGGTATTCGGCACGAAAAAACCCAATAACACTTTTCCTGACCTGGGGATCGCGCTTGCCACCACTAGACTAACGAGACAGTCTACCAAAAGGTATTTATACCAAGATAAGTAAATTAAATCACAGCCCATCTTTATCTTCTCGGATAAAAAGAGCATGAAAGCTATTAGCGATATAATCAATATAGACAAAAAGCTCATTATTTTCTGAACAAGCAATATTCGACTACCGACTAACTTATTAACTATTAACACGGTTCACATGTTCGAGATGAGGTTATAACTTTTTTCTGTGTACCTATATTATCTCTGATATTTTCTTAGCAGATATTAATTCTCTATTGGATTGGACTGGGTGAATGGTCTCTGTAATGAAACTAGACATCTTTTGTTTATAAGAATCACCTGATAGAGCCTTTTTTCGCCATAGTACAATATAGAGTCATCAGATCAGGTTCACTGGAAGAGGTAATCATAACAAAACCCCAAAAAAAAATTTGAACATCTGTAAACTGTACGGTTTGGTCATTAAACTACTATTGCACAGTCTTCTTCTGTTCGTGTGGTTAATGACTAACCTGGTGTCAAAGTTTATGCCACCTATAGGCCTCTGACTTGACGTCGAGAAATATCTCTCAGGCATGCCGGTTTCCTTGTGTTTCTTCACCGTTTTAAACAAGTGATAAATATACAATACGCACATGAATCCGAAAAGTCAGAGGTTGGGTTCGAACTCGAGACCTGTAACTTGGCAGTCCGACAGCCACACCAGTAGGTTACTACTGCTATAATATTGCACAGTTACTTTGAACGACTGACCGCCTCTAAAGATTTTTTCCAGATGCTCCAATTGAGTTGTTTTTTACTTTTTAGGAATTATTAAAAATAACGAAATACTATTAGATTCATTAATCAACCAATCATTTATCAATTAATTTAATGAAGTGTGATGGCAATCGCTCCGTGAAAAATACGGGTATTCAGCCGCATCTGGTTAGACTGGAAACTGACGTCAACATAATTGGGAAAAGGTAGAACCAACATTTATAAATTAATTTCTTGGACATTTCTTTTCAACAGTGTGTCAGTATTATACATTGTCCTTTATAACCTTTTCACCGCCACGGACTTCAATAGAAGTTCCAGATTTTCGTGCTTCCAGCGCCACAACTTCATTAGAAGCTCTTCATTATAACTATGTTTTTTTTTATTGTTTTAAAGAAGGCTTACAGACTAATTATCTACATAAATGATTAAAAAAAAATGATACTTAAAATTGCTAATAACAAGCCTCCACATGTATACGTTATTATAATATGTAAGGTAACTTAGTATACAAGGTTAGTCGGAAAGGGGGTACTAAGCCGTGGGCCACGTTAAGTATCACTGATGACAATTTTAAAGCAAGTGTTAAAATTTCAAAATTCGATAATTTTTATTTGCATGCAAAAAGATTTTTATTTTAGTTTTTTCAAAAAAGTATCATACCTGCTTTAGTTATGAATTCAGAAAATTAATTTTCTAATCCGTGACCCCAAATATGACCTATATTGTAAAAACAGTTGATCATAACTATGGACAGTTAGATTTTAGCATATTTTTTACGAAATCTTTGAAAAGCTGTTTCTGTTAAACTATCGAGTTTTGGGGAAAGTTGTGGAACAAAAGTTATCCCGTATTATGGGTACTGTAACACCCTTTCGGCTTAGTACCCCCTTTCCGACTAATCTTGTATATGTATATATATTTATGAAGTCAAGTGCAGTATAAAAATAAAAAAAAAAAACGTCAAAACGACGTGTGGGACAGCGCTGCTTTAAATGTTTTAAAATAATAAATCTGCTTTTATAAAGGGGAAAAGTAAAGCAGCCTTAGTCAATGGTGGCAGAATAGCCCCATAGTGAGATAACCGAACCCAAAAGCGTGTGCATAAGTCCTAATCATAAAAATTATCCCGACCTTTTGCCAATAATCATCCTGACAGTGAAGACGCCACGTCTGACGTTACCGTGGCAACGTAGGCGTTACTAGTTGCAAGCTCCGGATTCGTGCTGAATTATAAAATATTGTTTACGCGCACACCCCATTGGCCGAAGATCTGTCGCTAGTCGCTACGTTACGTGTACAAACAATTCCACTTCATGACATTTCAGTTTTTGTAATATTATTTTACGTTTTTGTAAATATTTTTTTTTTGTTTTTGTATAATAATCTAAGTGTAAATAGTAATATTTAATGTTAAGTGGCAATGCGGAAATAAGTGCTTGTCAACCTTCCACGTCACTGGATGTCCTGGTCAGATGTCCCCACTGTCCTCAAGCGCGTTTTTTTAAAGGTAAGCGGGGTTTGAACGTGCATTTTGGGAAAGTCCACAAACTCCAAAATGCCTCCTCAAACCCCAGCGTCATACCTACTACACCAACACCTACTCTTGATCCGTTTTGGCAAAGACTTTCAAAATTTAAAAAAACTGTTCCTGTTTTAAAGCGAGTTCCCCGCGGCGCCAGACCTGCCGTTGCGCACCATTTAGCAGGATGTGTCCGTCTCGCCGTCCGGGAAAACTCGCAACGTGCTTGGGAACAACTACTCACCTTCCCTTATAGGATTTTACATGTCCAAAAGAATTTGGCAAACAAAAAGTCTTTGACGACCCAAATTAAAGATAATTGTAACTTTTCGACCCAAAATTTCGACTCAAAATTACCACCACAGATCCACACCTCACCAAGAGGTATATGTCAACATGTAGAATCCAAATTAGTTGAAGGTGACATTGGGGGTGCAGCCAGGATACTCTTTAGCAGTGATGTGTTGGCGCCTTACTCTGCAGAGACACTTACAGCTCTGCAGAGTAAGCACCCTGCTCCTGCGGATGATCTCTCCTTCCCCGACCCCCCTGACCCTGACTCCAACAACCTTACCATTACAGCCCGCCAATTGGTCGCAGCCGTGGGTTCCTTCAGGAGCGGTTCCGCCGGTGGCCTCGACGGCTTGACACTTCAACATCTGAAAGACTTGACGTGTTTCGGCGCCGGGGAAGCTGGTGAGTCGCTTTTGGGGGAGCTCACGGCTCTGACCAATTTGATGCTCTCCGGCAATGTGCACGAATCCGTCATCGAGATTCTGTACGGGGCCAATCTTTGTGCCCTGCGCAAGAGAGATGGCGGCATTCGTCCCATTGCCGTAGGGTGCACTTACCGGCGTATGGTAGCCAAGATTTGCTGCGCCTTCTATAGTGAAACCCTGGCCAGCAAATTCCAGCCCCTGCAACTAGGTTTCGGTTCAAAAGGGGGTTGTGAGGCTGCCGTACACGCCCTAACTACATTTTTAGACAGAAATGAAGGAGAGGTCATCCTCAAGGTTGACATAAAGAACGCCTTCAACTCCGTAAACCGGGACACCTTGCTGGCTGAAGTTAAAAATGAAGTACCCAAAATTTACAGTTTTCTTTGGCAATGCTATAGGAAACCCTCTAAATTAATATATAAAGACAACCTTTTAGAATCGGCCGTTGGATGCCAACAGGGTGACCCCCTTGGGCCAGTCATTTTTAGTTTAGCAATTAATCCCATTATTCGACAACTAAATTCAAAATTTAACGTATGGTACCTAGACGATGGAACCCTAGGCGGCGACGTAGATACAGTTTTAAATGATTTAACCTTTTTAAAACAAAAATTCAATTCTATTGGACTAGACCTCAGCCCATCTAAATGTGAAATTTTCCTACCCCACACTTTCGACCGACAACAGACTCTCCAAAAATTTAATTCAATAGCCCCAAATATCAAAATTATCGAAAAAAGTTCACTTCGCCTCCTAGGGTCCCCAATCCTAGAAGAATCTTTTCCAAATTTCATCGAGGAAAAAATACAAAATTTTAGTGATATTTCGGAAAGGCTTTTCAAAATTAATATACATTCGGCTTTTACTATTATCCGATACTGTTGTTTTGGACCAAAATTTACGTATAGCCTCCGTTCTTCCCATTTATGGAAACATACATTACTCTTGGACAAAGTAGACAAAATTATACGTAACACATTAACATCAATCCTTAACGTGACTCTGGACGACCGAGCTTGGTTACAAGCCACACTTCCCATTCGTTTGGGTGGTCTCGGCGTCCGCAAAATTTCTAGTATTAGTTTACCGGCGTTCTTGTCCTCGGTCCACGGTACGGAGAAATTAACCAGGAAAATCTTATCATCCTCACTGGTTGATTTTGAAGTACCGTGCTTGACCGATGCTGAGAACGCCTGGAAAATGGCTTGTCCCAATACGGTGTTGCCCGTCAATCCGTCTTCCCAGAGACAGTGGGACGAGCCGCTTTGCAGTTTGACTTCGGATAAACCTTTTGAATACGTCTGTCAATACTGCCGAGCGTGCTCGTCTTTTGGCTGTGGGCGAATGGGAGTCGGGACTTTGGCTTCAGGCACTTCCGTCATCCAACGTAGGCACTATGTTGGATGACGTAAGTTTCCGTTTCGCCACTTGCCTGCGCTTGGGCGCTCCATGTGTTGCTCCTCATCGGTGTCATTGTGGTGAAGCAGTTGACAGCCTCGGACACCATGGTCTGTCTTGCTGCAGGAGTGCAGGTCGCATAGCACGGCACGTCAATATTAACGACATTATCCGTCGTGCTCTTGCCACCGCCGGCGTGCCAGCTGTACTAGAACCTAATGGTTTGGCACGCGCCGACGGGAAGAGACCAGATGGCATGTCGCTATTGCCATGGAAGATGGGTAGGCCTTTGGTATGGGACGCAACTTGTGTCGACACCCTTGCTCCATCCCATCTTCCTAGGTCGGCGGGCTGTGCTGGCGCTGCCGCTGCGGCCGCGGAGGCCCTCAAGCGGCGCAAATATAGTAACCTCATTGGTTGCTATGACTTTGAGCCGTTTGGGGTCGAAACGCTCGGGCCATGGGGTCCGAGTACACATCTTTTGTTTAAAGAAATTGCCCAAAGGCTGGTCGACGCTTCGCGTGACCAGAGGGCTGGCTTATTCTTTGGCCAAAGAATAAGCGTTGCCATCCAGCGTGGCAACGCTGCCAGTCTTCTGGGCACGCTTCCGGATGACGGTGATGAGGAGGAATATTTTGACGCCTAAGTGATATTTTTGAATAATTTGTATTTTAATAATTTTGTATATAGGTAGTTAGTTTTGTCTTTAGATTTGTATGTTTTTAGTTTAGTTTTATATTGTATATATTAGGTTTAAATGTAGGTAAATGATATTTGTGTATAGATAAATAATTTAATAAAAATTATCTAATAGTGCAGTATATAATTGCAACCATTTTCGCACTACATTTTACATTTTTGTTTTTTTTACAATAAGTTTTATTAAAATAAGTTTACTGTATTCAACAGGTCATCAGCTCATCACTACTGTTTATTATATATTTCGTTATACATTTATAACTTGGCGCTGGCGAGGCATCGCGTTCTGTGTACGTTGGCGGTGAAAAGGTTAATCCATCGCAACTTTAACCGAAGTACATAACTACTAACATACGTGAAGGGTTGTCCATCGAAACGTTTGTAGTCAAAGGTCAACCCTCCACTCTGAAGCGGCTGCACGCCCAACAGAATATAAATAGACTTCTCAAAAAACCCGCTACCCTTTTTTCGAGAAATATAGTGTCAGGCTTAGAGACTTTATATTTTGTAGGGAACAGAGTAATGATTCATTGTCGCAAGTGTTCTTAATGTGGACCTATGGAAAAATGGTTTAAGTATGGTTTATGTTGAGAAATATCTCTGATATTAATGTTTTTGTGTCGTATGCAAGACTAGCCTTTTCCCAATTGTGTTGGGGTCAGCTACTAGTCTAACCAGATGCGGCTGAATACCAGTATTTTATACGGAGCGACTGCCATCAGACCTCCGCAACCCAGTTACTGGGCATAGCCGATATCCTAAAGTTAGACTAGTTGTCAGACTTTCGGGCTTCTGACTACTCGTAACGACTGTCATAGGTATTTGTATGACACCCGAGACCGACAGTTGAACGTGCTCTCCGAGACACGGATTGTAACGAATGGTCACCCATCCATGAACTGACCGCAGCAAGCGCTGCTTAACCTCGCAAAACGTATGATCAATGCGGTCGTTAATAAGCCACGATCTCTTTTATGTGGTATGCAATGTCAAAAGTAATTTTCTAGCCTGACATGAGCATCATAAGGTTCAATTTACTTCGTTTCGCGAAGCTGAATTTAATTGCTCCAATATCACTAAGCTTGCACCTTTCGTAAAAGATGATATCACACTTTTTTTACCAACACCGAAGTCAAAAACTACAAACTACGACGTGGTTCGGTCCCTTAGAAAATAATTGAAGATTCTTAAAGGAAACGGTGAGACGGCTAATATTATTCTCACAGTAACAGCCCGTTCACACAGCGCATCCGTTTTAACGGATCCGTCGGTGCTGGATGTGTTGTTCACATCCGTACCGACGGATCAGTTAAACAAATGGCAGCCGCGTCACATCTGGCAGGCAAGATACGATAAAAATAACGGATCTTGTGTGAAGGCACCCATACTTCTCCATACATCGTCATGTACGGATCCGTTTTTTATACTGTTCCAGCATCCAGTTTTGATGATAAAACGGAATGTGTAATAATATCGGCCCAGTATTTTTACTGGATTCGGATTACCGTTGTGTATGTGAACTCGCTCATACAACTACAGGTGCCATCACCAAAATAAAAACGAATCCGCTAAAACGGGTGCAGTAAACAGTTTCTGTGTGAACTAGCTGTTAAATGTAGTCCAAAAATATACCATAGCAGGAAGAATTAATCAAATCACACAGCTGAATTAAAACGGATTATTCAAATTTGATAATCAGCCCATTACTGTTCCGTTTTTGAACACGGGTCTCTTATCAACGTGAGAAGGGTTTGGGATTTAGTCCACCATGCTGGCCAGTTGCAGATTGGCGGACTACACACACAATCGAAAACATTGGAGCTCTTAGGTGTGCAATTTTCCTCACTATGTTATTTTGTTCCACCGATAACATCTATACTAATATTATAAAGCTAAAGAGTTTGTTTGTTTGTTTGAACGCGCTAATCTCAGGAACTACTGGTTGGAATTAAAAAAATATTTTTGTGTTGGAAAGTCCATTTATCGAGAAAGATTATAGGCTATATCACGCTACAATCATTAGGAGCGGAGCATAAAAGAAAAATGTTGCAAAAACGGGAAAAATGTCCACCCGTGCGAAGCCGGGACGGGCCGCTACTAGTAAGTGATAAGTACTACAGTACCCAGCAGTAAATATTACACATCGAGCTATAGAAAAAGAAAATCGGCTAGCTTCGGCTTTCATAGAGCGTCGTCTCTGTCACTCATACCTATATGACGTTTTGTCGCTTTGTGTGACAGAGATGACGCTCTATAAAGCCAAAGCTACCCAATATCTCTTTCTAAAGTTCGATGTATAATATTTACTACCGGGTACTGTAAAGAATGATGTCCACAAAACGGCTCGCATCGCATCGGATCGGAACGGATTTTACTATCTTTAAACGATATTAAATCGTGTACACAGTATTTAAAGTCTATATTACCAAGCCGCGTACAGCTGCTTGACTGCGGGTGTCTTCCGCGACACGCGATCGGCCCCGTTCGCCTGTTGTCGTATCCGATCGGATCCTTTCAAAAATTAGAACACGTCATCACGGTAGGAACGAAACTATTTGACTAGGCGCAGAAACGGATACGTTCACAAGCGACGGTACGCATCCGATCGTATGCGCCGACATCCTGCCGGAAGCGATCGGTTGTCGCCGCATCCGTTCGTATCCTTTCCGATCCGATGCGATGCGAGCTGTTTGGTTGAAATCATCCCTTGGTCCCGATCCGCACTTAAATTCGAAAAGTCAGAGATGCGGGTCTCAAGCCTTCCAGCATGAAAGGCAACCACTCGGCTATCACATTAAACTAATATTGTAAAACCACTATTTCTTAATTAAAATCCCATAATAACACGCAAGAAATAATAAAACTGGTACACAAAGCAACCACACTTGCTCAGTAAAAACATCTTTACTTTGACTGTTGACTCGCACCTAATACAATTTGCTTCGCTCGCAATGAGATGCACCATTGCACTGAAAGCTGGGCTTCAACATTATTGTGTAAGCCAACGCAATAAAGATGTTGAGCAAACAAAGGACAAAAATTGCATACCAGTTATGATTGTCTGGCGAATATGAAACGCAATCAGGGCGGTTTGAGTACAATAATACCCCACTAAACGCGAGGGATGCTTTCCGGACAGGGTTTGATGAAATAACAAGCCAAACAAAGAATTAAAGTGCTATCATTGCAAAAATTTTACAGAATCAGCCTATTAATTGCAGAAAAGTGTTTACTTAACATGAGAAATACTGCCGCGCGATTCATAAACACAGTAAGTAACATTTTGGTCAAAAATTTGTTGATCATATATCCGTAATCACAATCTTATGGTGATTACGAATATATATTCAACTCATTATTGACCAAAATGTTACTTACTGCGTTTATGAATCGCGCGGTAGAATAATTGTCTAATGTTTTTGAGTAGCATTTCATTTGCGTTCTTGCAAAAGTCTTTCGTAGCAAACAACACTGTTTTGTATTGCTTGCCGAACACTTATAATGCGATTAATATCAGTCTGAATTTTCTAAAATTCCAAGGCCTGAATAAATCGCGTAAAGCGGGATAAATTAGCGCGAATTTAAAAAATCGCGTTATAACGAATTCGCGTTGTGCGGGGTCGCGTAAAGCGGGGTATTACTGTATTTCTTTCCGGATTTTTTATCTCGTTCATTGTTAGCCATTTCCTCTTCAAATTTTTTGATGTGAAACATCTTATGCGGCGGCTCGGGTGTGAGAGAACGACTGTTGCGTGGCGAACTCGCGATGGCAGACCTTCGTAAGTCGTCAGCTCTCGTCGGTTGGATTCAGCTACTTTTTTTTTCACTGCCTCGTTGGTCTAGTGGTGGTAAGCGCGACTGCTGATCGTGAGGTCCTGGGTTCGATCCCCAGGTCAGGCAAAGTGTTATCGGGTTTTCCATTAGGAATTTCTAAGTAGCAGCCCGGAGTCTGGATGTGTGCTTGGTTAATGGCAATAGGCTCGCCCCCTATTACATGGGACTTAAACATAACTCGCGAAACGAGGGTGTACTAAAAACACCTGTGCCGAACCCTTTGGGGAATATAAGGCGTGATGATGTTATGTTACTTTTTTTACAAAGTATATATCAACTCGGAAAGGGATCGTCACCGTATCAACTTGAGCCGTTCAGTATTCTTTGTATGAAACTGCCTACTGCAACGCACACTAATCGGAATCGTAACGTAATCGCCTCGCCTCGGGACAAGCTCCCGAACCGCGTGGTGCGGTGCGTAGTCCCCGCGCTTACGTCTCTTCGTCCACCCTTGCCCCGCGGGCTGCCTGCAGCACACTACTGTTACTGCGAGCCGTAAGCTCGGCGTCGCCTAGCTGTAGCCGAGTCGGCGTATCGGAGCTGCTGATCCGCTTTGGTTACGTGCCTACGTCAGGTTGACGCCTGTTTGACGGCGAGGCGAAAGGCGATACGGTGACGATCCCTTTCCGAGTTGATATGTGTGCTTTGACCATTACCACGCGTCCTACGACGGTTTCATTTTTTTCCAGTAGTTCTAGAACGAATGCTGTCGGCTTACTAACGTAAAGGTCAAGTGAATTTTGAATCGGAAATACTCGTTTCGCACATACTATTTAATTAAATTGAAAACTTTATTCATATCTATGTTTGATACAAATTGTGCATGTCGCAAAAAAATAAACCAAAATGTTATAAGACAGTTTGTTACATTCAAAATTCGCTTACATTGGCGATACGTCTACGATACTATACGTGTTAGGCCTGTACCTACGCGATACGCTAAAATAAACCTTATGAACAAACGCATAAAGGTAAACCTTTCCTTTCTTCGAAGCTGAAATACAAAGGCATCATTTAGATAGGCTTGAACAAGAGCCTGACGTTTGATCGAGATATGTAATAAAGCGGTAGACACACCCTCTGAAATACCCGCCTTAAATTATCACCCCTAAGGCATTTTTAGCTGAACAAGAAAGGTATATCATGACAGGAAAGGGAAAAATGGTTTATAAGTATTTAATCTTAACTTATTTTACACTGGTCCTGGTAGTACGTAGGTATGTGACATTCTACATAAAAAATTGTTTGTTTAGCATGAAAAATCGATTAATAAATTTACGATTTTTCTTAAAAAAATAATCGATTTTGTTATATTAATCGATTTTTCCCTAATTTTTAAATTAGACATGGGGTGGATTAGGTCAAAACGACACCTAATCCACGTAATACTAGTATTTCAAAATATCTAATCCGAATATCCGCGAAGAAATTCCCCGCTTCTTTTTGATTTCATTTCCAAGCGATAATTTTTTTTAGACGTCTCACTCTTTCGATTTCTCCTATATCTTGGGTGCATAGTTCGCGCTCCGGGCATAGCAGACCAGACTTAATGTCGGGTGGGCAGATGAAAAATCGGTTATGATTTATTTTTGATTATTAACATTAATTATTTGTAACATTAAAATCACGTATTAAAATCGATGTTTACTTTTAGAAAAATCGATTTTAATCGATTATTTTTTCACATCCCTAGTTGTAAGTATATGATAAAACATTTTAACAAAAATAAAACCGACTTAAAACATGGTTGGACCTACTAAAGACGCTGCTCGTAACATAATCACATCATCACATTATGCGTACTGTTCTGAGTTCCATTGTCTATCTCCGAAGTTCTTCATCAGATCTTCACCAAATTTAAATGGGACCAATCTGGATGTATGTCCCTTCAAATAAAAAAAATAATATCTAAATCGGTTTATAAATGACGGAGTTATAAAGTAAAAAACATTTTAAAAAAAAACAACCGAATTGAGATCCTCCTCCTTTTTTGGAAGTCGGTTAAAAATAATTATTTTTGCCTTGTACTCTCAAGTTTGAAGGAATCGGTGAAACAGAAAGTATGGCAGAAGAAAAATATTTATTTACACACAAATAAAGACGTTAACGATAACTACCTCGTTGGTCTAGTGGTGGCAAGCGCGACTGCTGATCGTGAGGTCCTGGGTTCGATCCCCAGCTCGGGCAAAGTGTTATTTAGTTTTCCGTGTGGAATGTCTCAGTAGCAGCCCGGAGTTTGGATTTGTGCTCGGTTGATGGCGATAAGCTCACCCCCTATTACATGGGACTTAAACATAACGGCGATATGAGGGTGTAACTATACACTTTTTCCCAATTATAAGACGCACATACCATCACTAATAAAAACAAAAAAAAAACAGGTTTTTTTTTACTGGCAAAATCGCGCAGTGATAGTATGATGATGATGGTAGACGTGATAGTAATACAATATAAAATACACAAAAAACGCCAGAACTTTCCTCAATAGGGTAGGCAGAAACTTCACGGCGCTAGGTGCTATTGTAGTGGTATACTTACTTACTAATATAGTCTATATACTAGAGGTATGTGAACGTATGTAGCTCCTTATAATATTGATTTGAGTTCCTAATAAAGTTAGTTATGTACCATCTTTCGTGTGTTTAACTTGTCTCCCAATACATCCCGTACACTATAATGAATTAGTTCCTCTGCGTTTTGCTTATTCATGGATCGTTATGCATGCGCGCCGGTGGCGAGTACGTGGGCACTCAGAGTGGGGACTCCGGACATCCAATAAGTGACGGATAACGGCGACACGAGGTGGTCACGTGCCGACGTCGCACTGCGAGGGTGTAGAAAGAGACGAAAAAGTCTCTCCTATGACGTGCCATACAGGCGTAACACACGAACTCAGGAAGCGTAACTTCGTCTTCAGAACTACTACGTACTGAAGAACCATCTTCCGAAATCTTACACTAGGGGGTTTTAGTACGGTAAACATCCCAGAGCCCCCGGCGCACCCGGGAGGAAACCAGCAAATTGAAAATAAAACATAACATCATGCCTGTATTCCCTGAAGGGTTGGGCTGAAGTGTATAGTAACACCCTCATTTCGCCGTTATGTTTAAGTCCCGTATAATAGGGGGCGAGCCTATTGCTATAAACCAGGCACAATTCCAAACTAAATAACGCTTTTCCCGACCTGTGGTTGAACCCAGAACCTTACAATCAGCAGGCGCGCCTGCCACCACTGGACCATAGAGGCAGCCCCTCGAAAAAACCCCTCGAATAAATCGACTTATAACTATCACTTAAACTATTTCTACTTAAGACACTGTATACTATCAGTTCACGCCAAAATAAAACACCATCATCATAATCTCCCTGCCCTTATCACACTAGGTCGCGTTCGCACAACATGTATTTTTCCACTCTCCTCTATCAGCCGTCATCTCAGTACTCACTCCTTTCTTACCCATATCATCCTTCACACAATCCATACATCTTTTCTTTGGCCTATCCATCCAAATTAATTTTTGACACTCAAAATAAAATAAAACACCATACAAAATATATCAACAGCATTCTTTTTAAGCGTCCTCGTCGTCCCGTATCTTTACATAGTATTAGGTCCCCACCTATGAAATCAGCGTTTTGTATGGACATTTTTAAAGAAGTAGCATTTTTATACTAACATTTTATTAATTTATTTAACAACTATGAACATTAGTGTTTTAAAACTTTTATGCACTAATATTTAAATACTAAGATAACGTATGCCACTTAGATTATGCGACAAAAATAAGTTTTGGCTAAGTTCAAACAAAAATAGTGGTCATTTCTGCTAACAAAAAGAAGAGTCATTTTTAAGATATTGTTTATGTTTAGAAAACTATAAGTAATAAGGTTTTTTTACTATTGGTAGTTGTCTATGATGGTCATTATTCGATATAATATCAAGCAATTGATGAATATTTTAAATCATAGAAGTGACGAGGTTCTCTATTTGTGAGAAAAAAACGCCAATTTCATAGGTGGGGACCTAATATATAGGTAAAACAAAGTCGCTCCCGCTGTCTGTACGCTTCGATCTTTTAAACTATAAACTACACAACGGATTTTAATCCAGTTTTCAGCAATAGAGTGATTCAAGATGAAGGTTTATATGCCCCACATTAGTATCTACATAGCACCCGTGCGAAGCCGGGGCGGGTCGCTAGTATAATATAAAGGCCGTGACACATCAATTTGGCCCCACCGACCCCACATTACAATGACAGTACTATACTCATTGCCACCCTGATCACGCGTGCAATCAATGGCGCATTGAGGCTTCTAATACTGTTCCACGGAAAACGGGATCGGCTTAGTGAGTACTTTCTACTATTTCATATTACTCGTATGTTCGGAGAACTGTGAACAATTTTAAGACTGAAATAGTGTATTCCTGACAGGTACGCAATATCATGCATTGAAATGTAACTCTGTAATAGGTATTCTAACTACAAGGAATACAGTGAATAGAATTTCAAAATATCAGGTAATAGGGACAGCAAAATGTGGAGTCAGCAAATAAAATACGCTATTTTTTTGGAAATGTTTATGTAAGGTTAGTCGGAAAGGGGGTACTAAGCCGCGGGCCACTTAATGTATCACTGATGATTGTTTTAAAGAAAGTGTTAAAATTTCAAAATTCGAAAAAAAAGACATGCTATATTATTTTTATTTTTTCAGAAATTCTTCATACTTGCTTTATTTACGAATTCAGAAAATGGAGTTTCTAATCCGTGACCCCAAATATGACCTAAAATGTAAACACAGCTGATTATAATTGAGGATAAATAGAATTTGGCGTATTTTTTGTAAAATCTTTGAACAGCTATTTCTCTTATACTAATGACTTTTGGGGAAAGTTGTAAAACAAAAGTTATCCATTATTATGGGTACTTTAACATCCTTTCGGCTTAGTACCCCCTTTCCGACTAACCTTGTATAACTTCTTATGTATACAATTATAAAAGAAGAAACTGACTGACAGATATCTTCTTCTTCCTGCCCTTAACCCACACGAGGTGGGGTTCGGCACAACATGTATTTCATAAATCCATGTTGTTAGAGGTTCTGGCTTATTTTTTTATGACCGGCCGCCTGCCTGACATCAACCCTCCTTGGGAATACTCGTTGCGCCGTCGCGTGGGTGACCCAATGTGCTTGCTGATGTTATGCACTGGGTCCCAAAATGATATGAATGTCAATCTTATCGCCGACAACTGACTGACAAGGAAGGATTTTTCAAAATTCCTTACTCATGGGGATGAAAAAAAATCATGCGAGTGATCCCGCTGGCAAAAGCTAGTTCATATATATATCGGGCTTCATATACATAAGGCAGAGTAAATCTAATTTGTAAAATACGTCCTTATCTATACTAATATTATAAAGCTGAAGAGTTTGTTTGTTTGAACGCGCTAATCTCAGGAACTACTGGTTGGTATTGAAAAAATATTTTTGTGTTGGATAGTCCATTTATCGAGGAAGGTTATAGGCTATCACAACATCACGCTACGACCAATAGGAACGGAGCATAAATTAAAAATGTTGCAAAAACGGGAACAATGTCCACCCGTGCGAAGCCGGGATGGGCCGCTCGTTATGAATATACTACGATTCAGTTTATCATTATTCATAAAATAATACCCAGGCATTATAAATAACATAACATTACATCACGCCTGTATTCCCCGAAGGGTTGGGCAGAGGTGTATAGTAACACCCTCATTCCGCCGTTATGTTCAAGTCCCATGTAATAGGGGCAAGCCTATTGCCATCAACAGGGCACAAATCCAAACTCCATGCTACTACTGAGGAATTCCACACGAAAAAAACTTAATAACACTTTGCCCGTCCTGGGGATCGAACCCAGGACGTCTCAATCAGCAGTCACACTTGTCACCACTCGACCTACGAGGCAGTATTATAAATAACTAGCGATCCGCCCCGACTTCGCACAAGTGCTATAAATCTTGGACATATAAACCTTCCTCTTGAAGCACTCTATCTATTGCTGAAAACTGCATTAAAATCCGTTGCGTAGTTCAAAAGATCCAAGCGTACAGACAACGGGAGCGACTTTGTTTTATACTATGTAAAGAAGATGTCTTCATTAAACATTTGATCCATAACATACAACATGTATCATACAGATGGATGTTGTTCCCTCGTCTACTTATTTACGGAATTTCCACGAAATATGGCTCTGGCTTTAGGGCAGCTAAAGCCTGCATCACATTACGCGGAAATGACATGGCCGAACTTTCGCCACCAAACACCACTATATTCGTTTCCATGTAATTTAATATTCATGATCTCATAAGCGGGCAATCGGTAAGCCCGCGCAGGAATTATCGTGTGATGTGGTGTTGGCCTTATAGATTTTATTCTTTTTACTTTTTTATTTTATACGTAAAGATATCTAGATGACAATACCTATAGATATTTTTGTACATAAATATCTACACTAATATTATAAAGATGGTATTCCAGCCATAGTTCAGAGGACATGTGAGCCTGAGCTGTCTCCTGTGCTGACGCGCCTCTTTCGTCTCTCTCTTGAGACTGGTCAAGTGCCGAAATCGTGCAGACCCTGCCAACTATAGGCCCATCTCAGTTACGTCCATACTCTGCAAGACTATGGAACGTATACTTAATAGTAGGCTCCTAACGTACCTAGAAGCTAATGACCTCCTCAGTGACCGGCAATACGGATTCCGCCGAAACCGGTCTACTGGAGACCTTCTACCGTACGCCACTTACACATGGGGTGAGACCATCGAGAAACATGGGGAAACGCTCGCCGTTTCCCTGGACATCTCGAAGGCTTTCGACAGGGTTTGGCATGACGGCCTTATTCGTAAGCTTTCTTCATTTGGCTTGTCCACCGGTTTCGTTGCGTGGATATCGGACTTCCTGAGGGATCGTTCGATTCGAGTATTAGATCTGCATGATCTAATACCCCCGTGCCCTTTTTTCTATCGGACGGCCAGAAACACGAAAAAGCGCCATTGGTTCATGGTTGATATACCAAAAACCCGAACGAAGCGTTTTGATTCCACTTTCATTGTGAAAACCGCCAAACAGTGGAATGCGCTGCCCGAGTGGGTGTTCCCCGACAGTTACAATCTGGGTGTCTTCAAGTCACGAGTGAATCGGTTTCTTCTGGGCAAGCGTGCTACATCGTAGACCGCATCATCGCTTAACATCAGGCGTGATGGCGGCCAAACGCAGGCCTAGTAACAAATAAAAAAAAAATAAAAAAAGCTGAAGAGTTTGTTTGAACGCGCTAATCTCAGGAACTACTGGTTGGAATTGAAAATATATTTTTGTGTTGGATAGTCCATTTATCGAGGAAGTTTATAGGCTATATAACATCACGCTACGACCAATAGGAGCGGGGCATAAATTGAAAATGTTGCAAAAACGGGAAAAATGTCCACCCGTGCGAAGCCGGGACGGGCCGCTAGTATATAAAGGTTTTATTTAGCTTCACTTCGTATATTTGTTTGTTTGATTCAAATCTCACGACAGATGTTTCAACTACTTCCGCTTAACCGATTCTCCTGAAACTTCGCACACAAATTCAGGTCCCATAACAATACGACATTATAATAATTTAACCGTTTAATCCTCAAATGCTGATCTGCAGTACTGCATGATAAAACCGTTTAACTTAAAAGATTTTTCATGGGATTATTTAAACTAAGTATTTATGATAGGAAAGATATCGATTGCAATAATTCAAACAAAGACAGAAATACAATATGAGTGAGACAGAATGACTAGTCAACCACCTTGCATATCCATTCTTTATTAGCACAGCTTAATAACGGTCTTGGTCATCACTCTTGACAGTGCGTCAGTAATCGCAAACCCCCCTGCATCAATGACGTAGCCACCCGTTGTAATCCCCAAAATATTTAGGCTGGCCATTTCTCGTTCACTGGTGACTAACTACTTTGATTGATGTCTGGTGTGCAAATGGAGCCCGCAATAGTCGTTAACTTGTGCCTACGTAAAGGATGATTTCCACCGAACGCCTCGCATCGCATCGGATCGGAACGGATTTTACAATCTTTAAACAATATTAAATCGTGTACACAGTATTTAAAGTCTATATTACCAAGTCGCGCACAGCAGCTTGACCGCGGGCGTCTTCCGCGACACGCGATCGTAGCCGAAAGTACCCTGCCACGCGCGATCGGCTCCGTTCGCATGTTGTCGTAACCGAACACGTCAACACGGTAGAAATGAAACTATTTGACTAGGCGCAGAAACGTATCCGCGTTCGCAAGCGACGGTACAGAGCCAATCGCATGCGTCGACATCCTGTCGGACAAAATCGGCTGTCACCGCAGACGTTCGTATCCTTTCCGATCCGATGCTATGCGAGCCGTTTTGTGGAAATCATCCTTAACTTGCCTAGACGTAGCTACACAATGAAGAAACTGCCAATTGATAATAATAAAGCTAGCCTGATGTTTGGAACTGAGCCAAACTAGATAAGAGAAAGTACTTGTAATTCTAGTACTTCTAGTGGAGGAGCCAGGAATCTTTCTAGGTAGGTTGTATATTGCCTGATACTGATCTTAGCATTTCGAATTCCCGACAAGATAGGTTGTAAAAGTCAGGGTATCTGTCGTTGCGTGTAAAATATTGAATTAAGGCTGGATGCTCAACTTATTGGTGATGGCGAAGAAAGATCATTAGGGTCTTCTCTCGTGTCCAGAGCTGCACCATACACATAACATCACGCCTATATTCCCCGACGTGTTGGGCAGAGGTGTATAGCAACACCTTCATTTCGCAATCCTATGTAATAGGGGGCGAGCCTATTACAAGCATCCGGGCACAAATCCAAACTCCGGGCTGCTACTGAGGAATTCCACATGGAAAAACCAAATAACACTTTGCCCGACCTGGGGATCTAACCCACGACCTCACGATCAGCAGTCGCGCTTGCCACCACTAGACCAACGAGGCAGTTATACGATAATAGATAACGCCGTGGTGAAAAGATTAGCTAGTCAGCAAGGTTGGTAGCGAGGCTGACGGACCAGAGTGAGCCGGACGTACTTACTTAAGTATCGTCACTCGTAGAGGTCCTTTCATTAGGGTGAAAACACATCAGCGTGTTGCGGCATCACAATAAACAAGCCTGATGCGTCTCAACTGCAACACCAAAAGTCTCTTAAAAAAACTTTCAAAATAAACGGTTTTAACCTGCAGTACGCCTGCAGCATCAGGATTTGTGGATTAAAGGTTGAAATTGTTATAATCTTGTATTGTCATGGGAATTGAATCTGTATGCGAAGTTTCAGGAGAATCGGTTAAGCAAATGTAGTTGAAAGATCTGTTGCAAGATTAGAAAGAAACAAACAAATATACGAAATGAAGCTAGTTAATTAAAAAATATGCTTTGTGTAACGCATTATATTATGGCCACTGCCCTGCCTTACGAGATCGCTGTGCGTGGTGGGATTGTTGCGGCGCATTTCTTTCTTTGCGGCACCGCACTATTTGCGATTCCACTCATAGTCAAATACTACAGAAAATAGCAGTGATAGCCTAGTGATGTGACCATCGAACTGCCAAGCCATAGGTTTCGAGTTCAAACCCAAGGCACGCACCTCTGGCTTTTCGAATTCATGTGCGTATTGTATAATTATCACTTGCTTAAAAACGGTGAAGGAAAACATCGCGAGGAAACCAGCATGCCTGAGAAATATTACTCGACGGCATGTGAATCCAGAGGTCCATAGGCGGCATAAACTCTGACATCAGGTTATTCACTAACCACACGAAAAGAAGAAGACTGAAAATACATGTTATCGACCCAAAAAAGTTATGCAAAATTAATTTTATTTAACATAGTCAAACAACCAAGTCTATAAGTGAGTCCTGTCAAAGTCCTCAGAGGAATTATTAACCAGAATTATGTAAAGCCTTACGAATGGTATATAAATTAAAATCAAACCCAATGGATGAATTGCTCGAGTTAATTTGCATTTGTTATTTTAAATGTTTCGGTTACGTTTCTGAAGTGGAGATTATTTCCATGATAGACTTGGATTAAAGATTCAGATGATTCAAAATCGGAGAACTAGGATATGATATGAATGCTGATGTTCTCAACAAACTTGATCGACGTCTTAATAACTGCATTCGATTCGTCTTCAATCTTCGTAAATATGACCATATCTCTGGGTATCGGTTGCTACTGAAATGGTTGCCCATTCGCCAACGTAGAGTCCAAAGAGCATTGACTAACTTGTTCTCGTTTCTCTACTCTCCCACTTCCCCTACTTATCTAACTTCTCACTTTCAGTACATATGCTCCAATCATGACAGGAATCTTCGCTCTTCACACAACCGTCTCCTTCAATGTCCCTCTCACCGTTCTAACTTTATACACTCTTCCTTCTTTGTTCAGTCCATTCTTCCGTGGAATGCGCTCCCCTTGGAAATCAGGATGGCTACCAGTCGCTACTCCTTTAAAATTAAAGTGCGTGAGTATCTTCATAAGGAACTGGCAGAATCTCAGCACTGATTTATCTTTGTATATATAGGTATATTTGTTGGTATTGTATAATATACTAAATTAATTAATATATATGAATGTAAGTATATGTATATAATATCTATTATTTATAAGTTTATTAATATATATATATAATATGTATGTAGGTAATATTATTGCCAAGAATGTTCAGTTTTCTTTGTGTTTATTTTTAATATCGTACCACATGACATAGCTCTTTTTAGCGCACCTACCATGTTTTCTCTGCATCACCCTAAGGTCGACTGGTAGAAAATGCCTAAGGCATTAAGTCCGCCTCTGTATAAATTTTGTGCGAAAGTATAAATAAATAAATAATATTGTGGCGATATCTACCACCCCACATGCGAACTACGCAGTACGATGACTATGTCAAAAATCAAAATAAAAATCATTTTTTTTTATTTCACATAAACCAATACAGGTGCTTATGAAACGTCGAATTTAGGTGCACGGTTCCAATTAGTTGTTTCCTATGGAGAAGAGCCGGCAAGAAACTCCATGGTTACTCTTTTAAAAATAATACCTTTAACAATTTCAGTGGATACAGTACAATGATTTAGGATAGTGAGAGAACAATGAGGTCCTGACCACAGACCAATGAGTAATATAGTACTAAAAGACTTGAGTACAAAAACTAACAAACAAAAATAAAATTTAAAAAAAAGTAATATGAATAATATTGTAGTAATTTACAAATTTATAGATGCAGGTCCACAAAGTTCTCACATTTACAAAAGTGAAAAGGAAGCTAAACTATATAAAACAATTGACATAATTAAATGTCATCAAAACTTAGCTAAAAAATCATTGTAAAATAAGATAAAGATATCTTGAGAGTAATGATAGCAATAAAAAAAAATAAAAAATATATAATCTTAATTGAGGATAGTTAGTAGACGTACACATATGTTTTTAATGAGGTTCCAGGGAAGCCACATGTGCAAGAACTAATGCCAAACATCCCTGTCGTCAACGTAGTCCTTAGTCTTGTAATATGCTTTTTGAGTGAGGACACGTTTAATATAGGTTTTGAATTTTCCCTCGGTAAGATCAGTTACAGATTTCGGCAGCTTATTATAAAAAATTACGCCATTTCCTAAAAATGACTTACTAGTTTTACTTAATCTAAATTTAGGTACCTCAATTTTATGTTTATGCCGTGTGTTTTTATCATGAAAATCGCTCCTGACATTAAACAAATGCAATTTTTTTCTAACATACAATATATTTTGAAAGATGTAAAGTGACGGCAAAGTTAGTATGCTAATATCTTTAAACACGTTTCGAAGGGACTCGCGGGAACCCAGGTTATAAATCGCACGGATTGCTCTCTTTTGTAAAATAAAAATCGAATCGACGTCAGCTGCTGAGCCCCACAACAGAATGCCGTAGGCCATAATGCTGTGGAAATAAGCGAAGTACACTAACCTAGCTGTAGCCACATCAGTCAGCTGCCTAATTTTCCTAACTGCATAAGCAGCAGAACTTAACCTCGCCGACAGGGCAGTAATATGAGCACCCCACTGCAATTTAGAGTCGATAGTTATACCTAAGAATACGGTCTCATTAATTGTATCAAGTTTGTTGCCATCGAGCATTAAATTTAAACCTACTTGGGGTACATTTGGTAGTGAAAACTTAAGGCATTTTGTTTTATTTGCATTGAGTAATAGATTATTGGCTGTAAACCATTTAGAAAGAACAGTTAGGCTCTCATTGACATGTAAAACGTCCCTATCTTTTCTATCTATTTTAAAATATTAAAAAATTATTAATATTAATTATTTTAAAATATTTAAAATTTAAAATATTATGTAGCAGACTACAGCGACAATAATGACAACTACCAAATATGACGTCGCAGAATCCTGCATCGCGATATCAAAATTTAACCCGCCGATGGTATAGACAACATCAACCGTTGGGCAGTAACCAGCCAGCCATAAGACCCGCCTGGTAGGAGGATCCTCCCTTTTCGATAGAGGAACACTTAACCTCGTTCCTCCACATTATTACCCTTGAAACCTGCTGCACTGTGTGATTTCTGGTGAAACAGGCTATCTGCGCTCTTTTTGGGGGAACAGGAAATTAAGATAATATCAGTCAATTGGGAAGAACCACGACATGAGTCTAGTGTTGAAATAATAAAACTATTATATAATGAGGCCCATTACTGTTCTCGTTATCAAAATGCATTGTCACGTCGTGAACTGTATAATCAAATTAATCTAAAGAGATTTGGTAAGCCAACTCCCCAATTAATTAATTAATTGCTTAATGTCCAAAACCTGTTTTAACGAATCATAAATTTCAATCCAGCGTAAAGCCCAATCGTTCAGCCTAACCTTTCCCCAACTATGTTGGGGTCAGCTTCTAGTCTAACCAGATGCGGCTGAATACCAGTGTTTTACACGGAGCCATCAGACCTCCACAATCCACTGGGCAATGCCGATATCCTAAGGTTAGACATATTGTCAGACTTTCAGGCTTCAGACTACCCTTAACCTGTAATGACTGTCATAGGAATTCGTATGACACCCGGAAGCGATGGCTTTACGTGCTCTCTGAGGCACGGGGCTCTCGATGTGTAACGAATGGTCACCCATCCATGGACTGACCGCGGCAAGCGTTGCTTAACCTTGCAAATCATATGATGCGCGCGGTTATTAATTAGGCACGAATCTCTCAGCGTAAAGGTCCATATAAAGCCTATTATCTCCTACGAAAATTATTATTTCCAGTTAATTCATTACACTAGCCGTTATCTTATGAAAACAGGTACTTTTTTTTATAAAACTTTGCCCCACACTAAGATTTCTCCTGTATCATCTTCACACGCACTAATATCCAGACCCGGAACAACTATCTGTAGGCCATTCTGGTTCCGTGCGGGAATCGAACCCACGACCCGTAGCGTAGAAGCCGATCGCTCAGCCACTGCACCAAACGTGTCGTCAACAAAGAAAAACAAACAAAAAATCAAAGCTCATTATTTAACAGATTGGGTTTTATGTAGTAACATATCTTGGATCCACTGTAGTTTGGCGTGTGGTAAATGTTTCAGTAGACTAGCACAAATACAGTCGAGTTATTCACGTAAACGCAGCGGAATTTTGAATCGGAAATACTTGTTTCACACATACTATTTAATTAAATTGATTATTCATATCTATGTATGATACAAATTGAGCATGTCGCAATAAAATAAACCAACATGTTATACAAGGTTAGTCGGAAAGGGGGTACTAAGCCGCGGGCCACCTAAAGTATCACTGATGACTATTTTAAAGCAAGTGTTAAAATTTCAAAATTCGATAAAAAAATTGCATGCAAAAATATTTTTATTTTTGTTTAAAATAAAAAAAACATAGGTACCTGTTTTAGTTATGAATTCAGAAAATTAATTTTCTATTCCGTGACCCCAAATATGAAGTAGTTTGTAAAAACAGCTGATCATAGCTATGGACAGATAGATTTTAGCATATTTTTCACGAAATCTTTGAAAAGCTATATATATCTCTTAAACTATCAAGTTTTGGGGAAAGTTGTACAACAAAAGTTATCTCTTATTATGGGTACTTTCACACCCTTTCGGTTTAGTACCCCCTTTCCGACTAATCTTGTAGAACAGTTATTAAACAATTGGGTGCAGCTGAGATGAGAATGCTAAGAGGGATGTGTGGTATTACGCGAATGGATAGAATTAGAAATGAGTATGTAAGAGGAAGCCTAAAAGTGGCGCCGGTGACTGAGAAGTTGTGTGGAAACCGATTTTCATGGTATGAGCATGTGATGTGGAGAAACAAGGAACATGTCGTGAGGAAAGTATTGAGTATGAATTTGGACGGTTATAAGAGTAGAGGAAGACCAAAGAAGCGATGGATGGATAGTGTGAAAGATGATATGGCTAGAAAGGGGGTGACTACTGAAATGACGGCTAATAGAGAGGTATGGAAGAAGAAGACATACTGCGCTAACCCCAAATAGGTTGGGATAAGGGCAGGAGAATGATGATGTTATAGAACAGTTATATTTTCGATTCAAAATTAGCATAAATTAGCGAAACGTTTACGATACTATACCTCAAACATGCGTGATAGGCCTACAGCCTTTAGTTTGTATATCCGTAAACACAACCACGATGCAGGACAAATCCTAGTATGCTAGATTAAAAAAAAGAGAATCAGTGGTGTCGATTCTGTTTCGCATTTTGACAGGACTAAACTATACTAAGGGTGTTTGTCTCTTTCTATTTCAATAGAAAAAAAGTGACAGTTGCGTTTAGTCTAGTTTAGTGCTGTCAAAAATTAACATCTACAATTGGACTTTAAAAGAGAACTTGACCCCGGAGTTTGTTCATATCTTTCTACTGAGAGGTAGTCAGATAGGAAACTCAGGCGCCAACTAGTACTTAAACTTATATATAAAAGAGTTTTAGAAGATCTATTTAAAGAATAAACATTTTTTTTTCAAATAAAATTCCGAAGCCTTAGTTCGCTTTGCAGCGACTATGCAAGCCTCATTATGTACGTCTTATATTATTAGATACTAAAGAATAAAATTAAATATAAAAAATCACATACATAAAAAAATATATATTATATACAAGGTTAGTCGGAAAGGGGGTACTAAGCCGCGGGCCACCTAAAGTGTTACTGATGACTATATTAAAGCAAGTGTTAAAATTACAAAATTCGAATTTTTTTTCCATGGAAAATAATCTTTATTTTAGTTTTTCCGAAAATTCTTCATCTCTGCTTTAGTTATGAATTGTATATCGTCATCAGGGAACACAATTTCACCGACACGGACCCCCACAACAGAGGAATCAGTGACACTCCCAATCAACCCCTTCCAAAGAAAGCAATAGATGTTAACAAATCCACAGATTAATAAACAATCTCAATTCATTTCTATTATAATTATCTACTATTCTGTATGTAATTAACTAATCCATCTTGTTAATTATAAAAACCAACACTTTTATTATCCAACCAAAAAGTAATCATAGACTAAAAATAACTAATTAGGGGGGACATGAGCTAGAGTTGCCCCTCTATTAATCGATATTTCATTCGAAACCATTTTAAGACTGATACAAATCAGGTACCATGATGACTTGGTATAGATTGTCTTCATTGGTACCGTTTCCATCAGTACCGTGCATTGCATATAGGCAATTAAGCAGTGCCTACTTCTTTAGATTTAATTAAATACTCCATCTTTAACTATTACTATAATTAAAATAAGCGTGTATGGCTGTGATTTTTTTGGTCAGAATCGTATTGAAATAGGCTTAAGCGTACAATTGAAAGGTGAAATCACTAGTCCCTGCCTACCTAGTCCGAAAACCAATGCGCGCCGCTGGTCTCCATCAACCCTTGTATCTCATACATTTTTGTTTTCACAAAATACATTATTAATATTTCATCCTTACATATAGTCCTATACTGGCATCAAACTTGCTCCCATCCTCATCAATCATCGGTTTTCAAAACATGCCGTCATGTAAACTCCTTATCATGACCATCTTAATACAAATCTCAACCTTAACAGCATACATTTAAAGAGCAGTTTGTTTTGGCTCGGATAATATTTATCGTATTACAATTTTATTATGGGGTAGTTTGTAAAGTGATTACATCACATATTTTGGTTGATATACAGCAAACAAACAGCCAATATGGCTGCCCCTTAATTTACGGTAGAATAACAGTAACTGAAGTAGAAAAGCTGAATATAGAGGGAAAACTTCAAAAGAACATAAATTCAAAGATTTCTTCGTATTTTTGTTCAAATATTTGACCTTTAACTCAATTAATGGAAGTGCTTTGGAGAGATTAGAATAAGTAAGTATGTAGAAAAAAAATCTTAAGCAGTATTTGCTTCAAAAAAATACAGTACAGGAGTGCCTATAGTCCTGCTGTTAAAATTGTGTATAAATGGTAAACAAACCTTCAGTCGACATACTCATTTTTAGGAAAACTCATAATTTATCCTAATTTAATAATGTATATTTTCAAACAATTCTTAAAGCGAAATAATGTTTTCCAATCAAAAGTTTGTTTATCATTTATTCAAAATTTTAATGGACGGACTATACCAACGTCACGTGATGTCCGGTAACGTGGCGTGATGTCACCGGACATCAAAGGCGACACGGATAACGGGACATTTGTTTATGAATACGCTTCTTTAGTCCCAATTAGAACGCTAATAACTCTATCATCTTCACGTTTTATATAAAAGAAAGTAACATAACAGGAAATATTTCTTCAGCGTTTATGTCAATATTTTATGAACGAGGAGGATAATGTATAAAAGGTAACAATATCTCCTGAAATTCCCACACGCGGAAATTTCTTTTGTCAAAATATTTTTCTCGTGAGGCGTGACGTATACGTATGTATTTCCTCTCCATAAAAAATATCTTAAAAAGACAGACACCCACCACAATACGCCTAATATATAATTCTGGATGGATATACAAGCAGAGGTAGGCATAAGACAAGATGGATGAATTGTGTAAAGGATGATATGGGTAAGAAAGGAGTCAGTAGGTACTGAGATGACGGCTGATAGAGGAGAATGGAAGAGGAATACGTCTTGTGCTGACCCCACCTAGTGTGGGATAAGGGTAGGGAGATGATGATGACTAAGTCCAACACGATTGGTGGTAGGATCTGGTCAATATGGTCCGTCTGGCTACGGGTCACATTAAAGCCAAGCAGTTTACTGTGTTCCGTCGTGTGTATGTGAGAGCCAGAGTGATATAGGGGAGTCCCACTGTCTCTGTTACTTGGATTCATGTGCTCCCTCTTAGACCCTGTCTGCGCTTACCATCAGATGCAATTGATGTCCAAGGACAAAGAACAAAAAAAAAACTTCAATTTCAGAAGATATTTAACGCAAATCATACGTCTAAACACACGTACCGAAAGATTTTCTAAAAGAAAAATATCTATTGAAAACTTCTCAATTCACCCTCAGACAAACACTTTCACTTTACCAGTTAAGATTGCTTTTGTTCAAAGATTCACAAAGGAAAGATTATTCAGAAGTTACATGCCGTTTTCTAAAACCCACGACACAATACGACAAAATGTTGTTTTTTTTTTTCTATAAAACTGGGTCGTACATGATTCGCTTAGAAATAGAAATATTTATTTTGCCAGAAACATGGTGCAGGATTGTTAAATGACATGTGTCTATCATGTTTCGCCGGCATAGCGGCATGCAAATTAACATATTGTAGGTACTAAGTATTCTAAAAAAATATGTTTTTTTTTTTACTTAACCGGACATAAATTGGCGAGACCGAATGTCTTAGGCATAGTTGGCCAAAGATTATGTCAATAGTCGCCACGAATGACGCACCCTGGGCAGACAGCCTTGCGATCAACATTGCACACTAACTAATCTTTTCACCAAGGCATAAGCTATTCTCATAATAGTTTGTGCTGGCACAAGAGAAGAAGATGGCCATAATACCCTTCTTTGCGCCCATATTTAGCAGTGGACATTTACGGCCTGATCAGATGCTCCTGAGATTGAACATTTTATTAGATGGAACTGCCTCGTTGGTCTAGTGGTGGTGTACGGTGCCACCATCTCTAGCAAGTATGCGAGATGAACAATCATCGAAACGTTCGTCTCCAGAGCGCTCATCAAGAGGATCATCGAGCGAAACGGATGATATGCTCAAGAAGCAATCTAGGAACATCAAAGCTTTTCAGCGAACGGTAGCAAGTTTTAATTTAGACGAAATTTCTGAGAAGTGGGAAATGGAAGATGCGTTGAAGACTATTCAATCAAGATGGTCTGTCATTGATACTTTGCACTGGGAATTGGACGGAGAGTTGGAAGAGATGGATGAACATTATGAACAATCATACTCTAAGCAGGAGAAAATATACAACAACTTGAAAATGGCTATAGATAGCAAGTTATGGTCTGTCGCACATAAATTCAAATCAACTCCGAAATTGGATATCCCTATTTTTAGCGGATCATATCAGCAATGGACGTCCTTTTTACAGAAACGATCCACAATAACTATTCTCTGTCTAGCGCTCAGGAAATGCAACACCTCAAGAGCAAGTTGAGAGGAGAACCTGAAAAGTTAATCCAGCATCTGCCAATATCATCTGATAATTACAACATTAGTTGGGATAATCTAAATCCCATCCCATTGAAATCTAATCCCATTGTGAAGTTATCATGTTGCAGTTACGTCACAGGTTCATGGAACTAGAGTACTACGACCGCATGTTGCTTGATCAGCATTTTGAAGCACATACGCGCGCGCGCCGAGGTCTTATCAACGGGATCGGTTACGTTGCAAACAGTATCTTCGGAGTACTCGATGAACATTTCGCCGAACAATACCAAAGAGACATTACTTTATTCAGGAAAAATCAGAAACATCTAGCATTACTATGGCGAAATCAAACTTCTATCATTGAAACAGAGAACAACTTGGTTAAACGAGTAGAAATTACTATGGAAAAGCAACATAAAATATTTAACCAGCATTTAATCAATTTAGATCAAGCTCTGATCAAATTAAAAAATGAGGTGGAGAAAGTAGCACTAACAGAAGATTTTATTTTGTCAACATTGATTGCGAGCAACATCCTGAGCAGTCTAAATAACATTCAAGATTCATTGTTGGACACGATCACCAACGTTCAACACTTCAATGTTCATCTTATAACACCGGCTCAACTTCGAGACGAGCTAAACATAATTTCCAATCAGCTTCGACGACACGTTTGGTGCAGTGAGCGTATAACGGCGTAATGAGGGTGTTACTATACACCTCTGCCCAACCCTTCAGTGAGTACAGGCGTGATGTTTATGTTTATTTATGGAACTTCTGTTTTACTTGTCCTAGGTAAAAGAACCTCTTATGTATAAAATTGCAAAGACGTTTCAGGTGACTATAAAACACAGAACATTGAACTAAGTGTCTATAATTTTAAAGTATTCTGTCGAGGCTGCATAGTTTAGGCGATATGGTGCCGAATATCAATTTTGTTAGATAGCAAACGCGATTTCTCGAAAAAGTTTTGATCACTCCATCTGATGTAAAAGATAGGGGAAAAATTAGGCAAATAAATTAAAGGATTTATGTTCTAGAACTTATTATTGCGCATGAAATTAGTGTGTAAAAAATATTATATTCTTTTATGCTGAAAAAAGAAATCATTATCATTTTTTTTCTTAGCCACGTAAGAGTAGGCTAGTTGAGCTGTGTTATGCAATAATGTGTCAACCCACAAATATATTAGTTCTGTGTTAACGCCATCTAGTTATAGTGGTATATTCACCCAACGTTGGAAAAAATGCAAACTGTATTAAGATTTTTTTGATAGACGTTCTATTAAATTTACTATAGTTCTGAGTACTTTATCAAGCGCTGAATATAGGTCTACCACAAGAACTAGATGACGTTAACACAAAATTAATATTTTTGTGGGTTGATACATTATTGCATAACACGGCCCATCTATGCTTTTACTTTCAAATAATTAAAGTGTACATAATCAGCCCATTGCAGTCCCACTGCTGGGCACGGGTCTCCTCTCTGTTAAGGCCTTAATCCACACCGGCCTGATGAGAATTGGCGGACTACACACACCATCGAGAACATTTTTGAAGCTCTCTAAGGTGTGCAGGTTTGCTCACGATGTTTTTCCTTCACCGTTAACGCAAGTAATAATCAAACTATGATCCGCACTTAAATTCGAAAAGTCAATATTCTTTTTACTTCACATGGGGACCGAACACAAGAACCGGATTTATTTTGCTACGACGTAGCTGCTAACGCTACGCCAGCTACGCTAGCGTAGCAGAAAATCTATCAGTAATCCTAGCACGAATGCAGGCGAGTTACTGACGTAAACGTAACGTTAATTAAATTGAATTTTGAATCGAATATACTCGTTTCGCACATACTATTTAATTAAATTGAAATCTTTATTCTTATCTATGTATGATACAAATTGTATAGCATGCCGCAAAAAAAATAACTAAAATGTTATAGGATAGTTGTATTTTCGATTCAAAATTCGCTTATATTAGCAATATGTTTACGATACTATACGTCAAACGATCGTGCCAGACTTATTATTCCTCATAGATTCGTATTCCATGTATTTTTGTCTGTAGCTGATATTATAAACATATTCATATAACATATATTATCGTCACCGGAAAGCCAATACTACTTAAGCGCCATTATGGCCAAAATGAGTTATATATATCGTTGGATTGGAATTTTTATTATAATCCAACGATATATATAACTCATTTTGGCCATAATGGCGCTTAAGTAGTATTGGCTTTCCGGTGACGATATGTAGGTATATAAATAATTACTGCCTCGTCGGTCTAGTGGTGGCAAGCGCGGCTGCTGATCGTGAGGTCCTGGTTTCGATCCCCAGGTCGAGCAAAGTGTTATTGGGTTCTTCCGTGTGGAATTCCTCAGTAGCAGCTCGCAGTTGGGATTTGTGCCCGGTTGATGGCAATAGGCTCGCCCCCTATTACATGGGACTTGAAATATAACAAAAAAAAAAAAATATAATTGAAATATTTTTTAAGAACAATAACTATGTTTATTTTCTTTAAAAAATACTTTGAATCTCTCTACTGTAAAGTAGGTATATTGGCGCTTTAGTCTTTTTACCTTTCCATTGACGTTATGAATAATTCTTCATTTTAAAAGGGTGTGAGAAACGATCCTATTTACTGAAACGAATACAAACATTCTAAAACAAAATAACCTTCAAAGGTAATCATTATTTATTCAAAGTAACCGAAGAAGTAGGTATTAAGTATTGAGAGTATAAATTAAATTAACTCAGCTTCTTATCTCATGTTGGATAAAGTTACGTATTTTCGGGTCTGTTCAGGATAAGGAGACATTGTTGCTTTATGTGCAGTAGGTCAACTTGACTCTGTTAGTACTTGTAAAGTTGGTAATTGAGCTATGTGACTTGTTTTGTCTTTGTTGATTTGGTAATTGTAGAAGTTATCTACAAATCCGTAGTACTGACTACTTCTAAGATACGCAAACATAGAATCTGGCCATTCTAACTCTGCAGAGGAATTATGACTGCCTCGTTCGTCTAGTGGTGGCAAGCGCGACTGCTGATCGTGAGGTCCTGGTTTCGATCCCCGGGTCGGGCAAAGTGTTATTGGGTTTTTCCATGTGGAATTCCTCGGTAGCAGCCTGGTGTTTGGATTTGTGCCCGATCAATGGCAATAAGCTCGTCCCCTATTACATGGGACTTTAAACATAACGGCCAAATGAGAGTGTTACTATATACCTCTGCCCAACCCTTCGGGGAATACAGGCGTGATGTTATGTTATGCAAACAATTACTGTAAAAATCGTCGCAGTGTCGTCATTATTCCAATCAGAGTTGGCTTTGCCATATCCTTACCTACTCACCTAGCCCGGCAAAGCAAACTTTGCATTGGAAAATGACGATTTTTGTAAAGATTTTAGTTGTTCTTTGCAGTGCTGCCATTGCAATTGTAATGCAGAGTTAGCTTGGCCAGACACTATATCAGGGATACACAGACCGCGGCCCGCATGCGGCCATTTGTCAATATATGTGCAGCGAATAAATTGTTTATGCGTTTGTATGACTATAATGCAATGTTTTAACAATATGGGCCAGCTTAAGATGTCTGAATAAATGTATTTTTTATACCCAAACTACTATTAAGTTTTTCAGTAAACTTTATATCTACTTTTGTGGTTGTTTTTAATTGTGGTGGCCCGCTTTTAGCAGATCATCTGTCCGAGTAGTCCCTAGTCCTAATAAGTCTGTGCATCCATGCATCATCTTGTTGTATATTCTTTGTCGGAAAAACAGATATCGACAAATAATATACCACCGTGGCGTCGACTCATCCCGCGGGTTCATGGAGGTCTTTACGTTGTCTCTAACGTTGTCAACAAAACAGCAATCCCCTTGGTGTTGCAACATAACTTCACGCCTTATATTCCCTGAAAGGTACTGCAGGGGTGTTTTTAGTACACCCTCGTTTCGCCAGTTACGTTTAAGTCGCATATAATAGGAGGCGAGCCTATTGCCATTAACCGGACACAAATCCAGACACCGGGCTGCTCAAAGAAATTCCTATTGGAAAAACCCAATAACACTACCTGACCTGGGGAGCAAATTACGGGCCCCATGCTTGGCAATTGCGCTTGCGTCCACCAGACTATTAAACCAGTCAGGTAGGTGTACTTCAGCATCGATAGGTAACCATGTTCCATCAGATGGAATGCTAGCCTGTTTGCCAACCTCCGTTTGCCAAACTTCAATTGCATCCTGAGATGGTGATGGGGCGTTCTTCTTCCTGCCCTTATCCCACACTAGGTGGGGTCGGCACAACATGTAATTCGTAAATCCATGTTTTAGAGGTTGTGGCTTATTGTTTTATGACCGGCTGCCTGCCTGAAATCAACCCTCCTCGGTGATGGGGTCGTTAATATCTTTAACGTTATTAACAATTTAGTTAGAATTTGACAAAAGAGATTTTCCAAATACGTGTGTAAAATAAATATTATTCTCTTCCCAAGTTGATTTACTGTGTCGTCAATCGGTTGATACAATATTTATCCTCATTAAGAGTGGTGGAGCTCCGCGTAATGAGCGTGAACGAGTTTCTATTTTGTTTCGATACATCCATAAAGTAGGTGTTGTGCTATACAAGGTTAGTCGGAAAGGGGGGTACTAAGCTGAAAGGGTGTTAAAGTACCTATAATAAGGGATAACTTTTGTTCTACTACTTTCCCCAAAACTCGATAGTTTAAGAGAAATAGCTTTTCAAAGATTTCGTAAAAAATATGCTAAAATCTATCTGTCCATAGCTATGATCAGCTGTGTTTACTATATAGGTCATATTTGGGATCACGGATTAAAAAATAAATTTTCTGAATTCATAACTAAAGCAAGTATGATTTTTTTTGAAAAAACTAATGTAAAAATCTTTATGCATGCAAATAAAAATTATCGAATTTTGAAGTTTTAACACTTGCTTTAATTTAGTCATCAGTGATACTTTAAGTGGCCCGCGGCTTTCGTGGCCCTTTCCGACTAACCTTGTATACACGCATACAGTAGGCCTAGCTGACGTATAGTATCGTAAACCCCCACCTTAGTAAAATCCTGTGCAAATGAATTAACTACCCCTTTAACATACCTAATTAATCAATCCATCTCTGAAAAAACATTCCCATCCCGATTAACAACCGCAATAATCAAGCCTATACTAAAGAAAGGCGGCAAATCTAAAGATCCTAGTCAGTATAGACCTATAGCAATTCTACCAGCATTTTCAAAAATATATGGAAAAATAATGGCTAACCGCATGTGTAAATTCTTGGAAAAATTTAACATCCTAGACACAAACCAATTTGGCTTTAGGAAATACCGATCTACCACTCTAGCAATATACCACTACACACAAGAAATACTCACCTATATCAGAGACAAAAACTACGCAATCGGACTACTGCTCGATATGACCAAAGCGTATGATAAAGTGTCACATGACATCCTACTAACAAAACTTGAGGGCGTAGGCGTCAGAGGGGATGCACATGAGTGGATGAAATCGTACCTAACGGATAGGCAACAATGTGTACAGATCGAGTACCTAGACAAAAACAATAGCGAGCTCCAAAATGTCCGATCTAACACCCTAACTACAAACTGGTCCATACCACAAGGAAGTGTCATAGGTTGTATTCTCTTCCTCATCTACATCAACGACCTACCTAAAATTTGTGATCAACTATGTGTGATGTTCGCTGACGATATTTCCATTCTCTTTAAAACCCCTACGGCCAACATAGAAAACAATACTATTATAGAGACCTACAACACGGTAAACCTTTGGCTACACAACCACAATCTCGAAGTAAATAATAAGAAAACAAAAATAATTCAATTTAAACCTTACCAAAAACCAAATATAAATTTAAACAGCATAACACAAAACATTAATATAGAAGAAGTAGATAATTTCACTTTATTAGGGTTAACTCTGGACACCCACCTGAACTGGAAGAAACATGTAGGAAAAGTTAAATCAAAATTATCACAGTTCCTATATGGACTCAGTGTTCTCAAAACCAACACTAATATAAAATGTGCTCTATCCGTGTATTATGCTTATGCCTATGCATGGTTGCGTTATGGGATCATCATGTGGGGCCATAGTACAGACGCTCACGACTTATTCATTGCCCAAAAGAAATGCTTACGCATAATATATAACATCCGACCACGAGAAAGCTGTAAACCCCATTTCATTAAAGAGAAAATTCTTACCCTACCATCTATATACATCTTAGAAATAGCCATATTCGTCAAGAAAAACATTAAAGAGTTCAATTTTGTCAGTAACAAGCGTCACCAAAATAAATTAACCCTCCCAGTACCCAGAATAGAAATGTTTAGAAATAGCCCGCAGTATCGATCCATCCTAATTTTTAATAAATTACCAGATTATATAAAGAACACAAAAACAACAAACATATTTAAAGCAAAGCTAAAGCTCATGTTGTTAGAGAAATGTTATTATACTGTCAAAGAATTTATGGAAGATAAATTTAAAAAAATACCTACTTACCTACTACCTAGTTACGTCAAATAAATTAAAATGTCCCTAAGCATAAAATATGTAATTTACCTAATAAATATGATGTTACCTTTCTAGTTTATAACATGTAGTTTATAACTATTATTATTTGCATTGCAATACCCTTACAGGGCCTATGTATGTTTAGGATAACTATTTTATAAGTTCTCTGTAACTACATTGTGCAATAAATAAATAAACATATCGCTACGCTAATATAAGCGAATTTCGAATCGAAAATACAACTGTCCTATAACATTTTAAGATGTCCGACCAAACCTTCGGCTTCAACCACCTTAAGCCAAAAATTCTACCTTCGGCCAAACCTTCGGCTTCGGCCAAACCTCGGCTTCAGCCAAACCTAGGCTTCGGCCAAACCTCAGCTTCGGCTAAACCTCGGCTTCGGCCAAATCTCGGCAACGGTCAAACCTTGGCTTCGGCCAAACGTTGGCTTCGGCCAATCCTCGGCTTCGGCCGAAGTTTTGGCCGAAGCCGAAGGTTTCTAGCAAGCGCCGAAATTGAACAAACTGCTACGACTGCGCGAGAGCTCGAGTTATTTGCTACTCTAGTTTCACACTAGTTGAGAAAAACTGAGACTGGTTGTGATTATTAAATTACTGTTAAGTCAACAAATATTATAATTGATATTATTTCGAAGTGTGATTATTTTTGACTATTTGCAAGGTAATTTTAATCGTCTCGTTTAGTTGTTTATTTACAGTCAACATAAACTTTTAAAAAAACATTATTTTATTCACTTTTAGCCAATCTTGAACTGGATTTCTTAGGATTATTAAACCTTCGGCTTCGGCCAGAAATCAAACGTTGGCCGGACGCTAACATTTCGGTTATTTTTTTTGCGACATACACGATTTGTTTTATAATATAACATCACACCTGTATACCCGGAAGGGTTGAGCAGAGGTGTATAGTAACACCCACATTTCGCCGTTATGTATAAGTCCTATGTAATAGGGGGCGAGCCTATTGCCATCAACCGGGTACAAATCCAAACTCCGGGCTACTACTGAAGAATTCTACATGGAAAAACCCAATAACACTTTGCCCGACCTGGGGATCGAACCCAGGACCTCACGATCAGGCGTCGCGCTTGCCACCACTAGACCAACGAGGCTGTGCCAGCATAATAACCGACTAATATGAAATACCTACAGCTATAATCGCGCATGGCAATTACACCTAATTAATCATGCGCAGTGTACACTGACAATTCAATTAATATATGTATGGGAACTCAGGTGAGAATGGCTTAAATACTAGTTACGGTTAATAACAATAGCCTAATGATGCGGTAAGTAGTCAGGTATTAGGTATGGAGCATCGTTAGGTCGACAGTCCCTACGTATACTATGGAAACTACAAAATCTCAGTTTTTATTTTATTATGTATGTACACCGATTACGCTGAGATTTATAATCCGATTTACGTGATTCTTCTTTAGTTTGATACGGAACAGTTTCCATTTGGTCCCTTAAAAATGTATTATTTTATAACCTTTAAGATAACATAATTTCACAAATTTTAAGCAGATAAAATAAAAACTGAGATTTTGTAGTTTCGATAGTAGGTATACGTAGGGACCGTCGAGGTATGAGTCGTCGATATTACGGTTAGACTCGGAACAGCAACGCTGAGATTTATGATCCGATTTACGTGATTCTTCTTTAGTTTGATGCGGAATAGTTGCCATTTGGTCCCATAAAAATTTAACATAGTTTTCATTTTATGAACATTTTTATTTTTTATGAACATTTTAGTTTATGTGGATGATGTAATTATTCTACCTGATGTAATCTAGAAAAATCCTACTGTAGTTTACAGAACAACCTATTACAGACAACAAAAAGTAAAAAATAAAAAAACTACGTTTAAAAAAACCGACTTCAAAAACTAAAAAGTATAAAATAACTTAATAAAGATTTAATGTAATATACCTCTTATGCAAACCTTATACCTTTACAGTTTCAGAAGTCGGTGCTAATCCACGCTAAACCAAATTGAAGGCTGAACCAAATTAAATCTTTATTAAGTTATTTTATACTTTTTAGTTTTTGAAGTCGGTTTTTTTAAACGTAGTTTTTTTTATTGGAAAAATTATTTGAGCTTAATAAATCCTTTGCCGTGCCGTCCTTTTAGTGAGCGCCGGCTATTACGCTTCGATACAATATAAATGTGTGGGGGCGCGATTCCTACATCGTCCCTGATCCACCGTGTTCACCCCCCGCCGCCGCGGAGGCGGTCGTCTTTTCTGACTCCGCAGTCACACCATTAATTCAGCCCTCATTAAGCTGTCTCCCTTCCAGTTCTCCCGCCAGCAACGCCCTAAGCCGAGGTCCGAGTCCCATTAGGAGTCGCCCTTAGTGCTGTTGTTGCTAGTAGTCATGATGTTAGTAGTAGTAGTTAGCTTAGGTTAAGTATTTTACTCGTCCCCATTGGTTGGAAACCCTTCAGGTCTCGCTAATAACTGCCCGTTTACGTAGAAACGGTCCGCAAGACCATCTACAATAGAAAAAACAAAATGCGATTCCTACTGGTCTGATTGACGTTTGAGGTAGGTAGCTAAGCTGTTGTACAGTCAACAAAAGAGATAAGTATACATGCAACTGATTACAGTATTACGACATAAGTTATGAGCCTCGGGTATCATTATGTTTTCATATTTATTGGCGACCAATTAAGTGAATTGATACAAAAAAGACGAAGCTGGAGTTATATAATATTATAAAGATATACAAAGAAAGATTAATCGGTTCCCATAATTCGTCCAGTTCAGAAACACGAAGATGGCCGAAGCACTTGTCGTAGTACTATACATTTGTATTTGCGTATTGAGTGGCCAAATCATTACCATGGCTTGTCTAAGCGTGTTGTGTGAATAAAAATGTATTACGTTACACATTAACAATAACATTTACCTACGTAATACTAATAAAATCATTGTTTGCTGTATATCTAAGAGCCCGTTCACACAGCGAATCCGTTTTAACGGATCAGTCGGTACTGTGATGTTGTTCACATTTGTACCGACGGATCAGTTAAACAAATGGCAGCTATGATAAAAATAACGGATCCAGTATTTTTTACTGGATTAGGAATACTGTCGTGTATGTGAACTCGCTCATAAAACTACAGGCGCCATCACTAAAATAAAAACGGATCCACTAAAACGGGTCCTGTAAACAGTTTCTGTGTGAACTAGCTGTATACCTAACTCTTTTGTTAACTTACACTTCCCCCAATTAGGGTATCCGATTCTACTGTTATAACTTCAGCATCAGTTACTCTATTACCTCGTTAAAGCTTAGTTAGGTTCAATTATACAGCTATTACGGTTAGTTTATAGACAAACTAGACTGTGCCTGGAATACAGTTAACTCGGGAAGTTTATCAACTTGTTACGAACTGTTGTAATAAGGCCTGCATGCTCTGGTACGACGATATTCCGAAGCCTCTATTACAGAGAACAGCTGTCTCACTTCACGATAATAGGGTATTTGACAATTATTTTTACATTAAAAATCTCTAAACTGTTTAAAAAATGATAACCAACAGTGAAAAATCCAATTAAATATTTAATAAAATGTCCAAGTTATAAACGATTGAAAATCGTTCACTAGACAGAGACAACAGTAACCACAATGACGTCATACCTTAAAAACTTCTTAGTAACTTGACATTACTCTATACAATATCAGTTTCGCGCGACAAGGACGGAAAATGCACTCTCCACAAACTTCGAACGCGTGTTGCTCCTCTATTTTTTCATTGATTATATTTATTGTTATCTATCTATACTTTTTTTAAAGTAATACTAAATTATTGTAGATTTAATAATAGGTAGTCAAATACCCTATAATGTACCTTTTTTCACGTATTAGAAACCTTAAAAGGCGATCTTTTCTGATTCTATTTCAATAAAATTACTGCCATTTTTTTCTTATGTAACACAACATCACGCCTGTATTCCCCGAAGGGTTGGGCAGAGGTGTATAGTAACACCCTCATTTCGCCGTTATGCTAAAGTTCCATGTAATAGGGGGCCAACCTTTTGCCATCAAGCGGGCACAAATCCAAATTCCAAGGTGCTACTGAGGAATTCCACACGGAAATACCCAATAACACTTTGCTCGACCTGGGGATCGAACCCAAGACCGCATCGAACAAGCACGTCTATCAATATTTAATTATCAGCCATGATCTAATAGCTCATATACGTGAGACGGCTACCAAATATTGATTGTAAAGCTTGGAGTACACTTACACGCTATTCTTTTTTTTTTCTTTTTTTTTTCTTAGCAGAATCAATAGGTTAGTTATTTTTTTTGCATTTGGCCAAATTTGTTCTGCCTAGCCTTTTCCCAACTACGTTGGAGTCAGCTTCCAGTCTAACCAGATGCGGCTGCATACCAGTATTTTACACGGAGCGACAACCATCAGATTTCCGCAACCCAGTTACTGGGCAATGCCGTCTTACCGATATCGATTACCCGTAATGATTGTTATAGGTATTTGTAGGACACCCGGATCACCTGTTTAACGTGCTCTCCGAGGCACGGAGGGGTCTCGATGTGTAATGAACGGTCACCCATCCACAGACTAACCGCGGCAAACGCAGCTTAACCTCACAAGTGATATAGACCGCGTGGTTGGTAATAAGCCACAGGCCCCTCCGTATAACGAATGTAAGAAAGAACTAAAAAAAAAGACTACAGCGTAAACGCACCCTTACCTCTCCAATGAATGAAATTATGTGTAGCCAGCATACACATTGGTATGCCAGTTGTGAGTCGAATAATGAGCACGAGTGGATAATTAGATGCAGTTTAGGAATGTGAATAATTAAGATCTACTAGGTTTGTAAGTAATTAAGTACCTGCGAGGGTAAGAAGGAAGAGGCTTGCAATGGTATGATACTTGCAGTGGAAACATTTAGGGCCGGTTGTTTCACGACTACATTACTAACGGGTAACAGTTAAAAATGGCGTCAACGATGGTATAAAAATAAAAATATGTAGTTTAAAAAACTATAAACACGCTTTAATCACGCACTAAAAATTATAAAATAATTATTTTATATCCAATGGTTAATACAAAAAGCGTGGAGCGCTTTTTGGCTGTATGTACTCTTAATTAATTTAAACAAAGCGCTCCACGCTTTTTGTATTAACCATTGGATATAAAATAATTATTTTATAATTTTTAGTGCGTGATTAAAGCGTGTTTATAGTTTTTTAAACTACATATTTTTATTTTAAACTTTTTAGTCTTAAAATAACTTTTAACATATTTATTACTGGTACACAATACATTTAAAGTTGGCTTAGTTAGCATTTCTTTAAAGTTATATGTATATTAATTAAGTTATAATATTTTCGAGGGGATTACTAGTAGCCACTGAAGAGTTCCGCTATCCACCTCCTGGCTCCATCATCAGACAGTCGTTACCAAGCCCAATCTTCGGACTCATTGAGACGAATCATATGAGCCCAAACTCGAGGGTTCACTAATAGCCACTGAAGAGTTCCACTATCCACCTCCTGGCTCCATCATCAGACCTTCGTTACCAAGCCCAATCTATTGGACTCATTGAGACGAATCATATGAGCCCAAACTCGAGGGTTCACTAGTAGCCACTGAAGAGTTCCACTATCCACCTCTTGTCTCCATCATCAGACCCGCAACACCAAGTGCAATCTATTGGACTCATCAAAAAAATCATATTATGACCCGAAACTCGAAGGGTTTACTAGTAGCCACTGAAGGCCGGGCCACACTGGTACGGTGAAATTTCAAATGTTCTACAAGTAATGAGGGTGTCCGCATTAAATAAAATTATTCAGCGACCCGCGACGACACTTGAATTTCGTACGACAAGCAGCGGTGCGACGGCGATTTGTCACGATTTGCAACAAAATATGCGGTGAACGCCGCGATGCAGTGCGGCCGCTCAGGTACATACCTGAGCGGCCGCACTGCATCGCGGCGTTCGTGTGAAAGAGCGCGTCAAATTCGAGCGAAGAGGTGCGGCCACCCATTATAGTGGCGTTTCGCTGGCTTCTCGCTTTTGCAATGCGGCCACTCTTTCGCGTCGCAATCCCCGTACCAGCAGTGCGGCCCCGGCCTTAAACTATTATGCGTTCGTATTTTTTTTTCTTATTCGACTCTTGTAGATGGTCTTGCGGACCTTTTCTACGTAACCGGGCTATTATTGGCGAGACCAGAAGAGTCTCCGAACCAATATCTACACTAACTAGCTAGCTAACTACGCTAACTACTGTAACATCATGACTGACTATTATAGCAGCAACACCTCTAAGGGTGTCCCCAAGGGGGGACTCGAACCTCTTAGGGTGTTGAATGCGAGAGGACTGGGAGGGATACGACAGCTTGATGAGGGCTGTATTAATCGCGGTGTGACTGCGCGGAGTCAGAAGGGACGACCGGCTCCGCGGCTGCGGCGGTTGAGCACGGTGGATCGGGGGCGGCGGCGGTGGAACGTCGCGAGGGGCCTCGTCGGCGAGGGCGATACGCCGGTCGGCGGCGGCGGTGTATTTGTAATGTGCTAGTCGATTTATTCGCCTCCTGGAGGAGGATGATATCGTCATCGGGCTCTTGTAGCGCATGCCTGGGACGGCGTACTATACTGATTTGGGAGGACGCGGATGCGTTCGTATGAAAATGCTGCAATATTTTAACAATAGGGGCCAAGAAATAAGGTCACAGATTTTTCTTTTTTTAATACCGTTTTTTTTTCTCTCATTAAACTGTATGTAAGGGTTATAGGCGCGGGATTTGAGCACAAAAGACAAAGCTACCGTTTAACTTCGTTTATTGCGAACACACACACACTTTACAATACACGGAAAATGTACATTATTAAAATAGAACAGTAATAGGCGGGAAAATGGGTGGCAGATGACATACGTCCGCACGCATCTAGAGTTTTTACCGGACTGACGTCACTAACGGCCGCGCCACGCTGCCTCGGCGTCGGTCGGTGGCGTAGGTACGTACGCAACCTGCCAAAAAAGGCGACGTTGCCGTTGATGGGCGCAATGCGCGGCGTTGCCATTCCACTTCGCGCGCATATATTTAAAATACAAACGTAATAGTCAAGTATGAGTTGCCTACATTCCACCCCCTTGTTCCTGAACAAACTCGTCAGTAGGCAACACAATGACCTTAACAACAGGTCGTTTCAAATAGCCCCTACAGGTTTTAACAGTGACTACTCTAATCTGACCATCGCGGCCTGGGTGAACTGCGCTAATAATGCCCCTAGGCCAAGTGTTACGCGGCTGATTTTCTTCTAAAATGAGAACCATGTCTCCAACTTTTACTGGCGGCACTTGGTGAAGCCACTTTTGACGCCTTTGTAGAGTAGGTACATACTCTTTTAGCCAGCGTCGCCAAAACATGTCCGCCAGAGTCTGAGCCTTTACCCAAGCTTTTCTACAATTTAAGTCCGATGCTTCGAAAATACCCAACGTCGATGCACCGGTGGCGGTACCTATCAATAAATGGTTAGGGGTGAGAGCGATGGGCCCATCGGGGTCCGTACCCACGAAAGTTAATGGCCTGCTGTTCAGGGTCATCTCTACCTCAGCCATCAATGTCGTTAACAATTCCTCTTTAGGCGCCCGCGCTGTCGATGTAACTTTGAGTGCGGTCTTTACTGAGCGGACGAGCCGCTCCCAGCACCCACCCATATGCGGAGCCGCAGGAGGGTTAAATTGCCAAGAAATGCCCTTGATAACGAGAAAATCATGTATTTTGTCGCTCTCCATTGCCTGAATAGCAGCTTTTAGTTCTGCGTCAGCACCTACAAAGTTGGTGCCTCTATCACTGAACATGACAGAGGGCTGTCCACGGCGAGCTATCAAGCGTCGGATCGCCATTATGGCTGAGTCAGCTGATAGTGAAGATGCGAGCTCAATGTGGATACCGCGAGTGACAAGGCAAGTAAAAATTACACCCCATCTTTTTTCACGACGCCTTCCTATCGCAACTTCCATCGGCCCAAAATAATCGACCCCGCAATGTACAAAGGCTCTTCGCGTATTAACAAGTCTAGCGGCGGGTAGATCTCCCATCTTGGGCAACGAAGGACGAGCACGACGGACCAGACAAGGCTGACATTTGGACACAGCTGATTTAACTGTACGTCGCAACTGGGTTATCCAAAACTTTTCCCTAATACTGTTTATGACTGTTTCAGTATTAGCGTGGTGAGCACGCTTATGATATTCGAGTGTAATAAGCCGCGCGGTATGGCTGTGACCGTCCAATATAATGGGATACTTCTCATCAAACATTAAGTCTGGTGCGGCACTCAGGCGTCCTCTGACTCGACGCAACCCGTCACCTTCATACAAAAAAGGATCTAAGTCACGAATTTTACTTTCAGTGGATAATGCACTTCTGGTTTTCAGCACTGTCAACTCCTTAGAGAATGTCTCAATCTGGGATTGTTTCAGTAAAAGAATCTCAGCATCACGGACGTTGGTAACTGTCAGCTTCTCAATTTGCTTCCTGCGACACATACCTAAAAAGGCCAGAACTCGACCTGCAGATCTAACAGCCCGCGTCCAACTAGTAAACCTATCGACTTTAAATAACGGTTCATACTGTTTTACTACGTGAACCTTCTCAAGCCGCTCCAAATCCGCATTAGCTGCATCGTCGAACTCGTTGACCGGCCACTCGTCCTTGTCACGATACAAAAAAGAGGGACCTGTAAACCACAACTTACAGTTTGTAGGCCAGGACAATTTCGTGGCTTCATCAGCAGGATTATCCGCAGACGGCACCCAACGCCACTCACTCGGGTTGGACTTTCGATCGATTTCTGCTAACCGATGTGACACGAACTTCTGATAATCACGAGGATCCGAGTGTATCCATTTCAAGACTGTTTTCGAGTCAGACCACAAGTACTTGCGTGTTATTGTCAAACCTTGCTCTTTAAAAGTGGTGCAAGCTAACCTGCATGCTAGCACAGCAGCCTGCAGTTCAAGGCGGGGCACGGATATAACCTTTAGCGGGGCGACACGAGCTTTGCCAATAACAAGTGAGACGCTTGATTTTCCAGACTCATCTCTACCAATTAAATATGCCACCGCAGCATATGCTAATTCACTCGCATCTCCAAAAACGTGTAACTCGACAGTTGAGGGTTTAAGACCGTACCAACGCGGCACACGCAAGTTACCTAACGGTTTTATATCCTGCAGCCACCTTTCCCATTCCTTGAATTCATGCTCCTTCAGCTGATTGTCCCATCCTATACCAGATTTCCATATCTTTTGTAACAAGATTTTGGATTTTATCGTGTAAGGAGAAAGTAAGCCTAAAGGGTCAAAAATACTCATAATCAATCTTAAGAATTGTCGTTTAGTTGGAATAGCTCTGCCCTCAACTACGTCGGGTGTCACCCTTTTAAAAGATAAATCAAACGCTAATTCATCGGACTCTGGTATCCATATCATTCCTAAAGTACGTTCACCACTATATGGAGACTTATCAAAATTTACGGTACCGGGCACGACAGCTGGTAACTCCTTACGAAGCTCGGGAGAATTGGTCACCCACCCCCTGATAGAGAATCCACCAGCGGAGTGAATCTTGGAAACATCCTTGATCAGCTGACGTGCACTATCTACTGAGTGTACACTATCAAGGTAATCGTCCATATAGTGGTTTTCGTGGATTGCTTTGACGGCCTCAGGATATGTATCGTGGAACTCGCTGGCATTTTTATTCAAAACATGTATGGCTGAGGCAGGCGATGACCTAGCACCGAAAATCATAGAGTCCATGACGTATATGTCAGGGTCGCGCCCCCTCTCTCGGCCTCTCCATAGAAATAGTTGGGCGCCCCGATCTTCTTTCCTAATTTTAATTCGGAGAAACATATCAGCTATGTCCGCTGTATAGGCTATTGGACCAGATCGGAACTTAAACAATACGCCTAATAAGGAATTTAACAAGTCCGGCCCTGTAAGTAAATATTCATTTAAACATGCTCCCTTATATTTGGCCGCGGCATCATAAACCAACCTAAGCTTGTTTGGTTAATTCGGGTTGGTAACCCCAAAATGCGGCAGGTACCATACCGGGTTAACACTCAGCGGAGTATCCAATAGCCTAGCATATTTCTCAGAAATTAACCTCTCAATCTGACGTGAATACGCATCAGCATAATCGGGATTTTTATCCATCTTACTCTCTATGCCGCGTAATCGTTTTACAGCATAATCGTAATTGTCAGGTAAGTGTACAACGTCACGTGACCAGAGGAGTCCTATCTCCCAACCCCCGTCGACACGGCGACTAGTGCTATCTAGGATCTTACAGGCGCGCTCAGTCTCAACATTTTTACGTGATACTTCTGTGATACCAATCGATTCCAGCAAAAATTGCTGCTTCACAAGTTCACTTAAATCATCTAACTTATCAAAGACTAGGTTAACCGACTCACTAACGGACTCGTCACAAATACCTACAGGCCCATGAACAACCCACCCTAACTTAGTGAGCGACGCTACGGGTTGTCCGGATTTACCCTGTCGTATTTCCTGGTTAACTACTAACTGCCAATTATCCTGCCCGATTAATAACATGGGTTTGGCACACGACATCTCACAGCCATCTAAATCTTGTAGATGTTTATTCCTAGCTAAGACTCTGGCGTGCACACTCTGGGTAGGCAAGTCTAAGTTCTCGATAGTACGTAACGTGATATCATGACGTAAACCGTTAGGTCCGCATATCAACGCAGTCACCCTACAAGATTTCTTATCAGTAATAACATGACCGCGTGCACTAATAATTTTTAACGGGGATAATGGTCCACTAAAATTACAAACACTAGAATCTATTAACGATACAGTGGCCCCATCATCTAATAATGCATAACATTTATATTCAACATTATTTACAATAATAGTAACAGGCATAATTTTTAACAATGTTTTTGTGTACCGACATCGCTCACCCATGCTCGTCACTGATTCGGCGTCCGTCGGCGACTGTACCTGTGCCGCCTGCGCCGCGGCCCGCACAGGCGGGGCGCTAGCGGTGGCGTTCGCGCCGGACGCGCCGGCGCTCACGGCGCCCGACTTCTCGTAGTGGAGAAGTGTATGATGTGGAGAGCGACACTTTTGACACCGTTTTGCGCGACAACGATAACGAGAATGACTTTGCACTAAACATTTAAAGCACAGCTTATTTAGCTTAACGAAGTCCCACTTTTCTATTTCACTTTTACTTACGAACTTATCGCACTCGGGTAATCGGTGGGCCGTACTACTACACAACGCGCACACACTTAATGACGACGACGTACTCTGTGATGTATTCGACGACGCAGATTCCTCGCTGGTAATGTGTACACGGTGAGTATGTTCCCGCTGACGATGCGAAGAGTCCACGCGCCCTGCGCGCGAAGTGTTGACAGCGGCGGCGGCAGCGGGGTTGGCAGCAGTGGTATTCCGGTTACGATGAGTATTATGCTCGGTGCTCAGTGGTAAGTAATAAGCTGATGCCCGTGACAAGTGACTCACAAACTCGAGCACTATATTTATATTCGGCGATATACGAAGATCTTCTTTGTTATCAATGTTCATTTTCATAACAAACTCGCCGTACTGCGATCGTTGTACGGGGGTTAACTTGCTAAGAATTTCGTGCGTTATCTGAGGGTTATTTATATATCCCTCCGCTTTTATGTTTTTCAAAATGTAAACACAATTTCGAACGACGCAAGTCATGTTTCGTAATTCAACGCCACTATCGGACACACGGGGTAGACTTCTTATCTTCTTCAATACAGATTCCAGTAGAAGATTAGGATGACCAAACTCCTCTCCTAGGGCGTTAATCACGTCTATCGGGTCAGACCCGGTACGCAAGAGATCTTCAACGGCATACTTAGCCGCGCCACGGAGCGATGCTTGTAGTCTTACGGTGTTCTCGAACCTGCTATACGTGGAAGCGCTAGCCTCATAGGCGCGTTGATATGCCAGCCAATCCACCGGGCTGCCATCAAACATGGGAAGATCATAATTTTGTCGTGGCCGTTTCGACATGTTCGTAATAATAACGTCAGCTAGATGCATAATGTCGGAAGCAGCGACGGCGGTGGTAGGCCCCGGCGCAACGACGCCGGCCGCGGTGCATGGCGCGGGGGCGCGAGCGGCGGGCGCGGCGGCGCAGGCGGCGGGCGCGGGCTCGCGCTCCATGCCATCGGATGGGCACGTGCCAGCCGGCGCATGGGGCGCAGGCGGCTTCTCCACGTGCTCGCATGGTACTTGATGTGTGCTTAGCCACTCCTCCACATTATTTGGACCACTACAAACACTCCGCGCTCGGTTTTCCGCTACTTCGTCCTCGATCTCCGCGATGTCCAATGCCAACTTTTTCTTTATGAGCTGTTCTTTCAGTTTCGTGAGCTCTATCTCGGCCGCGTACTCGGCACGGAGGCGAAGCGCTTCGCGACTGGAGTGGCTAGATCTAGACCTGGTCGACGTGGCAACTGCTTCAGTACATGGGGTTGTAATGACACACGTCGTTTCCGATCCTGGTCGTTCCTCAGCCCCAGCGTGGGCTTTACTCCTCGTAACGACGCCGGTAACTTTGTCCATTGTGATCCGGCTCGAAGGACCAATTGTAAGGGTTATAGGCGCGGGATTTGAGCACAAAAGACAAAGCTACCGTTTAACTTCGTTTATTGCGAACACACACACACTTTACAATACACGGAAAATGTACATTATTAAAATAGAACAGTAATAGGCGGGAAAATGGGTGGCAGATGACATACGTCCGCACGCATCTAGAGTTTTTACCGGACTGACGTCACTAACGGCCGCGCCACGCTGCCTCGGCGTCGGTCGGTGGCGTAGGTACGTACGCAACCTGCCAAAAAAGGCGACGTTGCCGTTGATGGGCGCAATGCGCGGCGTTGCCATTCCACTTCGCGCGCATATATTTAAAATACAAACGTAATAGTCAAGTATGAGTTGCCTACACTGTATTTCATCTGTTTTTGGTCGTTTTCAATTATGGTGTTACTACCCGAGTGGTCCTAGTCCTATAAGTCTGTGCATCCATGGCCTAAACCCTTCTCATTCTGAGAAGAGGCCCGTACGTATCAGAAGGCTTGTAATGGGCTGATTAATTACGTAGTGCAGAATAATGCATTTCTTTATTACAGTATAAATAAATAGGTAGTTATTGTTATACATCAGTTTGTACATAAAATAAACTCGCCTTGCGGAAGTCATACTCTGCAGACCAATCTCAGGAGAGGAGATGGAAGCAAGCTACGTATCACAAAGGAAATGTTTTAGTAATTAGTTATTTTAGTACAATATACATTTTAGAATAAATAAAAATGCTCTGTATTTCCCTAGATGCTTGAAATAGTTGGTATTTTTATGTACAGTGGCAGAATGACAAGGTAATATGCACCTTAGGGTCTGTTTTTGCTTACACAGTCCTAGAAACGAACTATTTTACCGATTACATATTGCCAACATTATGAAATGATAATATAACTTTTTAACTAAAATAAAACCGACTTCAAATTGTCTATCTCCGAAGTTCTTCATCAAATCTTCACCAAATTTAAATGGGACCACTTCGAAAGAATACTCTTTCAAGCAAAAAAGAATCATTAACATCGGTTCACAATCAGCAAACATATCGCGGAACAAACATAAAAAGAAAAAAACATACAGTCGAATTGAGAACCTCCTCCTTTTTTGGAAGTCGGTTAAAAATACAAGTATATGGGTGATATGGTGACAAACACTAGTAATGTCAATTATTTAATCATCGATTTGATTGATGTTGTGGTTTTTACAACAAAACTTCTTAAATCAAATCAAACACATCACATGGCACTACTTCGTCATATGGAGGCAAAAGGCAATATTGATCTTTGCCACCAAATAATTAAATTCCCACGATGTGGGAAAGCAATCTACAAATGGACTACAATCCATCATTCTCACAAATGTAAAGACATGGACGTGAACGGTGAACCAAAGTCCCTAGCAAAACTGAATGAGTGGGACGTGGAACTGACCCAGTGCATAATATCAGCAAGCATATTGGATCACCCGCGCGACGGCGCAACGAGTATTCCCAAGGAGGGTTGACGTCAGGCAGGCGGCCGGTCATAAAACAATAAGCCAAAACCTCTAACAACATGGATCTATGAAATACATGTTGTGCCGACCCCACCTAGTGTGGGATAAGGGCAGGAAGAAGAAGAAGATGTGGAAAGCAATGAATTTGAAAACTGACGAACCTTTACTTACCCTACTATACACTCTTTCTTTTTACAGCACTGATAGCCTAGTGATGTGACCGTCAGACTGCCCAGTCATAGGTCTCGAATTCAAACCCAAGGCACGCACCTCTGACTTTTCGGATTCATGTGCGTATTGTATAATTATCACTTGCTTAAAAACGGTGAACGAAAACATCGTGAGGAAACCGGCATGCCTGAGAGATATCAGGGGGCACGGTAGTGCCCCCGCCAAGTCGAGCGCGAAGCAAACACTGACATACCATCCTTTACTGGAACCATTTCGCCGCATTTTCAGGCCCCTATTTGAGAACCTCTGGATAAGACCAGAACGCAGAAATTTTCGTCATTCAGTAAGCTATAATCACATACTTAAAATCCAAAATTTCAAGTCTGTAGGTCATTTAGTTCCGAAGTTAAGCGAAAGCAAAGTTTCACATTTATGACACTCACTCACTCATGATCATCAGAATAGAACTAGTACTTCCCATAAACTCAGAGAGCTGAAATTTAGTACAGAGTTAGGGTTTAATGGCCAAATAAAGGGAAAACTATAAAAACTAGGATAATCGAAGATCTGGAGTACCTGGTGACCCTGATTAGAAAACACAAGAGCCCAACCAAACTATTAGAGATCGACATACCGCCTTTACAAAAAATATTCAACTGGGTAGGCCGCTTCATTTGATGTCACAAATCGAAGGTCTGAAGTATCTGATGAAAAACCCTCAGCTGGTCTCAGCTGTATTAGAGATATGGTAATGCGCCCTTCTACTATTGGTACATAAAAAAAACGACTGTCATTGTAAAAATCCAGCGTAGTGGGACACATATTCTAATCTAATTTAATCTAGCCTATAGCGTCCCACTGCTGGGCGAATGCCTCCCCTACTGCTTTTAATACGCATATTAATAAAATTAAAGGAAAACTCTGGATAAGACTAGACTGGCTTTTATACTTATGCTTACAAGTTTACAAGAAGAAATAGTCGAACGATTAACTTTATTCTACTCGAACATTACACAAATTAAATAAACAAGGCGTAAATACCGCGCCGATCTTTCAGAAATTAAACTGTCTAAAATAATAAATAATGAACGCGAATGGGCAATACGAAAAACTGTTGCTACTGTACAAGAATCAGAACCGGAAAAAAAAGAAAGATTTGTAAAAAAAACTACTCCTAAAAAGAAAAAAACTGTGTCAAATAAGAAAATCTAATAAAATAAATCAATATGCCCACGTTTCTACAAAAAGAAGTGAAATCCCACCAAAAACATTCTGTAAAAAACTAGCCAAGTCTCGATGGAGCTGCTTGTTTATCTCTAAAAAGTAATGAAATCTAGACAAAGTCGTGCTAAGTCTAAGGTTCCTTACTGCGATTTCTTTATTATTATAGTTAATGTTGTGTGACTTGGCAGCTCCATCGAGACTTGGCTAGTTTTTTACAGAATGTTTTTGGTGGGATTTCTATTTCTGGTTCTAACAAAAACCAAAATCCCTAGCAAAACTGAATGAGTGGGTCGAGGAACTTCAAGTATACCCCACCAAGAAGAACATAGCCAACTTAGTTGGCGGCAATAAGATTGACAAGCATATCATTTTGGAACCCAGTGCATAATATCAGCAAGCACATTGGGTCACCCGCGCGACAGCGCAACGAGTATTCCCAAAGAGGGTTGATGTCAGGCAGGCGGCCGGTCATAAAACAATAAGCCAAAACCTCTAACAACATGGATTTGTGAAATACATGTAGTGCCGACCTAGTGTGGGATAAGGGCAGGAAGAAGAAGAAGAATATTAAATTGTTGTAAATTTTTAATAATATTCCAACACCATAAATACAAATAAGCGTGCGTTCACACAGCGGATCGGTTTTAACGTGTCTGTTACGTCGTGTATGTGAACTCGCTCGTACAACTACAGGCGCCATCACCAAAATAAAAACGGATCCGCTAGAACGGGTCCTATAAACACTTTCTGTGTGAACTAGCTGTAACTGAACAGAAAACTCCTTTTTTAATTTAGCAAACTGCTCCTCTTTAGCTGTTTTTTAGGGTTCCGTACCCAAAGGGTAAAACGGGACCCTATTACTAAGACTCCGCTGTCCGTCCGTCCGTCCGTCTGTCACCAGGCTGTATCTCATTAACCGTGATAGTGAGACAGTTGAAATTTTCACAGATGATGTATTTCTGTTGCCGCTATAACAACAAATACTAAAAAACAGAATAAAATAAATATTTAAGGGGGCTCCCATACAACAAACGTGATTTTTTGCATTTTTTGCCGTTTTTATAGATAATGGTACGGAACCCTTCGTGCGCGAGTCCGACTCGCACTTGGCCGGTTTTTTTTACATACCTACAGGCTTGAAACCAGCATAGAAACACACAATCAGCAAAGTTATTTCGCTATAGCAACAAAACTTGAAACTAAACTGAAACACATAAATCGCCACTCCTGGCAGGCTGCCGAAACACATTCGACATTTTAAGACCTTTTACGTCCCCTTCCATACGAGTGAACGTAAACATAGACTCTCATAAAAGTAGGTCCCGACATTGGCACTAATATAAGTTTTATTATTTTCGTCTCCTTTATTAGTCTAAGATCCCAGTATAAAACGACCTTCACCGAGCTGGTTAATGAATGAAAAGTATTTTATATCAAATTAAATATGTCAAATATATTGCAAATGGGTTTACTAAAAAAATTCAGTCCAGAATATGATTAATTAACAATTTTTTTTTTTAATCATTCCACTGGTTTGGTTAATGGACAAATTCCATACCAATCGAAAGTATGAAGCCTATAGAATATGCAAACTTTAAGTTGACTATTTTTTCCGGTCAGAACTTTTGGGTAGGCAGGTATAAACAGGTAAATCGATACTAGTAACTTGCACTGATACGGTTAAAAGTTAAGTTAAAATAAAGATTATTTAATTACGAACACGGTGGTATAGGGTTGTCTGCGAAAAATCAGTCCTGAATTCCGGTTGTCAAGTTTTAAAAAGGGAAATATTGCTGCGAGTGAATACGTGCGACAGAGAGGTCCCAGCGAACCATCCCATGTCATAGAAGAGGACACAGCATTGCAGCTGTGTGTAGTTCGTCCATTGAATGAAAGAGAGTGCGCATGCTATTTGTCCGTGAAAATGAAAAGGATAGCGATAGACTCGTAAATGCTGTGCATCATTTTGGAGTAGCTTGTCGCTATAGTTAGAATTGAAAAAACGTGCTACTTTATTGTTGATAAAAAATGGCCAAAAAGTGTTTTTTGTATAACAACAGCAAAACTCAATACAAAATTTCGAAATTTCAAAATTATTTATCGTAGTAGTTATTTTTTTGCCTAAATATATTAATATTTTTATTAAATGATTTTTTTTTCTACATCGTTATTCGATAACAAAAATAATAATAAGCAAGTTTTTGATGTGAAACATATAATGCAGCGGTACGGGTATGAGAGCAGCTGTTGCGTGGCGACGCTCGCGATGGCAGACACACGATGGCAGACCTTCGTAACTCGTCGGCTCTCTTCGATTTGAATCGGCCAATTTAAAAAAAAAAATCGCTTTTTCACATCTGCCAGACATCTCGCGACGGCTTCATTTTTTATTTATTCATAAACGGAATTGTGAAATGAGTATGGCGAGGTTGCATGTAATTTGCAACACAATCTTCAGTCATAGTAATACGTCATACGAAACACTAGAATAAATAATACTATCGACCCGCCCCGGCTTCGCACGGGTGCAATGTAGATACTAATGTGGGGCATATAATCTTTCTTCTTGAATCACTCTATCTATTGCTGAAAGCTGCATTAAAATCCGTTGCGTAGTTTAAAAGATCTTAGCGTACAGACAGCGGGAGCGACTTTGTTTTATACTATGTAAAGAAGCATCATGGTTAACAACCCTATATAAACGAGATACATAGATATTAACACAAGCACTAGAAATGAAAATTAAACAATTACAATTAATTAAGAATCATATGATCGCTCTAAGGTTTGCTGTTAGAAAACTCATTTGTGAGTTAAGCTCGCCTTTGTACATGAATTTACCAACGGAACTGTATTATATATTATTATTTTGTGTACAATAAAGAATAAGAATAAGAATGATTTGCGAGGTTAAGCTGTGCTAGCCGCGGTCAGTCTGTGGATGGGTGACCGTTCGTTACACATCGAGACCTCTCCGTGCCTCGAAGAGCACGTTAAACAGTCGGTCCCGGGTGTCATATGACTACCTATGACAATCGTTACGGAAATTCAGAAGCCGGAAAGTCTGACAACCGGTCTAACCTTAGAATATCGGCATTGCCCTGTAACTGAGTTGCGGTGGTCTGATGGCAGTCAATTCTGGTATTCAGCTGTATCTGGTTAGACTGGAAGCTGACCCCAACATAGTTGAGAAAAGGCTAGGCAGAACGAAATAAAAATTTAAAGAAAAAACGCCCAGCAACAACTTATCACTGTATTTTTTTTTTAAAAGAAAATTATCAGAGTCGTTCTTGGAAATTCAGCGTAAAAATATTAAGTGCGTAAATTAAATAAATTGTATTACACGAATAATGTTTTAGCCTCTCCTGAATACACATTCTCAACCGTAAATGAGGGAGCTTACCGTAAATGTGTATCTACATTACTTTATTATGCAAAAACATAGCATTATACGGGCAATCTAGCTTAAGATATGTACAATTGAAATTGTTGTGGATTAAATTTGTTTTTAAATTAAAATAGAAGCGTGAACAACGCATTGCGAAAAGGATTTGTAAAAATAAAATTTCAGTTTTATGGACCTATGAATTTATAATGGTGATGAAGTAAATACTGCCTCGTTCAGGCCCGCCGCTAGGACGCTCCCCTCACTCTTTTGAATACTCCTGTATCTTGAGTGACACAAAACCGAAAAAAAATATTGGTCTGAATTAGATAAATCGCTCGATTTGCCGCCTCCTGGGTGTGCCGCCCGCGTGCGGTGCACGCCTTGCACGCCCGCTTATGGCGGGCCTGGCCTCGTTGGTCTAGTGGTGAGATCCTGGGTTCGATCCCCAGGTTGGGCAAGGTATTATTGGGGTTTTCCGTGTGGAATTACTCAGTAGCAGCCCGGAGTTTGGATTTGTGCCCGGTTGATGGCAATAGACTCGCCCCCCATTACATGGGACTTAAACATAACGGCAAAATGAGGGTGTTACTATACACCTCTGTCCAACCTTTCGGAGAATACAGGCGTGATGTTATGTTATGTGTTTTTATTAATGGCCGATTCCTATAATTTACGAAGCGTTATAGGTTAAAATTGAGACTTGTATCTTTACTAATAATGAAGCAAATACCTCATAGCCTTGCATAGTAGACCCTCCCATTATATGGAACTGGCTATCACGTGTAAAATTAGCTTACGAGTCTATTTATATGTCCAGTTTGGCAATAAAAAGCTATCATTGGTAAGCAAAACGATTCGTTTTTGTTTATAGGAACCAGGCATAAGAAAATAAAAGTATTTTTTAAACGAAATCTGTCAAATGTTTGGTTTTGATTTTGTTGACAGATTTTATAAATGAAAACTATCTGAATTAACAGTTCGATTTTGGTTACGTTTGCTCAATGTTTCTGTTAGCAGAACTGGTCCCCTGGTAGACAACCTGTGTTTGCCAAGTCACAAAGCCATTTTTCAAGGCTACGAAACGATACTATAAAATACTGTGACAACTCCGAGCGCTGCACATTTCTGAGACGTGTGACGTGTAGTATCGTGTCGTTCCACGAGTAAACGGTTCATAGAAATGTCGTTACCACATTACGTCGTATCGTAAATAATGGAATCTGGCTATACTATGCGGAAATCCATGACATACAAATATACAATAATATTTAGTGTTAATTCCGCCAAACAGTTGATCAGGCCTGAATGTTGAATGTTGAAGCAAGCAGAAGATGACTTGTCGACCGCTTGGACGCGAATCCAGGCGGTCGACGAGTCAACATCTCCTGAAGATGCCCCGTGGAGGGGCGAAACATGTGTCGTATCGTGTTATTTGTTTGTGTGTTGCGTTTTATTAATCGCACCGTCTGCATTTGCATAATTATATTTGAGGGTGGGTGCTGCATACTACATTCAGTCTTGATCAACTGTTTGGCGGAATAACACTAAATATTGTTATTGTATATTTGTGTGTCGTGTGCGATATAAAAAGCGCCTAAAACAATTAGTCCTCCGTCAATAAAACAGCCACAAACAAGGTCACAGCAATTTTCCTTATCGTTCAAAAACACAGACAACTTTTAAGAAATACATCACAGATTAAAAACATTCTTAATTCAGGTCAACATTCTTCGAACATCCAACGAAAACTTTTTCATTAAAATTCTTTGTGGAGCATCTTGTTGAAGTATCAAAATGTATAAAAACCGCGGCAGTGTCGTTAAGATAAAAGTTTACTCAATTTATGAGACATTGGGTGGGTCAAGAGCCCCGCAGAAAGGTTTAGGCGAGAAAAGACGCGATAAAAGCAGCTGTTCGGATATGGCGTAAGATAACAGTGAGAGCGAGGAGTATAGGAATTGAAGGGTGTTTTGGAAAAACCAAAAATGCCAGTTTAATTAAAACAGGAATTTTAAAAAATTATAGAACGGAAACTTGGATATTTAATTTAAAATGGGTAGGTACTTGTGTACCTACTTAATTCTATGACATATTTTTTTTATTATAATGTATAAATAAGCAAAAAAATATTTAAATAAATGGAGCAAATTGGGAGAGGTTATGACGAATGCAAGTTGATATTTAATTCCTAATGTCGTGTAAGTGGGATAACCCACTTTGAACGCCTGGCACAAGTGTTGCTCGTAGATTTCTATAAAACGATTTTTTATGATTACCGTAAGCAAAGTGTTAGGAATTATATTAGCGAAGTGACTGAGTGAGTGAGCGAGATAAAAGAAATATTTACCATAAATATCGACATCCCTATAAAGGAAAACTGATAGTGGGATCCACACATCGCCATCTTCCGTAACTTGATTACCTCATCACACATATCGCATCACAATGAAGGTATATCGAGTAGAGGCTTTGCTTCCGCGTTCGATACAATCGGGATTCAATCCCTGGGAGCCCAGGAATATTGAAGGATATTGCCAGGAATTCAGTTGTGAATACGTGGTTCGAATGGAAACATTTTAGTAGCTTTGTATGATTGGGAAAGGCAACGGGCATTGTGTGATGGTTTTCAGGTGAGAAAACATTGTTTACATGTTTTTTTAACGAAAATACACTATATCTGTCTCTTTCTTTTTGAAATGGGTTTGCTCTTGACTCTAGTCTAGGTCAGAGGAGACAGAGACAAAGTCTACGATGGAGTGAGCTTACCCAGAAGAAGCCTGTTAACTCTAACTTTGAAGAGATTCAGGTTGAATGCGTTCGGGAACACAGACGCAGGTAGTGAGTTCCACTCTTTTGCAGTGCACATTATGAAGGATGTTTGGAAGCGCTTAGTGCGAATTGGTGGAATGGCAACTAAGTATGGATGGTAACTTGCAGTGCGTCTAGATGTCCGATGGTAGAAGGGGGCCGGTGGGATGAGGTTGTGGAGTCCTCTAGTTGTCTAACATTTTTCAACCTTTCATACTCGATCTTCTTCTCCCTGCCCTTATCCCACACTAGGTGGGGTCGGCACAACATGTATTTCATAAATCCATGTTGCTAGAGGTTTTGGCTTATTTTTTTATGACCGGCCGCCTGCCTGACGTCAACCCTCCTTGGGTATACTCGTTGCGCCGTCACGCGGGTGACCCATTGTGCTTGCTGATATTATGCACTGGGTCCCAAAATGATATGCTTGTCAATCATATTACCGACAACTAAGCAGACTAACCTTTCATACTCGATGACTTACAAAAAAATAATGGTGACTTGGTGTATATCACTAAATGACTTGCAATTTAATGATGACTTGGTAGGTATTGGAACTGCCTCATTGGTCTTGTGGTGGCAAGCGCGACTGCGGTTCGTGAGGTCTTAGGTTCGATCCCCAGGTCGGGCAGTGTTATTGGGTTTTCCGTGTGGAATTCCTTAGTAGCAGCCCGGAGTATGGATTTATGCCCGGTTGATGGCAATAGGCTCGCCCCCTATTACATGGGACTTTAACATAACGGTGAAATGTGGGTGTTACTGTACACCTCTGCCCAACCCTTCAGGGAATACAGGCGTGATGTTGTGTTGGTAACCCAGCTACAGTATCCAAAATGACAAAAAAAACAGCGGTGATTTTCTAAGACCCGACATTCAAAGTCGAACATCATGTATCATTCCCTCGGAATGTGGGTTAGAGTGGTCGATTTCTATCACTCCTTTTAACTGTACTGTATACCAAAATTCAGCTATATCTATATTCACTGAAAGCCGATCCCAAAATTCTTCAGAAGAGGCATGCTGAAACGTTACCTGAAAAACATTTTTCTTAACACGCTACAAAATTCTTCGCCTTCGTTAACTATCCAACAAATAAAGATATATCCCTCATTTATTAATTTACGAGGTAATAAAACTGTTCTTTATTGGTAAACTACATACATTCCACGTCTTGCCCATTGTTCTTCTCTGTACATCATTATTCCTTAGTTTCAGTATTTCGTTCACGAGGGTCTGTGTAATCGGGTCAGACGGACAAAGGAACGATTCTCGCCTTAGGCACTGTTTACATACCGGCCGTGTGTGAGTACCTCTGTAACTAAATACCAGTATTTGCCGAAATAAAAGGTTAAGTTTCAGGTTTCAAATGGTCGTCCGTTACACGTGGGATTTAAATGGAAAATTATGTACCATCCGTGGCCAGCCCCATTAAAATTAATTTAACGTCTTGTTTTTCATGAGTTTCAAGTGAAAGAAGTCTTCTAAAATTAATATGGGTTTTTAATTCTTATAGACCGTAATTTTTTTAAATTCTTTATGTTGTGAAGGTGAAAATATCAACAATATTATAAACTATAATTCAATCATATTATATCGTGGATTAAGGTCCATTCAATGACTATGTGTGAGCCTATAAAGTAATTAGGCCTTCTTCTTAACCCTGTGTCACTAACCATCCGTCAAAATGAAGACGCGTACCTTACGTATTTAGAGTTTCTATTTTTTTTATAATAAGACGTAATAATTATATCAGTAATAGATTTCAATATTATTTGCAACTTTTTGATGTATGACCACGAACTTCTGGAAGAGATGTAAAAAAGCGATTTGCAGGGAGCATATTGTTCCTATGTGCAATCACTGTTCCATGTGGATTATGTCTAAAACAGACAATGTTACTTGTTTAAGAAAAAACTAAGACTGCTAATTAAGGTCATTTTGTGTCATAAATAAAGTTGATTAAATAAATACTGATGTTTTAATCCGTCGTAAAATTTACGAAAGGTTAGTGATAACGTTATTCGAAATTAAGGTTAGTGAGCTAGGGTTAAACAGAGCTCTAATCCGTAACCAAGCTACGAACACTGCTACGACAGCTACGGTCACTGCTACGACTGCTACAAATATTGCTACAGCTACTACGAATTACGAAAGTGTAGCCAAACGCAATATTCGAAAAATATATCGTCAGTGGAAAGGTAAAAAGACTAAAGCGCCAATATACCTACATTATAGAAGAGAGATTCAAAGTAATTTTAACCGACTTTCAAAAAAGGAGGAAGTTATCAATTCGACTGTATGTTTTTTTTTTTTTTGTATGTTTGTTCCGCGATATCTTTGCTAATTGTGAACCGATTTTAATGATTCTTTTTTTGTTCGAAAGAGTAGTCTTTCGAAATGGTCCCATTTAAATTTGGTGAAGATCTGATGAAGAACTTCGGAGATAGACAATTTGAAGTTGGTTTTATTTTTGTTAAAAAGTGATTATTAACAAAAATAAAACCGACTTCAAATTGTCTATCTCCGAAGTTTTTCTTCAGATCTTCACTAAATTGAAATGGGACCATTTCGAAAGATTACTCTTTCGAACAAAAAAATAATCATTAAAATCGGTTCACAATTAGCAAAGATATCGCGGAACAAACATACAAAAAAAAGGAAACACTCGAATTGAGAACCTCCTCCTTTTTGGAACTCGGTTAAAAATAAACATAGCTATTTTTCTTAGAGTTTACATATTAAATAGGTATAGGCTATTTAATGTGTATAATTTAAGAAAAATAACTATGTTCATTTTCTTAAAAAAAATACTTTGAATCTCTCTACTGTAAAGTAGGTATATTGGCGCTTTAGTATTTTTACCTTTCCACTGACGATATGCAATTTTAATGAAACCCAGCACAAAAACGGTTTGCAGATCTACCAACCTCATCATAAAACGAGCGTCCAATTGAAAACTGTGTATAAATCCTTATGCTATTGCGCAAACCGAAATGAATTATGTGCATTACTTATTCACTGTTTATACCGGTTTTATTTATTGCCAACGATTCGGGAATCTCCGGGAGTCTTCGGGATTATGTCAATCGTTTGATTGATGTTTGTCATTCAGGAGGGATCGTCGCATGATTGAGCACAAATTGTTTGTTTTGACATATCGTGAGGCTGTGGATTCGGTTGATGCTAAATGGTTTCCGATATTTAGAGCGTTTAGTTTTTTGGTTTTATTTCATTAAACAAAACTGATGTAACTTTAAGAAAGATGTAATTTAAAAAATAATAAGCATTTTTTTTTTAAATTATTCTTTTGGTTTTAATAAAGTTATGTGTTTATATAAGAAGCTTTGTGCGCATCGGCTAAGATAAGCCACTAAAAAGAACCTCTACAAGCAGGCGTTAAACCGATAGGTTATCACTGGTTATAAACATAATTATGTACGTTTCAGAAAAATTAAAACTTAGTGTAAAATATGCTATAACTCACGCCTGTATTCCCCGAAGAGTTGTGCAGAGATGTATACTAACACCCTCATTTCGCCATAAGTCCCATGTAATAGGTTGCAAGCCTATAACTAACTAAGCACAAATCCCAACTCCGGGCTGCTAGGTACTGAGGAATTTCACATAGGAAAACTCAATTATACTTTGCCCGACCTGAGGATCGAACCCAGGACCTCACGATCAGTAATTGCGCTTGCCACCACTAGACTAACAATAAAGATAATATTTAGATACTATAACGGCGGGAATTCTAGTGGTGTGACCGTCGGACTGCCAAGTCATAGGTCTCGAGTTAGAACCCAAAGCACGCACCTCTGACTTTTCAGAGGAAACCGGCATACCTGAGCGTTATATCTCGACGGCATGTGAAGCCAAGTCAGAGGACCATGGCGGCATAAACTCTGACACCAAGTTAGTCACTAACCAAACGAAAAGGGCGGGATACACTGGAGACCGATTTATTTATTCTTTTCCGGAGATCAAACGATGGAATAATAATTCCACAACCGAATCTTTAAAATTAAACCGCTTTCCCACCATTAATATGATTTATTACAATGTAAATAAAAGGTCAAAGGGAAAAACGAAAACATTTTTTTCCAGTATCACGCCTAAATCAACGGGTTATTAATTACTCCGGTAACCTTTTTATACATCTTTAATTGATGTTTTGATGCTTCTGGGGCTTAACCACGGACCCGGCGGTGGTAATTTTTTTTTATTTAATACGTAAAAAACGGAATTCGTTCTGCTGTGCCAAGAAATAAATAATTCATCATGTCTGCTTGCACCTACGTAAACTTAAGCCTCTGGACGAACAAATAATTATATACATACATACATAAACCCACGATTTTTCCCCATGGAGGTAGGCAGATACTATAGAACGCCAAATGCTACGATCCTTACTCCTTTCGCTTCATCCACATTCATACATCGTGTCATACACGCCAGCCGGTTTAGAGTACTACGCACCTGTCCGTTGTGAAGAACCTCACCAATAACATCGATGTATGTCCTTCTAGGGAAGTATAAAACAAATATATTTCCTTAAATATAAAATAAAGTTCTCAATGGTGTGTGTATTCCGCCAACCCGCACCAGGCCAACGTGGTGAACTAAGCCCCAAACCCTTCTTACTCTGAGAAAAGGCCCGTGCCCAGCAGTGGGACAGATTATAAAAATAAACAATAAGAGTGCGAAACGTAAACTTATTTGCATTAACGAAAAAATTACCTATTGATTGCCTCGTTGGTTTAGTGGTGGCAAGCGCGACTGCTGATCATGAGGTCCTGGGTTCGATCCCCAGGTCGGGCAAAGTGTTATTAGGATTTTCCGAGTGGAATTCCTCAGTATAAGCCCGGAGTTTGGATTTATGCTACTTGATGGCAATTGGCTGGCCCCCTATTACGTGGGACTTAAACATAACGGCGAAATGTGGGTGTTACTATACCTATACAACTCTGCCCAACCCTTCGGGGAATACAGCTGTGATGTTATGACAACGTTTCTAAATAATTTCGCTAGGTAATTGGACAGATTTTCTCTGAAATACCTTCCATCCTTCCGAATCTTATATCATCAGAATCAATTGTTTTGCGGAATTAAATTAAATGAATAAACTGTTACAATTGATTCCTTATAGAACGCGTCGCATTATTTACAATAACAATGACACGCACCTGTGACGTCATTGACACAGTAGCTGTGACGTAAGCCATGTATAAAGTCTCTTAGAATCTGTTATATAAGCCTACGAGGATAACTGCCACTACAGCTACTTGTTTGGACAATATATTTACAGATGTTGTGCCTAATAGTAAACAAATAATTAATTTACTTAACTCTGATCACTGTGGACAGTTGATAACATTTCCTACGGAAGATAAGAAAGTGGTAAAAAAGGATATTACTGTAGTACCTAAAACTGTGGGTCGCTTGGAAGGATTTAAAAATAAACTTATTAACAAATTGCCTTACTTGTGTTATAGTGATGATCCTAACGAGTTATACAATACATTTTTTAACATGTTTTGTACAGAATTTAACTCAACCTTTATCCCCAAGAAGATCTCAGTTAAAGGTACTGCAACCTTCAGTGAATGGGCAACTATAGGTATATATAAAAGTAGGAAAACACTTTATGAGTTATATGCAGAAAAAAACTATAATAATAGTGAAGAATTTTGTCAGTATGTTAGAGATTATTCAAAATTATTTAAAAAAGTTTGTCTTATGGCCAAAATTCGTTACTTAAGTTCAAAAATTAAGAAAAGTAATAACAAAATTAAAACGACTTGGGATATAATCAACAATGAGACTGGAAGAGTCAAGAATCGAAGTAGTGACTATAGCCTTTCAATTGAAAATAAGACAGTTAAATCAGACTTAGAAGTTGCCACAGCATTTGAACACTTCTTCACGGACATTCCAGTTTCAACGACTAAATCCTTGAAGTCATCCCCCACTGTTGCCGAATCTCTATTGAAAGAAAATGTGAAAATATGCAACAATGAATTCAATTTTAGATATGTAAGTGGTAAAGATATTGTAAAAATTTTCAATACCCTTAATGTCAAAAAGACCGCCGATCTTTGGGGTAACTCCGTTGAGGTCACAAAATCTATTATCAACACAGTAGCACCTGAGTTAGCTGTAATTTACAATAAATGTGTTGAATGTGGTGTATTTCCTGACTTAATGAAAAGTAGTAAGATTATACCTTTATTTAAATCGGGTAGCACATCTGATCCCACTAACTTTAGACCTATTTCTGTGCTACCCACCTTCAGTAAAATATTTGAAAAATTAATCCTTGATGAGCTGCAAACTCACTTTTATAAAAATAACTTGTTACATAGGAAACAATTTGGTTTCACAAGAGGTCGCTCTACAACTGATGCTGGTGTTGAGCTTTTAGCTAATATTTTTAATGCCTGGGAGGATTCACATGATGCTTTAGGCATCTTTTGTGACTTGTCAAAGGCGTTTGATTGCGTTTTTCATGATACATTGGTCAGGAAATTACATCACTACGGAGTTAGGAATACTGCTCTGAATCTACTTATTTCTTATTTGGGTAATAGGATCCAGAAAGTAGACATCAATGGGAAGAGATCTCCGGGGTCTGTTGTGACAATGGGCGTTCCGCAGGGCTCAATTCTCGGCCCGTTCCTATTTCTCGTTTATATAAATGACCTACCTTATCTTATAAAAGATAATCAGGAGATTGTGTTATTTGCAGATGATACATCACTATTATTTAAACTTAAACGGCAACAGCCGGTTACGGACGATGTAAATAACGCTCTCTCTGAAGTAGTGCACTGGTTTAATGTTAATAACTTGCTTTTGAACGAGAAAAAGACTAAATGTATCAGATTTTTGACACCTAATGTTAAGACGGTGAAAACCAGTGTAGTAATAAATGGAGACGAGTTGGATCTTGTGGACACCACTATGTTCTTGGGTATAACTTTAGATTCGAAACTGCAGTGGGGCCCACATATAGATAAATTGTCGAAAAGACTCAGTTCTGCAGCTTACGCGGTCTACAAGATACGCCAGCTAACTGATGTAGAGACAGCCAGATTAGTGTATTTTAGTTACTTTCATAGTGTTATGTCGTACGGCATTTTGTTGTGGGGAAATGCTGCCGACATTCAAACTATCTTTGTTTTGCAGAAGAGAGCTATTCGAGCAATTTATAACCTTAGTTTTAGGCATTCACTGAGGGATAAATTTAAAGAAGTTAGTATAATGACGGTCGCATCTCAATATATTTATGAAAATTTGATTTATATAAAGAAAAATATCAGTTTGTTCTCTAAGAACAGCGACATCCATAACGTCAATACTAGAAATAAAAATAAGCTTATCCTACCAATGACTAGGCTCCAAAAAATTAGTAACTCATTTAGGTGCCAAAGTATACGCTTTTACAACAAGATTCCAAGCAATATTCAAGACTTAAGTCTTAATAAATTCAAGTCCTATGTAAAGCAGAAACTATGCGAAAAGGGTTTCTATAACGTTAAAGATTATATGGACGATAAAAATGCTTGGAATTGAGCCGCTCGCTGTTGTCACAGACGCATCATTGTAATTATTTCATAACATTATTATTTTTTATTTTATCCTTTTGACATTTATAATCGAATTATTTTTTTTCAATGATTATTATTATTTTACCATCGCCTCATTTTTTACGTTACATTTTTAATAAATTGTGAATGTGAGTACCATGTAGGGTAGCTATATACACGAATTTTGTAAACGTTTGGCGGTTCTTGTTTTTTTTTTTTTGTGACCCACCCAAATGTCCAGCTGATTGATAGCGTCGTGCAGCGGTCGGGTTGTTGAGCTCCCTAAAATAAGGTTTGAGCTCCGCGATGATTGAAGCAGATGTACCGTCAGTTAGGACAGGTCAACTCGAAACTGCTATGACACTTTCCTCAAAAGACCATTCCAAACGTTGCCCTACATCGTTTCACTCGCATAGTTTGTATACTACAATGTCTGGACTTTATCTGGACTGGCAAAATAGGTTTTTGTATTATAGTTATTATTTTAATAATATCGCTTTACAATACTTCATTCCAAACTGTAAAGTATGAGCATCATGCAGCTATTAGTGATACGCTTATAATCATATCATATTACTGCCTATTGTCTAGTAATATGAGTCTGTCATGCTCACTTAAATGTCTTGCTGATGGTGGCGTTGTTTATCCGGTCGTTGAGTTCCCTATAATATGGTTGAGCTGACCGATGCGGATGTGCACGTCATGCTCGTGAACGGGTGCCGTCTGTCGGGACTGGTCAGCTCTTAACTGCTATGGCAATCATAGAAGGCATATTTTTCTATTTGTTACTCTTATGTGAGTTTATTTGTTACATTAACCTGCATTATTCTCATTCTATTTCTCATACTACTGTAATGGAATTGTAATGAACTACTATTTTAAAAAGAGTATTCATGGAGTTTCTTGCCGGCTCTTCTCCATAGAACCTACCTTTTGGAACCGTGCACCTAGTCGTGACGTTTTAAAAGTGCCTGAAATCTGGTCTATTTGAAATAAAAACTTTGACTTTGACTTTGACTTTGAAACATTCCCACATTATGCCTTTATTAGAAACAGGTGCGTCCTTTAAAATTCCCTGCTTATTAAAGGAAGGAATTACCTTGGAAATAGAAGTATTTATTTAACAGAAATACGGTACAGAATTGGTATAGTACAAATGTATTGTATGGTTTATAAAATTCATGCATACATCATTCATATATCTTCACATAAATTTTTATTTGACAAAATATGTTGATATCGGTCTGTATCTACAGATACTTAACGACCAAATCCTTTTATTTGTATAAACAGCGATGTCGTAAGATATGCGCTCAGATCTTTTTCCTCCTAGCCTCTTCCTCTTCCTAATTATGTTGAGATCAGCTCCAAGTCTAACCAGGTGCGGCTGAATACCAGCATTTTACACAGAGCGACTGCTATCAGACCTCCGCAACCTAGTAACTGGGCAGTGCTGATATCCTAAGGTTAGACCGCGCAGATATGCACCCAGATATCTTATAGTATCTGCACCGTGTATGACAATCTTATCTTTTTTGGTCTCCATGTTACCGAATGACATTTTCACACATACCGCCTTATCCGAAACCCTACGGCAAAAAAGCTCTGAAAACACTTACGTCTTTATCAATAAAATATATTTGAAATTCTCAATCTATTTTCAAAACAGCATTCCACAAAAGTTTCTCCAACATTTTTCAATAACAGCGTATGTAATGCGACAGCACTTGAGCTGTATGCCGTTCATATGCTAAATAGCACTGGACGGAGCCGATTGTGGTCTGCAGATTACAGCCTTTGTGCCACGTCTAGGAGTGGGCGAAGACTATTATAAAATACTGGACTTTGGCTGCGGCTTCGCTTATACGAAATTCCTTTATTTTATTAATTCATAAAATCTGGAGAAAATTATTGTGGTTATAGTGTCTAAAATATAATTAGCCCGTTTTGACAGCTGTCAGATCAGTACATTTTATGTCGAAATTGACATAACATGTTGTAATCTGACAGCTGGCAAAACGGGCCTATTAAATTTTAGCCACTATAAAAGAGGAAAATGTCACAAATTGATATATATCTGATTAGTTGAAACTTAATTGATGAAAGGAATTATCAAGAATGCTCTAAGAAAAGCCGAAAATAGCTCGATACGGCAGCAGGATAACGGACGTTTAACCTATAGTCGACGACGACGACGACGAGAATAAGGGTTATTATCTCTTTTCATCCTATGAAACCGGCTACAATTATTTAAGTATACCAAACAGCAGCGAACAGCAGTGATAGCCTATCGGTGTGACCGTCGGACTACCAAGACATACGCACGCAAGGCACGCACCTCTGACTTTTCGGATTCATGTGATTATTGTTTATTTATCACTTGCATAAAAACGGTGAAGGAAAACATCGTGAGGAAACCGGCTGCCTGAGAGATATTTCTCGATGGCGTGTGAAGCCAAGTCAGAGGCATATAGGCGGCATAGACTCTAACACCAGGTTAGTCACTAACCATATGAAAAGAAGAAGAGTATGCCAAACATACAAATCCACTGAACAGTCCAACTATCAAGAAATCAGACATACCCACTTTGCTTTAATAGTATTAGAAACGGAAGAGGTACGGAAGATGTTTTAAAATAATATTCGAATAAAAATTTCGAATAAAACGCGGCGAACTCGCTAGAGTGAAAAATTTAAATACAGATACAAAGGTAATGGTCTTACGGAGGTTTATAAAAGGAGGTTTTATACGAAGAAAGCTTCTAAGAAACATCTCTGCTGGTTTTGAAATATAATGAGAACATTATGCAGATATTAGTTAATATGACAGAATAGAAAAGGTTATTGAATATGTACTTTGCTTCGTGGTAGAATCTATACGGGCTGCCTGGCTAGCTACCACCCTCGCATTAAAGACCGGCGCCAAGCAGTTTACTGTGTTCCGTCGTGTGTATGTGAGAGCCAGAGGGGTATAGGGGAATCCTTCTATATCTCTGTTCCTTGGATTCGTATGCTCCATCTTAAATCCTGTCTGCGTTCACCATCAGGTGAGACTAGGGCCAAACGCGACCTAGTCAAAAATAAAAAAATAAAATAAACTTAAGATGGGTAATAAATGACTTCTTTCTTCTAGCCTTTTCACAACTATGTTAGGGTCAGCTTCCAGTCTAACCAGATGCAACAAAATACCAGTATTTTACACGGAGCGGCCGCCATCAGACCTACACAACCCACTTATTGGGCAATGCCGATATCCTAAGGTTAGACCGGTTATCAGACTTTCGGGCTTTTGAATAATCACTTTTTTTGAGTAACCACTACCATAGGAAATTTCTTGCAACATCCGGGACCGACGGTTTCATGCGCTCTCTGTATTACGAACGGTCTCCGCTCCACGAACTGACCGCGGCTAGCGCAACTTAACCTCGCATATCGTATGATCGGCGCGGTTGTTGATTAGCCACGAGGTCCCCGAAGTTAGGTATACGACTATGGTCTCCAAAATAAAGTGCAAGAGTCATCTTGGTTTAATAGCAGATCTTTTGACGAAAGTAATTACAAAACTATAATTATTGTTAATCCAAGGCTATCTTGGATGGAATTCTTGGAGACTATCTCAACCACCCAGAAAGGAGTACTTCATCCACACCTCTTTCCAATATTTTCTTTGTTTTTGTAATATAATATTAATGCATGAAGGCGGTATCTGTGCCGCCATTACGCCGAACGTGACGACGCGTAATGTTTCCTGAAATAGTGCGATAAGCGCCAAGTTTTTACTGGATGGATGGATGGGAATTATAGCAAAATCCTCTGAAGACCACTATTAGTAAATTATCTATGCCAAGTCATCGGAATATAAAAATAGTCATTAATTACCGTATCTTTTTCTTTTCTAAAATATTATGCGTTCTTATCCACTAATGGCAGATTCCTGTGACTTACCGAGCGTTATTGGTTAAAATTAAGACTGGTAATCTTACCAATAATGAAGCAAAGACCCCATAAGTTTGCATAGTTGACCCTCCCATAAGCAGCTATCACAGGTCAAAATTAGCTTTTGAGTCCATTTCTGTGCAAAGTTTGGCAATAGAAAATGCTATTATTGGTAAACATAACGATTTGTTTTTGACCATAGAAACCGGACAATAAAACATGTAAAACGTTATTTATTTATTTATTTTATTGGGGAACATTTTCATCTTCGGCTGTAACTGATGTAGTATTGAGTAATATATACAAGGTAAGTCGGAAAGGGGGTACTAAGCCGCGGGCCACGTAAAGTATCACTGATGACTATTTTAAAGCAAGTGTTAAAATTTCAAAATTCGATAATTTTATTTGCATAAAAAAAGATTTTTATTTTAAATATGAATTCAGAAAATTTATTTTCTAATCCATGACTTCAAATATGACCTAAATTGTAAAAGCAGCTGATCATAGCTATGGACAGATATATTTAAGCATATTTTTTACGAAATCTTTGAAAAACTATTTCTCTTAAACTATCGAGTTTTGGAGAAAGTTTTAAAACAAAAGTTATCCCTTATTATGGGTACTTTAACACCCTTTCGGCTTAGTACCCGCTTTCCAACTAACCTTGTATATTATTAATCAATACATCGAGCATACGACAATATTGAGAAAATAATATTACGCAATGCTTATATGAAATACTTCAGGAGTCATAGGATCGACATAACCAGCGATCGAAGGAACCGCACGTACTCGTAAGTACCTATTCTGAAAGGACCAAGATACTGGATGCTACGTGAGGGTATTCGAAATCGAACTCCTACCATACCGATATCTGCCGCACCTATACATATCTATCGTTTCCAAATATATTATCTTTTAAAATAGAAACAAATGTAAGTTGTAGAATACTCATACTTTAAAGTTTGCAACATTTACAGGGTGGTCTAACGGCATTGGTAAGTAAGTTTATTTTATAGAACACATTTGGTTCTTCCGTTTTACGCTGCACTACGCCCTTTTACGCTTCACTATGCTCCTTTACGCTGCACTGCGCTCCTTTACGCTTCACTACGCCCCTTTACGCCGCGTAACGGCCCGCTATACCCCGCTATACTTTTGTAATATTTTTATGAAGCTCTATCTATATCTATACTAATATTATAAAGAGGAATAATTTGTATTTTGTATGTAACGAATAAACTTAAAAACTACTGGACCGATTTCAAAAATTATTTTACCGAAAGAAACCTACATTATCACTGAGTAACATAGGCTATATTTATTACTGGAATAAAACTTATTACGCGGGCGGAGCCGTGAGGACACAGCTAGTATCTTATATGATTAGAATTCCAGTATTGTAATTTTGGAGCTAAAATTGTAATCCTTAATAAAACCACAACGTTAACACCTACAGAATAAATCCCACGCCAAAGCAAAGTACGAAAATTGGAAAAGACAGATAACCAAGTCGCAGAATTTAAGAATAATGTGAAATCCAAAATTCAATTTGAAATGAAAGCTTCCAAATCAATAATAATTGGCTTTAAGCTTAAGAATAATGTCTCGAGACAGAAAGCAGGGCCTTTTAATGTCGGAAGACAATGCTTATTTTAGGAAAAAAAATATTAGATGAAGAATTCCCAATTCCTATATGTTACCGACCGTTATTGGTTAAAACTGAGTCATACCTGTAACGAATAAAAAAGCTTATTCACTAATAACCTTTTCGTAGTAGACCACCTCAAATCCATTGGTAGTATACGCAGTTAAAAAATGTGTCCCTTATTTTTGATAATTAAGATGCAAATAAAAAAATGTGTCAGTCAGTGGTGTTCTTTTTTTTTAAATAATAACAAGGTCCTTTTTCATAAATCTCGGTAAGTAAACATTTCGCGGCGATGCGAAATAAGCCCTCGTTCGCACGAACGCTTTTTCAACTCGCGTTAAAAAAGCGTCCAACGCGCGCAATAAATAAGCTGCGTTAAAAAAACGCTATCATGTGAACACATATACGGCTTGCTATTTGTTGTATTATAACGCTTTATTAACGCGCGTTGAAAACTGGGCTAAGGTGCCGAAAAAAAATTATGGAAACGTTAGAATTATTACAGCTTGTATAATTAATAATATTATTATAATTTAGTGGTAAGGTAATTTTCTAAATCCAAACACAAATAATCAGAGTGCTGTAATACTGTTGTCGGGTTTAATAATGACGTCATTAATCATTGACTCGTGTTAATGAATAATAAATAAATTAAGGCTTGTTTACAACCAATATTTATTTAAATAATTACAGGTTGTGGTAATTGGTAGATTGCGTTACAAGAATAATAATAGTTCCTGTCTATAATTACTTATTTTGACCACATTAAAGTTGAACAAAGACGAGGAACAGGCCCCGATGCAGGTTTTGTCTGTGAAAATAAAAAGAGCGAATATTTATTTTTTGTAAGAGTAAATTGTATTACGTTGCATCCAACGATGCCTAGGTAGCCATCATAAAAGTTATGCTGGGCAACAAAGTTTACGAGAAAAATAATTAAAGAGTATCCTAGTGATGGACTCTGCCGTTAGTTTATTTTGATAATCGATTTGGCATTTGAATTCGGCTGTGTTCATTTCTTGGTGTAATTCTACAGTTAAACTACAATAGCGTTTAAATGTTTAGAATTAAAATTTATCTATACTTCTATACTAATATTATAAAGAGGAAAGATTTGTATTTTTGTATATAACGAATAAACTTAAAAAATACTGGATCGATTTCAAAAATTCTTTTGCCGTTAGAAAGCTACATTATCATTGAGTAACATAGGCTATATTTATTACTGGAATAAAACTTCTTACGCGGGCGGAGCCGTGAGGACACAGCTAGTTTTATACAGGGTGTTTGGTGCATCGTGTGCCAAATTAAAATGGTCGACTGGGGGGGTCATCTGCTATCCTTTCAGACCCCTAAACACTATTCATGCCCTGTCGATTTTTTTTCATCGACTTTTTATTATTTTATTAAAAAAATACCCAAATTTTACATTCAAATACAAATTTTAAAAAAAGTATAAGTCGTAGACTCTGAATTTTAATTTTGTTTAGATGTGTATTGTATGACAGTATTTTTGATATCAAAATTAGTGACATTAGCCATCTAGTTTTTTTTTAATTTACTCGCAAAGTTTCGGACTTCAATTAAAGATGTCCATGTTAGAGCTATTTACATGGCTATAAAAAAAAACCAAAAGCCACCGGGATCTTCGAACTCCCTCAAAAATTCTCTAGTCTATCCTCTTGCTAGTGATGTGCCACATGCCATAAAAATCTTTTTACAACTTTGTGAATTCGCTAGAATTGTGAATCGAGTCACAAAATACTAAATTCCAAATTCTAAAGAAAAAAAGTCTTTTTGCGTAATTGTTAATTGAGACACATGTAAAATTTGTTTTCTCACTCTCGCAAAGTAAAATCTATCTTCTATCTCTTTCTTGCATAGCGTAAACTAGTTTGAACAAACGACGAACTGCCGCCGACGCCGTTAATCCGTCATAATTTTAGTCGAGACATCACTGCCTCTGCTACCTGACGTGTGTGCTTAGTTCACCGTACTCCGCGTTTTTTTCATTTTGTTACTTTGTTTTGTTGGTTTTTGTTACGTTTTAACTTTTGGTGTTATTGTTAAACTTTGTTGACTTTTTGTTGCTGCAATGGCGACGTTATCTAACGAAGAATATGATGACATCATGATGGCTTATGGAGCCGCCCATGGTGTCGCTCGTGCAGCGCAACGACTTTACCAGGAACGCTTTCCTGGTAGACGATTACCTGGCCGCAGAGTCTTCCAAGACACATACTGACGCATACGCGAGACTCGCAGTGTCACTTTACATGAACCAAGGGGCCATATTGTGCGACATAATGTTAAAGTGGACGAGAGAATACTGGCACTTTTTGAGGAAGACCCTACAAGAAGTATTAGAAATGTGGCAGCACATCTTGATATTTCAATATGGAAAGTGTGGAAAGTTCTTCAGCAAAACGAAAAGCATCCATTCCATTACACTCCGGTGCAAGGTACGTAATTTTAAACTAACTTTAAACCCGTACACGCTTTGTTTGACGATGCCTTTGTTTAGCAGGTAATGGGTATAGTATGACGTCACTTCCAGGTAGTGAATCATTTAGCCCATACAGGCGGTCCTTAAAAATCTTATTGTGCAATTATTTACTGCTCAACAGAAATTTAAGAGATCTTTGTTTGTAGGTCTTGAGGGTGGCGACTTTGAGAGACGAGTGGAATTCTGTCGCTTTATGTTACACACGGATGTGGATGATCCTAATTTTTTAAAAAGAATACTGTGGACGGATGAATCTAAATTTACCAAAGAAGGAATTCTCAATCTTCACAATCTGCACCACTGGACAAACAAAACGGAAAACCCACGTGTTAAAAGACAGAAATCATTTCAAAGGAGGTTTAGTGTAAACGTTTGGGCAGGAGTGATTGGGAATCAGGTAGTTGGACCGCATTACCTGCCCGATAACCTCAATGGCGATAACTATTTGGAGTTCCTTTAAAATGACCTGCCCGAATTAGTGTCCGAGGTGCCCGTATTTAATGAAAATGTGCCCAAAGTATTCCAGCATGACGGCTGTCCCGCGCATTGGAGTTTGACTGTGAGGGAATATCTCGACGATGTGTTCCCCAATGCGTGGATTGGTCGCGATGGCCCTATTGCATGGTCGGCACGTTCCCCAGACCTAACTCCGCTAGACTTTTATGTCTGGGGACGTGCCAAAGAGCTGGTATACGCCACGGAGGTTCCGACTAGAGAGGTACTACTTCAACGCATTGAAACGGCGTTCAATAAAGTTAAGGAGGAAATGCGACTTCGTACAATAACTGTGGAAATACGAAATAGATGTCGGGCCTGCATTCGCAATAGAGGCCAACAATTTGAGCAGAATATGTGAAAAATAAATAAATATTAACAATGCTTTTTTTTAAATTTCTATTAACCCCCCCCCCCCCCCCCCAAGAGTGATACGAGACAGATTTTAACCTTATAAGAGTGAGATAACAGATTTAATAAGTATTTCAGGTATCATTTAAGCAAGAATATTTTTTTAAATCATAATTTGGAATTGCAGTATTTTGTGACTCGATTCACAATTCTAGCGAATTCACAAAGTTGTAAAAATATTTTTATGGCATGTGGCACATCACTAGCAAGAGGATAGACTAGAGAATTTTTGAGGCAGCTCGAAGATCCCGGTCGCTTTTAGTTTTTTTTTTAATGTAATGTAACTGTAACATGGACAGCTTTAATTGAAGTCTGAAACTTTGCGAGTAATTTAAAAAAAAACTAGATGGCTAATTTCACTAATTTTGAATTTAAAAGTACTTTAATACAATACACATCTAAATGAAATTAAAATTCAGAGTCTACGACTTATACTTTTTTTTAAATTTGTATTTGAATGTAAAATTTGGGTATTTTTTAAATAAAATAATAAAAAGTCGATGAAAAAAAATCCATAGGGCGTGAGAAGTGTTTAGGGGTCTAAAATGATAGCAAATGACCCCCCCAGTCGACCATTTCAATTTGGCACACGATGCACCAAACACCCTGTATATAGAAATGATTTGTAGTTAATTCATGTATTCATTTAAATTATTAAAAATTTACAATGTACCACAATCCAATGCTTATTTCGGTTCGATTAGTGACGATTATTTATAAGACAAGCCTACTTTTGTTTAATAGATTTGGGCAGAAAATCCTCCCGTAGGTGATAGAAAAAACAAGGGAATACAACTAAAATCAATCATCACAAAAAAGATATTAATTTAATAACAAAAGTAGGTTTTTTTTATGTATTCGACTGCACCTACCTAATTACATTTTTATTCGACTATTTTTTTCTTTAATAAAATAACAACACTGGCTTCTAAAAATATTTTTTTTCCCAGCACTAACGAACAAAAATGGCCGCGTAAACAAATAAGGTTAAGCGCAACCGGGGAAGCAGAACAGTACATAACTTTATTAAATAAATCGCTCGCCTTATTACACACCGCTTATAAAGCTTATGAAGGAAAAAACGTTTTGCTCTACAAGGTGGGTATATTTTAACATGAAATGAACACTTTTCTTGGTATTTTGTTGTAAAAATGTTGATGACGACTGTATATTGGTTGTATACAGGTTGTACTATGATTGCCTCGTTGGTCTACTGGTGGCAAGCGCGACTGCTGATCCTGTGGTCCTGGATTCTTCGATCCTCAGGTCAGGCAAAGTGTTATTGGGAATTCGTCAGTAGCAGCCCAGAGTTTGGATTTATGCCCGATTGACGGCAATAGGCTCGCCCCCTATTACATGGGACTTAAACATAACGGCAAAATGAGGGTGTCACTATACACCTCTGCCCAAACTTTCGGCGAATAAAGGCCTGATTTTATGTATGTATGTTGTGTAATCCTAGAGTCTCATTCAGGATCCTATATCACCAGTAGACCACGAGGTTAGAAGAAATTACACGAATTCATAAACAGCCTGTTTTTGTTTTATTAAAAAATCTTAAAAATTTTTAGTCAAATAAATCGAAAATTCGCTTACAATTTGGACTTTAATTTACACGAAAAAAAATACACATCTAATTAAAAAAACTCCTCCTTTTCGAAGTCAGTTAAAAACTTTCATTATTTCAACCCGTAATGGCGCAAACGGGCACTTCTGCCTTATAAAATAAATAAACCAAGAAGGAATTATACCAATTCGGATACACCTGTATTAATTATATTAAAACACTCACAACATTTTTTTTCAAATAGAGCGAAAATTCCTGTAGAATTTTAACTTTAATTTAAGAGAATAAAAAAAATACACATCAAATTAAAAAATGTCCTCCTTTTCGAAGTCGCTTAAAAAATGTTCATTATTTCAACCCGTAATGGCGCAAACGGGCACTTCTGCCATATAAAATAAATAAACTAACCTATATTGTTGGAAACAGAATAACTACAGGGTGATAAAACTGTCTACATGCGAAGTAAAACCGCTTCGCGCGTAGGCTATAAATTTTCTGGACTGTTAGTCGTGGCCGATTTTTCGCTCGGTGAGCGCTTTCGCGTTTGAAAGACTGGTCTATGTATCAATCAGCTTTTTTAGTCTGTGGTAAACAGTGGTACGAGCTATAAATTTAAATGGAGCAAGGAATCGGTAGTACGCTTTTTGCTTTGAGTGATTTATATTATTAACTGTAAATATGTTGATATTTTGTAGGGTACAGATAGGCTGAATATTTACCATAACATCACGCCTGTATTCTCTGAAGGGTTGGGCAGAGGTGTATGGTAACACCCGCATTTCGGCATTATGTTTAGGTCCCATGTAATAGGGCGCGAGCCAATTGCCATCAACCGGGCACAAATCCAAGCTCCGGGCTGCTACTGAGGAATTCCATACGGAAAAACCCAATAACACTTAGCCCTACCTAGGTATCGAACTCAGGAGCTAATATTTTCGATCTGGAAATGAAAATCGTTTCTAAACGCCTAGCCTTTTCCCAACCATGTTGGGGTCAGCTTCTAATCTAACCAGATGCGGCTGAATACATTTTACATTTTACACGGAGCGACCGCTATCAGAACTGCGGAGGTCTGATAGCGGTCGCTCTCACTCAGTTACTGGGCATTTCCGATATCCTGAGGTAGTCCCAGTTGCCAGACTTTCGGGCTTCTGAATACCCGTAACGACTATCATAAGTATTCGTATGACATCTGAGACCAACTGTTTAACGTACTCTCCGAGGCTCGGAGGGGTCTCGACGTGTAACGAGCGGTCACCCATCCACGGACTGACCGCGGCAAGTGCAGTTTAACCTCGCAAATTGTATGGATCCGTGAACAATAATAGCTAAAGTCAATATTTTTTTTTCTTTATAAACCAAAGTTTTCTTATTTATACGTAATTTAGATTACGGAAGAAGGAAGTCTGAAACACCATCAAACTTTGTCATTCGCAGAGTTTCAAACTCACTGATTGTTTTACAACATTTTTATGTTGGACAATGGAAGATGAACTTGCCCAATCGCTTCAAGATTTTGGGGATTAATTTTGTTAATTACAGATCTAGTCGAAGATGGTCGCAGTAATAGTACTGCCGTCATTTATACCTGGTGAAGGCGCAAAACATGTTTACAAAAAAAAATGTAATATTACTAAATGCTCCAATAGGTAATGAGAAGTAAGTAATTAAATTAATCGCTATATACAAGTTTAGTCAGCAAAAAAAACTGCTATTAAATAGTCTGAGCATCTCGAATAGGTTAGGTTAGGTTAGAAGTATTTCGGTGCCCTGGGATCTGGAGGCGAGAGCCCTCGCGCTGAGATGTCATCAGCGCGAGGAGGCGCCTGAGCAGAGCGAGCTTCGCCACATCCTGGTGGCTGAGTGGAGGGAGCGACTTGCGCAACCCAGCGCGGGGCACGCCGCAACAGCGGCGGTAAGACCCGTGATGGAGGCATGGCTGGAGAGGCGTCACGGCGCCCTCAGCTTCTGGCTGACGCAGGTTCTCTCGGGACATGGCTGTTTCGGGAAGTACCTGTGTCGTATAGGTCGGGAGCAGACGCCCGGATGTCACCACTGTGTGGACTGCCAAGAGGACCCGGTGCAGCACACGCTGCAAGTGTGCGCTGCGTGGACAGCGCAGCACCGTGACCTGGTTGCGGCAGTGGGTGGTGATCTCTCGCTCCCGGCTGTGGTTCTGTCCATGGTGGGGAGCGAGAGTGTGTGAAAAACCGTCGCTTCCTTTTGCGAGGAAGTGATGGTCACCAAAGAGGTGGCGGAGAAGGAGAGAGAGGCGTCATCCTCCCTCCCTTCTCGTGCTAGACGCACCGGGCGCCGGAGAGCGCGTGACGATCTCCGGCCACCCTAGTGAGTGGCCTGCGGGCAGCGGGTTAAGGGACCCGTCGCTCGACCAGTAACAGGCCCGGGAGGATGGCGCGCAGTGTTCCGTTCCTCTCAGCAGGAAGTGGGGCAGGGGAACAATTGCCCTATCACTGGAGAGGTCCACCAGAAGAAGCTGGTGGACCGAGACCGGGTTGCGGTGCATGCAATAGCGAATCCCGTAACCCTGGACTTAGGTCAGAAGGAGGGACACCGTTGGTTTTTAGCCAGTCCGGCAGACACCCTCGCCATCCCCGGGCGAGGGATATCCATAAGGATTTTCCCACGATAAAAAAGAATAGGTTAGAAGTGTGGTATCTCTTTTTAACAACTTAGAAAAGCTTATTATTGATAATCTAACACAGTTTTCTCCGCTGATCATGCATCGCTGATTAATTACATATTTTTGCCGATAAAAATCTCAATATTTAGCTAACCCTTAAAATGACAGCCATTCAATAATACCGACATAACGGATTAGTCGCCTCCATTGATCCATAGCGAAAGTAAGTGTGATTTATTCATGGCATAGACCACGCAAAATTCTCAAGAAAGTCGAAAATATTTCCTAGACATTGAAGCTAGCAATATTCTCGTCTGAATTTTTCATGTTCTCTTTGGCAATATTCCAAACTAGGCTATTGTAGAACCAAGTTTCAAAGCCATTCATGAATGTGCAGTCATAAAATTTTAAACCTTATTTTAAGTGCGTAAAGTAAATTCGCGTGTTGAATGAAGGAATATGTATTTTGGTTAAGGTGTGTTATAAGTTGTCGAAACTCAGCCCTTGATATTTTGCCAATACACGTAAATGTCAAAGTTTCTCGACTTCGATCTGAAAAAATGATAAGCTGTCTATTGCTTATAAATACTTGAGAATGTTTGTATTGACGGGTCATCCGGATTTGATGGCTTTATTTAGGTTTGGCCTTCGATATTGCAGCACGAAGTTTGACCATTTATTTATATTGTTGTTTACTATTCGGTGATGTAGTGTGGTATTATTTTTTCTTAGAAAACAATCACTTAAAACACTCTTATTAGATTAATGTAACAACTGATAATGCACATCTAAAATATAAGTTTTATTCGAAAAACTACGAGAGAGCCTCGTTGGTCTTATGGTGGCAAGCGCGACTGCTGATCGTGAGGTCTTGGATTCGATCCCCAGGTCGCAAAGTGTTATTGGGTTTTTTCGTGTGGAATTCCTCAGTAGCAGCCCGTAGTTTGGATTTGTGCCCAGTTGATGGCAATAGGTTAACCCCCTATTACATAGAACAAAAACATAACGGCGACATGAGGGTGGTAGGTACTATAAACCTCTGCCAATCCCTTCGGGGAATACAGGCGTGATGTTATGTAATATTATTTTTTCTACAAAAACAATCACTTAAATACTCTTATTACATTAATGTAACAAAATAAAGAGTAAAGATGATGTAGTGACAAAAATAGAAAGGAGTATGCTTAGGTGGTTTGATCATGTTGGGAGAATGAGTGAACGGCGATTAACAAAAGGAATTTATAAGGCGGATGTCAGTGGAAACGTTAGAGGACGTCCTAGAAGAACATACATCGTTGTTATTGATTATTTTCTTCACAAATGATAAGTGCGTAGTACTCTCAACCGGCGTGTATGACAAGATGTATCAACAAAAGGAGGATGGATGTAAGGATCGTAGCATGTGGCATTCTATAGTTTTACCTACCCACATGGGAAAAAGTAATGAACATCGCGAAAATTTTGCTTTATTCCACAAACTATATTACTACTTTTTCTTCTCCAATCAGGCATCGTAATTTATGGTTAAAATCTTCCGGGTACCTCGGACCCACGGTATATAAAAATCTTGTAGCTGTCTCCCTAACGAAAACATCGCCCATTCAATACAAAGTAGCAAAAAGTCTAAAAAAACCTGTTACCTACTACCTACGCTTAAAATTTATTAAAGATCACGACAAAGTTTACTTAATTAAACACACGAAACTTTGAAACAAGTAAGTACAACAAAACTTATGATATTGGTTACGATCGCAAACAAATTTAATTAAGATTAACGAAATTAATTACTTAGTATGAAATCTCGACGTATGGGCGTATCAAAATAAAATTGATAATACAGAAATAGGAATAATAGATACCGCCATTTTTAACCGACTTCAAAAAGAGGTTCTCTATTCGATTGGTTTTTTTTTATGTAGGTATGTACACCGATTACGCTAAGATTTATGATCCGATTTACGTAATTCTTCTTTAGTTTGATGCGGAGTAGTTGCCATTTAGTCCCATAAAAATTTAACATAGTTTGGCCCAGTAGTTTTCATTTTATGAACATTTAGTTTACGTGGACGATGTAATTATTCTACCTGATGTAATCTAGAAAAATCCTACTGTAGTTTACAGAACAACCTATTACAGACACTAAAAAGTAAAATATAAAAAACTACCTTTAAAAAACTGACTTCAAAAACTAAAATGTATAAAATAACTTAATATAAAATTAACAGTTTCAGAAAGCGGTGCCTTCAATTTGGTTCAGCGTGGATTAGCACCGATTTCTGAAACTGTTAATTTTATATTAAGTTATTTTATACTTTTTAGTTTTTGAAGTCGGTTTTTTTAAACGTAGTTTTTTTTATACCTATACCTATTTCAGTATTACATACATACATAAATTCACGCCTTTTTTCCCATGGGGGTAGCCAGTAGCTATTGAACGCCACATGCTACGATCCTTATATACTCCTTTCGCTTCGTCCACATTCACACGCACGCTGGTTGAGAGTAATTCGCACTTGTCGTTTATGAAGAACATCACAAATAATATTGCCTATTAGGGCGTCCTTTACCACCGTTTCCACTGATATCCGCCTTACAAATTCCTTTTGTTAATCGCCGTTCACTCATTCTCTCAACATGACAAAACTGCCTAAGCATACTTCTTTCAATTTTTGTCACTACATCAACTTTTTAAACTGCATCTTTGTCTTATCACAACATTCCTCAATCTATCATTCAAAGTTACACCGCATGCACTTCGCAAGGAACGCATTTCCACGGCATTTAATCTACTTTCATGCCTCTTCTGCTACGACCAACATTAACTTCCATACATAAGCGTACTATTTCAGTATTATCCCAACTAATTTCCGGATAAATGTCACTACCCCCCCCTCTCTTTTATGCCTGAGCCTTTTAGAAGACTGAGTTTCTATTTTAAGGTGAAACGACAACTACTGAAATTACTTAAATAAGAAAAAGCCTATACCTAGCTATTAAATGTAGACTTCTTCGTTTCGTGTGATTAGTGATTAACCTGGTGTCAGATTTTATGCCGCCCATGAGCCTCTGACTTGGCTTCATATGCCGTCGAGAAATATCTCTCTGGCATGCAGGTTTCGTCACGATGTTTTCCTTCACCGTTTTTAAGCAAGTGATAATTATACAATACGCACATGAATCTGAAAAGTCAGAGGCCGTTCGAACTTGAGACCTATGGCTTGGCAGTCCGACGGTCACACCACTAGGCTATCACTGCTATATAGACTGAATATTTATGATAATAATAATACTACAGATAGTTCGATCCACGAAGACGCGCCGAACTATTTTGCGTGAGGCGTGAGGGGTAGCTGTGGGGTGTGTAAGCACAAATCTCTTATTATCATGTTATAATAGTGTGCGTAGGCGATCATTTTTAACTAGTGCGTGGCGATAAAACTAAAACAATATCAAATTATAATGCACACTTGCACTGTAGCGATTTTGACAGAGTGGGCCGCGTCGTCGGGAATTGAACTATCTGAATCATATAATTGTCCCACCTTAGGGCAAAGCCCTCTTCTCATACAGAGAAGGGATGAGTTTTAATCCAGGTATCCTTACCATGTTTTCCTTCACCGTATGTCTGGGGTGTCTTAGATTTACTTAGATTTACTATGCGTGCCAGCTAAGAATAGGATCGCGCTTGCTACAACTTCACACGATAGCTGTCAAATTAGTACTGACAGCAAAAAAAAACTGTGGAAAAATATGTTATATTTCTTATTCATAGATTTCATTACTATTTATATTAATTTTTATAAAATGTTATTTCTTGAATTCCATAAATAGATAATTTTGGATAAATTTATAATATTTGGAAGCAGAATTCATTAAAAAAATGACCCAATACCTATATATTGTTAACTTCACGAAATGCTACTGGTCACCCTAATATGTCGCCATAATAATATAATTACTGTGTAATTAATTTGGCGAAAATTGATTAGAAATACCAAAAAAGTGAACCAAAAATAATTAAACTGAGTATAATTTCTTTATTTACTTTTTTGCACACCTTACGCTTTGGTAATGAAGTTCACGAGTATTGCGGAACAAAATGGCGTCTTGACAGTACTATTCTTAGTTGGCACGCATAGTACTCTATGTATGACATTCAAAAGTCACAATGGTGCCGGCCAGCCGAGCACGGTCGAACCCGCAACCTGGGTTCGTAACCTCAAAACGACCACGACATATGACTAGATATCTAGATACAAAGAAAATAAAGTCTATTTTTGTTTTTATTTTAATATAGACCCCCACTAGGATTTCTCCTGCATCATGGGTGCGTTTACAGACACAAATCTTCACATGCACAAACACTCAATCTTGAAACAACTGTCAGAATCTGTAGGCCATACATATTTGTCGGAGAATAAGTCGTTTATATGATAAAGGAGGGTAGTCGACAAGATGAATCAACGTACCTGACGTTATAAACGCAGTTGCCATTCGACGGTGCGGATCCTATGTCAAACCGCTGTAGTAGTCTGACCTTTGTTATCTGACTAGATTGTCATTTTTATATTCTGATTTTGTGTGAATTATATTGTGAATTAGCTCATGTAACTAACAACTAACCCAAATAAAAGTACTTTCAGTGGTGGAGAGGCTGTATTGGTTTTATTTACCAAATACCCACTTTGCTTCTGATAAATAGACACTGGTCTTTACTGTAATGCTATACTAACTTTTATCCAATTCTATTATAACCTTGTCTGCGACATATATCGGGTGTAAAAATATCCTTAACGAAGCTGAGAGCCACGTATTCTTCCCATCATTACGAAGATTTTTTTTGTATTGGGCGATACCTGGGAACCGACTGGTTATGAAGATATTGAAGGTCAAAGTCAGAATTTTTTTTTATATTTTTCACGCATATTAAATTTAAATGTTATTACTAAACATTCTTCTATAAGTACAAACTCAACATTTTTGAATTGCGCGCTACAGTTGCAGCTGTTTTTTAACCGACTTCAAAAAGGAGGAGGTTCTATATTCGATAAGTTTCTTTTATGTATGTACACCGATTACGCTGAGATTTATGATCCGATTTAAGTGATTCTTATTTAGTTTGATGTGGAATAGTTGCCATTTGGTCCCATAAAAATGTAACATAGTTTGGCCCAGTAGTTTTCATTTTATGAACATTTTTATTTTTTTATGAACATTTTAGTTTACGTGGACGATGTAATTATTCTACCTGATGTAATCTAGAAAAATCCTACTGTAGTTTACAGAACAACATATTACAGGCACTAAAAAGTGAAAAATAAAAAAACTACGTTTAAAAAAACCGACTTCAAAAACTAAAAAGTATAAAATAAGTTAATAAAGATTTAATTTTATACTTTTTAGTTTTTGAAGTCGGTTTTTTTAAACGTAGTTTTTTTATTTATGAAACCTAAAAATAAAAGTCGTTTCGCAGCAATTATTTTTGCTCTATGTTACTTGAACCCGCGAACGGTAGCTCAGAAAGCCAAACTCTCAGCCATTGCGCCAAAGGTATATTCTATTCAATATTCTACATACGTTTGTAGAATAATGAGCTTAGTATATGCAAATTGACATCAAACAGTAGATACAATTAGGGTCCCCAGCATCAAATTGAAGGACAATAGCCCTGTCATTAGTCTCGCTTACAAAGCCTTAATGCATTTACAGTACTTGTTTAATACTTGTTAGACGCCTTTGTTTAAGTCGGACCATTTGGCACTGGTCTTGTTTTGATGAGATGGAGATTAAAGGAATAATCAACGTGATCTAAGATGAAAATGTTTATGAGAAAAGTGGAGAAGACTCTAGTGTTGTTATCGGTAGCTGGTAACACTGGACAATGCTGATAAAGGAGCATCTTCAAGATGAATCAACGTACCCGAAGTTGTAAAAATACTGGTCATTCGATGGAACAAAAGATTCCATGTCGAACCGCCGAATCTGATTTGCTTGTCCTTATCTTCTGATCTTGTGTAAATTATTATATTGTGATATATTGTGAACTAGCTTCTGTAACTAATCGCTAACCCAATTAAAGTACTCTCAGTGGTGGAGAGTCTATATTGGTTCCATTTACTTTATTTACCATGCTCGCAATCCTGACATATTAGCTATAACTGTAATGATAGATTCACCCCTACAAGATTCTGTTGTATGTATTTTACAGTGTCTAATTATATTAATTAATCTGTTCTGCCTAGCCTTTTTCCAACTATGTTTGGGGTCAGCTTCCAGTCTAACCAGATGCGGCTGAATACCAGTATTATACACGGAGCGACTGCCATCAGACCTCCGCAACCCACTTACTGGGAAATCTCGATATCCTAAGGTTAGACCGATTGTCAGACTTTTGGTCTTCTGACTTCCCGTAACGACTGTCATAAGGTACTCGTGTGAAACCCGGGACCGACTGTTTAACGTACTCTCCGAGGCGTGGAGGGGTCTCGATATATAACGAGCGGTCACCCATCCACGGGCTGACCGCGGCAAGCGCAGCTTAACCTCGCAAATCGTATGATCCGCGCGGTTGGTAATTAGCCACGAGCCCCTAAAATCATATTAATTAATCATAAAAATAATCAATCTTATTACCAACCGCGCGGATCATATTATTTGCGAGGTTAAGCTGCGCTTGCCGCGGTCAGTCTGTGTATGGGTGACCGTTCGTTAAATATCTAGACCTCTCCGTGCCTCAGAGAGCACGTTAAACAGTCGATCTAGGGTGTCATATGAATAACTTAAGATAGTCGTTACGGGTAGTCAGAAGTCCGAAAGTCTGACAACCGGTCTAATCATAGGATATTGGCATTGCTCAATAACTGGGTTGCGTAGTCTGATGGCAGTCGCTCTGTGTAAAATACTGGTATTCAGCCGCATCTTATTAGACTTGAGCTGACCCCAACATAATTGGGATGTAGCGCCATCTATCACGCCAAATGCGAACTACGCCGCACGACGAATGTCTAACAGACTACAGCGACAACAATGGCGGCTGTCAGATGAAATGTCACAAATCCTGCATCGCGGTATCAAGATTTGGCACGGAGTTAGTATATATACAACTTCCCAACATCAACCGTTGGGCAGTGGCCCGCCAAGCATAAGACCCGCCTGGTAGGAGGATCCTTCCTTTTCGTAGGAGAAACACCATATCTCGTTCCCCTACAGGGAAAAACCGAGGCAGAACTCTTCAGATCAGAAATAGCTTTTAGTGTACTTACAAAGTAACATCCCATCCCACTCCATTTTCAAGTTTAAATATTAAAACTTAAATAATTGTAATGTCTACCTACACACAAATAACTCTGGGTACCTCGTATGAAGTTTGAGACCAAGGTCGATAACCTTTCCCTCCCTAAAATGCCCGTGTACTATTATTCCGTTGTTAAAATAAACACAAAAGGTGGTTTATTTGACACCTGTTTAAGTACCTATCGTACTTACATAAATATCTTATTCACATTTCTAAGCGATCAGGAATGAAAAGGTATTAAGTCTAGATCACCTTTTTTTTCTATATACCTATATTATACTAACTTTTACTTGCACCTTCGCTTGCGTGATTTTTTTCATACAAACTTTCATCCTCCATTTTACCTTTTTGGGGATGAAATTTTGAAAAATCCTTCCTTAGTGAATGCCTGCGTTATAAAAATGTAACTACTGTCAGTGATAGATCAGTCAGCCAGTCAGTTTATCCTATTACTTATAAAGAAAATAAGAGTATGTTGACAATTTAGATGTAGTTTATAAATTCTTCTTGGAAAAAGAAAACATACGAAGAATAAACGACTTAGAGCTCTGCCTCATTAGTGTGTTGCGTTGCGTTGTCGCAGCGTCAACGCTGCGTCGTTTTCCATATATTTTAAATGACATGCCACATTAAAGCGTTGCGTCGTCGCACCCGACATTTCAACGGATCGGCGGACGAGAGACGAAGCGGGGGGAGGGTGTTGCGCTGCGCTGTCGGAGCTCCGGTGCGACGACGGCGGACGGTGTTCCACTGCTAGAGGGGCAAATGAGACTGACTGAGGTGCATGCGTCGTCTTTTTGGGCTGCGACGTCGTGCGTCATCGCAACGCAGGTGTGGCATACAATACGTTGATCCGTTGCGACGACGCAATGCAACGCATTAATGAGGCATCGCCCGTATGTGCTGCAGATCGTGTCGCTGCTAAGTGTAGCCTCAGCCCAAATGTTTCTCCATACCATATGGCCAAATACTGAAACACTAATCAATTTTAAGTTACCGTTAATTTCGTACTGTCATTGTCACTTCGCCTTAAAGTGACAGTGACAGCAGACTTAACAACAACTTAAAATTGAACAGCATTTTAGTGGCTAGCCAATAGTTCCACATTTAATTGACGTTTATATTCATCGATTGTCATCATATAGCAGTGATAGCCTAGTGGTGTGACCGTCGGACTGCCAAGTCATAGGTCTCGAGTTCGAACCCAAGACACGCACCTCTGACTTTTCGGATTCATGTGCGTATTGTATAATTATCACTTGCTTAAAAACGGTGAAGGAAAACATCGTGAGGAAACCGGCATGCCTGAGAGATATTTCTCGACGGCATGTGAAGCCAAGTCAGAGGCCCATGGGTGGCATAAACTCTAACACCAGGTTAGTCACTAACCACACAAAAAGAAAATCGATCGCATCTAAAATCAACAACAATACCAAATCTAATATACTCAACAATGCACAACAAACGACCACAAATGGAGGGGAGCATTCTTACCCTATTCTTACAAAAAGCATTCACTCCGGGTAAGCCAGAAGAATGGATGACCTCGATTTGTTATGTCCCAAGAATCTGCTAAATTAAGTTCAGTTCTGCACATACCACTACAAATTTTAGTCAAGTGGGTAGCATTGTTTACTTAGTCGGCAATAAGGTTTGTCCTGTTTATTCATGGAGTTAATTGAGAGGATAAATAAGTCTAAGAAGCTTACGCAGTGCGGTACAGTTCGCAATTATAAAGGAGGCTTGAACTCGATTTATAAATTAGGACCTTGTTTGATTACTGATTTGGGAGACAAGAACGTGCTATTCTCTGTTCAATGTAACATAAGACAAAAAAGACCTATTTAATTTATTTATGCTTCTATGCACTATTGTGGTACATAAGGCGGACTTAATGCCATAAGGCATCCTCTACCAGTCAACCTTAGGGTTAAAAAGAAAAGCATCAAAATACGTAGGTACAGGAAAAAGATGAGTAGACAATTTTGGACTGAATATATCAGGAATTCAAAAGTTAAATATAAATTACATAAAATACATAATTATATATGTTGCAGTCAAAACTCTTAACCAGTCAAAAGTACTATTGACTAGTAAAATCAGTCAAAAGTACTTTTGACTGAATAGATTGGTTAAAAGTGGTTTTGATTGAAAATTATTGGTTATTAGTACTTTTGACTGCAAATTTGCGGTTAAAAGTACTTTTGACTGACGCTCTTCGTCAAAAATAGTTTTAACTGCAATAAAGCATCAGTCAAAAGCACTATTTTACACTAGTCACTCATTTTTGTTCTAATATCAGCACGTTCTCCACTAAAATGAGTAATATAAAAGTTGATATGTGCGTTTGTCGTTATTTTTATCGACCACCTTAACTTTTTAAGAGTTTTGACTGATACGACCAGTCAAAACCACTTTTGACGGAATCACTTAGTCAAAAGTACTTTTAACCAGCTCCATTGGGCAAAAGTACTTTTAACTGTTATTTTAGTTAAAAGTATTATTGACTAAAGCATACGGTCAAAAGTACTTTTGACTGATTTTGCTAGTCAATAGTACTTTTGACTGTTTAAGAGTTTTGACTGCAACATATACAAATAATAAAATATATAGATGTTACAATATCTATATATATATCAATTACAAAACGTTATGAAAATCTTAATGCAATTATGACGAAGACTAAATTAGATGATTAGGAGTGCAGCGACTTCAAATAAGCATAATGTTCGCTTCCAGCTCTGATTCAATTCAACACAGTAGGTATTATTATTTTATGAACCTTAACGGTCAATCAAGATGAGATAAACCCTACTTGAAGAAATGGTTCAAAAGATATTCGTACCTTGATGGGCCACTTTTTATATGAAATGGAGTATTCAATTTATATACAATATGTAACATAATTAACGCACATACTGAAAGTAGTTTGTTCAGAATCATTTACTGAATCGATTTCTATCATTGTTAATATAGGTACTTTTTATCCCAAAAATAAATGAAACTACGGAAATTAGTCACATTACCCCTGTACAGTCAAATCGAACTGAAATCGACCAAAATTATGGTGATGATATATGCAAAAAGTGGGCATTATACAAGTAAAGTGGGGATTATTTTCTATTTCAGATTCATCAAGCTTATTCATAACTACAAATACAAATTCTACGACATCATTTACATACTATCTGTAGCCTTTACAACTTGAAAGGCACTTTTTGGTGATTCTAAAACATAGCCTATTGCCATTAACCGGATACAAATCCAAACACCGGGCTGCTACTGAGGAATTCCACACGGAAAAACCCAATAACACTGCCCGACCTGAGGATCGAACCCAGGATCTCACGATGAGCAGTCACGCTTGCCACCACTAGGCAAATTAAAACGAGGTAATATTTGTAACAAAAAAAAAACCAGTAAATCTAATTATAAACCTCTGAAATCCATACCATTGTCTTTTAACGTTTTGGACGCCAGAGCATAAATGCATCGGCGTACCCCTCACGCCAAGGTAACTGTAATTCCATCGTTTTTGTCACATATTTGTGACGCTGGCGTACAGGGTAAACGTTCGTTTGTCACGTATATGTGACAATGGCGTCCAAAAGGTCTTTAAATGTATCTCCAACTAAACTACAAACCCAGCAATTTGACTCCAAAATTAGCTCTTAATCGCGTCTAGACCAAACCGAAACGATACAACGCAAACTGACTAGGGGATTTTAGACACTGTTGCTTTCTGGCTAGCAAAATCGTGTTGCCACGGTCGAAAACGCCAGACAGTTTAGCCAACACCCTATTAAGGGTAAGCTGTAAATATTTCGCTACCCTACAAACGGCAAAAGTTTACCAATTCAGAACGTTGGTGGCATTTTCTTTGAAACTAGGTTCCGCTTTTAGGCCCCAACACTTTGTACTTCTTTTGTACAAAATGAATTTGTACAAAAATATGTGTACCTTTTTCTTTTAGGAGCTCTTCGGAGTTGAGTAAGTGAAATGTTTGCTTATGATATTGTGTACGGGTTTATTAAAAGTTTTTTGTGAGTTCTACTGGGGTTTGAAGGTGTATAATTTTGTAATTCTTCAAAACATTCTTGACATGTCTAACCCCGGCCATAGGTTAGAAGGAGGAACACTGTGGGTTTTTAACCGGTAAGAGTCCAGCAGAACCCTTCCCCAGGTTGGAGGGATTTACCCACGATGCAAAAAGAAGAAAATTATAAACTAGCTATTACCCACGGTTTCACCCGCATCCTAGGGGAACTACTTGATGTACCCGGATAAAAAGTATCCTATGTGTTAATCCAGGGCATAGTCTATCTATGTGCCAAATCTCATCCAAATCCGTTCAGCCGTTTTTGCGTGAAAGAGAAACAAACATCCATACATCCATACATACACCCATACATACAAACTTTCGCTTTTATAATATTAGTAAGGATTTAAGATAACAATAATAAATACTAGCTTGGACCCGATTCCCGATGCCGGTGGGCTACAATTTTTTTCTTTTTAATGAATTTATTTAAAAATATAATTATGTATGTATATGAAAGTATGTATCTGTCGCGGCAGGCCCAGAAGGAGATGGCGGGACGAACTAGACACCTATTGGAAGGACTGGCCACAGAAAACCTTAAACCGAGAGGAGTGGAAGGAGGGTAGGGAGGCCTTTGCCCTGCAGTAGGATGATAATGGCTGCAAAAATTAATTAATGAATAAAGGCGATAATCCAAAAAAGCAATATCCAAAAGATATACCTTCGCTTCCAATCAATTACGACTTAGTAATTTTTCATCATTAATTTTGCTCGAGTCACAAAACAATCATTAATTATTAATTTCCTCTCGACATTTTAAACAACGCCAGCTTCCTTCTGACAATTTGATGACAGAATTTAATTACCCTTCACAGAACCTCCAACAACAAAACAGGTACGACCCTTGTTACCAAACTGCCGAATTTAAGCGCCCCCTTTGGACAGCCACCTTTAAATTAAAACCAAACAGTGATCAAACGATGCCTTAACAGTTCGCAAGAGATCGCATTTGTATGCGAGTAGGACATCAGGACGCGTGCTTTGTGTGCACAATGGAAACATGTTGGTGTGATGACGACATTGCGAAATGCACATTTCCGATGTAGTTAGTATACTGGCTATTTCGAGTCTGAGTATTTGAAGATTTTGGTTAGGGCCTCAAAGAGATCTACTGCTAATAACCGCACGGATCATACGATTTACGAGCAGCAGTGATAGTGTGACCGTCAGACTGCCAAATCATAGGTCTCAATGCGAACCCAAGGCACGCACCTCTGACTTTTCGGATTCATGTGCGTATTGTATAATTATCACTTACATAAAAACATGCTTGAGAGATAGTTCTCGACGGCATGTGAAGCCATGTCATGTCATTTTCAGATTTTCTTCGGACCTAATTCAAATATTTTTATTGGAACAAAAAATTGGATTACAATTATATTCGTTAATAGCTACTTTAGTTAAGAACTATGTTGCAGCCATTAACGCCCACCTCCGAGAGGGGAGACGTCGGCGTTCCAACATTAGTAGTAATAAATAATCTACATAATGAGGGGCTCGTGGCTAAATAACAACTGCGCCGATCGTACGATTTGCGAGGTTAAGCTGCGCTTGCCGCGGTCAGACCGTGGATGGGTGACCATTTGTTACACATCGAAATCCCTCCGTGCCTCGGAGAGCACGTTAAGCCGTCGGTCCCGGGTGTCATACGAATACCTATGACAGTCGTTACGGGTAGTCAGAAGCCCGAAAGTCTGACAAACAGTTTAACCTTAGGATATCGGCATTGCCCAGTTACTGGGTTGCGGATGTCTGATGGCAGTCGCTCCGTGTAAAATACTGGTATTCAGCCGCATCTGGTTAGACTGGAAGCTGACCCCAAGATAATTGGGAAAAGGCTAAGAGGAAGTAAGTAAGTAAGTAAATAATCTACATAATATGTTATTGCATATATGCATTTTGCATATTGCATATATGCAATTCACAATAGTATAATTATATAGCGCCGCTCTATCAAAAAATTCTTAATGCAGTTTGCATTTTTTCAAACGTTGAATATACCTACCGCAATAACTGGATGACGTTAACACAGAATGCATATTTATGTGGGTTGACACATAAAAAACATAACATCACGCCTGTATTCCCCGAAGGGTTGGGCAGAGGTGTATAGTAACACCCTCATTTCGCCTTTATGTTTAAATCCCATATAATAGGAGGCGAGCCTATTGACATCAACCGGGCACAAATCCAAACTCCGGGCTCCTACTGAGGAACTCCACACGGATAAACCCAATAACACTTTGCCCGATCTGGAGATCGAACCCAAGACCTCACAATCAGCAGTCACGCTTGCCACCACAAGTTGTTTGCTTGTGAGTTGACACATTATCGCATAACACAGCTCCCCTGAAATATCTGGATCAATATGTTTTTAATCCTCAACTAAGCCCGTCGGGAGAACCCGGGTTGGATAAGAGATATTCTTGCAGTAACTTCCGGTCCAACGGCTCCGGATTATCCTGTTAAAATATAACCGGGTGCCTGTCGGACCGTGAAATGCGTATCGGATTGAGTTTGCTATGAATTTTATTTACAGAAGTAGTTTTATGCTAGCTTGAATGTGGCGGGTTTAAAGGTCCCGAGAATTGTGAGGGTTGTATCGATAAGTATACGGTTTTGCCGGTTTTGAATAAGAAAATATCATATCGAAGCTTGGATATCGATATTTATATTTGGGATTACGAGTCAATATTTATTTGTATAACATTTCGCTATATTCATTTTGCATTATAAGAAAATCTCTTGGCAGCATTGATAGCCTAGTGGTGTGACCGTCGGACTGCCAAGTCATAGGTCTCGAGTTCGAACCTAATGGTGCGTCCAGACCTGACGAACGCGCCGCGAATGCGCCGCTCGCGAGCCGCTCGCGAGCTAAAAGAAGAAAAGAAGAAGAAGCAAAACTCTTGGCACTTTTTGAAAGTCTTTCCGGATTAAAAAAATAGATTATCTGACTTATCATCTGGTTGCCATGTTGGTCTAGGGGTCGCAAGCACGACTGCTGAGCATGGGTCCTGGGTTCGATCCCCAGGTCGGACAAAGTGTTATTGGGCTTTTCCATTAGGAATTTCTCAGTAGCAGCCCGCGGCGTCTGGATCTGTGCCCGGTTAATGGCAACAGGCTCACCACCTACTACATAGCACTTAAACATAACTGGCGAAACGAGGGTGTAACTTTTTTTTTTCTCGTTCGAATATCCTCATGGATGTCCTTCGCCCGGGGAAGGCGAGGGGGTCTGCCGGACTCTTACCGGCTAAAAACCAACGATGTCCCTCCTTCTGACCTAAGGCCGGGGTCACGAGATTCGCTATTGCATGCGCCGCGACCCCGGTAGGTCTCGGTCCACCAACTTCTTCTGGTGGACCTCTCCTGTGGTGGGGCAATAGCTGCCCTACCCCACTTCCTTCCGAGAGGCGCGCGCGGAATACGGCGCGCCATTCTCCCTGGGCCCGTTACTGGTCGGGCGATGGGTCCCCTAACCCGCCACCCGCAGGCCACAAACGAGGGTGTACCTACTGAAACACCTCCGCCGGACCCTTCTGGGAACACAAGGCGTGATTTTAAGTTTATTATCTAACTCTGAAAGATGAAAAATTCTGGTTTAAATAAATACAAAAAGTTTTTTTTTTCCAGGCGTTAGTTCACTTCTTCGCGACAATGCAAGCCTCACGCGTACGTCCTATTTTATTACGTAGAAATAACATTAAATACAAAAAAGACACAAAAAAAACAAAGTCTCCTAGCTACACACAACACGATGCACAAACAAGAAACTGTTCTTTTCACTATCTTGGAAACTTTTACGTCGCACAAAAACCTCGGTTATCTGAGAAATGGTTTAACAAAAGATAATATCAAAGCAGAGCTCAGGAAAGTTACACGGAATCCTTGCACGTCTTAAGATGCTTAGAACTTTGTTCATTAGCGATCTGTTATAAAGCAAATAATAGAAATCAGAACTTTGATAGCAGTCTGTCTTGATTACGTGACCACAATTCATTACAGGATATGGGCAAACTTCCTACACGGGTTGCCTTATTTTTGTGCCGAAGAACTTACCTCCAGACAGTAAGGGATGATTTCCACCAAACGGCTCGCATCGCATCGGATCGGAAAGGATACGAACGGATGCGGCGATAGCCGAACGCATCCGGCAGGATGTCGATCGGCTCCGTACAGTCGCTTGCGAACGTACCCGTTTCGGCGCCTAGTCAAATAGTTTCATTCCTACCGTATTGACGTGTTCTAATTTTTGAAAGGATCCGATTGGATACGACAACATGCCAATAGAGCGATCGCGTGCCGCAGCATACTTTCGGCTACGATCGCGTGTCGCGGAAAACGCCTACGGTCAAGCTGTTGTGCGCGGCTTGGTAATATAGACTTTAAATACTGTGTACACGATTTAATATCGTTTTAAGATTGTAAAATCCGTTCCGATCCGATGCGATGCGAGCCGTTTGGTGGAAATCATCCTTAATTAAATGAAAAATTTGAAACATCTCGAAACAAAAACACAAATTCTTGAAAAGTCTGCAACAATAACTGTTCAATAATTATTTTAAATCGATATTTAAAATAATTATTGATTCTTGGCGGACCTCTAAGTACGAATATTTTGTGCCGTTTAACATATCCGATGATCTTGAAATGGCTGAAGTGAATATCATAAAACATAACTTATAAACAACCCAATTAAACCAGCTTTCAACAACAAAAAAACCGTTTTGAAATTTGTTCATCCGTTTGAGAACTACGAGGAGGGTTGCCAGGTCAGCTTTTTACAGTCGTGTCCGGCTAAATATATCAAAGACCGGCCTGTCCGGCTTTTGTTAGGCTTTTGGTCAACCCCGCCCCGCCAAAAGATGCCGAACGAAAACGAGCGAGCAACTTTCTTTTTCTTTTAAAAACCAATGTGTCAGGCTTTTCTATTTTTGGGCCTGGCAACCCTAACTACGATGCCCATACCAAGCTTAAGATAGCAGGAAATACACCATGGGTTTTTAATCCTTTCAAGTCAAACGTAACCTTCTTATAATGACTCGTTCCGTACGGATCTAAACGGATAAAACCACGCAAAAAAAAAGATTGCTGGATATTTTTATAATATACCCAACTTTTCGCCCGCTGCTTCGCTTGCGTGATTTTTTTCATACAAACTTTCATCCCCTATTTTACGCCTTTGGAGGTGAAATTTTAAAAAATTCTTCCTTCATGGATGCCTACGTTATAAAAGATATCTGCTGTCCAAATTTCAAGTTTCTAACCCCAGTGGTTTAGGCTGTGCGTTAATAGATCAGTCAGTAAGTTTCTCCTCTTCTATGTATACAGTGTTCGCAACAATGCGTGTTGTGCTTAGCATTTTCCCAACTACCTACCTTGGGGTCAGCTTCCAGTCTAACCAGATGCGGTTGACATACATACATAAACTCACGCCTTTTTCCCATGGGGGTAGGCAGAAACTATAGAACGCCACATGCTACGACTCTTACATACCCCTTTCGCTTCATCCACATTCATACATCTTGTCATACACGCACGCCGATTGAGAGTTCTACGCACCTGACCTTTGTGAAGAACATCACCAATAACATCGATGTATGTCCTTCTAGGACGTCCTCTACCGGCGTTCCCATTGACATCCGCCTTATAAATTCCTTTTGTTAATCGCCGTTCACTCATTCTCTCAACATGGCCAAACCACCTAAGCATACTCCTTTCAATTTTTGTCACTACATCATCTTTTAAACCGCAACTTTGTCTAATCTCTTCATTTCTCAATCTATCATTCAAAGTTACACCGCACATACTTCGCAAGGAACGCATTTCCACGGCATTTATTCACCAGTATTTTACACGGAGCGGACATCCAGCCATCAGTACTCCGCAACTCAGTTACTGGGTAATGCTAACATCCTAGGGTTAGACCAGTCAGACTTTCGGGCTTCTGACTACCCGTAACGACTGTCATTGGTATGTCTGTATGACACCCGGGACCAGCTGTTTAACGTGCTCTCCAAGGCACGGAGGGGTCTCGATGTGTAACAAACGGCCACCCATCCACGGACTGACCACAGCAAGCGCAGCCTAACCTCGCAAATCGTATGATGCTCGCGGTTGGAAATTAGCCATGAGCCCCTTATTTTCGCAACAATGCAACATGTAATAATAATACACATTTCCATCCTATACTTAATTTGCATGGCCAATCGAGACGTCGACATTTCGTGGTTCTACCCATTTTATTATTCAATTCTGTTATATTGTCTCATTCAGATTAGGTGTGAAATTGAAGGTCTATAACTTCCTACCCCTGTCTACGTAGATTAATCTTGGAAACCATTGGACCGCATTTGATGGTGATTTTATCATTCCAGGGTTTATTATAGGGTTTATTAGGTTCAGAGTCATAAAATTTCACTGTCTTGGGGTATCAAGCAGAAAACATTAAAATTTGATGTCTTAAGTGTCGAATGTGAATAAACCTTATTCTTCGGCTCAAGAATTGTAATATCTTCCTTCAAGAGTTTTTAATTTTAAGACTTGAGGTACACTGTAAGCGAGGTATAAGGAAAACAAGCAGGATTCAATCAATTATAGAATAAAAATATGTAGTTTTAAAAAAAAACACGCTTTTATCACGCACTAAAAATTATAGCTGAAGAGTTCCACTATCTACTTCCTGGCTCCGTCATCAGATCAGCTCCAAGATACTAAATTATAGTATTGTCATCCGAACTACATTATATATACAAAGTTTCATTTCGATACGACAATTAGAAGTAGGTTAAAATTGACTTCCAAGATTTGATTACATAGTTAGTTAGTTACAAGTGAAGCTAATATAAAGCGTGTAAAAATAAGCAAGCAAAAGCAAACGTGCGAGCAATTCATAACAGTGAAAAAAACACAGTGTGCTAGTGGTAGTTGTAGTGGCAGTACATAAAGGTGACAACAATGCCGCGGTGTGGCGCGACCGTCGCCCTAAACGACTTCACTAGTCGTCCATCGTCACACCTTACTTCCGATCGTCTAATCCAAATTTATTATAGACTAGCGGCCCGTCCCGGCTTCGCACGGGTGGATATTTTTCCCATTTTTGCAACATTTTTCATTTATGCTCCGCTCCTATTGGTCGTAGCGTGATTTAATATTTTTATTTTTCAATTCCAACCAGTAGTTCCTAAGATTAGCGCGGTCAAACAAACAAACTCTTCAGCTTTATAATAATAGTATACCTATAGATAGGACACAAGAAACAATATATTTGTATGCGTCGCCTACATACAAGATGGCTGATGCATGCGTGCCGTCAGTTAAGACAGGTCAACTCAAACCTGCTATGGCACTCTCCTTAAAAGGCCATTCCAGACGTTGCCCTACATTTTAACACTCGCATGGTTTTTACACCACAATGTCTGGACTTTAAAAGAGACCTTGATCTCTGAGTTTGTTTCAGCTTTTCTTCTCAGAGCTAGTCAGATAGGAAATGCTGGTGCCATCTAGTGTTAAACAAAACATTACATTGACTTGTAAAAGTGTCTGTAACAGATTTATTTACAGAAATAAAAATCATTAATCATTTAAGTCTGCTCCACACGTTATGCTAAACTGTTTGTATGTGGAGCAGTGTTTTTGTTTAATTTGCATATTTCTGCCAAAATTTAAATTGACCCACAAATTTTGAACTCATCACGTCCGAAGCATCGCCAGCCACGCGTTTTCCCAACTATGTTGAGTTCAGCTTTCAGTCTAACAAAAACTGATGAATATTAATATTTTACAGCAACCTTCCTTTTTCAAACCTCAAATTGCATTTCGCAATGAATATGACAACGGATCATAAGATTTTACATACATAAACTCACGCCTTTTTCCCATGAAGGTAGGCAGAAACTATAGAACGCCACATGCACCGTTCCTTACATACTCCTTTCGCTTCATCCACATTCATGCATCTTGTCATATACGCACGCCGGTTGAGAGTACTATGCACCTGTCCTTTGTTAAAAACATCACCAATAACATCGAAGCATGTCCTTCTAGGGCGTCCTCTTTTAGATTTTACGTATTTTTATTAAAAAAGCCACTTACTTTATTTACTGAAATAACTTTCCACCTCAGATCACACATCTTCACAATAGCTAACATAAGAATAGAACCTTCTTCCACTACCTTCACACCCTGAAAACACAATTTACACTATTTTAAAGGCGAGTGGCGTTGAATGCACTGGCGGATATTGGCCAGCTCAGCGTCATGTTGGCCGGAAATTGGTCGTTAGTAGAAGTCGACCTGTGTGGACGCGGGCTTTGTAAACGGCTTTTAGGAACTGGCTTCGTTTAAGATTTTAGAGGTAATTTATTTTGATCTGTTGACATTGTGATTTATTTATTTATTTTATTTATTTATTTTACTTTAATTATAACGGTATTAGCACACCAATTACAACAATTAAAGACAATGACAAAATACAGTTTAAAAAGGTATTTCAAAAGAAATAAAAATAACATTAATTTACACACAGTCATACATCCTTCTCGCAGAAACGCAAACACTCTAACAATATATTCGGCCATCCATCCGCAAACAAATCACAGTCAGGATTGGCGTACAGGAGAGCGTTGAGTGCGATGAGGGTGCGTGGTATGGGCGAATTAGCGCGCGCAACGGTGCGACACGACGGCACGGCGAACAACTTGTGCCTTCTGCTACGTCGATAGTTGTTGGGAGCAAAAAATCGACACAGCCCATCATGCAGATCAGGTGCATCAACTTTTCCCCTGAGGATTTTGCACATGTGATGTTGTGATGCGGAGGAACGGGGAACATGTCGTGAGGAAAGTTTTGAGTATAATTAATGTGGAAGGTTATAAGAGTAGAGGAAGACCAAAGAAACGATTGATGGATAGTGTGAAAGATGATATGGCTAGAAAGGTGTGACTACTGAAATTACGGCTATTAGAGATGTATGGAAGAAGAAGACATAATGCGCCGACCACAAGTAAGTTGGGATAAGGGCAGGAGGATGATGATGTTGTCATTGTAAAAAGTGGCCTACAGAACCCATCAATATCATATTTTCGTGTTCTGTAGAAAATAAATGAAACACAGATATACATAACATCACGCCTGTATTCCCCGCAGGATTGGGCAACGGTGTATACACCCTCATTTCGCCGTTATGTTCAAGTCTCATGTAATAGACGGCGATCCTATTGCCATCAACCAGCCACAAATCCAAACTCCGGGCTACTACTGAGGAATTCCACACGGAAAACCCAATAACACTTTGCCCGACCTGGGGATCGAACCCAGGATCTCACGATCAGCAGCCGCGCTTGCCACCACTAGACCAACGAGGCAGTTGCAAAACACGAATATAAAGTAGTCATTTCAACTACAATACTACGAAATAGGAAATGCACTCGAAGATCTTTTAAGTCTTCAATCATTACCATCTGCTTTGATTTTATCTGAAACAATAAACAATACAATAAACAAGGCGAAATGCAATCAATGTAAGTAAACTTAAAATCCATTTTGCTTTACACGATTATGGCAGGTAACTACACTCGGGAGCAATGAATCCGGATCACCAACATAAACCTTAATAGCCCGGAAAATATGGTTTTGTTTATGTTGGTGACCCGGATTCATTGCTCCCGAGTGTATTTATCGTCATTCTAGCGTTTTTTTGGCTTATTGTTGATAATTGTATCAATAAATTAGATAAAAACTAAATAGGTACGCTTTTAAGAAGAATGGCGCTTCCATTTTAGTTTTTAGAGTTTATAATTATTATTTCTAGAAACGAAAACCGTCTGGCTAAAAATAGATTTTCTGCTTAGATAGTATACAATTATCAATGATGGGTTCCGATGAAAACTTACTCAGGCTCAGTTTATTTATCCAATTTATCAAAAAAAAACACGTAATTATTAATATCAGAATTCCACTCCACTTAACTGGTAATAAAATGAATAAACACAACTAACTTATAAACCCATTCGAACCAGCGAACCGAAATCAATGATTTAAAAACTTCCCGAAACTATGAAAGTTTGCAAATAAATAACAGTTTTAATTAAATTTATAACTCTTGTTTAAAACTAACTTTGGAGCCGCGTGTTAGTAAGGACGTTACAACACTACTCGAATAGGATATCGGTTCCGGTCCGGTATCGGTACCGAAACCTAAAGCTGCGTTTCCTCTGAGGCTGAGCGGACTTTTATAAAATACTAGCTGTGTCCTCAGGATCCGCCCGCGTAATAATTTTTATTCCAGTAATAAATATAGCCTATGTTACTCAGTGATAATGTAGCTTTCTAACGGCAAAAGAATTTTTGAAATCGGTCCAGTAGTTTTTAAGTTTATTCGTTACATACAAAAATACAAATCTTTCCTCTTTATAATATTAGTATAGATATGAGCTCGCAGACCCGAGCTGGATAGAACGGAGACAAGAGGGGTGGTCTTGAGCGAAGCAGGGCTGAGCAGAGTTTTGAAATAATATATGAGCACGCGAACCCGATCGGGATAGAACGGAGACGAGCCGGGCGGACGGCGCTCCGCTCCGCTCCAGTGGTAACACTCACCACTTTGCACTGCTCAGCTCCGCTCCGCCTCGCCCAGCTCCGCCTTAGTGGAAACGCACCCTCACCGAGGGCTAATTTTAGGCTAATAAGCCTACGACATGGTCTGTACACATTTCCGTTATACAACGTATGTCAATTGCCATTTATTCTCTAAAGAGGCTAGTTAGGGAGTATACTGCACTGTAAAACTACTCTTCACACATCAATTGAATCAATACCTATTCAGGCATAACTTTATAATATCAAAGGCAGCCCTTATCGTTACAGGTAACGGTACTGCAGCTCTTTGCTATGTAAATTTGTGTCTGAGTGCATTCGGTATTCAATCTCCAGCCGCCATCTTGAAGTTAAACATCTTGTTCTGTCAAAGGTGATATTATTGAGGTATCTTGGAATTGGTGTAGTAATAATTAAACTTTTTAACAAAAATAAAACCGACTTCAAATTGTCTATCTCCGAAGTTCTTCATCAGTTCTTCACCAAATTTAAATGGGACCACTTCGAAAGAATACTCTTTCAAACAAAAAAAAAAATCATTAAAATCGGTTCACAATTAGCAAAGATATCACGGAACAAACATACAAAAACAAAAAAAAAACATACAGTCGAATTGAGAACCTCCTCCTTTTTTTGAAAGTCGGTTAAAACTATTTGAAACGAGGTTGTTCTTCCGATTATTTAAAATCTCCTTCATTTTTTACACGCTATATTTATTTATTATACAGCACGGCTGGGTTGTCACGTTACATCCGAAACCCATGAATTCTGCTTATCATTCTGAACAACTTTTACTATGGGAAAAAATGTAAATTCGAAAAAAAATACTGTTCCATACATTTGTTTAAGCAGCATCGATTTTTTTGTATGGAACAGCAGATTTTTTTTCACGAATACCGAGTTTGTTCTATAGTAAAAGTTGTACAGAATGATGAGCAGAATTATTAATTTATTTATTTTTCGCTTTTTTACATTGATATAATTTGTGAATTATTTTATGGGCGAGTGCGGTGTGGGTATTGGTATTTCGGATACAGTGGGACAGGAGCGATACAGAACATTGACATCAACATTTTACAAAGAAGCTCACGGTGCTATAGTTGTTTACGATGTGTCACAACCAAAGTCCCTAGCAAAACTGAATGAGTGGGTCATAGAACTACAAGTATACTCCACCAAAAAGAACACAGCCTGCTTAGTTGTCGGCAATAAGAGTGACAAGCATATCATTCTGGGACCCAGTGCATAATATCAGCAAGCACATTGGATCACCCACGCGACGGCGCAACGAGTAGGTATTCCCAAGGAGGGTTGACGTCAGGCAGGCGGCCGGTCATAAAACAATAAGCCAAAACCTCTAACAACATGGATTTATGAAATACATGCTGTGCCGACCCCACCTAGTGTGGGATAAGGGCAGGAAGAAGATGAGCAGAGTTTATGGTTTTCGGATGAAAACCGACTATCCAGCAATGCTGTATATCTACCTACATGTTAACATCCAAATTACCTAGATGCGAGCGTATGGCCCGCGATGGTTGCAGCTGAAATTCAGCGTTAGGTTAGTGTGGTATCTAGTACCTGACATTATGCTGATTCGATGGCCCTTTTGGCACTTATTTTTTGTCTTTTTTAAGTGTACCTATTGATTGTATTAAATGCCAATAACTATCAGGACCCATCCGAAAACCAGCGCTGCTATACTTCGGTGTAGCAGCATTATGCTGAGATGGGCTCCTTTTTTAGTCTTGTGGAGGCATATAACTTTTTTACTTTGTTGATTTTTTATTTTGTGTTTGTATGTCTGTAACGAGACTTAAATAAATAATTTTCTTTCTTTCTTTCCAATAATTACATTTTCTTTACTTCTTTCTTTTATTCACGTTGCCAAGCTAGCGAATGCACCAGTCCAATGTACACTGGGGTGGGCCGCACCGCAACGCATAAGTTAGAGCGCAAAAATACATCTGGCACGCGATCCGGTAATACGTTGGGCTGCGGTCCGGGCAGCCTCCATGTAGTGTCATCTTTAAAAATTATGTAAGCCTTGTGTCACGGTTCAACCAAAAATACGTGAGACTTTACATACTAACAACCAGGTAACTATACCATTTACTAACTATGTTGTATTCTTATGATAATAATGACAAATTCCTATTATATATATATATCACGCACCTACACTGAACAATTAATCCACGTGATAATTATGACACAAAGCAAAATCCATAATTCAAACCCGACGACGCCTTAGAAAATGGAGGTAAAAACTCCAATTAGTGGCCTGGCGGGCGAGACAATAGCTTTTGATGAAACGCCTCGAAAGATGTGCACCGATATTAAGACTTCAAAACGAAATGGTAACAAAATGAAACGAAGAGGAAACGGTAACAAATGGAGCTATATTGCCTAATGGTATGCAAAAATTGAAGATTTCGGGCGCTTATTAAGGTTGAAATGGAATATTGATTAGGAGGTAATTGATGAGATAAAAGATCGCTCTTTTTTCGAGGTTTTGAAGTATTTTAGTAACAAAATGGATGGTTTAGTACAGTGTCCGGACAAAGAGCTATTGGATTTTTGTTACTAACCTATAGTAAATGTTTTCATACTTTCGCGATTTGTACACATAAAAATACTAATTCGGGTCTAATCGCGTAGAAAATTTATAAGGCAGAAAAACACCTTATTTATCCCGACGTTTCGACCGAATTTCACCGGCCGTGGTCACGGATAGACTCAAAAACTCAGTCTACACGTGACCACGGCCGGTGAAATTCGGTCGAAACGTCGGGATAAATAAGGTATTTTTCTGCCTTATAAATTTTCTACGCGATTAGACCCGAATTAGTATTTTTATAAACTATAGTAGCCTGGAGTTTGCATTTATGCCCGGTAAATGGCATAGGGCTTACCCCAAATTTACAACAGTATACTTCTGCCTAACTCCTTATTATTTACAGGCATGGTATGGTTTGGTAAGTCTAACCTTGTAACCACAACATTATTATGTTCGTTATTATCTATACTAATATTTTAAATACGAAAGTAAGTTCTGTATCTGTCGGTCCGTTTGTTACTTTAACACGACTAAACTACTGACCAAATTTTGATAAACCTTGGCACAGAACATAGAATACTTTTTATCGACATACCACGCGAGTGAAGCAGCAGACATGAGTTAGTTTTAACAAAATCAAAGAAGTAGTACATTTTAATCTTTTAATAACACGATTTAAATATTCAAAGACAATGTTTCTTAGAATTCCTTTCGCGTTACTCCCGAATTGTAGTATCTTCATTGAATAATTCATTCGGAACGTTTCACGAGATGATGAAATTAAAAGTGGCCGCACACTGGCTCGAGTTTTGAGGGCGGCAATATAAGAGATTAAATTCTCTTTGACTAATTCGTGTTTTTCCATCCTATTAACATTTCCTCTCTGTTTTTATGAAATCTGTTTCTTGACAATCTTTTTTGTTATTATTCGTAATTTTTTATGCTAAAAAATGTATCTACTAATCTTCTTGTCAACACAATTCCTGATTAGAATAAAAATGAAACGTTCTCTCCAAAAACAATGTTGAATACTTAAAGAAAATACGTTAATCTCAACAATTTATAGATATAGTTTCCATTTAATCGGATTATCAGATAAATAGCTATTACATGCACATATTATATAATATCTCTCACAACTACAACAATATGTATATAATATTATCTAATTATTACAAAACTAGCTTTTCTCTGCAGCTTCGCATGCGTTTTTTTTTTACCCCCTAAGCGCTCATACACACTTTGCGGGTAACCGCAATGCGGTCAGCCGCACGGCTGACCGCAAGCACATTTTCTCAATGTGCGGGAGGCCGCAGACTGAGCCGCACAGTGTGTATAGCAACCGTCCGGCTGGCCGTCACTCGGGCCGCAGCCCTCCGAGCGACCGGAGCGGTCTGCGGGTAGCCGCATCGTAGTGCGCACCGCAATGCGGTCAGCCGCACCGCTGACCGCATTGCGGTTACCCGCACACTGCGTATGAGCTCTTAGGGGACGAAAATTAAAAAAATCCTTGCTTAATATCCATTAATCAAGCCAAGCAAGCCACCTTTTATAACGTAGGCATCCGCCTACGTTATAAAAGGTACCTACTGTCAAAAATTTTCAAGTTTCTAACCCCAGCGGTTAAGGCTGCGCGTTGGTAGATCAGTCAGTCAGTCAGTTTCTCAGCATCTGTTTAGCATCTGTCCGTCTGTTAGTCTGTGCGTGATTTTCACCGTAATTACGGAACGGATTTTGTTCCGTTTTCACGATTAAATAGATTACTATTCGAGGAAGGTTGTTTATATTAGTTGAACTATCACGATATTTGTCGAGAAAATTGAAAATATCTAATGTTTCTTGTAAATAGTAATAGCCAATCCCGGCCCGCTCCTGTCTTTTCGAATTCATGTGTGGATCAGAATTTGATTATTACTAGCGTTAACGGTGAAAGAAAAACATCGTGAGGAAACCTGCACACCTGAGAGGGCTCCATAAAGTTCTCGATGGTGTGTGTAGTCTGCCAACCCGTGTAGTGCACTAAGGCCTAAACCCTTTTCATTCTGAGAAGAGGCCCGCCCCGTATATTATGCATGTTATGTTGATGAAAATTGACGAAAAAGACCTCAATCAAGTATCGACCCTTAAGAATTCGGGTCTATTTTAAAATCACATCGAGTTGTTCCCCTTTTGATTTCAGAGACTAAAGAAGTTAGTTGGATGAGTAAATTATTTATAATGTTTGAAGAATTTGTTTCTGTTGATACTTCATGAAAGGTCACGAGCTGCGATCTTTTTATTTATGTAAATGTTGGGGTATATAATTGTATAAAATATAATCTTTTTTTTAATTTCACGGCGTCACACCGCATACGACTCTCTGCCAAACGGCAAGATACACTCGGGAGTAATGAATCCGGTTCACCAACATAAACCTTATAACTCGAAAAACATTGTTAAATATTGTTCAACATTTTAACATTGTTTTGTTTAAGCTGGTGACCCAAATTCATTGCTCCTGAGTGCAGCTAAACTTATCATTGAAATAAAACTGGATATGTTCTATTTTACAACCGATAACGACATTATATTTAATGTGTATGGGTAGTATAATTTCGTTTATCTGTAGGTAATTTTTTTTAAAATATAAATGTGATTTTTATTTTATAAAATAGTAGGTACCTATGAGGCTTCCATAGTCACGCAAAGTGAACTAATGACAAGAGAAAAATTTGAATAAGAGTCATTTTAAAAATGACCCCAGTTTACCGTTACCTATATCACGCTGTGTTAAACTTAGTCCATAAAACACACTGTATAATAAAAATGTTCTTCCTCAATTTAACCCGAGTTCATTCATTTTAATATACACGAACGTTAATATTAATAAATTGCAGTGTGTCAGTAGGTCGGTCGTGTGCCCCACAAGGCCTCTTAATCTTCCTTGGAAGTCCACTGCATAAAAGAATCCAGGCCATTGAAAAATGGCTGGAGATATTTATTGGGACTTGCCGACTTCTGCGTGCGAAATAAGCGATAATTTTCACGTCAGCGCCATTGTGTATCTGATTATTGATAAAAGAAATAGACAGACACTGACACTGCAATGTTGGTTGCTTAATAGTCTTGCAGAAAATTAAGAGTCTTGGCAACTGCGCGGATCATACTATTTGCGAGGTTAAGATGCGCTTGCCGCGGTCAGTCCGTGGATGGGTGACCGTTCATTACACATAGAATCCTCCGTGCCTCGGAGAGCACGTTAAACCGTCAGTCCCGAGTGTCATACGAATACCTGTGACAGTCGTTACGGTCATTCAGAAGCCCGAAAGTCTGAAAACCGATCTAATCTTAGGATATCGGCTTTGCCCAGTAACTGGTTTGCGGAAGTCTGATGGCAGTCTCTTCGTGTAAAATACTGGTATTCAGCTGCATCTGGTTAGACTGAAAGCTGACCCGAAACATAGTTGGTAAAAGGCTAAGAGAATGACATAACTTCAACAGAACATAAAAAAAATCTTGGAATTACTTAATCGTAATGATATTATGATAAAAACCACTTAAAAGAAGAGTACAATCAGAAACCGAAAAGCCTAAATATATTTTTCCCCAAACGCAGCCGTCGAACTGAAAACGTTTGACGAACAATTTTAGTCCAAAGAGAATAAATAAATTGTACTGCAGCAGTTTTGCAAGTTATAGATATCTTTTAGTATATTCCGACGGCGAACTACCACCCAATGTTTTATTTATGTACTAGCCAACTGCGAGGTTGTACGGAAGTACGTTTGAGGGACAGGCTACTACCATGTAGAGATGCTGCTCGGAGTTCGGAACAAAATGTATTGCTTTTTGATTATTGAAAGTGAGTATATCAGGGATAACGTACCCCCGTGGGAAAAAGGGGTGAATTTATGTATGTAGTATATCACTTGTAGAGAAGAAAATGAATTCTATCTGATACTTCCTATGCGAGAAATTTTAGATGATAACATTCTTTTTTTAACCGACTTCCAAAAAAGGAGGAGGTTCTCAATTGGACTGTATGTTTTTTTTTGTATGTTTGTTCCGCGATATCTTTGCTAATTGTGAACCGATTTGAATGATCCTTTTTTTTTTGAAAGAGTATTCTTTCGAGATTGTCCCATTTAAATTTGGTGAAGATCTGATGAATAACTTCGGAGATAGACAATTTGAAGTCGGTTTTTTTTGTTAAAAGTGATTATTTCCTAAAAATTTACCTAACAAACCGACATAGGCTCGATTTTACCAACGTCGAATAACTTTAATCGAGGAATAAATTTGACGTTTTGACAGCTTTCGTATAGAAATTCTGTCATCACGTCTGTCTTATTCCTTGGATAAACGCTATCCGACGTTGGTAAAATCGAACCATAGTCACTTTAATGTGCAGAAATCGAATGAGGAATATGCAAAAACTGATAACAAAACAAAATGCCTGAAATAAAATATAAGCTGGGATTTAATACCCCTTCTAGCAAATATTCGCAATTCGTATAGTATTGAATAGTCCTCGTCCTCTTTTTCCATGGGCGTTATAACAAAGTGACTGGGAGATTACTTCACAGGGATGGACACTACGGACAGTAGCATCCCCTTATACGCTAATAACAACGCGCTGCTATCACTAAACTATATGCCAAGTTTAGTAATTATGGCAAGAATTATTAACGATCGTTTATTTTACCGGTCACTTAGAAGCTCGTGTTCGGTAATGATATGATGAACCGTTAATGTGCATAAATCGAATGAGGAATGTGCAAAATGTGATAACAAAAAATATATGCCTGAAAACATATCACACCTGTATTCCCGGAAGCGTTGGGCTGAGGTGTATAGTAACACCCTCATTTCGCCGTTATGTTTAAGTCCCATGTAATAGAAGGCGAGCCTATTGCCATCAACCGGGCACAAATCCAAACGCCGGGCTGCTATTCAGTAATTCCACTGGCCCAATAACACTTTACCCGACCTGGGGATCGAACCCAGAACCTCATGATCAGCAGTCGCGCTTGCCACCACTAGACCAACGAGGCAGTTTAAATATATGCTGGGACATAACCCTTTTTAAGTATTCTACCCGTCAAAGTTCTCCAATAGCATAGTAGAATGCTCAATCGCAAAACCTCCAATATTTTATTTAAATACTAGCAAGCTGCGAGGCTGCACGGGAATACATTTTGGGTGACGGGTAATCCTGCATGGAAAATATTCTGTTGGTACTTCGGATTAAGGGCTTGTACACAAAACTGCGATGCGACGTCGCATCGTAGAAATATACAAGCTCGCACGACGCATCGCAAGAACTTACGACTTGATTCGCGTAATTGATTCTTCCTATATCTTCTTATCAGTAACAGCAGTGCGCAAATCTTTTTACGCTTTATTCTACCTAGTCTAATACGTTCAATACGGTTGACGATCGTCGAGGGATTGGTCATCCGAACCTTGGAAGGGAGACGCCTTGCCGCACGAAATCGCATCGTAGCAATTTGTGTCGCAGTTTTCTGCGTTGCGAATTCGCATCACGTCGATTCGCAGTTTTGTGTACAAGCCCTAAACTACAGTTTAGCCGAAATAGCGTTTTGATTCATGAAAAATAAAGTCATGGCAGTACTGTCAATTTATAGCAGTGATAGCCTCGTGGTGTGACCGTCTGACTGCTAAGTCATTAGGTCTCGAGTTCGATCCCACGACACGCACCTCTGACTTTTCGGATGCATGTACAGTCACGTGTAATAATATGTATACACATAGCGAAATTAAAAAGCGATTTCCTTCTAAAATATCTATTAGAATTATGAAATATTCTACACATAGCTTCTACAATAACACTCGAATAACCGTTTCGAATATTTCTAAATTACACATTATTCTCTAAAAGAAAATCGCTTTTTAGGTTCGCTATGTGTATACATATTATTAGACGTGACTGTACGTATTGTATAATTATCACTTGCTTAAAAAAAGTGAATTAAAACATCGTGAGGAAACCGGCATGCCTGAGAGATATTTCTCGAAGCCAAGTCAGAGGCCCATAGGCGGCATAAACTCTGACACCAGGTTAGTTACTAAACACACAAGAAGAAGAAGAATGTCAATTTCAAATTCTAGGTGTCCATAGTAGAGTTTTGTGATAGATAAGATTCTCGGCAAAGAAAAGGACACCCCTTCCTTTTTTCCGCACCATATTAAGCGAAACAAAGATAGAAATACAATATGAGTGAGAGGGAATGACTTGTCGGATGCCATTTATTATGCATTCTTAAGAGCTCTGCCTCATTAGTGCATTGCGTTGAGTTGCGACGTCGCAGCGTCAACGCTGCGTCGTTTTCCATATATTTTAAATGACATGCCACATTAAAGCGTTGCGTCATCGCACGCGACGTTTCAACGGGTCGGCGGACGAGAGACGAAGCGGGGAGAGGGTGATGCTCTGCGCTGTCGGAGCTCCGGTGCGACGTCGGACAGTGTTCCACTGCTAGAGGGGCAAACGAGACTGACTGAGGTGCGTGCGTCGTCCTCTTGCGCTGCGACGTAGTGCGTCGTCGCAAAGCAGGTGTGGCATACAATGCGTTGACCCGTTGCGACGACGCAACGTAACGCAACGCACTAATGAGGCACGGCTTATATACAACGTGTATCAGAAATGCGTGATCATATTTAAGAAGGTTTTTTGGGCTCTTATTCAGGGCAACATTTGATAGGTAAACGAAAAAAAAAACTGTAAGTATTTTTTTCGACTATACAAATGGCGTCAGCTATTCAGGTCAATTCGTATGGAGAGACAAAAAAAATTTGGCAGTTTTTTTTTATTTGACCTATCAAATGTTACTCTTAAGAGTCCAAACAGCTCCGTCAAATATGAGCACGCACTTCTGTTACACATTGTATATTTTTATATAAAAATAACACTGCTACGAGTACATCAAACAAGGACACAACATAGCAACATGGAGATCAATTCTACATTTTTTTTAACTTCACGGCGTCATAACACTCTGTAGATTCTATAATACCAGTTATAATTACGAGATGAATGAAAAATCTTTCAAATCAGACAAAGTTCTTTAGATAGATGTAACAAAATTAAAAAGACAGCTTCAAAGTTATCAAAGACTTTGATTAAAAACGTCAAGAGCTCAGAGAACGGACACTAAAACCTTATGGTGCGTCCAGACCTGACGCACCATTAATGGCCTTATTTACGAGGACACAACAAAACGTAACACGCAAATAACACGACCGAATTACTAATGTGCAATCGGAAAATAGGTTATTAAGGCCGAGGACAGATGAACGTAATTTAAAAAGTGAGTCGCGCAATTTCGTTTACGTACAGTTTCATACAATATCGCGATGCGTGCCACACGATGACGCAATATTAGTCCGTTAAATCCTTCCTAAAACTTACGCGATCTTATTTTTATTTTCTTCACTTTTTTCCGAGGCATTAGTTTGCTTTTCCGCGACTGCCGTCTCATTTTGCGCGGCAACATTACGCTCGCCTGACCTCAGCCTAATTCAAATTTTAAATGACAATGCAACTCTTCCCTAGAGTCTCGGCCCAAATTATTGAATCATGTTGCCCAAGGTTATACGCAATGGTAATTGACAGATCTTAAGGTCAATGGTAACTTTTACAATGACACCAAAAAAATATATCCCGGTAATAAAAACATAAGAGAAAAACTAAATATTGATTATAAAATCGGTTAAACTTGTTTTTGATCATGCGACATTGATTCAAAGTAAACGTATTATTAATGCCTGCTTATTTTATACATAAACTCACGCCTTTTTCCCATGGGGTAGGCCACATGTTACGACCCTTAAATTCCTCCCACCTTCCCCATTCTCCCATCCACATTCATACATCTTGTCGTACACGCACGCCGCTTGAGAGTACTACGCACTTGTCTTATTATGGCTAATAGTTAGGAGGCATCAAAAAAGAAAATAATAAAGAGATATTTTTCGTTTAGTAAAATAAAAATATATTTATTAGAAAATCCTTTATACACATTAGATTTCTATGAAAATAACACTAACCTGCAATCGGTTAAAAACATAAGACGGATTTGATTGATTGACTGATTCTTCTAATGCTCGTATCTATTTTTTACCGGGATAGATTTTTTGATTGTCATAGTAAAAGTTACTATTGGCAATAAGATCTGTCAATTGCCTACCATTAGTTTCAACTTTGGGCGACATCTTTAAAACTTTAGGCCAATTAGTTGCATTGTCCTTTGACATATTATTTTCAAACGCCTTTGAAAGAGCGCCACTATGAACTGCAAAAATATTGTAAGGTGGGTGCGTTTCTTGCGTCTTCTTCCTCCTAGCCTTTTCCCAACTTCGTTGGGGTCGGCTTCCTGTCTTACCAGATGCGGCTGAATACCAGTATTTTACACGGAGCGACTGCCATCGGACCTCCACAACCCAGTTACTAGACAATGCCGATATCCTAAGGTTACACCGGAAAGTCCGACCTTCGGGCTTCTGACTTCCCGTAACGACTATCATAGGTATTCTTTTGACACCCGGGATCGACGGTTTAACGTGCTCTCACAGGCACGGAGGAGTCTCAATGTGTAACAAACGGTAACCCGTCCACGGACTGACCGCAGCAAGAGCAACTTAACCTCGCAAATCGTATGATCCGCGTGGTTTTTAATTAGCCAAGACCCCTCTTTCCCGTGTTTTCTTAAATATCATAGAGAATAAGGGCCCTATATAGAAAAGATAGTAATAAAGTTACACAGGTAGAGCGAAAAAACCTCAATCCATTTGGTGGGATTTGTTGCAGACAATAAGACCATTTCTATTCAGAGCCACTTGAATTTCAAACCCAGTACTTTGTTTAGGCGTTTGACACTACATAAGTTCCATGAATTTTATGTGGTGTGAAAATAAGAGAAAGGTCTTGATTAAATTATGTGCATTCCAGAATAGACGCAAGTGGGTTAAAAGTGATTGAAGGTTTCTGCTTAGTCGTATCAGAAGTGCTGTACCTAACGGTGCACTGAGGCCCCGACAAACTAGATAAAGAACCCTTTGACTGTCTTCGATCACTTGCTGCCCCAGGGCTCCAGGGCCCAAAGCACCGTGTCTCTGCATTATTCATTTTATTAAGTTATTGGTAAGATAAATGCGAGTTTATCATCGGTGAAATCAAGTCTACAACTGTACACCATTGCCTTCCAGATTCTATAGTGTCCTTAAATATTACGCAGAACAGATATCCTTCATTCCGGAAGTAACTGACCTATTATAGAGTCGTCATGGTGTTTGCTAGTAGTGCTAATAAAAGTTAAGCCTGGCAACCTTTTTTAAGGAGAAACTGACTGACTGACTGGCTGACTTACTGGGTGACTGACTGATCTATCAACGCGCAGCCTAAACTGCTGTGGCTAGAAACTTGAAATTTTGACAGTAGGAACCTTTTATAGCGTAGGCATCCAATTACATTACATGGGACTCGTCCTTATTACATGGGACTTTAAACATAACGGCGAAATGAGGGTGTTACTATACACCTCTGCTTAACCCTTCTGGGAATACGGGCGTGATGTTATGGCATCCAATAAATAAAGATTTTTGAAAATTTTACCTTCAAAGGGGTAAAATAGGAGATGAAAGTTTTGTATGAAAAAAATCACGTATGCGAAACTGCGGGAAAAAGCTAGTAGACCAATAAACTAAAAAAACAAGAGTTAAAATAAGAATTAATAAGTTAAAATTGAGACTCTTGTATCTTTACCAATAATGAATCAAAGGGAGTAGTCACGGGTAATATTAGCTTACGAAAGTATTTAAATGCCCATATAAAAATGGTACCATTGGTAAGCAAAACGATTCGTTTTTGTTTATAGGAACCGGGCATAAGTAAAGAGTGTTATAGCCATCACATATTTATGATGATGATGATAGAATAACTGTACTAAACTTAGGTGCTCACTCCATGCACTATTACCTACTCCTATACCTATAGCTTCAATAAGGCAAAAGGAACCCACTCATAAATAATTCCCAATCGACTGGTCTATTTCTTCCAAGCATTTCTAAGAACACTTCGTATATTGGTTTCCTTCGTTGGATTAAGAACTCGGAAAAAGGCGTCGAGGTAACTAATAAATAAGTTCCGATGTCAAAACTTTGCGGTGGAAGCTCTAATGTGACCATTGCATCTCGATAAATTGGGACTTGACCCGAAAATATTGTATAACTTCGGATAAGACTTGATTTATTACCTGTGTCGTCTTGTTCTTTGAGAAATAACTAGATATCTGAGCAAATCGTCTTAAACGATACATTTATTTAGCCAATGCGGCGAAATATCAGGGGCGTTATTGGCTATGACACATCAAAACGTAACACGCAAATAACACGGCCATCCGAATTAGCAATCGGAATTTTTTTATAGGACATATATTTTAAATGTACTGAATTTGACAATACATTTAATTTAGTTCGTTGGTCTAGTGGTGGCAAGCGCGACTGCTCATCGTGAGGTCCTGCGTTCGATCCCCAGGCAGGCAAAGTGTTATTGGGTTTTTCCGTGTGGAATTTATCAGTAGCAGTCCGGTGTTTGGATTTGTGCCCGGTTGATGGCAATAGGCTCGCCCACTATTACATGGGACTTAAACCTAACGGCGAAATGAGGGTGTTACTATACACCTCTGCCCAACCTTTTGGGGAATACAGGCGTGATGTTATGAATTTGACATATTATTGTCAAATGACCGTTGTAAGCAGCGCCACCATGTACTTCAAAAATATTTTATTGCAATGCGGTCGCGCTTTTTGCGTGTTTGTCTTAAATATTTTCTTCTATTCACATAACAAAATCGTAACGATGTGAAACTATACATTAAATATATTTGGAAAAAAGTAAGTGCAACACATCTTAGGAAAGATACTGATGCAAAAAATGTTGTTTTTAGAATTTTTGGCTGTTTGTATGTTTGAGCTTCACGCGTCCTACTGGACAGATCTAGTAACAATTTGGTAGCCACATCCGTTAAAGAGCGGATCAGGTTATAGTGTACAAATTATCACGCTATTGAATGTGGGTGGTGAGCAGTAACTTTGTTTTCGGAAGCAAAGCTGCGGGTACCGCTAGTAGAGAATAAGGGCCCAGTATTGTATCTTCATGAACTGCCTAGACTAGATGCCAATAATTAGGAAATATAGGTACTAGGCTAGGTTGGGGCACGCCGCAATTGCGGCGGTAAGACCCGTGATGGAGGAGTGGCTGGAGAGGCGGCATGGCGCCCTCAGCTTCCGGCTGACGCAGGTGCTCTCGGAACATGGTTGTTTCGGGAAGTACCTGTGTCGCATAGGCCGGGAGCAGACGCCCGGTTGTCACCACTGCGACTGCCCTGAGGACACGGCGCTGCACACTTTGCAGGCGTGTCCAGCTTGGGGGTCGCAGCGCCGCGAATTACTCGCGGCGGTCGGCGGTGACCTCTCGCTTCCGGCCGTGGTTCTGTCCATGGTCGGGAGCGAGACTGCGTGGGAAGCCATCGCCTCCTTTTGTGAGGAGGTGATGGCGACCAAAGAGGAAGCGGAGAGGGAGAGGGAGAGGGAGCGGTGTGCTCTTCTCCCTTCCCGCGCCAGACGCACCGGGCGCCGGAGAGCGCGTGTACGCGATGACCTCCAGCCACCCTAGTGTGTGGCCTACGGGCGGCGGGTTTGGGGACTCGCCGCCGACCAGTAACAGGCCCGAGAAGGCGGGGCGCCGTGTTCCGTGCGCGCTTCTCAGGAGGACGTGGGGCAAGGCCCCACAGAGGAGAGGTCCGCCATGGGTTGGCGGACCGGGACCTGCCGGGGCTGCAGTGCATGCTTTTACGAATCCCGCGACCCCGGCCGTACGGTCAGGAGAAGGAACACCGTTGGTTTTTAGCCGGTAAGAGTCCGGCAGACCCCCTCGGCTTCCCCGGGCGAGGGACATCCATGAGGATTTTCCAACGAGAAAAAAAAAGGTACTAGGCTACGTTAACAATAAAATTGTTTTGCATGTTTCCAGCATTTTATCTTCTAATTTCTTGTTAGTTATTTTTTTAAAGTGGGTTTTTTTCTCTGTGCGAGTTTTTTTTTCTATTTGCTTAGAAAAAGATAAAGCGGATGATGGTGACTGAGACAATCGATTCCCTTTATTGTTACCAAACAGTTTTTTTTTTCTTTGGTTAATAACGAGTATCACGGTTAGTGCACTGGCTGAGCGTTTCGCTTTCAGCGCTACAGGTTACGCTTTTGTTCCTTGCACGGAATCAGTTTGTCTCTTTCTCTTGTCTCTTTGGAATATCCTCATGGATATCCCTCGCCCGGGGCAGGCGAGGCGGTCTGCCGGACCTTACCGGCTAAAAACCAACGGTGTTCCTTCTCCTGACCGATTGGCCAGGGTCACAGGATTCGCAAGAGCATGCACCGCAACCCCGGCAGGTCCCAGTCCGACAAGCCTCGGCGGACCTCTCCTATGTGGGGCCTTGCCCCACGTCCTCCTGAGAAGCGCGCACGGAACACTGCGCGCCGCCTTCTCGGGCCTGTCACTGGTCAGGCGGCGGGTCCCCTAACTCGCCGCCCACAGGCCACAAGTTTGTGTATAGCCTACAGATAACTGATCAGGGTCTCGTTGTATGCATCTGGAATATGTCTGAAATCTCAATTATTAATCAGGAAAAATGCTAGCAACTTTAAATAAAATCCAAAAACTTCCTACTTAACTCCAAAAGTCTGGTCACTGCCTACCCAGTGTAAAGTTTTAAAGCTTCTTTGTCATCGTCCAAGCGTCAGTGAATGATTGATTGTAATACCATTTGATTATCTCTGCTTTCTGTTTCCACTGAAAAAGTTCTAAGCCTTTTGGATTACCCTGAAATGGAGTAAACCTATTATAAAGATATAAATAGATTTGTTTGATTTTTACGTTATTTTTTTAATACAGCCATGACGAACGTTAGTTAGAGATATGTATTGTCGTAAGTGATAAGTAGGTACATGCTAATTACGGTAGTGTGACAAAATTGCAATTGCAGCATTTAATTGAAAGTAATGACATACAAATATACAATAACAATATTTAGTGTTAATTCCGCCAAACAGTTGATCAAACCTGAATGCAGTATGCAGCACCGCCCTCCCGCCCGCAAATATATGCAAATGCAGAAGGTGCGATTAATAACATAATCATGATCATGTTATTAATTTTGCATTTGTAGATTGTTTGACAGATTTGTTTGACAGTTACTATACAGAAAGTCTGCCAAACCGCCACATTATTTATTTCCCACTTAAGAGTTAGGTATTCGACGATTGAGAAACAGGCCCTTAGAAAAGGTTGCGGTGCATGCTTCGCGACCCCGGCCGAATGGTCAGGAGAAGGAACACCGTTGGTTTTTAGCCGGTAAGATTCCGGCAGAACCCCTCGCCTTCCCGGGGCGAGGGACATCCATGAGGATTTTCCAACGGAAAAAAAAAAAAAAAATAAATTACCCCTTAGAAAACAAAAAGAATAAGAAAACAGTGTATGTTTAATAAATTCTAAAAGCTAAATGAATGTTAGATATTCAAATAAATGTTTACTTTAAAAAAAAAAATGGCCGTAATTTAAGCATATACACTGGCCTCCAAAAATAAGTACTACACTTTTAAAATTTTAATTTTTTCTAAACTATAGAAGTTAGAGATTAAAAATAAAAAACGTTTTATAGCAATTTTTATCAGCTTTCTTTGAAACTATAGTAACAAAGTTAAACTCTTTTTTGAGTCCTTTTTGTTTCGAAAATATATCTTGTGTACTTAAAAAGTTATTGCAATTTTAAAAGTGTGATACTTATTTTTGCAGGCCAGTATAGTTAATTATTTGGTTACCGCTGGTCTATCGCCTGAGTGATGAGCTAATAAACAATTTTGCGCAAGCCGGCCTAAAATTATAGTAATAAAGTTAGAAAATTATGTGAATTGGCACTTCCAACTGGCACTCAACCATATTTGGCTTGCCAAAGACTTGATGTAAAGAACCATTAAAATAATAAAGGATTTTAATAATAATTGAAAAAGCTGCAGTACCTAACAAAATTAGGTAGTTAACTACTTTGAACGGAAGGAAGGGTTTAGGAAAAATTTAATTAAATTATTATTATATCAAAAAGGTATAGAAAGAAATAGTCCAAAAAAATTATAAAATCAATCTAAAAATGGAGGAGATACACGTATTTCTAAGTTTTTGAATGGCGCATTTTCTGTCCTTCTCGCACGAAACGGACATTGTCCGAAATAATGTCAACTTACTATGAAGTTTTTGAACAATGACGTCATTCTTCCATAGTGCGGTTTCTATCCTTACTAATCCTTACTAATCCTTACTTCCTTACTTCCTTACTAATATTATAAATGCGAAAGTTTGTATGTATGGATGTGTGGATGTATGGATGTATGGATGTTTGTTACTCTTTCACGCAAAAACGGCTGAACGGATTTGAATGAGATTTGGCACACAGATAGACTATGCCCTGGATTAACACATAGGATAATTTTTATCCGGATACATCAAGTGGTTCCCCTAGGATGCGGGTGAAACCGCGGGTAATAGTCTAAAATGCTTTGTCCTGAATGACTGACTGACGGATCAACGCACAGCCTAAACCGCTGATCGTAGAGACCTGAAACTTGGAGGGCGTGTTTTTTGTATGACGTAGGCATCCGATAAGAAAGGATTTTCCGAAATTCTACTCCTAAGGGGGTGAAAAAGGGGGGCAAAGTTTGTATGGGACAACGTGATTCCTTGGTCCAATCTACTTCAAATTTTGCATAAACCTTTTTTAACAGAATTGATGGAAGACGTGTTTCGTATTTTATTGAAATTCATCCTCTAATGGTATTAAAAAGGGGTAGAAAGTTATTTTGGCGGTGATTTGCTTCGAAGTTGATATCGATAGTTGGTAAGGATTAGAACATATTGGTTATAAATTATACGCATCATTCCATATTTAAAAAAAAATGTAAAATACAAATATAAAAGAATATTTAAATCGGATTAGAATTTGAAATTTCAATTTTATTTTTTCTTGGATATTTGAATGAAAAACTTACCTTATACCTTGATTTTCCTTCAAAAATTCCTTGGAAATCTCATAAATTACCTACTTAGCAAATATTTGCGATTGCTGTATAATTTGTTTGGAAGTTCATTTTCATTATTTCATTAGAATATTTTCAGTGTAGTTAATTTAATTTCTTTTCAATTTGTTGTTATAATAATTAAAAAGGATTCTTTGTGTTTGATTTGTTAGTGTATAATATAGGTTTTTAGTTTTAATAGTAAAAATATCTGTGTTTGATTTGTTGTGTATAATAATAGTTATAGTTTTCTTTTAGTTTGTTTTAGAAGTTTAATTTTGTGTGTATTGTTTTTCGCAATTTATTTACATTTATAAATTTGTCTGTGTCCATTTTAAAAATGGGTGCAGAGTTGGTTAACTTCAATGGGAAATTAATAAACCTTACTATTGTACCAATAGTGGGGGATGCCGCAAGCCTTTTCCGTACGCTTTCTTATTTGTTGTACGGCACACAAGAACGCTCAATGGATATTCATAAAGAAATTGTGTGTCATGTGACGAACAATTGGGATGAATTTGCTGTTATGTATCATGACCGTCATGGCAACAATCATAGGACAAAAGAAGAGTATACTTTAGATATGTTACAAAACTCTACATATGGCAGTTTTTGCGAGTTAGTTGCAGTCGGTCAAATATACCCATTTGTATTTGAAGTGTATTGAAATGACAACCTGTATGCCAAATTTGGTACAGAGGACCAACCTATCAAAAGGTTACGTTTTCCCCAAGATCTTTCTAATAGTCACTTTGATGCCTACGCTGATGCGGATAGTGATAATAACACTGATGAGCGTCCAATAGCCAAAAAACGGCGCATTGAAATTGCTGTATCTCCGACGTTTACTCAATCTTCACTAATCTCTAATGTTGTGCAAGACTTTCATTCGCTTACTTATACAATTATTGAATCTGAATGTGAGTCAGATTTAATTTCTTCTTTGTCCACTAATAATTGCATAGCATTTCCAACATTCACTACCCAAGAGTCAGTTCAAAATGAAATTAGATTGACAAATAATCATTAAAAAAAGCATTAGAGCAGTGGTGGCCCAGTGGTAACGGCCCCGACTTACGAGTTGTATGTCGTGGGTTCGAACCCCGCCAGGCGCATTACTTTGTGTAATTTATTTCATCACCACTGCTCTCAAAACGGTGAAGGAAAACATCGTGAGGAAACCGGCATGTCCTAGAACCAAACATTCGAAGACATGTGACATCTACCAAACCGCACTGGGCCCGCGTGGTGGATTACGGCCCATTCCCTCTCACAGAGAGGAAGCCTGTGTCCCAGCAGTGGGAACATTATAGGCTACTGATGACGATGATGATTCAAATTATATGAGAGTGGGCGTTATTTGAGTAGTTCGGAGGCAGTTTGAAGGATTTTAGGGTTTCCCATACATGAAAGGTTTCCCGCAGTCATACATTTAGCTGTCCACCTTGAAAATGGCCAACGAGTCTATTTTAATTCCGACAACCTCGCCGACATAATTAATAGCCCACCAAAAACGACACTGTTAGCATTTTTTGATTTATGTCAAACAGATGATTTTTCTAAAACCCTTCTATATGCGGAAGTGCCTTCATATTTTGTAAGGCAAAAAAATAAATTTGTGAGAAGGAAAAGAGGAAAACCCGTAGATGGCTGGCCAGGAATAATGAAAGAACACGCTCTAGGTAGAGTGTACACGGTTCACCCGAATAACACCGAGTGTTACCATCTTCGTTTACTTTTGCACGAGGTTACCCCCTGGTTAGGGGTCCATCGTCCTTCGATGACTTGAAGACTGTCAACGGTGTCCTCCAACCAACTTTTCAATTAGATTGCATGAAACTTGGCTTGCTAGAGGACGACAAACATTGAGATTCTGCCCTAGAAGAAACAGCCCTATGCGAGTCGCCATTTAAAATGCGTGAATGCGTTTAAAGTGCGTGCGTGGCATTCTGTCAGATTACAGACGCACTAAGTCTTTGGGTAAAATACAGGGATAGCCTATCAAAAGACTACAAACGACAAGTGGAAAAGTTTTCTAGCATTATAGATGAACATCTAGCAAATGAAATCTACAATAAATGTCTGATCACAATATGGGAAGCTGTATTAGCATTAGGAGGACAAAGCCTACAGCAGTACGGGTTGTCTCAGCCTCAAAGGTCTGAAGGCTTACACAATAACCGGGACTACCTGAAGGAAACAAGTAACGATGTCAATTCCTTAGCAGAAGTGGTGTCAAGTAGTGAAGGCTCTGTAACCAATGAACAAAGACGTATTTATTATAAAATACTTTCCAGTATCGATGCAGGTGTAGGTGATATCTTTTTTTGGATGCTCCTGGTGGAACAGGCAAGACTTTTCTATTAAATTAACTGTTGGCCAAAGTGAGAAGCAATCGTGATATCGCCTTAGCGGTCGCATCGTCCGGAATTGCTGCCACGCTGCTGGAAGGAGATAAAACTGCACACTCCGCGTTTAAACTTCCTCTCGATTTGATACAACCCCAAACCCCACTCTGCAATATACCCAAACAAAGTAATATGGCAGAAGTACTCCGCAAAACGAAATTAATTATTTGGGATGAGAGTACTATGGCTCATAAAGGGAGTTTCGAAGCCCTAAATAGTTATTTACAAGATGTTAGGAATAATAATTGTCAAATGGGAGGAGTTACTGTATCGTTAGCAGGCGATTTCCGGCAGACGTTACCCGTAGTGCCCAAAGGAACGCGAGCAGACGAAGTTAAAGTGTGCGTGAAGCGGTCTCATTTGTGTGTTGTTGTGGCCTTCAGTGACAAAACAGAGCCTTACCAAAAATATGAGAGTCCATCTGAGGGGAGATGTTACAGTTCTCAGATCTGTTGCTTAAAATAGGAAATGGTGATTTCCCGGAACTGGATAATAATATAATTCTACGCGGACGAAGTCGCGGGCAAAAGCTAGTCTATTAATAATTTTAAATCGCTTATAACTTGGACTTTTTATTATAATATGTATATTCCATTCTGTTTTTCATTGTTGCCTAATATTTTTTTTGTAAAAGTTTAGAGACAATTAGGTAATACAAAAAATGTTGTCAACTACCTGTCCTGGGTTCGATCCCCAGGTCGGGCAAAGTGTTATTGGGTTTTTCCATTGGGAATTTCTCAGTAGCAGTCCGGAGTCTGGATTTGTGCCCGGTTAATGGCAGTAGGCTCGCCCCCTATTACATGGGACTTAAACATAACAGGCGAAACGAGGGTGTACTAAAAACACGTCTGCCAAACCCTTCGGGGTATCCAAGGCGTGATGTTATGTTATTTTGTCAGCTATCCAATTATAAAAGAAATTACTACATACCTAGCGTTATTTATTATAATTCGTTATGATTTGCAGCAAGGAACATTTTAATAAAAAAATATATTAAGCCACCTAAAAAACGAATTTATACCAGCACAGAAAGAAAATTTCACATTCAAATCACAAGTTATTAAAATTTGATTTACGATTTGAAGAGAATTATTATTACACATTTGTAAAAACGTAAAATTTTCCCAAAAAAAATTCGATAAGAACTCACAATTCTAAATTTCGTCTGTGCTACGTAGAAATATTACTCTACGTGATGCTTCAGAATTAAGAAGTCAGTTGTTCTCCGTGCCACAAGTATCACCGTAATAAATTACCCTTACCGTTTATAAATAAAACACATAAAAAAGCCATTTTAGCGTTCCCAAGTCAAATAAATGGCGCCGAACGTAATTTGTTACGTCTCACTTATATACGACGCAAAAATATAACAAGGACCTACGTCACCCAGCGTCCTAGGTGAGTGACAATTGCGATACGAGGCGATACGATGCAAAAATATTAAACAAAAATCAGTAAGCGACAAAATGCAACTTTTCTTTAGATGTCCAAATGTAGCATGAGTCGTCCCCATGCTTGATGGACTGACAACTTGAAGAGAACGACCAGGGCATACTGGATACGGAAGGTGAAGAACCGAGTGTTGTTACGCAATTTGGGAGAGGCCCAAGTCCAGCAATGGACGGTGATAAGCCAAGTTGCTTGATCCCTTTGGCAAACCTGTTCAACATAACCAGCTTATTACTGTTCTACTGCTGAGAAGGGTTTTATTCTACCACGCTAGCCTGTTGTGGGTTGACGAAGTACACACACCATCGGATTCCACTCAGTTGAGCAGGTTTCCTCACGATGTTATGCAAACGTGTTAATTATTGCGATTTCTAGTAACTACTGTTGCAGCGTTTTAGCTGGAGGGCCACACTACGCAGTGACCGTGTCCGTACTGATGACGTGTATATCGCATCGCATCGCTTTCCTCCTTCACCTAGGACAAAGGCTTACATTACATCAGTGCGTCAGTGTTAATAATGTTGCCCTCTCTCCCCTGTCTAGTCCCGTTCCATATAATATTTATTCTAATACTATAAATGGGGTAATATGTCAGTCTCTGCCTACGACAGTCGTGACAGTGGGACGTGTACACGATGTATGTCCCTCGTAGATATAGTCCAAGGTTGAAACGAGCTCTATTGCTATTAAGGAATTTAGTCGGAATTAACATAACATCACGCCTGTATTCCCCGAAGGGTTGGGCAGAGGTGTATAGTAACACCCTCATCTCGCCATTATATTTAAGTCCCCTGTAATAGAGCCGATTGCCATCAACCGGGCACAAATCAAAACTCCGGGCTACTACTGAGGAATTCCACATAGAAAAACCCAATAACACTTTGCCCGACCTGGGGATCGAACCCAGGACTTCATGGTCAGCAGTCGGGCTTGCAACCACTAGACCAACAGAAGAATAAGAAGAAGAAGTTAGATACTATTAATTAGTTGCATAAGAATTTTAATAGCCACTGCTATAACGTGTTCTTATCAACACTCATTGTGCCCAAAAAATGGCAATAGGCTCGCCACCATATAGGATTTAATACAAGAGGTGAAACTTGGGTGTACAGATTCCTTTATTAGGAAAACACATCTGCTTACCCTTCGGGGATTACGAACGTGGATATACAGGGTTATTGGTAACATGACGGCAATCCGTTAAGAGGATGTAGGAGAGATCATTTGCAACCAAATGAATGAAAGAAAGAAAAAGTATTTATTATTTCGCCCAAGCGGACGCGCACGTATGCTTAAAAATTAAAAATATAAAAATTATTAAAATGAAAAACTTAAAACTACAACAAAAATTACAAAACTTAAATTTAAACATATTACTATAATTACCTGGTAAACCAAACACAAAATAGTTAAAAAAAATACGAGCTACTAATTTATAGTCTATGGTGCACTAACAATACAAACATTTAAACATGCTGAATTTGTGCGTCGCATGGTGCGTAAAAATTTAGGTCGTTGCTCAGCATTGTGCTGAGACTTCGGACGAACCTAATGCCAACAGCGCTGATTTTCAGCAACAATGACAATATTATGTATGTAAAATAATACATTGGTACTGATAATAATAATTTTAAAAACCTGATCCTTGAATCTGGCTCGCAGTATAGTATTAAGGAAAGCGACATGATAAAGAAAACCACTGAGAATTTTCCACTGTAAACATTGTTTAAAGCGGACATTGAACCTTACCACGAAATAACAACAACAATAATAATATGCAAAGCAAATTCATATTTCAATTTCAAAGCAATCCACACTGAACCGCATAATCGAATGTATTGATACATAAAATCGCGTAAAAATAAAAGTGTATTTGATGAAAACAAGCATAGGGTTGACGACTCCGAACGCCGTCTTTTTCTATGGACCGTTTAGTACGATACTAGTTACTGTCGTATCGTCTGGTGAGTATTGTGAACTAGCTGTTGCTAGTTCACACAGAAACTGTTTACAGGACCCGTTTTATCGGATCCGTTTTTAGGGTTCAGTACCCAAAGGGTAAAACGGGACCCTACTAAGACTCCGCTCTCCGTCCGTCCGTCCGTCCGTCTGTCACCAGGCTGTATCTCATGAACCGGGATAATTGGACAGTTGAAATTTTCACAGATGATGTATTTCTGTTGCCACTATAACAACAAACTAAAAAACAGAATAAAATAAATATTTAAGGTGGCTCCTATACAACAAACGTGACTTTTTCGGTCGTTTTTGCTGGATGATAACGGCAACAGGTAGACGCTTGAAATATTCACAGACGATTTAGTTATATATTCACTTTAAAAATAAATAATTAAATTAAAATAAAACAAATATTTAAGTGGGACTCCCATACAACAGACATGATTTTTTTGCCGTTTTTATAGATAATGGTACGGAACCCTACGTGTGCGAGTCTGACTCGCACTTGGCCGGTTATATTTTGGTGATGGCGCCTGTAGTTATATGAGCGAGTTAACATACAAGACAATATTCCGAATCCAGTAAAAAAATACTGGATCCGTTATTTTTATCGTACCTTGCCTGCCAGATACGACGCAGCTGCCTTTTGTTTAACTGATCCGTCGGTACAGGTGTGAACAACACATTCAGTACCGACGGATCCGTTAAAACGGATGCGCTGTGTGAGCGGGCTCTAAACGGTTCATAAAAATACATGGCACTCTAACTCCTCGTATACAAGGTGTAAAAAGACCCTTCACCAAGCCGTCAACCATGCATTCAGTACATCAAACTAAGTAACCCTACGCAAAAATTGTCGCTGGGAAACGACTTTTTTTTTGGGTATAAAATTTCGTTTTACTGTGAAGCTAATTGTATCGCACTCAAAACACTGTGCTGATAGATGCAATGAGTAGGAAACGGGTAATGGAGGTATTTCAAGTACATTTGCAACCTTCAAAACTAGTTTTTTTTTTATAGTTGTGAAAAAGTTGGAGCTTTGACCTCCAATATCTCCGTAACTAGAAGGTTACCAGGCATAGTCTAGAACAAAAAAAATATCGCAATGACGTGGAGAATAAGTGCCTTTCGGCTTCGTTAAGGGTCTTTTTACACCGTTTATATCTGAGATTTTTTTCGAATAAATAATTGCTATTGCATACTTTAAGTGGCAAATAGTATATAGGTATATAGTAGTACGTAGATCTTTAAAAAACTTGTCTTAAATATTCTATACATGTTCATTACGTGTTAAAAACAAGTAACTACTTTTAAAAAGACCTTAAAACAATTTGTTTACAACTTGTATCACAACTTGTTTTTAGGTGTAAACGAAGGGTAAAAGCGTCTACACACGGCCCTAATATCAGAGGCAATATCGGGAGAGTGATGGCGGGGATGAAATCAGCTACTACTCTACACACGTCCCTGCCAGTTAGTACGTAACCCACCGTGCAGCAAAGCGCTCGTCGATTCAAGATGCCGCCTACACTCTCAAAACATAAAAAAATTGGCATCGCTTTGGCATTTGCTATGGTGCGACCAAAATAGAGACAAAAGAGGAAGACCTGGGTTAAGAGGTGGTTGATGAGCACTGCGGAACACTGATGAACACGCACACTGCGGAACACTGATGAACACGCACACTGCGGGGAAATTGGTCCCGATTTCGTTACACACGCACTGACAACGCTCCCTAGACGATGGTCGGCCCTTAATCGTGAGCTCGCCCGAACCGATTTCTGAGTTAGAGGTAGTAATAATAATACTGATTACGATTTGCCTAGACACGAGGCGATCAAGGGGGCGATCTAGGGCGCTCCTCACCACTCCCCTGATATTGCCTCTGATTTTAGGACCGTGTGTAGGCGCTTTAAGTCGTCACCACAGTTTGTCGTGTTGTGTCGTGGGCAGTGGAAAAACGGGCTAACCTTGCCCGTCTTCTCCAGCCTGTTACTATCCACTGCCGGACATGACCGCATCATTATTCTCTGTCTCGATCTCGCTGCCCGTACACTTGATATAATTTCTTAGACCTAAGGGACGAGCCCTTAGCGACACCCACGGGAAGATATCTAGTGGCCTATTCTCATCCAACCTCGCAGATATTTTTTTGTGGCAACCCTAACCTGCGATTGGAAATCAAACGAGATCAAAGCGATACCCACACGATTAACGTCGAGGACATTGAAAAGAACGGATATTATAATCCGCGCTTCAAATTTCAAATATTCCTCATTATTTTATTTAGATGGGAATATAATTTAAGCACGCTTGCTATCTTTTGATCTGAAAAATAATTTTGTTTGTGACTGATATTGATTGTATTATTATTCAGATATGAGTGATCATAAAAAAATGGTTTACCCTGAAGAAATAAAAATACATATAGGTACTTTATAGCATTTTTTTTCACTAGGTCTATTAAAATTACATTTAGGAACGAATAATTATTGTAAAATACTCTGAAGAATTACTGTCAAATAGTGAAAACCCTAAAAAAAACATCACAACAAAAAGAAAAAAAAGCGTTAAAAGACTTTAAAAAAATCTCGACACAAAATTTTTCAAAGAACTTTTTATTCGCAAACGAAATAACTACACTAACTAAATAACTTAAACTTACTGAGTTAAGTTTCCGAAATTTCCGTGATTGGACTTTTTAAGCGGTCGTTTCTTGCAGCTGCAGTTAGTGACGTAACTGAGGGTACTTTAAAATTTCGACTTTCAATTGGTCATTACTGATGTAATGGCGGCCGAGGGCGCTCGAGACTGCGTTTGTAGGGTTGAGAAAATTCCGTTTTAAATATTTGTGGAGCATAAAATTGTATTTGTTGCTTGTTTCGTGTGAATATGATTAAAACTCTGACTCCAAATTATAACGGTGTATTTTCCTTTACAATGGTAGGCAAACATAAGTATTTTTTAAAGAAAAGTATACGGTCGTGTCGCGAGCGTTTGGACAATGGACGAATGTCGGTAACGTCGGTGGAGCAGGCGACTAGTCCCCCAGTCCCCTCGCCCCGTGCAGTCACTGTTGCGCCGGAACATTGCTGTTTCGTCTTTTGAACCATTTTCGAATCTTTCTCGCAAGCGGTTTCTTTGTTAATTTCCCGGCTCGATATTAGTGAAAGTTTCACTGCTAATTAATTTTTAGGGTTCCGTACCCAAAGGGTAAAACGGGACCCTATTACTAAGACTCCGCTGTCCGTTTGTCCGTCAAACCCCATGTAATACGGGGCGACCTTAATGGAATTAACCGGGCACAAATTCAGAATCCCGGCTGCTACTGAGAAATTTCTAATGGAAAAATCCAATAACAGAATCCCATCACTAGACCAACAAGGCACACAGAGTTCGAATAGCGCCACATAAATGCTCTAAATCAAAAGTAGTTGTTTATGGAATCCATATTGAATTCTATGCATCAGCAATCACGAAACTGAACATTGTCTAGATGCAGTAGATGTATGGATAGCACTGACGCATCCAATCTGCCGCAGGCAGTCCATCTGATGTCCCGTAGACACGTTTGAATGGTCATCGTAACCATTCTGCGGTTGCTGAATAGCCAATGTGTTTGGGATGGTACGTTACACAGGACATGTCGAGTATCAAGTGTTCACAGCGATGAATGAACACTAAAATGTCTTATAGCCTGTTCAACTTTGAAAGTTGTTAAACTTAAACTATGCAAATAATAATAATACGATGCTAAAAGCACAGTGCACAGTCATTAAATACTTTTGGAAAAAAGTGTCTTCAACGCATCCTAGGAACGACACTGATGCGAAAAATGTCATCCCACCAAAAACATTCTGTAAAAAACTAGCCAAGTCTCTATGGAGCTGCTTGTTTATCTCTAAAAAGTAATGAAATCTAGAAAAAGTCGTGCCCAGTCTAAGGTTCCTTACTGCGATTTCTTTATTATTATAGTTAATGTTGTGAGACTTGGCCGTTGAAGGGTACACAAGGGTACAAAACCAGGTGCTCCATGACACCATTGCACCAATCTGTCGCCAGAACCGCTACCCATTGACGATGGAAAATTGCCACTTGGAAAACGTTGATTCAATAACCAGTCAATTGTAGGCTTGATAAAGCTGCGTATTTCAATAATACTTATGTATAGGCGAGCCTAAAACAAACAGTATAAAAAAAAACCAGTACAGACGGACTTCTAATCATTGATAGAAGTCCGTCTGTACCTGTCCCGTTGACTTGTACCCACTAACGTATAAAGAATGTTCAACGGCCAAATCACACAACATTAACTATAATAATAAAGAAATCGCAGTAAGGAACCTTAGACTGGGCACGACTTTGTCTAGATTTCATTACTTTTTAGAGATAAACAAGCAGCTCCATAGAGACTTGGCTAGTTTTCTACAGAATGTTTTTGGTGGAATTTCACTTCTTTTTGTAGATACGTGGGGCATATTGTTTTTTTTTTTTTTCTTTTTTTTTTTTTGACGTCAAATGAAGCGGCCTACCAAGTTGAATATTTTTTGTAAAGGCGGTATGTCGATCTATAATAGTTTGGTTGGGCTCTTGTGTTTTCTAATCAGGGTCACCAGGTACTCCAGATCTTCGATTATCCTAGTTTTTATAGTTTTCCCTTTATGTGGCCATTAAACCCTAACTCTGTACCAAATTTCAGCTTTCTGAGTTTATGGGAAGTACTAGTTCTATTCTGATGATCATGAGTGAGTGAGTGAGTGAGTGAGTGTCATAAATGCGAAACTTTGCTTTCCCTTAACTTCGGAACTAAATGACCTACAGACTTGAAATTTTATATTTTAAGTATGTGATTATAGCTTACTGGATGACGAAAATTTCTGCGTTCTGGTCTTATCCAGAGGTTCTCAAATAGGGGCCTGAAAATGCGGCGAAATGGTTCCAGTAAAGGATGGTACGGCAGTGTTTGCTTCGCGCTCGACTTGGCGGGGGCACTGCCGTGCCCCCCGATTTTTGTCTGTTTGTCCGTTTGTATGTTTGAGCTTCACGCCAGTGCTAATTGACAGATCCAGTTGAAATTTGGCAGCCACCTCCGTTCATTCAAAGAGCGGGTCATGTTATAGGGTACAAATGATCACGATCACGCTATTGAGTGTGGGTGATGAGCAGTAAACTTATGTTTCCGTACGCAAAGCCGCGGGTACAACTAGTACGTAATATAAACTGAGGCTAAGTGAAAAGTATTCCAGGGAGATGAGATGCTTTTGTAATATTTTGCCATATAATATGTTTATCAATGTACGGGTAAATAAATGTAGGACGTTCAGTTAAAAAAACCGAACATTGCAAAGAAAGCAAAGCAAAGAAATACCTTCGCCTACTCTAGTGGCTGGTGGACTCCATCTGTGAATGATGACGTATCAGAATATTCAGAATGTCCTTATATTAGTCCAGCTACACGCAGCGACTTGCATGCCCAAACGGTTTGTACTAACTTTGCGCAAATGATATTGCCGGCAATACCACCGTTTTCGCAAACTTTTTGCCGTACATGCTTACTTGTGCAAATTAGAATTTGCGCAAATAAGATTGACCATTAAATAAAAATCTATGAAACCTGTGGCAGCCCTGCAGCCAAATATTAATTGGAGCCGCAACAAGATGCGATACTGAAGTGAACTTAAAACGATTTAAGTTGTTTAATGTTTGCTACCGGCTCTTGAAACTTATGCTTGAAATTAATACTGACTCGTTTTTTTTCTTCTTCCTCACTTTCCTTAACCGTTTTATGTTAGAGGATATCTTTTGCAAAACATTTTATAGATATTTGACCAAGATAAAGTGACCTTTGTCAAAACGTTTGTTTTAGTGGCTGAGCGATTGACTGCTGCGCTATGGGTCGCGAGTTGGATTCCCGCACGGAACAAAGATTTGTATGGCATATAAATCGTTGCTACGGATCTGGTTGTTTGAACATTTGTGAAGATTTGCCAACGCACCCACGTGCGTTCTTCTTAGCTTTTTACCAAGTATGTTGGGGTCAGCTTCCACTCTAACCAGATGTGACTGCATACCTGTATTTTACACGGAGCGACTGCCATCAGACTTCGGCAACCGGCAACTGGGCAACGCACCCGCTGTATATGTGAAATCCTTGTGAGAGACAACGTTTTTAAAAACAACAAAATGTTACCTTCACTTGTGCCATCAATGCAGCTGCCTAGAAATCTTAAATCCTTTAAAAAAATTAAAAACGGGGCCTACGCTAGTTTTGGTAAATATAACCACGAACTAATAAATTTATCGATAAAAAAAATTAACACTTCTATTCGATAAATAAAATTACCGTTATCGAATAAAAATATCATTTAACAACATCTCGGTTGGTAGTGTTGATACCTAACTACTGTTTTTGCTACTGTTGATAGTTCAATAAACGAATTGTGATTAACATTAGCGTTATTTAGTTTTCAACGCAAAAATTTAACTGATATTTTAAACCAATAAAATTATCGATAAAAATATTTATGAATTACCAGTTAAATAAATTCAACGAATAACGACTTCTCTAGTCTGTACTAACAATTGACGTCGCTTTGAGCACTGTTTACGTGAAGATACCAACACACCGATAACGGTATACAAATCCATGCATAATTAATATTTAATTCTTTAACCGAGCCTCCTATCCAACTCTTTAATCTTTCAGCATCGGCAAGTAAACAATCTCTTTTTCCGTCGAATTACTAATCGGCTCTTTAAGCATTAATCAAAGAGAAAACTTGATACCTTTTGAATTAGAGGCTCATATTCTCCAAGTTTTGAGAATCTACATAATCTTACATGGCGTCTTATTCTGAGATTTGCTTTAGCATGGGCCGATTTTATCAAAATCGGATAACGTTTATCCTAGGAATAAATTAAACATCTTGACAGCTTTTGTATAGAAATTCTGTCAATACGTCTAACTTATTCCTCAGATACCACCATCCGACGTTGGAAAAATTGGGCCTTTATTCGGATTTTTCGATGGTCTTTTTTCATAATAAAGAATTACCTACTTTAAAAATTGCACTCTAATTACCATAATAACAATCAACTACTTGATTTATTGTCATCTGATTTGTCATTGTTTTAAAATACATAAGCATTGGTCTTCTGCCTGACTTTAGTAATCCTGCCTACTTAGTAGTCACTACTTATTTGCACAAATAAGATGGCAAAACGGTATACCGCACAGTGCCATTAATACCGACAATGCCGTTTGCGCAAACATTTGCCATTTGCTCATGCAACTTGCTACATGTAACCGGATTTTATGCCAGGGGTTGGTTTAAATATGCCATTTAACCATAATACGGTCGTAAGTACTTTTTGTAACGTCATTCGTCTCCGAAAATGTTGCGAATGTTTTAATGAATACGCAAATTAAAGGTTCAAATTTCAGCAATTAAATCGCTTTGTCTTCAAGTGTTCCGCTAAACTTCTAATTGATTTAAGCGACATATTCTACATGGTACATTTAATAGGCAATAAGAGTACATACACTGATAAGACGAGATGAATCTGAAATTATCAAGCAACCGTATGACAAGGAGGGGCCCGCGGCTAACCATCAACCGCGCAGATCATACGATTGGCGAGGTTAAGCTGCTCTTGCCACGATCAGTCTGCGGATGGGTTACCGTTCGTTACACGAGACCCCTGCATGCTTTAGAAAGCACGTTTAACAGTCTGTCCCGAATGTCATATGAATACCTATGACAGTCGGTACTGGAAGTCAGAAGCCCGAAAGTCAGACAACCGGTCTAACCTTAGGATATCGGCATTGCCCTGTAACCGAGTTGCGGAGGTCTGATGGCAGTCACTCTGTCAAATGCTGGTATTCAGCCGCATCTCGCTAGACTGGAAGCTGACCCCAACATAATAGAGAAAAGGCTGGGAAGAACACATATATTCATTATACACACGCCTGTAATCCCCAAAGGGGTAAGCAGACGTGCTCTCCTATTACAAGATTCTGTACAACCATGTCCCATTGAATTTCAAAGTAATCCTAACACCTAGTTCACACAGAAACTGTTTACAGGATCCCTTTTAGAGGATCCGTTTTTATTTTGGTGATGGTGATTGTATGAGCGAGTTCACATACACGATAGTATTTCGAATCCAGTAAAAAAATACTGGATCCGTTATTTTTATTGTATCCTGTCTGCCAGATGAGACGCAGCTGCCATTTGTTTAACTGATCCGTCGGTACAGATGTGAACAACATATCCAGTACCGACGGATCCGCTGTGTGAACGGGCGATAACTAGGAGTAGAATTTCTTACATAAGAAGACTCATTTTAAGACAGAACGAGTGTCTGACAAGGAGGATTGACGAATCGTTTAATTTGTACAATTTACTGTCTAACCAATCATGGTGAAGCCTAATGGAACGGACGGAGTTAAGGGCCAAATAATTATTGGGAAGTGAGCCAAGATCTAGTTTGTAATTGGCGTTTAATTGGGAATCATATTTGGTGTTATGATTTTAATTGTGACTGCCTTTGGTCTAGTGGTCACAAGTGCGACTACTGAGCATGGGGTCCTGGGTTCGATCCCCAGGCCGGGCAGTGATATAGGGTTTTTCCATTAGGAATTTCGCAGTAGCAGCCCGGAGTCTAGATTTGTGCTCGGTTAGGTGCAATAGGCTCGCGCCCCATTGCATGGGTCTTAAACATAACTGGCGAAACGAGGGTGTACTAAAACATCTCTGCCAGAACCTTCGTGGAGTAGAAGGCGTGATGTTATGTTATGTAGGATTTTAATTATCTAAGCACTTGGATAATTGTTGTTGGTATTTTTAATCACGAAGATTTTCAGCGATATTATTTTCTTTTGTACCACACTGTAATCTCATTCGATTCTAATGAAAAGTAACAGTACTGTAAGTCACAGTCACATAGCCTTAAGGCTGCTGAGCCACATCGTGAGTTCTATTCCCGGATCGGACAAAGTATTATAAAGTTTTCTCACAAACGACTCCTAGGCGGTAAATCTTGAACAAGGTGGTGAGATGAACTCCGCACTTTTGATACATAATGACGAGTAGCGACCAACAATAGAGAAAGTTGGGGAACTCAGCTGGAGGCCTTTGCTCTAATGTTGGACGATGAGGGCTGAATCTAAAAATAATACATAACACTGCTGGGCACGGGCCTCTTCTTAGAATGAGAAGGGTTTAGGCCTTGGTCCACCACGCCGGCCTCGTGCGGGTTGACGGATTATACACACCATCAAGAACTTTATGAAGCCCTCCCAGGTGTGCAGGTTTTTCACGATGTTTTTCCTTCACCGTTAACGCAAGTGATAATCAAATTCTAATCCGCACTTGAATTCGAAAAGTCAGAGGTACGGGCCGTGATCAAACTCAGACCCTCCTGTATGGAAAGCAAGTGTTCAACCGCTAAGCTATCACTGTAATTAGTAATAATTTAAAAAAATGTTTTTGTTTGATACATACATACATGACATCACGCCTGTATTCCCTGAAGGGTTGGGCAGAGGTGTATAGTAATACCCTCATTTCGCCATTATGTTTAAGTCCCATGTAATAGGGGGCGAGCCTATTGCCATCAATCGGACACAAATCCAAACTCCGGGCTGCTACTGAGGAATTCCACACAGAAATACCTAATAACACTTTGCCCGACCTGGGGATCGAACCCAGGACCTCACGATCAGCAGCCGCGTTTGCCACCACTAGACCAACGAGGCATATTATTATAATTATATAATTTCCAAATACTAATAATTTTAACACATCTATACTTGTCTCTACATCAGAATGTCCATAAACCCGACGAATGAGCTTCCCAAATATTTTCTCTGTATCAGAAAATGGCATTTTCCCGTAAAAAATCCTTTGTTTATATTCCGTCCCTATTATCTACATAGAACCTTATGTTACGGACCTCAATAACAAAAATATGTTAGATAAAGGTCCAAATAAAATTGGGGAAGGTCTCGTTATGTACAGAAATATATTTTTTATATCCGACGCCATTTTTCTCAGTGATTTCAATCTGGACCGGAGTCTGAGTTAGATTGGCTCTAGAGGGTTAGTAGGCAAGTCTGGTTTGTTATTACATAACCTGAACTATCCTTATTGGCTTCTTACGAATGTGGAAAAGAAGATTAAAATCGGTATCGATTACTGTTCTTCTTCTGCCTAGGCCTTTCCCAACTATGTTGGGGTCAGCTTCCAGTCTAACCAGATGCGGCTGAATACCAGTATTTTATACGGAGCGACTGCCATCGGACCTCCGCAACCCAGTTACTGGGCAATGCCGATATCTTAAGGTTAGACCGGTTGTTAGACTTTCGGGCTACTGACTAGAAGCCCGAAAGTCTGACAACAGTCTGACAGTCACCCATAACGACTGTCATAGGTATTAGTCGATGGTTTAACGTGCTTTTCAAGGCACGGAGGGTTCTCGATGTGTAACAAAAATATAGAGGGATTCCTCTATACCCCTCGGACTCTCACATACAGACGACGGAACACGGTATACTGCTTGACTTTAATGTGAGGGTGGTAGCTAGCCAGGCGGACCATATAGATCCTACCACCAAGCGTTCTGTTTTATTGAATACGTCTATTCCCAGCGTGCGGTAAGGTTTAAACGGGGTATTTCACGAGATGTAATAAATATTTTAGTTCAGCATGTTGAACGTGGCATGCCACGTAACTGCCTTTTTGGTCTTGGGTTCGATCTCCAAGTCTGACGTAGTGTTATTGGGTCTTTCCGTGTGGAATTCCTCAGTAGCAGCCCGGAGTTTAGATTTGTGTCCTGTTGATAACAATAGGCTCGCCTCCTATTGTGGGACTTAAAACATAACGGCGAAATGAGGGTGTTACTATACACCTCTGCCCAACCCTTAATACAGGCGTGATGTTATGTTATAAGCGTGTGTAAGCCAGCATCGTCAATAGTATTCCTCTCAATAAGAGCTACACAGTTCACGATTTACTAAGAACGTCAAGTCGTGATAGTTGTGAACTTATTTATTTCGATTGCAAGTGTAATTGTCCTTCTAAATGTCTGGAACGCTTTGTGAACTATTTTAATAGTTGTTCGGTAAAGAAACAGCTATTTACTGAGCAAGAAATTTATGTTCCTTCAAGATAAAGGACATTCATTATCTCCTTTATAATATGAAGTAAATTCGAAAGAAAAATAAAACTAGTAGTATGCGCCTTACTGACAATTTTTTTTTAATCTTTGCCCTTCACTGTTTTCTCCTGTATCGTGGGTGCGTTTACAGACACAAATCTTCACATGCACAAAAATCCAGACCCGGAACAACTATTTGTAGGCCATACAAATATTCGTTCCGTGCGGGAATGGAACCCACAACCCGTAGCGCAGAAGCTGATCGCTCAGCCACTGCACCAAAAATTGTGTAGCATTTGAGTATTTGGCAATTAATTGCATAAATACATCACATAACATGACGCCTGTATTCCCCGAAGGGTTGGGCAGAGGTGTACAGTAACACCCTCATTTCGCCGTTATTTTTAAGTCCCATGTAATAGGGGGCGAGCCTGTTGTCATCAACCGGACACAAATCCAAACTCCGGGCTGCTACTGAGGGATTACACACTGAAAAACTCAATAACACTTTGACCGACCAGGACCTCATCGATCAGCAGTCGCGCTTGCCACCACTAGACCAACGAGGCAGTTATTCATAGATACATTATATTAATAACTAGCTGTGTCCTCACGGCTCCGCCCGTAGCCTATGTTACTCAGTGATACTGTAGCTTTCTAACGGTAAAAGAATTTTTGAAATCGGTCAAGTAGTTTTTAAGTTTATTCGTTACATACAAAAGTTCAAAAATACAAATCTTTCCTCTTTATAATATTAGTATATAGACTAATAATAGCCCATAAATAATAACAAAACATAAGCTTCTGCTATGGACTGATCAAGGGCCAAACCACATCTGACGGAAGATACCTTGCCGATCTTCCGTCGCGGAATTTACTCAAGGAATTTTAGTAACGCATCTTCGGTCAAATTGTACGCTATGAGATGTTTGTATGGAATTAATGTACCGGCGGAAGAAAGGCGACGTATCTGCCGTCAGATGTGACTTGGCCCTAAAGAAACGTACCTATAATTATTTTAACGTAGTATTTCTTTTTGTGGGACAGTTTTCTTTTATAGTCGCTTTATATTAAGTTTACTTGTAACTAACTAACAATGTAATAAAATCTAGGAAGTCAATTTTAGCCTACTTCAAATTGTCGTATCGAAATGAAACTTTGTATGTATTTATGTAGTTCGGCTGACAATACTATGATTTGGTATCTTGGAGCTGATCTGATGATGGAGCCAAGAGTTGGATAGTGGAACTATTCAGTTATAATTTTTTTTGTGCGTGATAAGAGAGTGTTTTTTAGTTTTTTAAACTACGTATTTTTATTAAAACGTAGTCTTGAGCTATGCCAATAGAACACAATTTTCGATACACGCGACATTCATCATTTCTTCAAACGTTCTAAAACGTCTATATAAACTCCAATATATCACATAAAGGGTAGTGAAGTTTTCTTGAATTTGAATAAGAACTTAACATAGTGAAGATATATTGTACAATAAAATGCTACGAAAGACAGCTTCCACTATATTGTAGGGTGACTATGATAACAAGGAATTTCCGGAAACGACTTGACGTTCTGCCTAGCTTTTTCCCAACTACGTTGGGGTCAGCTTCCAGTCTAACCATATGCGGCTGAATACCAGTATTTTACACGGAGCGACTGCCATCAGACCTCCGCAACCCAGTTACTGGGTAATGCTGACATCCTAAAGTTAGACCAGTTGTTAGACTTTCGGGCTTCTGACTACCCGTAACGACTGTCATAGGTATTCGTATGACACCTGGGACCGACGGTTTAACATGTTTTTCGAGGTACAGAAATTTCCAAAAACTACTATTAAATGATAAATAATTTTTATTGACCTTTATTGTTTTTAAACGGTTTTAATTAGTTTCTTTTTTTATGTAAAAAAAACGTTGCCTTACACTAGGATTTCTCCTGTATCGTGGGTGCGTTTACAGACACAAATCTTCAGTTCAGTTCTGTTTCATTTCGTATATTTGTTTGTTTGTTTCAAATCTTATTTATTTGTTACATACATACCTACATAAACTCACGCCTTTTTTCCCATGGGGGGAGGCAAAAACTATAGAACGCCACCTGCAACGACCTTTACATACTCCTTTCGCTTCATCCACATTCATACATCTTGTCATACATGCACGCCGGTTGAGAGCACCTGTCCTTTGTGAAGAACATCATCAATAACATCGATGTATATCCTACTAGGGCGTCCTCTACCGACGTTCCCACTGACATCCGCGTTATAAATTACTTTTGTTAATCGTCGTTCACTCATTCTCTCAACATGACCAAACCACCTAAGCATACTCTATTTATTTTCTATATTTGTAGAAAATTCATTAGTTTACTTTTCAACTCGATTTTGCGACTAAATTGAACGACCTCAAAGGGTATCAAATGACCAATTGTTGTGGAAATTTATACCCGAAAGTAACCAAAGCGATGATGGCCCTGGTCGAAATAGAATATCTCCAGAATGTTTTTCTAATTAACTTTTTAATTAAAAAAAGGAAGAATTCGTTACAAATGGATTTGCGGAAGTATCGAAAGGAATAAAAAGACCAATGTTTGGAAACAGATTTTTAATTATGTGAAACGCTTTTTAAAAGGTTATCAGAGAGGCCGAGGACGTTATTTTAAAGTACAAAGTTAGGTTTCATAAAGCCTCGATAAAAAAGATATTTAATCAAATGTTTACATAGGTCGTCCAATTGAATAGGTAATAATTTGTTGGGGACCCTCCCAATCAACATCTACAGGGACACAGATTACTTAGTAGTTACTATGTAACAGATAAATAACTCTGTACAACATTTTGTATACCTACCGTGGTAATAGCCTACGTCTATCTCGTTAGGAATGGTTGCGTGCTAAAATGTACCTAAATGCTCGAGCACAGAGTTATTATCGCTTCGCAGCCGACAGCAATAGCAGTGACGGGATAGCAGGTCTCACGCCGTATGTGCGCTTGATAGGCAAATAACGCGCGTAAGTACATAAAGTGCAGTAGGCCTCAGCAGATTTTAATACACGGTTGTCGCAGCGGCTTACTTAATTGATGTTCTATATACAGTACGTAACACAAAGAAGAGCAAACCTTGTAACTAATTGATGGGTAGGTTAAGTGTAATACAATCGTAAACTTTTTGTCACTATCCACGCAATCCACTTATCCCACAGTGTGAAAACGCGGGCATATTCAAGCTATCACGTGAGAGGCCTCTGCCCAAGTAAGACTGAGGTCTTGACTTGGCAGCAGTGCGTACCTCTTTACCACTTTTTTAAACGGTTTTATTAACACTTCGTATATTTGTTTGTTTGATTCAAATCTTGCGACAGATTTTTCAACTACTTCTGCTAAACCGATTCTCCTGAAACTTCGCGTACAAATTCAATTTCCATGACAATACAACATTATAATAATTTCAATCTTCAATCCTCAAATTCAGATGCTGCAGGGGTACTGCAAGATAAAACCGTTTACCTTAAAAGTTTTTTTAAGGGATTATTATAGTTTCATGTTCTTACAATATTAATAGTTGTCATGAATGTGTCCTAATCCAAACATGGTTCCCCTACCCCAGACAGAGTTGTTGATGCGAAAATATTGCTAGCACAGGTATTCCTAGATTTCTTCCGGACAATGGACAATGTATTATGTCATGCGGATGCCTAAACTGTCTGCCGTGTGTGTGTGTGTGTGTGTCTATTTTTGTTCTCTTGTAGGTCAACACCATGCTGAAGTTACGCGACCGAACTTCGGCGTGATTACACCTGACTGCCTCGTTGGTTTCGATCCCCAGGTCAAGCAGTGTTATTGGTTTTTCCGTGTGGAATTCCTCAGTAGCAGCGGCGTTTGGATTTGTGCCCGGTTGATGGCAATGGGCTCGCCCCCTATTACATGTGACTGAAACATAACTGGCGAAACGAGGGTACTAAAAACACTTCTGCCGAACCCTTCGGGGAATACAGGCACGATGTTATGTAATGTATAGGTAAATATTTTTGTTATGCTGTTGCCCAATACTCTCCAGTGCGGTGCGGCGCGGTGCGGTTAACAATCACCCCGCAACGCTTTCTGTATGCTGTTGCCCAAAACTCTCCAGTGCGGTGCCGAACGAGGCGACAGAGGCCACCGCTTTGATATAGGTCCATATTGCTAATTTATTCTCTATCCCGACTATACATTCCTCAGTATGGATGTCTTACTCCATTTAAAAACAATTATTCTGTCTACATCGATTGAAACCTCCTCAAATCTCAATATCAGAACATAAGGCGCAGTGCGGAAAGCGACAAGTCAATGTGTGAGACCGCGTCGTGCATTGTTTATTGTTTACAAAGTCGACAGCTGTAAACACCGCACCGCATTTAGTGTGTGAAACTTCAAATAATTTTTAAATAAATAATTATAACATAACATCACGCCTGTATTCCCCGAAGTTTTGGGCAGAGGTCTATAGTAAACTCCTTCATTTCGCCGTTGTGTTTAAGTCCCATGTAATAGGGGGCGAGCCTATTGCCATCAACCGGGCACAAATCCAAACGCCGAGCTACTATTGAGGAATTCCACTCGAAAAAACCAAATAACACCTTGCCTGACCTGGGGAACGAACCCAAAAAAAGTTTAAACAAATAAAAGTACACCAAAAAGGCTATTCAAATTTACAGCAAGATTATTTATGTCTGTAATTAATTGTCTTTGGAAATTATAAAACAATTATTTTGTCATTTGTTTATTCCATATTTGTCTAATGTTTTACAAAATAAAAAGTTATCTAGTATTTTTTAAATAATTTTATTTATAAATATCTTCACATGCTGTAATATTAATCAGTATAATGAAGCGTTTGTGTACAATTCGATATAATACATATATTCGATCTACTAGTATTTTAAAAAGATACTACGTGAGGGCAGCCCCCCCAGACAAAACAAAGAATATTGGTACTCATAGAACATTTAAAATATATCGTTATGGAGGAATACTCACAAAAGAGCAACCCAAAATGGAGACATACGAGCTGGACACCAGCAAATGCGGCCCGATGATTCTCGACGCACTAATAAAACTAAAGGATATGGACCCAACTCTCACCTTCAGAAGATCCTGCAGAGAAGGCATCTGCGGCTCTTGCGGGATCTGCCTGCAAGGAGCTAACTGTCTCGCCTGCACCACCGCGATCCCGAATGCCAAGATTGTAACCATCCAACCACTGCCACACATGTACGTCATTAGGGATCTGGTCGTGGATATGACCCACTTCTTATCTCAATATGACAGCATCCGACCATATCTTGTAAGGAAGGATCTCAAAAAACTAGGAGAAATTCAGTACGCACAGAGTATGGCCGATTGGAACTATTTCCTTGGTTTATATGAATGTATTCTGTGTTCTTGTTGCGCGACAGCGTGCCCGAGCTACTGGTGGAACGGCCGGAGGTTCCTAGGCCCAGCTTCATTGTTACATGCCTACAGATGGGTGATGGACAGCAGGGACGGCGACACGGAGCGACGGTTGAGGGAGTTAAAAGACGATTTCAAAGCGTTCCGCTGTCACACTATTATGAACTGCACCCTAGCATGTCCCAAGGGTCTTAACCCGGGGCTAGTTATAGCAAAACTGAAGAAGCTAATTTCTGGGATTGACAAGAAGCCGCCACCGGTTTACGACCCGTTGAAGTTAGGCGGAGGCGGAGGTGGAGACTCATTGGAGGCTTGTTTGAGGAGGAAAAGGCGACGTTAACTTTATATTTATTAATAAAATTGTTTGTGGTTATTTTGTTTGAATACTTTTGCTTTTTGATTCATCATCAACATGAGCCATGGAATGCAGTGGACGTGTTTTCGAAACCCATCTATCGAATGTAAAAAAATAACATGGAAGACTCACAAAACACCATGTACTACTAGGTACTTTGTTATACCGTCTTGAATGTTAACTTCGCTTTATTTACAACTAACACGCAGACAGACAGTTATCTCCCAGGATTACGCACGTAACAGGTTAGGTGTACATATGTACACTAAAACTAAATTGTGTGCCCCAGAGAATTCCTCTAACGTGAAACGTGCACGACATCTTTGACACATTATGAGGTATCGCAGAAATTTAACAGAAGGGCAAGTCTGTGACGTGCTTCAATGTCCTGGTACCTACTTTCATTGTATACTAGCTTTTGCCCACAGCTTCGCTCGTATGTTTTTTTTTTCACCCGCTTAGGGAAGGAATTTTGAAAAATCCTTCCTTAATGGATGCCTACGTTATAAAAGGTACCCGCTGCCAAAATTTAAGGTTTATTAATTTCCCATTGATGTTAGCCAACTCTGCTCCGATTTTTAAAAATGAACACAGACAAAATTATAAATGTAAAAAAAATGTGAAAAACAATACACACTAAATTAAACTTATAAGACAACTAAAAGAAAACTGAGAAATAACTTTCTTCCCCTTTTTAACCCCGTTAGGGGATGAATTTCAATAAAATACGAAACACGTCTTCCATCAATTCTGTTAAAAAATTATTATGCAAAATTTGAAGTAGATTGGACCAAGGAATCGTGTTGTCCCATACAAACTTTGCCCCCCTTTTTCACCCCCTTAGGGGTAGCATTTCGGAAAATCCTTTCTTATTGAATGCTTACGACATACAAAGAACACACTCTCCAAGTTTCAGGTCTCTACGATCAGCGGCTTAGGCTGTGCGTTGATCCGTCAGTCAGTCATTCAGGACAAAGCATTTTATATGTTTAGATTTACGACCGTAACTCGTCGTGGCTAATTACCAACCGCGCGGAACATACGATTTGCGAGTTAAGCTGAGCTTGCTGCGGTCAGTCCGTAGATGAGTGACGAATGTTACACATCGAGACCCCTCCGTGCCTCAGAGAGCACGTTAAACAGTTGGTCCCGGGTGTCATACGAATACATATGACAATCGTTACGGAAAGTCAGACGCCCGAAAGTCTGTCAATAGTCTAACCTTAGGGTATCGGCATTGCCCAGTAACTGGGTTGCGAGACTCTGATGGCAGTCGCTACGTGTGAAATACTGGTATTCAGCCGCATTTGGTTAGACTGGAAGCTGACCCCAACATAGTTGGAAAAAGGCTAGGTAGAACGAACGCGTAGCATCGAAACCTACATTCGATTTGACTTGCACGCCTGCTAGTGGAGTTTATCTAGGACATTTCTTCAGAGCGACAGTCGTCTGACCAGGATTTTTTAAATTTTCCACTCCATAATGTTCCTACTCGTACACTAAACGGGTGAATCTGAATAATGCTGCCCATCTACCAAGATCCTGTCTAGGGTTGATAGACGCATCTGCGTCTCATGACGCCTATGAGAAGATGGTGGTATTAGAATTTTATGTGCTCAGAACGTTCTTATACGTGCGTAGTGCCGTTGTGGAGAAACTGGGTCTGTGATGGTCAACGGTTACCCAGCGTGTTGGCAGAAATGACACCTTTGAAGAGGCTTATGGAACAATGAAAAGTTAAATAGAATTTCATTTTAGTAAAGGATACTGACGGGACTGGAAACTGCGTCGTTGGTCTAGTGGTGGCAAGCGCGACTGCTGATCGTGAGGTCCTGGGTTCGATCCCCAGGTCGGCCAAAAGTGTTATTGGGGTTTTCCGTGTGAAATTCCACAGTAGCAGTCAGGAGTCTGGATTTTGTGCCCGGTTTATGGCAATAGGCTCGTCCCTTATTACATGGGTCTTAAACATAACGGCGAAATGAAGGTATTTCCCGAAGGGTTGGACAGAGGTATATTACAGACCCACGTAATAGAGGGCGTGCCTATTGCCATCAACCGGGCACATATCCAAACTTCTAACTATAATAACCTTTTAATATCAAGTCGGTTATCCGATGTACGATTTCTACGTCTCACCTTCTGCAATTTACTTTTCCTTGTGGCCTTAGAACGACAAAGAAAAGCTCTCCTCAGTGATCGATGTCCTCGTTCGCATCAGTCTTCATTGCGGTCGCTGTCGCCAGCGCCAATTATTGGTACAAAGATATTAATAGCCTCCTATTGGATTACGTACATAATGAATGGGATTGGGGCCTATTTTATTAAGATAATGAGATTTATAAGAAAATCTATTGGGAAGTATATTTTTTTTGGGAATTAATCGTTCACATACTTAGTGAGTGAATGTAATTAAGTACTTATCGTCATTTTAATGCGCCCCTGACACCCTCAATGTTTTATGTGAACTACTGACAAGTAACAATAAATCATTATTGCTCGGTTCCTATAAAACGAAAACGAAACGTTTTGCTTACCAAAGTTAGATTTTTTTATTGCGAAACTAGGTATATAAAGTCCAACCAAAATACCTGGACAAACTTTTACACAGTGTTCAATATGTTTAACTAAACATATCTATGTAGAAAAAACAAGATCCAAATGTTTTATTTCTGACCAAAAAATAATAACGTTTTAAATTGCCTGTACTCTCTAAGAATAAACTCGTGCATTTCTTATGCATCGATCGCCATTGGGGCGCGCGCTAATTCCGTGTCGTGTTTTACCTAAACAGCGAAGTGAAAAATGTTAAAAATATAAAATAAAATTAAACTTGAAAAAAAAATTTTGGTTACAAAAAAACACTTGGTTATCGTTTTTTTCATCTTCTACTTCCATATGGGAGGTTCTACTATACAAAGCCATGAGGTAAAATACAAGAGTCTGAATTTTAACCAATAACGCTCCGTATATTATCGGAATCAGCCATAAATGAGTAAACAACAATAGTAAACTGTAATGGATTAAAAAAAACTACACAGGTATAAATATAAATCGCAGGGGCGTAAGCGACATGATTTATGAAATCTTGGCGAGACCCTAATTAATCTCCAGTTAACCTGAAGCAAAAGGTGTTCGCCGTCGTCCGTGAGTAATTACGACACGCCAAGCAAATTAGTAACTTGACCGACGGTTTAAAATTCTTCTCTCTGCATTAAATGGTCTTGAATTCACAGAGTTTAAAGAAGTCTAAGGTAAGCCTAGATTTGTAGATAGCTCCAAACCGCCACAATCAAGATGACAAAGGAAATTATGCCTACAGCTCCCTGTCATCTTCTTCTTTTCGTGTGGTTAGTGACTACCCTGGTGTCAGAGTTTATGCCGCCCATGGGCCTCTGACTTGGCTTCACATGCCGTCGAGAAATAACAATAACTGCCTCGTTGGTCTAGTGGTGGCAAGTGCGACTGCTGATCGTGAGATCCTGGGTTCGATCCCCAGTTCGGACTAAAGTGTTATTGGGTTTTTCCGTGTGGAATTCCTCAGTAGCAGCCCGGAGTTTGGATTTGTGCCCGGTTGATGGCAACAGGCTCAACATAACGGCGAAATGAGGGTGTTAATACACCTCTGTCTAACCCTTCGGGGAATACAGGCGTGATGTTATGTTATGTTATGCCGGTTTCCTCACGATGTTTTCCTTCACCGTTTTTAAGCAAGTGATAATTATAGGTACATTACGCACATGAATCCGAAAAGTCAGAGGTGCGTGCCTTGCGTTTGAACTCGAGACCTATGACTTGGTAGTCCGACGGTCACACCACTACGCTATCACTGCTCTATCATGACAGCATGACACAAAAATAAAACCACCAGTAGTAGTGAAACTCTTTGAGAGAGACTTCGCCCGGGGAATTACTAACACTATACCTAAGGGGTTGTACACAAAACTGCGAAACGACGCGATGCGAATTCGCAACGCAGAAAACTGCGACTCAAATTGCTGCGATGCGATTTCGTGCGGCAAGGCGTCCTCCTTCCAAGGTAAGGTAGGCAATGACCAATCCCTCGACGATCGTCAACCGTATTGAACGTATTTTATACTAGGTAGAATAAATTTGCGTAAAAAGATTTGCGCACTGCTGTTACTGATAAGAAGATATAGGAAAAATCAATTACGCGAATCAATTCGTAAGTTCTTGCGATGCGTCGTGCGAGCTTGTATATTTCTACGATACAACGTCGCATCGCAGTTTTGTGTACAAGCCCTAATTCTGCCGCCAAGCAGCATTGCGGTGTTCCGGTTTGAAGGGTATGGGTGCCGGTGAAAGTACAGGCACATGAGACTATCCAATTAATTTCCAAGGTTGGCAACGCATCAGCTATCTTATTAGTGTTGTAAGTTTATACAAGCGGTGGTAATCACCTTCCATCAGGTGGGCTGTCTAGCAATTACATAGAAAAAAATTAAGACGTCGCGATACGCCTGGCAGATGTGAAACATCAAAACTCAATTTATAAAAAGAAAACTGGCCGAGTCAAACCAAAGAGAGCCGGCAAGTTACGAAGGCCTGCCGTCGTGTGTCTGCCATCGCGAGCGTCGCCACGCCGCTCTCACACCCGTACCGTAGCATTAGATGTTCCACATCAAAAAAAAACTAAACAAACCTTATTTGATATTTCTAGTTATTAATAAGTTTTTGCAATCCTTTTTCCAAAGTACAAGGTTTTAATAATAAGCCTATACTGAACTGTAATAAACTAACCACTTATGCTAACTTTAATTACAGTTTTTCAGTTTAATTGTCAGCTATTAAATTGACGGGCACTTTGATTTCAGTTTCAATCCTTAATAGTTTCTTGTCTAATTACCGTCATCAGTGGGTAATCACAACGCCTCATTAACAGCTACAGGTACTGAGGTACTCGCTTTGCCAGAGATGATGGTGACATCTGTCGATAACGTTTGATAAGTTGGTGTAGAACATCGTATAATTTGGGGAAAAAAACTGGCATACCTAGTTAATTTACCCCTCCAGTTCGTTGTGCCTAACCTTTTCCCAACTCTGTTGGGGTCAGCTCCCAGTCTAACCAGATGCGGCTGAATACCAGTATTTTACACGGAGCGACTGCCATCAGATCTCCGCAACCCAATTACAGGGCAATGCCGATATCCTAAGGTTAGACCGGTTGTCAGACTTTCGGGCTTCCGACTTCCCGTAACGACTAGTGTAGTGGTGGGTCTCGATGTGTAACGAACGGTTACCCAAGCACAGACTGACCGCGGCAAGCGCAGCTTAACTTCGCAAATCGTATCATCAGTCCGGTTGTTAGCCAGAGCCCTTCTCTCTATTTATCCCTCCGATAATAGCGTAAAACATGTGCATCTGAACTGAGGGATCAAACTCTAAATCCTTGCGAAAAAAAAGGCAAAATTAGCAAATACATTGTAAAAAACTGATGGGATACTCCAAAAATCTGTTAAACTCGATTTAAGAAAGTTATAGTCGAATAACTTGATCCCTCCGTCCAGACGCCCGAAGTTAGTTGAATCTCAGAATACGAGAAATAAGGTAAAAATAAAGTATGTAGAGTAAAATTTTCTTTTTACTAATTTGTTAAGTTTTTGTAAAAGTTTTCAACAAATTCCTAGCTCAAGAGAACGCTGCATCACAAAATTATGGCGGTTCTGGATACCCCTAATCATTACACGTTGATATGCTATACAAATACTAATTGATATACTCAAAGATCGTACAGCGCGCTCAGAGTTCAGTTCAATAATGCGTTTCGGATGCTGGTCGGGCTACCCCGCTTCTGTAGCGCATCGGGAATGTTCGCAGACGCACGTGTGGATTGCTTCTACGTAACGATAGTATTATGTTCTGTGGCAACGATACTACGATTTATTACATACATACATACATAAACTCACGCCTTTTTCCCATGAGGGTAGGCAGAAACTATAGAACGCCACATGCTACGACTCTTACATACCCCTTTCGCTTCATCCACATTCATACATCTTGTCATACACGCACGCCGGTTGAGAGTACTACGCACCTGACCTTTGTGAAGAACATCACCAATAACATCGATGTATGTCCTTCTAGGACGTCCTCTACCGGCGTTCCCATTAACATCCGCCTTATAAATTTCTTTTGTTAATCGCCGTTCACTCATTCTCTCAACATGGCCAAACCACCTAAGCATACTCCTTTCAATTTTTGTCACTACATCATCTTTTAAACCGCAACTTTGTCTAATCTCTACGATTTATTACTGCGCGTGAAAAAAATAAATGTATAGCAAAAGAGATCCAACGCGTCTATTAATGCCATCTTGTAGGACTACATTATTCCACAGGACTTGTCTTATAATGTGTATCAAGGTATAATAAAGTCCCGAAAAATATTCGAGAACTACCGCTAATGCGCATGAAAAGAAGTTTAAAGCAATTGCTCATAAATAGTGTCTTTTATAATATCAAAGAATTCTTAGACTGTACATTCTAAATATAAATATATAATAAAAAGTACACTTTATTTGCGTGATAATTCTTAGTTTTTTGGGTTCCATACCCAAAGGGTAAAATAGGACCCTATTACTAAGACTCTGCTGTCCGTCCGTCCGTCCGTCGTATCTCATGAACCGTGATAGTTAGATAGTTGAAATTTTCACAGATGATGTATTTCTGTTGCCACTATAGCAAAAAATACTAAAAAACAGAATAAAATAAATATTTAAGGGGGCTCCCATACAACTAACGTGATTTTTTTGCCGTTTTAAAGATAATGGTACAGAACCCTTCATGCGCGAGTCCGACTCGCACTTGGCCGGTTTTATGTCTGATTTTCTAAGAAATGTGTCAATATTACTTTTACTTGTGAATGTAAGTGATAGATATTAATTATATGCATGTACAGTCACGTGTAATAATATGTATACACATAGCGAAATTAAAAAGCGATTTCCTTCTAAAATATCTATTAGAATTATGAAATATTCTACAAATAGTTTTTAAAATTACACACGAATTACCGTTTCCAATATTTCTTAATTACACTTTATTATCTAAAACAAATTCGCTTTTTAAGTTCGCTACGTGTATATATATTATTACACGTGACTGTACCTATTAAATTAGGACATATTTCATAAATATATTTTCGCATGCCACAAAAGGCAAAATGTGTTGGAAATATAATATTAACTCTGTTTACATCTGTCTGTACCCATGTTTTAAGCGAAATAAACGATTTGATTTGATTTGATGCGTAAGAGGTGCGCTTCCTTGGTGAGCAGGGTACGGGCCAGCTCCAACAGTATCCTAAAAATTATCGCAAGCAGATTGGATTGCGTATACATGGGTCGCTGTTGCGCCATCTCTCATAGGAAGAGGCATTTTCTATTATATTCTATACATAACACAAGGTTCACACGATTCGATTCTAGTTGATCAACTGCTTAATCGCATGCGATTTGAACCGTCTGAACAGACTTTCAATCAAATTGAAGCAACAAAAACGTTTCAAATTGATCAACTAGAATCGAATCGTATGAACCCCATACAAACACATCAAAACGTATATTCCTCGTATATCCTCTTTATTAAACCTTACCAAGTAGGCACTAAACATCAGCCTATGAATAAAATAAACATTTATTCACACTTTTGTCTGCGAATATTACATATTCTTTGCATGTAGAGCAAAAATGCATTATATTAGAGGAAATTCCCTCTCAAAGATCTTGACCTATTTGCCTTTGTTCATTGAGTTCCTATTGTATGAATTGGCATGTGTTGATGCGTGCCATATCTAGAATAATTTAGAAAATCTATTACTACTATTATAGAATAAAATATAAGCAATATTTTTACATAATGTCTACCTTTTAAAGACGTATTGAAGTATCAGTTTTATAACTTAACATAACATCACGCCTGTATTCCCCGAAGGGTTAGGCAGAGGTCTATAGTAACACCCTCATTTCGCCGTTATGTTTAAGTCCGGATTGCTACTGAGGAATTCCACATGGAAAACCCCAATAGCACTGCCCAACCTGAGAATCGAACCCAGGATCTCACGATCAGTAGTCGCACTTGCCACCACTAGACCAACGAGGGAGTTATCAGTTTTATCCCATAAAAAACATAAATGTGAAAATGGGAGCCAAATTCAATAATAAGAATATGCTTGGTTGTCGACTTCGCCGTCAAAAGCATTGAGATCTAAATGGGTGCCAAGTTCTGTAGATAATCCCGAAATTTATTTATAAGACCATGAAGCTCAAAATTGACTTGGCTAGTTTTTACCAGCAAACCAATTTTTTTGAAGAGTAGGATTATAATTATATTCACCTTACAATATAAAAACAGTAACTTGCCAATTACATAAAGAAGAGAAGTTAATTAGCCAAATATAAGATAACTTGTATGTGAAAACTAGCCAAGTCAAATGTTGAGCTTCATGATCTTATAAATTAATTTCAGGATTATCTAAAGAACTTGGCACCCATTTAGATCTCAATGCTTTTGACGGCGAAGTCGACAACCAAGCATATTCTTATTATTGAACTTGGCTCCCATTTTCACATTTATGTTTTTGATGGGATATCATTACTTTTTGTAAAGAAATTATTATCATTCATCATTTGAAAGTGATCTGTAAAAGGTTTACGCTGTATAGTTTTCTTTTTTATACTATTTTCTACATTTTCTAGAACGTTAGAAGTATATCGAAAGTCCTTCCTTTAACTTTTTTTATCATTATTTGCCTGTTAGATATATTTTTATTTCCCAATAGAATCAAATAATCTGGTATATAAAACGATAAAAGCGACATTTCATCATGGAATCATGGAACCTATAATCTCCTGCGAAAGAAAAACATTTTGCTATTATAATTTCGCAAGGCGCTAGGTAATAAAAATCGATTGTTTGAAAAATATTTCAAATCGTAAAATTCACTGTTTTCTGACTTTTTCCTTTGTATACACACAATTACCCAGCTGGATGCCAAATTTCAACTTTCTAGGTCATCTGGAAGTGGGTTAGGTTTTTGATCTATGTCAGTCAGTGTTAAAAATGCCGATTTTTAGACGTTAATATCTCAATAACCGTTTGAGCTGTATTTATGAAATTTGGGATTATAGTTAATCTCGGGGGTTTTAATAAATAAACCAAATTTCATGTGTTTATGTTGAATAGATTTTGAGTTATTAAGGGCTCAAAAGTGGCTTCAAATGGTTCGTGTAATATAACACACGGCTGCTGCGTCGCCAGTTCCTTTTTCTTTGAACTTGGTTTGACACGCTACCGCGTGTCTAGATATAATTATGCTGTTTTTAGGTAAATTCGTGATGCTTAGTGAAATGTTATGGTTTATTTTTTATTTGTCAATATAAAATACAATAATAAATAAATCAATAAAAATATTATAAAGAAAAAAGATTTGTATTTTAGGATTTTTGTATGTAACGAATAAACTTAAAAACTACTGGACCGATTTTAAAAATTCTTTTGCCGTTATAAAGCTACATTATCACTGAGTAACATAGGCTACGGGCGGAGCCGTGAGGACACAGCTAGTAATAAATATTTTCCGTAGCTTCCTTCTTTGAAAATAATGAAAATGGGGTGAATTCTGGTACATAATTCCTCAAGACCTGGGCTTTTGATCAATACCTATCATTAAATAGCAGCCTAATGTTTATCCAAAACTTTCTTCCATGCAGTGCATTTTAGTGTCAAACGGACGGCCGCACGCGGAGCGGTTTACAATGCGAGGACCGCATGCGGAAACCGCACCGCATCAGCATAAGGAGCTCCACACACCGGGCGCGGTGCGGTGCGGCGCGGCGACCACGGCTGCAGAATTATGTATGCATTTATATGAGACAATGCACGCTGAAAGCGGTGCGGTGCGGCGAATATTGTAGACCGAGCACGACCGTTTGACTATAGTATCTTATGCTAATTTTGAACCGAAAATACGAGTATCCTATAACATTTTGGTTTACTTTTTTAACCGACTTCCAAAAAAAGGAGGAGGTTATCAATTCAGCTGTATTTTTTTTAATGTTTAATACTGAGATACACCGTCATTTATAAACCGATATGAAAAAATATTTTTTATATGAAAGAGTATTCTTTCGAAGTGGTCCCATTTAAATTTGGTGAAGATCTGATGAAGAACTTAGGAGATAGACAATGGAACTCCTAAATGACGAATAGTACGCATAATGTGATGATGTAATTATGTTACGAGCAGCGTCTTTAGTAGGTCCAACCATGTTTTAATTAAGGCCAGTAAAATGAAAACAATAAAAAACATTTTAACAAAAATAAAACCGACTTCAAAAAAACGAAAAACAGAATAAAACAATTACCATATTACAAAATTAACAGTTTCAGAAGTCGGTGCCTTCAATTTGGTTCAGCGTGGATTAGCGCCGACTTCTGAAACTGTTAATTTTATAATATGGTAATTATTTTATTCGTTTTTTTTAGTCGGTTTTATTTTTGTTAAAATGTTTTTATGTGACATGCACATTTTGTAACTTAAATAGATATGAATAAAGTTTTCAATTTAATTAAATAGTACGTCCGAAACGAGTATTTCCTTATTCACTCACATTAACATTGTGTTTACCTTACTTCTTTTTTTCGTGTGGTTACTGACTAACCTGGTGTCAGAGTTTAATGCCGCCAATGGACCTCTGACTTGGCTTCACATACTGTCGATAAATATCTCTCAGGCATGCCGGTGCCCTCAAGATGTTTTCCTACACCGTTTATAAGCAAGTGATAATTATAAACCGGAAAAGTCAGAAGTGCGTGCCTTGGGTTCGAACTCGAGACCTATGACTTGGCAGTCCGACGGTCACACCACTAGGCTATCACTGCTATTTTACGTTACTAACGCGACAGCTATGCTAGGTCTACTATACTTTAAAACCGTCAGCCGCTCACCACACCGCGCCCGTTGCGTGGAGGTGCTGAGACAGAAAACCCCTTTTAATGAACAACGATTTGTTTCTGTATTACCAAACATTGCTAGTTTCTCTCACACCGTATTTACGAAGACACACACGTAACTAAAGCGACCGACAATGTCCTCTATTTACCGTGAAGCGATACACTTTCGACTCACGTAGTCGGGTAATTTGTAGACTAGACACCTGTCAGGAGCTGTAAAACACCTTTTAGAGGTGGTATATTAAAACTGCCACGTTGGTCTAGTGGTGGCAAGCGCGACTGCTGATCGTGAGGTCCTGGTTACGATACCCAGATCGGGCAAAGTGTTTTTGGGGTTTTTCCGTGTGTAATTCCTCAGTAGCAGCCCGGAGTTTGGATGTGTGCCCTGTTGATGGCAATAAGCTCGCCCCCTATTACATGGGACGTAAATGGTGAAAGGAGGGCGTTACGATACACCTCTGCCCAACACTTCGGGGAATACAGGCGTGATGTTATGTGTTATAAGCTATTATCATATAGCTTATAATACAACAGTGAGAGTGTATAGTGATACTCTCATTTCGCCATTATGTTGTCCCGTGCGATAGGAGGCGAACCTATTGCCATCAACCGGGCACAAATCAAAACTCCGAGCGAGGAATTCCAAACGGAAAAATCCAATAACACTTTGCCCGACCTGGAATCGAACCCAGGACCTCATGATCAGCAGTCGCGCTTGCCACCACTAGACCATCGAGGCAGTTAGAATAGCTTATGCCGTGGTAAAAAGATTAGCCAGTCAGCAAGGTTGGTAGCGGGGCTGACTGCTGAGGGTGCAGCGGACATACGGAAGTGTCGTCACACATGGAGGCTTTTTGCACGCACCCCGTGTACAGGCTGATATGATATAACCGCATTTTTAAGCCTAGTGCATCAGTGATAGCCTAGTGGTCTCGGACTACCAAGTCATAGGTCTCGAGTCCGAACCCAAGGCACGCACCTCTGACTATTCGGATTCATGTGCGTTTTGTATAATTATCACTTGCTTAAAAACGGTGAAGGAAAACATCGTGAGGAAACCGGCATGCCTGAGAGATATTTCTCGACGGCATGTGAAGCCAAGTCAAAGGCCCATGGGCGGCATAAACTCTGACACCAGGTTAAGCACTAACCATACGAAAAGAAGAACAAGAATGCCACTAAAAAGCTATCGAGTATAACTTAAATTGTTTGTCGACTTGCTATCTGCAAAACAATTTAATTCCTCGTACGAATATTTCCATGCAGTATTTTTATCCTTCTACGTACTCTCGAGGGATACTGGAGGATGTTTCAGAAAACAGATATGGGAGTTTGGGATTTGCATGCAATGACTAAAATAGCACGCATACGTGGCCAGACGAAGGCAAATATGGAGCTCCGAACAGAAGCCAATGTCAGAAATATACATATGTATACCTATATTATAAGAGTTTGGAAACTTTATTGAAGTTAGTGTAGAATTGTGTGCCATATCAAAATTAACCTTCCGAATTTTCAGTGCCTGTGGTCTGACAGGCAATGTTCTGTTTATAATAGAGATCTGGATATGGAAATATGACGAGGAGATATAGATACAGATTCAAATATCCTTGGATTAAATTGTTCAACTCTGCATTATCTCTGATAGCCATGGCAGATGACAAAGTGAGATAACGAAAATGGAAACCAGCAAGAGGGTGCCAGAAGTGCCTTCACTGAATAGTATACCTGTTTCTATAAATACAATATAATACAATACAACAACAATACAATACAACAACAAAATAATACAACAACAATAACGTAAATTAAAAAGAAAATACATAAAAAGCTATTTTTAAAAGAAAAGATAAAGGTGGTTTGATTAGACATGACCATGTCATCCCCATAGGCTTACGCAAAACAAATATTTACTATCTACGTTCTAGACGACCTATTGTACTACAAAAAAAATATGTAAAATACGGTTTTATCTTGCAGTACCCCTGCAGCCTCGGGATTTGAGGATTGAAGCCTGAAAATTTTATATTGTCATGGTTATAATGTTATATTGTCATGGAAATTGAATTCGTGTGCGAAGTTTCAAGAGAATCGGTTAAGCAGAAGTAGTTGAAAAATCTGTCGCAAGATTTAAATCAAACAAACAAATAGACGAAGTGAAGCTAATTAAAAACGGTCTAATAATAAAAAAACATAACCTAGGACCCCATGCTCAGCAGTCGCGCTTGCGACCAGTAAACCAACAAGGCAGTCAAAAAAATAGGCAATATTCCGCCTCCATACATCGCAAATACTTCGCAGCTCCTGAAATTTACACAACCTACGTTGAAACATTGAGCTTTTAGTTGATTACGATACCGAAACTTTGTACTCTATCTCAATAGATAATTGCGGTGGTTTTGTAAACAAACTTATATACAAACTTGAGACTACTGAATTTCACATTTCTGTTTTTTTATGTTTTATCTTGGTCACCTTGACGATGGACGCAAATACAAGTAACAGACTAGAGGAACTGCCCTATACCTGGCTCTCACATACACACGACGGAACACAGTAAACTGCTTGGCGCCTGACTTTAATGTGAGGGTGGTAGCTAGCCAGTTAGACCGTACTGATCCTACCACCAAGCGTGCTGGTATTCGTGCCATTAGAAGGCTGGCCCTCTCATTAACAATCTCCAGACTATTAAATAAGAAAAACAAATGAGAAGTAAGTAAATGATTCGCGATATACATGTTTGGTCAGCAAATAAAATCTTTTATTAAATAGTCTGAGCACCTCGACTAGGTTAAGTTCTAAGTGTGGCGATTTATTTTTAACAACTTAGAAAAGCTTAGAGCCCTTTCACACAGCGGATCCGTTTTCGTAGGACCGTTTGTAACAGATCCGTCGTTACTGGATGTGTTGTTCATATCTGTACCGACGGATCAGTTAAACAAATGGCAGCTGCGCCGCGCCCCCGCGGACCGTGTGTGAAGGCACCCTACCTCTCCATACATCTTCATGTACGGATCCGTTTTTTATACTATTCCGGCATCCAGTTTTTGATGACAAAACGGAATGTGTACAAATGTCGGACCAGTATTTTTTACTGGATTCGGAATACTGCCGTGTATGTGAACTAGCTCATACAACTACAGGCGCCATCACCAAAATAAAAACGGTCATGTAAACAGTGTGTGTGAACTAGCGGTTATTGTTAAAAATGTGACATATTTTCTCCGCTGATCATGCATTGCTAATCAATTATACATTTTCGCTGATCAAAACCTCAATACTTAGCTAACCGTTTAAATGACAGTTAAAACAAATCAATCAAACAAGAACTAACTTTCATAACACACATACAAAAATAAACACGGAGAGCACGTTAAACAGTCGGGGACTGACTGGGTGTCATAAAAATACTTACGAGTCCTATGACAGTCATTACAGGAAGACAGAAGCCCGAGATAAGTCTGACAACCGGTCTAACCTTAGAACATCGTAATTGCCCCGTAACTAGGTTGCAGAGGTCTGATGGCTGTCGCTCCGTGTAAAATACTGGTATTCAGCCGCATCTGGTAAGACTGGAAGCTGACCCCAACATAGTTGTGAAAAAGCTAGACAGTACAAATGTTCAAGACGTCATTACTCACGCCATCAAGCGGAAACGATGGCAGTCGGCACATTGATGCGAACATCGTGCGCAAGTCATATCTATATCTAGCTAGTGTTGCATACGATGGCAGCACTAGCTACGAACTTCAATATATTACCGATATCGTTACACAAATGTCGATTAAACGTTTGAATTATTGTAATATTCGTTTTATTATAAACTAGCTGTGTCCTCACGGCTCCACCCGTAGCCTATGTTACTCAGTGATAATGTAGCTTTATAACGGCAAAAGATTTTTTGAAATCGGTCAAGTAGTTTTTAAGTTTATTCGTTACATACAAAAATCCAAAATTACAAATCGTTCCTCTTTAAAATATTATATATAATATATAGTATAGATATACATTTATATTTATTTGAAATACAATAATCATTGAAAACAACCCCTAGCTCTCTCATTACACGAAAAGGATTCACGTAGGCTCCAACAACATACAAAAATAAACAAATATATGCACCGAATTGAGAACTTCCTTCAGTATTTTTAACCGACTTCCAAAAAAGAAGAAGGATGTTTTTTTTTGTATGTTTGTTCCGCAATATCTTTGCTAATTGTGAACCGATTTAAATAATTCTTTTTTTGTTTAAAAGAGTATTCTTTCGAAGTGGTCCCATTTAAATTTGGTGAAGATCTGATGAAGAACTTCGGAGATAAACACTTTGAAGTCGGTTTTTATTTTTGTTAAAAAGTTTAATTTGTTCGAAGTCGGTTAGAAACTGAATCAACCAACACACCAAGTATAATACATTTCAAAGGATCAGTTTACATTTGATAAGGGTCGCAGTTTCACGGATCGCCGCTTTGATCCAGATTTATTGATAGCCCGCTGTCAGACCGGATAAAGTCGGCCTGTTTGGCGATTACCGAATGCGATAACACTTCTTCGCTACTGTTAGTCTGTTATGCGTATTATCTTCTTCGTAATAGAGTTTTGTTGTCTATTTTCTCCGTTATTTTAGTTAGGGCCAATTTTACCAGTATAGGATAACTTTTATCTGAGAAATTGGTGTTTTGACAGCTTTTGTATAAAATTCTGTCAAAACGTCTTACTATCTATATCTATACTTCTATACTAATATTATAAAGAGGAAAGATTTGTATTTTTGGATTTTTGTATCTAACGAATAAACTTAAAAACTACTGGACCGATTTCAAAAAATATTTTGTTGTTAGAAAGCTACATTATCACTGAGTAACATAGGCTACGGGCGGAGCCGTGAGGACACAACTAGTTCTTAAAAGTTATCTGACGTTGGTAAACTCGTTCTACAATTACGGATCTACGTTTCAGTACTATGGCCGATCCCACAGAAACCTCATTAAAAGACAACGATCGCAATAACTTGATCTCAATTCAAAATCCACATAGAATACAGATCTTAATATAGGTTTTTTAACAGTGAAGGAGCCTGATTAATGACGTCATCGTCAAGGTACTAGTTATACACGAAGCATTACACAAATTCTGGTAAAGGACACTGCCCATGCTTGGGCCCAGCGCGTTACAGAAAAAAAAACAATATGGAAAAAATCCCTACTTTATTTTATGATAAACCAAAATCACTAAAACTAATTTTAATTTAAGAAAAATATAATTTTTTTTTTAATATTTGTGTTTTTTGTTGAAATCATGCATTCCGTCGTGGAATGGCTAAAAATGCAATGAGTCCAGTCCTTAAACGAATGTCATAGTCAAAATAAAAATGACATTAAATGAAAAAAACATTTTCTAATTCGCTCTGGGGATGGGCAAGTGAACAAAATATATCTATTTTTATCATATCGATAATTATCGAGTGAAAAATATCGATATATCGTCATTTTTCGCATGATTATTCATACATATTCCCAAAACATTCAAAATTCGTAAAGAATAATACACACTATTAAAATAGTATGCATTTCATGAAGATTGTGGCGATATTTTTCAAAATAAACGATACGCGAAGAACATCCCAGGAGTATTTAGTTACATTAACTACGAAACCAGAGTTGCGTTAAAAAATATATCGAAATTGATACGAATTCGATATTTTACAATCAATATCGAATATCGATATAACGCGATTAAAATATCAACGATATATAACGATAATTTTATGAGAAAAATTCGATATTTTAATATATCGATATTTTTTACCTATTCCTACTCTGTTTTCACGTGCAAGTGAATATGTTGTGTTGCGATATTCGTGTTTTCTGTGATTCATCCGACTTTGGCCGGAATCTGACGAATCTTGCTTTCACGAACTACCTGAGCACTAAAACGGACTTTGTATCTGCTACTTTGATTGACAACAGCTGGTTATTTCGGACTTCGATACCACCTATTGTGATGGACAACTGCATTAATTGCGGTAATGCAACTTCTCGCTGCAATATAACGGGAAGACGAGCTTGTTTGTTAAAGAAGACGAATGACTAATGTGAATGAATTAATAAAGGAGAATGACTACCTACAAAATGTGTCTTTTCTTTAAGTACATATTTAAAACTAATCTATTTCCACATTATAGTTTACCTGGGAATCATAAACCTAAGTACCTACTAAAAACTAGGTATCTGACATGGCATGTAAGATTATTAGGATTAATAAATAGATACTATAAATAGGTACTTAGATACCTTAATCTTACAATATATTTACAAAATCCATAACTTTGTTTCATTTTCTACCGGGTTGGGTCATAATAAGCTGACATCTAATTACTGTTTTCAATGCAAATAAAACACATTTGTAAAAAATACATGTTCTATTTGTTTTATAAGTAGGTATGCATTAGCCGCTGTATATCATTAAATCTGTTAAGTCGGTTTATTTTATACCATGGAAACCTATCTCAAGATTGATTATTTCAAAATATATTGCTAAATAACACAATCTCTAATATAACCTAACCTTAGATTCGAGTCCATATATCCTGATTATGCAACTGTCAATAAAACTGAAACTAAGGCAGCTTAAAGCTTATATTGTAATCTATCAAATGACACTAATTTGAAACTTGTAACGGTTCATCAAATTGTGGGCCCAACGTTGTATGGGAGATGGGCCGTGTCCTTTAAGTGTTACTTATATCTGTAAACAATAAACACTTCGATAATGCTGATTCTACATAGGGCTGCCATCCGCCCGGGATTCCCCGGATTTATCTTAATTTGGGAGGGCGTCCGGGGGGTTCGCCAAAAGTGTCCGGGTAAAACCCGCAAGCCCATCGCGTTAGCAGTTTCGTTAGTTTTCTATTCTAGCAATTAGTTCCACACATCACACACGTCATGACTTGGGTACGAAAATTAATATTTTGGCTCTTTAATTACCTACACAAAAAATTAATATTTTTTACTATTTTCTAGTGAAAAAATCCCGATTTCGATCAAATGTCCGAGGTTTTTACAATGTTTGTTCGGTGTCGGCAGTTTAGGCAAAGGGAGCCCTAATTCTATGTAATCTTGAATCATTGTTAATCTCGGACCGCCTGAGATAACCCTTTGCCTGCAACCGCAAGCCCGCTGTATCACTGACAAATGAACTAGAATGCCGCTTGCTAACAAGCATAATGACTCGCTCCTGTACGCAAAGCGGATCATGTCCATAAGCCAGGATAAAATAGGATAGAAAAAAAGAAGCTGGGCTAACCTGTAAACTTGGCACGAATGTTATGACGGTAGTAACGTTAATGTAACAAGTGAATTTTAAATCGGAAATACTCGTTTCGCACATACTATTTAATTAAATTGAAAATTTTATTCATATCTATGTATAATACAAATTGTGCATGTCGCAAAATAATCACTTTTTAACAAAAAAAAAACCGTCTTCAAATGATCTATCTCCGAAGTTCTTCATCAGATCTTCACCAAATTTAAATGAGACCACTTCGAAAGAAAAAAAGAAAAAAGAATCATTAAAATCGGTTCACAATTAGCAAAGATATCGCGGAACAACCATACAAAAAAAAACATGCAGTCGAATTGAGAACCTCCTCCTTTTTGGAAGTCGGTTAAAAATAAACCAAAATGTTATAGGATAGTTGTATTTTCGATTCAAAATTCGCTTATATCAGTGATCCGTTTACGATAATATACGTCTAACAGTGGCGCAACTATAGGGTGGCAGGGCTGGCAAAATGCCACAGGCCACCACCGGCCCGACGGGGCCCCCGGTCCGAGAGGCCGCGAGCTCAGAAGTAACCAAACATTTTTTAACAAAATTAAGTAAAAATTATTAATTCTGTTGGGTAACTACTTCAGTGATTTATTAAAAGTACCTGGATGACCGAGCTTTGCTCGTTTTTTTTTTGGTAAATCGACGTCTTCTTAAAATGAAACCTAGCTAGATCGATTTATCGTCCCCGAAACCCCCTGCTTACTAAATTTCAAGAAAATCGTTGCGAGCCGTTTCCGAGATTCAGATTATATATATACAAGAATTACTCGTTTAAAGGTATTAGATTTAATTACAACGTGACGATTTTTAATGGGGCCCCATCCAATTAATTTTGCCACGGGCCTCTGATGGTACCTATGGTTACGCCACTGACGTCTAATGTTCGTGCTAGACCACCTACAGTACGATTTTCCACAGCTCACGACTAGACACGACAAAATGAGACGACTTCGAGAGCCATTATATTTTGAATCATTTACGACGTGACTATGCAGTATCGTGTTATATCGTGAATTTCATTATTTGACTCACAAAACCGATATTTCAAAGCTAATCCACAGTTTCCCCCGCACTCAATGAAATACATTTTTGGAACCTCGCCCTCGTGAGAAATGAGGTTGAGAATTCTAAGGGTGAATGATAGCAGAAAACGTTGAAATATTTTACATAAATGTATAGCAAGATTTTATAGATATCTAGTAGTGAAGGTAATTAAAATCGTTTAATCTATACTATCTATACTAATATTATAAAGCTTAAGAGTCTGTTTGTTTATTTGAACGCGCTAATCTCAAGAACTACTGTTTGGAATTGAAATAATATTTTTATGTTGGATACTCCATTTATTGAGGAAGGTTATATAACATCACGCTACGACCAATAGGAGCGGAGCATAAATGAAAAAACTTGCAAAAACGGGAAAAATGTCTACCCGTGCGAAGCCGGGACGGGCCGCTATATTATTATAAACTTAAACTTATAACAATCATACTAACTCTGTAACGCGGATAATGGTTGATGACGACTAATGCCCAGTTCCTATGGCAAATAACGAAGCGTTTTGTTCACCAATCGTAGCATTTTCATTGCCAAACTGAGCATATTGTACTTCTAAGCAAATACCTTTGATGGCTAGTAACATGTTAAAGGTCCTACTGTACAAAGCTATGGTGAATTGGTGAATTTTCTTTTTATTGGTAACCATATAAGGGTCTTAATTTTAATCAATAACGCTCGGTAAATTATAGGATGTGGGTAAATAGATGTTTTAAGGTGAGTATAGACTAGACTCTAGTCTATACTCATTTACTTGAAAAATTTCTAGAAGAATTTCTAGTCACTAGAGCATTTATTTGTAACAAAACATCGAGCCGCTCTATTGTTTCACACTTTCATAAACCGAAAAACGAGCATGACGCGGCGACGCCCGACGCTTTGTTACAAGTCAATGCTCTAGTCTTTACTCACCTTTACGTCATATTTAATGTGCAGCTGAACTGAGGGATCAAATATTAAATCCTTGCGAGGCAAAAAGGCAGAATTAGTAAAAAAAAATGTTAAACGTGATTTAAGAAAGTTATGGTTTAATACCGCAGCCTGTACCTACCTCCCCCCCGGTGGGTTCCCGCATTGTCATTGCGGGGGGGCTTAGTAGCCGTGGCTTCGAGCCCCACGGTGAAGCGAAGAGGAACCCGGGGAGGGGCTGCTCGTCGGGGCTTGGGCCTGGAAGCCCTCGACGTAGCGGCCAAGTAGGTTGCGGTGTCGCCTGGGCGACATCGCTTTCCGGTGTTCCGGTGGTCCGGCTTTCCGGTGACGAGATTGAATTTTTTATCTGCGTCGATTAGTTGGGATTCCGTATTTTATTCTATTATCTTACGAAATCCCAACTAATCGACGCAGAAATCCAATCCAACGATATAATAGGTAACTCATTTTAGCCAAAATTGCACTTAAGTAGTATTGGCTTTCCGGTGACGATATATGTACATTCACAAATTAGGTACAGATTGCTACATTGTGTGCATGTACCACTACATAATTATAAAACACACATCACGTTCAACATTTTTATTAGTCAAACATCTGACGACATTCGACAACACATTGGCACATTTTCAACACCCAAATACCCCGAATGAAAACATTTTAACCCTCCACTGCTCGTTTATAAAACTCGACGTCTAAAATTGGAATTGATGAAACCTACACCCCCAGTTAGGCGAGTGTACGTTAAGCCGATGGATACCGGGTATCTAAAAAAGAGTTGTGACGCGACACTGTATTTAATTTCCATTCTCGATACAGGGTTAAATGTTTACTGTCACGAGCTGTGGTGATATTCGTCATTTTGGGGTAAAACCGGGTTTTGACGTTTAAATTAAATGTCCAATTAAAATCTATGTTCCGTCATGTGAATTGAAAAGTGGACAAGAATTTTAACAGACTCATTTTTTTGGATAATAAATACGCACAGGTTATCTTTTATTTCCCATTAATTTATTTGCTACCTACCACACGAAATCGATCGAATAAATTGATCCTCCACTAACGTAATCGATCTCAATCCAAAATCTCTGGATTGATGTAGGTTTATGACATTACTTCTATTCTTCTTTTCAGCGTGTCGATGGCAATCTTTTTTGTTTTTTAGTATAACATTGCCCCACACTAGGATTTCTTCTGTATCTTGGGTGCGTTTACAGACACAAATCTTCACATGCACAAACATCCAAACCCGGAACAACTATCTGTAGGCCATACAAATATTTGTTCCGTACGGGAATCGAACCCACGACCCGTAGCGCAGAAGCCGATCGCTCAGCCACTGCACCAAACGTGTCGTCAGAAATTTTGGAATGAGTTCGGTTATTAGTATCAGCCGTAGATCAAACGATTTTTTGACTGCCTTGTTGGTCTAGTGGTCGGAAGCACGACTGCTAAGCATGGGGTCGTGAGTTCGATCCCCAGGTCAGATAAAGTATTACTGGATTTTTCTATTACGAATTTCTCAGTAGCAGGCCGGCCGGCGTCTGAATTTGTGCCCGGTTAACAGCCATATTATGCATATACATAACTGGCGAAACGAGGGAGTACTTAAAACATCTCTGCCGAACCCTTCGGGGAATACAAGGCGTGATGAAATGTGAAACCTACGTGAAACCTACGTGAAACCTACGACAGGATTGCCAGTGTATACTTCGGCGTCGATAAAGTTAATGTAACACGTTTTCCAACCGTTTTTGCAATCAAAACGTAGTGGATAAGCTCCGGGGGTGCCGCCTAAGATTGATGGTTATCATGGATGATATAAAAGCCATAAATAATTATAATTAATAGACCATATAACATGAAGAGAAATGGATAAAATTGTATAGAAACGCGAATCTTGGCGAAACCCAAGGTTTATAACTTCAAACGGTAGAATAAGAACTTTTCTTACATATCTAAACGATCAGTATTAGATACTGATCGTTTCTGTATACTTAACTCGATTTTGCAAAATTTTCGAAGGAGCGAATTATCTAATACCTTTAAACGAGCAATTCTTGTATATACTATATTTTTGGCTTCGATATCGATTGTAGATCACGCCCCAAGTATTCTTTTAAAAAAATATTCAGTGTACAGTTTTAACTTTCCTACGATTTTATTATATGTATAGATATATATAATCTGAATCTCGGAAACGGCTCAAACGATTTTAATGAAATTTAGTATGCAGGGGGTTTCGGGGGCGATAAATCGATCTAGCTAGGTTTCATTTTTGGAAAACGTCGATTTACCAAAAAAATAAACGAGCAAGGCTCGGTCATCCAGGTACATTAGACAAATAAGGCTCATTTTAGCAAGGAAATGTTTAGAAACAAACATCATGTTTCCTCTCTCTAGCAGAGAATCAACGTAGTATTATGCTTTTATGAACGTTAATTGTCAATCAAGATGAGCTGAAACTCTACTTGAAGAAATGGTTCAAAACATATTCGTTCCTTGGTTGGCCACTTTAGTCTAATTACACGCTTTTTTATATTAAATAGCATGTAATCAGCCCATTACCGTCCCAATACTGGGCACGGGCTTTTCAAAATGAGAAAGGTAGCCACGCTAGCCTGGTGCGGGTTGGCGGACTACACGCACCACCTTTTAGAGCCCTCTCAGGTGTGAAGGTTTCCTCACGATGTTTTCCTTCACCGTTAATGCAAGTGATAATCAAATTGTGATCCGCACATGAATTTGAAAAGTCACGAGATGCGGTCCGGGATTAAACTCAGACCTGCACGGAACGCAAGTGTTCACTGCTTAATAAAGTATGGTAAAACAAAAAAAATAGTTCATGACTTTATGTCCTCTAGAGGGCGCCATATTCATTTTATGTGATGTCACAGAGCCTATAACCAGCGGACGATCAAGACGCTTCCAATGATACCTTCATTTGTCAAACTATGATAAGTAGTTTAGAAGTTATGAGGGAACTGATGAACATACATACCCACATGCATACATACTATTACATACACACATATATCGACGCTCGGCAATGAAAACCTTGTAAAACAACATACATACATACATAAACTCACGCCTTTTTCCCATGGGGGTAGGAAGAAACTATAGAACGCCACATGCTACGACTCTTACATACCCCTTTCGCTTCATCCACATTCATACATCTTATCATACACGCACGCCGGTTGAGAGTACTACGCACCTGACCTTTGTGAAGAACATCACCAATAACATCGATGTATGTCCTTCTAGGACGTCCTCTACCGGCGTTCCCATTAACATCCGCCTTATAAATTCCTTTTGTTAATCGCCGTTCACTCATTCTCTCAACATGACCAAACACCTAAGCATACTCCTTTCAATTTTTGTCACTACATCATCTTTTAAACCGCAACTTTGTCTAATCTCTTCATTTCTCAATCTATCATTCAAAGTTACACCGCACATACTTCGCAAGGAACGCATTTCCACGGCATTTATTCTACTTTCATGCCTCTTCTGCCACGACGAACATTCACTTCCATACATAAGCGTAGATACCAACACACCATTATGGACAGCCAGTCGTGCCTTTTTGGACATCGACCGGCTAGCCACAACCGCATGCAAAGCACCATTTACTTTATTTCCCGCATTTGCTCTCCTTTCCACATCTTCGTCAATCTTACCATCTCTTGTAAACTTGTAAAACAAATTTTGTTCAAAAGCGTTTTATTTGTTCTTTACATTGATAAACTCGTCATACACGTACTAGTTCAACAAACTTTCAATTCAAATACTTCTAAGCTAGCTATGACGTACAATGACAAACTTGTATTAACATTTGATCGGCCAATTTTTTTTTAGGAGACAGTTTAACCTATCTCTTTTAAAAAATTGTATTTTACACATACGTGGTTTTCACTGCCGAACGTCGATATGTAAAAATCATAACCCTCCTTTGGCTACGCCGTAGTCCGTAAATAAATAAAGATTTTCTTGACATCCGTTTCAATTGTCGTTTCGTGGAAGAGTATCGAGGCCGTCAGGCACCTACTCGCCATTCATTAGGTACCAAACGAAATGGATACAAATGGTGTAATGTAAGGATGAAAATTTATTAACATTGTGTTTCTGTAATCGATTGATGGGCATTGCGTTATAGTGTACATTTACTTTTCGGGACTAATCACATTAATCAACATTAATAAGTTGTAAGTACATGTGTTAATATTGAAGGTATGTTTTTTTTCTGTGGGTTCAAACATTTTTCTATAAAATTATTAGGAACTACCTGTGTCCTCACGGTTCCGCCCGTAGCCTATGTTAACTCAGTGATAATGTAGCTTTCTAATGGCAAAAGAATTTTTGAAATCGGTCCAGTAGTTTTTAAGTTTATTCGTTACATACAAAAATACAAATCTTTCCTCTTTATAATATTAGTATAGATATGCATAATTAGTTTATTTTTAATTATTGTCATTGTTCTCAATGGCAATCTTTGCATCCAAATATCTCAGCAACGTGACACTTTAGGACACCATATTGCTGAATTGTTTGTTTGCTTAAGTGTCCTCTAAGTATCCATATACAGAATGTAAACCAAAACATGTAATTGCTTCAAACTTCGTGATGTACTGCTGACATACTCGTAGATTGACCCTGCACGGGATACTATTGGATTCAATAAAAAAAATTACAAGAAGTAAACATGTGTTCTTATCATGAGGCATTTAAGCGCCTCGAGCGAATTGCGCGGCTATCGCTCGCCGTGCGGTCATTTAACTCGGTGCGCTAAAATGCCTCACATTAAGAGCACATGTTTACATCTTGTAATTATTTTTTTATTGAAGCCAAACGTATCCCGTGCATGATTATTCTGTCAGCAATACATCACGAGGTTTGAAGGAATTACATGATTTCGTTTACAGCCTGTATACAAGTTTCAACGTGCGGTGCAACTTTGAAAAATAATTTAAATGGCGGCTGGCTTGCCAGAAAGGTTTTATGACCTTTCTTTCTTTCTATGAACGAGACAAGTCACGTATTGCGGGCGAGTCCATCTCATCCCTAGAGAAATCTTCGTCTGAAGCACGTCACATAAAGGAGACGTGACAGCCAGCATGTGGCAATGAAATGACATAATCTGTACTAGAGTGCGCGTAAGATAAGTCTGCGCGCGACTGAGGACCAGTGCTGCCAATAAAAAATTCTCGATTCCCCGCTTCTCTTCTTTTTTCATCCCTCAACGATAGTCAGACGAGCTTTTTTAGGAGCTCTTTTTTTTTCTTTTTTTTTTCACAATGACCACTCGCAAATAAAACTTCGGAAGCTTTTTGTATGCTCAACCGGACTATTCCTAGGGTGGCCAAAAATTACTTTAAGGCCCCCAGCCAGGGCTTACAAACTAGGAATATAAATTAAACGGCGATCACTAAGGGCACCCCCTGCGGGGTTAGAACCACGGCTTAGTGCGTCGTTGAGAGATAACAAGGGTCGGGCTGGGATTTTTTAAGAGCTCCCCTCAATGTTTCCCTTTATTTGCCCGTTTGTCCAGCTCTTTTTTTTTCTTGCGATAGTCGGACGACCGTTTTTTTTTTAGCGCTCTCTTGTGTCTTGACTTCATTTGCGAACACAAAACCTGAAATATTGGGACTGCTGCCAAAACCCCGAAAACTCCCCGATTTTGTTAATTCTCCGCCCTTTCCCCGCACAGACCCCCAATTCCCCGCAAATCGGGGATTTTCCCCGCAATTGGCAGCACTGCTGAGGACGTACTAAATATTGCCATGATCGCAAAAATATAAAGTACTACGTTTTATGCTAAAGTAATATATTCGTGAGCATTAGAATTGGGCAACACTCTTTTGCGGTTTATTATATTTTAATTAAGCTAAGTTATGTACGTTAAAATTTACCACTGTAACGCGACCTTAAGTAGGCACTCGGGGTTGCGATCTAACGCGCCCTTTACATACGAGGACTCGCTCCCCTCGCCCCCGCCCCTCACCAACGGGCGATATTCGTCGCGCCAAAAAAGGGCATCAGTCCGCCCACGGCCGCGACCGCGCACGCGCCCATTTTTAATTACTGTAGTGTCTGTTTTGTCCAAGTTTGTGTATGTCATAATTTCCGTGCGTTTCTCCATATTATATACTGTTTTACCACCGATCGTGTTCAGAACTTATTTCAAGCCCTGAAAATACCCTACTACAACTTACACCACCTATCAATTAAACTAATTAGTATTTTTACGTAACTTGCAAAGGAAAAGAACTAACCTTATAAATGTGTCGTGAATCAATAAGAATGCATTATGATTATTACCGTCTCATGAGGTCTACTATAATATTTATTATTATATTTACTTTTATTTCTAAAACCAGGTAGATCTATAGTCCATTTTTTAATCTCAGAGACTGAATTGACAGCCCTAAACGTCAAAAGTGAAATTTTTTGGAACAATATTTTATTTTTTGACATTTGTGCCTGTCAATTCAGTCTCTGAGATTAAAAAACGGACTTTAAAGTTAATTAAATGGCGACCATGATTAGTTCCGATTTTTAGCGCACTCTAGTCGAGGTTAGAGACACATATGACCACAGATGAATGATATAATATGACTTTGTAACCAGAGAGAGTAATGCCGTCATATTTGGTGAATGATATTTCGTTTAACGGCCCGTGCACGGGTGGCCTATCAATGAATGTATAGGTAAAGACGGACCCCACACTACGAACACCTAGATACTGAAAATCAAAACATTTGACCTGGAATATTTGTTTTGGAATTCTGCCGGCATGCCGGTTTCCTCACGATGTTTTCCTTCACCGTTTTTAACAAGTGATAATTATACAATACGCACATGAATCCGAAAAGCCAGAGATGCGTGCCTTGGGTTCGAACTCGAGACCGACTTGACAGCCCGATGTTCACACCACTAGGCTATCACTGCTATAAAAAAAATTTTTATACAAAATTGAATGAATATTCCAAATTTCAGTATAAAATACACCAATTTGTGGCTCCGTTCCATCTCTTTTTATTTTATTTTACGGACGGACAGACAGATTTGTTTATTGAAACCGGCATTGAGTTAAGCTTCGGATTTACTTTATAATTTATTAAATGGATGGCAATCAATTCAACGGATATGTGTACACAGAGTAATGAAACGATATTTTTCGAAAATAGAGAGAGGATGGACGAAAGGAAATTAACGAAACAAGCGTACCTACAAGGCGAGTGTGGATGGACAGTTGGAAGGGGCCGACCTCGGCGAACGTACCACGAACAAATCGCGGACGTTCTCAAAAAAGGCCAGGTTAGTAACACCCTACATCGACGAGTATGCATGAGAAGGTTAATGAATGTAGATGAAGCGAAAAGGGTGTGTCAGGATCGTAACAGGTGGAAATCTATAGTCTCTGCCTACCCCAATGGGAAACAGGCTTGATTGTATGTATGTATTTGTCGAAAAATGGTAACATTTAAGACCGTCTCAAGTATCAAGATATCTATTCGCGGTCCACCGGTATGCATAGAAACCAATTGAATCCAAAAAGGAAGGTGAAATTAATTTTTGATAAAAATAATGTAACGTGGTGCAAAAGCTATACCAATCGATTCTCCTGATGACTGCCTCGTTGCTCTAGTGATGGCAACCGCGACTGCTGATCGTGAGGTCCTGGCTTCGATCCCCGGGTCGAGCAAAGTGTAATTGGGTTTTGTCGTGTGGAATTCCTCAGCAGTGGCCCAGAGAATTATTTGTGCCCGGTTGATAGCAATAGACTCACCACCTATTACATGGGACTTAAATATAACTGCGATACGAGGGTGTTACTGTACACCTCTGCCCAACCCTTTGGGGAATACAGACGTAGTTATAAGCAAACTAGATAGGTACAGATTATACTAACAATATAACCTGGTATTTCTTAATCACAACTTCATGAAAATTACAATACAGTAAGTACCGTAAAATGGGGTGTATAGGGATGCAGGGGTGAATCGGGAAGAAACTTTAAAAGGGATTTTAATATTGAAATAATATAGTTTGTTGCCAAAAAGGACTCTAATGTGTTTACTGTATTATAATCAGAGATCGGATAATCGGATGCATATTGGCCTAAAGTTCAGGCGTTGGTTAATATGGAATGCACTTTTGTATCGAAAGAATCCCGCAATTCTGGGATCGTCAAATTTAGTGTTCTGTAGAATGGAATATATTTACCTAGAATTGAATGCATATTTATTTATTTACATACCTAAAGTTGTACCTTTTTTTTAACTAACACAGACATGCACCCCTCACTTTCTTACACCCTACATACACATATATTTGAATCGGGGGTTAAAAATTAACTTTTAAGTAATTACGAGTATATTACTATGCATTCGATTAGTTATGTAATCCCGTGATACCGGTTTTTTTTGTTAATAAACTATTTTCAGAAGCCGTTTCCATACTTTCGTAGCGGAAAATTAACTTTAGGTAAATATGCATCCGATTATCCGATCTCTGATTATAATTAACGATTAAGTGTCCTCGTTGGCAAGAAACTATAATATTTCAACGTTAAAATCCATTTTAAAGTTTCGTCCCGATTCACCACCTGCATCCCTATTCACCCCCTTATATGGTAACACAACGAAGAGCAAACCTTATAACTGGTTGATGGGTAGGTAAACTGTAATACAATCGTACACTTTTTGTCTCTATCCTCGATATCCACTTATCACACAGTGTGAAAACGCGGGCATAGTTCAAGCTATGATATTCAGGATTTTGAGAAATTGTTGATTTCTTACTTGTTTACATTGTGCAGCTGATCTTGTAGGATGATGTTAGTTATGTTAACCGACTACAAAACTGAAAGAGGTTATGAAAAATGAGAAAAATAATAATTGGTTTTTACCAGTGATAGCCTAGCGGTTGAACGCTTGCCTTCCATGCAGGAGGGTCTGAGTTCGATTCTGGCCCGTAACTATGACTTTTCGAATTCATATGCGGATCAGAATTTGATTATCACTTGCGTTAACGGTGAAGGAAAAACATCATGAGGAAACCTGCCGGAAAGTTCTCGATAGTGTGTGTAGTCTGCCAACCCGCACCAGGCCAGCGTGGTGGACTAAGGCCTAAACCCTTCTCATTCTGAGAAGAGTCCCGTGCCCAGCAGTGGGACAGTAATGGGCTAGTTATATTATGTAATAGCGTGGATCGTGACAAAAAGTGTATGATTGTGCTATTTCAATTGACATTGCCATATTTTGATTTTGATTAGCTGTCATAAATAAAAAGTAGTTTTTATCTTTTATTTTTATTATATTTTTGTAGTTCATCTCAATGTCTTCCTAGTATATGCATTGTTTATTGACACATAAAACACTTTTATCAGTTCAAATATAATAGAATATATATTTAAAATTAACTACCTCCATCCGTGTGTCACTGCGGGGGTACCAGCTGAAAATCAGCGCTGGGTGTTTGACGCCTAGCATATGCTGAGTTGGTGACCTTTTCGGCATGGACATGCTCGACAGCATAAATTGTGTATGTTTAATTCTTTTTATATTGTTCTTTCTTTCTTCATTTTTATTTATGCTGTCATTGTGTTCTTGGCAAAATAAATTTATTTTCTTCTTTCTTTCTTCTTCTTCTTCTCCACCATTTTCAAGGTTTGCTCTTCGTTGTACTACGCCCTGCATACAGGCTGTAAACGAAATCATGTAATTCCTTCAAACCTCGTGATGTACTGCTGACTTAGATTAACCCTGTACGGGATAGTTTTAGATTCAATAAAAAAAAACAAGAAGTAAACATTGTGTTTTTAACGTGAGGCATTGTAGCGCCCCGAGTTAAATGACCGCGCGGCGAGCGATAGCAGCGCAATTCGCTCGGGGCCCTAAAATGCCTCACGTTAAGAACACATGTTTATTTCTTGTAATTTTTTTTATTGATTCCAGTTGTGTATCCCGTGCAGGGTTAATCTATCACCCACAATCTAAAACGTTCCTCCAAAACTTACTCGACTCGACTCCACCTCGACTCAGCCTTTCTCACTACCATCTGTAGTTATAGTTGACATAAACATCCTCGACTCGAGATTTTTCCTCAGTCGAGGTAAGGAGTCATCTGTCAAACTCAAGGTACCTCAGAACCTACCTTATGGAAGGAAGTATCAAAAGTCGTATGTAACAAAAATTAATTTTGAAGACTTTATCGAATATGCTTACGATAATCCTTACAACTATTTATTGCGGCGTTATTTGCGCGATGCAGCTAAACAAAAAACCTCGAATTTATGACGTACCTAATAACTCCACTCTACCTCGACTCATCTGAGGATCCCTCGGTAGAGGAACCTCAAAGTTCTCTCGAAATTGAGAATACAATTTTGAAGGTGTTTTCAAGGCCGTCCTGAGTCGAGTACGAGACGAGTAAGTTTTGGAGGAACATCTTAGAATATGGGTGTAAGTCAGCAGTACATCACGAGGTTTGAAGGAATTACATGATTTCGTTTACACCCTGTATTTGATATTTTATTTCCAAGAAGATCGGTAACGGTATGTATGTTATTCCAAAATCGGCTTCAGTGAATTCAACCCTCAGTTCAGCGTCTTCACACCTTCCCCTTGGCGAGGGTGTTGTGTCAATATTTTTTCAGCTAAAACGTTCGAGTTCGCTTGCCCGCGCATCGGAATTGGGTCAAATGTACTCTTACTCCGTATAATATGAGCCTACTGTAAATAATTGTTGAGTATCACTTTTAAGTTCTAGGTGGAGTCACTTGTCAGTAGATCTATTTCATTTTCTGCTTTTCTATAAGTACTAATTTTTACCCTTTTTTTATCGTCTGAAAATCATCATGTATGTCCGTCGCCCGGGGAAGGTTAGGGGTCCTGCCGGACTCTTACCAGCTAAAAACCAAAGGTGTTCCTTCTCCTGAACGTCGGCCGGGGTCGCGGTATTCGCAAAAGCATGCACCGCAACACTCATTTTTACCCTGACCGTTCTATACTGCCTAACTTTTTCCCAACTATGTTGGGGTCAGCTTCCAATCTAACCAGATGCAACTGAATACCAGTATTTACACGAAGCAACTGCCATCAGGCCTCCGCAACCCAGTTACTGGGCAATGCCGATATCCTAAGGTAAAACCAGTTGTCAGACTTTCGGGCTTCTGACTTCCCGTAACGACTGTCATAGGTATTCATATGACACCCGGGACCGACGGTTTAACGTGCTCTCCGAGGCACGGAGGCTTTGGGATGTATAACAAACGGTAACCCATCCACGAACTGACCGCGGCAAGCGCAGCTTAACCTCGCAGAACGTAATTATTATCCGCGCGGTTGCTAATTAGCTACGAGCCCATCTCATTTTCTCAAAATGTATCTACATTAAGCTCATCAGAACATGAGTCTCCATGGATCGCTATAATTCGGTAGTTGACTACAACAATTTAATTTAAGCTTTATTGTAACAAAAATGGTACCTAAGTATAGAAAGAAAACGGTCGTTGAAAACAGAAATAAAATCAATCTAAAAATGGAGGAGATAAGTACACGTGTTTCAAGTTTTTGAATGGCGCATTTTTTGTTCTTTTCGCGCGAAACGGACCTTGTACGGAGTAATGTCATATGTCAAATTACTATGAAGGTTTCGAACAATGACGTCATCGTTCAATAGTGCGGTCTATTAACAATTTTACAAGTCAATTAACAATTTTAAATCGCTTATAACTTGGGCATTTTATTATAGTTATAATATGTAGGTATTTCATTGGCTTTTTCATTATTGCCTATGTTTTTTTGTAAAAGTTTTGAGAAAAAAAATAAAAAAATAATTGACAATTACCCAATTAGTAACTATGGGGTACCGTTTCATTATAATAACATTTGATGATCACATTAATAAGAAGTCACCTTTTACTATAGGAAAATGGGGATTGGTTATTATTTGCGATGAAACAATCTTTATTATCCACCAGCCGACTCAACAGACGTAGTCCTGTCCCGATATTTTTTTCCTGGTAACTTTTCCATGACCATAAACAAAACAAAAAAGTATTACGCATATCCATCGTTTGAATAATGAGTTATGGTCTTGAGTTCATGCAAAAGTCCCACAGAAAAAAGACGTTCAGTTTTTCCCGAATTTTAAAATTTTCCGCAAAACATTTCCAATTTTTCTTTTCATAAAAACCTAATTCGGACTATTACGACCATTTTAAAACAAAAAATAGTCAAATTAGTCGAGCTGTTCTCAAGTGATGCGCTTAGGTACCAATGAACAGCATTTCATTTTTATTTATCAGAGGTCCCCCAAATTTTTTGTCTCGTTTCTCAGTATAGGTATTGCTTAGCTAATTTTGGATTTTTGCAAATTCATCGACTTCAAATGTGTTTTTGACTGATTTCTAACCGTAGTGAGGTGTAGAGTGAAAAAATAAAATAAAAAACACATGTTACGCTTTATCACGTAATAATGAAATTACACGTTTATAATGAAATTCAAATTACAATGAACCTAAATAATATTTATTAGGTATCTTACCTATTACACAAATTGACTAAGAAAAAATATGCCTTTTTGTGTTATTCCATTAATAGAAAGTCAAAATTAGAGTCACGACCCTATCGTGGACACCTGTTTACATCTCACGGTCCCCCAATTATTTTTTTCACACTGAGGGTCGATATACAAGGTTAGTCGGAAAGGGGGTACTAAGCTGAATGGGTGTTAAAGTACCCATAATAATGGATAACTTTTGTTCTACAACTTTCCCCAAAACTCGATAGTTTATGAGAAATAAATAGCTTTTCAAAGATTTCGTAAAAAATATGGTAAAATCTATCTGTCCATAGCTATGATCAGCTGTTTTTACAATTTAGGTCATATTTGGGGTCACAGATTAGAAAATTAATTTTCTGAATTCATAACTATAGCAGGTACCTATGTTTTTTTTTAAACTAAAATAAAAACCTTTTTGCATGGAAATAAAAATTATCGAATTATGAAATTTTAACACTTGCTTTAAAATAGTCTTCAGTGATACATTAAGTGGCCCGCGGCTTAGTACCCCTTTCCGACTAACCTTGTAGACCAATTTGGGTATCACTGATATAGATAGATAACAGATATATGGCGAGTTTCTAAATTACTGTAGACTGCAAGCAAAGGTTTCACAGCTAACAGGATATCGGATATCCATTAAGATACGGAGTTGAATGTAAATCCTATAATAGCAACTGTGATCACAGACTATAATCCACTCTCCTAAGTTGTACTACGGCCGATATTGATAACTGATCTCAATCCAAAATCTCTGATTGCTGTAGGTTTTTGTCATTACATCATGAAGGTATATGTAAAGACTAGCTAATAGTCCTCACGGCTCCGCCCGTAGCCTATGTTTTTCAGTTATCACTGAAAAACATAGGCTACGGGCGGACGGCTTTCTAACGGCTTTTGCCGTTAGTAAGGTACATTACCTATCGGTAATGTACCTTTTTAACGGCAAAAGAATTTTTGAGATCGGTCCAGTAGTTTTTAAGTTAATTCGTTACATACAAAAATACAAATCTTTCCTCTTTATAATATTAGTATAGATATAGATGGAGACGACACAGTCACTACGAACACCTACTGAAAAACGAAACATTTGGACTTGAATATTTAGTTTGGAATTCTATCTCTGTCTAAATACCTATTTAGAAAGAGATAGATTTCCAAAATAAATATTTAAAGCTAAATCTTATGACTTTCAGTAGGTGTTCGTAGGTAATGTGGTCTTCATTTTTACCTATACGTTCATGCATTACATCTATGTAAGATTGACATCTGTCCGGGTCTCCCCGGATTTGTCCTAGTTTGGGATGGCGTCCGGGGGCGTCCGGGGGGGTACCCAAAAGTGACCGGATAAAACCCGGACGTCGGTCGCGTTGACATTGGCTATACATATAAAATGAAAATTTCTTCGGAAATTTTTATATTTTCAAGTACGTTCGGGGATAAATCCCAATTTTGACTAAATGTCCGATTATTTAAATCTTTGTCCGGTGTCGCCAATTTAGGTGATGGCACCCCTACATCTATGGAATGTATGTCAAAATCCAACATCAATCCAGATATTTTAGATTGAGATTGTTTATTAATTATCAACCGCTATTTGGCAAAGACGTCGCACAACCAAGCGATAAGATTGCACAAATGCTTAATCAAATATCGTATTACATACATACATATTATATAACATCTCGCCTGTATTCCCCGAAGGGTTGGGCAGAGGTGTATAGTAACACCCTCATTTCGCCCCTATGTTTAAATCCCATGTAATAGGGGGCGAGCCTATTGTCATCAACCGGCCACAAATCCAAACTCCGAGTTGCTACTGAGGAATTCCACACGGAAAATCCCAATAACACTTACCCCGACCTGGTGATCGAACCTAAGACCTCAGCAGTAGCGTTTGCCACCAGTAGAACACGAGGCAGTTAATATCTTATTAATATTTTCTAATTAAATGTTTTAAGATGGATTATTGTTTTATTTATCGTCGTAAAAACACACACACAGTGATGAATTAAATAGATGATGTCTCCATTTTGTTTCTACTCTGTGGTGAGGCGTCAGGTAGTAAGTACCCGTCTAATATGCAACTGCTGTAATTCTTGCCGACTAAGCGATGCCTGCTCTCTTTCAGGGTTGCCACGGAGATTAACTCTCTTTTATAAGTATAAATGAGTAGTTAGTGAGAATGTATAATTGGGCACTGCCTCATTGGTCTAGTGGTGGCAAGCGCGACTGCTAATCGTGAGATCCTGGGTTCGATCCCTAGGTCGGGCAAAGTGGTATTGGGTTTTCCCATGTGGAATACCTCAGCAGCAGCCCGGAGTTTGGATTTGTGCCCGAGTAATGGCAATAGGCTCGCCCCCTATTACATGGGACTAACACATAACGGCGAAATGAGGGTGTTACTATATAGGTACACCTCTGCCAATCCCATCGAGGAATACAGGCGTGATGTTATGTTGTATGTTATGTATAATTAGACAATCCTGAAAAAATAAAGGTGAGTAAACCGAAAATAATCATAATTAGAAATGACGTTTACTGCGAATATAGTTTCTTTGTAAAATTTTAAGTAGGTAGGTGTTAGGTGCAGTAAGATATTGGCTAGTGTGCTTTAGACTACGACATGCTTTAGAATACGACATCAACCCCACCCTGAAACCTCAGACTATAAAATTACTTTTAAAATGTATAGGTACACTCGTTATTGTATTTTATTATCTTGTTCAGGGTTTAACCCCCCCACCCGCCGCCCGACCAGTTACAGGTCCGAGAAGGCGGCGCGCTGTGTTCCGTGCGCGCTTCTCAGGAGGATGTGGGGCAAGGCTCCACAGAGGAGAGGTCCGCCGAGGGTTGGCGGACCGAGACCGGTCGGGGTTGCCGTGCATGCTTTTGTGAATCCCGCGACCCCGGCCGAACGGTCAGGAGAAGGAACACCGTTGGTTTTTAGCCGGTAAGATTCCGGCAGACCCCCTCACCTTCCCCGGGCGAGGGATATCCATGAGGATTTTCCAACGACAAAAAAAGGGGTTTAACCCCCCCGAACAAAATTCCTGGCTACGGTCTCGGCCTTGGTAGTGTCGTAAACTAAACCTACCTTTCGTTACCTTTCGTGTTCTTTTTGACGGAAAATTTGCTTTCACCAAACATTTACAAAACTAATATCGTAACATCCAGTGACAACCCTAACAATAGTACCTACCTACGTAGACATCCGTTTCTATCCACAACGGGAATTTGATATCTCCATTTTAATATCAGAGGGTTTCAAATGAGAAACGGTGAGCGCCACGCGGACGCATCGAAATATTACTTAATGATTTTATGTGAAATCTCTGTTGTGATTTCAAACATTTCTACTGAGGAATTAAATGTATACTGGTGCGCAAAAACACGATTAATTCTAATTAAAAGCTTTATGGCTGATGGTTCTTGCTTTTTTTTAAACTGTAGGTACCTAGGTAGTTGCAAATTACGGTGAAAATTAAAAACTTTACACGCGGGCGAGCCTGCAGCACAATCGATAGTATCTACTTTATAATAAAATCGCTTAAAAATTTCGCTGTATGGAGATTTTTTTGATGTGACTGTACTTTCCTTTCCCTCCACAAATGAGTTCATTTTCTTTGTTTTAACCTTTTGGACGCCATTGTCACACATAGGTACGTGACAAACGAAAGTTTACCCTGTACGCCAGCGTCACAGATATGTGACAAAAACGATGGAATACAAGTTACCTTGGCGTGGGGGGTACGCCGATGCATTTATGCTCTGGCGTCCAAAAGGTTAAGGATAATTCACCCTAAACAGTAGCGCCATAGCCGAAGCATGCAGAAGGCATTTTATAAGAAATAGATGTACCTACGCATGAATAGGTCCGTGTCCGTGTTGAAAACGGGAATCAGAGTTGTGCAGCGCCATCCATCGTGTAATGAGCGCTAAGGCTAGGAGCTACTTCAGTTCCTGCACAGTTTTAGCTCCGGCCCCATCATAGTTAAACTAGTCTCTGGTTTGAAATTGTAAAGAAACCGAAGCCAATTTTGCTATTCTATTGTCTATAAAATTTGTAGTTTGTAATGTTTATAATATTATTAATAACTTTGTTCTCCGACATATCAAATAAAGCAAACGCCATCTATGTATCAGACAAAATAACTTCATTTCGTACTGAACTTCAGTTTTATCTAATTTAATTCTAAAAAACGCCATCTCTAGCGCAGTTTATAAACTACCCAGCCTTATTCAAATACTTGTGATGGTCTAGCAACATTCTACTTTTTATTTATTTTAAAGTATTTTCTGCAATTTTAATACTAATAAGTAACGACTACGTTTTTAGAATCGTTAGGTTTTCTTAGTTACTTGTTTAATTAAATGTCCAACACTGCAAGATAATACGACCAAATATCGATAGTCTATCGATAATCAATAAGTAACTGTCTTCATAATGTTATCATCGGTGTGTAGCACTATTTATATTCAAACGAAGAATTTATATTTTTACTTTTTTCCTCATTTTGACATTGTTAACATTTTTCTTTTGTAATTTTCATTTGTCATGTCGTCATGGCTGCCAGTGTTGCCATATATACACATTTCTCCGTATTTATACCGATTTTCGATGTGGGATACAAATTAGCACTGGATACATATTTTTATATAGAATTTTCTCATTCTACTGAATAATAACAAATTAAATGTCACTACTGTCTACGGTAAACTACTGTCCAGGTAAAATGCCACAACCCACGTTCGTTTTATAGTAGGTATTGCATTACATGTTGCACTTATTTCTCAAACGGGGAATCCCCTAACCAAAGATTTTTGGGTGTTCGTGTGTGTGATGCATTTGTCGTAAAAAAAAAATATCGTATAAACTTTTAATGATAATTGATATTGTTTGTGTTAATAAGTACAGAAGTACTTAAATAATAAACATTTTTTTTATTTGTGTCTATTTTTTATTTAATGTACGATAATCAACCTAACCTTGTTTTCAAAAGAAGCAGAAAAAAATCACTTGACTGCCTATGGTAAAGATTATTCTGTTTTGTTTCTTTTGACCATACAGATTTTATACAGATTTCAAATTAGAATAGCATACAGGTTTAATACAGATTTTAGCAGTTTCTAGTACAGTACTGTGGCAACACTGGTTGTTACTTTACGCCAACGTGGAATGGCGTTACGTGAATTCACACAAGAAAAAAAAAACTGTAAGTGTTTTAATTATTGTTAAACTAGTCATATTTGCAAATAATGTACGTGTTACAGTATGAACTATTATTTGCTTTACTACCTATTAAACCGAATATTCCTTTTTCAAGATTACGGAGGAAGAATGGAAGTATCAGAGTCGAAATTTCTAGAACATTATGCGACAAATCGAATGGGCGCTGTTACTTAATGACGATGAAGATACCGATGATGGACCACAAGAAAAGATGAACTAAATGCCCGAATAGGGGTTAAAGGTATTATAATAAGGTCCAGCCAGTAGAACAAAGCAAAATTGACGTTTACGTCTGTTCGGCATTGTTCACATCATTTTCTATGCATTCCAATCGTCCGGCAATATTGATTTCGTAAGAAATTAATATCGTTGTCGTTTCTATCATAACAGATAGAAATGTCAACATACCTCAAATATTGTTGGTCTGAGGCTCATAGACAAAAATTGCCAATTTTATAGACAACACGTTATTGATATTGAAATACCTAGTAAATTTTAAATTTAAAAATGTAGACAACCAAATCTGGGCTTTTGGAATGCATAATGAGTGGAACGCAAGTTCTACTTTGATTTATTATTAGAAATAAGTGTAGGGATATGTTAGGACAACACAAACGCACGCAAGTGGCGCTTCACGATTTTAAGTAAAAGTCGACTCTGCTTGTTCACTGCGACAAGTGGAGGAAATAAATGAGGTGCAAGGCCACCCAAGTGTACTTAAGTAAGTAGCAAGGATTGAAAGTGGAATAGGCCTCCTGGGGACACCACTATAAAAAAAACGCACCTAGTGTTCTACCTCAAGGGTGGTGTGGAAATGAGCACTCGTATTCCTCTCCATTCTGCATCAACTTCATTCATCTAATAAATATGGATGGCTAAAGAGAAGTATACATAGGTACTACGAGTATTATAATTTTTGGCAAACATCAATGCTGCTTTGCAAGTCTAGGCACATGAATGCAATAGGGGAAGCCCAAGGAGTACTCAGGGTGGGGCAGATGGAGCGCTTGCGCCACCCTGGTACAGGAAAGAATAGCCAAATAGTTTAGATTCAGTCAACTTGCCACCTATTTCCACAGAACAATTACCCGAACAGGCAGACCAATGCCTGTCTATATATATTTGGGCTTCAAAAAATGGTGATAGCGCAATATTGCCCCATAACCCCATTCTGCACAGATTTATTGAAAAAACAGTGTTTGCCCCATCCAGCACCAAATCCCGGCTAGGCCCATGTCACCAGTGGATGTAGTGATATGGCTGCAGTCTCCAATTTATGTTATCTGTAGCAATCAACAGGGATGTGGCCCCAAATAGCACTAACTTCAAGCAGCATTGGTGTTTGATGATAACCGTTTATGTGAGTGCACCATGTGCATGCATGATGTCAAATCATGTCAGAAGGAAGATGAGAGGAACCCCAATTGCCCAGTCTGCCTTCCTTTTGAAAGCAGACTAGGATATTACTGCATAGAAAGGTGACAGGACCTAGATCTAACTACTATTCTTCTATGAAAGGGTGCAATCTATTGAAGAAATCATTTAACTCTCACTTTTATGCAAACACATTTTAAATAAGGCTAAAGGCATGCAAGTTAGTAGGTAGGCAGGATCAATGATCGATGTTTTTCTACGATATTACTATAAAGACTCTAATGGCCGCATACATTAATTACATGCGATGTTGCGACTTTGTTCACTGTGGTCATCAGTCATCTGAGCGATTAGCTTAAGTGCCTCCTGCCTCTAAACGCTCAGTGTGGCTTTGGCCTTAGCTTCAACAATGATTCTTGTCTTAACGGCGTGCTAGGTAAAAGTAATTTTAGATTATTTTAAAATGGTTAGGAAAGCTGGTCGATACAAGAAGGTACAAATAAAAATTCAATAAAATTGTCTAAAATTATTTAATTTCTGTTGCTCTTACATCGATTCACTGTTGTCAATATACAGTCTCCCGTCCTTAAATAATTTCAATCATTCACGCGGACATTATGCTGAAAAAATAATACTCATCACGTATGACTATCCAGTTTTATCCTAATCTTTAAAATCTAAACAATAATGTACATACATTGAGATATTTTACAAAAAAGGTGGAGTATAATCACGGCTTCTAAGAAACCTTGGCTCAATAATTACCTATCAAATTCACATTTCCATGATTTTTTGTTAAACTTTTACAACCATAAACTTGAATGGACTTTGAAACGTGACTACAAAAACAGCAAAATCATGAAAATGGCTGTCCAAATATTGTGAGCAAAATCAACATTTATTCCGATGTTATTTAGTAGCTCTCGCGCAGTCTGTGGACGTTTTGTATTTTATAGCGTCGCGACGCTGCCTAAGCTTTTTCAAAGACAGATCGCTTGCCCACAGCATGTGACTTCAAACTATTGGCTTATATTTAATTTGTGCTAAGAATAATCCTTTCAACTAGGGATGGCCCGAATATTCGCTATATGTTCGGTATTCGGCATATTCGGCAGGTTTACCGAACATTCGTATTCGGCCGATTATTCGGCAAAAATGCCGAACATTCTACCGAATAATCTTACGTTAAACAGTTGCCTCTATGCTTGTATGAAAAAATATAATTAAATAATTGTATCCATATCAAATGTGCCTTATCATTTATCATTAGTTTCATAGAAAAATGTCCAAATGTTCGACCTCTTCCTTCCATTTATTTCATTGATTTTTTTTTGGTAATTTACTGACATTTAACGATTTTGTATTCAAAAACTAATTAACGTGCCACTGTTTTATCGCTAACTAGATGTCACAATAACAGTCCGGGGGTAGCAGTGTCAGAGGTGGGAAGAGTCGCGCGATTTAATGCGTTCGACAAGTACAGACAGAATTGAATTATTGCAATGCACGATAAAGCGTGCCAAATCCTGCCGAATATTCGGCCGAATGTTCGGTTCGGTAAACTTTTAACCGAACATTCGGCCGATTATTCGTATTCGGTGAAACCCGTATTCGGCCCATCACTGCTTTCAACTACCATTGGAAAAGGTAATTATTAGCATTCCATCAATAACCCACATAAGTACTTATCAACCTTTCGTTACATTTAATTGTGTACTAAATATAATAATTCGTAGCATAGAACTGCTTACATACTTAAGATATTAATGCGAGTTGTATTGGTACATGTATAATGCCTCTTCATACAGTGGCTAATGTTGAACACACTTCCATAAAACTCGTTTATGTAACAGTAGTCATATTGGACATAATTAATGTAGGCGCTGTTATAACTTTGCATGATAACGGTACGTAAACGCATAACAAGGGCGTTGTAAATGTGAGATAGTATGAAGAATTTATTTTCCGTTCACGGCATGTATATCAAGGCAGCCAATTGTATAATCTCATACTTGCAAAAGGCCTGTCGTAACGTGTTTTCGTGACGTACCCTAAGGTCGTATTTTCACGACTCACGACTTGGTGACGAATCAGAGCTATATGAACGTTATGAATCGAAGTATTGTATCGTACAAAGTTATAAAATCCCTTTTCTCTCTGATAAGGCATAAGTCTAGATACATAACAAAGATTTTAAAGCGTGGTCTTCTGCACCCATTTCCTTGAAGAAACATCCTTAAAATGCTATGAAGCTGTCATATTGGAATAATTAGTAAATTAATCTAAATATTAGTGAACGTACTAATTTGCACACATTTCTTCTTATTATAATATTATAAAATCAAAATTACGTTTGTAATTCAGTTTTTATTCAGATCAACACTAGCTATAAAAAGATAGACAGCAAAATACTGCACTTTGCATTTACTAACAGTATAACGTCCGATAACGACTCAGAAATGCACTGTACAAATCACATACAAAACTATAACTTTCTTCCGATTTTATTTTCATCTTAACAACTCTTAATTAAAGCGTTGAAATGTTGACAAATTGACGACAGTGGTTTCCATGATTAGGGAGAATTCCAAGCAAAAAAGATCTCTTTTTTGTAATTTTTCACAAACTCTAATTAAATCGGATACATGATTAGATATTGGTGTCGATTATGTAGTGCACTTTGACAGGACTAAACTAAGGGTGTTTGTCTCTTTCTGTTTCAATAGAAAAAGAAAGTGACAGTTGCGTTTTGTCTAGTTTAGTAGTGTCAAAATATGTAAAAGAGTCGACACCATTCTCTTCCAGCAACAGCCAAGTAACCTAATTGGCTCAAAACTGCGTCATAGATAGAGATGAACCAATAGTCTCCTCCAATTAGACCGTCCATTTTTTGATCTGTGCTACAATCTTACGTGACGTAGTGTTGGGCTTTACCGGGAAGAGACATGTTACTCGGCACCCTCGGTTACCCTTAACTGCTATGGCAATCCTAGAAGGCATATTTTTCTATTTGTTACTGTTATGTGAGTTTATTTGTTACATTAACCTGCATTTTTCTCATTCTATTTCTCACACTACTGTAATGGAATTTTAATGAACTACTATTTTGAAAAGAGTATTCATGGAGTTTCTTGCCGGCTTTTCTCCATAGAACCTACCTTTTGGAACCGTGCACCTAGTTTTGACGTTTTATAAGTGCCTGAAATCTGGTCTATTTGAAATAAAAATCTTTGACTTTGACTCATACGCACTATTATTTACGATACTTTAGTTCTGTCTATCTATTTACAGTGGCGGTATATACTGTCTAGTCGTCGGGCCCATGCCCGTTCAGCGATTCTCAAATGTTGTTCATGTCGTACAGGACTTGGGCAATCGTTCGAGAAGCTTCCACGCTGCTTAGCGCGATCGTCGCCAAGTGAGCCTCGTATGATCGGAGTTGTCTGTAACGGAAACAATTGGAATTAAACTATTATAAAAATAATCAGGATTAGTACAACGTGAAAGAATCATTTTTGTTAATTCTAACAGCACTTACTGATGCCGTCATCATCTTGGATATTAGGCTATTAGCCCAAGTATATTACGGCTAAATGGGGGGAATCGTCTAATTTAAACGAATGACTTATAAACCACCACGCCGATCATACGATTTGCGAGGTTAAGCTGCTCTTGCCGCGGTCAGTCATTGGATGGGTGACATTTCGATACACATCAAAACCCTTCCGTGCCTCGGAGAGCACGTTAAACCGTCGGTCCCGGGTGTCATACAACTACCTATGACAGTCGTTGCGGGTAGTCAGAAGCCCGAAAGTCTGACAACCGGTCTAACCTTCGGATACCGGCATTGCCCTATAAGCCATGGCAATCGCTCCGTCTAAAATACTGTTATTCAGCCGCATCTGGTTAGACTGGAAGCTGGCCCCAACATAGTTGGGAAAAGGCTAAGAGGAAGAAAGTGCTGAATAGCAGTATTTTTTATAATATGACGGTCATCTGACCTCCACAACCCAAAAACTAGGCGATATTGTTAGATCGGTTGTCAGACTTCCAAGCCAGCCCCGGATTCAGAACATTTCGATAAGTCAACTGCCGAACGGTTCGACTCGTTATCTCATTTTCTCTCATGACGAGAATCCTAGACAAAGCGAGACAACGAACCAAATCGAACTTTCCGAGTCAGGGGGAGAGAGCCTTTGTCACATTTTTCCTCTGTTATTCCCAAAACAGTACATACATAACCATCACGCCTTACATTCCCCGAAGGGTTCGGCAGAGGTGTTTTAGTACACCCTCGTTTCGCCAGTTATGTTTAAGTCCCATGTGATAGGGGGCGAGCCTATTGCCATTAACCGGGCATAAATCCAAACTCCAGGCTGCTACTGAGAAATTCCTAATGGAAAAACCCAACAATCCTCTGCGGCCGAAAAGTGGTAGGCGGCGGGGCCACTATCCTGACCCGTCGCAGGGGGACCAAGGGTGTCCAGACACGGGGTCGTCTGGCGCCCATGTGCTTGTTTGGTTCCCGGGGTGGTCACGGCGTGCCATGTGCTCTGGTGCGCCGGTGATGGGGGGTGCTCCCCGCGCCTCTCAGGAGGTCGTCGGGTGGGGCCCCACTGGGGAGAGGTCCACCAGCAGTTGGTGGACCAAGACCTGCCGGGGTTGCGGTGCATGCTTAGGCGAATCCCGCGATCCCGGCCGACGGTCAGAAAGAGGAACACCGTGGGTTTTTTGTAGTTAATCTTACCTCCGTCCAGTATTGGAATATATGACAATATTTCTCAATATAAGCGCGGCAGTCAACCGTATGCTCTTTGTCACTGGCCCCTCGTTCTCATCCTGTTAAACAGATAACGTCATAATCATTCCAAAATCCATCATCAAAATATACAGACAAACTATTTAGCGAAGGCACTTAGACAGTCAGCCGACCTTTGCTCTCCTTCTAGCGCTTGGCTATTATACAATATGTAAAAAAATCCTGTCCGTTCCGAAAGGGGCACAAAGGTACTGCAATAACGTTACTAAAAATAAATAAAAATCACATTATTAATTAATATTAAAAATGTTATTGTTATTTAAAATGGACGTTCTGAGTACCCAAATTACCTCAATTTCCTTAAAACACATGTTCAAAGGCACCATTGCCGACTAGGTGTTGTCAAATTTTGAGAATTTTGCTAAGTTTTATGGAAATTAGGGTAATTTGGGTACTAAAAACGTGTATTTTAAATAACAATATCATTTTTATATTAATTAATAATGTGTATTTTTTTAACCGACTTCCAAAAAAGGAGGAGTTTCTCAATTCGACTGTATGTTTTTTTTAATGTTTTTCCGCGATATCTTTGCTAATTGTGAACCGTTTTTTTTAATGATTCTTTTTTTGTTTGAAAGAGTATTCTTTCGAAGTGGTCCCATTTAAATTTGGCGAAGATCTGATGAAGAACTTCGGAGATAGACAATTTGAAGTCGGTTTTATTGTTGTTAAAAAGTTTTTATAGTAATGTTATTGCGGTACCTTTGTGCCCGTTTCGGATCGGACAGGGTTTTTTTTTAAATATTATATAGTGGTATCTCGCTCTGTTATCTTAAAGGCATTGCCTATGAGTGCTATCGTTAAATAGTTGACCTGTTATAATGAATGCACTTATGAAACTTATTTGTATGTGAGTTTCTAGTGGCTTTAAAGCTTAGCATATGTGGAACAAATATCATGCAGAATCTTTAGGTAACACACACTAGGACAAACAAAAAAATACTGACACCAAACAAACATTAAAAAAAATCCATTTGAAAAAAAATATTCTGAAACACAAATCAAAACTTGTCAAAGGTGCTTAACATGCATCACAATAATATGAAAAAACTATAGAACTCTGTCAATTTCAAAGTTTCAGCTATCAGTGTCTATATTATTATTATTATTGTGAACTTATACAAGGTTAGTCGGAAAGGGGGTACTAAGCCGAAAGGGTGTTAAAGTACCTATAATAAAGGATAACTTTTGTTCTACAACTTTCCCCAAAACTCGATAGTTTAAGAGAAATAGCTTTTCAAAAATTTCGTAAAAAATATGCTAAAATCTATCTGTCCATAGCTATGATCAGCTGTTTTTACAATTTAGGTCATATTTGGGGTCACGGAATAGACAATTAATTTTCTGCAATCATAACTAAAGCAGGTATGTTTAAAAAAAAAACATCTAAAATAAACATTTTTTGCATGCAAATAAAAATTATCGAATATTGAAATTTTTACAGTTGCTTTAAAATAGTCATCAGTGATACTATAGGTGGCCTGCGGCTTAGTACCCCCTTTCCGAATAACCTTGTATAATATTATGAACACGGTGAAACATAAAATTTTAAACTACACACAAAATACGACGAAAGAAAAGAAAGTAACGCACACATTGACAACACAAGCTACAACAGACGAATGTTATGCCGGATTCAAACTAGATTTAGGTCGTGTCGCATAGGACGCGACGCGATAGTCTAGTGTGCACGCCTTCATACAAAATAATATGAATCCGATGACGTCAGATGCACTTACTGGAGCGTCACGACAAGACACGTAAGAGCGGTTTCACACTACGTCCGATCCGAATCCGATCCGAACCCGTGAAAATACGGTCCGGAGTAGTCGTAGAACTATTTCTATGGTAGTTTACGCACTAGATCCGGCTACCGTAATCCGATTTCATTCCGTTATCCGTGAATCTCCATTCCGGAGAAGATTATTGACAGACCGAAAAAGCCATAGCATTATTTGTATGAACGCTCGCGCACTGCGTCCGAACCGAATCCGAGCTGCGTCCGAGCAGAGAGGGAGCGGCGAGAATGGTCTGTTGTGGCTCCGCGTAAAATGCCGTATGCCAAAAAGTGGCCCCTGAATTGCTTAGATTTGGATTAGAGATCGGACTATAGTTCGTTCGCGTTAAGAATGCAGTGAGTCATCAGTGCAACTGCAGGGTAAAGGTGTATTCATCGTGGTGTTCATAATACAAACAAATTATGTTTTAAAATTAAGTTTAATTGATTTATAAAATATTATATTAAGATTAATCTAAAGTCAATAGTATTTAATAAATTGAATATACAATAATTGTAATCACTATCACTGGTATCTGCGTTAGTATTTATTATAAAAGGATTTTCTTCGGCAAGTTCCATGACGTCATCTAAATTCCACATTGCTGTTTTTTGTACTAAAACGTCCATAGTCGTATTTAAATCACACTGTTTAAAGTACTTAAAACGTTGTAAATTACTTTTCTTTCTACGCTATGTATTATCGAACCACTTTTATTTTTACGAATAGGTGAGGTATTCATTTTTAAAAAAATCAGTTACACATAAAGCACAGGACACAATCGTTGCGTTCGAAAGTATTCGTTCAACTGATAACTGTGAACTCAACTTTCTAATTACGAACGATTTGATTGGTTATGGGGCGTGGCTAGGCCGGCAGACTAGTATGACTCACTGCATTCTTAACGCGACCGAACTATAGTGCGTAAGCAATATCCGAATTCGCTTCGAGATTTCTAGATCCGTATTTTCACGGGTTCGGATCGGATTCGGATCGGACGTAGTGCAAAACCGCTCTAAGTCTAGTGTTTATCCGGCATTAGATGTGTGTCTGACTAGTTGTTCCGACTTGTGACAGTTCAACATAGTACTTACTACACACGCTCAAACATACTGACACACACACAAGTTACAACAGACACGGATGTTATGTGTGCGAGTCTGACCAGTTGTTCTGACTGTGCGTCTTGGTTTAACAAAGTACTACTACACACACAAATACAATAACAATACACAAGCTACAACAAACACGAGTGTTAGGTGTGTGAGTCTCACCAGTTGTTCCGGCGTGCGACTGAGTTCGGCCCTGTGCTGCACGTGCACAAATACATAGACACGTTAGTGACGTCACACGGCACACGCAGCGTGACACTATTAGTGGTTGTGACGATGCGAGTAGAAGGTGATCGATTTGTGAGTTACGATATTACGCATTTGTTATCTATATTTGAATATGGTAACTCACACATTGATTTCCTTCAAATAATAATAACGCAAAAAGGACTAGACAATGTGAAATAATATTAGGTCCCCACCTATGAAATCAGCGTTTAGTATGGAGAATTTTAAAGAAGTTGCATTTTTCATACTAACATTTTTTTAATTCATTTAACAACTATGAACACTAATGTTTTAAAACTTTTATGCACTAATGTTTAAAAACTAAGATAACGTATGCCACTTAGATTATGCGACCAAAATAAGTTTTGGCTAAGTCAAAACAAAAATAGTGGTCATTTCTGCTAACAAAAAGAGGAGTCATTTTTAAGGTATATTTTTTGGGTAGAAAACTATAAGTAATAAGGTTTTTTTTACTATTGGTAGTTGTCTATGATGATCATTATTCGATATAATATCAAGCAATTGATATATATTTTAAATCATAGAAGTGACGAGGTTCTCTATTTGTGAGAAAAAAACGCCAATTTCATAGGTAAGGACCTAATATATTAAAGTATAAAAATTATTCGCTGAAATGATTCTAGGTACTAAACAAAATCGTGTTTTATCAATTTCTATTTTATATTGTTTACTATGACTTTATTCATGTTGAGTAAGGCTGACCACATATGGCGATCAACTGTGTCTCAAGCAACTGAGTGGCCTATACAGCCCCGATCTACATTGTTCAAAGCACCCCCCTTTGAAAAATGTAGAACACCAATTTGGAGCCCTCTAGGCAAAAAAATTCAACAAATAGAATAGGTACCTACTAAGACTTTTTAAAAATTTATTATAGTAATAATATTGTAAATAATTCTAAAGGTTTAATTATATATATAAATGGGTCTAGCATAGCATAGACAGCGAGACTGGCTGGCAGTGGACCACACCCTAATCTTCGCTGCCCGGGGCAAGTCCCCCCCTCCCCCAGATCCGGGCCTGGGCTCATATACGATCAGCCTAAATTCTATGATAGATTTGACTGCGTATTTACTGTAGAAGCAAAACCATAGCCTGTTGGAATTATAAGTATGATGATTATGACTATGATAAGCTGTTTCAGAAAATGTCAGTACAAACAAAAATAAGCAGTTCATGAAAGGAGTTCCCTCAAAGAGTTCTATATAAAACTAGTTTATATAAACATGGATATTTTATAGAGATCTGGTAGATTTTACCCCGGGTATGTCATCGGGGTACCCGACTAGTTTTAGACTCGGCCGCAGCGAGGTGGAATTCGTCTCGAAACTAGTCGGGCAACACCTACAGCATTCTCGCGATTATAATCTTACAAACTCGTAAACACAAAAATGTCACTGTCAAAAGCATAACGGTATAGGTGAAAATGGAGACAACGCTACGAACAAGTACTGAAAATCAAAATATTTGGCCCTGAATATTTCGTTTGGAAATCAATCTCTTTCTTAATATGTAGGGTATTTAGAAAGAGATAGAATTTTTCTTCTTCTTCCTGCCCTTATTTCACACTAGGTGAGTCGGCACAACATATATTTCATAAATCCATGTTGTTAGAGGTTTTGGCTTATTGTTTTATGACCGGCCGCCTGCCTGGCATCGACCCTCCTTGGGAATACTCGTTGCGCCGTCGCGCGGGTGACCCAATGTGCTTGCTGATATTATAATCTGGGTCCCAAAATGATATGCTTGTCAATATTTTTGCCGACAACTAAGCAGACTATGTTCTATTTAGAAAGAGATAGAACATTAAAGTAAATATTCAAGGCCACATGTTTCGACTTTCAGTACGTGTTCGTAGTGTGGTCTTCATACCTTCATGTTCGAAAGTTATTTTTAATAGTTGATTACTTTCCTCTGCCCTAACCAAACTGCAAACGATTTGAAAACAATACTCGATATCCACACAATATAAAATCTGACTACGACTAAAATTCTCATTTAATCCGAAAAATGATATTTAGTTATTTAAAAAAAACTTCCTTCGATATTTAGTTATTTAAAAAAAACTTCCTTAGAATATGAATATATAAACCGTTCAATTAAAGTCGTGTACTTCCTTACCATAAGCTCCCTCGGGTTAAACATATCGGCTGCGTGTTTGTTGAGTGCGGCTAGCGCTGCGTTCGGTGGATAGCCGAGCGTCACCGGCTTGCCGTCCGCACCTTCCCCGGCTGCATGACGACGGGAATTGAAGATAGCTTTTAGGGCCTGCAAGGTGGAGAAAATGGGGGTTATGTGGGGAGAAATTTGTCATTATGGTGGAGTTGGTGTAGTCCAGTCAAATAAGACATCTGTTGGGGGAGAATCCGAGAAATTTTGCTTCTTCGAGACTGTTTGTTTGTTTTTAAATGCTATGTCAATATAAAAGTTAAAACCAATTAAACTTTTTCTTATGCACTGTTTAAGCTTAGACAAACGGTCAGTAGCTCAACTGTCCTTACAGCCTATAACGGCTATGTTGCACCTATTCTAAAGTATTGTTATTTTTTGGGGAAACTCCACTGAAAAAGAAGCTGTTTTTAAAGAAAGAAAGAAAGAAAAAGTATTTATTTTCCGCCCACGCGGACGCATACGGATCCTTAAAATTAAAAATATAATGTTTATATATTTATGTTTTATTGTATAAATAAAGCGCAGAAGAAATGTATACGTGCCATAACTAATATAAAGCTAACTGATAGCTGTAGACCATTCTTTTTAAAATTAAACATTTTAACATTACCATGCATATATATATTAGAGGTTGTATTATTTGTTAGAAAAAATGCAAACTACTTCAAAAAGCTAAACAGCAGGAGACATAAGTTCAATATATGTTTACCAGAAAACAAGACAGTGTTACTAAATAAAAGTATATTATGCATGGCTCCACGTATTTATAATCATTTACCAAACTCGGTCCTCTCCATTGTTGATATAAACATATTTAAAAACAGTATTAAAACATTGTTAGTAAAAAAAGCATATTATTCTGTTACTGAATATTTACAGGATAAACTTTTGTAATTCTTCTTTTACTGTCTTTTCTTTTATCATTGGTACATACGTGCATAGTTTCATAGGTACCTATTTTGTAATTTTGCATGCCTCATGGTAGAATATGGCTAATGGTCACTATTGTTTGTATAAGAACTTTTGTACCCATATTCGCAAATGAATAAATGGTTTGATTTGATTTGAACTTCTGCTGAAAAAAATCTGGGTCACGAAAAACATGCCTGTTTAAACAATAAATAATATAGTAATAAAAAAACGTTTCGTATAGATTTTGAAGTTTAATTTGGCTGGACTCTTGCGTTGAATCGACGTAGGTACCTTTGCAATGTAACACAATTGGTTCACCATTTGCGGTTAAATGTGTGCGGCTCGAGTATTGTATCCACTGCCTTGCGTTCGTCATCATCAGGTTTTTCGAGAAAGACATCTTCCATATTTTTATTAAGAAAATACATAACAAAATAAGTTTTATAAAAAAAAACTTGACAAGCTTTTATAAATCCATCTTAAAAGTATGAACAAGATAAGCCCAAACGAGAATGATTTACTATCATATTACAACGTCATTTCCTCCTGGTAATGCAAATTGAGTATTCACCATAATCAGCCAATCGTAGATTACTGTTTGAAAAAATTTGATGATTCACACTCTCAAAAAGTTCCATACTAGTTTGCTCTCCACAGTTTTCTACCTATGTCGAACAGTGGACTGCGATAGGCTCAATTGACTGACTGAATATTTTCTAGAGGTGTTCCGCAAAGTGTGTGCCGCGGCACACTGGTGTACCGTGGTCATTAATTGGTGTGTCGCGGGAAAAATCTATTTCTTATAAAATTATAAAGGCGGACGGAAATAATGTATTCTTTGCTATCTTTATATGATTAAAATATGATATTTTACACGTGGTGTAACTTTGAAATTCCCCGACTTCGTAGATGTACCTTGAACACAAAAAAAATTGCGGAACACTGCTCTAGAGCATAAATTGCATTAACCAATGACTTTAATTAAGTACTCACGTGCACAGTACAATGCTTATCAGTGAGATGGTTGAGTAGAGCAAATGTTTTCCTCGGCACTCGGTCGCAGTCCTGCCACATACACGGCGCCTCCCCCCCGGCGGAGGGCGGGCAGTGCGTGCGCGCCGCGTGCGTGAACACGTCGGCTGCGTTCGCGAACGATCTGAAAATAAATAATTATATAGTCTTCCAAAACAGGCAAAAATCAGTGCATAATGGACACATGAAATCGTAATATCAATCCATCTGCTATAGGTAAGAAAGAAAGAAGAAAGAAAGAAAAACCGTTTATTCACGTGAGAGTGACGCACATAACATAGCTTTTTATAAAAATAAAATAACTGGCACAGAAATATATTATGCGCCACTACCGCGCGAAACGGCCGACTCAGCATAATGCCGTGGCCCGTGCACGAAGGCACGGAACCACGGCGCTGGTTTTCAGCGTAAACCGGCGTGTCGCTGTCTCGGAACTACTAATTAAAAAACATCACATAAAGTTCCGAGGCACAGACAGTAGCACTGTTCTGCGGTCGCTGTGGACACAAAAGGACGCTGTTCGGCAATAAATAGTTACAGAGATAAAAAAAAAAAAAATTATAAGTATCAAAAAGTTATATAGTTATATAGGTCAACCGCTCAGTACTCAATCTTGGATACTGGCCAAGGGACAACCAAGGGATGATCGATTTGTAACTGAAGCTAGTTTTAAACATATTGAAAAGAAACATTCACGTCATATTACGAACTGTGGATTACTGAACCAAAATCTGACCATCAAGTGACGTTTCTCGCTTGTGTCTATAAATGCGAAACAAAACATAAGCGATATAAACATTATGCGGACTCTTAAGCATGAAGCTGCCTAGTTAATCTAGTGGATGCAAGCGCGACTGCTGATCGTGAGATCCTGGGATCGAACCCCAGGTCGGGCAGTGTTATTGGGTTTTTCCGTATGGAATTCCTCAGTAACAGCCCGCAGTTTGTATTTGTGCCCGGTTGATGGCAATAGGCTTGACCCCTATTACATGGGACTTACAACATATCGGCGAAATGAGGGTGTTACTCTACACCTTTGCCTAACCCTTCGGGGAATACAGGTGTGATGTTATGTTAAGTTGTTGCTGAAAATCAGCGCTGCTGGCATTAGGTTCGTCCGAAGTCACAGCATAATGCTGAGCAACGACCTAAATTTTTACGCACCATGCGACGCGCAAATTCAACATGTTTAAATGTTTGTATTGTTACTTAGATTTATGATGCATGATGATTTATGATTTATGGTAACCCGTGCACCATAGACTAAATAGTAGCCATAGATTGTGTGGAATGCTGTTTTTTTTTTACTTTTTTGTGTTTGGATTGCCACGTTATTATATATTTAAATTTAAGTATAAGTTAATATTAAGAAATATTATATTTTTAATTTTAAGTATGCGTGTGCGTCCGCTTGGGTGAAAAATAAATACTTTTTCTTTCTTTCTTTCTTTAAGTATAATTTCTTTCCTTGCCCTGGCGTCATATTTCACTTACTTGCCACATCCCCTCCAGTGACATATCCAGGGCGTCTCATCCTGAGGACTGGTCGCCTGTGTCGGTTGCGGCGTTGGTGCGGGCGGTGGCGTTGCTGACGGCTTTGGTGTTGGTGGCTTTTGCTATTTAAATATACAAGTATAATATTGAGTACATTTTGTTCTTCCAGTGGTACATCACGCATCTTTAGCAAAATCCCCTAATCTTAGTTTAGGGAGAAAAAATCTGAGCTGAAAGAGTAGTTCAGTTAATACTTGTTTAGAGTAAGATGCAGCAGCGTAGCTATTCTTTTGTGTTTTTTAGCTTCACGTTATATTGTAAAATAGAGGTGAGGTGAGTCAAAATGATGATTTTAAGTGTATATATGTTTGATAAAAATTATTCACAGCTTCAAACTTTAAATTGATCCTAGCAGAATCTGTCTGGATGACAAAATATTGTTCAAATAATTTGACCACAATTTAAAGTTACCTCAGTGACGGGCTGATTGACGACTAGTTCTTTATCACCGATCTTGGTGTTGCCCACCATGACAGGCTGCCGGGTGATCACTTGTCTCATCACCGGTTGTTGACCGGCTTTCTGTAATTATGAAAAAAAAAAATTAATATAAAAGCAGTGATACAGATAGTGTACTCCACGAAAACGCGCCCCACTCTTCATCTAAATCGCGTGATCTGTCTCACTCTAATATGAAAGTGAGAAAGAACACGCGTTTAGGCGACGAGTGGGGCGTCCATTCGTGGAGAGCACTATCTGTAGCCTAACCGACTTTTGGAATTCATGTGCGAAACCTGCACATATCAGAGGGGTCCAAAGAGTTCTTGATTGTGTAGTCTACCAACTCGCAATAGGCCTGCGTGGTGGACTACGGAAGGCCTAAATCATTTTCATTCTGAGAAGAGGCCAGTGCCCAGCATAGGGACAGTAGGTAATTATATTATGTTATGAAAGTCACGTGAACTGCCTCGTTGGTTTAGTGGTGGTAAGCGCGACTGCTGATCATGAGGTCCTGGGTTCGATCCCCAGGTCGGGCAAAGTGTTATTGGGTTTTTCCGTGTGGAATTCCTCAGCAGCAGCCTGAAATTTGGATTTGTGCCCGTTTGATGGCAATAGGCTCGCCCTCTATTACATGGGACTTAAATATAAACGGCGAAATGAGAGTGTTACTATACACGTCTGCCCAAACCTTCGGAGAATACAGGCGTGATGTTTTGTCATGTTATGTGTAGTCACTTTGCACGCTGATAACCACGGAGTTCTGTGGTTGCTATGGTAACATAATAACAATCTATTCTCACCGAACAAGTCTGTATGACGCTAGTTTTCGCCTCGCTCACGACCGACACCTGGTTACTTTGCACGCTGGTAACCACGGGACTTCTCTGTGGTTGTTGAACTACTCTATGCACGCTTCCCTTCATAGGGGCGTTCATTATGATCGGCTGGTTGTTCGATACGGCTATTATTTGCTGGTTGCCTTGTAGGAGTTGTTGGTTACCTTGAAGTTGAAATGTAGAAGTTTTACTAAGGTGGAAGGTCGCATAACATTTATAAGGAGGTAGCGGCCCGTCCCGGCTTCGCACGGGTGGAAATTGTTCTCGTTTTTGCAATATTTTTCATTTATGCTCCGCTCCTATTGGCCGTAGCGTGATGTTATATAGCCTATAACCTTCCTCGATAAATGGACTATCCAACACAAAAATATTTTTTCAATTCCAACCAGTAGTTTCCGAGATTAGCGCGTTCAAACAAACAAACTCTTCAGCTTTATAATATCAGTATAGATTTACTCATATTAGGGGTTTAGTATGGTGTTAAACTTCTGGTTTTAAAGGCATACATGTCTATGTAATTATTATAATTTACATTACATATTTAGATTCAGGGCCAAAAATGTAAATGTTTTTTTTTTCTTATATTAATCTCAAATTAAATTAGAAATCACACATGACGTTCACTGTATTTTAAATTGGTGATTAGATATGAAGTCATGTCGCTAGAAGAGTGTTAAATATGAATGTGGATGGATATATAAGTAGAGGTAGGCCAAAGAAAAGATGGATGGATTGCGTGAAGGACGATATGGGTAAGAAAGGAGTGAATACTGAGATGACGGCTAATAGAGGAGAATGGAAGAGAAATACATGTTGTGCCGACTCACTCTAGTGTGCGATAAGGGCAGGGAGATGATGATGACTAGATATGAAGTCAAAGGCATGCAAGATATACGAAAGTTATCTTCTAAAATAGTTTTGGAGGCTATTCTAAAAACTGACTTACCTTGAATCAGCTGTGGATTACTGGTCACAATTTGGTTACTGGTCGACGTATTAATAAGAGCAGGGGGTTGTTTCTGGGTGACCACAATCTGTTGCGGTTGTTGGTTCACGATCTGAGCCTTATGCGGTTGTGGTTGATTGGTTATTATTGGTTGCTGGCTTGGAGTTATTTGGGGGGCGCTCTGTGAAGTTTAAATTTAAAATTAGTATTTTTTAAAAAAAAATTTAACATTACACCGATAAAAGCTCTCAATGCAGAACTAAATAATAAAATTAAATATTAATAAAACCGACATTACACAAACACACATAAAAAACAAAAATATACGTACTGTATTATATAAAACATTATTTATAAATTTTATACATAAAAAGCTAACTATTTAAATAAAGAAATCTATGTAGAAACATAATACAACATAGAACATGCTTGCTTTTAGCAAAACACGCTTTCTTATTCCGATACAAACTTGAACGAAAAAGATTGTATGTGATAGAGGCTAGTAGGAAACAGTTCCTACTACCCTCTATCCTTGAACTTCGAGCGACTGATTCGACTGAGCGAATAAAGACTAAGGGACTTGATTCACTAAGGGACTTGATGTGGGACATGTACGTGAATGTCCCGGAGACAATTCACTCGCCACACCTGCGTCCGCTTTCGAAGGGCCGCGGCGGTGGCTTCGAACTTGACCCGCGTCACGTAGAAATGCCGCGCAATGTTGCGAGCAACGTTGCAGGGCGGTGTGCTACATTGCAGTGTCACGTAGACTTTATGTTGCGCGTCATGTTGAAGAACATTCCCCTAGTGAATCCAAAACTTTAAGCATTCCTTTTACAAACAGTATGGTAATCAATCCCAATCAGTTCATTCAAGCTTGCTTGGACTAAATTTACACACACCAAATCGTCTTACTTTTACACAATACAAAACAATAATGTACTACGAAAGCAAATAGCCCATATCCAAAGATAAAATTGTAATATAAACAAAGGAACATAAAACTTTGTAATTGTATAAGTAGATAAGCACAGACCAATAACCAATCCAAACCCCGACTTAAATGCTTCAATACTCTATGGCAAAATCATACATAACATTTTTTTTTTTTAATTTGGACTTTAAGTAGAAAGGTACAAAGTCTAAAATTGAACAGCATGTCATGCCTAACAACGTTCAATACATAAAATATTTGATATAAAGAAGAATAGGTATTCGATATAATAGTTTATTTTATGACAAAGTATATAAACTCTCTATAATACTCAAAGTACTCATGCACATCGACAATTACAACAACCTACTAAGGACAGGTTTTAGATACAATAAACATAACCTAATTTAAGAAAAGAAAACCTAACCTCTAATTTTGCATGCCACCTCATCGGTAAACCATGATGTATCGAGATTGTAGTATCTTGACCATTTTTCTGTCAAATACATAATTATGTCTACCCAAAACCTGTCCCTCAAGCTAAAAGCTAATATATTATGTGCATGAAACCTGAGCGAGGGCATTCTTGACCATTGTGATCGCCTGGGAAGTACTCACTAACGCAGGCTGACTCAAAACCCTCTGAGTAGACTGTATCACTCCAGAGTTCTGCGATAACCAACTCTATTTTAATGACGTAAAGTTCAAAATTCGTTGACCTAAACTACGTTTTTCTAAGTAGTAAGAATTAAAAAAGGATATAAGGGCGTTTATGCATCGCTTCCGATCCGAATCCGAGGAGATATGATCCCGAGTAGATGTAGTTAAACGCTTTGCACTGCGTTCAGTTTGAACCACGATCATAGATTTTGAATTTGGATCGAGCGCAGTGCCTACGCTCCATTAGATTAACTATAATCAGATACCATCCCCTTTATTACAAAACATGATTTAAATCAAAACTAACGTAAACCCAGACTTAAAATATACCCATCACTTTCTAACGTCATAACAAAAAGAAACGGGGCATTTTTAAACCTGTTTTTCTTAGACGATCTCTCTTAATAAGAGGGAATGTGTAGACCATGTTTATAAGTGTGTAGCTTTTAGTACTTACGTGCAGTTTTTCAAGTGTGCCCAACTGGTTTTGGACTTCACCGGAGCCTTTATCATAAAGCTCTTCAACCGGCGAGGACGCTAACACACTCATAAACACGAATGTCTCTTATGCGTTGACCATATTAATATGATGGATTCTGAATCCCATATATTTATTATCCTTATGTCAGCATTAATAATAATGAACTTAAACTATAGTTTAGTAAACCCATAAGTTAGTAAAGCGACGATTGAAAGTTATAAGATGGATGAGTCTAATTTGAACGCAACATAATAAAAACGTGCAGCACCTGCAAATAGTGCACTCCAAGATGTCGCTCCCCACTCTTCGCCTAAACGCGTGTACTCGCTCACTTTTCATGTTAGAGTGAGAGAGAACACCCGATTGAGACGAGGAGTGGGGCGCGTCTTCGTGGATGGCACTATCTGTAAACGTTATCCAATCCAACTTTGAATTTGAAATTTTGGGCTACATTTAACCTAATCCCTCTTATTACGAGAGATGGTTTAAACTAAACCAAGTAAACCCAGATTTAAAATATGCCCATCACTTCTTAGCACAAAAAGAGACGGGGACATATCTAGAGGGGTTAAATACTTGCAAAATTTTTCTTCGTCCAATCAATATTGACTTCATTACTGAGCTTTTATGATATTTTTGAAATATATAAGATGATTGGTAAGTGTGCGTCAGTAATAAAGGCTTTAATTACTGTATTTTTTTAAATTCATAAATTGGTCGTGTTTGACCCTAGTCTCACCAGATGGTAAGCGTCAGACAGGGTCTAAGATGGAGCACACAAATCCAAGGAACAGAGATATACGAGGGAGTCCCCTATACCCCTCTGGCTCTCACATAAACACGACGTAACACAGTAAACTGCTTGGCGCTGGACTTTAATGTGAGGGTGGTAGCTAGCCAGGCGGACCGTATAGATCCTACCACCAAGCAAAAAAGTCATTCACGTAAAGTTAGCTTATAATGAAGAAGAAATGTAGACATTATAACAATTTGTCCTATCTAGATTCATCTGCTATTTAATCCGAGAAGAAAACCCACTTCACCTTTTGACGATTGTTAGACACAAAGAAGCAAAAAGAAAAAAATGGTAATTATTATTAACATGAGAACCCAAAGTAGTACTATTAGGTATTATCCGGAACTATTAGTATGAGCTGAAGCGATATTAGCACAGTGTAACTACCTACTCCATACAGTGGTTCATCGGATTTAATATTTACAAAAATGACAGGCCATTCACAGTTTTAAAGGATCGTAAATCAATTATTAAAGTACAAATAATTGTCTTAAATTTCGAACAGTTTGCATTCAATATCAGAACGTGTCAGCCTGAATGACATCCCGAGTTCCATTAACGCAACTCGGGACAAACCCCTCCCACTCCCTCGTTACTTTAGATTGTTTTTCGAAAATTCTCACGTTGACCGACTGTATGGAGTAAGATACTGTGATGTTAGCTACTTGATTTGAGTGTAACCTGTATAATTTGCTGTTGGGTTATCGCCTCTGTTGCCTGCGTAATAAGGCTGTTAAGCGTCGCCTCGTCCAGGCCGCCTGGGTTGTTCACCTTTTTGTCATAACATTTATGTTTAAAATCTTTTTTGTATAGTTTACTAAATTGCTGGAAGACTACTACTTAAATTATTATAGTAGTTTATTTAAGAAGTCGCCAGTGCTAAGCAAAATTTGAAAAATATCTTGAAAGTAGTTAGACTTGGTATAGGGGTATTTTGTGTTAAAATTATTTGTCTTGATTATGTAGCTGCATCTCTTTTAAAGATTGACAGCGCCCTACCATACCAAATATAAACGGTGTAAAAAGACCCTTAACGAAGCCGAAAGGCACTTATTCTCCACGTCATTGCGATAATTTTTTGTTCTGGACTATCCCTGAGAACCATCTAGTTACGGAGATATTGGAGGTCAAAGTTCCAACTTTTTCACAGCCTTTTTTTTAAAATACTAGTTTTGAATGTTGCAAATGTACTTGAAATACCTCCATTACCTGTTTACTACTCATTGCATCTATCAGCACAGTGTTTTGAGTGCCTTACATTGAGCTTTACAGTAAAACGAAATTTTTCACCAAAAAAAAAAGTAGTTTCCCAGCGACAATTTTTTTGATGTACTGAATGCATGGTTGACGGCTTCGTGAAGGGTCTTTTTACACCTTGTACATAAAAAAGATCACCCTATATGTAAAATACAGTCAGTAAACTTTTTATAGTATTTTTATCCATGTATTCCGAATCAGAAATCTACATCTCATAAATCCCCATCTATTTTGTTTACGCCCATACATTTAACCTTACATAATTCAAGTATATTTGACATGTAATTTACCGTTAAAGTAAGGGGTCCTCCACCTGTTGGTCCCTGAACTATTATAATCGTCTTTTGCATCATACTTCCTGGTATATTCTGAGCGATGTAACTTATCCCACCTGTAATGAAACGAGACCTCAATAAAGGCTAGAACTAAGTATATTACAAACTATGAAAAAGTTTCTTCTAGAATAGTATTCTTATAACATAATACGTTACCTTGAGCATTGCTTGGAGTTGCTATTATTTGCATCGGTTGCTGCATGTACTGCGTGTGCGTCGGTTGAGTTGATATTGTTTTTTCTGAGAAAAATTACGTCACAGTTATCACTGGAGACGAAAATGGCGTCTCCTTGCTAACCGCTATACACAGATTTGTGTTATATTTGCTGTAGAATGTTATAATCCCACAAGAAGGATGTTTGACCACTCTCTTGAAATAATACTTTAAGTTTTTTTTAGGACGGCCACGTGTGCAAAATCTCGTAGACTATTTGCCAGAAACCTCAAGAGAAATTATTCGATAATTACGTCATTATTATTTTATACACAAGCATCGGAGCCTCGAAGAGCATGATAAGCCGTCGGTCCCGGGTGTCATACGTATAGCCATAACAGTCTTTACAGGTCAGAAACCCGAAAATCCGTCAACTTCCTTAGACCTGGTCTAACCTGATATCGGCATTACTCAGTAACTGGATAGCGGAGGACTGATGGCAGTCGCTCCGTATAAAATATTAGTATTCAGCCGCATCTGGTTAGACTGAAAATCGATACCAACGTACGGAACGAACCTTGTAGGATAAGCTGGCCGGACTGGGAGGCGATGATGTTCTGAACATCCATGGGTTGCACTTGCAACATTGGTTGTTGCATTTGCAATGTCTGCTGTTGTACCTGTGGTAAAATACAACAAAAATACATTATATTAATTTAGTTCCTAAATACAGTCAATAATAGAGGAGGTTGAAGTTCCAGTTCAGTGTTTTTCAAACTGTGGGTCGCTACCCAGGGGGTCCAGTAACACCCTCGCGAACAGCTTGCTTCGTGCACGTGCACCTACGGTAAGTGACGCATACACCGTGGTTGGCTGCGATTTCAATACAAGATTCGTAAGCGTGCGCTGTACTGGCACAAATGTGGACACGTCATTACGTAGATTAGAAGTCTCCAACTGAATCATAGGCCCATGGATCATCTTAATTATGGTGTCTACAGGAAGAGCCAAGGTTCTATTTTACTAATCACAGAACAATAAAATTGAAGTATGATTTAAACAGGGCATTACCTGCATCGTAGGTGTCTGAACCTGTAATGTTGGTTGTTGAACCTGGAGTGTTGGTTGTTGCACTTGCATTGTAGGTTGTTGGACCGACATTGTTGGTTGCTGCACCTAGTGAACAATCATCACCCAATGATTTATTTTTCAAACAAATATGTTGTTTGTTATGAGAAGTTGAAACGAAATTATTAATATTAAACTTAGATAGAAACTTATTTCTTATACAGAGAAAGTGTAGCTTAATTTATACGTGATCTTGGATGTGATCTATGATACACTTATTCGTCTCACCTGTAAAATCGGTTCTTGAATGATGACAGAATTATCACCACCGGTGGACATCAAAACGGACGACTGCATCATTTCGACAGACTCTTGTTTCGGTGGCAACTGTTTCAAAAATATAAATGAATAATACACTCAAAATTTCAAAAGTTTTGCTAGCAAAACAGCAAATCTTTAAAACATCGAAAATTCATAAAACTGTACAATAAGAACACTGTCGTATGTTTGACTATAGAAAATAACATTCCCGTCTAACATTATTACAATAAAAGATGTGAAAAATCTAAATTTGCGAAAAAGCGTAGGTATGTTTCTATATTCATATAGTAAAACACATTAAAATAAATAAATACAGCAATAAATTAGTATAATGTTAAATAAATAATTAAACAAAAAATTACAAAGCATAAAACCATTTCACGCAAAAAAATTATACACTCAAAAGTAGAATCTTGGAACACGAAGACAAAAATGTTGTTTTTTTTCTGACAGGGCCAGAGACGCGTGCTTAGGCGATTCGCACACTGCACCGCATCACGCAGCGTAGCGCGGGAGTGCGTGTTCTAACGTTGTTTACAAGTATCTGTGTTTGTATAGAAAACACGCGTAGTGCAACACACAGAAAACACATTCACGCGCAGTGTTGTGGCTCCGTCGCCACGCACCCCGCAGCGTAGCGCGGAGCAGTGTGTGTTTCGCCTAGGGCCATATTCAATCGCCTTGGCCATATTCAATAGCGTGTGGCCAGGTTACTTCAAGTGGTCAATTATTATCAAAAAAATCGGATTCTACTTTTAGGTTAGACTCAGACTACATACGATCGATGGCGGAAGTATGTCGTCTGTGATCACTGTTAGGCATACATACAATCCGTGCAAATAATATATATAAAAATAAGTAAAATTGTGTTAGTATCAAAACCTTAGCTCGTAGGGCTCCCAATAGCAATCCGTGAGGACGCTAAGTAACGCGAAGAACAGACATGAAATGAAGAGGTTACACTTGTCTTAGTATTGTTAAAAACCGGTCTAGCGCGGCTTTGATCACACGCAGGGAAGGGCCGCAATTGCCATGCATTATAATATTATATTAAAAAAGATTTTCGGGGAACATGGTAAATAATATTCGCTACGTTGCCTAAAACAGTTTGTGTGAAGACAACTGATAGATTTATGTGTAGCTGTGTACTGTGTAGCGTGTACCATTAGTAAAGGGCACACACCTGATGTTGAATATATAAGGTCCACCAAAATACCTGGATAAACTTTTACACAGTGTTCAGTAAGTTTAACTAAACATATCTATGCAAAAAAAAACAAAGAATAATAACGTTTTTTATGCATCGACCGTCGCCGGGGCGCGCGCTACTTCCGCGCCGTGTTTTACCTAATAGGCAATGTGAAAAATGTAAGAAAAAAATATATACGAAAAACATTTTTTGGTTAGAAAACAAAAACACTTGGATCTCGTTTTTTTTGCATAGATATGTTTAGTTAAACGTACTGAACGCTGTGTAAGTTTGTCTAGGTATTTTGGTTAGACCTTATATACAAGCAGACATTTATGTTTTCTATCATATTATGTAAATATCCCCTCAAAATATCCCAGATTTGTTTTTATAGAAGACCATTGTAGTAACGCTGTGTTAACACATTACAAAACTCCCGCATATTTCCTCCGCAAACATCGTCCGATCCCACCGCGAAAACGTTTGCATTTACCGACTGTCCGGAGTTAGATATACTCGTAGGTAGGCTGTGTTATTAGTATAAACGTCACAGTTATTAAGCAAAGTGTGTAGGTTAGAGCGGTTATAATAGTATGTTTTATATTATTATATTTACCAAATCCTCTTCATCTTCCAATGCGGAAGCCGCTAGCGCTGCATAGAGATTCGCCGCAGTCTTCGACACGCTTTCTTGTGGAGCCTGAAAACGTAATAGAATTTGTACATTTCACATGTTATTACCTATATGTATGGGAGCAAAAGAGGAGGTACTTACGAGTTAACCCTTCGATAGTTTAGGGAGGGCAATAGAATGGTCACAGGTGTAAGCAACCCACATCAGTCTTAAATAGTTCACACCCGACACATTATATGAATTTTATTTTATTTTGAACAATTTCGTTTAAAACCTTTTTAGGGAGCGGACCACCTCACGCGCGCGCATTTGAATTGCTCTTTTTAACAACTGGCGAAATAGAGCAATTTTTTTATATTTTTTTTTTATATTCGTAGCGTATAAAAGGGCTCCGACAGTAAGTTACATAGACACAAACTAACCTTATCCTCAACCTTCATTTTCTTAGCGGGCGGCTCCGTATACGAGTGATCAGTGATCACAGTCTCAACTATATCTTTCTCACTTTTGATCTGAATCTGACCTTCAGTTTTCACCTGAACCAACTGCCCATGTTCATTCTTATACTGAAGAATCGGCGCTTGCAATTGGTCACTCTTCAGCTGAATGATTTGACCTTGCTCGTTCTTTATTTGAATTAGCTGACCCTGATCGTTCTTTATTTGAAAATATTGGTTGCCTTGGGAGACTATTCCTGAATCGGCGTTTATTTGTATGACAGGTGTTGGGTCGGACTTGACTTGAACGATTTGACCCGTCTCTGTAATTTGGATGGTTGGGGCGTTGATCTGGGGGCCCATTTGAACGACTTGCAGTGGAGGGTTGGAGTTTTTCTTTAGTAAGTCTGCTAGCATTTTGTTTTGGGCTGATTTCTGTAAAAATAAGTATATTTTACATGTCATGGCTTTTTTTTAAATCGTGTTTTTTTTAAATACATTATTTGAAAACTGGTACTAACGATGGTCAGTTGTGTTTGTTCATCTATCTGTATTTGTACTGGTTCTTCTTTCGGTACTGAAAACAAAACCCAAAATTAGAGTTATCTAATACAACATAAAAATTGGTAAAAAATAATAATAAACTGTATTTTATTGTTTACCTAAAATTTCTTCTTGCTGACTTATGTGAACCTGCAAATTGAAACAAAAGTTATTATAAGATAGATTTTTAAATAATCATTATTGTCATTTTTTCATAGGCCATATTTTGATCTTTGTCATTCAGCTCTTTCAAAATCGTACATACACACGGGTGTCCAGTAAAATATTCGGGCGTTGCGTGTCGGGTGTACACATGGGTGTACGTAAGAAACGCGCTCCTACTGGTTATGGATGTTGTATTGTATTGTATGACGTATATTGATGTACGCGACAAACGCGTCGTTTTAAGGTACTTAATCGAAAGAGGAGCGCGTCACGGTTTAATTATGAAAAAGCTCTCTAGAAGGTTGCCATATCAGACTCAATAGGCAGACACACAGATTATATTAACCTTTTCGGTAGGCGTGCTACTGGCAACACCGCCCGGAGTGATCGTCGTACACTTGATTAGAGCTTCCGGATCAACGTCCATTACCTGCGCAGATTTTAAAAATATATGTAAATTCTAACATAGTAGTTACTATAGTAGAGTTCTTTTCTCGCTACAGACGGGATTATAAATCATAGTAAGGCTAGGGCGGTGAGCATGTTAAGAGCGAAAGAGAAAGAGAGCAAAATACCTTCACTGCTCCCACGTTTTATGACTCTGTGTGCAGCGACAAAATAACAGAACTATAGGTATATTATTTTGTAATAGTAACAAATATTTTTATAGCCTCTCCAGACTTTCGCCGAGACAGCCCGAGACTTAGATGTTGTCCTTATCTACTTGATGTTAAACGTTAAGGATAGAGATAACATCTCGTTCTGACTCGGCGAGTGTGTAGCCGGCATTAAAGTTACCTGACTGTTCTGCACCACAACCGTGTTCTGGGTAGCAGGTCCTCGTTGTTGACTTTGTTGTCTCTGCGCTACCTATACAGTCAATAAAATTATTGAATTAAACCGTTCATAAATGTTTTACTGTCCCTGATCCTACGTATAAATTAAATATGTAATAATCTACCAGAAAATTAATGTTTAAAAAGTGTATATTAATTTACGAATTTACATTTTGTTTTATGCTTCTTTATTTATAATGTAAAGCTTTCTAATATTAATAAATACGGAAACAATATTTTGTAATCAATACAATGACAATATTTTGTAATCAGTACAATGACAATATTTTGTAACCAATACAATGACAATATTTTTCTTAAATGTATGTTTATTCTGTTGTTTTATTTCATGTAAAATAATAACTGGCGTATTTCCTAAAAATAATAATATAAAACCATGCTCACAAATAAGCTAGCGGAATACTCATGCCGTTTCAAACCAGTTATTTTATTATGTTAGTTAATCAACTAGTATACTTGGCATGCCTTTCTACGACGCTTTTAACTGCCACTACTAGGCAATGTTGCCATATTACAGTTTCTTTTCAGGCTGTGGTAATTGACCCGGTAAGTCTTAACTTTTTTTTAGGCAATGGTAACTCTGATGGTGCGTGTAGTCCGCTAAATGACTACATTTTTGATATGAAACATCCGTGTCGGCGGTACGGATTTGAGAGCGACTGTTGCGTGGCGAACTCGCGATGGCAGACCTTCGTAACTCGTCGGCTCTCTTCGGTTTGATACGGCCACTTTCTTTTTTTACAAAACTGAGTTTCGATGTTTCACATCTGCCAGCCGTACCGCGACGACTTATTTTTTTTTAATACTGCGACTGTCTGCCTCTTTCTTTATTTAAATAGTATTGCGGATTACAATCGAGCTTTTAGTTCAGAAATACACTAAATATACATGCTTGATCTAATAGTTCAATGTATAACCATCAAACCGTTGTTATAACGTTCAGAAACAACTCAATACTACATGCAATTGTTAATTTTTCACTGTGTGTTTATAGTTTATACCTTTGTTCGTGATACGCACGTCACCTGCTTTTGTCTAGTTTTAAAAGTAAATTGGGAAATTAAAACAAAAAATAACATAAATAGGTTTAACTTTTGAATATGGCAACTAATTCGTGTAAAAATAAATAAGAAATGATGAACAAACATAAGAAAACTTAAAATCTCATATTCGATTTCAATATTTTGTTCAATGTATTCTTATATAATAACTACCTAAACTTCAACACTTTTTTTTGTGGTTTTCGCGGGCGTCTGACGTCCTCAAACATTGGGACATCATGTTCCCAGTACAGCGTTCAAAGATGTTGATACCGTTCACTTTTAATAATTCCCACTTTGACAATAATGCAGCAGAAATTAAACTATATTCAGCAAGGTACAGATAGTGCCATCCACGAAGACGCGCCTCACTATTTGTCTAAACCACGTGTTCTCTCTCGCTCTTCATCTTAGAGTGAGAGAGAACACGTGATTTAGACGAAGAGTGGTAGCGTTTTCGTGGATGGCACTATCTGTAGTAGAGGTTCTAATCGCAACTTTTTTTCCACTTTACACAACTGTCCCTTTAAATAAAACAAAGCTCTTTCACAAACGTCTTCTTTAACATATAAGAAAAAAACTATTAAAGCGCACACATTCTTTTCAACAACTCATCAATCAAATCCAACTCTAGACCTATTCTATCAACAACTTCATACTCTAGACCCCGTCCTATCAACAACTCGTTAACTCAACCTACATCCCTACACAGTGTTAATGTTAGTGTTGTTAGTAGCACTTACTTGCGGTTGCTGTAGGGCGGGGCTTACTTTGTGCGCTAACAAGTGCTTGATCAGTGTCGTGTTTGACGGGCTGGACTCCAGCGCTTGGGATAGATGCGGGTGTGAAGTTGTTGGCTGTGGTTGGGGCTGGGAGAATATTACATGTTATTTGTTAATATATAAATGTATTTTTTTATTACATAAACCTTTTTTTTTAATTCTTTAACTACACATGGGCGAAGACAGTAAACTGCTTGACTTTAATGTTCAGCTGGTAGCTAGCCAGTTGGAGTAAAGAACCTACCACCAAGCGTATTGGGTTTTGTTGAATCTTACAATACATGACTAGTCCCAGCGTGTGGCGAGGAAATTTTATATTCTAGCCCGTACTCACACGGGAAATGCAATAATTATAATAAACTAACTGCCCGGTGAACTTCGTACCATCTTAAATATTTTTTTTTTTGTATATTTCCTAATTTAGCTTTTTTCCTAAGCCAACCCAGTAATGAGGCCAACAAAACAAAAAAAAAACTATTCAAACGAGCCATTTTCGAGTTTTTGCGAGACTAACGCACGGCAATTGATTTTCATACATAGATGATTACAAAGAGGGGCTCGTGGCTAAATAACAACCGCGCCGATCGTACGATTTGCGAGGTTAAGCTGCGCTTGCCGCGGTCAGTCCGTGGATGGGTGACCATTTGTTACACATCGAGACCCCTCCGTGCCTCGGAGAGCACGTTAAGCCGTCGGTCCCGGGTGTCATACGAATACCTATGACAGTCGTTACGGGTAGTCAGAAGCCCGAAAGTCTGACAAACGGTTTAACCTTAGGATATCGGCATTGCCCAGTTACTGGGTTGCGGAGGTTTGATGGCAGTCGCTCCGTGTAAAATACTGGTATTCAGCCGCATCTGGTTAGACTGGAAGCTGACCCCAAGATAATTGGGAAAAGGCTAACAGGAAGGATATAGATGATTACAGTAGGATTTCAAATACAGGTAAGTAAAGGTGTTTAAATAATTTTTTTCGTCGTCTATTTCAAGTCAAAGACAACATGACGCAAGGCAGGAGCTTAGATCTGTCCATTTTAGTTTATCTATTGAAACTAGCTTTTAATTTAAAAAAAAAAAACAAGTTTGTTATACCTGCACTTGTGTTTGAGACACAACTGGTTTCGCTTCCGCGGCTGCCTTATTCGTTAACTGTGCTTTCAATATCGGCGACGATGGTCCTAGATCAATCAAAAAATATAAACATATAAACATGAATAAACAACCACTGACAATAATCCGCCATATTTATTTATAGATCATTTTAGTTATTTACCTGCGGCAGGGTTGGTTCTGTTCTGGATGGCCCTCGATCTAATGCCGATGTACACCTGTTGAGTCTCGCCCGTCGATAGCGTCACGGAGTTTGGTCCTACCGTCCCGCCGAATACCGTCCTAAAAATGAAAATAATTCTATTGATTCGAGATACAATACACAATGTAACATTTGAATATGTAAGAAGAGCGGCAATCAATCAGACACGAAGACAATCATTATTAAACCCCTCGCAATAAGCAAAAATATTTTATTTTTGCGCCCAATTGGAGATAACACGCAAAACGAATGCAGATGGCAGCACCACCGTAAGACCTCAATACAACCAATCGGAACGAGTTAAATTACTGACTTACTGACCTGTTATATTTAGTTTTAGTATTTAGAATTTACAGCAAAGAGTACCCTATATACTACTATACTCTTTGGTAAAGAGTAACTATTTGATTTACAGTAAAATCCACGGAGGTAACATCTCTTTTATTATTCCTTTTATAAACGTTTATTTTGTTCTTTTTTTAAACACGAGAGCATAACAAATGCTCTTATTTAATGTAATTTTAAAATAAAAAGGCAATATAAACCTATAATTACCATATACATTAGATAACGAACACATCGCTGACTGAATTCAATAGTGTCACAAGACAAAATTCAACAATTTGAGAAAAAGCACAATTAAATGTTCGTTGACAAGTGCGCGCGCACATTCTAGCTCGTTTTGAGTGTCCTGTATGGAATAAATAGTTGATGTTTAGTTTTTATATATCTACGTTAATGCTTCAGTTGCCAGCAGCAATAATATTGATGTTTTTTTTTTGTTATTTTGATTAATATTTATTTATTTTATTTATTTATAATATGAGGACCAGAAGATGGTGACTTCGATTTATGCCAGTATTGCATTTTTTTTTTTTTAGTTTTTGTATTTGTGCCAGGACTAATCTTATGAAACTAACACGCTGGGTCTTTAATGCATAAAATAAAGTGCGTAATTTATGATAAATTTTATCATCACTAACTCAAAATGTCAAAAATTTTACTTGTGCCACTAATGAATTCAGTCAGCGACATAATATTAGATTAAGCAAAAGATAAAATGTATTGCTGTTGCAATGCAATGCTGTTGGTGTATTGTTACAAATAAATAAATTGTCAGTATCAATAATGTAAAACACATTTAAACCAATGAAATTGCTTAGGACAAACTAGTGCTAAGGGGAACTTTACGATGATGGCGTCATTAGTTCCACAGTTTTACGTCCTATTTCGACGCACACCAACGAAAACAACTCGAACGAACTTACCTCCCTTTTCGGGAAACGCCTATGTTAACCAATAAGCTCGGTTTTACTAACCTGACGAGTCTAGGAAAGTGTGCAGGCGCAATGACTCCCTTCCTGGCGAGTTTAGTGCAACAAGCTACGTATTGTCGGTACATATCGTTGGCGTCACATGCGCTGTTGTCGTTCGCTGGGAGAACTTCGTACGCTGAACGCAGCCAAGCTTGGGCGAAGTGTTCGTTCTCCTGTTGAAGGAATTATTTTGCATCATTATAGTGTTAGTAAAGTATTGCTGCGTAGCGCGCGCTGCAGTGGCATACTGTCACAGATTGGTCGAATTGTGTGTGAGGGATTCTATAAAATTTGTGATATGTCTCGTCACTGCAGTGCGGGTCGGCCAGTATATCGCCGTTATACAGCGAAAACCAATTATCTCGAGATTTTGTGAAAAATTACTCAACAGTACTATCCCACTCTATTTATCGAGCTCTTTCGTCTGCGAAAACCCATCAAAGCTAAGTCGCGTATTCTTTGAGACTTATGCAACTTACCTTTAATGGGTTTTCGCAGTCGAAAGAGCTTGAGATAGTACTGTTAAGTCATTTTTCACAAAATCTCGAGATAACTGGTTTTCGCTGTATAATGGCGATATGATTATGATGACAGAACCAAGGGCTAAATAATATTAACCTCCACTTTGAAGTTATATTGAAGTACGTCAAGAAGAATTCAAGATACTGAACAAAATGGGCATTTCTAAAACGTACTCGATATTGACGACTAAGGTATTTTATTTAACGAATCATTCTACGATGTACGATATGAAAATGTCAAACAGTAGCTGTTTCGAACTGTGACATTTATCGACAAAATAAAAAACGATGCGAATTTGATTTTCATGCCACTTGAAAGAGTTCCTGGTGCGTTAGTTTGTATTGCATTTATTGTTTCAGACTTAACCGAATATTGTGAAACGGCCCTTTATTATAATATTGTGAAACGGCCTTTTATTATAACAATAATAAGGGGCCGTTTCACAATATTCGGTTAAGTCTGAACTGAGAAATAAATACGGTGTTTTGACAGTTTCTCCATAGAAAACCTGTCAATTTGCCATATTATTTCCCAGATAAGAGTTACCCAACGATTGTTAATCAAGTCGGAAGGCAAAAAAAAATGTTAGTTCAGATAAAAAAATAAGATCAAAGTTCCCTCACCTTACTGTCACTCACCTGCACGGTTCTCTGTTGTAAATGAGACTGTTGTATAGACGAGACGGGTGCAAGTGACGATACGGCTGTGGTCGTCACCGTCGAGGTGGCAGTCTGTTGAGGCTCTGACACCGGCTTTGCGGGTACTTGAGTCTGTATATACGAATCAAGCAATTAATCAACTCATCCGGTACCCTGCATACGAATATGGGCCTGTGCAGACCAGGCGAAACGCAGCGCAGACCATTTTTCATTGCCAAACCATTATCGACTTTACTAGAGTTTAAATAATGTTTATTCAAAATCACCTTTCGCCTCTAGTCACTTCGGTGCTCTCGGAGACTGTAGTTGTGTTAATTGATTTTCGATATTATTTAAACGCTAGCAAAGTCGATAATGGTTTGGCAGTGAAAAATGCTCTGCGCTGCGCCTCGCCTGACCTATGCCCTATAGGTGATGAAATAATAACTGCGCTGTATATTGCAAAAGGCCTATTGAAAACGTGATTTTGGAATAGTGTAACAATTTTTTTGTACTTTCTCCTAGGAACAGATTGTAAGGAGTCAAAACACTGACTTAAGTAAACAAAGGCCCGGTATTATAAATTAATCTCTTTTGAGAACTCCGTCTTAAGGATCGTTTAGTTATCACTTCAAATGCTGACATTATGATAAAATAATTATTAAAAATATCTTTTACCTCTATTGTTACACAATAGAAGAATAGAATATGTTTAATTGTGACTTTTCCGGTTCATAGAACAAAGACATAATAATCGTACCGGTTGCGTTTGCTGCGTTTGTCGGTCATGTGCGTCGCGTTCTGCCTGCGCGGCGATAGCGCTGGGCCCGCTCACTGTTTCTACTACGCGCATGAGAATGCACGCGCGGGGACCGTAACTTTGGGCCTGGAAGAGAATTAAAATCATTATGTCCTTTTCTATCAAGAGACTTTGTTAACAAACATTAAAAATACTTTGAACACTTCAGACTATTGCGTTTGACAAATGACAGCTCAGAGGGTGACTTATTCAGATAAATCCAAATCGTACCAACACTGCATTGAAATTGAATTTTACAATAGGCTTGCAGCTCGAATTTATTTACCAAGAATGATGAAATGTTGCATTCTTGCCGAAATGTCTTTTTTTTGCCTTCCATTATTATCGAAACACACAGTCACGTGTCAGTGTCCTATCATTACCATAAACTCGATGGCACGGTCGCAAGGTGACGTCAACGCGTACACCGTGCACACTAGCTAACTTCATGTCAGTGCGATGCATGCGTCATACAGTACATACCTCAACAGTGACGAGCGAGACAAGTGTATGTATAAGTCCGGGCACCCTCGCGACGGACTCGCTGGCGCGGTCGCCGAGTGACGTCAGCGCATACACGCACTCTAACGTGCACACTAGCACCATTATGTCGCGCAACGTCAGTAGGGCGCAAACGTCGTGGTAAACCTGCGAATAAAAGCAATGTTAGTACAAGAGGCAAAACAAAAACCAAGTCTGTCTTTGTGATCGAGCTAGTCTTGTTAAATTACAGTGAAAATTCAGAGATTAAAAGAAATGTGTAAGTCATTCAAGGTCACTTATAAAACAAGCAATTCACTGGAAGGACATTCACCCCTAGTTTCTGATAGGCTGATCATGTCTAATCTCGTGTCAATGAAATGTGATTGGACCATTCTTCTTCTTTTCGTGTGGTAAGTGACTAACCTAGTGTCAGAGTTTATGCCGCCCATGGGCCTCTGACTTTGCTTTTGGACCATTAAGGAATAGGTAAAATAGAGATCACACTGCGAACACTTACTGAAAGTCAAAACAATTGGCCTTGAATGTTTACTATGGTGGTCTCTTTCTAAATAACCTATTTAGAAAAAGATAGAATATTTAATTTGGAAATCTATCTCTTTCTAAATAAGGCCTTTATGGATTAGGCCAGCAAAATACTAACAACCGGTCACATTATTTGACATAAGATTTGACAGCTGTACAATTAATGTTTGAGTTGAAAGCCCTTTCAAAAACCGACGAAGCCTCATGTACTTGGATAGTTTCTATAACACTTCTGTCGTCATCGTGTGGCGACAGACGGGTCTGATTGTCAGTCTGAAATCATTTTCTTACCTTAGACTCCAAAGCTTTCAGCAGAGCATCTTCATTAATCTCATTCTGAGCGAGCTTGTTGAGCAACTCGAGCGCAGCGAGCACTCTTGCTCTATCCTGAGATACTAAGGCCGATTGGATCGTGGATAGCACGTGACGGGAAATCAAACACGTTGCTGGGTCCTGCGGAATAGAAAAGTCATTTGTATGGTATTAACAACTCTATAAGTAAAACTTTATAGATATTCAAGATGCCGTAATATGTTAGAAATGCTCACCTTGATTATGAGTTCAGTAGATACGTTGCCGAGGGTATCAAGACCAGACTGTCGTAGTGTGCCTACCCAACAGTTTGCACATAGCAGCAAAAACCTGGAAGAAAGCACATTAATATAACCATGACAACGGTAACGACAGATTAGGCAGAGGAGTATTGACGGACACTTATAAGACCCCTTGTTGAGGAGATAAATTTTTAAATAAACGATATGTGGCCGGTGCCAGGTGGAAAACAGCCAAGCGGGCAATATAGGATCACCTGATATCATAGAGGCGAGATAATTGGCATTTTCAGTGACGTTTTAGTTCTCGGGCAACATAATGAGGCTTTTTTGTCAAGAATCAAGGACTTCAAGCGGACTCTTATGTCTGCTAATGTAATTTGCGAATAATTATTAACAATTGTTTTCAAGACTTTTTTTACTGTCTTACCTGATAAGCGTAGTATTCTTAGCCAAGTACTGCACATTCTCCTCATGGAAGGACAGCGACCGTACAATGGACGCTATCTGCAACACCCGCTGAGTGTACACACAAGACGCGCCGCCCGGTAGCTCTGGAGCGAACAGCTGGTTCTCTTCTGACGGTTCCGTTACCCAGTCTTCTAAAGCCTCCTGGAAGAAAGGGTTGGATAATCAGCGGTAGTGTTTGATATGACTTTGAATAATAGATTAAGAAATTCGTCTTTACGACACAAAATTAGAAACAGACAGAATTAGGGGATCAGTTGTGTTATCAACAATGTATTTAAGATGGTATTACGACAACGAGGGGCACGTCCTTTGCCGACGAATGCTCGCCCGTATCTGACAAATTGACAATACAAAGTGACTCACATCTTCAAGGATCTTCTCAATCGCCAGTTCCTCTTCCTCCGTCTCGTTCATTAGACAATCGGTCAGCGTGTTATACGCCGCCCGAGCTTGCACGATCAGATCTGGTTGTTCAACGCCCGGCTGCATGAACTTCGTTTCGTCTGCTAACTCTTTGGCACCGCCACCGCCAGCCCGCATGCTCCAGAAGTCGTCAGGGTAGCGGCCCCGAGCCTCGAAGTAGGAACGACCGATTGTGTCGCGAAGACTCGCTGGGGGATAAGGTATTAAGGTAGGGTGCAAGTTCGAAGACTGTTGCAATCTATTTGATATTTAGCAAGATAGGAGACTATTTTTTATAACTCTGCATTACAAAGAGTCTCTTGCGTTCGGATATTATGTAACAACAAATATTTAGTTTGCTAAATATATTGCATGTTTCTGTTAGTTTAAAATCAATAGGAAACTTCTTTAGAACAAAACTAATGGGTACAGTACGATACAAGTTAGAAGTCGCATCGGAAAACTTGATCGAACAACCAATGACAGTCGCCCAATTTCACTCCACTCACACTTATTGCGTCAGTGTAAAGATCATTTTTACTGCAGTACTAATAAACATTCGTGATCTTGAAGTCTCACAAAGGTCGGAAGTGATCGGTTTTACGAAGTTTGGCGATGCAACTTCTCAGTTGTGTCGTACCTACTATAAATAGGATTTAATTAACTTTTTCAGTATATTTAAAAAAATTACCTAATGCAGTAAAACTATACTTACAATGATTATAAACACCAGCATGCGCCAACAAAAAGTCCAAGATATGCGGCGTGGTACTCAGAGGCAGTCTATTCGAATGGTCGGCAGCCAACACGGTGCACACGTTGACGGCGAAGTCCTGTTCGTTCGGCATCGGCGATAAGAGCGAGAGGGCCAATCGTTCTGACGCTGCTGCCACCCGGGACGGAGTACGTAACGGCTCACCTGATGCTTAGATACCGATAAATAATATTGCCTAATAACTGGGTAAGTGGTGAGGGAATATTGACGAAAATATGATGGGCTTACACCCATATTCTAAGACGTTCCTCCAAAACTTACCCAACTCAGAACGGCTTCGAAAACACCTTCAAAATTGTGTTCTTAGTCGCAATTTCGAGTGTACTTTGAGGTTCCTCGACGGAGTCATTACGTCATAATTTGAATTATCTGCATCGCGCAAATAACGCCGCGATAATTAACTGTAAGGATTATCATAAGCATATTCAATAAAGTATTCAAAATTCATTTTAATTACATACGAACTTTGACACTTCCTTCCTTAAGGTAGGTTCCGAGGTACCTTGAGTTTGACAGATGATTCCTTACCTCGACTGAGAAAAATCTAGAGTCGAGGACGTTTATGTCCACTATAACTACCGATGGTAGTGAGTCGAGGTGGAGTCGAGTCAGGTAAGTTTTGGAGGAACGTCTTAGAATATGGATGTTAGACAGCGTAACATTCTACGTGTAATGCAACAGAATTTGTAATGACTAATTTAGACTGAAAAATGATCATCGTTATCAAACTTGTCATTGAAAATACTCTTTTCGATTAATATTTACGATTATTTGTTGTGGCAATATTGCAGTTACACATGTCTGGACCCACACTTAGTTTATAGCGGAAAAAGAAGTTATTCGTTAACTAGTAAGCCACTATTTACAACCACTATCTTTGTTAAGATATCAACCAGTTTAAACAAATAGTTAAATAGTTATTTTTTATTAAAAATCTAGTTATTTAGGAAAACTTGTGTAAATAGCTAAACACTTTAAAACATATTTTGTCATATGACATGGTTTTAGGTTTTTTATTTTATCGTGGGATAATCCTCATGGATACCGTCTGCTCTGGGAAAAGCGAAGGGTTATGGAACTCTTACTGGCTAAAAACCCACGGTTTTCCTCCTTCTAGCCTATGGCCGGGGTCACGGGATTCGCTATTGCATGCACCGCAAACCCGGCAGATGTTTTTAGGTATAACACTTTTTATCCTAACCACATACAACAGGAACAAATTCTTTGTTTTTTAAGTTTTAATGTTGCTATGGCTGTAAAATAAAATTTAAAAAATATAAACATAAGATTGGACTCAAGTCATAACCATAAAACAGTCAAAGGAAAATATTCACTAATATCCTACTACAAAATTAAAATAATAGGGAAGAATAAGCATAGACATAAATATGTTTCTGTTTGAAACATACCTGATATGTACGTACCCCCACCAAAGGTAGATATACGTGGCATGCCACTCCCCCGACCGCGCCTTGGGTCTTCATCCAGATCGTTGTCATCATCTCTGCCTGGTGGACCTTTTGCTCTCTCATATCTGATGAAATTAAAAGATAAAATAAATATTTACATATTTAAAAAATAAAGAAAAACCAAAGATTCTAAAATGTTTTATCATAAAAGACAGTGTAAATAGACAATCCTGATTTATTCATACGGGCTACATGTTATAAGGGTATTTTCTGCCTTTTGCTGATGCAGGTGCGGATGCAGAGTCAGTCCGCACACAGCGCTAGAATTTAATAACGCTCCACATTCTGACCTCCTCAAGATGCTTAAATGCATTAAATGTTTTTGAATCATCCACATGTGGACAGTAACCACATCCGCATAACACAGAAAACATCCATAATGTGAGCTACAAAATTCATCATCACTACAATAAGCTTATAAATGAAATAAGGGATATAATCAATCTTACTTCTCCAAATATGATCCATATATTCTTCTAAGCAGTGTTGAGCCATTAATACATGGATGTGGCAGCCTCAATGGTCGCAGAAAGGATTCCCATGTGTCATTCTGATTTACCTGTAAACAAAATATCTCGTTAGTCTAGATATTTAAGATTATCTATCTTGATTAGGCTGTATGTACAAACAGGAAAAAAACTTACCAAATAAATGGCCAAATACTCAAAAGATACTCAATTTCAATTTTTATAACTTGTATGTTTAGTGCACACTGTTAATATAAGTTGGTTATTAAATAAACAAATAAATTTTTAAGTTGCAGTTTATATAGTGCTGTCACTGTCACTTTGCCTTAAAGTGAAAGAGACAGTATGAAATTAACGGCAACTTAAAATTGAGTAGCGTTTGAGTACTTGGCCGTAAATATTCTAGTGTGGTATTTTTGTTAAAACAGTCTGTAAGTGCCAAGCAAACTAATTATTATTTAACTGGTTAACATGAAAGTTCTAATAAGAATATCTTCACATTACCACCAAGAGGCTTTTTTTGGATTACTTATTGGAAATCACCAGTCGAGCATTAATATAAATATGAGGAAGCCGTATATTCAACAGTCAAAGTCTTGAAATTAATAAACATTAATTATTTTATAAACATCCTACCTTGCCGAGTCCCCCTCTCTGTTGAACTAATGTGTAGAACAGATACAGATCTATTTCTATGCCATTCACTATTGGCACTTTTGTAGGTAAGCTGAAAAAATAAATGTTATTATAATTATTTCTATGTGCTCAAACAAAATGAGGTTACATGCTTTAATTTTAATAGGATATGTTTGTAAAAAAATTATACAGCTACAAGTAAGAACATAAAATGTGTTTAGGTCGTTAATACAAATATTTTGGTACACTGTAAAGTTTTTAGGTTAATGTAAGACAATAAACACTACAGTTCTATTATTTAGAACAGTCTAAAGGGGAGAATTTAAATACATAAAATATATGAATAAAGAAAATATATCCAATAACAGCACCACAAATATAACTAGTTTATCAATTAATACGGCCTTAATTGCACAGTTGATCATTGCTTATCGACATAGATGCATGATTAAGTAGTGTAAATATATACAAACAAACGATGCTGTTATAACGGTATACTTACTTTTTGCTTTCGTTGAATTGCTTCAACTCCTTGATAAAACCTTCCCTATCCTTTATATAGTTGCTGGATTTCGTATTTATTTGTGCTTTTGCCATTATAACAGTTTATCCAAACGGCATTCAACGCACACTTATAACACGAAATTCCGATAGTTATGGATGGCGTCACGCGATGGTTATGTCTATAGGAGAACACACATATCACATAATTAACTAGCTGATCAATTTTATTTCATAATTAATAAAGAAAACGCAATTTTTCAATAATATGAACGGTTTACTCGGTTTCAGGTTTTCTTTGACATTGTTGACAGCAAAGCAAGCCGGACGACCGACGCTTTAGGAACATTTGTTGCCATTTAATAAAATACCATGACCATTTTTGAGACTGATATTCTCGCTATCATTGAAATCAACTAATGACGACTAATCTTTGAAAAATATTTGATTCAAGGTTTGAATAGAACAATGTATTTCAAAAAGTAGCTGAATCTATTCATTTGCAAACTTATCCCACCTCATAAATGCAGAATTGACAGCGGTGACAGCTTCAAACTGTCGCATGTCAACTGTCAAATATTTTGACATTTTATAAACATGCATGTCTGATGCCGTGTGATTATTTTCATTTGTAGGTTATAAAGTGCCCACATCTTACTTTGTTTTTTGTGTTTATATAGAAATAAGTTAACAAAATGGTGAAAAAGAAAATAGATAACCGTATCAGGGTTATGATAGAGAATGGCGTTAAACTTGGACATCGTACAATGATTCTCCTTGTCGGAGACAAAAGTAGAGATCAAGTAAGCACATTAAATAGTTTTTTATTGAAATAAAATAGATTGGTATTGTATTTTAGTTAAGAACTTGTGAAATATTCATAAGAACACAACTGACGTTAACCCAAGGATGGCTAAACAAGTAATCTTGGGAGAATAGTGCTAGAATTATCACGCAGCCTGGCTGGCTGGTTGGATCACCAATTAACTCAGCCTAATGCAAACTATACTGTTAGGCCTCACCCAAGATGGGCCACAACACATCTAGTTGATATGAGCATGGGCGTAGCCAGGATTTAGTCCAGGGTGGAGCAAACTCAGTCAGACACTAAATTTTTGTTGTTTCAATAAATCTAAGTGCAAAATGGGGTTATGGGGCAATTTTGTCCTATACATTTATTTTTGAGGTCCAAATAAGTAAAGACGAAGTCTGGCATTAGTCTGCCTGTTTTGTGTAATTGTTCTGTGGACATGGGTGGCGAGTTAACTGAATCTAGACCATTTATCTATTCTTTCCTGTGCCAGGGTGGGACAAGCGCCCTATCTGCCCCACCCTGAATACGCCTATGGATATGTGGGCTTTGCCACTGAAGCAATTATGTCACCCGTTGATATAATTGCTAAGATATAGTGATCTAACCATAAACATGAAATATTTTCTCTATTAATTGTCTAAAACATGGTTCTTTCACATACAATATGGTGTCACTAAATAATTATTCCTTTTCAGGTCCCAATTTTATATGATATGCTAGTTAAATCAACTGTGAAAGCCAGGCCAACAGTTCTATGGTGCTACAAAAATAAAGATGAAGCTATTAGCAAGTAAGTAATATGGAAATTGTTAAATTAGAATGACAATAGAATAAATAAACATTTTCTTTACATAGTATTAAACAAAGTCACTCCCGCTGTCTGTAGCTTAAATCTTTTAAACTACACAACAGATTTTAATACAGTTTTCAGCAATAGATAGAGTGATTCAAGAGGAAAGTTTATATGCCCCACATTAGTATCTACATTGCACCCGTGCCGCGAAGCCGGGACAGGTCACTAGTATTGTATAATGCATTAGAAATATCTGCAGACCTCGCTGAAATGTGTTGCATTGTATTGTTAAGGACTCTCATTGTTTGACGTCATTTGACAGGCCTGCAGATATCTCTGAAGGGTAGGAAAATAGCAACTTAAATTTAAAAAAAATAAAAAATAATATTCATTAAAATTCTATTTTTTTTTTAAACTTTAGTCATGGTCGTAAAAGAGCAAAAAAGATAGCAGCCGGCAAGTTGGAAGTATCAGAAGAATCTCTATTTGATTCATTCAGAGTAGCAACTACTATACACGGACGATATTACTCGGAGAGTCACACTATGCTCGGTCAGACATATGGAATGTGTGTGTTGCAGGTAAAGTAGTGAAAAAATGTCTTGTTACTTTCTTAGTTTTTAGTACTGCCTCTGTGACAGGAACTGGTTTTACTCCAACTAATAAATGTTGTATAGTGGATGGAAGGACCAATTGGTCCTTTTAAATAAATAAAAAGCTAAGATATTATTATATATTTAAGTATATTAAATATTTAAGATTTATTATTATATATTTAAGATTTATATATTTAAGTAATATTATGTAGGTACGTAGTGTACTTGTACACCTAGATTGCTCGATTTTCTCTTTCCATTCTCCCAGTCCATCCAAAGGTTGTCTGGAAGAGATCGCCTTGCGCGATAAGACCGCCCATTGTGCATTTTTGTATTTAAATAGTTTTTTGTGTTATATTAACCTGGTGTACAATAAAGAGTATATAAATAAATAATAAATAAATAAAAGCTTTTTAACAAAAATAAAACCAACTTCAAATTGTCTATCTCCGAAGTTCTTCATCAAATCTTCACAAAATTTAAATGGGACCACTTCAAAAGAATACTCTTTCAAACAAAAAAATAATCATTAAAATCGGTTCACAATTAGCAAAGATATTGCGGAACAAACATATAAAAAAAACATACAGTCGAATTGAGAACCTCCACCTTTTTTTGGAAGTTGGTTAAATACAGTCTTAAACTCATGTGCTTTTTAAAAAAAATGTGAGATATTATATGTGTAGTGGAAGGTCACTGCTAATAGTTTCATAGCTAGTAGCATTAACTACAAAAAAAAAATTAATAAATATCTTTCTCATTCAGGACTTTGAAGCCCTCACTCCTAACTTGATGGCACGCACTGTGGAGACAGTAGAGGGTGGAGGCCTGATTGTGTTCCTGCTTAAATCAATGGACTCCTTGAGACAGTTACATTCAATCACCATGGATGTCCACTCCAGGTAAAGTTTGATTCACAATTATTTTCAAATAACATATTATAAGCATAATGTAATTCTAAGGCTGGCTATACACCTGTAAGTTTTCCTCACGCATGTCTCTTACGTAACTAACTTACGATTTGCAAATGTAAACTGTCTTGTAAGTAGTTTATCGACTGATAAGTAAAGTTGAATCAATTGTCATAAGTAACTTAGGGAACGTACCCATACTACGTGACCCATTTTTTACAACTTTTTACCCCCCCCCCCCTCGGTGACCACCCGTAGTATATGCCAATACCCCCCCCCCCCCCCTCCCCCTCTAGTTTTCACGTAGTAATTCATAAATATGGTTTTAAATATTATTTTTGCAAAAAGAAAATTAAAAAATTGAAGAAAAATTGGCTCAATGTGCGTCAACGTTGCCACCTGTGAGTTTCAAAAACCGCTAAATGCTGCGCGCCATATTTGAATATAGCTCGTAAAAGCGCGAGATTTCCCTAGAGGATATTGACTTCGTGACGAAAACCTAAGCCCCCCCGCCCCTGTGACCAAGCGTGGTATTTTGAATACCCCCCCCCCCCCCCTGAACGGGTACCGTAGTATGGGTACGTTCCCTTACATAAATTTTACGGAAGCAACTTGCCAATGTAATGGCGGCCTAAGCTAAGCATACATAAAACCAGATGCAATAGTAGAATAAATTACTGTAAAGTATTCCTTAGTTCAATGTTTGTCTATGACAATGGATTTGGGCGTTACATCAATAACATTGCATAGCATACAAGCCTTTTATACACTAAATAAAACACAGGCAAATTCTGTAGTTACAGCACAGATTTTTATTCTTCTTCTTCTCCCTGCCCTTATCCCACACTAGGTGGGGTCGGCACAACATGTATTTCGTAAATCCATGTTGTTAGAGGTTCTGGCTTATTGTTTTATGACTGGCCGCCTGCCTGACATAAACCCTCCTTGGGAGTACTCGTTGCACTGTCGCGCAGGTGATCCAATCTGCTTGCTGATATTATGCACTGGGTCACAAAATGATATGCTTGTCATTCTTATTGTCGACAACTAAGCAGACTATGTTCTTCTTGGTGGAGTATACTTGAAGTTCCTCAACCCACTCGTTCAGTTTTGCTAGGGGCTTTAGTTCTGACACATTGTTAACTAATATACCGTGAGCGTCTAATTTACAGTACAGATTTTTTTTAAAGCTATTTAATTCTCGAAACAGTAGTTTCTGTATTAAGAATCACACTTACTTATTTGCAGATTCAAGACAGAAGCATACGATACAGTAGTGAATCGTTTCAATGAGAGGTTCCTACTGTCACTAGCTGATAATCCTCGATGTTTGGTGCTAGATGACTCTCTCACTGTTCTACCAATATCATCAAAGACAGCCCAAGTGGAGTCAGTTGATGTTGCACCTGAGGTAAATTAACGCTGCTGAATTTACTTTTTCTTTAAGCATAAAATAAAAACATCTATGTAAGAATATTTCAAATGTGACAACTAGTCTTAAATTACAAGAAGTACCTGAAAACTGTCGAATTAAAACAACATAACATCACGCCTGTATTCCCCAAAGGGTTGGGCAGAGGTGTATAGTAACACCCTCATTTCGCTATTATGTTTAAGTCCTATGTAATAGGGGGCGAGCCTATTGCCATCAACCGGGCACACATCCAAACTCCGGGCTGCTACTGAGGAATTCCTCACGGAAAAACCCTGTGACACTGCCCGACCTGGGGATCGAATCCAGAACTTCACGATCAGCAGTGGCGCTTGCAACCAACAAGACAGTTCGAATTAAAATAAATACGTAAAAATGTATCCAATTAAATTTAACATGTTTTCATTGGTTTTAGCGCATCAACCCAAAACTAACTGAGCTCATATCGTCGTTATCGGATTCGCCTCCAGCAGGCCCATTAGTCGCGCTGTGTCGCACGTACGACCAGGCGACTGCGCTCGTCGCTCTGATCAACACGCTCGCTGACAAACAGACGAGGTAAGTCACTTCTAGATATACACGACCTTTACCCTATTAGTTTTCATGTAGGGCAAACGGTGTTAGGATATTGACCACTTCTGGTCGCGTTGTTTGTGTCGCTATCTAGCGCCCGAAACCATTTTGAGGTGCACCTGGCTACATACACGGGCTTCTGAATGGTAACTAGATGTGTCAACTCTGTTTAATGGTCAATGACGTTATTAATTGACATCACTGGTATTTAGGCTTTCTTTTATGATATTCTTACTGCAATAGCGCTCTCTTAGAAAACCAAAGCTAGTAGGCTAGTTGTCGCCAGATAGGGGCACCGCTCTTAGAAAACCAAAAGCTTCAAACTCTGTTCTGAAGTCTGGTCTGTCTGCAGTTAGAAGATCATCTAGCCCCCTTGCACCGTCAGTCTTGACGGTGAAAGGTATAAAATGTAACACAATCATAACTGCCAAGAGGGGCACGTGGCTAATTTCCAACCGCGCCGATCATACGATTTAAGAGGTTAAGCTAAGCTTGCCACGGTTAGTCTGTGGATGGGTAACCGTTCGTTACACATGGAGGCACCTCCGTGCCTCGGTCGGAGAGCACGTTAAAAATTCGGTCCCGGGTGTCATACGAATACCTGTGACAGTCGTTACGGGAAGTCAGAAGCCCGGAAGTCTGACAACCGGTCTAACCTTAGGATATCGGCATTGCCCTGTAACTGGGTTGCGGAGGACTGATGGCAGTTGCTCCGTGTAAAATACTGGTATTCAGCCGCATGTGGTTAGACTGGAAGCTGACCCCAACAGTTGGGAAAAGGCTAGGCAAAACAAACAATCAACAGCAAAATTTTTGCTCAACAATATCTTTACTTCTTCAGGCCTCCTCACTGCTTAACCGCCGCTCGAGGTCGCGGCAAGTCCGCCTGCCTCGGCCTCTCAATCGCTGCAGCCGTATCTTTAGGCTACGTCAACATCTACGTCACGTCCCCACACCCAGAGAACTTGATCACGTTATTTGAATTCCTGCTCAAAGGACTGGACGCGTGCTTATATCAGGAACATATTGATTACAATATTGTTAGGTCGACGAACCCGGATTTCAAGAAGGCTATTGTAAAGGTCAATATTGCTAGGAACTCGAGGCAGACTGTACAGGTGAGAAATAAACAATTTGTTATCCAAAATGTAGAAAAACAAAATCCGTTGTAAAGTCATTCAACATCACATTACACCATTTACTCGGTAAAAAAAAACAGACTAAACTACTGCGCACCTTCCTTTAAAATTGCATGTATTTAGATAATACAATTATCAATATAAATTCTAAATATAGACTCTTCACAAACTTATTTCTTTGCTATTTAAATATTGCAGAAAGGACACGGCCCATCTCCCATACATCGTTGGGCCCACAATTTGTTGAACCGTTACAAGTTTCAAATTAGTGTCATTTGATAGATTCAAATATAAGCTTTAAGCTGCCTTAGTTTCAGTTTCATTGACAGTTGCATAATCAAGATATATGGACTCGAATCTAAGGTTAGGTTATATTAGAGATTGTGTTATTTAACAATATATTTTGCAATAATCAATCTGGTAATGTTCAGATGACTAATAGTACACTCTTGAGATAGGTTTCCAATGTATAAAATAAACCGACTTAACAGATTGAATGATATACAGCGTCTAATGCATACCTACTTATAAACACAAATTAGAAGTCAGCTTAATAAGACCCAACCCGGTAGAAAATGAAACAAAGTTATGGATTTTGTAAATATATTGTAAGATTAAGGTAAGTACTTCTATCTATTTATTAATCCTAATAATTAATCTTACATGCCATGTCAGATACCTAGTTTTTAGTGGGCAGATAGGTTTTTGATTCCCAGGTAAACTATAATGTGGAAATAGATTAGTTTTAAATATGTACTTAAAGAAAAGACACATTTTGTAGGTAGTCATTCTCCTTTATTAATTCATTCACATTAGTCATTCGTCTTCTTCAACAAACAAGCTAGTCTTCCCGTTATATTGCAGCGAGAAGTTGCATTACCGCAATTAATGCAGTTGTCCATCACAATAGGTGGTATCGAAGTCCGAAATAACAATATAATATACCTATATATATACACAAGGTTAGTCGGCAAGGGGGTACTAAGCCGAAAGGGTGTTAAGGTAACCATAATAATGGATAACTTTTGTTCTACAACTTTCCCCAAAACTCAATAGTTTAAGAGAAATAGGTTTTCAAAGATTTCTTAAAAAATATGCTAAAATATCGATATATATAATAATAAATATAATATATATATCGATATTTATTGTAAAATATCGAATTCGTATCAATTTCGATATATTTTTAACGCAACTCTGGTTTCGTAGTTAATGTTACTAAATACTCCTGGCATGTTCTTCGCTTAATGTTTATTTTGAAAAATATCGCCACAATCTTCATGAAATGCATACTATTTTAATCGTGTGAATTATTCTTTACGAATTTTGAATGTTTTGGGAATATGTATGAATAATCATGCGAAAAATGACGATATATCGATATTTTTCACTCGATAATTATCGATACTATATAAAAATATCGATATGATAAATATCGATATATTTTGTTCACTTGCCCATCCCCAGAGCGAATTAGAAAATGTTTTTTTCATTTAATGTCATTTTTATTTTGACTATGACATTTGTTTAAGGACTGGACTCATTGCATTTTTAGCAATTCCACGACGGAATGCATGATTTCAACAAAAAACACAAACATTTCAAAAAATGATTTTCTATATTTTGCAACTGTAAATTAAAATGATTTTTTGTGATTTTGGTTTACCATAAAATAAAGTATTTTTTCCGTATTGTTTTTTTTTCTGTAACACGCTGGGCCCAAGAATGGGCAGTGTCCTTTGAATAACTCATTCTAAGTTCTGCAACAACACTAAAATTCACTCTACTAAAATCAACATTAGAATTTTTCGTCATGATGTCTTGCTTTTGTTGTGATAAATACTCAAACGTACTTAGCTTATATATTACCATAATGGTTTTAACCAACATTTTATCTTCCAGTACATAACCCCAGACGACCACTCCCTCCTGTCGGCCGCGGACTTGGTGCTCGTAGACGAGGCGGCCGCCATCCCGCTGGTGCACGTGTCGGCGGCCGCCCAGCGCGCCCCGCTGGCGCTGCTGTCCTCTACAGTGTCGGGCTACGAGGGCACGGGCAGGGCTCTGTCGCTCAAACTGTTCGCGCAGCTGCAGACGCAACACAACGCGCCTCCTCCTGTAAGTAATACTTGGCCCTAGCAGACGAGGCGGCCGCCATCCCGCTGGTGCACGTGTCGGCGGCCGCCCAGCGCGCCCCGCTGGCGCTGCTGTCCTCTACAGTGTCGGGCTACGAGGGCACGGGCAGGGCTCTGTCGCTCAAACTGTTCGCGCAGCTGCAGACGCAACACAACGCGCCTCCTCCTGTAAGTAATACTTGGCCCTAGCAGACGAGGCGGCCGCCATCCCGCTGGTGCACGTGTCGGCGGCCGCCCAGCGCGCCCCGCTGGCGCTGCTGTCCTCTACAGTGTCGGGCTACGAGGGCACGGGCAGGGCTCTGTCGCTCAAACTGTTCGCGCAGCTGCAGACGCAACACAACGCGCCTCCTCCTGTAAGTAATACTTGGCCCTAGCAGACGAGGCGGCCGCCATCCCGCTGGTGCACGTGTCGGCGGCCGCCCAGCGCGCCCCGCTGGCGCTGCTGTCCTCTACAGTGTCGGGCTACGAGGGCACGGGCAGGGCTCTGTCGCTCAAACTGTTCGCGCAGCTGCAGACGCAACACAACGCGCCTCCTCCTGTAAGTAATACTTGGCCCTAGCAGACGAGGCGGCCGCCATCCCGCTGGTGCACGTGTCGGCGGCCGCCCAGCGCGCCCCGCTGGCGCTGCTGTCCTCTACAGTGTCGGGCTACGAGGGCACGGGCAGGGCTCTGTCGCTCAAACTGTTCGCGCAGCTGCAGACGCAACACAACGCGCCTCCTCCTGTAAGTAATACTTGGCCCTAGCAGACGAGGCGGCCGCCATCCCGCTGGTGCACGTGTCGGCGGCCGCCCAGCGCGCCCCGCTGGCGCTGCTGTCCTCTACAGTGTCGGGCTACGAGGGCACGGGCAGGGCTCTGTCGCTCAAACTGTTCGCGCAGCTGCAGACGCAACACAACGCGCCTCCTCCTGTAAGTAATACTTGGCCCTAGCAGACGAGGCGGCCGCCATCCCGCTGGTGCACGTGTCGGCGGCCGCCCAGCGCGCCCCGCTGGCGCTGCTGTCCTCTACAGTGTCGGGCTACGAGGGCACGGGCAGGGCTCTGTCGCTCAAACTGTTCGCGCAGCTGCAGACGCAACACAACGCGCCTCCTCCTGTAAGTAATACTTGGCCCTAGCAGACGAGGCGGCCGCCATCCCGCTGGTGCACGTGTCGGCGGCCGCCCAGCGCGCCCCGCTGGCGCTGCTGTCCTCTACAGTGTCGGGCTACGAGGGCACGGGCAGGGCTCTGTCGCTCAAACTGTTCGCGCAGCTGCAGACGCAACACAACGCGCCTCCTCCTGTAAGTAATACTTGGCCCTAGCAGACGAGGCGGCCGCCATCCCGCTGGTGCACGTGTCGGCGGCCGCCCAGCGCGCCCCGCTGGCGCTGCTGTCCTCTACAGTGTCGGGCTACGAGGGCACGGGCAGGGCTCTGTCGCTCAAACTGTTCGCGCAGCTGCAGACGCAACACAACGCGCCTCCTCCTGTAAGTAATACTTGAAGAGAAGATTAACATTTTAGTTGGCATTTAGCAAAACAAAGCTGTAAAATTTGAATCGGTTAAAATCGTGTAACATACTATGTTTGCCAACCAAGAATAGTACTGCCAAGACGCCATTTTGTTCCGCTATACTCGTGAACTTCATTACCAAAGCGTAAGGGTATGCAAAAAAGTAAATAAAGAAATTATACTCAGTTCAATTATTTTTTGTTCACTTGTTTGGTATTCCTAATCAATTTTACGCCAAATTAATTACACAGTACATAATTATATTATTATTATGGCGACATGTTAGGGTGACCAGTAGCATTTCGTGAAGTTAAATATATAATTATATTGGTTCATTTTTTTATGAATACTGCTTCCAAATATTATTAATTTATCCAAAATTATCTATTTATGGAATTCAAGAAATAACATTTTATAAAAATTAATATAAATAATAATGACATAATCATTGACTTGTAAAAGTGTCTGTAACAGATTTATTTACAGAAATAAAAATCATTTATCAATTAAATCTATGAATAAAAAAATATAACATTTTTTTCAGTTTTTTTTTTTGCTTTCCGTACTAATTTGACAGCTATCGTATGAAGTTGTAGCAAGCGCGATCCTATTCTTAGTTGGCAAGCATAGTACTAATTTTGATTTAGACATTTAACAACTATTATGAATTTCTCAAAACAGAAAAAACTAATAATTTTACAATACCATATCAACACGAATTTATAGTCAACTGCTGGCTTCAAGCTCAATGCTACATCTTTCTCATTAATTCTAGACATGGCTATACCTTCTAGATCCATCTGCACTTACCGGAATAGAATTGGTCACACCCTTCCCCGCATTAGATGTCGTAAAAGACTAAGGGATGATGTCAAGAACATCTGCAAACTGCATCCGCCAACCAATATGACCCCATCTGGCTCATTGTAGCGATCATTGAAGTGTTTATTTAGCGTTAGACATTTACGAGCTAACACAACTTTATTTTCGCAGATAAAACTAGAAGAACCCATTCGTTATCGTTCAGGCGATTCCATAGAGTCGTGGCTGAATTCCCTCCTGTGCCTGGAGGCCCCGGCACCTGGTGCGGGCGCGGGAGCCCCGCCCCCCGCCTCCTGCGAGCTGTATCGCGTCAATAGAGACGCGCTGTTCTGTTATCATAAGGCTGCTGAAGCATTCTTGCATAGACTGGTTGCCATTTATGTTGCCAGTCACTATAAGGTAAGATATTAACTATTTCGTCACAGTGTAACAAGATTCAGCTTCCAGTGTAACAATATGTGATACAGCAACAGTAACACGAAGCAATTACCATCATCTGACCTTCATAACTTATCAAAGATACCACAGTACATGCTGTCATAGGTATTCGTGTGACAACCGAGACTAATAACTTCGTGTTCTTCGAGGTACTATCTTCAGTATTGCAACACATCCAACAAACGACCGCCATTATTAAATCTTATAGAACTTTTGATCTGCACGATAACTCATTATTAAGCCTCAACCCCCTCTCATTTAGAGCTGTAGCTAATTTCGAAAATAATTAAATCACTGCATTAATCGTATTTTCTTAACAGAACAGTCCCAACGACATCCAACTCCTAGCGGATGCGCCTGCGCATTGCCTGTTCGTGTTACTAGCACCCACACCGCCGAACAGCACGTCCATGCCAGAGATACTTTGCGTCATTCAGATGTGTCTGGAAGGCAACATATCTGATAAGTAAGTGGGTCAAACTTATACGTGTTTAGGAGGTTAACGCCCATTGCAGACTCTTAAGATTTATTTATTGATAGTCCCTATATTAGATCAGGGAAGTATGTCCCAAAAGGCAGGAAGCTTCTTATCAACCCTGGATGAAACTAAGCTGTCAATTATGACAAGTCCCGACAAATTCATATTTTTTTTTATTCTATGACAACACCATTTCTATCTCCTTAACTTTATTATATTTTAAAAAGACTTCTTTCAAACGGACTTCAGAAAATGTACAAGCTATTTGTGGATAAACGTGGAGTTACCAACTGATCTTCTAAGGCATCCAAGATTAATCAAAGTTATACAGAATGGTGTACCTGATAATGTTGACCCGATACTGTCATATTTTACGGGAGATACTTCTTTGACAAAGACCTTACAAACTCACGGCACATTTCAATAATGTGGCATACGTTTTCAGGTCAGTCCGCGATAGTTTAGGCCGCGGTCGCAAGGCAGCCGGTGACCTAATACCGTGGAACATTTGCGAGCAATTTGGAGATAAGGACTTTCCCAAACTGTCGGGAGCCAGGGTCGTGAGGATAGCTACACATCCATCTTATCAACGGGTTTGTATTCATTTGTTAATCGCATTATACAGCTAGAGTCGAAAAAAATACTAGAAAAGTAAACGGGTGTTTAAGAGGAAACGCGGGCTGCAAAATATTAATAATTTGAATAGGTTTTTGCGATCTGCTTCCGTCCCACACCTCCCGCAAACCTTCCCAATTGAGCGCGAAAGAGACACCTGCATCTCGGACTGATTTCTCCTGTGCAATATTAGCGAAATCGTACTTTCGTATTTCCCTGTTTCCTTCTTCAAGTCTGGACCGATTTGAATTATTTTTTCTGTAATAATTTAAGAAAGACTTTGGTTGTGTCTGTATGTTTTTCTTTTATTTTTTATATTCGTCAAATTTATGCCAGATGTTTGAAAACCGTGGTAAAACCGGTCGATTTTTGTAAAGTTTAAACGTTTCTAGTTCTTTTAATAATGAATTTATTGACAAAAACAAAACATAGGGACATAGTCGTGGTAGATATTATATCATAATATGGTAAAAAGTATTTGCTCTAGTGACATTATCCAAGGAGGAAACTGAGGAATACGTTTGTATGGATTAAATGCCGACCGCATTTCTTCTTAACTAGATAATTAATGTTCGTGAAGGCTTAAAAAAGGTTATACCAGCCAGCCAGCAGTATTTAGGCTAGCAATTCAATTACCTACAGTCAACGACAGGTCGACATGGCAATTTTCTAGTCATTTTCGATACACAAGTACGAGCAAAGCAACACCGTGAGCGAGATCGAAATCGATAAACGCGGTCGATGCCGACTAGTGCAGCGCTAACACAAAGATGTCGCGGGTGTGCGGGGCGTGTGTCCTAACACGACGAACCTCATACCCCGATTGCAATGTGTGTGCTGTCGTTGACTGTAGATGACTCGATTAGTTGTCTTCCGTCAGCGAGAGGGTGCACAGAGCTAAAGAGGTTGTTGTCTAAGCTGGAAGCGAATCCTCCTTACTGTGCAGTGGCTGAGCGATTGGCTTCTGCGCGCCAGGTCGTGTGTTCGATTCCCGCACGGATCAAATATTTGTATGGCCTATAAATAGTTGTTCCGGGTCTGGGCATTTGTGCATGTGAATATTTGTGTCTGTAAACGCACCCACGATACAGAAGAAATCCTAGTGTATCGATATAAAAAAAAGAATAATGATTCATTTTTTTCTTTTTCACCATCAATTTATTTTTTATCCGTAACAAATAAGCAAATAAGCTCCATTTTCCCACAACAGATGGGATACGGCAAACGCGCATTACAACAGCTAGCCGCGTATTACTCGGGCGACATACCATGTTTAGATGAAGAGCATTCCGACGATGACGACGCAGGCGCTAACGGTAACAGTAACACGTTACAGACGGAGACTATCGTGCCTAGGTAAGAACTAAAGAACATTTATTTAGTAACCGTCTTTGTTCTAAAGAACTCTTTGATTTAATCTAAAACTAGCAAAGTTTACAGAACAGTACTACAAGTTTAAATAATTGACCCCATAACTCTTAGGGTTGAACCACATCTGTCACCATGGAATCGCGTTTCTTCATGCTCTATCCTTTTCTGTCGCTCAGGAACGTCATTTAATAGAGCGAGAAAGACAGCGTGAGTGCTATCGCGTGCGGTATCACGATGTTTTTCTCGTTCTATTAGCCGACTCCGTGCTGACAGATGTGGGTCAACCCATATCCTTCGTAGACTGTCAAACACACTACATTATAAAGCCTTATCGTTACTCGGTTACCTTTAATAACTTGAAACTTTACTTCGTATCACACAAAATTAAAGAGAAAATGTTGTTTATTTTACTTTTCAGAGCAAAACCACCAACTCTGCTTAAACGTCTAACAGAAGTGCGAGCAGAACATCTGGACTACTTGGGTACCAGCTTTGGACTCACCGAGGAACTGCTCAAATTCTGGAAGTCACAGAAATACGTGCCCGTGTATCTCAGGTAGGTTAATAACATAACAGTTGATAAATTTGTGTACCTAAATTCTGACAATTCATATACAACACGGTAATATTAACGTGACTTCCTCATTTACCGGGACTAATTCCAATTTAAAACCCGATATCATTATTGAAAAACATATTGCAGTTCACACAAATATTATCTTTAAAAACAGTTAAACAAAGTTCATTTCAGAATGACAAAAACAATTGCAAATGTAAATACAAAATTTAAGTTACAACGAAAACTACACGATGTGTAGTGAAATTAAGGTTACTGATTAGTTAGTCGATTTACACTAGGAGAGTTTCTCGGAGCCAGTTTCGTCTGCTTTTCTCCCCGAAAAAAATAAAGTCAGAACTAGTCTCGCTTCGAGAAACTCCTAGTTCAAATCAGCTTTTAAAAAAACATCTCAAAATGTTTATTCCTCACAGCCAAAAAGCAAACGAGTTAACAGGCGAGCATTCCTGCATAATGCTGCGAGCATTGCGCGATGCCGGCTGGCTCAGTGCTTACAGCGCCGACTTTAGACGGAGGCTGTCGCGTCTGCTGCCTCGGGCTCTAAGAAAGCTGCCCGCTTCGCTCTGCCTGTCCACACTCATTAATGATAGCGCGAAAATAGAAAAGCCTAGTGAGTACTGACTTTTAAGTATGCATCATCTTCCTGCCCTCGTCCCGAGTTACTTGGGGTCGGCGCAATATGTTTTCCACTTCCATTCTTCCTTCTCAGCCGTCACATTTACTCCCTTTTCCTTCATATCTTCCCTGTCACAATCCATCCATCTTTTCTTTGGCCTGTCTCTCCCCCTCCACTATCACTCTCTTAGTCGCATGCTTTTCATCCCTCCTCATCACATGCCCTATAAGACAAATGATGGCCTTTCAACTTTTCTGTCACTGGTACCACTTTCGGCCCACTGGTGAGGGAGTTCCCTCTACTATATTTATTTCTTACTTTATCCATTCGAGTCACTCCACACATCATCGTTCTGAGTATACAGGATGGAAAAAAATTAAGCCCCCTTGAGGGAAAGTACTTTAAATAATGAAGATAGCTAATTTTACTCAAAGGAGACCTAATTGTTTTAAAAACAATAAAAACTGTTGCCTTATTATAAAATATTCCTTTCTACAGCTCTAACAAAACATCTAATAGAACAACAACTCTCGGGTCACGACTTATCTCGTCTAGAGGCGTACTGCCGACAACAAGCCGACTATAGACTTATCACGGACCTGTTGGCGCCGCTGGCTTACCTCGTATTCCACGCACAAACTTCAGTGAAGCTGGATGCTATACAACAAGTGAGATAATTATCTATTCTATTTCGAAGTTTGTGTGTTTTCGTTTTTAAGCTATAGTTTTCCTGATCTTAACTACTTCGTAAGTTTATTAATCCTTGATCTGGTGAGTTTCAGTTTCAAAGAGGTTGCTATCGGACTTCCATAAGTAAAAAGAGAAACAATAGAAACTCAGCTTTAACAGTGAGATGTTATCCGTGCACAATCATGTGCTTGCTGCTGCACATTTCTTTAAGGTTTTAAGCCCCGGCTACACACTCCATCTTGCCTGCGTTCATACCTGTGCAAACCAATTTGCGCAATTAAGTGCATGCGTGTGGACGGCAAGACGGTAGCTCGCGCAAGCCCAAAAGCGCGGCTCGTATAATCGTTGACTTGCTAAAGATTGGACTTAACTGCGGAGGTAAAACGGAGCGTGTAGCTGGAGTTTTATGGTCAAAGCACACATAGCAACTCGGAAAGGCATCGTCACCGTATCGTCTTTCGCCTCGCCGTTAAACAGGCGTCAACCTAACGTAGCAGTAACAGTAGTGTGCTGCAGGCAGCCGCGGGAGGGGTGAGAGGGGCAAGGGTGGACGAAGAGACGTAAGCTCGGGTACGGAGAGACGTAAGCGCGGGGGGGACGAGCCGTAAGCGCGGGAACCAAGGTGACCACGCACCGCACCGCGGTTCGTGAGCTTGTCCCGAGGCGAAGCGATTACGTTACGATTCGGATTAGTGTGCGTTGCAGTAGGGAGTTTCATACAAAGAATACTGAACGGCTCGAGTTGATACGGTGATGATCCCTTTCCGATTGATATGTGTGCTTTGACCTTTAGTCGCCTCTTACGAAATCCATTAATAGAGATAGATACTGGAGTTACTTATAAGTTGAAAAACATGCATTATAAAACCAGAAACGTACATTTGAATTAACAAAACAATGTCTATCATTCTCAGGTCATTTTTATAGCGATGGGCTTCCAAATGAAGGACGTGAACGATATAGCGTCAGAACTAGGCCTCCCCGGCTCTCAGATCCTCGCGAAGTTCTACGAAGCGTGCAAGAAGATTAACGCTTCCCTAAACGCCGTTCTAGAAGATTCTGTGGCCAAGGAAATCGGCATTGAAGACAAGAATGCAGACGATGTCAACATGGGACCTGTCAAACAGAGTCTGCAGGCTGAGTTATCGAAGGCTTCTAAGGTAATCATTTGTGCTGTTTTAGTGTTAAATGTAGTGTTGTGGTTTAGAAATAAATGATTGCAGTATGTAGATTTTTTTGGTGTTTTATTTAGTTTCCATCATTTTAATTCCGGATTGCATTTTTTGTTTCGATCTCGAGATAAATCTAAATTATGTGATGTGTAAAATATTTTCAATAAACTCTTCTAAATTTCTTAGATAATAGTGTCGATTCTGTTGTGCACTTTGACAGGACTAAACTAAACTAAGGGTGTTTGTCTCTTTCTGTTTCAATAGAAAAAGAAAGTGACAGTTGCGTTTAGTCTAGTTTAGTACTGTTAAAATGTACTACAGAATCGTCACCAATATACAACATTTTCGTGTAGTTTATTTCACTAGCTGTTTCAGCATTTAAAATGGCTCTAGTATTTTAAAATATATTTTTAGCTAGATTTATTACCTCTAAACCGCTTTGTTAAAAAAATGCGCTCTTTTGCAAGCGTATGACTAAATCTTGTTTTGCTATGACTTCCAAAATGGGCTAGCCGAACCTTAGACAAAAATATATCAATAATTTCTTTAAACTTTGTAACATTCAGGATTTGGAGCGCAAGCAACGTAAGGAGCTGTCACGTCTGATGGGCGAGGACCTCGCGCAGTACCGCATCAAGGGGAGCGACCTCGACTGGGGACAGGCACTCGCCGGCACCAACAAAAAACAACTTGTGTCCGTCAAGAGGTTTGTACTACTTTTACTTCTCTATTTCTTATTTTTAGAAGATACCACGCGTATCCTTAATGATAATATTTTCATCGTATCGTAAGGCGACCCACTGTTTACCAGGCCCGCCGCTAGCTGTTTCGTCGCCCGCGTGCAATACCGAATGAAAAAGATTAATTCCCAAGCGATACTTGGACGATTTTTTTTTAGACGCTCCCCTCACACTTTCTATTACTCCTGTATCTTGAGTGACACAAAATCCAAAAAATTGAAATTGGTCTCAATTAGATGAGTCGCTCGCCGCCCCCTGGGTGTGCCGCCCGCGTGCGGTGCACGCCCTGCACGCCCGCTTACGGCGGCCCTGCTCTTTACACTTCCTTGTATACTTTGTCCAATCCTCTGTTAATATCATTGGGCCGTTGACTAATGAAAGTGCTGCAAATTTTAAACGACATTATATTTTACATTATATTCAAATAATCGCTTATCTGAATAAAAAATAGTCATTCACAATACTGTGCCGAAAACCGACTTATAACACACTATGCTACGTGTCGCGAAATTACTTGCTCTTTGGCCACATTTGCATTATTCGTGCAGTCACATGCTTATTCGTACCAATAAGCATGTAGTGTCAGGTGCAAAAAGACTGCCTAAAAACCTTGCAAATCCTTTTGTAATAAATCGTTCCCCCCTCTAATTTCCAGTGGCGAGAAGCGTCTAGGTGATGACAGCAAAGAGATCGACGACCTCATAGAAGCGCACTCGCAGAAGAAGAAGAAAAAGAAGAAGCATGTACGGAATCAAGAGTAATAAACGTTGTTGATTATGTATGTTAGTTTTATTTGTTAGAACTTAACCTCTTCTAGACGTAAGTAATGCGAGTGATGCATTACATGTAATATTACTCGACCGCGTACTGTAATATCACACATTACTCAGCTAAATTAAGCATCACACATCACATCACACTAACTGTTAAATTTTATCATTTAAATGGTAAACATTAGTAATAAAATATCAAAACGAGAATTTTTCTATTTGAAATAATAATATTATGAAGTATTAAGCCTATTACTTATTAACAATAACTTTTTTCGGAGCAGTAATATCACCACGAAACATCTCATCACTCGCTGCAATATTATAATTTAATATGTTCTCTTATATTATACTATTACGCTCGAACATTGAATTACAATATCAGAGGAGTGATAGTTCGTTATCGCATGGCGCGACATCACATGTGATGTTTAAAGTGATGATAAATTGTAATATTTCGCGGCACGAAATGTAATGACATATACATCACTTCGTGGTGCACTGTTGAGCGCATGTCTACAGTATTCATTGGTGTATATTATGATATCTATGGTACTATGTTGTTTGACCCTGTTAAAGTAGTAAATATAGTATTAAAACGACTGCAAAATACACTTCCGCTTCCTTTCCCATTCACCCAATATCCTTCTTAGCTTCTTATATTCAATCATCAACTCACTCTCTCATTCGTTCCAACAACCCAAAAGTGCGGCCTTTTACCGGCTCCGAACAAAATCCCCTATTACTATACTACTCTGACAAAATCTCTAAAAACATTGTGAAGTGATCTATTTTAAGCGTAATTCATACATTACGGGACGTCCCAGAACAATAGATGCACCTACATCAAGTAAGAACGAGACCAGGAACCGTGAGTACCTTTCCATTGCTTTCCTATCCGTTTTTCCGTATTGTGCATTTGGTTTACCTACCTACTTATAGAAAATTAACTTGTGGTAACAGTCAACAATCGAAGGTAATCTTGAACATAAACAGAACTCGCATCAACCACCAACAGACCCTATAAGAAATTGTTATTAAATATATCTATTTCTAACATTCTGGGCCTGGTTTCTGTAGATATATAATAAATAATAAAATAATTTTATTTGCTCAAACAAAATTTGCACAGATTACAATATTAAGGTACAAAAGAATAATACATCACGCAAGGCAGAAAAGATTTAACGTTGGTACCTGTACTAATGTAAACATTGTGTCACAGGTACCAGCGCCTTCCGTTAGTTTGTTACAATTTATTAGGGATGTTATACAAAAATGTTGACAAAGTAATATTTTGAATGTGAAATTAATACTACAATTTAAAACTTTAGAAATTGTTAAAAAGACGTGCAATATTCATAAAACAACGCAAAAAAATTCGCATATGTTAGAAAAAAGTGTATGTGTGAAGTGTGTGTGAGTGAGTGTAGTGTGAATGGGCGTAACATGTAATTAAGGAACCAAGGTCAACAAATAACTTTTAGTAGTTCTTCAGTTTCTTTATAATTTAATTTTTGTAGCCAGCTTTGTGTCACTGTTTTACATTCTTTCTTTGGAAGGGGGTAGATGTATATAATTTTGTTAATTCGGTTGTATAACCTAGCTCCAATTATGTAGTAACTTCCGCTAGCAAGGGTCGTTTTATGGGATTCGATTTCACAGATCTTGTCTTTCCTACGTGTATTACTTGGTATAAATGCAATTGACACATGCTTATGTAGTATGGTTTGAAGCACAAAAAGCTGCCTGACGATTAGTACAGAACATTCTTGATATAGAGAAGTAGTAGAATATCTTCGAGGTTTGTGTGATAGTACCTTCAAGACAGCTCTCTGCGCTCTTTCCACCTTAAGCATGAATTTAGCAGCAGCACCACCCCAAGCAACGATGCAGTAAGACAGAACGGATTGCACTAAGGTAAGATATACCAGTTTTAAAATATCGGCATTAGCCGAGTTTCTTATTTTTTTAATTATATAAATAAGCTTCCTTGTGCGACCAGTTAGTATTTCTATATGCTTATCCCATCTGAGGTGTGCATCAATTTGGACTCCCAGGTACCTAATGTCTGGTGTATGTTTTAGTGCAATACAGGTGCAACCCGGATTGGCACGTTTGCAGTCATGAGCTCTTATTTGAAAGCTATTTGGGGGCTGAGTATTAGAAGACGACGAACAAGTTAAATACTTGGTTTTATCCAAGTTCAAGGTGAGAAGATTTTCAGCAAGCCAGGGCATCACCACGGATAAAGCATGTTCAGCAGAGTCATAAGCAAGTTCCCAAGTCTCAGCATGTACCACTAAGGCAGTATCGTCCGCATACGTAATTATTTTACAATTTTTTATATTAAGTATATCATAGTTAGAAAAGTAGTTTAGTAATGTAGAATTTCGTAACTCTATCATATTTTGTAATTAGAAAGGGACAAGGATAGTGAAGAAAACGACAGGTTCAATAATAATTTCTATAATTATTGTAATATAAAAAAGTGTTGGTAGTTATTCAACCCTTGGAATAGACAATAGATATTTCCTCTTAAACATAACAAATATGAGTGCGAGCGGTGCGGCGAGTGCAGCGGGTAGCCGCGCTCGTAAAAAAATATCATTTTTTAATCCGACCGTGCGCGCGCATCGCACTCCCCCGCCGCAGCGCCACACGCATACTTCTATACCATTTTATTACAATATAATGTGATCTAAGAAAAATAATATTTTCGTCTAACGCCCGATACGGGGCGTCTGGTAAACAATTTTATACTATAATTTGTTTGTCCCTTATTTTAATACACGCGTTCTACTCGTTACAAATGTACGTAACATCGGCTCGTGCCGCTATGTGTGTTACAGCGAAGGCCCGACGTTGGTCTGCTCGCTCGGCGTACTCTGCGATACTCTACGGCAGCTGATAGAACACTTGAGGTCGTATTGCAGATGAAACGCGCGAGCTCCGACCTCACCCCGACGGATTCGCATCAACTCGATCATATTTACCACAAATCCACCGCGAGAGGCCGCCACTTACATTTGCTCTAATATTTGTTAACATACGAAGACCACCTCCGTACTTTACGCTATCATATCGAGAATAAAAACATCCACTACAAAACATAATTTAGAATATCATTAACATTAGCTGCTAGTATTGTTAAGTTAAACGTTATGGGATTTCGTTAATTTATACACTAGTATTTTCTCACTTTTGACTTGCGGGACACTTTCAATAGTTGAAGGAAGTGAAAGAAGGAAGAATGATCAGAAAAGATACAAACATAACAGACAATTATAACGGTTTCTGAACACACACAATCTTGCTAAGCTAGGACACTTAAAACAAAGTTTTCTTATATTAAATATTGGTGTTTAAGATTAAAAGTATCCCGTAGTAGATAACTTTGGCTAAGCGAGACGACACAACGGGAGTGCGGACGCCCGCAGAGCGTGCGCGTGAAACTATCAGACATAGATACATAGGTACAGAGTAATTGAGAAGGAATTGCACTTAGGAAAGGATTCGCGACTCTTGGCACTTCGACTTACGCTAATAATTTGTCTCGGACATGTAGAGTTAACTCAAGAGATAGGAGAGCGAGAGGAAACGTGCGATGTACAGCGATAGATTTGTAGAAAGTGAGCGCCACGCAATCGCACTCGTTGTAGAGCTAAGCTAATGGCCCGTAGTTATGTAAAGACTGTATGCGTGATGCGTGCGCGACACTAACGTGAACATTGATCAAACACACATACTCGATACATTCGATTCACTACGTAACTAATTACTTTCACTTGAGATAATATATTATAAAATATAAATATACTTTTAAAACGTCAAGAATTTGAACTTATTGTACGTACATGGTGGTAAGCAGTGTACAGCGTCAGCTCGACTAGTCGGGACTGGGTACTCTATACATATACATCGTTTGATTTATTTACTCGAGAGACACAAAAGCAAATGCACTAGACCTTATTGCCACACTTAAAGTTATTGCTACGACATATACATACCGCTCTACGTATAATATATAATTGTAAATATAATCAATAATCAATCACAACATCCAATAAAACAAAAATATTGTTTAAATATTATTGCATTAATTTAGTTCAACTATAACTCAGAAGGGGTTCTCAGTTAAACCACTGTATAATCTCTTTACATTTAGTGCGTTTAGTGTACAGTGCAGTGAATACCAGAAATACTGCGAAGTTAATACTTCAAATCGACATCGATGAAAAATAACGTTACACATCTCTTAACCGCGTCTCAAGATCGAGAGATTCCAAACGAAATTGGAGGCTAAACGATTTGTCACTAAGGCACAATTTAAATTTCCCATTTGAACTTTATTTAACTCTAAAATAAACGAATTCAATTCCCCTTCTCACATCAAAGGCTGTCTGCAGACGCGTCGCGGTGGCGTCGCCCTGTGCTGAGGCTAGCAACTCGTACTCCACATCTAAACAGTTCGGCACGTATCAAAATCACTGCAAAAATATTCAATGTGCGTGTACGACTAATTCATTTACTATATACGACATTCACTTTAGAATTGCGTCGATAGTTTAGAATATACAACGTTGATGTTTTAATGGTTTGCTTACTGGTAACTTATAATTTAATTACTTGGTGTATAAAATCGCTGGCTTTTGTTGCAATGTTATTATTACCTTATTGTAATAGAGATATTATATTATAGATCAGAATCTATAGGTACTTTTGCGTTGGTATGGCAAATGAAAGATGACAACAAACATTTAATTAAGTATAGCAACGTTATAACAGTTTTATAATGTGTTTTAACAGGCATAACTTTAAATATTTGACTAAGTAAATGAGTTGACTGTGTTAGAAGCTCTTGGATACTAAGTAACGAACCACTACTTGAGTATAAAACCCTTTTAGTTAAATTTTATCCAATCTTGGTGTTCTCGACTGAGGTTGCTAGTTTTTGATATAAAAATATACTTAATTTATCGCAAAATAAAGTTTGACTTTAAAGGGTGCTACTAACTAAAGGTTAGAAGTAGCAAATGTCTTATATCTATAGTTGAGCTTAATTTTTGAATCGTTGACAGAGAAACATGATTTAATTTTATTTTGACAAAATCAACATGGAGGTTGATGGTATACTAGAGAAAATGGGATATGAATGATCGAATTCTAACGTTTACCGAACTGGAATCACAGTAGCGGTCGCTACAAGATTTACAGACATTTATCTGGAGTTTTATCGACTCATGTGTGGCTTGTATAACATAGTTTTTATACTACTCATCGCTGGCAGTCTTCCAATTGCCAACATAGTTTAACTTTCAATAAGTTGCTTCGTATGAATGCTGGCCTTAGTAACACTGAGGCGCTGTGCCCATCTAAGTTACATGACGACTATTATGGCGAAAATCTTGAATACGAGTAAATGTTCAATTGCGATCATTCGCGTTGCATAGTATTCAAGCGAGAGTGGTATGTTACACGCCAAATTAGGTAACAAGGAACCTACTTAGGTGAGCACAGCATCTTAAGTAAACCTATTCTAAATGGTTAAGTAACGTCAACTATAAATATAAGTGCAAGTGAATGATCTCTATAAATAGTATCTAATTTATCAATATATCGATCGCTGCGTAAACATATTTATCGCAAAACTATTATTATCTATCGTATACAAAAGCGCGTTGCGTTAGGCCTCTACACACGAGTTGCGTTCGTCGGACGACAGCCGTGTGAGCGGCCTAGAGCAAGTGGGAGCTTGCAGCGGTCCAACACCAATCTAATGACGACACACAGACAACTAGAATTACAAATACGAGCTTCAATGAGCTTTATTAATTGATATAATCTTTGCATACTGGTGTTTGTTATACTGTGGATTCAGTACAGCAGTGATAGTCGTAGGCAGTTTAACATAACATTTTGGCATTCCTTTTTAACTCCGATTTTTCGTACCATTCCTTTGACGCTTGTTTAGTTACTGAAGCGTGTGCTATCGCAGTGGACTCTTGATGTTTTAAAGATCTGGAAGCTAGAACGTCTGTATTGTTTGCCAGTTCCAGTATCCTGTCTATAAGTATTATTGCTTTCATTTACTATTTCAGTAACTACAGACCGTTGTACTTTTATATCGCTTTTCCTATTCTAACGTCAATATATATATATATATATATATATATATATATATATATATATCAATATATAAATGCATACAGTCAATTAATGACTGTTTAACAAAAGACTGATCGTTGTATTGAAATCTGTGGAAGCAGATATATATGAGATATTTTGCATTTATAAATATATCTGCAATAAGTAGGTTTTTTTTTCGATTGGTGTTTTATGCAGGTACATCGTATTATAGTTACGTATCCTACTTATTAACAGTTGAACAGCGCTCTATACTGCCACTATTCTAAATCTTTTAGCGTTTCTCCCATCTCACATATATTGACTGAAACTCGAACTACCGTACTGAATCCGCAATAACTATACTGTATAATAGTGCTTCAAAATTACTCTAAAATCGGCAGCTGAAAAAGACACTTGCTATAAGGCATTACTGACGATCAGATCTGCGCTGAACGACATTATTATTGCGACGATAGCTTGTACAGAACCACAAGCGAGTTGTGGTAATGTGGTGTCTCGAAATGGCAAAATTGACGAAAGGCATTTTGTATTACACTATCACTTAATTAAAGCGTCCGTATCATATAAAAACGCGATCCAACTTTACTGCGTCACAAGCTTCCTTCCATTCATTATAACTAATATTTTGAAAATATCTGAATTGACTCTAATGTCTATATGTCTGCTAGCCACACACCTCTCGTGCAAAACAAAAAGGAAAAGGTAAAATAAAGAAACAAATATAAATCCATACATAAAAATTAATGTATTCTATTATCAATAACATAAGGTATAGTTACACAAATAATAAAATTAGAGGAAAACAAATTTATACATAATTCTTAACGCGAATAAAAAAACAAATTATACATGCTATCAACACAAGATGCTATTAAAAAAAAGAAAACAGTATTTTACAATTTCCTAAAACAATAATTGCCTAATGCTTTCTAACCAGCGCTCACTTGATCATCAACTTAGCATAATAATTGTCAATTTGGTTTCAATTTTAGGGCTCTTTATATTGAGATTTAGAATTTACCTCAAAATGGTCAGAATCATACTACACATGTGCGAGGGAAGAATCAATATAATTAAGTAATCCATTGACACGGTAGGGAGACGGCAGAACAGCACATCTCAGAGCTAAGTGCGATAAATAATAGGGACTTACAGAAATAATTTAAATACGGTAAGGCAGTCAGCAGACTGTGAACTTTATATTAGTAAAATCAGATTTTGGATAACCAACAAAAAATTGAAAGGTTCCATTAAGTATTTTCATAATTGATTAATAATTTGTGGATTCGTAAGTAATAACTCGATCACAGTTCTTTTGTCAATGGTAATTTTGTGATACTTTTAATAATAAGGCCAAACTAATAGCTTAATCACAAAAATAAGCAACAAAACAAAATAATCATGTATTTATAACTCATTATGAACTAGAACGATAACAAAAACCAAGTACATAGACGCGAGTTTCCAAACGAGATGCATTTTATGATTTGTTTGATTCGTTTAAAAAAATAAATAAAAAAAAGTGTTCGTAATTCAAAACGGTTCAAAAATGATTTATAACTAACGCCAATTGTTTGCAAGGCTCGATAAAGCCAGATCTTTGATACGCCTCGCAATAACCTCTACGATTTAAGTAAACTTCGCTTCATGTGCAATAAAATTAAAAGTAATACAATGCCACAATAAATAAAATAATCAACTAAAATTTAAAATAAAACATTTGTGCGGATAGTAAGTACCGATGGTTACGAGATAATGTCAAATGTTGCTGTAAATTTAAGACCAACAAAGAATAACGTAATGTTATATAGTAAATCAGTACGTCCAGGCTTCAGATGTCCATTATCTATCAGTTTCAAAATAATTGTGTGTAAAATGTGCGACGTATATTTCTCTGAACATCATTCCTTCGCGTCAGTCACACGACATTGTTCAAAACTATTACAGTACTATCTTCTTGCACGTATATTTGTCTCACCAATTTAAACTTAGGCGAAACCTTAACTTATATGTTTTATTCTGAACACACTTTACAATAACCGAGCAGTAATGTGAATTTTCTTCCCAATGACCACAATTCTGGCATGTGTGTATTCTATATTATTATTATAACTAAATTTATAACTATCTCTAATTGGAAATATTCCCGGCACTATTTATGTGATGTTTTTAACTAGACTTTTACCATGTGTGAAATGCAGACAGTAGTGTAATGTTATGTAGTTACAATACGATAGGACGGCGGTCATAAGATTTGTTTTATTGCTATATTGACCACCTATTGTCTATAATACCGTGACTAGGGAACAGTGCGGTGTGGACGCACGTCTGGACGTACAGATTTAACAGATAAACATATTAAGTAGAGAAGGTATGCGCTGGCTCGTGCGTCTCCAACAGCGGGTAACTAGCGTAGGGTAAAATAACGGTACCGCGAGAGATTGCTTCAGGGGACCGAACGCGTTAACACCTAAACTATAATATACTAATAACTGAACGCTGCAAGCTCATCTACAAACATTTACAATAACCACTTCATTTAAAAAATAAACAAATCGTGTCTTATTAAAAACAGGATCCCGTGAACTTGCACTCTCACGCCAGGCCTCGACACTTACACATCCGAAACACGCACCATTATACAAACATTATTATGTTAATTTCTCCTTGTCCGCTTAGCTATAAATATAGTTTACATAATATAAATTAAAATATAGAGTGAAAACTACACATTTCTTACAATATACTATGTACAAGGCATCTCTTGTCGCTCCTTAATAACAACGTCTAGCCGTGCGGCGCGGTGCGCTCGCCCCCTCACCTCACTTACTATAAACGTTCATACAAAAACCTATCTGGCACTAACATGTATATTCATTACAAAATGTATAATATAATAATATTATGTATATACAATCACAACATAAATTTGATAAACAACCGAGAGAAATAGATAATATATTGGTGTTACGGACATTTTGTTTCAGAGTCAAATCTGTTCATGTCAAGCATTATATTGTACTCTTTAAAAGTATTAATTAAAATATATTTGAACTTTTTTTTATTATTAAAATGAAAGGAATATTTATTTTGATTTGTTCAGAATTGCGCTTCACGGTCGAAACAATTATGTTTAATGATTTTTATCCTCCATTGCGTTTCGAAGGGCAGTGTGGAATTTACATATAAACGAATCTAGCTCCCCTAACAGAGTATTTATTGTCACTCCCAAAAAATGTGAATAATGCGATAATCAGAGATCAATGACTGTCTTGATCGCGTACTTTAACGATTTCTAAGCGTACAAAATTATAGATCGCCATTGATTACATCGATAATGAAACTACCTGATTTGTCCCCAAATTATTTGATATGTATACGAAAAAATGTTTATATATTAAGACATGACAATACACGGGGTTTTGCTCAATCATTGTTCTGTAAGAGTTCGGTTATCTATGACGTATAGGAACCTGTTCCCTGGAGTATGTTGTTCGCTAAACACTGCATTACTTTGAGTGCGACGATGCGGCAAGATGTGCGTTACACTCGATTATTTAAACTTAATTTCTTATCAGAAGTGTAGCTATCATTTTGTTTCTAATTTACGCAGCTTCGCGTATTCTATGCAATATTCTTAATGTTGGGTACAGACCGAGCTTAAGAACGGCCACAAATGCGGTTTCCTAACTTTCGTTGGCGTTTTCATGTTTTAGTTATTGAACGGACCAAAAACTGTATTAAGATGCATTTTTTTATTTATTTGAAATGGGTTTGCTCTTGACTCTAGTCTAGGTCAGAGGAGACAGAGACAAAGTCTACGATGGAGTGAGCTTACCCAGAAGAAGCCTGTTAACTCTAACTTTGAAGAGATGATTTTTGAGAGATTTGAATGCGTTCGGGAACACAGATGCAGGTAGTGAGTTCCACTCTTTTGCAGTGGGCATTATGAAGGATGTTTGGAAACGCTTAGTGCGAATTGGTGGAATGGCAACTAAGTAAGGATGGTAACTTGCAGTGCGTCTAGATGTCCGATGGTAGAAGGGGGCCGGTGGGATGAGGTTGTGGAGTTCTTGATCACACTCTCCGAAATACAGTCTATAGAAGACCGACAAGCAGGCAACCTTGCGGCGATGAGCCAAGCTGTGAAGCTTGGCATCCACCAGTTTTTCGTCGCCAATGAATCTCTTAGCTCTGCGTTCCACTGAGTCAAGCGCAGCAAGTTGATATTTTGCTGAGCCATCCCAAAGGTGCATGCCTCTCTAAAGGTCAACAACATTGAGCCTGAGTTGGTCTATACCCAGCATAATTTAAGAGCACAAAAACCGAAGCAACAATGACTTTTATTCAGTTTAAGATTATCAGCCTGTCTGTGTAAGTGTTTTTCAGCTAATTTCTACGGCCCACTTTAAGATAAGCGCCAAATCAGTTCTTCCAACCATGATATGATGAGTTTCTGGTTCTAAGAACCCTTCCCACGCCGAGTCATTGTTCTATCTCACTCCGTATGGAAGTCTATTAGTGCGGAAGTATTTTTGCGGTAAGTATCAACTCTATGTTAAGTAGCGACCTTAACGTTTCATGAGGTAGATGAAATATCACTTCATTTCATTGTCACAGTCAATTTTGATAAAATATGCAGCGCGCTGCGCCGCTAGACCAATATGGATTGCTTCTTAAACCAACGATTTGCCTTTCAAGTATTTATCAAAAGTATCTAAACTAATTGTTGTTGTATTCGTCTAGCTAGTGTCCGCCACATCTTGCCGCAGTACCGCACAATAAAATATTAAGTTTAATTCATATATTTTAAGAAATTGGTGTTTTGTTTGTTGTATCGCCCCGTTACATCGTCGAGTGATTACTTTGCGTCGCCGTTGCACTATAATTATACATCTAAACTAAATTATAAATCAAATTACACGTACTTTACTCGCGTAAGTCAACATAGCGAAAGTATAAATCTGTAAATTATTGCGAAGACCTACAAGTGATCCCATACATGTTGAGATATTAATAATATACTCGATTGGCCCACATGCGATCAAAATATTTTTTTTTGTCGTATAACTCCCATTACACTAAGAAACGAGCAATTCGTATATGTGTTCCCGACAGTAAAACATTTCCATTGATAGGGAAGTAAAACTACAACGAAAAACACTTAAGATATGATTAGTCTATCACTTATATAATACAGAGTCGGTAATTAAATCGGACTCGTCGCTCGCCCGTTGCTACGCAACGATGCCTTATATACAATTTTCTTACAAATTTTTACACTTGCTTTTTGGTCATCGATTTGGGAAGAGAACGTAATGCGAAGACTGTTGAGTATAGCGATAACGTAGGAGTGTTGACACCGGCTCCCGTATCGCTCGGACCGAATGTATTGGGCTACATACTTTTAAATGGAAGCTACCATCGTACAGATAACTCTTACGTTCTTCTGTTTAGTTACAGATTGTTTAGTTATGTCGGTTCGGTTGGTTTGCGCATCGTTTTCATCCGAATTATTTTCATGTATGCCATTAAGACTATGCGAGGTAACCAATGCATCTGAACCGATATCATAACAACAGTTTCTTCGTTTGGGATAACTTCTACGTAAAGCGTCGGGATAACGTTGTGTTGTCTTTAAAATAACCTCTTCATTTAATATTGCCGTTTTACCTAAACTTGTATCAGAAGACGCCGACCATTGAACAGGTGATCTTCTAATAAATGCGAACACCAAGCCACACGTTGTTTACACAAATCATAGCGATTGAAGCATGCATACTATTCCCATTGAACGACGGTGAGTGTTCATCCATCTCACTCGTTCAATGAAACTATAACTACATATTTGCACAGTCAAATCGCTACAACCATTGTTCAGTATACGACAAATCAGGAATGAGGTAGGCTTATATTAATAAACCACTCCTAACATCGCTCTTGGAAGCAACTGTATCTCAACGTCACCTTAACTTCATACAAGAGCCAACTTAAGATATGTTTATTAACCAGCATCTCAGTTTTCGACACTAAACATCATACAAGAGAGTGGTTTATTAATACAAGCCAAAAGGCGCCAAAAAAAGGTTTAGACTGACATAAATATAGAAAAGGAGCGAATTAGGTTTCACTCGATAATTCACTTGTTTAAGTACCTACTTAAACTACATGAAAACAAGCTACTACCCTCTTTTTACATAACTTCTCCGTTAGGCGGTATCAACATATGATACAAAAGTAGTAATTGAAAAACGGGTAGTTTCTCGTCATCTAGTTGAGTACCTAAGAAAAATTGGTATGTAGTGCCTCCCGCCTTCCCCAAGTTATCACATACTGTATTCTCCCAAACACAACATCAACCCCTTAACTCTTACTACACATATGACGTCACTAGAACACGTGACGTATAAAGTCCCACTTGGCGCGTCGTCACTCGCGCGGCGCGTTCTTTAGCAAAGAGATCGCGTGACGCACGTACTGCACGAGGTGACGGAACGTTGAGGAGAGGGACAGCGGGCCGCACTTGCGGTCCACTGCTATGAACAGATCTGGAAGAGAAAAAGACGAAGTTAGATTGTCGGTTTTCAAAGATCTTCTTGGGTTCCTCGTCGAAAACCAGCGCTGCAATACTGCCTGAGCTATCTTGCAGCATATAGCTGAATTAGGGACCCTCATTGATAAATGCTGGACCAGCTTTTGATACTAGAAAATTTTCAGCTGAATACTAAGATAAATGATCTAAATAAGTTCCCACATACCTCTATTAGCTCTAAGCCTGCACAAGGAGTCCGCCTGCTCCCACAGGTCGTGCGCCACGTAGAGGAAGGCGTAGTACTTGTTGAGCAGCAGCAGCGCCTGGTGCGCGTGCGCCGGCACCGAGTGCGCCAGCGAGCAGTAGCCCGACGACGCCGAGCCCGACCCCACCGAGCCCACCGAGCCCGCCGGCGACGGCGTCGGCGACAGCGGCGACACGGACTCTGCCAGCGCGGGCTAGGGGGGGAGGACGACATCAGCCTACTTTTTGGAGGCACTTACAACTATTTTTGTTGATATAAACTAAGGTAATTGAATTTATAGGGATCTCACTACATGATATTAAGTCGTAAAAGGTGCCTAACATTTCCTAATTTTATCAACATGAATTAATTCTTTATTACAACTTACAACAAAAACACATGGTGTAAAAATGTTACTAATTTTATTTAATGCCGATCACACACATCGGTAACTAACATGAAAGTCTCAAATATCAGGAATCGAACCCCATAATTATACAGAAGGTACACCACTGCGTCATCACCCTCTGTTTCACCACTGACAATCAATCATACATTCCATCAATAAAAAAATCAAGAACTACTCCTACAAAACTGAGCAAATAAAAGATAAAAATAAAATTAAATGATACAGACATCAGAACGTACCTTCTGTTGGTACTCGTGCACGATCTTGTTGTACTCCTTTACTTCACGGTTGTACATCTTGAACATGCGCAGGTACAGCAGGGCTTGCACTCGGAGGCTGGAACGTATTAGATTTATGTAAGAACTTTGAGTAGGAAATAAGTGGGGGTAAAGTATTGTCAGTACTCTCAACCGGCGTGCGTATATGGCGCCCCGTACACAGTCAATCTCGATCGCGATCCGCGATCAAAATCAATGATCGCGATCCAGATTGATAATGTACGAATTAGATTGACGGATTGATGCATCTGATCACAAAAGAATCTGGATCGCGATCATTGATTTTGATTGCGGATCGCGATCGAGATTGACTGTGTACGGGGCGCCTATGAATGTGGATGAAGCGAAAGGGGTATATAAGGGTCGCAGCATGTGGCGTTCTATTTCTGCCTACCCCCATTGGAAAAAGGCGTGAGTTTATGAATGTATGTATATATCTATGTATGTATGCAAATTATGGTTATTTCTTTTTCGGCTTAGGCCAAATAATTCAGCCTGAGATAAAAAGTTATCTATACTAATATTATAAAGAGGAAAGATTTGTATTTTTGTATGTAACGAATAAACTTAAAAACTACTGGACCGATTTCAAAAATTCTTTTGCCATTTAAAGCTACATTATCATTATCACTGAGTAACATAGGCTACGGGCGGAGCCGTGAGGACACAGCTAGTCAGTTATCATTTCAATAAAGAAATCTATTCAGTTCAGTGATTCAATCGATTTTCTAACTAAATTTGAGTTCTCTTGACATAACTTGTATGGAAAGCGGCATTCTTTTACTTGATATTTATATTCATACTGCGAATATCAAGAAATGTGCAAAATGAGAGTGTTAGTATACACCTCTGCCCAACCCTTCGGGGAATACAAGCGTGATGTTATGTTATGTTGAAGATCAAGATTTTACTAAAGTATCGAACAAAATGTTCTCTAAAACTCCAGGGAACCCTACATAGTGCCGAGAAAGTGTGATAATAAATAAATACTTAACACAATATACATAACTATATTTCTATGTATGTCTTACCTGAATCCAATACCAAATGCGTGATATAAATGAGAAAGTCATATATATGTCTTAGTCTTACAGTGGTAATGACAATAAAATCTAAAAACAATAATTACCTGAGTATATCAAGCTTATTGAAGGTATCGTGTGGCGACGCTCTAAACCTCTGCGGCATTGAGTGTATACTCTTTATATACTCAATCGTCTCGCGGTAGATCGTGAAGGCGCCTTTAGTATCCAGTTCCAGTTCTAACACTCGTCCAGTCAGAACGAAGCACAGTACAGACTCTAGGTATAGCATAACTCGAGGCAAAGGTTCCTGTTCTCTTTCTGCCGCCGTGCGCAGGCGCGTCGCTTCCTCTAGGTAATATCTGTCGAGAGAAACGTTGGCGTTACGGCTAGTAACAACAATCAATTGATTAGTACGTGGAATATTTTAATAGCAATGTTGAATCAAATCATCTTGCGGAAAATCTCTGTTTCCTATGAGTAGCGAAGGACCGACGAATATCTTCGCCATTTATTTCTTCAAAAAGAAACACTTGTAGGGCGTTATACGCCCAGTAAACCCCCACAGCATAATAAAGAGTTTGTTGGGTTGTATAAAAACCCAGACTAAGGTTTGCGAATGTTGTGTAGCCTCAGATTACCTAAAAGAAACTGTGATGATAAATGATAATGGAGATGTGTTTATGAATGAATCGTGTTTCTTTCGAAGTTTTATGAATATCAAAACAATAAGATGCAATTAGATGGGGAAGAATGGAAGATGTAAATAAAAGATATATAGCACCCTTAGTAATGTAAGGGCACAACTCGAAATATCGAGTTTTTGAGTTTCTGTGTTTGATGGTTTCAATATCAACTGTTCTACCACTTCGCTTTCACATAAAGAGAAAAAAGACAATATTAAAGCAAATACTGTAATTACACTGTACATAATACCGTAAAAACATAGGGTTCCCTGAATCTTTAAACACGTTTTCCCAAAAGTTGATATTTTCGAGTTGTGTCCTTACATTACTAAGGGTGCGATATGTGCAATACAAATAGGTTATTTGTCTTTTCCAGATCTGGATATCGTGAAAGGCGACTACGGGATTACGTCAAAAGGGTGAGCAGGGTACTCAGGCACTTAACAACATACTGCGATCACCAGTCTGTCTGCCAACAGTGGTGATTTGTCGACAACCTCGTTAAACTGTTACAAGTACCCCAGACCACCTCTAGCCTCCACTGGTACTGTATGTAACGTCCGGCGGGCCCTGGGCAGTTAGCGCGCTTTCAATTTAAACGGTTGGTGTTGTACAGCAGCCTTGCTGCAGCAGTACGGCTGTATAGTTCGTTCGCGTTAAAAATGCAGTGAGTCATACTAGTCTGCCGGCCTAGCCACGCCCCCTAACCAATCAAATCGTTCGTAATTAGAAAGTCGAGTTCACAGTTATCAGTTGAACGAATACTTTCGAACGCAACTATTGTGTCCTGTGCTTTTTGTGTAACTGATTTTTTTTTAAATGAATACCTCGCCTTTTCGTAAAAATAAAAGTGGTTCGATAATACATAGCGGAGAAAGAAAAGTAATTCACATTTTTAAGTACTTTAAACAGTGTGATTTAAATACGACTATGGACGTTTTAGTACAAAAAACAGCAATAGCATGCGGTGTGCAGCATACCATGTGGAATTTAGATGACGTCATGGAACTTGCCGAAGAAAATCCTTTTCTAATAAATACTAACGCAAATACCAGTGATAGTGATTAAAATTATTGTATATATTAAATACTATTGACTTTAGATTAATCTTAATATAATATTTTATGAATCAATCAAACTTAATTTTAAAACATAATTTGTTTGTATTATCAACACCACGATGAATACACCTTTACCCTGCAGTTGTACTGATGACTCACTGCATTCTTAACGCGAACGAACTATGGTGCTATCTTCTTCTCGTGTGGTTAGTGACTAACCTGGTGTCAGAGTTTATGCCGCCTATGGGCCTCTGACTTGGCTTCACATGCCGTCGAGAAATATCTCTCAGGCATGCCGGTGTCCTCACGATGTTTTCCTTCACCGTTTTTAAGCAAATACGCAAATGAATCTGAAACCTCAGACGTGCGTGCCTTGGGTTCGAATTCGAGACCAATGACTTGGCAGTCCGACGGTCTGGCGGTACTAGTCTATCACTGCTGTTAGTAGTGCTGTAAACGGGTGGCCAAAAGGTGGTTGTGTTTTTTCATAAAGTTGACGCGACGAGAGAGCAGTACGTCGTCCGTACCGCGCACGCATGGCGGCAGTACGGTTGATGCACTGCTCTCTCTTCGCGTCAACTGTATGACAAAACAGAACCACCCATCCGAACTGCTGCGGCATGGCTGCAGTACGACACCAACCGACTAAATTGAAAGCGCCCTTAGCTCTGCTACCAATCTTGCTGACTAGTTAATCTTTTCACCATGGCATGAGGTATTCTCTTTCAACTCTCGCAACACGAGGGAAGAATAAGCAGTAGAAGTTTATGGGTCGAAATGGTGATGATAATGAAATGGTGATGAATGTGATGGTGATGCTTACTTGTGATCCCTTTCCTCGTCGGAGAGCGCATCAGCAGGCAGCCGCTCGAAGTAAGAGAAGTAGATGGGCGTTTGTCCCGCGTACGTGTCCGTCCGCTCGTGGTTCGTCGCTGCCACCTCGCCGCCCTGGACAACACACACGTTTTTTTATATTATACTTATCAAATATCAAAGAAGTGTTTAGATTTTAACCGAGCTTAAGGATCAAGCCTTAAGATAATTTATTTGGTAACTACTGCCAGTATTTTCGGAATAAGCCTTTTTTTGCGATCAAGTCTTTTGAATCGTCCTAAAAGATTAAGCCACGCCCCATCTGGCTTCTCTTCTAGAATCGTCAACTGGGATCGTAACAAGTGTAATACCAGGTTCACACGATTCGATTTTAGTTGATCAACTGCCAAATTGCATGCGATTTGAACCGTGTGAACAGACTTTCAATCAAATTGAATCAATTTGAAGGAACAAAACGTTTCAACTTTTGTTGATCAACTAAAATCGAACCGTGTGAATCCGCTATACCAGAAGTCAATGTAGGCCAGTGTCAAGCCACTGTGTATATATGAAAACATGCCTACGCGCCGTAAGTCCGAAATGAATCACAAAATAAAACCAAACCAAAATGTAACAAGGGCGCGAACGCACAACAGACTGGAAACTCTCTCATATAAAGCTTAATTTCGTATATGTGAAACATTTAATGCGGCGGTACGGATGTGAGAGCATCGCTCCGCATGCGATGGCAGATACCTACACGACGGCAGACCTTCGTAATTCGTCGGCTCTCTTCGGTTTGATTCGGCAAGTTTCTTTATACAAAATGATTTCCGATGTTTCACATCAGCGAGGCGTACCGATACGGGTTTTTGTTCTCAAGTTATTTGACGATTATAGTTAGGGAGTGTGATTTTTGTAGCTATGTAGTAGTATTTATTGTTGTGCGTTAAACGTAAATAGTAATATAGCGTTACCTGTTCGGGGTGCGGCGCGTGCGGCGGGTGCGCGCGCTTGGGCGCGGCGCGGCGCGGCGGGCGCTGCACGGCGCGCAGCGTGTCCGCGCGCAGGCGCGCCAGCGGGATGCGCACCAGCACGCGCGCGCGCCGCCGCTCCACCACTGGGGAGCCACGAGTGAACGTCATTATCACAATACTTTGAACAATATGCCTCTTTTCTGACAAAGTAGGACTACAACATATCTGGTACATCGGGCAAAAGAAAGGTCATAAAATTGAAATATCAGGTCTAAAAGATCTCGTTTAAATCCGAAGGTCAAAATACTGATAAATAACTACGAAAATAGTATGAATGCTCACCATTGGAAGACGCCTCTTCAAGTCGTTCGGAGCCGCGGCCGGACTTGAGTCCCGACCCATAATCGGCCTCCGCGCGAACAAACCGCTCCGTCGCGATCCGCTCCACGCGCTCCACCGGCTTGTCCAGCGACACCTTGCTGTCCAGCCTGTCGATCGACATCTTGCCTTCCGACAACCGACTCTTCGGGTCAGGAACACGATCATGCGACAGTTTCTCTACCGCTATCCTCTCGTGCGTCCTCTCCCCTGATAATCGATCGTGAGCCATAACGCTCGGTAACCGATCTATCGACATTTTATCGCTCGGTAGGCGTTCCGATGATCGTCGATCACGATCACCGAGCCGATCCGACGAGAGTCCCCCCGATAGCCTGTCGACTGACAAGCGTTCACTCGCCGACGAAGACCGGTCTGATGCGCGGTCCGTCGACGTCCGTTCCGTCGATATCCGATCGACGGGCCGCTCGGGTATCCGGTCGTTGGAGGTGCGTTCGGTCGGTATCCGATCGTTAACGATTCGATCGGAGGGTATTCTCTCGTAAGAGGTTCGCTCTGGTATTCGGTCCATCGTTCGATCGCTGGGTGGTCGTTCGATGGGTATTCGGTCGTTGCTGGGTCTGTCGAGGCGTTCCGCGGACCGGCGCCGGTCAGTGCGGTCGGTGCGGTCAGTGCGGTCGGTTCGGTCGGTTCGGTCTGGTCGGTCGGGTCGGTCGGGTCGGTCGACGGACAGACGGTCGGTGTCCCGACGGCGCGGCTCGTCATGGGGGGACAACCTCGCCATGGCCTCCTCGTTGCGTCTCTCGGCGGATCGCTCGCGGTGTCGCCTCTCCTCCTCGTCGGCCTCGGGCGCGGTCACCTCGATTATGGTCACCTGCCCCTTGCCCTTCCCACCTTTTCCCTTGCCGCCTTTACCTCCCTTGCCACCGCACTCGTCGCTCTTTTTTGGTGTAAAAACCTGAGGGAAAAAGAAGTACTCGATGAGTAAAAAATCAAGATCAATAGTCAACTGCTAAATATGGGTGGCCCAAGTTTATGAATGAGCTTAAGTTTTGTAGGTTCGTTCCGATACTGACCTTGCGAAAGATATGCGTCTTGGTGTCCTGTAGGGGGTGATGGTGTGGCGGGTCCGGCTCCGCGTCGCTGTCGGCGGCGGGCGGGGCGGGCGGCAGGTGCGGCGGGGCGGGCGGCGTGGGGACCCTTGGTTTGGGCGGCCGTCCTCGTCGCTTCTTGACGGGTCGCTCCTCGGACGGTCTCACCTTAGGCGGCCGTCCACGTTTCACCGCTCCCGTTGTCGCCGACGGAACCACTCGGGGAGACGTCTGGAGGATAAACATACAAATTAAATTGGCTTTTTTACAACTACCAGTTTATAGGCTAACAAGATGCTGTTAAATATCATAATTATTATAAATAGAGCATATCATTTTGGGACCCAGTGCGTAATATTAACAAGCACATTGGGTCACCCGCGCGACGGCGCAACGAGTATTCCCAAGGAGGGTCGATGCCAGGCAGGCGGCCGGTCATAAAACAATAAGCCAAAACCTCTAAAAACATGGATTTATGAAATACATGTTGTGCTGACCCCACCTCGTGTGGGATAAGGGCAGGGAGAAGAAGAACAACCCTGGTCTCCTGGCGGCAGATTAAATAATATGATTAGTAATCCAATTCAGGTTTCTGATGATCGGTCATAGATATGAGCGCCAGAAAAGACGCGTTCTTCATAGCACGAGATAATCCTAATTCATGTCACTCCCGGCGACGTTGCCACTAACCAAAGGTTGATATTATATATACTGATCTAACCAAATATTGACCTTAAAATTATCTACAAATATAGGTCCTATATAAACAAATTTATCTTACCGTATGCCTCGGCGTGTCCTCGTCACTGGACGCGGCGGACACCCGGTTGGGAATAGACCGCCTTCGCCGCACGACGCCGGGCGATGGCGACGATGCCTCCGAATCCGACATCTCCGAAATCGGACTCTGTAACAAAGTAATTACGGTACATGAGTCATGATATAATTGTCACTGTCCATTCTTATGGAATTCGATGATAGCCACAGCAGTCCACTGGTAGATTTTACAGGCTCTCGAAAGGTATTTTTAACCGTAGAGCCCACAATCTCGCACCATCGACGTTAAGGAAGTTTCTGGATATCATTTGAAGATAATATTGTACAGAAAGCCAATCCCTAGAAAAGACAGGACTACTCTCACGCCAGACAAAATCAGAAGAATAAAGAAGGTGTCTTTCTCTCTTCTTCCTTGCTATTTCCAGGTTCCACTTTAATTAGTTATCTATCAACACTATTTCCAAACATTTTAGAATATCTTCGTTCCTCAATCGTGTCTAACCTCAATGCCGCTAGGAACAGACGCCGATGCGATATTCCCATGCATCGCGCCCACAGTTTGCCACAGCACATCCTTTAACTTGAGGAACTGGTACCAGACCTTCTCTCTATCTTCATAAGGCACGTAACACATACTGTTCTCAAATCCTAACAGTCCATATCGAAGGCTGCACTTCAGTAAAGCAAGGTTTATCCATTTCTGTCTAATGTCTTCTTCAGTTTCAGCCATTATGTGGTGGAGTATATTGTTGAATAGTTCAAAGTAGATATCCATTGTGTCCAATCATCACTTCACATGTTAGTGCTAATTCAGTCAACGGTTTTGTCACACGGCGCAAACAAATCATGACTTTTCAGTTTTCATTGTTATGACAACAAAACGAAACCCGAAAGCTCATCAATTTAGATGACACATCTCTTTTTATCAAATTTGCCTCGAAGACATCAGAAAAATTAGAAAACTATCTATACTTAAACTGGTTGAACCCATAACAACGTTTCGCAAGAGGATATAATTACAAAACGTCGTGTAACTCACAACACAAGTGGTTTGTTCACAACACGATCACAGAATCAACCACGAGCTTACGAGTTAGATTGTAACGAATGCTTACAAGTATTCTTACTAAGAAATGTATGGGTACTAAGTTTCTGAGAAGTGTTTACCTTTTGGAACATAACACCTGGGAAAGGGTCGCTAAATATAGTCGGGATACTGTTGCAAGTAACGGACAAAACACTGAAAATGCTGTGTGGGTGATTCTGGAGAAGAGCTGGCGTGTTCATTGGCCATGAGAGGCGCAAAGGTTAGTTCAGCAATTCAGCTTTGTTTGTAAGTCATTTGATGATCGCTGTCTTTATATAGTGTACAATGAAGCCTGAGTGTAGACGTTGACGGTTTCTCTTAACATCTGCTAACCTTTAAGTATCTTAGTCATGTGACAAGTTGCTGTCGGCTTCTTGAAATATAAACTTGACATTCGATTCTCGACACGTCGGCCAGCCGAATAGGGCAAATGTTTATAGAATATGTCGTAAGTCGATAAAGTCAAGTAGATATATTTTTGTTTCGATAACAGATGATGAAGTGAGTCGTTAACCTTGACCAGGTAAAGATGTCTTCGTATGTTTTCTTTCACTGCTGGTTATAATCTCCTCATGAGATTTCCAAGGTTTATACCACTTATTCTTGTGAGATAATTTCCCTTACTGAATATTGTGTGGTCTGGATGTCGGCCTTCTGTTTACCCGTTTTGTGGTATATAGATTCGAATGTTGAATAGTCACCCCGCTATCTGGAAGTTAGGGTTTTATCAACCTGACAAATAATTTTATTTGGGTGTTTTATTCTAACTTACCGGTTTTCCTTTAATATCAGCGAGGGCATGTCTGACATCCTTGCCAGAATCGTAGGTCTGGTCGGGCGGATTCGCGGGCGGCGGTACGAAGTTAGATAGGCTCCAGGAGGAGCGCTGCGCAGGGAGCGGGGCGGCTGCGGGCGCGGGCGCCGGAGCTGCGGCCGTCGGTGCTGGCGCAGGCGTCGTCGACTCGTTGGACGAAGACTCGGACTCGGAGTCAGAGGGCGATGAACTACCTGAGCTTGGACTGCCTGACCCGATTGGTGAAATAGGCCTGCAAATAATAAGTTTAATTTAATTGTTAGCTTGGGATTACTACCTACTTTTAATGTCTCATTTTATCTGAGGTGTTGTAAAGAACCAGAGACAGACCAGAGTTATTCATGATGACTTATGTAAAGTTATGCAATGTACTTAATTTATTGGTACCTACATAACATCAGGAAGTCGTAACACATAAAATTGCAATCCTTTCAAATTGAATAAGAAAGCAAACGAAAGCTTGGCTCTTGGACTTGTTGAAATTAATTCAATTTCGTCGCGCACTTAAAACTTACGAGTCTCCTTTCGAGATAAAAATCAATTAAAAACTTAGCACTTACAAAGAAAAGTGCAGACAAGGTGTAATTTTGTTATGCACGGGAATGAACTTACGGTCCTAGATGTGTGCTGGCGACCTCGTCGTCACTCTCTGACAGTCCGAGATCCTTATTCACCACATCACTGGAAACACAAAATACACATAATTAATTACAATCCTTCGCCCCACAATCTTAAATCTCCCGAAGTAAAAAATAACCCTTGTAATGGCCAAATACTCAAACGCTACTCAATTTTAAGTTGTCGTTAATTTCGTGCTGTCACTGTCACTTCGCCTTAGAGTAACAGAGACAGCACGAGATTTAAAGGCAACTTAAAATTGAGAAGCGTTTGAGTATTTGGCTATTAGCTCCTAAAATTTCCTAAAAATAAAAATGGTTGAGATTTATTCCACTGCTTTGTTGGTCTAGTGGTCGCAAGCGCGACTGCTGAGCTTGAGGTTCTGGGTTCGATCCCCAAATCGGGCAAAATTTTTTTGAGTTTTTCCGTGTCGAATTTCTCAGTAGCAGCGCGGTGTCTGAATCTGTGCCCGGTTAATGGCAATTGTCTCGCCCCCTATTACATGGGACTTAAACATAACTGGCGAAACGAGGGAGTATTAAAAAACACCTCTGCCGAACACTTCGGGGAATACAAGGCGTGATGTTATGTATGTGTTTATGTGATTTATTCCAGAATTTACCAAAAACCTCCTAACTTGTGTAAACTGCAATATGGCCACGTGAAATACACTTTGGTATGCGTGATTGGCGTTTGTGTGCGTATTTTCCTCGTAGCTACACGAAAGGTCTTTCATTTGCATGCATGGAGTTACGTGCGCTGTCTATGTTTACAGAGCGGTCCACTGAAACTGACAGAGTGAATTGTTTGGCCAGTCACTATGTCGATGTCATCCAGGCTATAAGCTCTAACTTGTGTACATAAACTTGCATAAAATATTGTTGTTAACCCTTAAGGAGAGTTTCAATTCGAAAAGAGGTCTAATTGGAATATTTTGCGTTCAATGTAGGTACATACATAAGATAGAAATACAATAACAATAAGTCCCAGTATATTCTACCTTATGGCATGCAAACTTTTCAATAAAATTATTTATTACGCAATTTTAGTAATACTAAATTAAATTATACAAAGAAATACTATCATATCATATTAATGTTATGATATCTATTATTAAAATTCGCAGTTATCGGAAATCATTATAAATTATGATCATTTAGGAAGTATTTTATTGAATAATAACATTTTATAAATAGTAATGTAGCCAGCTTAGTTTTAAATATTATTATGCGAATTGGATGTTCTATAAAATTGTGTGTTATTTTATTGTAGGTATATGATAGGCCCCCATTGACGTTATAGTATTTTTCTTAATAGTACCTACTGTTTTATAGTCGCCTGTACGTAACAAGTTTTTGTATTGGAGTCGCATAGGCCCTTGACGTGTTCTTTATATACAAGGTTAGTCGGAAAGGGGGTACTAAGCCGCGGGCCACTTAATGTATCACTAATGATTGTTTTAAAGAAAGTGTTAAAATTTAAAAATTCGATTTTTTTTGCATATAAAATTACTTTTAATTTTTATTTTAGTTTTTTTCAATAATTCTTCATCCCTGGTTTAGTTATGAATTCAGAAAATAGAGTTTCTAATCCGTGACCCCAAATATGACGTAAAATGTAAACACATCTGATCATAGCTGAGGATACATAGAATTTAGCGTATTTTTTATGAAATCTTTGAACGGCTATTTCTCTTGAACTATTGACTTTTGGGGAAAGTTGTAGAACAAAAGTTATCCATTATTATGGGTACTTTAACACTCTTTCGGCTTAGTACCTCCTTTCCGACTAACCTTATATATATTTATTTCATATTTATTGTATATAATATTTATTTATTTGTGTTTTTAGGTTTATTTAAAGTACTTAATGTCTCCTCATTTATTGTTACACCGAGAACTACCCTTCTCTTTTTTTTCTTGCACTTCATGTCCATCCAAAGGTTGTCTGGAAGAAATCGCCTAGTGCGATAAGACCGCCCATTGTACAGCTCTATTTTTATAGTAATGTTTCTTGTTTGTTTTGTGTACAATAAAGAGTGTTGTATTAATGTCGATGAGTAGACTGAAATAAATACAAATTTGTCCTTACGAAAATTGTCACTTCCAATATGTATAAAGACGGGTCAGTATTTTCAAAGATCTGAACACATGTTCACAACCGTCAGTAGTTTTAAGATTCGACATAGACCCCCGTCGCCCAACGGTTATCCGACAAATAAGATTTAAAAAACACTTGTTTTATTTTTTAAACTTTGCCCCACATTAGGATTTCTCCTATATCGTAGGTGGGTTTAAAGACACAAATCTACACATGCAAAAATGCCCAGAGCCGGTACAACTATTTATAAGGCATACAAATATTTGATCCGTGCGGGAATCGAACCCACGACCCGTAGCGCAGAAGCCAATCGCTCAGCCACTGCATCAAACGTGTAAAATTGAAATCGGTACATCCGTTTAGAACCTATATGGTACCACGGACAGACAAAGTGTTCAAACTTATAATATACCCCTCATTTTGCGTCGACGCGGCGATGGTAGAAAAATATGATTGGTTTAGAGATTATAAAAATTGCACTATGAAGTCGCATAGGTCGCCAATCCGTAGCCGTCTATATTTTATAGAACAACATTATTTTATCCCTCAATCGACATCCATGAGTAGCTCTAGAGAAGGCAGCGGCCACATTCAATGTTTATCTACTACTCAAAAATTTACGAGTAACCATTTTAAAATGATATACTTACGGCGACACTGAACTTCTTGAGTTCGATATCCGGTTGTCCAAACCTGTAACAACAAACAAAAACATTAATAAAGGCTTGTAACATCATAAAATGATCGTAAAACTCCCAATTATGTAAATTGTCTCCGTTCACTTAACTTAAACACACGATTTAATAATTATGTACCGTTGGACGAACAATATATTCTCATTAAAAAGTGTAATTAATCTTTCGATACTTTTGTTAGTAAATATTTAATCCGTAAGCGGGGCAATTAAATAGTTCTTGTTAATTAGTCTCATGTATTCTGTGTATTAGTTCCGTGATGGTGGCATGGGCAACTTCTGAGGTCCTGGGTTCGATCCCCAGGCCGGGCAAAGTGTTATTAGGTTTTTCCGTGTGAAATTCCTCAGTAGCAGCTCGGAGTTTTGATTTGTGCCTGGTTGATGGCGATAGGGTCGCCCCCATTACATGGGACTTAAACATAACGGCGAATTGAGGGTGTTACTATACACCTCTGCCCAGCCCTTTGGGAAATACAGGCGTGATGTTATGTTATTTGTTTCTGTGATCGTTTGTCATCCTTAAGTTCCAGTCACTGAAGCCCAAGGCTACGATAACGATACTTCAGACTTTAGAGTATTTAGCAACCGCAAATTCTAGCGTCCATTACTCGATAAATACCAACGATATTTTAACTTTGAGAGCTTTCGCGAGTTGCGATTATTGTCCCAAGTAATCTCTTAAATGTAAACTTCTTTTGATTATTTGCGCACTAAGCAGATTGCCTACTAAGTGCCAGATAATGCAAAAGAGAATAAGTAAATCAATTTAATTACGCCAAGTTGTATCAACATCAAGAACAATCCTTATTTATGTGGAGTACTTTCGAATATTAAAGCGTCTGTCTTTTATGACTCGTTCGGAAAGTTTCTAAGGTTGTAATTGAAGGTTTAGGCAAAAATGGAGAGCACAGTACGAACACCTATTGAAAGTCAAAACATTTGGCCTTGAATTACTTTGGAACTCTATCTCTTTCTAAATACCCTATTTAGAAAGAGATATGTCATATACATACAACAGAATCTTGTAGGGTAAATCTATAATTACAGTTATAGCTAATATCGGTCTGTCAGGATTGCGAGCATGGTAAATAAAGTAAATGAAACCAACATAGACTCTCCACCACTGAGAGTTATATTTAGGTTAGTGGTTAGTTACAGACGCTAGTTCACAATATAATAATTTACCCAAGACCAGAAAATAAGGACAAGCTAATCAGACATAAAAGGTTAACTTCGTTGTACGTTGATTAATCTTGATTTGTAGTACGTTGATTAATCTTGACGATTACCCTCCTTTATCATCATTGTCCAGTGTTACCAGCTGGTAACACTGGTAGGTTTCATCTGTTATCAGTAGCTACTGATAACAGATGAAATATTTAGTTTGAAAATCTATGACTCATACATACATAAACTCACGCCTTTTCCCCATGGGGGTAGTCAGAAACTATAGAATGCCACATGCTACGACCCTTACATACTCCTTTCGCTTCATCCACATTCATACATCTTGTCATACACGTGCGCTGGTTGAGAGTACTACGCACCTGTCTTTTGTGAAGAACATCACCAATAACATCGATGTATGTCCTTCTAGAACGTCCTCTACCGGCGTTTTATCTATCTCTTTCTAAATAAGGTTCACAATTCCAAAATAAATATTCAATGCGAAATGTTTCGATTTTCAGTAGGTGTTCATAATGTGGTTTCCATCTTCACCTATACCTTCATGGTTGTAATAAGGTCGTAAGTGCCACGAATTGTAGAACAGAATCCGCAGTGAGTATTCATTAGCTCCGACAAGGCCCACTAATAACCCTATGCATATTAAATGCCACTGTACAAGTTGCAGTTATAATGATAAATTAGACTTATTCAAAACAACTGGATGATGTACGCAGTGACATGTTCACAGCATGTTTCCTTATAGATTTTTGGTTTAATTTTTCAAAGGCAATTGGACGAAACATTAATAATGCATCTGAATAGGATGTTGTGACGAAATAACCTACAGCTCACCTCGTGTCAGGCCATTAATTATCTATTTCAAGTTTTCAATGCTTCTAGAGAACAATTTTTGATTGGTCTCGCCTGACTTTAATTATCTTGTTTGTAAAGGAACACTTTAATGTCAATGCCAAAGGATGCCAAAATATAACCTATACTATAATATACAAGTACCATTTTCATATCCAACATATCATTCGATGGTATTAAAGTTTACGTCGATAATACATTTTTTGCAGTTCAGTGATACAAAGATAAAACCAACTGGCAAAAAAAAACAATATGGCCGCGGAAAAAAAAAATATGGAAAGCTCCACCATTGCAGAGAAGTAATAAGCTAAAGAGTCCAATTGTACGGTTTGACTGCTACACGTACGCGTTGTATAAGTGCATCGCAGAGGCGGAGAGCGGCCGGTGTTTACTTAGGCGTAGAGAAGTGTAAACATGTCGGCAGTAGGTTCGGTGCCGGGCCGATACCCTGTCGACTTTAAACAACCTATAAAAGTGCCTTGAACTCTACGGTGCACATAATTATGTTTAGTGTAAACATTACACTTCTAAAAATTCTCACGGATCCGTTTAAATACTTGGAATGATTTGAACTTCGTTTTAGTAGTCCTTATTCAAAAGTTAAAGAGGGAATTTAAAGTTCAGTCGTATGCTTAAAATTCTGAAAACGAAGATTCTTTTAGAGTAAACAAATATTTATTACGTCTCATCTTATTTTCCATAATGTATAAAAAAGCCAGCCAACCATAAAACACATAAATCTAACAATATACGAACACTCATAAACATTATTAAAACAAGATTGAAACTACGCATTTACTTTCCACGTAAACACCTGTAAATCCCATCAATAATGTCAATCGATCCCCTCAATCACTCGTTCACTCACTCATTCGCGGCTTATCCCACGAATCGAGAACAGAGGGAATATTTATCGGGTGAATACAATTCTACCCCGACGCCGGTGACGTAAGACGAGGACTATGACCGACAGTCCTTCAGGGTCAACGACCGGTAGGGTTGCGGTGACTCGCCAGTGTCAGACAGATGACGGCCGAACCTGAGGACTGTTCGGCTACAAAACTTAGAATATTATGTAGGCCGTTTTCACTGAACTCTGATGAACCCGTGAACTTGAAAATGTATGCCTAGTTTTTCTACATTTGTAAATACATATTCTGACGGTAATGGAATTTTAGAAGTGCGTAATCCAATGTCAATGTCGTATGAGACACCCATTCTATTATAAACGGCCTAGCATAAGAGCATTAGACGACACCCCCATTCAGACAGCCCACGCTCAACTCTCACGCAACTAAAAACACACTCTTCAAACTTTGTCCTCTATAAATAGGTTGAAGCTAGCGTTGTAACGTTGTTTGTAGCGTCATAGCGTGGAGCGGAGCCGTGACGTCATTGTACACTACTAACACTACTGCTTAGTTCGGAAACCGAACACAGAGTGGTAAGCTAAAGGAGTGACAACGAGCGGCGCATTTTACTGCGACACTGACGAAGTGACGATACTTCACTACGTCTGGCGCAAGCTGGGCAGTCGGCCCCACTACCAGCCTTGCTGTCTGGGTTATCTTTTAACAATGTCGTATGACGTCGACCGTTTAGTTACAGACGGTTCTTTCCTCCCGCCACTGGACAAATGGGGAGGCGAATGCAAAACGAAAGCTGATGGCAACTCCTCTCAATTAAACAGAACTTGTTAAATTGACATTAGCAATAATGGCAAACACATTTTAACAAATGAAATTGTTTTGCTACCAACGATAGTGGCGCCATAAGTTCCTCTGTTCCCTACCACATTCTATTCAATAGAGAATTATGCGTGTAAGCACTCTATTGTACTTCTACTCCGTAGTACGGAAGCTACTGAGTACTACAACACATCGGCGCCTGCGACATGCGCTAACTTGCGTAATGACCACCCACGTTACTTAGGCCGCGTTCACGTGGATGCGGTGATGCACGTAAGTGCACGTGTATGGCGTGGGAGAAGTTTGTATGTGTGTTGCCTTATATTTTGGGATGTTAGTTGACAAGCGACAATATTTGGTAACGATTTTATTTGGTAGTATGGCTAAATAATGTGTTATATTGTTGACATAAAACGCGTGTACTGCTCTTGTCTTTTGTAGTCTTATAAATAAAATCCTCTTTATTGTAACCAGATAATACAAATGCCATACTTATATCTAGGTTTTATTTGTTAGCAAAATGCATTGACTCTATATTCTCCGGATCTTCCGATTTGCTTTTTCAATACTGTTACATTTCTCTCGTGTAACGCAACTTGTTCAATTAGGATCCACATTGAGCGAAAATTAAACGTTGTTTTAATTTTCGGGATACTTTCTACTGATTTTCAATTTTAAAAAACGGGCTGAATTCGCTGTTTCAATTTTAGGTAACCTTATTTGCCATAGAGAACATTAATTGAAGTACAATAAAATATAAGCAAATTAAGTATTTCCAGTGAATTCGAAACAATTAGTCAAAAATGTTCACTTACATATTTTCGATCCAAAACAATGAACTGAATTCATTGTTACAGGTTTCAGTACACCGTCCCTCACACCCGGTATATGATGTAGAATCAGTATTAGAAATACTCGATTATTTTGGGGATATTTTCTACTGGTTTTTAATTAAAAATAACGGGCTGAATTCGCTGTTTCAATTTTAGGTAACCTTATAGAACATTAGTTGAAGTACAATAAAATATAAGCAAATTAAGTATTTAGAGTGAATTCGAAAAAATCTGACAAAAATGTTCAATTACATATTATTTTCGATCCAAAACAATGAACTGAATTCATTGTTACAGGTTTCAGTACACCGTCCCTCATACCCGGTATATGATGTAGAGTCAGCATTAGAAATAATCGATTAAACTCATCTACAACTTTAATACTCGATTAAACTCATCTACAACTTTAATACTCGATTAAACTCATCTACAACTTTAATATTCGATTAAACTCGTCTACAACTTTAATACTCGATTAAACTCATCTACACTAAATACACTAATAAATACAAAACAAACTAAGTTTAGCAATCAAATATTTTGTTTATTTTCCACGGGGAAGTGGATGTTACTTCACCGATGGCCTTATTACCCGCGCTGTATAAGGCGGGCCGGTGCGTGCGCGCGATAGTTTTTCATATGACGTGTACAAGTTACCGTTGCGAATCCATCATGTAAATGGTGAATTATTTAAGACTTGTTTTTGATGTATCAATAGTGCTTAGAAACGTGATGTATGTACTTAAAGAGGTTGTAAAGTTTTTGTTTAAAATGTTGTTGAATCTGGAGAGTTTATAAACAAAGGTTCCGTTATGTTGGCAACATTTATCGGGTGTCGGTTGTTGCGATAACTTGATTTTTTTTGTAATTTTTGATTAATTAGTTGCCTTGACTTATAGCGACAAAATTATTATATTATTATTTCTGACTTCTGAGCACGTTTTTATCAAAGTTTTATGATCATTAGAAAGAATTCTAAGGTTGTTTTTCTGCAAATCACGTATTATTACGTATACATTTCCATTGATTTCTATAAATATACATTACATATATTTCTATTCATTTCTATACTAGTGTCGTAGTAAACGTTTCATAGAAATATCTGACGCTGGAAGTCGTCATAAATGATAAATTATTTTTATTTAACTGCCTTGTTGTTCTAGTGGTGGCAAGCGCGACTGCTGATCGTGAGGTCCGGGGTTCGACCCTCAGGTCGGGCAAAGTGTTACTGGGTTTTCCGTGTGGAATTCCTCAGTAGCAGCCTGGTGTTTGGTTTTGTGCCCGGTTGATGTCAATAGGCTCGCCCCCTATTACATGGGACTTAAACATAACGGCGAAATGAGGGTGTTACTTTACACTTCTGCTGAACCCTTCGGGGAATACAGGTGTGATGATGTTCTGATGATAAATGATTTTTAGTTCTGGAAATGTTTTTTTTTAAGACTGGATGGCTGTATACGGATACAGCCATCCAGTCTTAAAAAAAAACATTAAGAAGGCTTAATACTATTCTAAATGAAGCCACGAAATCACTATTGTATTCCACCTCAGTGCAGTACAGTACAATTGAAACAAAATAGTAAACATATCAATATCCTTTGTTATAAGTTGGTGTTATGCTGTTCTTACGACAACATCCGCTACGTTGAGCAAGCCACTTAATATTGAATAGGTTTTAACACTTAACACATTGCACAAAATTGCTAACGAATTTATGCGTGTGTTACTTTTGCGAACCTTAGGATATCGGCATTGCGGAGGTCTGATAGCAGTCGCTCCGTGTAAAATACTGGTATTCAGCCGCATCTGGTTAGACTGGAAGCTGACCCCAATATACTTGGGAAAAGACTAGGCAGAACATTACTTTTGCGATAGAGTATAATATAAAAGGGCTAGTTAGTAAAAGGTTAATAGTTACCATTCACCTTAGGTACTTACTTATACCTAAACATCCCACATTTATTAGAACTAGGTATGTATTTTTGTCTTTCATTTCTATTAGTATACTCTTCACAAAGGTTATTACGTCATGAGAAATACTGGTATAAAAATATCAAAGCTATATTTGGACTACAACAGCATTAAAACATGTACATTTTTTGTCTTTTTTTTTAAATGTAGGTACCAGGAGATGTTTTGCAGATAAAAGGTCAATTAATATCCTTTTCTTATTTTTACGTTACAGGATAAAATTTGTGACATTGCTAGAAACTCAACTGTGGTGTATTATTTTCATTTTAACAAAATAGTTTATTGCAAAAAATATTGCTTTACTTACAATTTGTTTCCCTTTGTTGATGGTCCGCGGAAGCGTTTAGAGGTGATCAATGGAAGCAATATGTCGAATAAAGATAACCAATAAAATATTATTAGTGTACTCATCCATATTATTCGTTTGACTGATAAGCTGAGTAGAATATTGAATTAAACATCGATAAAACGGCGACTAATCACAGCTCCAGTAACAGTGTGCAGTGGTCCTTAGCGTCGAGATCGCTATGCAGCGTTACGAATCGCACACAAACGACACGCATGACGGCCCGCGCCTCACCGGTCAACCACACCACTAAATATTTGTTTACAAGGTGTAAATTTTCATGTTTATAGCTTGATTCGGGAATTATTAATTATGAATTAATTATACTGTAGGAGTCGATTTGTGGAACGGAAATGAAAACCTAATCTCATTCCTCTCTGCAATTTTATTGTCTACATTTCTTGCATATTCCAAGAAAAAGATTTGCGCTGGATTCTCCAAGTAATTTGGTATGTCAATGTGTTACAATGGGACTACACCATACTCCATTAAATATATCAATAGACAAAAAAGACCCAGAGAGAGAATGAGTGAACGGCGATTAACAAAAGGAATTTATAAGGCGGATGTTAATGGGAACGCCGGTAGAGGACGTCCTAGAAGGACATACATCGATGTTATTGGTGATGTTCTTCACAAAGGTCAGGTGCGTACTACTCTCAACCGGCGTGCGTGTATGACAAGATGTATGAATGTGGATGAAGCGAAAGGGGTATGTAAGAGTCGTAGCATGTGGCGTTCTATAGTTTCTGCCTACCCCCATGGGAAAAAGGCGTGAGTTTATGTATGTATGTAAAAAAGACCCATTATAGCAAGGAAATGTAAAGAAATAAGCATCATGTTCCAGCAAGAATTTAACGCAGTATTATCCTTTTATGAACCTTAACGGTCAAACCGGATGAGCTGAAAGTCTACTTGTAGAAATGGTTCAAAAGTGCCTTGTAAGGCCACTTTTGTTTTATGTTATAGTATAACTATAGAAATGGTATACACGTGCGAATATGGACTACCAGATCTATACCAACCGAAGTAAGTTATAACAGTAAAAGTTTAAAACCAGACCCTTCTTTACGACGTAGTTTGCCCTACTTTACGTATACCGTTTGTCATTTCACTAGTAAAGGAAGAAGATGCAAGGATGCGTAAATAAATCATGTTCAAGAGAGTGCAGTTGCGACTGCGACAAGCCGCGAATAAGAGCAGCGATAGGAAGACAAATATGCTAAACATGGCATCTGTTGCTGAGTTTTCTCAGTCTGCCTCAACGACAACGACCCTGTATTTGTCCGTCGTTTTAATACAGCGTGTAACTTTCATAACTTTGTGAGATACTTTATACAAATCGTATATAGTAAGGGCAGATTAAACATGTAGTCAAAACATTTTTTATCGAACCAGAATTAATTAAGGCGTTTACCACAAAACAGAAAATACAGAAGCCAATCACATGTATGTGCTCGGCGGTCGCTCTATCTATATATCTATCTCTCTCAAGCGCATGGCACTCGCGCTCGCACTCACTCGCACTCTAGTCCCAAACAGTCCGAGATATCGTGTCCGTGAGCAGTGTCTATGTGTGCGTTGCTCGAGCGCACTTGTATGTAGATTGACTTCTGTACCTATCTGTTTTGTGCCTTTACTATGTTCACGTAGGTAGGTATTATTATAGCCCTACTGTAGGCCTAACACGAATACGAAGTGAATTTTGAATCAGAAATACTCGTTTCGCACTTAATTAAATTCGAAAACTTTTTTGACAGTTGTATTTTCGATTCAATTAAATTGAAAACATTTTTAATAGTTCTATTTTCGATTCAAAATTCGCTTACATTAGCCATACATTAACGATACTAGGGTAAAAGTGGGATGGTTGCCCCACATTTTGAAAAAGATTTTTTTTATCTAGATAATGAATGATATTTAAACGGTCTTTTCGATTTAATGGTACATTGGTCTATTATTTATTATATTTTTAAAAGGAATTCAATCCAGCTATTGCTAATATTTAAAAAAGATAAGAAAAGTTACAGTACTAGGTCTGAGTATAGATGCCTCTTATATGGGTTAGATGCCCCAATGCTGTTATCACTATGAGGATAGTTGCCCTTAGGTATAAATCAAAGCATATTTATAATTCAAAAGTTTTATTAGTTAATATTTAGCAATGGCACATTACACTTTGGTCTTAATTATCATATTCTTAAATTGATCAGCTTAAAAAAAAAACTTCACTACGGTCTATTTTACTTCTCCACTTTGGTTTATTTTACTTCTTCACTTTGGTTTATTTTACTTCTTCACTTTGGTTTTAATTTACATATTCCTAGTGTTTACATTAATTAGCTTCAGAAAAAAAGTACTTCTTGTTGCCTACGTTGTTTTTTATGGGTATTCATTAGTTTTATCCTACCGCATTCATTGCAATAGTCGCCGTACATGGTACAATCCTCATGTAACCATTTTTTACACATTACACATTGTATCCAATCTGCAGTTGATTTGGTCTTTTTATATTCTTCAAAGCATTCTTTGCATTCCGAATCTTTGTGTGCGTATGACTCTGATTCATCTGAATTATTTGAGATCGACATTTCATCACTTGATTCCTTGTGTTCTATTCGTCTTTTCTTTATAATTTTTGCTGGAACTTTACTCTGTATCTTAGCTTCAGGTCTTCGATTATTTTTGTGCAGATCAGCTTCACCTGGTCGCCCCTGGTCGATGTCTGAATCAGTTTCATTAGAAATATCCGAGATTGTCATTTCATCACTTGATTCCCTGATTTCACTTCTTTTTTTATTACGTTTGGCTGGAACTTTTTTTTTAAACTTAGCTAAAGGTCTTAACAATTTTTTCTGCACATCAGCTTCAGCTGGTCGACATTTACTTTTACAATGTAATCCTGGAGTAGCTTTACCTTTAACTTTAGATTTCTTCGCTTCGATGTTTTCTTTGGTATTTAAAATTGCAGCGGATTGTTTCCCCCTCTTATGAAATGGAACCGGAACAATTGGCACCGGCGAACATTCTTGCAAATATTTGCTTGGTGTCTCTAGTTCACTAATGTTAATAATATTATTATTCTGTGAAAGAATTGATGGGCTTGAATTAGAAAGTCTCCTATCTGTTTGATCCGTATTAGGAGAAATGTTGGGTAGATTTAGGGCGACTCTCAAAGTTTGTACATTGGATGGACCTGGTTCCAGCTCAAGAGCTTCTTCATTTGTATAAACAATACCCATGTGAATAGGAGTAATGTTAGAAAGGACTCGTTTAACTACCGGAGTTCTTCTATTAGATGAATCCTGTTCCTGTTCTGGAGCATCATTTTGAAATGCATTATCTTCTGCAGAACTTTGATTACTCAAAGAAATATCAGATATTGCATAAAAGCTCTCTGGAATTGCAGAAGGATTAAAAGGGTAAATACCACAAGCCCTAAATCCCGAAATCGCATTAGAACTCGTGGCCGCTCGGGTCCATGTATTCCCAATAATCTTTCGTTCCTTGTGTGACACTACCCAATTCCTTGTTTCAGCTGCAAATAATGTTTTAAAAGGTTTAAAGAAACTGCGATCCAGTGGTTGCAGGGCTTGAGTGGTGTGGCTGGGTAGACAAAATAAGATAATATTATTTTCTTCGGCAGTTTGAAGCATATCTATTGCATTCGTGTGAGAAGAATGACCATCCAGAAGCAAAATAACCTTTCCTATTGGTTTTTTGGGTACAAGATGTTCTTTCAGCCACTTGTGAAATAATTCAGCATTCACGTACGCGGATTTTCTATTCATATAGACTTCTGATCCGGGTGGAAGCCCATCCTGAAATTCCGGTTTCTTGTTTACTCCTTTGATGATGACCACTGGGGGGAGAAAGTTCCCTATAGCATTACAGCATGCTATTACCGATAGAGTTTCACCTTTCTCACCAGAAGTAATAGAATGGACTACTCTTGCACCTCTTGTAGCTATAACTTTTCCAGTAGAGTTATTTAACTGGACTCCTGTCTCATCTATATTGTAAATTCTATCCGGTTTATCCAGTAAATCATGCTCTTCATCTTTAAACAACAGTTCAAACATTTTGTTAACCTCATCTCGATTTAATCCCTGTGTTCTTGCAACTGATAAGCCTTCGGCTTGACGAATACTTAACTCTGTATTACGTTCTAAAAATGATCTTAACCAATGCGGCCCAGCCTTTCTAGTCTCCTTATCATAGTTTGTTTATATACCCAGTTTCTCAGCGAACTCGAATGCCAATCTTCGTATCATGTCTCGGGTTGGAGGGAAACCAGCTTTTTCTAATTTCTGTATGTGGCTCACCAAACGTTTTTCGTTTACAAAATCAAGAAGTGGGTGTTTTCCTATAAAAAAAACAATGTAAGGAATAATATGATGATTTCATTACTTAACCAGGAATTTGGTCATAGAACTTTATCACCTAATGTCTGTTTTTCAGTATTTTTGTTTGCGAATCTTCTCCTTAATGTTCTCGATGGAATCCCATATCTACGAGATATTTCATTGATACCAAGAATGCCTCTCGAAATTTCATGAATTACAGCTAATAATGCCTCTTGCGTCCATTCAGCTCGTGGAGGAGCTCCAACCTTTCTCATATATTTGCGAGGCATTTCTGAAAAGAAGAAATGGGAACATAACATGCAACCATCAACTTAAGCCATAGGGGATAGATAAGGGCATCTATACTCACAAAAAACGAGGCGTCTATCCTTTTTAACCGACTTCCAAAAAAGGAGGAGGTTCTCAATTCGTCTGTATGTTTACCTCATAACTCCGCCATTTATAAACCGATTTAGATAAAAAAAAAGTTATTTGAAAGGATATACTTCCAGATTGGTCCCATTTAAATTTGGTGAAGATCTGATGAAGAACTTCGGAGATAGACAATAGAACTCCTCAATGACGAACAGTACGCATAATGTGATGATGTGATTATGTTAAGAGCAGCGTCTTTAGTAGGTCCAATCATATTTTAATTAGGGCTACTAAAACGAAAAAAATAAAAAACATGTTAACAAAAATAAAACCGACTTCAAAAAAACGATGAAAAGAATAAAATAATTACCATATTATAAAATTAACAGTTTCAGAAGTCGGTGCCTTCAATTTGGTTCAGCGTGGATTAGCACCGACTTCTAAAACTGTAAATTTTATAATATGGTAATTATTTTATTCTTTTCATCGTTTTTTTGAAGTCGGTTTTATTTTTGTTATAATAGGGATAGATGCCCTATTTTTTTAAACAAATACCCGTTAAAAAAATGACAAAATGTTTTACTGACGGTATTATTCAAACTATACACTTGCAAATAACAATAAAATAATATCACTTACTTTTGGAAATAAAAGTTCCACGCGTTTGTTAAACGATTAAATCCGTAATCTGCGATCTTTGTGAGCGAGCCCGTCGAACTTTCTTCGTAAACACACGACACGTCTGATCAGAGCAGTTGCCGCTCGCACACTAGCGGGGTGGGGTAGAGATGGGCGATACATATCGATATTATCGTGTATCGATACAACGCTATGCGATATATCGATATTTTGTATCGATACACTGCTAGATGATACAAAGTGATACGTATAGTATATTTCGTAGTACGTATCGTAACGTATTTTTGTCGTGAACAACAACAAATTTACTTTACAGACGCTCAGTCATGCGCTAAAGCTTTGAATGAAATATCAGATTTATAAAGTTTCCCGAATCTCCCGTTACACACTCGGTTTCTATAGGCATGCCTCAAGATGTCACTGAGGATACTAGATCTATATGGAAGTTCCACAAACAGTTGGTGTCAGAATCCTCTCAAAGAGTGCCTTCAGAATGTATGACTGATATTTTAAAACAATATTTTAGAGAACCGCTCCTCGACAGAAAAGACAATCCTTTATTATATTGGTCCTCAAGATGAACAGTATGGCCCAAACTAAGTGAATTGGCCCTACGTTATTTGTCAGTTGTGGCGACTTCAGTGCCCTCTGAATGCTTATTTTCTCAAGCAGGACATACACTTTCAGAAATCCGCAATCGTATAAACCCGCAACGTCTCTCCAAATTATTCTGTTTACGTAGTCTTTATGCTGTCGAATGGAACTTGTAATGTTTTACGCTGATAATAGAAACCTGAATACACTTGAGATCTTTTTATTTCAAAAACACTTCTTTTATATTACGCGATAAAAAATAGAAAATATCGTATGTATCAATACAAAACGTTACGATATATCGATGTATCGATACATTGTGTTGCGATTCGTATCGATTCGGTGTATCGATACGAATGGATGTTTTGGCAATCTTTAGGGTGGGGGGTGTTCTTTGCTTATAAGTATTAACTGCGATGATAGTACGTTTACAAGTAACAATTTGAATTATGGGGCGTCTATCCTCCTAGGGCAACTATCCCACTTTTACCCTATACGTCAAAAGTTCGTGCTGGACTTACTGATGGAATATGTAGTTACTTTTTTGAGTTAAGATAAGCACTTCACGTTTTCTAAACAATAAAAACTTCGGTTTATGTACGAAAAACAATATGAACTTAAAGATATTATAGCTCATCTGTACATAGTATAAAACAAAGTCGCTCCCGCTGTCTGTATGCTTAGATCTTTTAATTACGCAACGGATTTTAATGCAGTTTTCAGCAATGGATAGAGTGATTCAAGAGGAAGGTTTATATGCCCCACATTAGCATCTACGTTGCGCCCGTGCGAAGCCGGGGCGGGTCGCTAGTATAACATAAAATCACGCCGTATTCCCCGAAGGGATGGGCAGAGGTGTATAGTAACACCCTCATTTCGCCTCATTTATGTTTTAAGTCCCATGTAATAGGGGGCGAGCCTATTGCCATCAACCGGGCACAAATTCAAACTCCGGGCTGCTACTGAGGAATTCCACACGGAAAAACCCAATAGCACTTTGCCCGACCTGGGGATCGAACCCTGAACCAACGAGGCAGTTATAATATAGCTTTTCCATTGAAAACAGGAAATATGAGTTTATTCGAGTGCTCACGCACTGAACGGCAGGACGAAGTTCTATCACAGTAGGATAGATGACATTCTGGACGGACGGGCTATTTTTGACTATAACAACGAAGTGGGCGAAGAGATGTTAAGCGTATACAGAGAATGTTAAGGCTCCATAATAAAGTTACCCATTGCAAAATAAAAAAAATAACTAGAACCTTTTTGTTCGTTTCAATGTGTGTCATATAACCATGTTCTAAATAACATACAGTGTCCGCTTATAACGAGAGCAAAGGGACGGCGATATTTGGTCGTACTAAACGGACGTCATTATACCTATTATAAGCGTCAGTAAATACCAGATAAGAAAACCTAACTAAAGGATGTTCTTAAGTCGCTATAAGCGGCTGGTCTTTATAAGCGAAGTCGTATGAAACGGATTCCACTGTATTTTCATTTCTAAAAATGTTGTTCAAGCTTTAGGTGGTGTACACCAAAATCACTGATTAATCAACCGTTGTATTAGAATTTTAAGTCTTCTTCTTTTCATATCGTTAGTGACTAACCTGGTGTCTAGAGTTTATGCCGACCATGCGCCTCTGACTTGGCTTCACATGCCGTTGAGAAATATCTCTCAGGCATGCCGGCTACCTCACGATGTTTTCCTTCACCGTTTTAAGCAAGTGATAATTATACAATACGCACATGAATTGGAAAAGTCAGAGAGTCCCTGGATTAAAATCGAGACCTACGACTTGGCAGTCCGACGATCACTGCTACAGAAAACTCAGAACTCTATCACTGCTGCTGAATTTAAAGTATACGGTTGATTATGCAGATAAATAATGTTAGTGAACACCTTAGTCCCTATGTTATATCACTTAATTATGTATACAATCTAATCTTACTTACGCAACTAAGGTGAATCAATAATCTGTCCTCTGTTAAGACAATGTAAAGGTCAAAGAAAGCCACAAATCAGCCTCTAATTCGAATTTAATAATGTCGCCTGAATTGTATCTAATGTCAAAACGCTTTTAACAGCAGAACATTACAGTGACGTAATATAATACAATGTTGACCTTTTAATTACTGCCACGAGTTAGAAATGTAATTAAAAGAATATTACCGAAAGCATTCATGTCGAGTGAACATCTTTGTTGAAACTGTGTATACCTACTTTTTTTTGTTCGGAAAAACAGCATTCCTGATCTATTGCAATAGTGAATTGGTTTTTTATTTGTTTTTTAAACATATCGTTTTTATATATGGTACAGGTGTATTTATTTATCTATAAGAATAAATGACCTTCAGGTAGTTATATTTAACAAACAAACAACTCATCAGTCGGTCAATCAGTTCTACATTCAATTATTATTATTTCCCTTAATTCCACCCACTGAACCATTTAATAACTTATTTCGCAACATTATTCAATGTCTATGGTTACTCATTTTATTGTTTAGGTACCTAAGTAGGTACTACACAATACATGCTTTTATTTGAAAACGATTGCATGATGAAAGTTTCTTAACTAAGGTTTTTTTTGTTAAAACTGTGAATGGCAGATTCCTATAATTTACCTACGTAGCATTATTGGTTAAAATGAAGACCCTTTATCTTTACCAATAAAGAAGCAAATATAGCTTTGCATAGTAGACCCTGTCATACGGAAGTAGCTATCACAGGTAACATTAGCTCACGAGCCTATTTTTGTGCCGTTTGGTAATACAAAATGTTACCATTTGTAAGCAAAACAATTCGTTTTTGTTTCTAGGAACCCGGGCATAAAAGCACCACTAGTAAAAGGTACTACACAATCAGAACAATAAGTTTTTTCTGAAAAAGACCAATGAAGTCCCAAAAAAGCAACACAGTATTTGTAAAAACAAAAGAGAAAACGTAAACATTTTATAAAAAAAAATAACAGAAGAAATGTGTCGTCCTTAGAAATTGGACTTAGTTGCGCAAAAAAGGGGTGAAATATTAACAGGGCTGGCCCTTTTGGGTCTCATTGTTTACTGCAACCAATTAGTTACGAAATGCGAGGCCAAAATAATGTCGCCATTGAAATTTATTTCTTTTTTCATACTCAACCAGTTAAGCAATTGTGATCTTGATCAATAGAAAAATTTTAAAGAGTAGACGTACATTTTTTGGTTGTATTTTTGTAGATGAGGCTGAAATTTATTTACAGTGTACAAAACAATCAACACAGCATGGAATAATAAAACTCGGTACTACCACTAGCATGTGTAGCTTGGTGCGGGTGACGTAAGACTTTAAAATTATGACTTAATATTTCAGTTGCACCCTAAATATCACAGTCGTTAAATAAGAAATCTATACTAATATTATAAAGCTGAAGAGTTTGTTTGTTTGTTTGAACGCGCTAATCTCAGGAACTACTGGTTGGAATTGAAAAAAATATTTTTGTATTGGATAGTCCATTTATCGAGGAAGGTTATAGGCTATATAACATCACGCTACGACCAAAAAGAGCGGAGCATAAATGAAAAATGTTGCAAAAACGGGGAAAATGTCCACCCGTGCGAAGCCGGGACGGGCCGCTAGTAGCATAACTGTTAACTAAATAAATGTACCCTGCCAAAATGTTATTGTCTACAAATCAAATACTAACAGCTGTCGCACCATGCTTCACCGCAAATAGTGTAAATGCCGTTTACTTAAAATTCTAGTACTTTTTTCGACTAAACGGTTGTTTAACCGGAGAATTTGTGTTGGTAAACACCAGCTTATATTGTATCCGCTAAACGGAAGAATGTCAGTCACATAAATGCAGCACAGAACTGAAAAAGCCACACTTGGTGAAACGTCACACTGATTTAATTAAACTCGTATCCGGCAATAGCAATACAAACGGTTTGCCGCTTTACAGCGCTGTTGACAGTGTTGTCCCTTTATTATATTTTTCGTTTGACAAACGCTCGTTCGCTTTAATAGTGCTGAAAGCGATATTTAAGCTGCTACTGGTAGCGAAGTATAATGTCAGGTACTTACTTATAAACTTTTTACAAATCACGCCTTGTTTTCCCCTAAGGGTTCGGCAGAGGTGTTTTAGTACACCCTCGTTTCGCCAATTGTGTTTAAGTCCCATGTAATAGGGGGTGAGCCTATTACCATTAACCGGGTACAAATCCAGACTCCAGGCTGCTACTGAGAAAGTCCTACTGGAAAAACCCAATAACACTTTGCCCGACTGGGGATTGAACCCGGGACCTCGTGCTCCGCAGTCGCGCTTGCAACCACTAGACCAACAAGGCAGTCCGTATCCCCCTATGATTATTGTATTTATAGCTCATGGAAACTTCGAGCAAAAGTTCAATCATACATAGATCACAGATGGACTTTAAAGCGTATAAAGTAAAAGAAACTTCCAGTAGGGGAGAGTGGGGTATGATTAACCCACCCCACACTCGAGGTGCCCAACCAGACAGGTGGTTATTGTTAAAGGAATAATTCTGTTTTTTTTATATTTAAATTCTGTGATACAGGTGGTAACATCACTATCGCCCGCTTTCAATCGGACCTCATTTTCAAATTATATCAACGTATTTCACTTACAACGTCCATTGCCGTTTAGATTAATAATTGTATTTACAAATGCCATCAAAGTATCCATAAAAAGGCAAAAATTACAAACACAAGCGTTACAAAACTGTTATTATTTCGATAATAAATCTCAATTTACTATTGCATTTACGATTATTGTTAAGTACCTATCTACAATAATAACGTAAGGATGTACTCCTGGCATCACTTTATTGTTTTTTTTTATTAACTTGTCTAATTAGTTTGCATATACTATGACTACTATGTAATTGAAGGTTGTAGGATAGTATACGTAATTATGCAGATAAATGGTTAACTATCGGGTAAAAAGGTACTTATGCATCTGTACGTGGAGACAATGATAATTACAAACGGATTTTCCTTTGGAGACACGTGTAACCATGGACTTCCCATAAGTGACGTATTTACTGTTGATTTTCCGAAATAAAGAAATTTGCTGATTAAGCCTCTTTAAGGATAATAAAAACCATTCGAAATTGGATATTCCTAGATTTAAATAGTGATTATGACTTTACCTTCTGTTAAAACTTTACCTTCTGCTTCTGCTGCTTTGTAAAAGTAACTTAAACAATGAGATGTTTATTCTAATGGTCAATAATTGAAAATCGAATAAATCTGCTCATCCCAGAGGTAGGTAAATGGAAGTTAATTAAAGCAGAAAAGCAATAATGTGGGGACAATGCGACAATAAATAATGAATTGATACGATCGACGCGTGCGCAGTGCGCCCGTCAAACGGTGTGCCGCATTATTATCGCCGTTCCACTTCTGCATATATGAGACGATTCTTGGTATTATAGTCGTTTTATTGGCATATAGTGGCACCTAATAAGCATTGGCTGAAGACCTGAGCTCGATCCACCGCTTGGGTGATGTGCAACTGTAATTTATTGCAATAAGTTTCAAAGGGAATTGGACTTTTCGAAATTATTTTTCTTTAAGGATTATAGCGGCTGAATGTAGTATTGTTATATCTTTAAAAGGTATTTGATTCAGTAACTTCTTATCTAGTAAAGATATTAATTTTGTTATAAGTTCTCGATTTAGCATCTGTTTATTTTAAGAGGTGAAGATATTTTACTCGACTAGGTTACAGACAAAATGGATTGACTTCTGTATTATAGATTGTTTGTCTTACATGATTTGCAAGGCTTAATGAAGATTATAAAATGTACGTCATACGTTCCAATAAAAAGTCAGTTACGTTTTAAAATTATTACTCAGGTTTAGATTTGTATCTTAGTAAGAACATGTTAGAACAAGGTGGCAATTTCACTCCGTTCATGTTGTGGAAGAACAACACTATTTTCCATGACGCTGGGTTTTAAAACGACGCAAGTACTTATGGCAGTAACAATAATATAAATGAAGATGATATATAAAGAAGAAGCTAATATCTTTACAAGTTAATAATGTTAACTCACTCATATTTGGTTAACCTATATTGCCAAGGTTAATCTAGCAGACGAACTTGTATATTTAGTTTAATTAAACTTATGACGTCTGAATCTTTCTTTAATATCTTTTATTAATTAAAGAGATATGGTCTTCATGACAATTTCAATCAGTTCTTGTTGGTTGCGTATCTTCTGATATAGACACTGAATGAAGTGCCTATTCACCCATGATAAATTATTGATATCCTTATTAATTTAAATGTTGGAACGGGCACTTCATTTGATAAATAATAACAGTGATAAGTGAATCAGACATGCATGAATCATTATCGTTTTAATATGCAATGTAAACTCAGATACGATGTTTCTAAAGCGGAAAGGATTACATCACCCTGAAAGAACAATAAAAACGTACCATAAACCAGCTCCGGGCCCAACAACACATCGCCGCACTCAATAAGCTGCTGCAGAAGGGTTAAGCGGTTCTGGTAGCCGAAATCCGACGTAAGCAATCCCAACATTGTGTCACATTTTCCTTTTACGCGAAGCACAACCATATAAATTCGTTACTCACTTTTCAAGGTACTATCGCACACTACATACTTTATTCACTGTTCATTGTTTTAAATGTATTATCACAAACACATGTTGTTTTGGCGCGAAACCAGGACAGATGCGCTCGCGCCGCGCGCCGGTTGCAACTGCGTTGCGTCTTCCGAAAGCTATTACAACGGACAGGTGGTGACAAAGGAGACCCTACTTCCCCTCTATTCACTAAATAAGCTCTTCGACTAGTCGAACGATGGGTCTCACGACCCGTCGAAGGGCTATTCTTTTGATTTGGTTATTTATCGAGCTAACAAATTAATGAACAAAAAATACAACGGACTTGTATTCATACAAAGTGAAATAGCATTAAGGATTTACTCAGTGTAACTTTTAATTTACATTAGTTTTTACAGATTTAAACAACCATCTCAATTCGTAAAAAGATTGCCGGATGGTGAAAACTTTCTCATTTACTTTTTTTAAAGGAACTCTTGTTCACACGGATGTGGCGCCAAAAAAACGAGAAATGGCAAAGAATCCAATATTTTTGATGTATGTAACTTCCGGATCATTGGGAATACCGAATAACCCAGTTGGAATTGGCTAAGTGCATGCATGCACGGTGTACGTGAGCGGGTGCACGTCCCACCCGCGCCCCTTCGCTATTATTACTCGCATCGTACAACTCAACGAGGGTGGTTGAATCGGGGTTTGATTATTCGCACATCAACGTGTTTGCATTTCATCGATTCCGTCTGAGAACAAGCCGACAAGGCACTTTCGGGGAAAAAATAAATAATGAGATCGTGTATACAGTATAGGTACTCCTGGCACGATCTTTAATTACTGGCGAATTGTTTACAATCGTTGAAGCATATTGGATGGTAAGCGATAACTGAGATAAGGCTACCGGTGTATAGGTTGCGAATGAAGCACGCGACGCTTTTATTTATTTTTGTCTGTGCGGCACGTGGGTACCGTCGCGGTCGGAACGGTTCGTGCGGGAACGTCGCGACGCACCGACGCACGCGAGTGTACTGACCGCGCGGGTTTCGGACGCGCGTCATTCGTTGCACTATTGTGCATATGGCGTTAGAATAGTAAGGACAGACCGGTATTTAACAGAGTTATCTTAATGGACAATGAGACGGTTACATTACAGGTAATTTGTTATTGATTACTTAATTAAGTTTGTTATTGTATTTAAGACCAATTTCCATACAACATGCAAATTAGAGAAAAAAAAACACATTGTCAAGCAGCAACAATTTACCATATTGTATTAGACATATACAGGAATAACCCTAAACATTATATTTTAATGACATCACTGAGTTGGACGTACAACTGATGAGTATAACACTGGAAATCCCCAACACAGTAAGAAGCGATAATGTGGCGGCGCGACGCGATGAACGTTATAAATATTTCATCCAGAGAAAAGGCGTTTAACGCATCGACAGCAGTCGCAAATGCCGATACTGTAAGTACCGTGCAGTCACAGACAAACCCCATCTATTTCCGTAACCGACAAGTATTTAAGCGTAGGTACTTACTCCCAAAATAGTAAAATAATGGTTAATTTTGCGTTTTACATTTGACTTTTGATAGGTTGGTCGCTTAAACGCAACGAAAACATTTATGAAATGCAAAAAGAGCCCGCATTTGTTCAAATTATTTGTTTCGTTAAGAATTCTAGGCAAACGGTTAATAATTCTAGCCGTTTTGGTTTAAGACTTTAGACGACTTTGGACTTTGAAGTTAGATATATAAATGTTTTTTTCGTGCCCATGTCAAGCCCCATGATGGTTGAGTGTAAGGCTCCCATAGTTCCATTAACAAGGTAATTTAAATATTTTTTATATTTCACTATTATGCAGAAACTCCTATTTCTAAAGACTTATGATCAAGTAAATTGTAATGTGTAGCATTGTATGTCGTTATCATAACTGAATATACATAATTTTATCACACTCTTATCATATCAGCAGATGTCCTAACTTCTAAAATAATTATGAAACAAGGTAGTAAGAACAATGAAATTTCGCTGTCAAAGTGTTGCATAATTAGAGAAAGGACCGTTTTTATTATACCGTAGCCTCAGAACCTGCGACAATATAAAGTGAGGGGGCGAACTCCCAAAGGAAGACAAAAGATTCACGAGCCCTTAGGAACAAGGCCGAAATCACCTATACTATCTTCCTAATTCCGCAATTTTCGTGTCAATTCTTCATTTTACCATTATCATGGAAAAAACATGACCGTGACGTAATGTTTAACACATAGGTATTACTCAAACTATTACTTTTAATTACATTTACCTTATTTTGATACAGATTTTCCTTAACATAATGTTCAGCTGGTATATAACTTCTAAACGGAAATATTATGCAATACCAAGTCACTGAATGACAAAGGAAATAAAATTCCTAATCTAATTTGAGCGTAACGAAAGGGCACAATATGAAAATCTCGAGCAGTTTTGCGGTAAACTCCGACCACCTAACGAGAAAACGAGCAATTTAAAGGCTTCCAATGTAAATAAATATCTAAAACGGATCAGATTAAGTCTACAATTTTACGAAATGCCGGGCACGAGGCCTACCGGGTGAAAACTTTTGGAAAATTACTGGTGCCACTCCTGAATTTGACGCAAAGTTAATTTGATTGAACGTTTTCATCATTAATTACGAAAAATGTTAAGACATGAAATATTGAGTTAAGTCTCTCAAGTGTAGTTGAAGCAATCAATTAAAACAACTAATGCAAACTAGGATGCGAGTGTACCGTGCAATTATTTTAAGATACGGACGTCTCGCACTCGCATAATCCAAGCTGCATCCAATTAATTGGCAGAGTTGCTAGCCAGTGGACCGTGTGACATCATTTTCGTTGATAAAATGACTATGTTGGTTAGCATATAGCCCCCATATCGCTCATTGCAAAACCACACAGTGACAACGCAGTACATTAAAATGGCGAACTTTGTACAACCCAAAACAAACACCGCACCCGAGCTCTCACCTGATAAATTATTACAACAATTTAATAACAAAGTGATCCACATTATCATCAACGCTCATCTACAATAGAGGGGTTGTTCCGTCATGAATACAACGACGAAATCACTACCCTAAAATTAATATCATGCTGGAAAATTAAACGGACCGCTTCTACCCAGCGTTGGGCTCTAATTCATATGCATATCTAACTTTGCCACATTGGCACTGACCCTCGCACAAACTCTGCAAAATAAGATAAGCGGAGTTGCCGCCGACCTCGCTCCACGTTAGTGGGTCACTCAAATCGGTTGGTTAATATCATTCCCCTTCAATAGTTTAATGGTTGTAATACGAACGAGTAAAGATGTTAATTGTTTATACGCTACAACTATGTGTTGTGTCGGACACGGACAGTCGATATTATTGTGTTACGTGCGCAAATTCACCTTGCGCCCCTCATCCGGTGTTTAGCAGGGGATGGTGCAAGGTCACTACAAACATAGACATTGCCCGCCCTAGTGCACAAGTTATATAATTTATAACTGCTTTAAATACCGTACTCGTCTGACGGTTTATCGCGAGAAAAGGGTTAGAGACGACGTTGGACATCGATCAGGATTAAACTTGGGAGATGACTTCCAAACTCTGTAAATAGGGCACGTGTACATTTAAAGGCCTCAACCCGAAAATTTCGTTAAAAACTTGGAACAAAGCCCTTTTAGAGGATCCCTTACTCGAATCAAGAGGCAATAAATCACGAGAACAATCAATACAAGACACGGTTTGATCCCACTAAGGCGTGAACAATAACGCGTTATGTTTACGTAAAACTGTGATTGAAATGTGCAAATAAAATATGACAGTGACATTCATGTGCTCCTATTACATCATAGAGAAGTCAGCAAATATACATTAGCAATTTTTGCATAAACAGAATTTTAAATGCACACAATGTATGGACAAATATGTAAGCAGCATTTTAAAAATTCCATCTATGCCAAGTTCTAAACCGCAAGCGTTTAAGACGCGACAGAGATCGCCTAAAAAGCGGAGCAGTGACAAACTCGAAGAAAAAAAAATTAGCTCTCGACCGGGAAGCAGGAAAGTGCGACGCCTCGCCTTCAGCTTTCAGACGCCATTATTTCATCCGGTATTAACTCGGAGAATATTTCGCAACACCCACAATCTTTTTAATGTGAAATATAACTTGACGACGATACTGTAGAGTTCAATTTTCATCGGGATCGCATTGTTTTTACGTGGGTCATGTTTTGCGCAGCTTGGGGAAGTCACTTCTGGTTAAAGACAATAGGGTGTATATTGATTCCTAGATAAGTATGTAGTTGAGTCATTTTATTTCGTGGTAGATACGATAGGCGTCCTTGTGCATGCGACTCGTCTTTCATATTGGGGCTTACAGAGATTGTGCAGAATGCACGGAGCGATATTGTTCATAGTTTTGATTGAAGTGAATTTTCCATGAGGTCGTTGTTGGTGGGCTGCATCGTGCGAGGTAAGTCGCGCTCGTTCCATCTAATAGCCTTTGTTGGCGTTATTATTGAATGCACGGAAGTGGTTTGGATCTTTAAATATTGATGGAACCGTAGAATCAGAACAAATGCTCTGCTTGCGGAATACGTTTGTAAATTAAAATGGAAACTGTATTAAAAATACAAAATAATAAAAAACTGTAATAAAACCAACATTCATAGTGGCTTATATGAATGTCCCAACGTAAAATTAAAAAATAACTGGAAAGTACAGCGCCAACGAAGCGAGCGACCTCAAATTAGTGTACTATAAAACAGTAGCCTGAGAAAAATTATATAGATAAAATCTATAAGTGTTTGTGTGTGTGGACATTGCGTAACAGAATGATGGCTGGTCGTGGAGCTCCGAGGAAGTGTATGGCTGGGGGCAGGGCATACGCGCGCTGCATTTTAATGCCGTGTCCCGTATTCGACCTTAGCTCTTCCCCTACGATTGCAATACGATTACACGTACATCTCATGTCTCTTTGTTTTAAATGTCTTCTAGTAGGATGTGTGTCAGCTGTTTATCATAAAGTTGCTAGGCTATGCTAGAATACTAACCTGACATGTGGCTTTGTAAGAAGAGATGCTTTGTTTGTTACAATTACAGCCTTATTTGATAACACTACATTTACGGATCATTTCATTTTGTTTTTTAATAAATGAGGCAGCAAAATAATGTTTTAGTTTAGAAACTAGGTTAAGATCACAAAAAAACAATACTAATTCCACAAATCCATTTTGAATATCAGAATTCTGCTAATACCAGTCAAAACTTACAATTTCATCTATTTCTGACACGAAATTATTGTTGTTACAGTTAAGAATCGGGAATATGGGTCAGAATCAACGTTCGGCCTAGTTTCTTTATTTATATGCCAGTATTTAAGACGGTCTGACTAAGTACTATAAATAATGTTTATCATCATCTAATAAATAAAATAAACTTCAGAAATAACGACAAAGACCGCGCTCATAGCATCGGACCTCCTAATCCAGTTTCGTGCGAATAAAAGTCGTAGGCTGCATGTCTCCACATCGTACCTATCACTACCAAAATGTAATTCCGTGGGTGTATATGGTAAGCACTTTAACATCAGCATGTTAATGTACATCAAGTAACATATTTTCCAAAAAAAATGTAAATTTCAAGAACGTGTTAAAAAGTCGAGATCCCGTGGTTGTGGGTCCCCACCCACATTACGATAGGCGTTTTATCACCGAGTCACCCGCCTATAAAACATAACATTGTACTGTGGCGTACACCTTCCGGAATTCACCTCTTCAATCTCTTTGTTCCCTAAGATTCGGTGAAATTAGACGCACAGATATACAGCTCTAGTTTCCACCTTATTTATTGAAGTTCGTTCGGTAACCGTTAACGGTATCGCTTTATGTTCATAGTAGCGGCCCTCTTAATAACGATAAACAAACAGATAAATTGCGAATTCAGGACGGAGCATCACTTATCCTTAATACCCTTTATCTAATAAATAAACCACTTCAATCGAAATAAAAAACTAATTGACGTTTATTAAATTTTACCAGAGAATTAAATGAGCTCTATAAGGTTTAAGCTGTTCATAAAAGCCTTTGTCTGAAGCAACGATCCAATCTTGAAATGTTGTAAATTATCATTTATCTTTAGAAGGATTAAAGGATATTATTACAAATCTACAGTTTAGTGTTAGAGCACGGAGAGCTAGAGAGTAGAGCATAACTTTGAATGTAAAGGGATTCATTAGCCGACCACCCACTTTAAATATTCTGTATTTCCCATTGACCGGAGCAGTTGATGCTGTAGCGGCCAATATAATCTAAATCGGTGCACATCAATATACTAGTAGTAGTGCTATCAGTAGTAAACCAGTGTCTGCTCTCGAAATAGATGTAGCTACGTTCTCGTATAACGTAGTAGCGCGTAGTATGGGCGTCACGGCCGAGGCCGGGGGTGGCCGCCCGCGCCCAGCCCGGCCCCGTGCCACCCCGCCTCACTACCTATGCCGACGATAGATGGCGCCCCGAGATTAAATTGGCATATCGGATACACGATTTATTTCGTTCACCGATCGAAATGAAACATTACTCCTTCGAGTGAAATAAAAAAATAAAGTCAACTAATATCTATATAGTATCTGATAGCGCTTGTGGTCGAGTAATTGATTTTCACTCGAGATAGTGGTATCCTTCAATTTCCCGTCGGCGCGTCTCGATAGGACGCAGTTGCTGGAACGAGTGTATCGGGGCTCGGTTTGAAACCCTACTTTACTTTAACTTCTCAATTCTCCGGAAGTCAGGGTTGCGCGATGCAAACTATTTCCAAATACTCTAATATATTATTTATTGGAAAATGCTCACCACTGTTTATTTAATACGCGTCTATTTTATATTCTGTCAAATTCTTGAGCAAAGTAAAATTCGCTCCACGTGCCAGACGCATTTGGACGTCACAATATTTTCTACTACTTTAAGAGTTATTCTTTAAAACAAAATAGTCATTCAAGCTGTTCAAATATGCAAACAACGTTGCAGATGTTAATACAAGCCGGCGCGAATATAAAATTAACTATAACCGTAGAATTGTTATTTCACTGCGCTATGATAAGCATAAGTATCAATAATAATAACATGCTCATAAACTAGTAAGTAAGAAGTTCCAACTTCCAACTGCGTCCGTGTAAACTGTACGCGTTAATTAAAAGTTCAAGAAGATAAGACAACTTTGTTATTGAATAAATAAAACGTCCATTTAAATGTCTACGGAGGGAAATGAACGGATCCAGTTGGTGTGGATTGGCGCCTTTTTAGCGGCAGAAGCTCGCGAAATGAAAAGTTCGTTCGTTCGTTTCATTCGCCCCGTCCGCGTCCGTCCCGCAGCTCCAATCGTTTTCAAACTTATAGCACAGATTAATAACTGAATCCGACTTGGACTTAGATCGCATAACCCACGATAAGAAGTAAAGATGAGCATTGTTGTGTTAGAAAGTTTATTCCTAGACATAGGTACATTGATAACTTATTGATTGAAACGTGGAACTTCTCAAAATTATTCGCTATGCGATAGCGCGACATACACAACAATTTCAATATCATTTCATTAAATTATGCCATCCACGTGTACCCATTCCTGATACTTCACGTATGCGAACTACAAATTGTATTCGTATCTAGTCATATCTAGATTCGGGGAACGGAAGCAGATAGCGAAGTAAATCCCCGTTCTAGAATCCGCCAGATATTTGTAAACAGCCGCCAATGAAATCCCACAGACTGTGCACGGTACAACTGGAACTCTAAATTGTTTGACCGACCCTCCCGTCGCCCGTTTATATCATTTATCAGTCAATTTGAAAAGTTATACCGACAATTTTTACAATCCATTATGCTCTTGGAAACTGTAGGAAGCTTTTTAGAGAGCATCGTAAACTGGTAGTCCATAAACTGATAGAAGGGGTATATTATATCAATATAAAACTGAGCCGTGGTTTCTACAAAAGACGAGGATTATTTTTCCTTCTCTCTCGTACCATAGGTGACGTAAAATGCGACTGAGGAATTATGACAAGAGGAAGACCATTTATTTAACCAGCCTATTACTGTCCCACTACTGGGAACTAGCGTCTTTTCAGAATGAGAAGGGTTTAGGCCTTAGTCGACCACACTGTGCCTTTTTGGCGCCCTCTGGGGCGTACTGGTTCCCTCACGATGTTTTTCCTTTATCGTTAACGTAAGTAATAATCAAGTTCTGATGCGCAGATGAATTCAAAGGGCGGAGGTTGGTTAGTAATAATTTAATAACATATTGCAACAACGTATTTTAGAGTATATCCTCCCAACAGTCCATTGAAATGATACAATAGATATTTTACCAGCAGTAGATGATGAAAAGCAAATGATGACTTTCTTCAAAATTGTAGAAACTTTTTTAGTATAGAACTGCAGTTTGTAAAGAGTCGATTCGTATTATCAATTTAAAAAGGAAGGATTGGTATCTATGAAGTACTCTGTTATAATAACTAGGGTGATAGCGAATAGATTACAGATACAGGCTATCTACATGCTTGGAGCGTCATATTGGACCGCCATTTTGCCTTATAAACAATATCGAAACGTGTTGATCGTCATGTCTATGATAAAATCGATTACCTTTGTCTATTGATATACTCAGATAAAACTGTGGATATTTTCATCTTGCTAGTTTAGAAGTTAAAACAAAGAAGCTTTTGCGAACTCACTGCTCCAACTTGCACAACAGAATTCAATATCCTCGCGGAACAATAGTTTGCAAATCAAAAATTCAAACTTTAAACAGTTATAAAGCGAGTTCTTGCATTGTGGAGTGGGAATGGGCAGTAGTCACGCTATGTCTCTTGTACAGTGGTGCTTTGTAGACCAACCAAGGTTACTTAATGACCACTGATCCGCTTCAACACTTGGCAATGTCCTCGACTTCAACACACGCTTAGAATTCATAATTACCGCATGTTTCTTCACGGAGCTTTCCTTACCTGTTTGGCTCTACATATAAATTTAAATTTCCTTCTACTAGTTTGTATTTTGTAAAACATAGAGGAAAGAACACGTTGCTTGAAGTAACAAGTCGTAATTTTTATAAAATTCATTCTTACAGTATCGCGTTTAATATTCAAGTGCAATAAAATATCGATGAAGCGATTGAAAATTCTTAACTTCAACACTCCTCCACGAGCCGAGTGCAGTAACTTGTAGGAGTTCCGAACTTTACATAATAAAACTTGGGGTTACAGTGGTGAATATAATCTAATACTAGTTCATTGGTTCTGTAAGGCGAAAACTTTTAACAACTTTCTAGTAAAACACACGAGGCAAATTAGTCTTTGTGAATTAAGTTCTTGAAAACTAAAACAAAGTTATGAATAAAATAGACGACACGTTTGGTGCAGTGGTTAAGCGATTGGCTTCTGCGCTGCGGGTTGTGGGTTCGATTCCCGCACAGAACAAATATTTGTATGGCCTACAGATAGTTGTTCCAGGTCTGGATGTTTGTGCATGTGAAGATTTGTGTCTGTAAACGCACCCACGATACAGGAGAAATCCTAGTGTGGGGCAAAGTTTTTATAAAAAAAAAAAACAGACGGTCACGACCGTTATATGAAAATACTTTTTTGGAATTCATAACCGTCTAATCACTGAAGTATGTGTTGGGAATTTCAACACAATCAAAAGAACACAAAGAGAATCCACACGGAATCATAACTTATGATATTATCAGTTAGGCTTCGCTATCGTCGCATACAAGTAACATTCCTCACACAACAACAATGTGACAGCATTATGTGCAACTGCAAAAAATCTTAGACATTTATTTTATTACTTATTAACGATCACCAGTGATAGGCTAGAGGTTAAACCCTTGCCTTCCATGCAGGAGGATCTGAGTTCAATCACGGCCCGCACCGCACCTCTTTCTGAGCCTTTGGCCAGACTGCAAACGCGGGCGCGGTGCGGCGAGTTCAAACAGAAGAACTTTATTTGAGTGTCCATAGTGGGCACGCGGGCGCGGGAAGCGGCGCGGGCTACTTGGCGCGGGGAGCGCGCGGGTAGCTCACGCCATAGGTCGTTCATACAAGTGGCCGCAGTGAGAGCGCGGGCGGCAAGCGATAACCCGCGTGGGACCGGGGGATCTCAAACTAGTTCGAGCTGACCACGCGCGTTGTTGTGATGGCGTCTTCAAAATTAAATGGTGAAGAATTAATAGGTGCTATTCAAGCATGATCTGCACTGTGAATGTCGAAACATCGTTTTTTAGTAAGAATTTTCCAGTAAAGATAAGTCTTCTTCATCCATATGATATTTTGACTAACACTGGGCACGACAACGCTCAGAACGAAGCCACACTCCACTGCGGACAGGTAAATCGCGCGCGTTCCCGCACCCGCGCCGCTCCCCGCACCGCGCTGCCAGTCTGGCCAAACACTTACTTTTCGAATTCATGTGTGGATTAGAGTTTGATTATCACTACCATTAACGGCGAAGGAAAACATCGTAACGAAACCTGTAGCAAATATGTAGCATTTTACAACCCGGTTTTGTCATGGTTACTATATTAATTAGTTGGTGCAACTCAGCCATAATTAATTAGTCGAGTTCATTGTACCATTCTGCTAGAAATCTCCTATTTACCAGTGGACAGGTTGATGATATAATGAAACTTATTCACTCATAAAAGTAGCCTTTTGTTAAATTTCCATTTCCATCCATTGTCGTTCATTCGAAACGTTTCTAACGGGTTCGAGGCTATGGTAATCGCGGAGACATCACGACGCACTCATGAAGACTAATGCTGCTTAATGGACGTGTTAAATTATGCCAGCAACAAAGTAGACAAGAATAAATACATTAGAAATGGACGGGGTCACTGAGTATGTAAGATATGGAGTTCTAACAAGGGCATTACTCCCTCCGACCAGTGACGGATTCAATCGCTCAGAGGGATAGTAAAGGGAGACCCAGAAGGCCTGATGCTTTAGATTTTCATTTTTTTTTGTCTCTTGGCCTGGGTCGTTGTCGAGGGAGGAGCTAAAGGGATAGTCATGACGTTCGTGACCACGCCGCGCCTCTGATTCCGAAACTACCTCCAAATTAAACTTAAAACACTCAAACATATCCCTCATCAATTTTTATTTTTTTAAGCTGTTCTGCAATGTGCCTCTGTTATCGAACGATCGTTTCCCTCCTCGTACATAACTTACCGATTATCGTCTCAAACCGCAATAAACGCAGTGTTCATCACTTCATTCGCAACCTTCTCCGTGGCTAGTGTTGCACGTGGCGGCAACTCGCTTATGCAACACCTCGTAGGTGATATTAATTCTAATATTGATGACATTTGGTTTACGACTGCCACGTTCTACGGGTTAGGATGAAAGGAATACGGTGTTCGCCGCTTTATCACACCGGTTAAAAAGTAATGGTGGTTTGCATGCACCATATTTTGTACCGAAATGTATTTTATACATGTTTTGCTACAAATGCTTGGTTAGGAATTTTCTGAACATCTCGATCAATTATAAATACAGAAATGAATCTATTAAGAGGTAATGCTCATAATAGTAAAGCACATAAAGACACTAAGTAGTTAATGAAATTCAATCAGTAGCGGCATAAGCTTACCGATTAATTACACAGAATCGATTATTCGAAACGTATTACGAGTATCGATTAATATTTAATTGGTCGTCTCGTTCATTAATGCTCCGTCTAACTTAGGTCGCGAACTACATGAAAACTCTTATTTGCTAAACATATTTAGTAGTTTACTTCAACATGTTCAACAACCCTTGATTGGTTCTGCATGTCGGTATTTAACGTACCCTGTTATAATGGCTGAATCGATCGCATGCTTCAAATTTAGAACACTGTTTTGATTGCGCGTGAGATTATTACAGAACAGTATTGAGGAAAGAAGCAATTATTTAATACGATTTCATAAGAAACACTCGAAGATTCTTATATAAATTGTTGATAAACATTGAAAACATGAACGTCGTTGATTATTTGAGGCCGGGTGCCAGTATTAGATTTTTCAATGTCTCAACAATTCAGAAGTGTCGCCAATCTTTCGTGTTCATCTATTATTCAGACAGAATTCTGCTCGCGCGCCGTGAGAAAAGAGTGACGATACGTACAATGATATTATTCATTCACGAACACGCATTACATTAAAAGAAAATAATTATAAGTGTCATTCCTGAGCTTCGAAGTAAGAAGTGGTATGGAGTGAGCCTAGTCATCATTCAGACAAACCTTAACTTTAAATCATTCGAGTAAATGTGGTTGAAAAGGAATTTATTTGAGAACCTCAAGATTTACTATTCCCCACAGCAGCCGCGTTTGTTTCTACATAATAACATAAACAATGGAATGACGAGTCAACCATGGCTCGAACATAAAAAAACCCATAAGAACCTTCACAGCAGAAACTACCGCACACAAACAACTCTTAAACTACAGCATCAAAAACAATAAAATGTACAAAGCAAAAATTAATTCACATAGGCACATAGTGTAACAAGATAATGACCGCCATTGTCATATTAAACGCGGGCGAATTTAATCACATAATGGTCCGTTATGTATTGCAGCGAACACGTTTACATCGTCCAATAAAAGCTACACCTTTTCAATGACCTAAATACTGATTTATTTATCAGCACTGAACCCTCCACATAACTCATAGGGGGTAAGGGAGGAATGCGAAGATGCGAATGGCAACGCTTTTACGATTCGACAATCGTAAAACTTGGAAAACAATTCTGTTGAATACGTTATATTAGAAGGTAAAGCTATCTATATTTTTCGGATGGAGTTTTATTTTCTATGTTTTATTGGAAATTGGCAATGTTAATTAAATCAAATCAATCGTAATAGACAAAAAGAAAATTGACTTCGAAATAAAGTGTAATGTATAAAATACAAGTTTACATCAAATATGAAACGTTTATCTTCAAAATACAATTTTATAAAAATATTTACAAATTCGCATTCGTTGTTCAGTGTTCATTTAACGACTAGAAAAGGTTGAGTAACTTGAGTACGTCTGGGATTCAAAGAAAATTCTTACTTATATACATTTACCAAGAAAACCAGTTTTATTTAGCAATTTTCTGTATGACTTAGACTGGGCCACTCTTAAAACAAGACGGTGGATATCGTGCAGAAAAACTATTTCATAAAGGAGGGACATCAAAGCTTAGTCCTGAAATAATGGCAGGTTTCGGAAGATCCGTACTTTCCAGGGAAATAAATAACGCGTAGTGCTCGTAAATGCGTCGTCAACGGCTCATATTAGTTGCTCGATACGGATTACGTAAGGCGGTTCAAAGGAATCTAACGTTTATAAATAAGTCTTAATTATACTAACAGTTTGGTAACGAAGTTTCGCAATGTTGGCTTCGATCAAGGATATTGCGGTCTGAAGCTAACCGATCCGTACTCGCGGGGGAAATGCCGTAGTGGGCGGCCCGTGGACGGTTACCTCTGCTTTTATTTTGTTCTCTTAATTATACGAGGTTCAGTTAATAGTCCACTGCTTCAGTTATTAAATTGGAATATTTAACAAGGAATAATTGGCTGGTAAACTGGTCTTTTGATTTAATTATAGAATTCGTTTTAAGCACTATTATGACGGTTTGACTTAGCATTGGTTTTAAATAACAGGATACTGGTTTTTATTTTTAACCGACTTCCAAAAAGGAGGAAGTTCTCAATTCGAATGTATGTTTTTTTTTGTATGTTTGTTCCGCGATATCTTTGCTAATTGTGAACCGATTTTAATGATTATTTTTTTGTTTGAAAGAGTATTCTTTCGAAGTGGTCCCATTTAAATTTGGTGAAGATCTGATGAAGAACTTTTTTTGTTAAAAAGTGTTTATTATAAAAAAACAGCTCATAATAATACTAAACAGAACTAAGAACGCTGTTTTCAGTAAAAAAAAAAAAACTTGCTTTCAGAATAGTAAAAGCAGCATAACAAAGCGATAAGAAGAATCGGAATCTCAAGAAGTAGGTACAGTCGAGCCGAATAATAAGGGAATAATTCAAAAAAATAAAATATGCCATCGGCAAACAGATGTGTCGAGGATATGGGGGAAATCGGCGGAAGGCCCCCGTGGAGACTGAAATACGAACAAAAGGTCCCGCCCATGTGATATACAACCTGTGTAAAGCACAGGAAAAAGTTATTAGCTCAGTAGATTCATACATATATGGGACGGTCACGTGTTTTCCTAAAGGGTTTGGCGGAATCCCAGGCGATGCTCAATAAGGTAAGCTAATACCGTTTGGCGACAACCAAGTATAACGTATGATCGTAGAAACACTGCGTTATTTTAGTAATGCATCGCTTATGGCGACCATTAATGGTCCCGTTCTCAATTAACTGGATGATACTGATACTGTACTTTATAACCTTGCTTAACGACTGATCGTGAGGTCCTGGGATCGATCCCCAGGTCGGGAAAGGTGTGATTGGGTTTATCCGTGTGAAATCCCTCAATAAGAGTTTGGATTTGTGGTCGGATTGATGGCAATATGCTCGCCCCCTATTTCATGGGACTTGAACGCGAAATGAGGATGTTACTATACACCTCTGCCCAACCCTTTGGGGAATACAGGCGTGATGTTATGCTTAACGATTTCATTCGTACTACACAACAGGCGCGTCCTAACTATTAACGTAACTAAACTGAACCGTTATTGGAACAGGTACAATAGGAAAACATACTAAAGTATAACTCGTTTGTGAAAATAAAACATCTATTTTGGAACGGTTCAATTTACAGACAGAAAAGGAACGTTTAGTCAGTTTTCATTGAATAAAAAACGGAATCTAATCCGCGAAACTGACTCCCATGTTCGTGTCACAGACAGGGCGGCTGATTCTGTTCGCTGAAACGATCTAAACGATTGAACTATCAATAGACGAGCCTATGGGCCACGGTGACATTTACTAAAACGAGTTTACTGTACTAGAATGTGCTTCAGAATTGAAAAAAACAATTTTAAAACGAAAACTGAACTTTAAAAATGTTTTTGATGAAATCCAACTCTTGTTATACAAGGTTAGTCGGAAAGGGGGTACTAAGCCGAAAGGGTGTTAAAGTAACCATAATAAGGGATAACTTTTGTTCTACAACTTTCCCCAAAACTCGATAGTGAAAGAAAAATTGCTTTTCAAAGATTTCGTAAAAAATATGCTAAAATCTATCTGTCCATAGCTATGATCAGCTGTTTTTACAATTTAGGTCATATTTGGGGCGACGGGTTAAAAAAATAATGTTCTGAATTCATAACTAAAGCAGGTATGACTTGTTTTGGAAAAACTAAAATAAAAATCTTTTTGCATGCAAATAAAAATTATCGAATTTTAAAATTTTAACACTTGCTTTAAAATAGTCATCAGTGATACTTTAGGTGGCCCGCGGCTTAGTACCCCCTTTCCGACTAACGTTGTATAAAGGTTAACAACAATTACACTTTAAGAGACTATTTGTCGGCTATTGTCAAGTAAATTGTGAATTGTAGGTATACAACTGTAAAAGCCTGTAATTTTCCTCGGTGAAACTTTATGAACTGATCCTATTAAAGTTTTTGCAGGCAAATGTTTAGGAGAGATACACACAACACTACAGAAGAATGCAAATTGAATTAAATTCTCGCTCTGCGTAAATTAAAAACGAATGTTGAATGAGTATTACAATTACAAGTTGCATTACTTCCAACGATAAAGCGGCAGTTATAGTTAGAATGAAATACTTAACGCTGTTATCGCAGTTATATTTAAAACCTAAGACCTAAGCTGTTATTCTGCAAACGTTCGTTATCGTAGCGCGTACGAACAAATCTACAAACCGTACGATTTTAATCTGCACTTCGCATAGTTTTTTATTTTACTTTTCATCGCTCTATTCGCGAGTCGCGACCGCTCACCGTTGGCAGGTGATGCATATACACTTGTTGTACGTGCACGAATATAAAACTGCGACGATTTAACGAGACCCCAACTTTAAGCCATTATAATAGGAATGCCGACAGTAAAAATAACATTTCAAGTATACAACACGTTTAGTTAGTGGTTAGGTTAGCTAGTTCTCGTGCTGTTTTTTTTATTACCCAAAGGCAATAAAAAAGACAGAGGCTTTTAAACTTTAATGGTAAAAAAAGGAAGATTTTGATAATATCGCGTGCACGTAATGATACAAGACTGGAGTGTTATATTGTATCGTAAAGATGAAACTGCGAATGTAACATAGCACTTTCTAAATAACATTTCTGTTAACGCCGAAATATATAGCGATAATATAGACAAGACACGATTATTGTCATAAAACTGTAATAATAAAGCCACTAGCTAGTTTTTAACTCCGGATATAAAATTATTAATTACGTGTATAACAGCACAAATTACTTATACAAAGTAGTAGAAATTACATTCGAGCGATTCTGGTTACGTCCGGTTCGGTCATATTCATTATTATTCAGTTAGCAAGCGCAAATATTTTCGCTTGCAGTCTTGTTTTATGAGCGCAAGTATATGTGTGTACAAACGCGCCCATGTGTGCAGTTTGCACATTGGTGTTTTGTGCTTTTTTCACCATTTATTTATTCACGTCGCCGACAGGTGGCGCTGCCGGGCGATCTGTGCCCGCGATACGTGTAAACTGGCTCTTAATATTTCATTCCATATTTTTATTTAGGCGCAGTCAACCTTAAAGCGTTCGCAGACTGTACGATGGTATTGTTTTAGCTGGGAAAAAATATTAAATAAATGACTCGAGAATTGATCGCGCTTCACTTAACATTATCACGGTTACTCCATTTATTGACACACCTTATTTGAGTTTTACATTATTCATATAATTAACAGGTAACACTCGGACCGAATCTTTTCTTACGTGAGTCTTATTTACACAACAAATACCGAAGTGGTTGGAGTTTACTTTTTCCGAGTAGTTTTTCATTGGCCGTTGAGTGAGTCGGTGGAGTTATGAGCCAATTAACAGGCTGCTAGGATAAAATAGGGTTTTTATCGTGCGTTTGAGGAGCGACATTTTAGGCATAGCGGTGGGCGGACGTGGAACGAGTCTGCGGGGGTTATCGTCACTATAAACATCACATCGCGCCTTCACACGCCGTTCTTTATCATTAATAGAACCTTTTTGTACCTACTATCATCATTTATACGCTATGCGATTCCACTTATCCACGACATCTCGGATCGATTACTCTCATAATATCCTTCTGCTTATCACCTATTTATATCAGAGAGTTTATTCTATTAATAAATCCAATAATTAATATCTAATACGTATTTTACAAACATTAAACAGGATATCCGTTGGTTTGATGTTTCGCTTAATGCATTTATCGAGTATGTTTATAATAACATTCCGTATCAGTAATCGATTGAAAATAAAAAGAATATCAGAGTATTCAGTTAGGTACAACAGACGGAAATATTTACAAGAACAAACGATCGATTAACTGAAAGGTTTGAACTTTTATGTCACGAATTAACCGAGAAAAAAAATATACAGAGATCAAACCGAATACAGAAAAGCAATGAATTAAATACGCATGTAATTTTAAAGGAAGAACAGGAAAACGCGCGAAATGTTTGGACAACCGCCGTGGTTGTGACCGATAATCCAGATTATTGACCGCAGAAGGGTAATAGGAGTAGGAGACGAATAATGAGTATTGTATGCTAGGGTTGCCAGATGTAATTTTACATACATATTTTATGAAAATTAAACAATACTGTTTATATTGTGAAATGTTACCGCTCTTTTATAGAAGTACATTTTTCTTTTTAATTTTATATCTGACAACCCTAAGATAAGGCTGAATTCTCACTTACCGGGCTTAGGTAGGGGAGTTTTGAGATCGTTGGCGGCCAACTGAGGATTCTCTTGGACCTGTAAAAGTGTTATGTGTTAATTATGTATGTAAACATATTGAGTAACGTAGTTATTGCCTTGGTTTACCAAGGTAAACCAAGCGTTTCCTGGTGTACATTCAACCCCAGGTCGGGCAAAGTGTTATTTGGTTTTTCCGTGTGGAATTCCTCAGTAGCAGCCCGGAGTTTGGATTTGTACCCGGTTGATGGCTATAGGCTCGCCCCCATTACATGGTACTTAAACATAACGGCGAAATGAGGGTGCTTATTATACACCTCTGCCCAACCCTTCGGGGAATACAGGCGTGAAGTTATGTTATATGTTTTGTTAATGTTGAATTGAGTTTTACTGTAGTTAGACTAAAACATTTATTTCCATAGGATTAACACAGAGTACACATTCGTATTGCTGCGTGAAAACACATTTTATTTTGATTAACATTTGAGATTGACTGACAAACTACATCAAACTAGGATGTACTCCGTCGGTCAATGTGTATAATCCTTTATAAGATCATTGCACATTCTAATAAAGTTTATTATGAGAAAGATTTATGAGTAGCCATAGCTTATAAAAATATTGGAAATATGTATTTTTTGCTGTCTTACGTCAATGTTTAGAATACTATTGCCTACTTTCTGGATCTAGATTTAAAAGCAGATGTTGTACTGAGAATCGTATCGATTCTATAAACGTCACTATTATAGTACCTATAGAAGAATTTTCCAGAACATTCAGGTACTTATTAGACAATGTTATTGTGGCTACATTCCAATAGATGGAGCTACTTGTTAGAAAATGTATTGTTCAAGATTCGGTTATATACCTACCTCCGATTGTATGTTTTTTGTTTGGATGTTTTGCCACCTACAATATTTATAGAAAAAAGAAAACTTAATATCCACGACGTGGTATTATTGTATGGCACTATAAATACAACACTTCATTACCTTCTCCATACATACTAATTCAACTTAATATAACACAAACGTTTTGTACTAAAAGCGATATGAAACAGACTTGATCATATTTCTTTGACAATACGCCCCAAAATGTTTTCACTTCCAGTATTCTATCGAAACTGTTCATCGCATTGTCGACTCTATTCGTTAAAGCATAAAGATTGTTTCAGCTTAAAGTTTGTTTATGTTATGGCTGTTCTCGCTGAATAAAATTATTATTTTTTATCGCCGTGATGAGGATTACACATATATTTTGCCAGTATTGCTGTACGTAATATAACCTCTGAGCCTATTTAGGACATCAATTTTTTTCGTTACCACTTGCATAAATACTTTTCTAACATGTGTTATAAACCAACAAAATATCAATTCAAGAGTTACAACAAATGTAAAGTCGGTTTAAAAATAAATAATAATAATATCTTGACCTTTATTGTCTTTGTTCTATTAATTACTCTGTTAATTACCTTCTGAGAAAATTATTACTAGGTTTAGTAGAGATGTCTAGAGTACTTTTAAGTAGGAGATTTGTTAACGAATCTTGTGGCAATATTATAACGTTCTTAGTAATTTGACAGGTAAAGTAATAATATTATTTATTTGTTCAAATGATAACAACATTTATTCAACAACTCAATGAGCTTTATTTGTTTTCATTTACTTCAGTACAAAAAGTAATCGGTAATTGTAATAATATTTAAATATTTGCAACGTAGGTACCTATCACCCCGACCATAAGTTTCGAGTGACACTTGCCGTAGTTACAGCAATAAATATCCAGGCCTACACATCCAATCATATTTTTTGTAGAACTGGGATACCGAAAATCTATTTTTTTAAGAGGTATAAAAAGTAACAAATATTCAGTTAGCAACAGCGCGGTATATTCTCAAGATATTTCCCGACGATATCAAAGCGTGGCATCAATTGTCTTTTGTCACTATAAATCATGCTGTTCGCATGCGCGACGCGCGTATTTTTCGCGCATTCGTCGCGACCTTGCGATGTAAGCATACAAGGTGTACACACAAGTTTTTAGCGTAGTCATGAACTTGAAATTTGCGTTTATAATTGTTTTCATATTTCTTACTATTGTGCGAATTTGTTAGTTTTTAAGTGTATTTGACATTTTTTTTAATTAGTTATGTTAACATAACCATATAACATACTTTCCAATATACGAATACATAACAACCGATTGTTGTAAGAGTGTGTATAATTGAATAAATAATGGTATTATGTTATATTTTATTGTGTCAAGGCCTGTCGTCCTAGTTTTTGCAGTTATGGCTAAGTTCAGATGACGAGCGTATCTCGGGTGTTGCTATGTGGATGTTTTGTGAACAACCCGTGGACTTTACGCTTGTCATTTTTGAATCGTATTTAGTTTCATATTCATAATCAGGACTGCACATCACGTCGGCAGTTGTCACCAGGCCCAGATCTACGAGGGCACGTGCATCGGGCGGCGAAGATAAGGGGGCCGACCACCACCAGCCAGTCTCGCTGTTTGTGCTATGCTGGACCCGTTTATATTATGAATAAATCTTTAGAATTATTTATAATTTTATTACTTACTGTAATAAACAATTTTTAAAAAGTCTTAGTATTTTAGTGTTGCATTTTTTTGCCTAGAAGGCGGCAAATTGGTAGGTACTCAGCATACCCCTTTTAAAAATGTAGATCCGTGGGTGATTGTCACGCAGTTGTATGACTGCATCTCAATTGCCTTCAAGATACATTTGGCAGTTGCATAGTTTGCAGTTGCGACTGAATGAGCAGTCCACTTGCAGTTATGATTACGAATATGAATCTGAAATATGATTCACAAAATGTGAAACCTTATAAAAGATAGAGCTTATGGGTCTGTCTTACCTTATTTGTAAAAGGGTTGAAGATGAATTTGTTCTCCAATTCCTTCCTCGGCGTTGCAGCTATCACTGACAACGGCGTTGGTAGAGACTTCATCTCCTACAATAACAAAATATAACACGTTAACATTGCTGAAATAACATTGGAACAATGCATTTGGTAAGTGAGTCATACGAACCTTTAAAATACTTTCTATTGGCGGTTGACTGCTATCGATAGCATTCTGTAAAAGAAACAACAAAATATTTTTAATTAAAATTCTTTTGTTAAATGTGTCTCAGTACTATGCGTGCCAAATAAGAATAGCACTGTCAAGACGCCATTTTGTTCCGCAATACTCGTGAACTTCATTACCAAAGCGTAAGGTGTGCAAAAAAATAAATAAAGAAATTATACTCAGTTTAATTATTTTTAGTTAATTTTTTTGGTATTTCTAATCAATTTACGCCAAATTAATTGACAGCTATCGTGTGAAGTTGTAGCAAGCGCGATCCTATTCTTATTTGGCACGCATAGTACATTCAGTATAATTATGCACTACCAATTTTTGGTTATGTTTCGAATGTTTAAATTGTTCAATACAATTTTGCTGTACTGCTGTCGGATACAAACAAAATAATATTATAATTATCCGGATTCAGTGCAGCATTTAATCCGAGTTAAAACCACACACCCACGGGAAAAATGTGGACACGTGGACAGACGAAATATTGTGTTACTTCACAAATGTCGCGTAAATGTTTCATGCTGTATAATTCATTGTAAGCGAAAAACAGGGGATTGTCAACGCGATACATACTGTATAACAAGATAAGGCGCGTTGCTCACATAAAAGATTGGACAAATTTGCACTGGCAAGAATAAAACTACTTTTACGAGAATACATTATGCCTCCTTAGCGAAGCGGGGCGATTAAATTTAGGGCCCGTTTACGGCCGACTATGCTTGTATGATTTACGACTTTACGGCAATAAAAGTATTGTATTGTTGCCGTTGACGGATTCTGTCGGGGACCTTAAATATTCAATTCGACGAATTTATTCCATCCTATTACATAGCGCCAAATCAATTGGAAAAAGAGAGACAGAATGTTTATTGGATAGTGTCAATCGTTTCTGAAAGGTATAGAATGTGGATTTTTATATTTGAAACGTTAAATATTCTTTTTATGTACACAGTATCACAGATAATTGTCTTCTGGGAAGTATCCGCTGGCATGAACTACAAAGGGAAAGGGACGGTAGAACCTATTGTATTAAAAAACTCTCATATTACGTTGTTAGTAGAGAGGTCGTTCCATTTCCGCAAGAATCAAATAATCATATATTTACTGTAAATATTTTTTTAAGCTAGATTTATCTAGTTTCTATACCTATTCAATTTTCAAGTAGAGATTTCATAACATAGTCTAGAATTTGAACTGTTCCCAATAGGGTTGCGTCTATGAAATATACGTATCATCTTTAGTAGTGATCTTAAGGCACCAAATTTACGTTTACTTCATACTCTGATAATTAATTCAAATCACGCAAAAACCCCTATTTTGTAACCAGCACCATGACCCTCTTTACGCCTCACAAACAAACAATTAAACGCTACAAACCATAGAAGTAGCAATGAATCAAATTAGTTAAGTTGTAAAAGGTAACATTTGACACTTGACACAATAGTGGTACACCCACTTGTTGACCTATTAAGAGTTTGAGGCGCGAACAACACCTGCGGCGAACGTGGGTGCGAACTCCCGAAGTTCAACACGTTCATAAGGATAGGCTTCTGTGTTTGTGGGAATCTAATCCGATTACCATAAAATTATATTGTAGTAATTGGATTTGATTTGCCGATGAATAGGACAATATGGATGAGAAATATTTCGAGCGAGTCGTAGGCGATGAAGTTGACACCATAATTATTGTGCCTGAAAAATGGCAAAAGGCTCACTACCATGGATCTTAATACAAGAGGCCAATCGTGGGTGTATGGACTCCTGTAATAGGAGCAGACCTCTGCTTACCACTTCGGGGATTACAGGCGTAAGTAAATGTATTTATGTATGTTATATTAAGAGCTTAAAGATGTTCGCTACTGAATTTGGAACTTTGCAGACTATGTGTGGCTGTTACAGGCAGATTTGGAGCAATGTGGTGTCACAAATGTTCTTCGGAGGCATTTTTTTTGCCAACCTTCCAGTACATTAATACTATGCCTTCCGTACAACATCTTTTTTGCAGGCAATCGAAAACAGAGTCAACTACTGCATAATTATATTCCTCAGCAGTTCTCATAACAAATAACGAGGCGAACAAAAACAGCTTGGGTAAGTACTAAATAGTTGACGATCACGATCGCTTAATTATTGACAACATTGATGTTTGCCAAGGGACCGAATACGCACGCGACGGTCGTCAATTTGACCCCTAGTGTTTACAATGCCTTGCAAACAAATGGACAATTTAAAATCACTATAATGCAATATTGGCCGTTCAGGTAAGCTACGTTTCACTGACTGGACCGTTGTATTGTATGTCGTGACCACGATTTTTGGTCTAATTGACAGTTTTGTCGACATCAGTCAGGCGAGGCAATCGAATGCTTTGATATTAAATGGATGTTTAATATTAATAATAGCTACCAATGATCATGAGAAGCCTACAGTAGATGGTTAGAGGCGATATGAATACCTACGAATCCGGGTGATAACGTTAGAGTGCGATTACCAATCCATGTGCTAAGCTCGTCAATTATGGCATATTAAGACATATGTCATGATGAAAAATTATGTGAAAGATGATATGATTCGGTAGGAAGTCAATACTAAGGTGGCAGCTGATGTATGTATGGATGTGAAAGACGAACTGCAGCCACCCCAAATAAATTGGGATAAGAACAGGAGGATAATGATATTGAAGCAGTGTATGAGAGAGGCCTATATTAAGCGGTGAATATTTCTGGGGCTGAGCTGATGATTCCTTATCAAACTGACCTGTGACTGGATACCGTTGGGTATCCTGATTGGAGGTGGTCTGTGCGGGGCTCCCGTTGAACCGGAACCGTCGCTCTGCACCAAAAAATGTACATTAATATTCTATTCACCTCTCCTCTTAATAGAATTACGTTTTGGGATTTCTTAAACGACGTCTCCGAATTGGATTTTTTCTTTTTGTGGACAAAACTTGGGGTCGTTATTCGTCTAAATTGTGCTTTGTTTTAAGATCTAATACAAGATTAGTCGGAAAGAGGGTACTAAGCTGCGGGCCACTTAAAGTATCACTATGTATGACTATTTTAAAGCAAATGTTAAAATTTCAAAACTCGATAAAAAAAACCATCAAAAATTATATTTATTTTATTTTTTTCGAAAATTCTTCATCCCTGCTTTAGTTATAAATTCAGAAAATGGGATTTTTAATCCGCGATATGACCCGTGAAACCCCAAATATGACCTAAAATGTAAACACAGCTGATCATAGCTGAGGATAGATAGAATTTAGCGTATTTTTTATGAAATCTTTGAACAGCTATTTCTCATAAACTATCGAGTTTTAGGGAGAACAAAAGTTATCCATTATTATGGGTACTTTAACACCCTTTCGGCTTAGTACCCCTTTCCGACTAACCTTGTACAGCAATGTTATTATATGTAGTTTTTATATTATTTGAATGGACGTTTTGTTAAGGAGTACAATGATACCTACGAAGGCTTCGTTTGATTTTCTAACTCGCCAAGTTCTCTGTATCAAATGTATTCTACCAGTCATCAACGTATGTACATGTAACAAGTTTCTCGGAGTGATCGAAGTTGGTGGCGCCGTTTTGGAGTTAACCACATTAAACTTAATTACAATGTACGCCTGATGAATAATTCAGGCAAGAATTAACTAGTCCAAGATGTGGCTGTGTTACGGCATGAGAAGTTTCAAATGAGACGTGAAAAGGCCGGTCACGCATCGTATGACCCTCTTAATCAGTCTTACGACCATAATTATTAGTGCGACAGCTAACATGTTTGAGGCTTTCTGTGTTAAATCTAAACAAACGATTAGATAAAACACTACGATTATTTTAATATTTTATCCAGGAAAAAGTTATATTGTCGTAAGCTTATTTCAGGGAAGCAAAGCGATCCAGCACAAAAGATGGTGAAGCTCGAAGCAGCGGAGTTTGGTGGGGAATTTAAAAAGTTTCATGATAACACCACATTTTCCTGGTTGATATTGCTTTGTAAAGCGTACAGCATGACAATAAACACCATTGTGTACCGATAAGCAGTTGTAACGGAATATTTCTCGATTCTCGCAAGGAGCGTAATAACGAGTATATCTGGCACGTTTGAAAGCGAGACACGTGTCGCTTATTATTTATCATAATGTTAGAACATTTGTGTTCTACTTTTTTTTGTAAGGCGGATAATACGGATATTTCTGTAGAAATTGTTGTAGTGGAACCTTAGATGTTGATTATATTCTTATACTAGCTAAGTACATTACGTAAGCTTCAGTTCAGCTTACGTTTATAAACAGATTAATCGCCATTAAGGCATAACTTTGTGTGTATCGCATATAACACCCAATAAACCACATCAAAAATCTCATCGCGCCGCATATAAAACATTGGCAGGTTGCAGGGTGGCTGTGGCTGCTTTAAACATATATTTTATAGTTATAGCGTAGTGTTTACCTTGTTGTGTGGGACATGGGGGCGGTGATGGCGCACGCCGTTCTGCGGGGCGTGTGACGGCTTCTTGAACTCGCTTTCCCGACGGGATGGTGGGCCTGGAGACAAAGAAACATATTTATTAGTACTGACTACTGTATCAAATTTAAGAGGTAAAATATGAATTAGCAGTTTAAAGGTATTGTTAATACTAATGTATAGTTATTACGTTTGTTACTATCATAGCTTATAAGTAGTGTGTATTACTAACATCGTATGGATTTAGGTCGGAAAAAAAGTATTTTTATCTTATTTGTTTTAATATAATATATCAACAAATAATAAGCTGCAAAATAACATATATTATAATTGTCCTATCCCAAAAATAAGGTTAAGTATTTCTGAGTGTTTTATTATTTAAATTAAATAATTTGTTTTATGCATAAATGTTGACAAAAAAAATTAAATAGAGTATAAGAGACACATGTAATGGTACAAAAGTGATCTGTAATGGGGATGTTAAAATTGTAAAAAAATTAACAGCGTATTTATCCCGCCCAAACATCAATCTCTAAGGAGAGACTAAGTAATTATTTATTGTTTGGTAAACGTTGACGGGCGCCCGAGATTTTTATAGATTAATAAAAAGACCGACATCACCTCAGTGCGGAAAGTCTCGAAATCATAAGGCACTTTAACTCCCGTATAACTAAAAGAAGAGGGTGGGTACCCCCTGCCACCCCCGGGACTCGTGAGGGGAATCTCGGCTAGGTGTTTAGCTGGTTTATGGAGATTGCGATCAGGACAAAGGAGTCCAAGTTACGACGCCTAGATTGCGCACTGATCCATATAGTCCCCTCTAAATAGATAGCTACCTCACCTTTTTCTATCAGAAAGTTATAGAATGAGTTTTTATAGTGTTTATATTATGTGTACATACAAAATGTGTATGGGACTAATGGACTTCTTTTGTGTACAGCGGGTATTATTGAGACGGATATCATTAACTAAATCCGGTGTAATATTTGATGGACTATGAATAAATTATAGTTCAATGTAGCTATGTTAATGATAATACTATGTATTAGGTAGCTAAATTAGTTTACATATGGATAGAACGGGGATTAAAGCAACGTACGAAAATTTACCCTTAGGCGCATGCTTCACGTTCAATATTTATCATGATATTTTGGATAGTGATATTTATTGGGCGTTTAACAATCAATAGATACTTTTATCTAATCCAGTGATACCCAAAGTAGTCTATATCGATCCCAGGGGTCGACGAAGACCTACAAGGGGACCATGTGCTTAAAAATAAATATTGTGGGTCCGTGAGATATAAATTGGGGTCCACGATAGCGGATCTCTTTTAAGCAGGTCGTGCCTTTAATTTTGATTTCCATTAATGGAATAACCCACATACACAGATGATTTGTTGCTTACTTTTTATCTGAAAACGTAACAAACAGACTGATGACGATAGTACTATTGTAGGTAGGTACTGTCGTAGGTTTAATAAATGTATAAAATTTTACGTGTTTTTTTTTATTTTTGTTTCGCTCTACACCTCACTACAGTTAGAAATCAGTCAAAAACACATTTGAAATATATATATTTTTTTTTTTTTTTTGAAGTCGATAAATTTGCAAAAATGCAATATTAGCTAAGAAGGGGGTCTACCCAAAATTGAAAAACATGGCAAGTGGTCTATGAGACAAAACACTTTGGGGACCTCTGATCTAAACGCTCAATAAATGTGACAAACCAGGATCGCGACCCAAATATCATGATAAATATTGAACGTGTAGCATGTGCATTAAGGAAACATTCAAACTATAGAAAGAAATGCCTTATTTAACTGTCTAAAGAGAACATAACACATTCTCCCAAGAATTTCTCAAGAATGCATGGGAAAAAATCTCATACACTTCGTATCGTAATTGGATTATGAACATTCAATAAATAAGATGATTTGGTTATTTTGAGGCTACCTCTTAGTTGAATGCGCTTGAGTGCAGAATCTGTTCAATTACTCGCACGCACGTAATGCTTACATGTGATTGGTCAATTTACTATTTTCCATTACCCGCTACCAGTTTACAACCGCTAATGCACATCACTAACAAGACCCGATCATAACATTCATAACTGAATCTCATTTAGCGATAAAGCGACGCGTAAAGCGGGTCACACACGGGGAAGATACTGGAAAATATATTATATCATATCTTACAGCAGGTAAGACAATTTCAGTTAACATAAAAGTCAATGAACCACCACACATTGTGAAGATATTAATTTATAAATATATGTGATATACGAAGCAACATTTTAATTAAGATATAGATAGATATAACATAAAATGTCTTAAGACCGCTAGAATTCTCTTAAGATAGTTAAGAGGAAACGCGGGCTGCAAAATATTAATAATTTGAATAGGTTTTTGCGATCTATTTCCGTCCCACCCCTCCCGCAAACCATCCCAATTGAGCGCGAAAGAGACACCTGCATCTCGGACTGATTTCTCCTGTGCAATATTAGCGATTTTAATATTTTTTTCTGTAATAATTTAAGAAAGGCTTTGGTTGTCTGTATGTTTTTATTTTATTTTTTATATTCGTCTAATTTGTTTGCCAGATGTTTGAAAACGGTGGTAAAACCGGTCGATTTGTGTAATGTTTAAACGTTTCTAGTTCTTTTAATAATTAATTTATTGATAAAAATAAAACATATGGACATAGTGATGGTAGATATATATCATATGATAAAAAATATTTGCTCTAGTGACATTATCCAAGAAGGAACTGAGGAATACGTTTGTATGGACTAAATGCCGACCGCATTTCCTCTTAATATAATATTATTAATCCCAGGATGTTCGTAAGATTGGCGTTGTGTGTGACACACTTTAACTGGTGCTTCGCTTCAAAAAATCTCAAGCTCAATACACGTATCTGTGCAATCCGGCCACCTTATTGGATTAGAGGCAAAAACACCGCACGATAATCTTCTCGGCTATAACACTCATTTTTTTCGGTAGCCGATATTATAACTGGATATTTATTTTTATGGGAACACATACCGTGTGAAAGAATAGTTGCTTTAATACTGCTATTTTTTGAGAAATTTCATTCAAATAGATGATCCAGCGATATCTACTAACCGCGTGAAAAGTTCAGATTGCATTCTAGATCCGGATCTTTCAAATTCATTCGGCCGTTGTGTATGATTGATAAACAAACATTAAAACATCCGAATTTATAAAATAATTATTATAGTATAGAAGCAAGTAATAAAGCAAATAATTATTATAGTATGAGGGGCTCGTGGCTAAATAACAACCGCGCCGATCGTACGATTTGCGAGGTTAAGCTGCGCTTGCCGCGGTCAGTCCGTGGATGGGTGACCATTTGTTATACATCGAGACCCCTCCGTGCCTCGGAGAGCACGTTAAGCTGTCGGTCCCGGGTGTCATACGAATACCTATGACAGTCGTTACGGCTAGTCAGAAGCCTGAAAGTCTGACAAACGGTTTAACCTTAGGATATCGGCATTGCCCAGTAACTGGGTTGCGGAGGTCTGATGGCAGTCGCTCCGTGTAAAATACTGGTATTCAGCCGCATCTGGTTAGACTGGAAGCTGACCCCAAGATAATTGGGAAAAGGCTAAGAGGAAGAAGAAGCAAGATAAACAATATGTTACAGGCTTGTACTGAAACATACATCACCACTCATAAAACTCAATTATTAGAATCTTCTTCCTTCTAAGCAAAGTCCCAATTTCTCATCGAACCATACTGCGGCTAGATTCAGAGCAACAAATTTAGTTATCAGCATAGCTCTCGACCCAAATCCAAATCCCCAATATACAGCAAGAATGGTAACTGAATATTGAGGAGTAGGCTATCGACAAAAGAAGATGGGCATACAATACAAGCCGGGAGCGACCACGGCGGATCGACGCGCGTGTCGAATTCACCTCATAAATACACACCGTTACCTTATTGTGGCCATTGTTGATCTAAATCGGATACATCGCCTTATAAGATCTTGTGAAAAATTGTAGTAATTTATAATACATTTGTATTTCTTTTCAAAATACAGGATGATCTAGAAAAATAAAAGATGATCTAGAAAAATAAAACATTATCTGTGGCTTATTTGTATTATGCTTCGTTCATTCGCGAATAGTTCTTAAGGCGGCGACTGATCTGTATCGTATTCGTGTAATGTAACATGTTACGAAGCGAGCATTGTCGCAGTCAGTACAGCGAGCACAGAGTTCTGGACGAGCATATTATGTGGATTTTAGCAGGCGATGTGACTTAATAGCTCTGACTCCGAATGTTACATTACGAGTACATGCTCAGATCAGTTGCCACCTTTAGATTTCCGGGATGAAAGACCTTATCTGCTAATCCAAGCAACATTTTACCTATACAGGGTGTAAACGAAACCATGTAATTCCTTCAAACTTCGTGATTTACTGCTGACGTAGATTAACCATGCGCGGAATACATTTGGCTTCCATAAAAAAAATGCAAAACGTAAACATGTGTTCTTAACGTAAGGCGTTTAGCGCCCCGAGAGAATTGCGTGGCTATTGCTCGCCGCGTGGTCATCTAACTCGGGGCGCTAAAATGCCTCACATTAAAATACACATTTACTTCTTGTATTTTTTTATTGAATCCAAAATTATCCCGAGCAGGGTTAATCGATGTTAGCAGTACATCACGAGGTTTGAAGGAATTACATGATTTCGTTTACACCCTGTATACAAAATTCCATCCAAATCCGTTCAGCCGTTATAGCACAAAACAGATAGGTACAGAAGTCAGTCACATGTATGTATGTACTTCATTTTTCATACCTACGCTCGGCGGTCGCTCTATCTATATATCTATCTCTCTCAAGCGCATGGCACTCGCGCTCGCACTCACTCGCACTCTAGTCCCAAACAGTCCGAGATATCGTGTCCGTGAGCAGTGTCTATGTGAGCGTTGCTCGAACGCACTTGTATGTAGATTGACTTCTGTACCTATCTGTTTTGTGGTTATACCGTGATTGATGTATCCGCATTTAGGTATAATATCAGTGTGACAAAATTTATGACTTGCTAATGATTTCGCATCAACAAAAGTCGACTAAGGAAAATTGTTACTGATGCACACAAATCGCTTGCTGACAACTGATAACTTGCCGCTACAATGTGCAATTTGTTCACCTCCTAACCGATCATTATTTACGCCACATGTATTCAAGTCCTTTAGTAGTAACTGTCATTATTTAACCTATCATCATCAAGTTAATATGATGTTTGTACAAAAATACTACACAAATCATTTCAGCTTTTGCAATTTTTTTCTTAATAACGTTTGGTTAGTAACTCCCACTGTCGGGCAAAGCTCTCACATGTCGTCTTCATCAGATATAACTTGTAATTGTTGCGTTAATCACCGCATCCCGTCTATTTACGATCAGATCAGATGTCAAAGATTCTGGTTATTTTTAGAACAGCAGAGGCCTTTTTGCGGTAGATTAGATAGCCACGCCTTCTATGTATTCAATGCTAATAAGCTCTTCTACTATCTTTGGCTTAGGTGTTCGCTACACACCTGTATGAATAAATCAATAATTTATCTTTTATATATGGTCGATCATTAATATATATGCTTGTAGTTTCATAGTTAACAAATAAAAGACACCAGGTGGCTTAAGTCTATATCCTGTTGTGAAAAAATCTTTTATTTGTTTGCGACCAAAGTTGAAGTAAAGCAAAAAAATTAAGAATTGATCAGCTGCCAGCCCTGATTGCTTGTAGGGTAGTTTTATATGAGCGGTCTGGACGCGGTATGAGGGGGGCGCGGTGAGAACAATGGCCAGTGCTGGCCAATGACGCGAGCACCTGCGGCCGTTGACACGTGCGCACGCGCATACAGGCGACTCGCACTGCTTTGTTGATAATTACATGAATTATATTTGCGCAAACGATTAAATTAGTACCATGCAGGAAAGTATGTTTTGTCTTTGAGACTTTCCGACATGAATGCTGATGGTATTGATGTGACACTTTTACAGTTGAATATAGTGTCTAGATTAAATTGAGACTGGGTATAACAGTAACACCCACGCGGATTAAGGGGCAGACTGTTACCATCTTCGAAAAAAAAAGTACTAACTGTAGTTTTCATTACGGCTATTTTTGGCTTTACCTCGGGCATTATCCCATTAACTGGAATATCAGATAATGTTAATGCCGCGTCGTTACGCTATTTGCACGTAATTGAATATTAAAAACTCTAATATAGCAAACATAGAGTAATTCATAGCTATCATTTGCATATTTATATTGCGATCGACTGGAACTTTTCAATTTGTCATCGAGACACGCAAGTTGGAAAGCGCGTGTAGCCTTGACATTGTCGCTTTCTACACTCATAAAGGCTAATATATAAATCAAAAATGTATGGTATTGACATAACGTTTCGGCAAGCCACGAAATTCTACCAAGTAGATCCCACAAAGTGACAATCTACGATTGTCAACGCAAAGAAAATCCAATGTGTCGAAATTGACTTCGGATCACGTGACTTCAATTGCTTTTTAGCTTATGTCAATGTCAATCTCATGTCAACCCACATTTCATTGACTTCCGTATGCGTTAATGATTGCAGAAAGCGAATTTATCTACAGGCATTGAACGGGCGAGCTGGCAAGTGTCAATGTTGTCATAACAGAAAGTTTGGATCCCCCTCAACATTGTATAAACCATAAACATCCTTGTAAAACGGAATGATGAGCAGAATGCCGGGCACGCGTCGTATTTGTTCGGCTCGAGGTCGCACCGCACCGCGAAACGTAACGTAAGCGGGTCAATGCGATCTGCGACGACACGTCTCGAGGCCTTTCCCTCCGCTATAAGGAAGTTAACACGATTTATTCACAACGGCGACACTTGCACGTATTATACACAATTTATAAAAGTGTTTAGATACACGGCACATCACTAGCTTCCGTGCAGCTGACCTTTGACAGAGAAAAACTGTGCTCCATCATAACTTTCTAAATTGGATAATACTTAAATATTCTTTGTTGTAGCTGCCTAATGAATTCGCGTGACATTTACATAATGACCACGTTCAATAGCTATTTGCATCGCTGTAAATTTTTTATGCTTATAAACCTAAAGAATAGTTTTAAGTTCTAATGTCAAACAATAACAAAAGCTATAAAATCTTATGTTTGTACTTAGCCGTGTACCTTAAAACGACGGGTAATATTTCGCTACTGTTAAACAGCACTAAATTCTGAGCAAGGTGATCAAAAACGTATAGCATTCTCCATTTACGACTTGTAAGTACGAGAAGCAAATCATTCAAGAACTCAGACCATTTGCTAAACAAAAGGATTCTAGTTGAAGAGGTATTTTTGTAACTTTTTTATCACAGTACGTCTGTTATGGCGGTGGCGAACGACGCCTGTATTTTGTATGCAGACAACCGACTGCATAAACAGAGTGAACACACTCGACAACACACAGACACAATCAATGAGCTACCTCAGATACAAATAGGGATATACGTTATTGAACTTTTGCAGGAGCGAGAGACGAAGGAAATATGACTTGACTTAAGTTAGTTACAGACACAAATCAACGTTATATCGGGAAGTGCACTTTCCACCAATCCACAAGAAAAGTCTTCAGATATAATGTGAGTTATCACAAAATTATAGGCGGGACCGCGGGATAAAGGAAAAATCTGATGAAAAGAGACAAAAAACTTGCCACAACCACATAAAACAGCGAGTAAAACCAATCATAAGGGGTGATGTATATCTATTGCGGCTCGCAAACGGATTAAATGAGTTAGAAAAGAACATTTCGTGGAACTTGTGTAATCTTGAGGTAATTCGCAATACCTTAGACCCTCCCAGTTTCCTCGTCGATAAATAACTAAGTTTCTTTCGTTGATCCTAGCCCTAACATATTTCATTCTCTTCAGCATTACGCAGAAGAATCTTTTCTTACAACTCGTGTCTTGAAAAGGAGATAACTCCTGTCATAATTTCTTAGGCTGAACGTTTTGTGTCCTAAATGAATATTATACGATGTTATTACATATAGCTCGGTTGCGATATAGCCACAATTTAGACTTTCCCCGAGCAATAATCCTGACCGACAATAATTTATCATTTTACAACAATGGGGAATACTGAATACGAAGCTCTCTTGGTTACCTTCACGTGGATTAGGTAGTAAAGTTTTTTAGGTTGGCATTCCGTTTATGTAACCTAACAAATAATCTTAATAAACATTCCGGGTTTTCTTGTAACGTTGGAAAAGGCCATTCGGAGGAAAGTACTAAAAGTTTCCTGCCTTTTTGTAGATCACTATCATCGTGCATTGCTGTTCACTATTATGTTTTATTACCAGTACGTCATTCGTCATAATCTTTTACGGTATAAGGGTCTTTTAAGCATTATGTAGGAGCTTGTGGTAAATATCTGCGGTAATGAGTTTCGCAGGAGGTCTGACAAGTCTTGTTTAATTTTCGTCTCTAATCAAAATGTTGTGGTTTCGTGCCAAAGGTCACGAGAAATGTTATACAAATATTAGTATACAGAGCTTTATTTGATAACCGACTGTGAATTTAGGAGTTTTAATGCATATAAAACTTCAAATGAATTTGACGATTGTTTACATTTATTAACCAATCGTAGGTTACAAAATTTTATACGAGTATAATGTGGTAACAGTTGACACTATGATATTCAACAAGATAAATAAATGTTTGACGCTTAGGTTCAACAAGACAGCCACGTTGCGACATCGTGCAAGAATATGTTACATCAAAAATGGCATCTAAGCACAAAATACAGGTAATTCTTGAAATTTACATATAATCAACGTCTATTCGGGGTCTGGCGGGACACGTTCGACGTCTGCCGACAACACTCAGGCCATTTGTATGCACATCACACACCGGCGGATTTCAGACGCAACTCACTAACAAGCATCTGTTTATAAGTATTACTGCTTATTTCAAGTAAAACTCTCAACATCCAGGTATCAGTTGCATTCTCCCCATTGGCGGATAAACAAAGCCCCGGGCGCCATGGCTGGCTGTGTTTATAACACACGGGTACAGTCGTATGTAGAAATAGCAACTAGATTTAAAGATTGCAGTCGTGGCACGGAATCGCTTACATAAACACAAGTCATTTTATAGGAACAATTTCGTAACAATTATATTGCTTTATGTGGAGAAAATGCAATGTTTACTGAAACAAACGTTAAACAAACTGGGGATAAGGAAGTCAAACGTCGAGCTTTGATATTTGTATCAAAGGGTGAGCGAATATTTTACGAATAAGAGACACGTTGAAGATTACAGAAAATTCGCAAACAGAAGCCGCGCGCACCCCAACCCGCCCAGCGCGGCGTCCCCCCAATCCTCACAATGAAAATAGATTATAAGTGGGTAACTGGTGGAGAGAGGAATAGCGAAACGCATAACACGTGTCCAGTGTCAAACGGCCATAAATTGTCCAGCCAGCGACCTACACGCTACTTTATGAACGCTACAACTCCTAACCCGATATACACAATATATATTTTTTGTATGTTGTTCATTTTTCTCGGTTGGCGTCGGAATCAATTTCCAGCTGTCCCCCGGGGGCAATACCTCATATCGGTGTCCTGAGAGCCGTGCCTCATGCCAATATACTTTATAAGTAGACAGTGCACACACTAACAAATAGGTCATGATGTATGTTACTCACGATAGAACCGACGAGTAAACATGTTATAATACTGCTGTAATTTCCACGACGCGACGATTATAAGAATTTTCTGTGGCGCGCGTTTCAACGGTTAAGCCGACTGTGGGTGAATATAAGAATGAAGAACTAATGAGGCTTAATCCTCTAACAACCGGCAGGTAATAAGTGCATAATGATGTGGCTAGAAAGCAGGAATGACTAACGACAGTAGCCAGCGAAGAATAAACTCCATTGGCTCACATAGCTTCCTGTACATTTATCATATTTTCATGCATGCATATTTCACCGCGGCCGCACAATAAAAGTGCGCGAAATAAAAGAGTAAACTAACAGAAATAATAAGAGTAATTCAGCATTCACGTCGGCTTTGCCACCTCCGAAGAATTACCCTCATAAATCTTTCATTCGCGCGCCAGTTCAGCTACTCACTTATTAAAATAATCCTGAACCCTATACGCGACGGTTTACCGTCGTTATTTCGTAAATCCCAGATATTACCCCAAAATCCGTATTCCATTTAAACAATACGTACATTGTAATCTCGATTACAAATGTAAATTATATTTGCGAGGGCCATGTAATAAGGCCGGAGAGCCTGAATGAATGTCAAGGGTGAGCACACCACGTTTTATAATAAAACATCCGCATTTATGGATGTGTAGATGATGACTGATAGACGAGACGGATCAAAGGCCAACGTTGGCCTCATAGTGTGGAGTTGAGAAACGTTACGTAATTTGCATACTCTAATGAAAATAACACGTTGATAACGAAACGTGCGGAAGACACATTTATCATAACCATAGGTCGGGGAAATGTTACTGAAATTATCGCTCTTTACTTTTTAAGAAGCATACCAGTACTATAGGTACTTGCTATGCGTACAGTATCCCATTGTAAGTTGCTATAAATTCTAATTATAGTTAAAGTAATTACGACAATGAGTCTGTTAACCAGAGGAATATCTTCCACTAGAGACTAATAATTCTAGGACAGATTTGCATAACATTTCTAAGTACGGTAAGTTTAATATTTCTGTCTATAAAACACGTTATTAGTTCCAACATTTCTCGCAGAGCGGAGTTTAAAGTAACGAGAATTAGTGAAAATTTTGTGCAACACAAACACAGAGTGCAGCGTGCAAAAATGACTGCGAAAAGTTGAGTAATATACAAAAGCCAGATGAAACTGAAGCGTAAAATTAAAAGTGTGCATATAAGACCTGCGGTTTTGGGAGGCTATGGCGGAAATGGGGGGAAACTTTTATTTTATAGAGTAACACAAGGTAAAACAGGCACGTACATCAAGTTTAGAGCATTGAGAACGGTCTGCTTTGTAAGTAGTGACAGTTAGTCACCGGGTATATAACAAAACATCACGCCTGTATTCCTCGAAGGGTTGTGCAGAGGTGTATTGTAACACCCTCATCTCGCCGTTATGTTTAAGTCCCATGAAATAGGGGGCGACGCTATTGCCATCAACTGGGCACAAATCCAAACTCAGGGCTGCTACTGAGGAATTCCACACGGAAAAACCCTATAATACTCCGCCCGACCTGGGGATCGTACCCAGGACCTCACGATCAGCAGTCGCGCTTACCACCACTAGACCGACGAGGCAGTCACCGGGTATTATCACCTTTGCTTTACTCCCCTCGCAACTTGGCATATTAGTTTAATGACACAAAGCACGACTATATCTAATACCGAACCCACCTTTGATAGTCTACATGTAATATGTTAATTGGAAGAATATGATTTTCTTCCAACAACAAGATAAGCGTAAACTGTGACCTTTAATATTGGCATTTAACAATCAGCTCGCCTCCAGTCGGTACCTTATATTGGCGAGCAGTGGGCGTCCGAAGACACCCCTGCCTACACACCTTCTTTACCTTAAACAGGTGTGACGGTCATATGACTCACACAGTCTGAGTTCGTAGAAACCCTAAGTACTCTCACATTTCTTGATAAAAGCTTAGTACTGACTAAGTAAGTCGAACTTATCTACTTCGATGCTGGCTATAAGACCACAGTTTCCGTATCGATTGGTGTTCAATTTGTACATTAGTAATGGTGAGAACAATAGTGGCACACTACAGGCCACAACGCCATCCTCATGGCCATGGTTGGTAAATTGAACCTTGACTCCGCAACTAGGTCGAACACATCTTGTACTATTCATAAGCATGAAGTAATAGGGTACAGAAAGCCAACTCATAACAATAAAAGTAGCTAAGATAAATGAAACGAAACCAGCTCTATTGGATCCCCATCTGTTACAAAATCGTCCTAACCTGAGATCCTACTTGTTGCTACATTATTGGGCAACGTAGCTGCTGTTTTTTATTATATTTGAGGATCAGCTGATGGCTATTCTGGTCTCGCCATTTGCCCAGGACCATGCTCTCTGTGGTCAATTAGAATGTACAGAAAAAGGAAGTCTCGAACACCTGCAGTATTTGCATTTCGTTCGGCGTCTATGTAGAACTTGTAATCTTCTGTGGTTATTCTATTGTGTGTCATTCATAAGTCAGTCTTTTGTTTTTCTGGTGAAAAGTCACTGAGTCATCTTGGACCTTCACATTTAGTTAGAATTAGTCACGTATCTTAAGTGTTTCTCACGCTTTCACCTTCTACTGGTCCCCTTACGACATAGTCAAATGATAAATGCACGTAATTTTTCTTTGAGGAATGTGGTAATATATTTTAAAAACCATTCTTACTTGCCCTTAATGGCTTTAGTTTGTTTAGAAAGAGAAAGGAAAGCGATAGACAAGAAAACAACGGAATAATATTTAGGTGCGAAAGAACAAACCGCCGTGGGACAGAAACCGACTTTTGATGACATAGTCAACATATTTCACGGAGCAAAGGGAATTTGAGTTACCGCAGTTTGCGTATCAAATATTAGATGTTATGAAGGAATAAACATTTCTTAATGTCCCTATGGAAACTAAAGGAATATAAACTCGTAATAAAATATAGTCAGCTTCCAGTCTGCAGATGCGACTGAATACCAGTATTTTTCAGGAGCTAGTGCCATCTGAACTCCGCATCCCAGTACCTGGCAAAGCCGATAACCTGAGTTTAGACCGGTTATCAGACTTTCGGGCTTCTGGCAAAAAATATAGGTAACAATAGTTAATACGTCAAGTTAAAGTCTAATGACATTTACTTCCCAATTAAACGCATACAAAATGAACACTTAAGAAGTATCGTCTTACATATTATTACACAACGCTCGCTATTGGTCGTGTCGTATCTTGTCCGGGCTACACCACCCACTAAGTGTACCACCGAACCCTTAATTCCTCGCGGGCCGCGTTCCCCAACACGTTATACGAGTAAATAAAACAAGCGGCTACTGAAACGCTTCATAACTACCTCACTTTTTATTACTGGACTTATTATTGCGTTGCATTGCAACTTTTGAAAGCTTTCAAAGATTATATTTTTATTACGTTTTTATTAAGAAGGTACGTAAACTAATGACATGAATCTGTTAATTTCACAGTCATAAAATTCATATCATAAACATATGTAGTAACAAGTTGTTAAATTAATAAATAAATAAATAAATTAATTAATTTAAAGCACTGTTTTGAATACGATTATTAATTAAAAACTAAAGCACTCTTTCTGCGTCAATTGTTCTGCGTCACTTCAAGCGATACCACAAGTGGGTGCCGCTCGATCATTATTTATACCTTAAGGAAAAATTGCATGCTCGTATGTGTCATTAAGCGATTTCTCCTTACGGTAAAACAGTACCTTTCTGCTATATATTGTACGTATACCCACATTCATTTGCGATTACACTCAAAACAAAAAAAATTCAAAATGGTGTTTATCAACAAGGTGACAACTTAAAGAAAGCCCGTTTTTCGTTTTTATTCTCGAATTCATTACAATATTAAAGGCTAGATGGAACAATCAAGAACATTAAACTCCACCCAATTCGTTTGAATGTCCCCCCTGGGCCCCTGTTAAGAGGTAACTTGTCAAATTCAACCTGCCATCAGTTGAAAATTTTAGGGAGATCTGTGCTTATAATTAAATTCGTTTTGACGAAAGAAGTGGCGGGCCGACATATTGAAACTGGATCCACCATTTTGAAAGTGTTGCTCTATTTATGTTCAACTGAATTGTGTATTCAGCGCTACTTAGAATTTGCAAGAATTTTAGGGATGTAAAGAATTTTTATATCAAATAAAATATGGGTCTTTTCTCGTTAAGTAAACGTTATGTAACTTTCGTCATTTTAAATTTCAAATGCTTTGCAATCTTTAGTGTATTCAGGACAGGGATTGGTGTATCCCTAAATAAAAAAACAGTAGCGTCACACCTTGGCACGGCGTTGATCGCACCTTTTATCACTGGAAATGTTGTTTACCCATATATCAATTTCTGTTCATTTTGATTTCTCATTACGTTCTCAACAGCTACATACGAAAAAAGATTCCATACATTCCCAATTCTAATTAAGATATTTTACTTCATCGAGATATTCTGAGAGCTTACTCAATTACAATCACATTACATGTAAATCACATAAACCTGCAAGCGATCTATATAATATAACGATGTTTTTATGACCCGTAGCTGACCTTCTTCTTATTTATCAGTCCGTCAGTTTTCCTAGCTCGTTTACAGACCTCTTTCACGATAATGCGATCATAACCCAATATTTAGAAGAGTCTTTTAGCGATATTTTCGCCGAGATACCAAAAGGCTTTCAACTTTAATAAATTAAGGCTTCAAAACGTTCGTGAAATCTACTGCAATAATTATGAGAACTTATTGAATTACCGTTTTGGTACTTTATATCCTTCTTAGTACGGATTAATCTTTGAAAAGATGTCTTTCTATTTTGTGTGTCTTGTTAAATCTCTTAATGTTGGAAAACAAGGTATACTACTACAAACAAGAAATATATATGCAGATCTTGTTCACTAGCCTGCGACGATAGTTGTATGATTTCTTTAACCGTGCATGAATAATCAAGAGTTGATTTAAAGTTTGTATTACACACGATTAAGGTCTCAGATTTACTCATACTCTGTGTCCTTTTAGAAAAACAGAACACGTATTTAACACACTCCCGAATCCCGTCTGGCGTCGACGTCGAAAATGAGTATTTCATGGCGACCGCTCATACATCTTCGTCTGAACCTGACTACATTTCCATAAGCTGGCAGACTGCTGCACCGTGCACAGCAGGATATTAGGGCCACAATAATGCAGTGACAAGTCAATTTGCGAGTATGCGTCGGGGGCGGAGAGACTGCGGTTGTCAACACTGACCGATGCCCATCATTTATCATGGCCGCACATCAAATCATCATCGGAATGTAATGGACACAGAACATGTTGTGACGAGATAAGTCGTTAACGGAATTAAACCAATGCACGTCCAATCGCACGCTCTTGTTGCCCGCAATGTCAATATAATCACGGGTAAATAATGGCTCCAGCAAATTACCCTTTACATGGAATACTCTACCTGTGATGAGAAGAGCTTTATCTTGTTTCGTAGAAACTTGCTTCATTTCCTCAGTCTACCCGATTGCATACGGATTTATTTTCTGTTATATGACTATCTAACATTCCTATCTTGTAGAATCTGAGCCGCCATTTTTATTCTCTTTCATTACGATCCATATAAAATCCGAAGCATTCTACACGCCAATTTGATTTAAGATTTTATACGGCGTATTCAATGTAAATCTAGTCGACCTCAATAATCTGTAGAATATTCTTAGAATAAGAAATCCAACCGATACACGCCTGCAACTCAATAACTCACTGGGAAGTCAAGCAATAGCTAACTCGGCGGTTTACTACGTCGCCGTTCCTAAGTTATGAGACGCATGCATCAGTGAAATGTGTTTTCTAACATCGAACAGACTTCTGTGTGCTATACAAGTTTATTTCGACACTGTTAGTCGATATCAAGGAGCGGTTAAACAAAAAGTGGTGGATGTCATTATTCTACGTCACTAGGTACAAATAAGGCTTGTCGCGTGACAAAGTGTTCAAGCCAATAAACCATCGGTTTACGTGATAAGACGGCCGGCCGAGTTAGTTACGGTTTGACTGTAGCGTTACAATGGGAATTATGTTTTAACGACTTTGCTCATTGTTCTTCGGACATTAATTGTTTACACACGTATTGCATGCAGAAAGCACAGGTGACGTCATCGATCATATTACTCAACCTGAATAAAAGAGTTTTTAATTAAAATTTCCATTCCGACTTGCGTCGGCTTCGCGGCAATAAAGTGATCATTCAACTGATTCAACTACTTATTTAAAGCGAGTATTGTAAAATACAAAATATATTTCTAAGCTATTATAGACTGTACGCAATAACGTCTAAAGACGTGTTTTTGTTACACGCGCTAATAATTGCAGATACTGGGTTTTTTTCTAGATTTTTAAAAGAATACTACAGACACGGTAGATTCAGATTTTATAAATAAAATTAGGATATTAGATAATTGTTATGAATCATTTCCCGGAGGAACTCAATGAAAAGCGTTGATGACAAACAAGTGCTTTGTTCAGTCATTAGACGGAGTGCGCGGGGGAGCGGCGTGATGTCTCGTCTGCGGGTGACAGCGAACGCGTCGCGTCACACGACACGAATGTTTGTCACGCGACACGGGCGTCGCTCGCGATTTTTGAATCATTTATCAACCGCTTGTTTACTCTGTTTTACGCTACAGCGACCGGTTTCGACGGCCGCGCAAAAACTGGGTCATTCTTCATTACGGTCACAAACGAGCCGACTCTAGTCAATTCATTGATTTCCATCATCGCTCATACATTTTTATGTTTAGTTTGTCTCGCGTGACGGTACACTATTACATTATGATATTGACAAGGGTCAATAAAGATCCGATATTAAAGAGATAACGATCACATAAAATGACATTAAGTCGGCAACTAATCACATTGCATGAGAGCACGTTTTAAACAGGCATATAGTTAAGAGTTAGTCGCAATGGAGAGTGACTTTCACAATGCACTCGTCGCATGCGAGTAAGGTAGTAAATGTCTAATGTGCATTTGCAGAATGGGGCTTCAAGCGTAAATATAACACGTATGTAGGAGGCGAACGCAAGTAATCTTGCTACATATTTATCTCAGAACTTTCCCCGCAATCTGTTGTATGTGTTTTGCATGTATAATTTATGGGACATCAAAGGTCTGGAATAAGGTTAGGTACATTGTTCTAACCGGTTTAATTAAGAGCTACCGAGCGGAGTATCCGAATGATCGTAAAACGCGACGATAGTTGGCGCGGCTTTATGCGATGTCTTACAATTATTTCCTTCTGGCAAAATATCATTATTATATATTACTTCTTTTTATGGGGGTAACGTTTTATAGCGGTTCATTCTTTCGGATAAATCCGAGAGTTTTGAATAAAATTGCTCGGGAAGTGTGTAATGATATTAGGTACCCTATTTTGGAAAGGATCAGCTTTCGAAGCATATAATAACAGGTTTATCAGTTTATTTATAGAAATATACATATTCTGTTGTCTACTTAAGTAGGTACCAAGTTTACAATAATGACAAAATAATGATCTACAGTAATCTACACCCTAGATATACAGTATATATCTGTGGCTACACTAAGTTACTACTCGTGTTTGATTTGATATCATTAAATCTAATTTCACACCAATTTGCACACGAAAACTTTAACAATACTTATTTAAAGGAGTCGATAAAACGAAGCGTGTAACAAAACGATACCTATTGTTAATAAGTTAAAACAAAATCGTCAAGTAACGCAAAGAGAGAGATCTATGACTCTCTGTCTCTCTTTGAGCAAAACACTAAACATCCACACAAGTTTTATAAGCTCTACTCTTGACAGCTGTTATCGCTCAATAGACTACAGTCTACAATGTAGAGTTAGCTTATAGAGGGCGTGTGAATGCGTTTGCAATCTTTCGTCACGTCTCTGGTGCCGTAACGTTAACGCGTCACGCTGTCACGACGCCGCTGTGACGTCAGCATGACAAAACGAGCGGCCGGCCGTGATTTCGCGTCCGAAACCGGTGGACGCTACTGAATCATTTATTATCGGCCAACAACAGTGATACGAACGTCGATCACAAACAAACTATTATAATATTTTTATAATGCCCCCCCATTACACCTTACCGTGCAATCTTACAATTTTCTCGCCTCACCACCACAGTAATAGAAATTATGAAATTAATTTCATAACGGATAGTAATTTTCACAATTTATTTAATGGACGTATCAAGGGTGTCGTGTCACGCTTGATTAACAAACTTGCGTAAACAAATTTTAAAAGTTGTATACTTTGTTTTGCTGTCAGAATCTGTTATGAAAAATGTGCTACGTTATCTGATGAATCGTATTTATATACATTGTACTATGTGCAGAGAAATGACGTCACAAATATAAGTCCATTGTCCATGCATGAAAACGGGACAGGTATACAAATTGGTCCAAATTAGCTGTAATGGTACCTAATAAGGATAATATCTACCTCAACAAGAAAAATATATCGGATAACCACTCAGGTTCACCTGAAAAATTGAGGATTCTGTAAAGTAGGGAGAACGGTGCGACCGCGTATCAAATAACTTTATCCTCTTTTGTTATGGTAATGTCCACCCCCGAAATTATTCGTACTGGGTATAATCTTGAGAGAAATAAAACCATTCCGTGGCGTTTATATGGAGTTTGTTTTCCTTACTGTTTTGTTTGGTAACTTGACCGGCTCTGATTGTAACAAAATTGCTATTAATGTTAATTTGATTACAATTTTGTAATGTAATGTTTATTTAACGGGTATTATACAATATTTAGCAAAGTAAACATTATGGTTATACATAGTTGGCATCAAAGTGGAACACGACGCGCAACGCTCTGCCTACATACGGTAATATTATGTTATGGTTTTGTTACACCTATGCTTGTATCGCTCACGCTTTCTCCTTTATATGTTAAACAGAGAAGCAATTCTGTAAAAGGATGTTTACCTATACTATATTCCACGGCAAAATCTGTTCAAGTTACAAAGACAGACAAATTGTTTCAAGTTCTTTCAAGGCTTTGTAGAAACTGAAATATTAATGCTATCTACGAAGTGTAACTGTGATTCCACTATTATGCAAGAAGGAGATAGCAATACCAACTATTCTTATTCCAAAGATATCTACGTCAACAGATCGGGGGCAAGACGAAATCTATACGAAATTAAATGGAATTTCCACGCCAATGGTTTGCGGATCTCTGAATCCTTTTCCGGAGGTACGGCGACGAGCTGTGATCAAACGGTACGAGCGTACGTCACAGATACTCCAATAATTTGGTCAAGAGAATATGCATAGAATGGTCCCTAACTCTTTGAATAAAGTTTATTAAAAACCGACTAATACCCGGTTCCTATAGACAAAAACAAATCGTTTTGCTTACCAATCGTAGCATTTTTTAATGCCAAGCTGCGCATATAAAATTACTCTTAAACGTATTTATCATACTAACATGTAGGAGGGTCTCCTATGCAAAACTATGGGGACTTTGCTATCATTTATTGGTGAAGATACAACTCTTAAGTCTTAGTCAATTAAAGCTCAGTTGCACTAACTTTCTTTTTTATTTGTTACTAGGCCTGCGTTTGGCCGCCATCTCGCCTGATGTTAAGCGATGATGTGGTCTACGATGGAGCACGCTTGCCCAGAAGAAACCGTTTCAGTCGTGACTTGAAGACACCCAGTTTGTAACTGTCGGGGAACACCCATTCGGGCAGCGTATTCCACTGTTTGGCGGTTTTCACAATGAAAGTCGAATCAAAACGCTTCGTTCAGGTTTTTGGTATATCAACCATGAACCGATGGCGCTTTTTCGTGCTTCTGGCCGTCCGATAGAAAAAGGGCAGGAGGGTATTAGATCATGCAGATCTGAAGCACACTCTCCGAAATGTGTCCGATAAAAAACCGATAGACTAGCAACTTTGCGCCGATGCTCAAGACTTTGGATCTTGATCTGAACAAGGGAGTCGTTGCTGATGAGGTTCTTGGCACGCTTCTCAATGGACTCCATCGCCTCAAGCTGGTATTTGGCTGAGCCGTCCCAAAGGTGCGAGCAGTACTCCATGCACGAACTAACCTGTGCTTTGTATAGTTGAAGCAACTGTTCCGATTTGAAGTACCGCCGCACCTTCGAGAGGACACCCAGGTTTTTAGCACCCAATTGAGCTTTGGACTCAATATAGGAGCCAAAGTTGAGGGTTGACGTCAGAGTTACGCCCAAAAGCTCAAGATGGTCAGTTATCGGTATAGACTCATCTCGAAAAGTAGGAGCCAGCTGGAATGGCCTCCTTTTGGCAGAGAACAGACACGCCTGGGTCTTTGATGCATTGAACTTGACCAGGTTGGCATCGCCCCAATCGGAGACTGCCTTAAGGGACGAATTTAAGCGCTCGACCATGGCCTCTCTCAGAGACTAGATTTTTGGCCCACTGGTCCGTGCATTGGCTACGTAGCTCTCTACCAGTGCTGTCGTCTGCGTACTCAAAGGTTCCGGGCTTAAGCAGGTCGTTGATATGCAGCAGTAAGAGACTGACTATAATGACTAACTGACTGCACGGTTGGTGCAGTGGCTAAGCGATTGGCTTCTGCGCTGCGGGTCGTGGGTTCGATTCCCACACGGAACAAATATTTGTATGGCCTACAGATAGTTGTACTGGGTCTGGGTGTTTATGCATGTGAAAATTTGTGTCTGTAAACGCACCCACGATACAGGAGAAGTCCTAGTGCGGGGGAACAATTTTATAAAAAAAAATTAAAAAATCGTAACAGTGCAATCAGTACAAATTTGCCATAAATATGGCAAGTTAACAGTTATAGTAGCCCATAACGCTCGGTGAATGATAGGAATCGACCATTACCACACTTTTCAGCATTAATTCGCATTTATCAAAGAAAATATGCGTTTTATATGAACATGCGTACGCATCTACGCATGCTTTCCGCATCGATTCAGCGAGAATGCTTTCGCAGCTGAAGGCACACGATTTCACAGATGATGCGGATAAGTGTGTCTAAAAACACCCCGCTTCTTGCGAATTGACGGTGATTAATGAAGCTAGTGCCTTAGGCAGAAATAAATAACTATACACGGTACATGCTTACCAAATGATGATATTAAGTCAGATTACTGAGATTGTTAGATAGGTGAGCCTGTTAATACCATTTATATATTTATTAAAATATAAGCTCACAATACACATTAACAAGCGCTTTATTTACTAGATTACTAGACTATTAGAACTGCCTCGTTAGTCTCGTGGTGGCAAGCGCGACTGCTGATCCTGAGGTCCCGGATCGATCCCCAGGTCAGGCAATGTGTTATTTGGTTTGGCGTGTGGAATCCCTTACTAGCAAATCGGAGTTTGGATTAGTGCCTGGTGGATGGCAATAGGCTCGCCCTCTATTACATGGGACTTAAACACAACGGCGATATGAGGGTGTTACTGTACACCTCTGCCCAACCCTTCGGGGAATACAAGCGTGATGTAATGTTATGCTGTTATTACTACAGACAAATCCTAGCTGATTGCACAATAGAATTTAGAAACATAACCCTATTACATTCTGCCCGACCTGGTGATTGAACCCATAGACTACTATTGTACTGATTGAACCCACAGACAGTACATCACGCTAAACAAAGGACATGTTATATTTTTGTATGGAAGCTGGGCTTTGGCTGTGAACAGAGAAGAGATATTTTTTTTATGAAAGTACATAAAATATGGAGCTTTCGTATATATTTTTTATTTTGTTTAAAAGCACCCTTCTATTGTTTTTTTAATTTAAATAATTAGAATTAAAAAATAAAGTTGCAACCCCTGTGGGTTGCAACTTTATTTTTTGCTAACCCATAATTATTAATTCTGGCAACACTTCTATTGGATGACATTTATTGTCATTGTCAACGTCAGTCATTGTCAAAAAGTCAAATTCAATTCAACTTATTCAACTGTTGTCTGTTATTGTGACTGTGGTTCCTGTGTTTTTGACTATGTAGGTACCATTGTTTTGAGTTTTTTTTTATTTGACCTGGCTTTTAACAACAATAGATAGCGATTTTGTGTGACAACTTTGACATGATTAGACATTGATGACATTACTGACAATGACAAGTGACAACCTTGCTGACATACAGTAAATATTTTCTTTAATTCTATTGAGACAAGGGAATCAATGCCATACATCCAAACCATTAATTTAATTTATTAATTTTATTTTAATTTAAGCCTTTTAATATTAGGATAAATATAATGCTTTCAAAAATGATGTATTTCATTTTTATTCTAAGTTTTTTATCAGTTTATTTGTTTTTTAACAAAAAAAATATCAGGATTTTAAATGTTTTATAATTAAATAATGGTGCTTTTAAAAAAAATGTTTTTGTAAGCACGTCCTAGACAGTTTTCCCTATCAGAAAAACCGCACATGTAAGCGGTTCAAAAATAAAATTATTTTAAGCCCATTTCATAACATGTCCTTTGCTAGCGACTGTTGGACCAACGAAGAGGTTTATTAAAACTAGGTTGGTAATATATAATCTTTTGAAGTTATTAAGTAATAACGAGTTAAAAGTACTTGAAACTTATGCTACCTTCTTCGAGGACTTTTGAAGCAGACTAAGCTACGTATGAACTACAAGTTAATTTCTTCAAAGTTACTTTGAACAAAATTCATTGCAAGCATTCATGTTATGAAGTTATTTTACAAATAAGCTTTTGCTTTCGTATTTTAAATAATGTAACGATAAAATTGATATGCGAAAATATGTTATTTATAGTCTATGGTGTAATAAAAGTATTTCTTTTTTATTATCTATGTGGCTTCGGTTTTCACTAAAGAACTACACTATTTTATATTGGTCAATTAACCTCAACAGCTTTAAATAATTAAAAGTCTAATTATTTCTTTGCTGGCTTGAAGGCAAAAGAAAGCCTTCAATCTTTTACTTTTTTCTTTGCTAGTATTGCTTCCATTCGCTTTTCAGCTTATTCTACAATATCATTGGCACATTAAGGGTCAGTTTCCAACAAATGGAAGAACTTTCGCGCACTTTTTTGGTGTCTCTGAATAAACAACTGTATCAGTATTGCCTTTAAGTATAAAATCGGACGCTTCGGGTATGCGCGAGGAAACGCTTGATGTCTGCGTCGGATTTTATACATAAAGGCAATAATTATACAGTTCTTTATTCAGTGACATCAAAAAAATACGCGAGATTTTTTCCGTTTGGTGGAAACTGATACTTATACGTTGAACTTAGCCGTTAATTAGTGCGAAGTAACCGATCATGTCGGACAAACGCGCAATCAGTATGCGCATTGAGTACATACGTTCTATCAACACACGAGACAAATTCGTAACCAAATTACGATTTGACTTATTCAGAATCCTTTGCCTACATACATAATTTCATGATGCTGATCTTCAACGGGTTAAGCTCACTTAAAATGAACTCTATGAAACCAGGTTTAATAAACATAGGGGCTTAAAAGTTGATTGGACTGTATGGCAGGTTGCCAGCTTATGGTCTATCTACTAACACATACTGTACCTACTCAACTATTTCCTGAGCTGTTGGACTGGTGCGGTATACATTCAAGCCTATTCCATCAGCATGTATAGCCAACTTGCCAAACCACAACTGATAGACTCTACAATCGCTATTTGGCTTGCTGAGCGTGACTACAGGTAGTACTTTTTTGGAAGTGGCCTATATTCAGCAAGTGATATAATCTTCTATTATTTTAGCATATCGCCATGGCGGTAGGTGCAGTATGATTATGGACCGTCCACAAGTGCAACATGCATAATTAGCAGTCCAAACAGAGACTTTTATACATGACACCATTGAATGTTACATAAATGATGATACAATCGTAGTTTTGTACTTACATGGTGCTGGACTGGGTGGTTCAGCGCAGATCCCGATGGATTTGCTGGGGTCATCGATGAACCATTGCGCGAGATGGTAGTCGCCGAGCTTGGTCTGAATCTGCTGGCTCACGCGATCCCTGTTGCCTGTCACCTGTCAGAGAAACAGTGTTGTTAGTACTGTACCGTGGAAAGAACTCCGCTTTAAATGTAGGGAAAGTTCGTTAAGTAGGTTTATAAGAGGCAGTTAAAACATTACATCAGGTTGTGCACATTCACTTTTAATCAATAACTTTCTTTCTTACCCTTTAATTAAAATAAAAAAGCTGAAAATATAGATAGCAAATGCTGGAATGAACAAGTAAAGTGCTTGAAATAAAGTACAAAATATCTTTAGTTTTGTAAGGATGGTGGAAGATATCTTATCAAGAAACAGAATTAATAACATCAGGAAGAAGAAAATAAGTGTAGGTGGTATAGTGTTTCTGTGTCTACAATTGTATCTATTGGTACCAAGGCAACATAAGATAACAGAGATATCAATGCCAACAAAGCTGACAAAGCTGTTTCTGTTGCTTTTAAGGTCTCCACCTATTCCCCTACATTCACTAGCACGCCAAATTTTTGACCTCGTTTTATAACCTAGTTTCCCAGCCTTGAAAATGTCTCCGCATCTGTCTCTATGCTGCCAGATTTGTATAGTAACTTTATGCCTTAATTGAATTCACTAGTTCGCAGACATGGAACAAATGTGAGGAATAACGATTAATGGATGTAAACGTTTAAATGTCAATCTCTGTCTAAAAATTATAGTGGTATAACAAGTAATTGCTTCATCTCCGTCTTTGTCTCTTAAATTACGAACTGCCTTTCAAAGTATGGATACTTTAGTATCCAAATCCGACATAGATTTATTTTGTTTAATATTTACAATGTCAATATACACTATCAAAATGATGTCATCATCTTAAATGCTATGACTAAATCAAAATGTTTAAAATGTAAAGTTACAATCTTGTCTGATGTATTGTGATTGAGATCGTAGATGTCTGTTTTTCATGTGATACATCGTCCAAAATGTTTGTTTATATTATAATCAACACCAACTGTCATCTTGTATTCAAGTAGATTTAGTATTTAGCGTTCCATGTAACACAGACATTTATAATGATAAGTGACTTTTTTTAATAGTCACTTACATTGTTCTTGACAATAAATAATTATTGATTTGTTTACAAAAATAAACACCACTGTAAATTGACATCCAAAATTTTGTATATTCTAAGATCTTAGTCATGTTAAACGATTTTTGTAAAAGTTTAGCAATCCGTATGTTGTTGATGATAACTGTTTTGAATACCCTTTACAAATCAGTAGCATTATTTTTGTTATCCACGTAAAACACTTAAGAATCCAAAAAGTCGTTTTAAGAAAAGCTTTACGCCGTATTAACTCATGCTCGAACACGTGCCCTTTGTATTGGATACCCATACTTCAAGTGCGGACAAAAGTCAAGAAGAAGCAAAAACAAATAATAAAATTGCATCGTATAGAAAGAGAACTGGAAAGCTTATAAATGGTAATACAATCGTAAATAGCGTATGTATCATGACGAGGCCGCGGCCGTGTGGCCGGCATGTGTCGTCTCGGCCTAAATAAACCGGCTCACTGTCGACCAACGTGATTCACAATGCACGCTTATTGGGGATACATGCAAATAATACCACTATTTTGCCATAATCTCCCGTTATTGAACGTTTGGGCAGATCATACTTTTATCGTTTTATTGTAGGGTTTAGCCCCTGCCAGTAAAGTGCTTTTGAAGACTTATGGGGTGACACGTGATGAATTTCAAAACTGCTATTATGCGGAAAGTAGTGGCAAATTGTAGATTTTTTATCTCCTGCCTCATATATTTCCAAAAAAGTTCGGCATACAACATTTTGGTAGTAATGGAATTCATTGCACAAAATACATCAGAACAATTTCGTTGCGATGATTTATTGATTGAAAATCGGAGCGGCAAATTTGATATCGCCAGTTTTGTTACTATAACAAGAATATGATTAATTAAATCGCTCCACCGAATGGGCCCGCCGGAACCGCTCACAATGATTGTTTAAGCTTTATTTAATAATCGGACTCCAGAGTCTGTTTATTTAAATATTATTTGAAGTTTTGGGAAGAAGAATTTTGATTAAATGCAATAATCAAAAGAAGGTAATGAATTAGGACAAGGCCGGATGATGTCAGTGTCGAGACTTCTGCAAGGAGACGTTGTAGATAGAGTCCTTGACCCAAACCTACGTGAGATATTTCTCAATGTATGATTATAAATACGTTATTAGAAATTCTTAGTAAATCCAGAATTGGAGGAGTTATCTAGTACCTAGAAATGGAGGCAATAACAACTGAAGCTTCCGGTTAAATTTCCCACAACTGACCACATAAATGATTCGATCCTCACAAACGAGTTTACATCAAAATAATCTGAGCATCTGATTCAATTTCAGAGCACACCAATGAAAAAAATCTAAAAACATATCCATAGTTTTTAACACAATGGAAACAGAGTTTGAAATCGAATAAAGTAAAAGTATTTGAGTTTGCCGTTGTACAGAGATTTGATTGAAACAGCAAATCATTTACGAGACCTGTTTCACTTGGGCATTTTCCGCACGGCTATTTACTAAAGTACCATTTACGTCCCTTTTATTTATGTATTGTATTCACATAATCCTACAGTGTACCGGCGAAGACTAATCTTTATTTTAGCTGTACGTTTCCACATTTCACTCGTAAATGTCTTTGTAAGGAATGATTCGATTTCGGATCTAATATAATCTCCGATAAAGGTCTTTGGAATTCAGTAAGCGTATGTTACGCTTTCTTTCTAAAGTGACCTTTTTTCGAGTAGGAATTCTAACGGTGAGTCTTGAGGATCAGGGCTCACAGTCACAATAAAGAGCTCCATATTGTTGATAATACTGATAGTCTTAATATAATCGTTAACCACAACAGTGTGTCTGTTATTAACAGACATAAAATCGTCGTTATTTTCTTTCATTATACTAGTGTATATGACATTGATATTAACTTCGATAAGTAAGGTGAAGATTAAAAAAGTTTTCATTGATTATTTTATACTATTTGCTTATTAAATTTAAACAAACATGGTAGGTATTTGTTCGGGAAAGATGAACATTTATAAACACGCTCTGGGGGCTTAGACAAAGTAACAATTTAAAAATGATAACGAAGTTAGAAAAGACTAAAATGTATGGATTTGACATAAGCCACGTTAAGTCACGTGGTCAATCGACATCGTTATCGCATGTTGGTAGACAATGTTATAATTCGTAACGAAACCATAAAGTAACGAATCGTTATCGTGTTTATCCCATACAAATGCGTAGACAAGCAGCGCTTTCAGTGTTCGCTTTCGCCTCAGTACAGATAACACAACCACCAAATATGTACTAATGGCTAATACGTCTATATTTAAATTTATAAAACTGTTTACTCTCTCGTTTCGTACGATGTTCACAGATGAAGTGCGATGTAGGTCAATAGGCACATAAAAACAATCATTCTGACAACTACGGAAATACATATGTATATAATATGTTGCGATTGTAAACGTATAATAAGAATAGATCTCTTTAGAAATAATAGAAGACGAGTTTTAGAATAGTCTCATTTTTGCCGAAATCTCTTATTAGTTCGGTGTTCACAAATGATGGCTGTACTTTGTTCTATACACATTGTTATTCTTATAAGTACATGACATAACAACTTGATGTCATAGAAACTTTTTTTAAATTTCATATCTATTTATTTTACTTGCAGAAGACGAGTTTTGACATTGGTGTAACAGGTTTTTAAAAGTTATATGGACGAAGTTACGATATGTTCAAGAGTAAAATCTAAATTACACAAAGCAACAAGTCGATCCGGTGCACACTCCTTTCGATAGCACACATCATCGCACGGAATTAACAATCTAGAACTTCTCGCACCTCGTGATATAAATCTTCCCATTAAGGTGAACAAGTGAATTTCACCACGTGTTATTCGTATCTGTGACTATCATAAATCCTGTACGTGCGGTGTTACGGACTATGGGTGGTATTGCGGAGTCAACGCCCCGCCTGACTGTTGTGGGGCGCCCGGCGCCGCCCGCGCCCGCCCGGACGAAAGGACGTACTTCAGGGGCCGGTTACATCAAGTAACCACGAGTCCGTGAACCATGTCTCTGAATAAGTATGTCTTGTCCATCTTTAATATTGTCTATATTTTCTTGGCAGAAGTTAACATAACGTTCAATGAGGTCATATATTACATTTTGGTGAGATTTGGTTAACAACGAATTGGTATTAAGTAAATAAGCCTCGGGTACTGTCACACTGTTTTAGCCGGCCTACACACAGCCTAGTAACACATTTCACAAAGACAAGGCCAAAAAATCTACAAACGCTTATCAGAACATTATATCCTTTGTAAATCTAGTACGACAAATTTTAATTGCGATATAATTCGATATCTTTGGAAATTCCGACCTTGACTTGATATAATTAAGTGTGACGATACCAAGAACACAACTTTATCGCATTCGGATCGAAGAAGATATTGATCTGCAAAAGGATACTGGTAATAATTATACAGTTTGCATTCTCGGATATTTCCTGTAAGTGTAAGTACCTTGAATAACCGAACAAACAGCGATCATTTCCTCGAGGAAAGATGACGCACGCACGCTCATATCTTCAATTTGGCATCCACGGAGAGGAAAATACCATCACGATGTCAACATAATAGGAAAGCATTTTTCTCTTTATTGCTATCTTACATATTATTTGATTTACACCAAAAGAATTAAAATACGATATCCTTTAGAGTAATTAATGTTTTCATGAATCTATGTTAATCGTTATCAACCACACATAAACCGCTAATGAACGACTTCGCAAAATATGCTAGGAATGGATTAAAATGTTCGTTTATCTATGTTATTGTACTCTGTCGAGTAGTATTAGCAAATCTATAAAACTACAAAATATAAGATATTATTTGAGAAGTAAAAGACGTATGATTACAGGTAGCAACAATTGCAGATACTCAGAGATTTTACGACACAATAACGAAAAATATTCGTGGAGTCAACGGCCTAGAGTTCACAAGAAGGGTGCAAAATAAGTACAAAAAGGACGCGTTCAGAGGGGTCGCGTTTTATTACTTACATTAGTACAAGATGGGGTAGGCATAGGCAATAGACGACATACGAATGAATATGTACCACCTGCCATAACAGGATTGAAGTGAATAATGTCCCAAAACGTGTAACTGTGGCAAGTCATCGACCCAAATCGAGTCAACGACATTATCTGGTAGCCGCGCCTAATTTATCTATAACTGTAAGATGATAGGCCGCCCAAACTACTAACAATTCTTCTGAACTTGGAACGAGTTTCCATATCGTTCCCACGTTACGCAACGAGGATCAACGGCGGAGATAATCTGTTTACCAGATTTATGGATATTAAAGCATTTGTTAACATATCAATGTAGGTTTTATGGTTAAATGTAGGTTATAATGTAGGTTTTCGTTTATGTGGTTTGGTGAAAATGCGTGTATTAGTATGATTAAAAAGGAATATTTTCATTAGATATTTGTGGGGTGGTGGGGGCGCGTCGGAGATGGGCGGCGGGTTGTAATGAGGCCGTCTAGACGCTCCGCAATACTACATTGTATTTGTACCGAGCTCCTATTGTACTCCACAACATTGTACACTGCCACTTAACTTATAGTTTACATTAATGAATAATGAGAGAACGAATTAAGTACGGTCGCAGGTGTAAAAGTAATTCTGCGTGGACTTGGTAAATGTTATTTCAATAGAGGGATTATTTATTCATAGTCGAGATGTGTCCGAGCGGTCGTCGACTTGTCCTTATTGAACTACGGCTCGCCGATGATTAACTACGTTTACATTGTCAACCGAACGTTATTGAAATAAAACCAGTTAATAAAATGATTTATTGCATTATATCGGTAAGATTGAGGGCGAATACTACATAATTGATGGAAACTTAACAGAGCTGTGTTTTTGCGGCGCTTCTTTTAACATTTTCTCTGTGAAGCCTCAAGATTTCATTTTTATTTTAAAAGAGTATTTTGCAATATACTCTCTCGAAGGCATTTTTTAGGGTTCCGTATTATAAAGTGCCAACAGGACCATATTACCCAGTCTACGCTGTCTGTCCGTCTGTCACAAAGGGTCTCTCGGCAACGTTAAAAGGTAGTCAGTTGAAATTTTAACAGATTATCTATACTAATATTATAAAGAGGAAAGATTTATATTTTTGTATGTAACGAATAAACTTAAAAACTACTGGACCGATTTCAAAAAATCTTTTGCCGTTACATTATCACTGAGTAAAATAGGTTACGGGCGGAGCCGTGAGGACACAGCTAGTAGTATATATTTGTGGCATGAATATTAAATCAAACAACAAACATAACATCACGCCCCCCGAAGGGCTAGGTAGAGGTGTATAGTAACAACCTCATTTCGCCGTTACGTTGTAAGTCCCATGTAATAGGGGGCGAGCCTATTGCCATCAACCGGGCACAAATCCAAATTCCGGGCTGCTACTGAGGAATTCCACACGGAAAAACCCAATAACACTTTGCCCGACCTGGGGATCGGACCCAGGACCTCACGATCAGCAGTCGCGCTAGCCACCACTAGACCAACGAGGCAATATTGAAAAATAAACACTTAAACTATAACTTAAAGAGTTTTCAACAATGTTTCTAGTTTAAGCCGCAGCTTCTGATACTGGAAGATTGGTTCCGATTCTTACTCAATAAATCACGTTAAATCTGGGACAGGTCTCAATTTAAAAGAAAAAGATAGTCGTAACACTACCACCAAGAACCTAGATCAACCTTGTTAGAACTTTAAAAAGTTAAATAGATGTAAATACAGAATTCCTCGCGTTAATGCATATGCTAATGATAAATGAGTTTCCACATGTGCGCACTGGATGTTGACAGGCTGTGGAACGTCACGTTGGACCTAAACCGCCGGGCGCCGCGCCACGTGAGTTCTGGGAACGAGGCACGAATCGTGACTAAACCGGCATTGATTTTACTGGAGAAATGTGCCAATTCAAGATATTAATTGACGGATAATGAAAGGATATACTGACGTGTTTGATGAATTAGTAAATCTTTTCAGGCAGTCATTTGCTGTGTGGTTTTGACTACAAATATGCTTTATTAGCAATTCTTGCGGTTTCAAAAAAGGTGACCTCTGGGTTTTATAGGGTACATGAGTATCTACATTCCATTGTTTTATTCAGATCTTAGGTGTAGGATTCACTGACCTTCATGTCATTTAATATTATTGCAATTAAGAATGTACAGATCCTCGTTATAGTGGACTACGGTGAAGATAGCCTTCAATGAACATTTACAAGTCATAATCTGATGATACACAATAAACAACTCGCCATACTAATCAATTAAATCACATCAACAAAGACGCAAAAGAATGGAAGATAGAAATATAACGAAAAAACTGGCAATAACAATGAAAGCATATTTCGGCGAAAAGGAAACAAATCAGATTAACAGCCTCAACGTAATATAACAAACTTTACACACAAAGAAATAAGAATATCCACGAACGTATAAAAATAAGAACGTACGGAAATAGATATTACTTCGAAAGTAACCTCTATCTCGCACGTTTACAGTTGGAGTGGGGTGTCTTATGGAGAAATATGCTATCATACAGTCATGTTCAACACCTCACAAGTTATATTTACATTAGCGGCCTTGACAATGCGATATACTGAGCTATTCGTGGAATAAATATTATAATAATGTATGTTTAAATATGTACCAAGTTCACTTTCAAATAGGTAGCAAGAATTATTTTGTAATAGATTTCCTGACCTATTTTCCAAGGTCTGCCCTTGCTTTAAGGATCTGGTTGCTGTGCTCATTAGCGACCACGATCAGTGAAGAATCAATGGAAATTATTCTCAATAAAACTTCCCCGTCACCGGTGTACACAGCGATAAAAATAATGATGTAAACAAAAATCTAATTGATAAAAACGACGGTGTGAAAGTGAAATTAAAATAAGTCCACCTTGCCAACAACAATAATGACGTCGGCATTTGAATAAACTGTTTATTCCGCAACTATTATCGTGAGTAAACATATGATACAGCGATGCATATGCTTTTGTTCAACACATGTGAGTTAAGTTCCACACGTCCAGAAACACGGGCGTCTAGCGCTCTCCCCCTATCAGCTCCATTTTCTAGTGTGCGCGGGGGACGAGGGAGCTTTAATTACAGTTGTATTTGTGTTTATGCACATATGTGCGACTGTATTCACTGTATGTCATAAAGTGGGTCGTGCGAGTGCACCCGCCGCTCAGATAAGCCGACCGCTTTTAAAAAGTTATTATAACTCTACTTCGTTTTGGCGCTGTTTCGACGACACTTTACGACAGACCTCTTAAATATGATCAAAGTTATTGAGAAGTGTGCAGAGTTTTGAATCGTGAATAATTTTTGTTCTGCGATAGTAGCGAGACTCAGGTGCGATGAAAGATGATTAAACAGTACCTCAGGCGTCAAGTATTTAAGTGAAATCGATAGATACTAATTGAAAACCGCGCGAGAAGTTATTCTACTCTCGTATAAAAAAGACAATTTGGAAAAGTAGAAAATATTTGTAAAACTGCCTCGTTGATCTGGTGGTGGCAAGCGTGACTGTTAATCGTGAGGTCTTGGGTTCGATCCCCAGGTCGGACAGTGTTATTGTGTGTTTCTGTGTGGAATTCCTCAGTAGCAGCCCGGTGTTTGGATTTGTGCCCGGTTGATGACAATAGGATCGCCCCCTATTACATGGGACTTGAACATAACGGCGAAATCAGGATGTTACTGTACACCTCTGCCCAACCCTTCGGGGAATACAGGCGTGATGTTATGTTATTTGTAAAACGTGCAAGAACTATAATAATATGATTGCAGTGTGCATTTTCAGAATACTACTTGAAACTAGTTCAAAGTTACAATAAAACGACTGCTAATATGATGGAACTGCGTTTGCCATCCGTAGCTTCATAACGTTTGGTTTGTTTTACAGCAACACGACTATTTCAGATCTAGTTTACAGTTAGTTCATTCTGCATTCCAGGGAAACTACTTCTCCGATCAAATACATTCTCCTCTATTACGTCATCTTTGCCAGTACAAAATTTCGTAATCGGTAAACCACAACATGCAAAAAGTTGGGAAGTTCAAACATTTTAAAATACAAATTACGGGTACAAACGAACTTCTTACTAACTTTAAGCAAATAAACATAAGTCTTATAGGCGAACAACGGCCATTATCTTAATTTTGTTGTTCCATTTGAACACTTTAAAATGATTTTGGCAGCAATTTACATAGCGCTCCGACAGAACGTATCAACGTAATTACCGAAGTCGACACGTAAACAACGGACGACCTCGAACCCGTTTGACACTGGTCGCGTCCAAACAAACTTGATCTCCCTCGACCCGATGGCCATTTAACACCACTAATGAGTGACGAGGGGTGTTTGCGCGTTATCAGGGGCCTACTTCAAGTGGTCGAGCGGTGGCTATCAGTTTAAGGTAGGTAGTCACTAGTCAGTATCTACGACGACTAGATCCGAACACGGCACGTGCGGGTGGCAATAAAACCACATACTTCACTTTTACTGCGGCCGATCACGCGATCCGTAGAGACACTCATATCGCAAGAAGTAGATAGGCCTCATGGAAACTGTTATTTGTGCAACCGCTTTGAGTATTTAAAGTTACGTGTCTCGAGTTTGCATGCGTTGCGTCCATTATCTCTGTTCATTTCAATGATCTAACGCTCAGACGGTAAAACGACGGTAAGTTTAAAGTGAAAACTTTTGTTTGCGGTATCATCGTGACTGGCCGCGTCTGCTCAGACTGCACTTATACGAATGTTCGTTACCTTAGTACATATAAAAGGTAGCGTCTGTGTGCCTGTCTGCTCAAACTAGTTTGGCAACTGATTTAGATTCGAGGAGATTTTCACTATTGGAAACCATTCAGAAATTTTAAGTATAATTCACGCCCACATTTATACGAACATCGATTTGGAAAGTTAAGTACGCGTCTCATCTGTCAAGAACAGCCTTGATATCGAGCTATCACTGAGGTTGATAGCCTCTGTTAATCAATTAACTACAGAATGATGTTACGAATCTATCGTAACACTAATTACATATGAACATTCTAATATTAAACCACATTTATCTTTTCACCGCCACATTCAAATCTGTGGAATTTTCGTGCTATGACATTGTAATGTGACACACGCAAGCACAATATCGACACATGATTGCGGCGCGCATGCTTCACTGAGAACAAAGGAATGCACTAACCAGACACACTATAGTTAAACTCGACACAACCTCAACATATGCACATGAATTTAAAATAACCGAATAATAATTAACAGACGGATTAACATTGGAGGTATTTCCGGAAAGTTCGTTATTGTGATTTAAAACCGATTTAAAAAGCATGTTTAACATTAAACTTCTAATCACATATTAAAGGAAGAAATGAGATGAGCCAGTTTTTGAGAGAACACAGGTTTGTGATAAAACACCGTTATGATGTCGTATTTACATAAGAAGTTCGGCCATATTTGTTTCGCCTCACGAATCGTGTATAACATTTGAATTCAAACATTACACACGATTCGCAGAAGCAAACATCGCCTCAGCTTCTTAATGTAAATAAAACAAACATAACTTCGTTTAATCGCAAATATGCGTTTTTGGGCCTTTACATCCTTTCGAAGTAACTTTTTTAAACGTAATCATGACTGGATATATGCGGGATTATTGACATATTGCGATTTCTATATCAGTGAATGGCGATGCTAAACCCACGGCTATATTTTCAGCGGCTGTGATATTCACAGAACGCAGAGCAATCCGGAACACTCAATTTAAATATATTTTTGTATACATTTGACGACGTCGCTGAATACTAATGTTGGCAAAAATTCCAACTTCGTTGTATTCTGTTCCGAGGCTGGTATATAAAGTAATTGTCGTTTAATGAATAAACCCCTAATTAGAATCAGTCTCAATTCTGCAAATTAAGTTACCGCTGAGATTTGTTATGGTTTGATTTAAAATGTTCTCTTTCATCCACTGAATAAATAGTAGATACGTGTACGTCATGACTCATGTTCTCTTTTGCTTTATTTACTAAATAAATACATACAAATGGAAGCTGTATGTAGGTGACATTAGTTTCCAGTGTGCAATAGTGCACAAACGTTGAAGGTTGTGGGTGGGTTGTGTCCTTCGCGCTTCGGAATACAAATCCTTCGGTCCGTCAAACTTGAACATAATAAATAGAACAAGAAAAACGTTATTATGACTTATAATGCCTTTGTCGAGTTGTTATTTAATGTTAATGAGTGAATAATTCGCTTCGTATTAACGAATTCAAATTATTACAAAGGTCTGCCTTCATATATCGGCTATTGTATAACAGTTCAAAATACGGTTTATTTCTGGTTGTGCCTGACTTCTTCAATCTTTTTGGAAACCAAGGTTTCATAGTATCTTTTTATGTTCCTAGTATCTGCTGTCTATTCAGAATATCTATTTTTGCGAGTACCTAATACTTCAGAAGTCTCTTGCTACGCCCACCCATATAAAGTAATCATATTACCGTTCATTCATGACTGATTGGACTATTTATATCTGACTATTTATGAACGACTCATTTAAACATTATTTTCTGCATTATTAATGATTCTAAAGCACTTATAATTTTGTGTATTAATTTATTCAAGTATATATCTGTTTTAATTTTAGCTACTTATTTCTATAACGAGAGACCTAGGAATAGAAAAAAAAAACATTCGTTAAATATTATTAAGTAATCGTTTGAGCATCGAATAACGACTTACAAGGACATTGAATTAATATTTCCTTTTTTTTCTCTTGCTGACACACTTCCGGTAAGCAAAAGCTATTTTAGAATTATGAATAATTGATTAAAAAGTTTTATATCTCTCTATGAACAAATAATTTTTGGTAATAAATACAGCTTTACGTACAGAAAGATTTTACTTCTTTCTATGTTGTTATGTTTATTTAAGTCATCAACCGGGCACAAATCCAAATTCCGGGCTGCTACTGAGGAATTCTACGCGGAAAAACCTAATAACACGTTACCCGACCTGCAATCGAACCCAGGACCTCACGATCAGCAGTCGCGCTTGCCACCACTAAACCAACGAGGCAGTTGACTTTTTCCTTTATCTGCTAAAGGTTTTCATTGTAACATAGGACCCAAACGTTGCTATTATTTTGTAGCAACAACATTATGGGGTCACTGTGCAGTCCATCTAGTGCTAAGGCACAAACAACACTAGGATTCGCTTGCAAAAATGCGCTTCGGTACGTTTACGTGCACTTTATATGGGCAGGGTTGTAAAGAAAAACACAAAAGGTACGGGGAAATTTTCAGGGGGATTTGTTAGTTGCTATATGTCTATCTACATTGTGATGTTCTTTTTACACGTAATCCTTCTGGAGATTTTTCGTCATTATAAACACTACAAATAACAAATATGTATAGTTCTTTAGGGTAATTACGAACATGGGAATATTCTGAAATTTACGAATTTCTACTAAACCAGGCAATGTTTTTTGCTCTGGCAACGTAATAATGCTAGAATATGTAATGCAATGTAATGTTACCAGAGCCAAAAATATTGTCTGGTTTAGTAGTGATCCGTAATTTTCGGAATATTCCCAGCAGTAACAATATCTGTTGTGTAAACAGTCAGATTTGGAACCAATATCTGTGAGCTATCGGCTACACATTTTGTATCGTTACTGATTTTTTTAATTTGAAACGTTTCAGCGTTCTGATTTCCAGGATAATTGGTATTTCGTTACCAGGATAAAACAGAACGATACAATAGGTACGCGCCAATTTTTTTTTTTTTAAGAAAACTGCCCCACACTTAGTTTTCTCCTGAATCGTGGGTGCGTTTACAAACACAAATCTTCACACGCACAAACATCCAGACCCGGAACAACTATCTGTAGGCCATACAAATATTTGTTCCGTGCGGGAATCGAACCCACGACCCGTAGCGCAGAAGCCGATCGCTCAGCCACTGCACCAAACGTGTCGTCAAATATTGGTAATTTGGAAATGCGGACTACACACTGAATTGTACTTATAAGAACTAGTAACCTTAAACACTCATACAGTTCTAAGAACGAAAAGGAGTATTGCTCAATGCTCCATTAGCAAGGAGATTCATTCATGTGTGCCTCACGTGTAACCGTGGCCATGTAGGTTGATATAACCCCAAAGTATGTGTTTATGTGTGTATGTGTAAGCGTCGGCATGTCGGAGTACTAACCCTGAACGGCGCCGGGAAGAGCGACGATGCGTCGGGCTCGGCGGCGTGCGCCTGCGACATCTGGTGCGCGCGCGCCTGCCGCTCGCGCTCGCGGTCGCGCTCGCGGTCGCGGCCGGCCCACGCGCCTGTCCCGCCGCCGCCGCCGCCGCTCCCCCCGCCCCTGTCCCGGTCCCACTTGTCGTACCTGGAACAATACAACAATTACATTAGATACATTGTCACTTATCATCAGAACTTGGGAAGGTGCTTTAACACTGTAATAGATGTCTCTAAGAAGATACTTGCAGGTCGCATCAACCAAGGAGTTTCAGCTGAAAATACACAGACCAGATAGAGGTAGCACAGTATGCCAAAAAAAAAATGTAGCGCTTGAACTACGAAATTAATCTAAACCGACATGGTACCGTCGCGCCTGACACAATTACAGAATTACTAGCACTTGTAACGTTGAGCAAAATTTATATTAAACCACGTACAAACGTAACTCTTCACTGAACAGCTATACACGTAAAGACTGTTATTCCCCAGAGATGACATAAAGGTGTTTTTTCACACATCTACTTGATCAAAAGCGATAGTTATCAGGATATACTACGAGTACGTACCCGAAATATACAATGAGGTTACTGTACACGTACGGAACGTTTTTTAATCCCTAACGGAATGGCCTCAGGGTGGAGCTAAATCTGCGCAGATCACAAAGCCAAAAGCGACTAACAAAAAATATATTTTTCGAATAGTACGAACAATGCAGGGTTGCCAACCCATCGCAACCAACGTAGCTAGTGAGCCCTTTCCCTCGGTCCACTTTTACGACCTGCACAAAAAGATGAACAGCTGACACCCTGTGTTTCTTATATTCCATTCCCATACGTGTATGAAAACAATAACATTGCTTATTTCGAATGGCCTATTGTGATTTGAAGGCGGTGAACTAACTTCTACTATCGATGAACTTGCTTTCCAAGAAGTGTTTCCCAAGAGCAGAATTCTATAAACTTCTACGGTTTTAGAATACTAAGAAATTCTAACAAAACAAAACCATACAAATTGAAAATTGAGTTATTATTAGCGTTTATTAAAACGTTACATTATTTTAAAACGTTAGCGACCAAATTGCTGTATCGAATGTATGAAGAATTCCAGAAAGCTGTCTATGAACTGATGATTCATGCAGTTGGAATAAATATGTGAAATTGTATGTCCATTTAAAACACAATGTATATTCTGGCAAATTAGGTGACTCATCCGGAAGGTTGATGTTCGACAAGTTTCGTTATAGCACATCCACCACATAAAAAATAAGCTGGGCTCTAAGGTTTTTAACGATTTTATGAGAAGCCTCCCCACTGACTCCCTCGCACATTTTAATCTTTTCCGAGAAATTTAAAGAGAGATTTAACTTAGGTATTCAATAACACAGTTCCTACTATTGAATATATACAGGATCAGCATACTGTAAGAAGCTTTTGATCAATAAGCCTTTATTTAAATGTTCATATAATAAGAAAATATAAAGTCCTAATATTAGTCCGTTGTCTCCGTTCATTAAATTTCCTATTTACTGATGCCAACAGGCTCTGTACTCTCCTTTTAGATAATTATCCATATTTTCGGGTCATCGTAATGGGGTTTTCATGTGTAGATGTACTATAAAAAATAGCTTCATTTAATATTATGAATAAAGCAATTTCATAATAGCATGACCAATTTACTGGCCACCCACAGGAATCGATCTCAAATGATCAAATCGTATAAAAGAACATGACCACAATAAATATGAAAGTCATTAGGTGAGCCGAGCGAACCTATTTTCCTCGTTTTATCGAACACTTGTTAACACAATGCTCAAAGTGAATATTTATAAAACAGTATTTCAGATAACGTAGTTATTTATCGATACAGTTCTATGGAAGCGTTATCTGTTGCATTACGGTTAGTTTAACAATAAAACAATAGTGATCGGCTCGGTAGCACGTCGTAAAACAATAATATGATGGTGAGCCGGTTGAGCATGTTCATGGATTGTATTATGCGATATTGGATATTGCAGTTTTTAATATAAAGCGCAATGGACCGAGACGACGCGCGGCGTTACTATAAACACACGACAGCAATAAGATCCCCGTGGCCAGTATAATGGAACATGCGCCCTATTATGTATGTGACCGACTTGTTTGTGCGTCTCGTGTCGCGTCCTTGACGAATGCCTATAGTATGGAACGAGTTTTCACATCGATTTATTATGACACCGATTGAGGTATTACTGCGCACAGTATCGAGTGCAATAAGTGTGCGAGCGACTGCCATTGTTCATATTGTATTTAACATTGTTCTAAAACCGGTTGTTACATTTGTCGATTAGTGTCCTACAATTACGTAACTGTGACCAATGTTGTATTGAATACTAATATGTAAATTAGGTCTAGCTTGAAAAAGATAACAATACATAACATATTTCAACCCGTTACTGTCCCACTGCTAGGCACGGGCCTCTTCTCAGAATGAGAAGGGTTTAGGCCTTAGTGCACCACGCTGGCCTGATGCGGGTTGGCAGACTACACACACTATCGAGAACTTTATGGAGCCCTCTCAGGTGTGCAGGCTTCCTGCTTTGATGCTTGTCCTTCACCGTAAACGCAAACGCAAATTCTGATCTGCACATGAATTCGGAAAAACTCCTCCTTCCTTCCTAAACTCCTCATTATTATGCAAATATAATTAATAGGCCTCGGTTTTAATTCCACAATTTTTTTGCATTATAATAATAGTAACATCATACTTACTATTACATACTTATTACCAATGAAATTGAATAAGATAAGTATAATTAACTACTAATTACAGACGTTTCTACTCGTAATTATAGGCTTGCGAAGTTATGAAAACGTTAAAAAAAATGTTAAACTTTTTTTGTATAATTTATGAAATAGTATAGTGAACAATTTCACTTTCACCGTGTTCCCTGTGTCAGTAGTTAGTTGAAAGATTTATTACCGGCGGCCTCACTCGATTTAGCCGGCGGCGTCAATTAATATGTTCACTCAAATAAAAACAGAATATACGCTTACTTGGTAGTAATTAAGTGCATGTATGCAAAGCCTACCATTTTTATTTTGTTATTAGATCTATTTATAAAACATAACATCACGCCTTATATTCCCAGAAGGGTTCGCCAGAGGTGTTTTTGGTACACGCTCGTTTCGCCGGTTATGTTTAAGACCCATGTAATAGGGGGCGAGCCTGTTACCTTTAACTGGTCACAAATCCAGACTCCGGGCTGCTATTGAGAAATTCCTAATGGAAAAATTGAATAAAACTGCCCAATCTGGGGATCAAACCCAGGACCCCACAGTCAGCAGTCGCACTTGCGATCGCTAGACCAACAAGGCAGAAAATTGGTTTATTTACTTTTTTTTAAATTTGATCAGTGTAGGATCTTGCGAGTTAAAATACTGAATTTAAATAGTAGGAGTTTAAATACTGAATGAAGTTTGAGTAAAGAAAGTACCTACCTAACATATGAAGAAAGAAAGTTATGTCAAAGAGGCTTATTACGTAAGCTTGCCTTGACCGAAATATTCGAAAAAACTCTCGGTCAAGGTTGAGTTTTTGGAGAATGCTTTTTGTTTCAGTATCAGATATTCAGCCAACACGTTTATAATATTCAGGACGCCGATAATTAAATAATTCCTTATATATTCACCATGTATTTATATATTTTTATTTATACAGAGTGTATATTTATACCAGATATTCGCGGTTAATCCATAAAATTAACTTAACAATAATGTAATGAAGGATTTTCACCACATTATAAACTAGCACGGATGATAGTGAATAAATCATGATAACGCATCGGACATCCGTACCGGAACACAACGAATAATTGAGAATGCTCTTAAAGATACATTAAAAATATTGAATACGGACTGTGATGTGTAAGACTACCAGGTATAATAGTTTATTTTTTTCCATTACAAACGAATCATTCTGATATCATCGATGAAGGAACTGATCGTGCGCTTGACATATCGTAACATCAAGACTTTTATTCCCCAAAGGCTTCGGCAGAGGTGTAAGTTGTTTAAGTCCTACGTGATAGGGGCTAGCCTATTGCCAATAACCGGGCACAAATCCAGACTCCGGGCTTCTACTGAGAAATTCCTAATGGAAAAACCCAATAACACTTTACTCGGGCAAAGTGTTATTGCGAATGTTACTGGGGATCGAACAAGGCAGTCGATGACGTTGTGCTTGAATGACATACAAAATGAGCACATAAATACTTTTAAGAATGCGGCACTAAAAAATAAGGCTGCAAAGACGAAAAACAAAAAAGGAATTAAGTATATCGTCGGTCAACAGCGAAAACCACGTATGTGTAAAATACAAATTTTTAAAAGAGGTAGATTTAGCTATCTCCTGCAACAAAAACGGCCGATCAAATGTTAATACAAGTTTGTCATCGTATGTCATAGATAGCTTAAAAGTATTTGAATTGAAAGTTTGTTGAACTAGTACGCGTATGACGAGTTTATCAAGTTAAAGAACAAGTAAAACGTTTTTGAAGAAAATTTTATTTACGAGGTTTTCACTGTCGAGCGTCGATATAGCCTGAAATAATCCATATAAGTACCATCACTTTTTCCCAGAATAGTATCCATTTTACGTTTGTATGCTGCAAACTGCCCTATATATTTTTCTTGACAATTCTTTCCATCCAAAGGTTGTCTGGAAGAAATTGCTTTAAGCGATAAGACCGCCATTTGTACTGTTCTTAATAATGTGTACTCCTTCTGTTTTATTTCTTTTAGTGTACAATAAAGTATATCTATCTATATATCTATAGTGAAAAAAAAATTGACTAATAAAGAAAATCAACTCTTCCTATCTTAGTCTACTGCCGGACACAGGTCTCTCCCAACTCCCAAGTATTGCTATTTCAAACGTCCTTAGTGTTCCATAGCAAATCCACTAGCGACCATCCATAAATCGTTCGTTATTAACTCATTACTGATCCAAAACAATAATTACAAGAAACATTGACACGACTAATAAAACTAATGTCTTTAGTGAGTCAGTAGGATACCGAATAAGACTGTAAGACCATTATTTAAGCGCTCACGCACTCAACAATTGGTCACGTGAAAGAACAAAAGGTACCAGACTAATGACTTGTGAATGGCGGTAAGGTGTCTGAAGACCACCCGGTATAGGTAACGAGGTGGCCCAACAATGTTCAATACGAACTAGCAAACATTTCGTAGTAGTTTGTACACCTTAAGTTGTGGTACGATTAGACCTAGGTCGCTTAGACAGCGAGTAGCGACAACCTAAAAACCTTCGGTGTCTTCCCTGTGATACTCTCTGGACACAACAAATTATTTAATAGTTGAAGATTTTATGTCAATAGATATCTTTTGTCTCAAATAGAAACAAACAAAAACTCGTATTTACTCAAAATTACTGGAGGTCGTTGATTGAATAAGTTTTTGTTAAATAATTTTCAATTCCAATATTATTTTTCTTAAACCAATTACAGAATTGTATATTTACCCGTACCATAAATAAGCTACTGATAGTATTAAATATTCAAAATAAAACGATTCTGCAAAAAAATTAACATAAATACCTTTTTACAATCCAATAAATACATTCCGCTCCGCTCTATTTAATCGGAAACGCAACGTAATCATAATATCATAAAAATCCGAATATTTAATTAAAACAAGAAATATTATTCGTTACGTTTTTCGAAGTACATACACAGGCTTATCAAGGTGAATGACCGATATATCAGATGTGTCCTTTTTATGAGTGGTGTTGTAATCTAGGGACGTTAAACGCCTTTAGCTAGATATATTTGGCTTTTTATACAACGATAATCTGCTAAACTAGGAAAAAGATTTTTGCACCAAACAAATTTATTACTTATTAGGAAATCTACGTACAAGGAAAATACTGGCGAATAATAATCGTCTTTTTTGCTAAACCGAAAAACCAGTTTCCAAGGAAAAATTACCCACAATAAACAGCTTCCAAGTATTGTATTGTATAGAACAAAATTTTACGCTGTTTCACTTAGCAACCCTACGTATGAGAATTGACAATGGACGCCCGCTACCCGCGCACAGTGTAACCACCGCAGCGCCATTTAGTCGCCTTCCAACAAGATAAGAAGAACAAACAGTACATCAGAGCCAGTGCTTTTACCAGCCGACATACTTGCATATGTAATGGGAAAAGTCAACGTTACACAAGTCTTAAAGATAATTTAGAATTTATGTGCATAGGCACTGGCTTATCTTTACACTAACAAATGCAAGACAAAAGCCGAAATATATAAACTGTCACGTGAGCAATATACACTTCTGAACAGGTTAATTTTTAACTGATCTTAATTGAAAGGAAACAGTTATTAATTTGCGATTATTTCATATAATAAACTGTGAACTTTTATATCACCCTATAATTAATTATTTAAATCTAAATAAAACAAGACCGTTTCTGTTTAAGTTACGCAACCACACTTTAATCGTTGATGACGAAACTCATTTTAAAAGAGTCCCTCGTCAACTGAAAGGACAAACTATTTTTATCCCGACAGGACAGGTAGTTCCCTTGGGTTATATAACGAATTATTACATCCCTTTGTTGTCCAATCAGTCCCAAGCGGGCAATATTATATAAATCTACACACGTGGAAACGCATTTAATAGAACCGGTTCATAATAAGTGTAACGATATAACACGGAAATGATCTGCATATTATTACAACTCGTTAATGCAATGATTGACGTCATAAAGATTTACAGTTCATTTGTTTGTTGGACATAAAAACCTTATTACATATTAAAAAGACGAAAAAGTACGTCAACAAAAATTCCCTTTTACCTTTCGGTAGAAAATAATTCGATTAGTTATAACAAACTGGTGCCACGCCTAACTCGAGCGACTCCCGTGTCATAGGTTGCGAGGTTGCTAGGTCGTTGACACGATTATTTTTCAGAGGATATTTTTATCACTGGCCGATAAGTATGTACCTACTGACGCCATTATTATTCTGATAACGTGCTCAAACGCATGATTTCCTACAATACACGTAAATTGTAATATAACTAGCTCAGTGTCGCCCACGAGGACTGTTAGCGAGAATTGATATTCTCACAATAGAAAAATTCGCAGAATATATAGGTGGTGGGCGTCATACAGACATTCTAGAATAACTGAATGGGATTTTACCCTTGTGCACGCGCGAACTATAGTAATTATAAATCCATTTGTATAGACTGGCCGATAAATGTAGAGTGTGATCGCTACCCAAAATGGTACAAGATTTTTATTCTATATTATTAGATCTCTTCGATTTATTTTTAGATGAACTCATAAAAGCGAATGACGCATTAATATCGGTTCACTAAGATATAGAATTGAGACTAAACAGGTTGCCTACAAATAACTTGAACTTAGTTAGGCTTCTTAGAACTAGTTCCTTTTTTTAAAACTGTTAATTAAAACAGGCTAAAATAAATAAACGGCTAAGTTATTAAAGAAAGACTTACACTAACGACGTAACACGTTTTAACGTATTATAATCTTGTAATGCGAAACCTTAGTAAAACTTGCATGCGAAATTAAGTCAGTCAAGTGCACGTCTGAAAAATCAATGCATTTGTGCGCCCCGTAGTTTTAACAATACCTGTCAAAAATTATTCGTCTATTCAGAGATCGAATCATCAACACATTGATAAAAAAAAATCGTGTATTGAATGACCACAAAACGTTAATAAAATCGAACGGAGAATTCCCACATACTTTTAACAGAAACACTGTAATATAACATATTTGGCATTACACCATAAAGATCAAAGATAATATGTATTCAGATACAAATTTAAGAAAAATACGATCCGAAGAAGCAACTAACCTCAAAAGCATTTTAGTTTCGCCGTTTGAAAGCTCAGAAACGTATGACCTAAAGTCTGGAAGCTTACACTCTTATAAAACTTGGGCGAACAATTCTAAACATACTTACACTCATAAATTTTGTTATAAAATGTGTTTCTTTGAATTTTTGACGAGTGGAGAAGAACTGTCTGTGAAGAAATGCCGTATATTTCCAAGCAATATGGAGGTTCTGAAAATTTAAGACGGATTGGGACCTCCACTATAGTTAGTGCAAATTCTTAAAGCTCCGTTATCTTTTTCATCTAAACTAGCATCGTTAACGGCTCGTACAACGGAATGAAAGGAAGTTGTATGTATCATGTTTTAGTAAGGATTTCGTGACCAAACAGTTTTGTACTGATATAGGAAGTATATATAGATACTGTTTGTAATTATTATCTAAAAAGTTTAGTTGGATAATACAAGGACATCACATATAGGACATATCAAGGATCATCTTCTTTATTTGTTAGTATAAAAGTTGTTGTGTTATCATATTTTAAGGACACTGAACATATGGAAATAACATGCATAGATGATATTTCATCAACACGAGATTTACCAGATGATGTAGCAATAACGGCTCATGCTAATTGTATGAATTTCATGTTTTCGGTTACCGTGGCAACCCAAATATCAAAATGATATTTTATAAAATTTATTTGTCGCGTATTTTTTACATTGAGAAATTCTGTATTATTTTATCGGTGAGTGCAGTGTGGGTAAATCCAATCCTAGCGTTCACAACGGGAGACTGCAATTCATCATTCCCAGCTACAATCGGAGTTGATTACAAATAGAAGCTCACAGTGCTATATTAGTTTACGACGTGTCAGAACAGAACGAAAGTCCCTAGCAAAACTGAATGAGTGTAGAGGAACTTCAAGTATACTCCACCAAGAAGAACATAGTCTGCTTAGTTTTCGGCAATAAGATTGAAAAGCATATCAGTTTTGGACCCAGTGCATAATATCAGCAAGCACATTGGGTCACCCGCGCGACGGCGCAACGAGTATTCCCAAGGAGGGTTGATGTCAGGCAGGCTGCCTGCCGGTCATAAAACAATAAGCCAAAATCTCTAACAACATGTATTTTTGAAATAGGTACATGTTGTGCCGACCCCACCTAGTGTGGGATAAGGGCAGGAAGAAGAAGAAGAAGAAGAAGAAGCTAATTGTATGAAATTATTTTGATTCTATCGTAAAGTTAGAAATATAGGTTCCTTTATCCATAAAATGTTTCTTATAGCCTGTATAATTGTGTTAATATGAAAATAATTGATTCAAGAATTAAGAAAAAAAAACTTTAACTGCTTACATTATAATCTGTTTAACAGTTTTACTTTTTCTATCTAGACGATATAATAACAAAATAATAACAGCGGTCATTTATCCTGAAATGGTTTTTCTGAAACTGAATAAAGAGAAAAAGATAAAACAAATTTGAAAAGGCAATTTATAAAACAGTGAATTTCCACGAAGCCGCGAAAGTGCCTGCAGGTAAATAGTTAAACACATTGAGCTTAGTTCAGGTTTCCACCATTTATCAACAGTGTCCAAAGAAAAATGGAAAAGCAAATTGTACTGTCGCTTTTTTATCATTCATGAGTTTTTGTTATTAAGTTCAACAACAGTGTCACTTACGACTTTATAGACGTTCAATTTTATGTGTTTTCATTCATTAACTAAACTATTCCTTAGATTAAATATTTTATGGTTCAAAATAATCTCAGTTTTATTACCCTTTAACTTTAAATTGTAATGCAATGGCCCCGTCGTCCGTTAAATAAGGTGGGCGTCTAACTACATCGCAAGAGCACCTTTATTAAGAGACACAATTTTATATCAGACAATCGTAATAAACCTGTCAAAGATAAAGTGAAAATTCAGTTCACAAAGCCAGCGAGAAGCGGGCATCACAAACATTAGCTAATTCTCGTTTTAACATCGCAAATGTAAAGTAAATGAGCATAGCTACATTTGTCAACAGCACAGTTAAATGTTCCCTAGCAAATAATTAACGGCTGGTAGTAGCGTTGCGTAATAACCTGACAACTAAGTACCCGAGACAGCAGTAAACGAGGTAACAAGCACCGAATATACTAATATGCGCGAGCCGGTGTGAGCGCGAATACAGGATGCATTAATTGTACTCATTTCGCAATCTGTTTAGCGATTTTATTGGATAAGTTGGTCGCGTGTGCGCGCCTAGGAGCCAACACTCGATACCTTATTATACAGATAACGTGAGTTAATACCGCATTCGGAACGGATAAAACTGCGCGAAATAAGATACACATGCATTTAGATGAGGATATAAACACGAAATGCTTAATAAAGCAAATATATCGCCAGTTATTTATTATAATGACTGTTTATTTAAACTGAAGCTAAGTTAATACGATATCTTGTTCAGTATTTAAAACAATGTACCGAAATCTACTTTCTTGAAGTGAAATTCAACTTCAACCAGTATGATCGAGTATTATGCATAAGAAGTTGTTTAATTGTATTATTCTCTTAGTGCGTCTCCTGTCCTCCGAACGTTTTAAGCCTTTTCTGACATACTGAGAAAAGGGCATACTTTCTTGGTTATACAACCATCTAATTTAAGCGTACCTACACTACATACAATTGTGTAGCAACCTCACATGAATGATTACGTGAAACATTCATTTAGACCTGAGAACACAAACATCCGATTTGGAATTCCTCTGCATTGTTACTCGAAAAATTGTGTGCCGATCACATAAGTAGATAAAATATGAATGGTGCTCTCCTACGAAGATTTGTGTGCGAGTAAGTATACTTATACTTACTTAACAATGGGGCTAAGGTACTCCTCTAAAAAGTTGTTCCCACTGATTCCGTTTCCCTTTTTAGTCATAAATATTGTAGTAGTCTTCAAAAATGTATTAAACGAATGTTCCCCAGTTTCTTTGAACGTAAAATTTAATTTGCCAAGGTAGAGTCTTATTGGTCTAAATATTTTGTTCCGGAAAACGAGTTTGGGCAAATGGAAAGAGTCGAATAAACATAATTTCAGATGTCAATTTGCTAGAATTTTACGAGGACGGAGAGCTGTAAATTATAAATTCAGCATATTTAATTATCACACAAGTAATGTGGGAAACGCTCGGAACGCTAATTATGTTGCGGTGGTGTGACACTGACAAACAAAATATTTTACTTCAAACATTTTGTTTCCGTGGTCGCAAAAGTAAAATATATGAGCATTGTTTGAACAATATTGTAGTTTCGTAATAGAATTCTCAAGTATAAAATCATATTAAAGTCAATATACACTAGCAATAACTGTGGTAACTACGATGTCGTCTGTCGAGCTTATTCAACATGCTAACTAGTTAAATTGGCTCTTCTGTTCTACAGATGATATTCGCAAAGATTTGCATAAATTAACTCTATCCAATCGATTCTTAATAGCTAAAGAGATCGGTCTTGAGATGACAGAAACGATACTGAAGGTTATTTTGCAAAAGACAGTATCGGTAACTTTAAATAATATCATGCTTAACATATTAATTCAGACTATGTAGAGAATTACAATTAAATGTGGTACCACATGGAGGAACCAAAGTGGGTACTGGGCTCCAACAGTACCCACCATACCAAATATGGTTAAATTAGTACTTAAAGATACACTTTCTAATGACCGATTGCAGTCTCTAATTCAATATTTAAGATTTGTCCAGAATCATAAACCGATACATTATTTATTTTACTGCAATTCCTATATCGGCTTGTAATACTAAAATCCTCATAAGGCTTTGCATTAAATTGTTCCATAATAAAACTATTTCTTATTGTTCGTCACGTCGCACTAGCTCGCGTCAGTCCCACAATTGTTGGTGTAGTGTTCCTAGCATTGAGTTACAGCTTATTCATATAGAACTAAGAAGGTTAATTCGAGCCACTTCCAATTCGGCTTATTGGATTATCGCGAGCTTACCGCCGCGTGTATAGGGTACAGTTCGCAAATAAAGTGAATGCAGTCGGTTAAAACTGAATGGTAAACTCCTGCACGGGGGCTTTAAAAAATACGATATTTGCCAATGTGTCAAATATAGAAATAATGTGTTTTCAGGCGAGACGCTTAGTATTCCTTACTCCTGTTACTTTACTTATGTAAGAAATAATATAGTGCACCACTGTCCATAGGTATCGTAGCCAAAGATTATAAGATAACATCGGATGAACGAGTAGCATCATAAACTTGAGTGCTGATAACATCAGAATTCGATAAAAATGGACGGTCGCACTGCGTAGTACCAGTAATAATCCAGTTAATTAATACCTACAACCAGTAAAGTAAGATAAATGAGAACACAACAGACTTAATTCACTATAATAATTTACTCTGAACCAGCTTCGAAACATTAACAAAAATAAACTTTATCCAAGCAAACAGTACCACAAATGCTACATCAACTGTACCTATGGTAATCAGTTTGTAATTAATATCACTAGCACGTTATGACGTTAACCTACGTGGCAGTCCCGAGAAACGCAAATAGGATGTTGTGTAAGATGATATAGGAGACAACTATCTATCGAGGTTGTATATGATCGAAATAAGTGAAAACTGTTTAGAAAGCGAACCTTTGCTCTAAGCCAAGACAGATCTAAATGGATATAAAAGATTAGGAAGACTAAATCCGGAAGCAGTACCTGATATAAGACAAAAATTGATTGTAGAAGTAAAAGATCAACTAATAATTTGCCTAACAGCCACGACCTACCTCAACACACATAAACACCATTATGAACTTTTAAATTGCCTTACCACCTGCAAACAAAATAAACTTCCGAGTCAAACGTTTTCAACATGAGCAAAAGAAACCTTAGTCAAATAGTACTTAGCGGCAAGTAAATAAATACATGCAGCACAAACTAAGTACCTAGGTATGTTAATCAATTTGTCGCTAGTACTGAGCTTGCGAGCTGTTTGCACAACGCGCCACTGTTGACAGTGAACACCGAACGACGTATTATGACTTATGACTAATATTGCACGCTAATATGTAACGCAAACGTTTTGACTACGTGACATAAGCAACAACAACATATAAATAATTGGCTGGAATCAACACTTAAGTATTGTTAGGAATATTTTTGATTTATTTTCAAACCACCTCGTACATGGATATCCAAGGAACGGAAGATTCTGTTCACCAAATATATAATTATAGTGTAGGTGTGACAGAAAAGGCGTGAGTTTGATAAAATAAACAGAACTGATGTGAAACTCTAAAACAAAGGTGTATTTTGTATCGAACTTAAAAGATTAAAACTGGCAGAGGCAGTGCTAAACCGGAAATACACGAGAATGTTAACACTTTTACTTAGAAATTGCAGAAATATGCGATCGAGCAGAGAAATCAGGATGTGAGAGAATAAACCCGAAGACGACGTGACGCGACGACTTAAAGTGAAGACCTTTCAAACGACAAACGATGGAACCAAAATTCAGAAACAGTACCTTGAACATGTTCTACTTTGATAAGAAAGGGTGCTAATTACATCATTAACATTCCCACCACAGTTTCTTCTCATTTAAACATCAAAATTCAAATTAATATCCGTTATACCGAACCAAAGGTCAAATCGTTACGATATATCAACCTCAGATGATGTTATAAGCAAAAAGCTTGTTAACTCCGCTTACGCATCGCTGAGCTAAAGCAAGCCTATTTGAATTTCGCTTAATTGATTCCATGGTACTTATCGCATGATACAAGTACATAAAGGTGGATCTTAAGTTAATGTTTTGCAAACATGCATTTTGTTTCTTTCTTCCAGTACACTTGGTACATGTAAATAATGTGGACAGTAATCACATAACGTTGGTCAAGTACCTACATTAATGATAACAACAATTATTAAATAATGGTTTCTATTAAGTAAATTGAATCTGACTACTCTTCTTTCTTTTTTTACACTGCTAGTAGGTCAGTGCAGATTTTGCGCGAAAATCCTTCTTAAAGCAGTCTAAGTTGTCAGAATAGTATTAAACACACAAACAGATGTTGATCAGATTTATCAACATAGCTAGAGAAACAAGAGAATTTCATTGGTGATTTTTGAAATAGAAGTTACCAAATTCTCTTTAAGGAACTACTTACGTTCAAAATCTACCGTTACTAGTTTATCTTTAACACACCTTATAAATAAACACAGATCTTTCATTAATGCACTTGTTTCAAACAACACTAATCCAGAGGTGGAAGGCATCTTAATTTTTTGTAAAGGGTTGTACTAAAATATACATTTGTCCCGCCATAAAACTGAATAAAACCTCAAACTCGCGGTTTACTGTCTTGGTCTCGTATTTATTATGTATTATACTTTGTTGTGGAGAACCGCTGTTTTTTACAAACAATCGCTTCATATAGAACAAAATTTTTGCCCACTTTTGTTTGAAATTCTCGAAAATTTCTGGATTCATTTTGATTTGGTGTCACACCTTTAAGCGGTCTTGAGGAATATTTTCATGTTTTAAACTTCTACAGAATACGTAGTAAGACGATAATCCACAAGGTTATTTTAAACCCAAAAACTAAATTGCAATAACGTTTAATGGCACTTAACAAAATAAATTTTGTAAAATACTACTGGCATATGAGAAAAGCCAGGGTAGGTTCCTAGCATGTAATAAATAACGAGAACACGACGAGTTCGCAGGAAATTAAAAAAAAATACGAAATGGTCGGCCGACTGTGACCCACCAGTTTGTTGTCGTTAGTATGTTAAACTTTGAACATTAGATGTTGTAGCTAACATGGCGATCTCAATTACCTACAGTTGCTTTTACGTTGTCTATACCAACATTTGTTTAAATACATAGATAATAGCAATATTCAGCTGCATCTGTTCGAGTTGAAGCTGGCATAGCAAAGGACTTGAAAATTCTAAATCTCTAGAATAAATTGGTAGCTTAGAAGTTGTCTTACCCAACGCCTCCGTTCAGGGCGGTGACCAGGCCGGGCCTCTCATAGCACATATGCATACCAGCAATGTCTGCTGCACACTTATCAATACTGATAGTTTATATCACTGTTTCACTACACAACACAATGTTAGCAATTAATCCACTCCACGAACGAACATTTTTGATTGAAAGTTACATTCATCAGTTCACATCAATAGTTTGGCTACTGCGGAACAAAATTATTAGTTACGCCGAGCGTAGATCAGCACAGGTCTATTGCGATTTAATCGATTCATATCATGTAACACTCGATTGCTGTAATCGATTTATATTTATAACAAATTAACAACTGCTGGGAACTTATTACATTTTCCACTAACGTTGGTTTAAATTATAAAAAAAATATTGAATAGGATCGACGGGTCAGGAATTTATTTTATCAAATCAGGAGCAAAATCGCAATGAACAATGATTGTTTGTTGCGATTTTGTTCAATAATCTATAATTGTCGATAATTCATTATAATTATCTTGACGCCATTTATGTAGCGTATACGTTAAGGAAAAAGTTGAAAAGTAAAGGAAAACTGGTCATTCATGTTGCGACTACGTCACATTATTCAGTTGACGTAGTTTCGTAAAATACACATGATATGGCCATAACAGCTTACATGTAACCTTGTCAAAGCTTATCTGACCTTGCAGAAATTGCTAATTACAAACCTAATTACATACGTGAAACTGTAGCTATATTTTATACTAGTAATGGAATTGGGGAATAATAGGTAAAGGTTGTTGCTATAGACTATAAAAAAAAGCTAATAACTTTCAAGGATGTCTAAGTGAGTTTTAATTTATATAAAGTGAGACAGCTATTGTCTGTCAAAAGTGCGATATTAAGCGATAATGGATTACATTTTGCGGGACGTCAGGATAATCTTAATTTAAAGAAACGGTGATTACGGGAGATGCGGCCCGGTCAGATGATTAATTGGGAGGCATCGTAGCGGATACTTTTTGCCTTATTTAGCTAACATCGGGTAAATAGAATGTGGCTGGTATTTTTTCGCCGAGGGTCATGAGGAGCCATTACGCGGGTGTTTTCTCGTGTGATTGATCTGCGCCCCGCCGCTCTAAGGGAACACTGGAACTACGCCCCTGTTTGGGGCAACGGCGTGTTTATGGAGAACGGTATCCACATCAATAAACCCGTAGCTATAAGTGTATATCTATATTTTTCATCTGTGAGAAGATGGTTTATTGTATTGTACCTTCTTGTCATTTAAATGGCTTTGACACTCTATAATTGTACTCATATTATTATGCGAGACTCACAAAATTTACATTTTACTTGATAGATACTCGTTCAAACGACCCTTTCTCGGACAGGCCAGGCGTGGGAAAAGCTAGTTCGTCATCTAACGTTACTCTTTTTAACAGACACGTATATTTTAACTTGATTTAAATGACAATAGGACAGATGGTCAAATACTAACAATAACAGGTAAAGTCGGTAACTACCAATACGCGGGTGCATAACAATTTATACATACTGTTATGAATGTCTGCCAAGGTCGTGACAGCGACTAGGTACTTCGGCGTTTTAAAACTAGTTAATTTTCTATACGAGCCAAATACTGAGTGTCCTACATCTGAGAAACATTAACCTAGTTTAAAGTCGAGGTCATATTGTGGTCACTTCGTCACTGGAATCCGCTGAGAGTGAAACAATCTACCGAGCAGACAATGAGTTGACAAAGTGTCCGCTCATCAAAAGCTCACCACCAAATTTTGGGATATCATTTAAACTTTGAGTTGGGAGCAAATATACAATTCCTTTATCTTTATCCGTTGGCCTTAATGCGGTGAAATAAGCGCCCCGAAAGGGATAAATAATGTTGTAGAGCGTACATATTCTCCGGGATAGTTATTCAGCTTTTACAAGACTATTCAAGATAACCCTTGAGATGTTAGAACCCTCTTCGAGTCCCCGTGGGAAGGCCTCAGTTTATCTAAAGATAAGTGTCTCGCACACTGACCACCGGACTCATTTAGATTAGAACCTATTAATATTCCGTCCTTTCCTAGTAAAGGATCCTAAATTGTATTAAAAGCAATGAATAATTAGTACCTGCAAACAAATTGATATTCATTCAAGATTGATTTTGATTCCGTCAATGAAACATCCGAAGTCGAAAGTAATGTTTAAGGAAGCCATGTTTATGAATTTGTGACGTCATGGTGATGTTGTAAATATGTACCAATTCTTAGCTTTAATTCTATTTTGTACTTTAATATGGATTAAAAGCAATTAGTATGGAATATCCAGCTCATTAAGATATTGATATCTATTAAAATATTAATGACGCACATAAATTTGGAGATGTTATACTATTGTGGGTATTCGCGCGCTTATGTTTCTTGGTTTTGACAAGACAATGCAATTTCAATCGCTGAGTTCCAGTATAAATTAAGAAATAAAATTAGTATTATTTATACAATAGTATGAAAAACCTTGCTTATTCTAACACAGAATATTACTGCATTATTATATGAAGAGGAGTCGCTTCCGAACTTTTGTTTTGATTTTGAAAATTTTGTACAGAAAAACAACAAGTAAATAAATAAAAATAATTAAGCAAAGAATGGTCAAGTCCAAGTCTTTGTGAAGATGAGTAATTCCGTGGAGCGACATTGTGACTCGGTGTGGAACTAAAGTGGATAATAATGCCCGGACAACTGTACATAATTGTACCTGAATTAACTAATGAGCAAAGGTACTTACTAATTTTATTTCCTAACTTCATGTTTCAGTTATGTTTGTTATGTGTAGAGTCCGAGTACTTTACTAGCGCTAATTTATGGTCATATTAACATCATAAAGATTTTAATACATGATGCTAATTAATTTTACTTTAGGTGAATGGAAAATTTTATTATGCATATTTCAGTACCTACTACTGTTGAAAACATAAAATACCACAATGTAAAGGTTATGACTGTACTTAACTTAAAATTTATACAGCATTAACCTTGTCATTGACTTCAAGAGCGTGATTGTGTATAAATAAAGATTTAAAGACCACTTATTTTATTGTCTTATTTTAGACAACATGACAACATTTTAGTTGAACGCCACATAAACAAAACACTTTCCAAAATCAAGTAGACAACGGTTTTTCAATTTATAATTGGTTACAGTTTTGAAAAGGTATCGTAAATCATAAATTCCCAGTTCCAGCAATCAAGTGCGTCATGCATGAGTCAACATCATGGACATAACATCCGTCGGAGCGATTCGTTTCTTACAAAAAGCTGATGCGATTGCGTCGTCAAAGTCAATCCTACGATCCAACACTGCAATCCAAGTGATCACTGGTGGTCCTCGCCACAGATTTCACTGTGACGGCGCACAAACACATAGAGAGGTGGAGCGCGCTGACAACACGCACGCATTCCGTGTCCGAATGCAAAGCGCATCACGATCACCGCTCACGTCCGTGCGAAAACCCGCCAAAAGCGAGTTCCCCGAGTACCTTTTATGAGGTATCTGAGGTATAGGCATGCGCCGCACAACGCGTACACGACCAAACGGCAGGCGAGGACGCGCGCGACTGCCGTTCGACGCGGGGCGGGACCGACCGACGACGCTCGCAGGTTATCGTGAGTCGACTACACAGAAGATAATGATGTCAAAAGTGGATCGGACTAATGCTCTCTATTATGTTGTAAACGTTCCGAATACCCCAAGCCAGTGCTCCGGTGCCCAATGTTGCACACTCATCTCAGATTCCATAAGATTTCCATTGATCAATTCAATATTTGTCGACCTGAATTTTTAATACTCTCGCGGTGTGAACACCATTGTTATGTTAATGATCGGATTAATTATGTTCACTTCCTTTCAATTAATATCAAGAACATTTTCAACTTTTAATTAACTGGGTATCAGTGCGTGTTTTAAACTAGATTAAATTATTGTTGGAAATATGTAGTTTTGAATCGTTTTATGTTGTATTAGCTTTTGGTCTTTCGAGTTGAGCGTTTTGATCCTTTGTGTCAGACAAGATTTTGGAGATGTTTTGGGTCTTTTGATGATGTTTAAAACATAAACAATTAATACTTTATCAAAATAAAGACAAGTACCTATGGTAGGTACTTTATTCCTTAGAAAAATTTTGAGTCTTGCCACGCCTTTGAAAATTGTACCAACAAAGAAGTATTAGCGGAGAATATCACTCATCGGAGTGAGCGCGCGCCCGGCGCAAAACACCGGCCGTAATTTTTATTGTCCCACGCTGCCCGTCGTGTTAAACTAATCTGATTCTTGTCTCAAAACAACAAGACAGAAAATCGCTTAACACCATAGCATGCCCGCAAAGTATTAGTCAAATCGAATAATGTTGATATTTTGACGATCCACCGAATGTGTACCGTATCGTGATTGTATTGGAGTCTTTAACACAATGCTCACGTTAATGTGGATGACACATTTTGTATTACTGGGTTTTATTTATCGGTTTACACTTAGCTTTTAAATCTAGCCGTATTGTTTGCGGTAATACGGTTGGTTTCGAAACGGGCAGAAGGTGACCGCCACCTATTTTCATTTAGCTGTGGGTCTTTATATTTTGGTCGTATTAAGAAGCGAGCTTCGTTTGATGGATGTTTTAGCCGGTTGAGGTTTTTGCGGTGGATTTCGTGAAAGAGCCGTGACGTGGAGAACGGAAAAGTATGTTCTTGGTGTTTATCGAGCGCCGCGATAAACACTCCCCGCGAGGAGACATTTAAAATGTATTTAGTAAACATGAGTTATAAACTCCTACACAACCAATTTCGTTCGAATCGACATCAAAGCTCCTAATTAACGCGGCATTCGCTACGTAGCGTTTATTACTATACAGTACGGCAAGTTTGTACAAAAATAAACACTGACACCAATTAGCACATACTAGTACGGTCTCCAGTGAAACTATTCCATCGCGACCAATTATTAGTCACGTTCAAATAGCAGGGAGCGAGCTATGTGGTAACTGAAAATAGTACTATATTGACCATTAAGTGAATTGCACACGGATAACTAATTCGTTGTGACCCAAATTTGGCGTGACAAGCGGAGCGCGCCTGCGACGGCGGTAGCGGAAATAGGCGGATCATCCCAGGGGAGGGGAGAGGAAACTTTAGGGCCGCCGAGGGAACATACCCGTGGATCGCCTACCACTTTCTCCTCTCTTACTTCGGTTTCACTAACAAATGTTTGCTAAGATTTGCCGCGATAGAGAAGAGACTGAGGCTAACAGCTATGATTGATTCGAAACGGTTAACTCTGCGGTTATTAAACATTAAGACTTAAGTCACTTCGTAGAGAAGTATTTGCATGATAACAAAGCAGCCGCCTTTGCGCCTAAGTTAAGCATAGTGAACGTGTTGCCTAGGAGAGTATTAAAAGAAATAACTATTTTTAAAGCTTCTCTAGGTATGATTTTGTATCACCTGCGACAATCGTCGTCGTCGTTTAGTATTTACTTTCAAAGTGCAATCGACCTATTTCTTACTTCACGCAGATATTTATAACAGGACAATTACATAACGCTTTGTGATAAGACTGACGACAAAGAGCTGTTTCATTAGTTAAGTATATTATTATCATGTCATAAATATTATTCTACATTAACTCTATTGTTGTTTGTTTGAGATTCATGTAATTGAGCTCTATCCGATATTATTTATTTCGTATATACTACTATTCTTTACTACTCGTTAGCTTTTTAAGTAATAGCAAGAAAAAAATAACTTTTACACAACTTGTACAAAAGGACCAATCAGCACCTCAGCAGTGTAAACGTGACCGTTTAAACTGTTCGAATATTAAAATCCGAAGTCACGACCATTATTCGAAAGTAAATGAGAGTAAAACCTCAACGTTAACTCAACCCCTACCCCAGCAACGCCCATAGTCAGTACACAAAGAGCTTTTGATAGGTCAAATTCGAGATTGTTCCAAACTCCGGTATGAAAGCAAGAGGTGGGTTTCACCCGGTATCCTGGTTAAATATGCACGCAAACGACCAACCGCTTCGGAAATTGGCACTCTAGTAAAGAACGATACTGAATGTAGTTCTCCTTAATGTAATTACACCGAGTACCAACACGTGGAGCTGTCTATTTACACTGAATACATAAACAACAGCTCGTTGGAAATCAAATGGCGTTTAAGTAAGACTGGTGGTACACGGACTGCTAAGGATTTTGCAGGAGGGACATACATACAGACATTCCTGATGGTTTAAAGTCGTATAAGTAACAACAATAACAACGACTGCCTTGTTGATCTAGTGGTTGCAAGCGCGACTGGTGAGCATGGGGTCCTGGGTGCGACCCCCAGGTCGGACAAAGTGTTATTGGGTTTTTACATAAGGAATTCCTCAGTAGGAGCCTGGAGGTTGGATGTGTGCCCGGTTAATGACAATAGGCTTACGGGTACATGGGACTTAAACATAACTGGCGAAACGAGGGTGTACTAAAAACACCTCTGCCGAACCCTTAGGAGAATATAAGGAACGATGTAATGTGATGTTACTCAAGCAGTCGCAGTTAGCTCAGGGGGATGTTTTGTGTTGCTTAAACACAACCAAAAGGCACCTTTCTCCAATCAAAGGCTTGTTTGGAGAAAGAAGCCTCTTATCTGTGTGAATGATGCTAACAGATGAAATGGGAGAGCAAAGAGCCCACAAGCACTCGATAGCTCGAGCGACAGTGACAGTTGAATTCCTTATGGCATTTCCTGACTGCTCGTGTATTGAGATTCTGCATTAAAAATTCAGATTGAATGGCAGCCTGCTTGAAACTGTCGATATTGACTGTAATAGCTGTTTGTGCGTTCCCAGCTTAACTGAACAAGGAGATATCGTAGAAAGTCTTTAAATCTACGTTATAATTCCCATAAGTTTATAAGTATCAAACAAGTTTAACTACTGCTTGAAGGCTGAAGGAAATGCACCTTTCTTGTTACAAACTGTGCAATATAATGAGAATGAAATCTCTACCGCTTCGTGTCTATAAAACTATGTGTACCTAGAGTCAAATTCATTTAAGAAAACCTCTTTTTCTACAACACTGGTTATTAACTTTAATTTAAAAATATATTTTGTTTCTCGAGCGTTAACACTATTCACAGTACCTATGTACTTTGCATGTGATTGTGTTGACTTTTGCTATGTTGTTTCGGCTAGGTACCAAAGACTAACCCATCACAATCTCACCGGGAGTTGTCGCTCAGAATCAGAAGAATTGCTAACAGCATTTACGCGAGGTAATGTTCTAGAAAGCCTCTCATCAAAAACACGCAAAGAAATACATTGATCCACACGAAGTCTCAGGATTTAATTTGTTATTATATATTAGACAACATCCAAAAGAGAAGAGATTGAAATCAAATTATTTACCGCCGTAAAACTCGCAGTTAGCGCAAAAGAATATACATAATCAATTGTTGGTGTAAAACTCGCAATATCATTAGCGGTTGGCGAGTCCCGAACATTCGTCGGTCCTTATCGGCACGCTCGTTATCTTGCAGCGCTTGCGACGTTTAAACGAAACATTTCCGAATGTATTAACGCGAATTTCAAGGCAATGTCTCGCTCTGTTTATAAACTTGCTTTATTTCAGACATGGTGTGTTTGAATCACCAGAGTAGTTTATTTATATAATGACATGTGGTTCGGTAAAAATATCTGTTGTTTTGCCAATGTTTCTCTCAGATATTGGTGCAGAATTCGGTGAATTTTCAGTTGTATACGGATGTGTTTTCTGGCCGTCCACCTGAGCTAATCCCTTAGTCGTCGCATGCACCACCCTCGGGAGGGTGTCCTATTCTTAGCAGGGGACCACAGCCAATAAATGGAAATGCAAAAGGAAATAGACCCCTACGTGGGCAGACTGGGGATTTAAATGTAATTTTAATTCGAAGATTAAATATAATATTGATATGAGAATAAATAGAAACGAAATAATCAATATGTAGGTATTACATCATACAAATCGACATGCTGTAAATCTTTGTAGCATATACTGATAACAGTTATCTGTTTTATCGCGGCGATATTGCCAATCTTGTAGATAAGCTTTATTGTTTCCGATAATATTCGCCAACTATATTACTAATTAAATTAATATTTATGCATAGTATATCTATGTGTTGTGGTCAGGCCCAGATTCAATGTCAAATTAAGCTTTAGAAAACCTATCTGTCATAATGTAAACAAAGACTCCGCTACAAATTAAGATGGTCGGTCAACCGGTCCAATACACTCAATATATAAAATCGATTCTGCTGAACTAGTCAATCACTTATCCCACTACACTACAATATTGTTTTGTTTGTCGATAGGTACTTTGTCGTGATGTTTCATAGGGCATTTTTAGCATGAAACGTAATTCACGGATGAATAATAAATGCGTAGTACAACATCGTACCCTAAAATAACAGACAGATGGATATCAATGTCATAACGTACCCGCGATATAGCACAAGAACAAAGACGTATCAGGGGCTTGCATTTATTGAGAGCGAAGGAGAAAAATGCTTTTTCAACCCCATCTAGCCAGACGGAAAAATACGTCGTTGCCGATTGTTTCCCTGTCCGGAACGCGAAATGCAAAGTATGAAATAATTATGGCGGTGAGAGTGCGCGACATGTCGGTACCCGTCCCCCGTCCTGCGTCCTCCTCCCTTCCTCGTCCCATCAGCCGATCGTCCTCGTCTCCAATCTCCGACCCCCTAGACTACAAGGTGGCGAGGCGTCGACAAAACGTCGCCACAAATGCGGTAAAAAGGGACTTGTTGCTTTATCAGTGTCGGGTTTTCGCGTGAAAATTTGTTGAATAAGTAATGTTGCGTTACACGACCTATATTCTACAATGTAGAACAGTTGTAACATTCGCCTCAAAATTTTCTGGTACATCATTGTGTGAGTAAACGATTTACAGTTGGAATTGAACGAATAAACTTCATTTCTTATTTTCTGTCTCCAATACTTCTCGACGTCGCTCGCATAGCGATCGCAACAACAGAATAGCAGAAAACGCATTAGTGTGAGCGCACACAGAGTCGAGTAGTTTAAGCCGATGCATGACTAGGGTGACAAGGGCGAGATTCGAAAGAGGAATGTCCCGCAATCGATTCTTTAGAGCGCGCGGCTGGGCTGACATCGCGTCCAACAGAACGCCGGATAATTGAAATACCTGACGGCAGTCACGGGAGACAGGATTGGGTACGGGAGCGCCGCACTGCACTGCAATCTAACGTAAACATTTTGATGAAATGTTTGTCATGATTTAACGGTTTCTTTACAACAACTAGGTTTCCTGTGCGGTGACGTCCGTGGCTTAATTTTACGACGACCAATTTATAACTGGTTATTTTTATAAATTTAGTGCATATAACTTCCGCCTAAGATGACATTGTGTAACCTTCTACTGATCTTTTAATATCATACTCATATCTCAAATAAGCAACATGTTTTAAATCGTTTGTCATAGTTTCTTTTAATTTAGAACGATTTGTCTATTATGTTTGAAAAAAATATCTATTTCGGTAGTGTTCTTTAGTCTTACTACAAGGATCATGTTAACGATAAGTACATACCGAAACCTATTCTGTTCGAAGTCTATTTAACGGAAATTAAGCAAAAATATAGCCCTAAACCGGTTTACTCAGTGACAGATGACAACATTAATGAAGTTGACATTCAAACCGATTAAGTTATTTGCCATGTATAATGGCACAATTCACAACACAAATGATACGATGACGGCAGCGCAGTGAGCACTCTACTTTAACCGCATTAACATCAATAATAACCCCTACTTACTATAACAACCTCTATTCGCATAAAACCCGATCATTCATCATAATTCGCGTCTTTTAGCAGCAGCAGCCCCATACTAAACTACTGTCCTTTGTCCGTATTGTGACAGCAGGACCAGGAACGAGATGATATTTCATATGAGACGACTTTTCAAACACTCGTTGTTTTTATTCCCCGTTCTATTCAACGCGGTTCGGAGCCAACGCAGCCCGAGCACGTATTGTACATAATATTGTACTGTAATTCGATATTGCCGCTATGATAATACTCAGAGTTATGTTTATACTAAGGAATGTCACGTAATACCGAACGCAATTCATTCAGTTCTGTTTAATTGGACGTAAATGACACGCAGTGGGAATGATTTTTTATAAACATCTTTATAAAGCACGTCTGTGAGATGTATTTCATCTCGTATTAGTACTAGTTATAACTACTATCAAACCTCATGAAAATAAATGTCTTGTACCTAAGGACCAAATTGAAACAACACAGACGTTGTCAATAAAAGTCCCATTCATGCTATTTGGGTGCAGACACTTAAAAGGTTGCAAGTTCCTATCAAATTCAAGAACCAACTCAAAATAGCGAAATGAAACATGTTGTTATAATAACGTTGCAATAGATACTCGTCTAGACTAGACACATGTACAGCTGTGCAGCTCAATTCTACATAAACACGAGCTATTAGACGGGAACATCTCTATTACACACTACGGTATGTTAGGGCGTGTTCCCACTATGTCGTGACGATAAATTTATCGTTGGACGACTGTCGTCTCTAGCTGTTCCCATTATAACGACTGTTTGTCGTCAAGTTTTTTTATCGTTTAGCAACTATCGTATCTAGCTGTTCCCATTGGATCGCGACGCCTTTTTATCGTTTCACGACAGTCGCTTTGTCGTTTTCAAATCAGTAGCAAGCTACGACGAGACGGTATTTTTATCGTGGTCACGACAGATAATCGTAACAACGACACATCACGATGTCGTAACGATAAATTTATCGTTGGACGACTATCGTGCTAGCCGTTCTCATTGACTCGACAATCTGCCGTCACTGTAAAAACAGTTTATCGTGTCATCTTATATGTGAACACCGCCATTTATATATATAACCCAAGACACTTAAAACTACACGACTATCTGTCGTCACGACAAAGTGGAAACGCGGCCTTAGAGCTACGGCGCGGTCTAGATTAATCAACTACTATCTACTGATATGCTGATGTACACTAGTAGGTAATGTTAACCTGTTGATCCTGTGCACTAAATAGCGAAACAACAAATTAATAATTGAAAAAAGGACAGGACCGTAGCAATTGGAGAATTGATAACAAGAAGAAATAAACATATTTTAACGATAACGATGTCCACTCATTCTAGAAAATCAGTCTTAATTAAGAGGACAAGCTTTTAGCGGTCGATTTACTAATGCATTTTTCACAGTAGACCGCTTATAAGACTTTATTTATAGCAATAACGAAAGGCTTTCATTTTAACTTAGCTCTGTATTACTTTAATTTGTGATATAACATAAAATAACATCACGCCTTGTATTGCCCGAAGGGTTCGGCAGAGGTGTTTTTTTTTAGTAGGTAAACCCTTGTTTTGCCAGTTATGTTTATGTGCCATGTAATAGGAGGGAAGCTATTGCCATTAACCGGGCACATATCCAGACTCCGAGCTGCTACTGAGAAATTCCTGATGGAAAAACCCATTAACACTTTGCCGGACCTGGGGATCGAACCCATGCTCGGCAGTCGCGCCTACGACTACTAGACCAACAAAGCAGTTGTGCAGCAGTTTGTGATATAAAATGTAACTTGGAATTTAAGGATTTCGAATTAAAATACAAACAGTTCTGCTAGCTGAGCTAAATATAACTAATACAGGATTAAGCAACGTCATAGAAAATAATTTCACTATTGACCCAAAATGGCTAACGCGAAATAGAAAACAGTAAAAGGAGTTTTATTTTGCCGAAGTACTGAACCATTTTAAAATCTCATAGCGGGGGCTAGCAAAACACATGGTAGCTAAGCGGGTTACGATAAACGTACACCAACAAACGTTATAAATACTGGATATTTTTTGTTTTTATATCGGTTCACCGCGTCAAAAGGTGGCTAAGGGATTAAGTACCGGATAGATTGGCAGTAATATCACATAACAGATAGGTACAGAAGTCAATCACATGTATGTACTTCACTTTTCATATCTACGCTCGGCGGTCGCTCTATCTATATATCTATCTCTCTGAAGCGCATGGCACTCGCGCTCGCACTCACTCGCACTCTAGTCCCAAACAGTCCGAGATATCGTGTCCGTGAGCGGTGTCTATGTGTGCGATGCTCGAGAGCACTTGTATGTAGATTGACTTCTGTACCTGTCTATTTTGTGGTAATATCCACCTGTCTTGAAAACATTATGCGATGACCAATTCGTTCATTAATCAGCTTATCAGTAAAAGTTCTAAATTTCAATCAGGTTATTTTTGAACTGCCTCGTTGGTCTAATGGTGGCAAGCGCGACTGCTGATCGTGAGGTCCTGGGTTTAATCAACAGGTCGGGTTTTTTTGGGTTTTCCGTGTGAAATTCCTCAGTAGCACCCCGGTGTTTGGTTTTGTGTCCGGTAGATGGTAATAGACTCGCTCCCTATTACATGGTATTTAAACGTAATGGCGAAATGAGGGTGTTACTATACACCTCTGCCCAACTCTTCGGGGAATACCGGCGTGATGTTATGTACGTCGAAATCTTTATGTCTCGTATCTTAAAAACCATTTATTTCCGGATCTAATGAATTGTTTTCAACCATTTTCAAATTCACATTATATGTATAGATACCAATTAATCCCATAAACATTCACAAACGTTCAAATACAAACTACTGACCTTCAGTAAATACATAAAAAAATATAATATCAAATTCCTTCATTATATTGAAATGGTGTTTTGAATTAGAATCCATTCTACTGTTAATTAAATTGTGTATGTTATGTGAGGAATCTACATTCAATTCCGTCGAAGATTTACGCAGCAATAATACAGATTTATTAGTTACTATCGTATTATTGGATGAAGACGTAATTGGATTAACTAATCTTTTAAAGAAAGCATTGCATCAATTTCAATTGTATCCTATGTTTGCAAAACATATTTTGGATAGGTTTCCGTTTGAGTAGTCTTAACTGATGGAAAAACATGCTCAAAGATTGAGAAACCTTGTCTAAAAGATGCTTATTTCCATGTGCATTGAAGCAAAGATGAATGGATTGTGAGAGGGAAGATATGAAGGAAAAGGAAGTAAATATAATGTAACGGCTGGCAGGGGAGAATGAAGGAGGAAAACATATTGCGCCGACTCCGAGTAACTTGGGATCAGGGCAGAAAGACGATGATTGAAGCCTTCAGGGTAAATGTATCTTCACCTCATATGCCAGTGCTCTTGTGAACATTGCTGTTAGACCTTGAGCTATTGCAATCACGTCAATATATCATCACCCACTGCTGCTCCGTATCCACCTCGATATAAGACGCATACAAAAACACGAACAATTCGATTAAATCACAATTAATTAAAAACAACAATGCATTAATATTCAAGTAGAAGGTGAATTCAGCGCACCGCGGACGATGCATATTTGATGCGCGCGCGACGCCACCGGACAGACAATATTTACCTTAGACAACAAACAGACGATGACATCATCGCTTAACTTACTGGATCATGTTTGTGAATAAAATCATTTGTATCTATCTGCATGTGCACTTCATACATTGAGGAGCAAATGACATAAGTGCAAGATTTTATGCTTTCTCTGTTCCGCTTTTTTATTATATTCTAAAACTTTCTTGGTCTGGGTCTTCTTCGTTAAAGGTAACGCTTGTAAGCTATTTGGTAGCAAACCTGTCTCCTTTGCCAATGATAATACTGACACATTTTAAGGGGACGAGGTTCTCAAAACATATGCCTTTACAAGGATGTTACCCATCCGTCCATCATCATCATCTTCATGTTATCGGTCCTAGAATTTATAATTCAAGAGGTGTACTAAAAAAAGTATTTCTAATAGTAGTATCATTCACTCATTTTACCTTTGATAAGATTGATAGCAGTCCTAAGATTATTATTGTCCTGGACTCAACAGTCTATGACCACTAACAGATTTAATAAGGAAAACTAATTGCAAAAAAGAAACAAACTTATTTTGGTTAAAAATAACTTCTAGGTGGTTCTAAGATCATTATTATGTAAGCTTTACTAATCGACTTTATTAATGAAGGCTAAAAATAAAAAAGGAAACGTTAGAAAGTACTAAACGTTAGTAAAAGTAAACATTAAACATAAAATGTCGTCCCAGGTGAATCAGATGTTGCCAAAGCAGTGCTTATGATAACAACTTGAATACAATATAGGAATAGAAAAGAAGAGTTTATCAATATTTAAAGAAAGAATTTAGTATTTAAAGAAACAACCAATCAGATGTGTTTTATTTATTCGATATTTGATAAAGGATCTAGCAACAAGATAAAAGAAAAGTGATGTTTTCACATCGTGATTAATGAGGTGTAACCAGTGACCAGAGATGGCAAATAATGCATGCATCGCATTCCAAATTTATTTATATGAGACTGTCATTACGACTTCGAATTGCAAATTGATGACGTGTCCAGTCAATCCAGTTTTATAGACACATATATCCTTGCGTGGGTCCCCTTAAAAGGCATGCCGCAAGAGACGTTCTTCAGCCCTGTTTTAATTGTGAATAAGAAGTTTATGAGCTTGTCCTGATAAATCTTAAGTTTATTGTCATAAGTCCTATTATAGGATAAAAAAGGAAGGAAAACAGTGTGTCAACTTTTAAAGCCCACAGTCTCAGTGTTTATCCTTCTCCCATTTACGGATAGCGCAAAGGAAAATCCTATTACTAATCTACACCCAGTATTTACGTTATGATTCCGGGAAGTCAACAAAATTTCAGCTGGAAAATATAATTTTCCTCTCCAGACATTGAAATACCAAATTCTATTAAATACAATTTGATGACTGAGGTCAAGAAAACCTAGTAAAGAATATAATAATTGTTATACTAAATTAACTTGACTTTAGAAACCACTAGTTCATAAATATATTACTTTATTATTCACATTACAAAAACTATGGAAACAGTCTGCTTGGCTGCAACTGAGAAAATACTATTTTTGTATATAAAGAAAAAATAACTATATTTTTCTAACCTTGAAGCATGGATATGCATATGATTGTGATCAACATTAGCATGAATACCGGTTTTGGTGTCTACTTGATCGTACAATAACAAAATACAATATTTAAAAATTATAATATAATTAAGTGGTGTCTTTCAGTCGAATACATCACAGATTACAGGGGTTCATACATTTTTATCAGTTTGCAGGCGACACGTGCACTCGGCACTAGATAAATGTGAAACGTATAGGAAAATAATCAAACTTTTTATCGCACGTGTTTTAACATGAGTCAAGTTACCGTATCGTGTTGTCTGATTTACATATTGTTTGATTTGAATCGGATATATTGTTACTAGGTGAAACACAGTTAAGTAAACAGCTTATTATACATGTTAATAAAAGCGATTATTCAAACGTTAATAACGGAGCCTAATATAATCTCAATAGTGTGCACGACCAGTTTTATCTGATCACATGCAGTGTTTCCGGATTTATGCGGAACGACTGCCATCTCACCTCCGCCCGCAACCCCAAGTGGAACCAGGTCAACTGTAATAACCTCGTATTTCTTTAACAACATAATGACCCGTTTTCCTCTAATGTCTTCAAACTAAAGACAGGCTGATAACACACTACATTTCTCCATTATTTCCACTACTCTATCATGAATCAGCAATTTCATATCATACTGTATTTCTAAGTCTAAAATGAATTTGTCAACGCATTTAATAAGCCATGAAACATCCCCCAGCCGACTATTTGAAGCTGCCTTTTCGTACAATAACTTAATACTTATGTCATCACGAAGTCTACGTCACGAATACATTAGTAAGTGAAAGCGTTGAAATATTATTTAATTTTTCGTCAACATGGCGTATCTAAATGTCGCCGCGCAATGTAAACGTATTGAAACCATTGTTCATAAGAATAACTCAATACTAAATGGAAAGTTGCTTAGGGCCACTATTGTTCCTTTTATGCTTCTTGATCACAACAAAAAATAAATTCGCTTAAAGGCAATTTGCTTAAATTGTCTACTACATAATAATATACAGATTAGGTCCAAATGAATGTTTAAAGAGGTCGGAGGTCGGTATTTAACGGTTGCGCGATGTAAGCGTTATCGATGGGGCATGATCAACAAGCATGATTTATCTAATTAGTTAAACAATTTGATGACCGAATCGTTAATTTGGTTGGGTATTCTGCTGCAAGTACTATGTGAATTTAAGATACCAAACATGATTTACGGGTGCTATATGTTTTAGTTAGTTTAATTTATAGCATTTATGATTTATTAGGTCAGGTTATATTATAACACAAGGATTAAAGCATAATCTTTCAAATGACATAGACAAACCACACAATAGAAACGAGAAACTTCATGATATGCTTGGACGTGCAAATGAGGGCAATTTCATTAGAGGCGAACCGTAAATCAAACCTGTCAGCATTGTTAGACCAGGTAGGTACATTTCTCTATCAAAGAAAAATATGTATCACTGAAGATTTAGTGCGATCTACTCACGCATTTCACTGTCATCTTGGGAAAATTCCGAATAAAAATATGAAGATACTCCACGTACGTACGAGTATCATTTGTAAATGTCTGACGTGAGATGACACATACGTCGTTCTATTAAAATTATTAGTAATGTAGGGCGATCACGATTTCCTTAACGCATTACGTACTATCAACTGTGATGCTTTGCTTGAACATAATTCGTTTCAATTAACGTGTTGGCATTAATAAATTTCGTTATAATAGACCTTCAACTATAATAAAACTAATAGATCAAATACAGTTTGTAGATGACAAATAAACGGCAAAATCAATGTTTTTGTTTTCATTAACAATTAAATTACAGAAAAAGATTTAAATTAAATCTAGGCTTGGAAACGGGACAATAAAACTGCGTAAAAAATTTGGTTACATAAAGCGATCTACATAATAAGAAATGAGATTACAATATCGCCAGCTGAGAGGCTAAACCGTACAAAAATTCCTTCTCACGGCACAACGGTATCGACGCACGCGCTCGTTGCTAAGGTCATTGCGACAAAATTGTCGTCTCTTTCTGCCTTTTCGTTTTTGTTAAAAGTGCAAGCGAGACACACGTTGATGCAAATGAGCCGCCGGAAAAAACGACCATTTGACTTACTGTGGCGACTCGCAGTGATTGATTAGATGCACCTTCTTCTTCTGGAATCGGCGTTTACTTGGAATCGGACGAGTCTGCTCGCCCCCATTGTTTGTCCATTTCGACATGGCCTCACATTATTACAATGGTTCTCCTTTTGCTGGACGATGGAGCAATAAATACATCGTAAACTTAGTGCGCGCACATAAATTCTTGTACCGGACTCATAATGCGACTATTTGATGATAGCGCGCTGTCTGGATGCTACACCAGAATTTCTCAAGAAAATACCATCTATGAACTAATTCATAATTATGTCTGTGGTCATACATTATATAGATCCATTTAAATGTTATTTACAATTTTATTACAAGGAAAGATGTTACAAACTCATTAGCATGAAAACAAACGTCTACTACAAGTAGCTCCATCTATCGTAATAACAACGAAGTTTTTATGTTTACAGTTGTTTGGAAATGACCATTCACGACAGCAATATCAATGGTTGAAAAATTACAAACAAAATTAAAATGTGACGATATGATTTAGTTATAACTGAAGGAGAAATAAAAGAATAGAGTTGTAAATAAATTAAACTCTATAATGCCCTATGTTTACTTTCACAGTTCACGGCCGTAATTGGCATCGGTGCTCACGAAGTAGCGCCGTCTCCTTCTTGCTTCTTAAGATTTACGTTGATGACTTGTCACTCTGTCTCTGTCTAATGGTGATTTATAGTAACTGAAGCTTTACATAACCGCGGCGGCTACTTAGTAGTTACTACATGTTGTGCTAGTGCCAGTCCGTTTATCATGATTATGACGCTATAAAATAATTATTTTATCTCAATTGCATGGCTTATCGTGGACGAGTTTTCAAACTTTACTTATTCAGGCAAATGAACGTGTTAATGAGAATATAATAAGGCATAATTTAACTGTCCACGGAATGAGAAGTATTAAGTTTATCAGGTTTCTTCGTTTTCTAAATAAACTGCAAACAATTACCGTAGAGTCCTATAGGATATTAAGATCACTAAATATTTTGGAACTAGTCTTCGTTCATTATAAATGAATAATGTAATTAGTCTGATTATACACGACACTAGCCCCACAAATTAGAGCGAAGAATTCATTGCAAGTGATCTAGTAAAGGTATTGCATGGATCGTACATCGCAATTAAATTAGAAATTAGAAAACGTGCAACTTTCACGTAATTGATGCTCCTATAGTACGCACCTGTGGCGGTTAGTGAATAAGCGAAACTAATTATGAGCCGACAACCGCACCAATACACGGACAATCTACTAAGAAATCTTTACTACACAGTTCAATGATCGATACACAAACAATGTCGCAGATACCTTTTAAACGAATCGACCAATTTAAAGGGACACCAACTAAATTACCTAGACGAGATAAATCGCCTTTAAGGGCTGCTAAAATTAGAGAAGTTGTTAAACATTTTCCAATCATTTGACGGGTCAACAGCCACGGAATAACGGACAAATGTGCCAATGAAACGTGTTTTAATAATGTAATGCTAATAGATATGAACGATTTACGTTAAACAGATATTTGTGGCGGAGTTGACTTACCGGCTCGACTCGAGCATCATTTTGTGTGGCCTGTAAACAGAAAAATAAACACTTTAACAAAGGGAGACAATTACCAACTAAATTACATACACTGACACACATATGTATGCAATAATGTGAATATGCACACTTGGATGCGTAACCGTATTGGAATGTGAGCATGTGTGCGAAAACAATAGATCATTAACAAAAGTAAATCATGTTTTATGAAAATGTTAGTACGACGACCTAATACCGATCGGTAATAATCTGGAAAAGGTTGAAGACGTTTAACCATAAGGTATTAAGCGATCACCTCGGGGAAAATATTTATTACATTTTGTATAACCCAAAGTGGATTTTATTGAGGCAATCTTTCAGATGGATTAATTTTATGACGGCATATCTTATTTTGAAAGTGCGTTTGTTTCATGTGGTGTTTCAGCTTCTTGGAATCGTGTTTAGCAAATCGTCTTCGTGGTCGTAGGGTGAACAAGGCTAAATTCCCTGGTACACTAATTATGTGGTTTAGTCCAAGGTTGGCGCGATATGAACTAAGCGGTGCGCTATGAAAACCTCGTTTCAACGTCTTCACTGAAGCTGTCGACCTAAATAATACTTTGTTTTTATACAATTCCTTCAAGGTTGCCACTAGTTGTTGTTATATTTTCGCTTGAATTATTGGTTTGTACTTTGTTACTGAGAGACCTGAAATTATATTTTCATTAATTAGATTGAAAAATGTACAGAACACGAGGATTCAAGTCTACATGCTTTATACTACTAAATAAATAGCATCACGACAATTCATTTAACTTACAAAGAAACATAACAGAGAGGAAAACATCGAATAATCGAGAAGATAAACCACAACAGTAACGAATAAATACTATCTACTAACTACACTACAGTAGATAAGACGCACTTGAAGTAAATAATCCATAAAAAGTAATAATTAATATCAGAAAGCAATAACAGTAACAGGACGGGAAAGTAACACGCATATCTGACAATCATGTCACGCGAGGGATATTCCACTCACCATAACCTCGCGAACGTCGCGAAGGTCGCCGAGGTCATTGTATTGTTGACTCCAACGCGTGCCCCATCCCACACACAGCCTTATCTTTTATCAATCCGCGATAATTTTGGAGGCTTAACCTCTGCAGCTAATATTATCATATCATTGATTTTATCATGTTTAAGATATCATTTTCTCCTTTCAGTTCCGATATGCTTGATGTAATATTTATTGCTAGGGCAAAGAGGGAAATATATTGAGCATAAACAAATCATACGTTTCCGGTGATTACCTTTTTCATTATTGCTTCCTTTCAAGTCGACGTTTTAAACGTCTGGGGTAATAACTGTAGTAGTGAAGCGCAATAGATACACTATGGTAATATTGATGGTTGAAAGTCGGGTCAACAGTGTAAATTCTCAAATGCAAACTCCATAAACCACTGCGGGAAATATGTATGACAGCACAGGAACAATTGGATCCTGGGAAACAGTCGCTACCGTCATAGCACCTATCACTTTTAACCACATCCTGTCATCCAGTTGTGCGGTCGAGTCTACGCCACACGAAATATTCACTTTCAAATCACAGCAAAGTCATTTGAATTGATCTTCAACATTTTTCACTTAACGGCTGGTAACTATAAACACGCATAAGAGCCATAAAACTGAAATAAAATTTACGAATGAAACACAATAGGGTAATTTTTGTGTTAGTATTTACAATTGTTTATAATTCATTGTTCAGACATTTGCGCTTTGTCATCTATACTAATATTATAATGAGGAAAGATTTGTATTTTTGTATGTAACGAATAAACTTAAAAACTACTAATCCGATTACAAAAATTCTTTTGCCGTTAGAAAGCTACATTATCACTGAGTAACATAGGCTACGGGCGGAGCCGTGAGGACACAGCTAGTCTTTTCTATATTAAGTTGAAATTGTTATAATACAAACATAATACTATTATGCTTTTTATAAGCTTCATAAAATGTACCTTAAGTAATAAAAACGGATACATTTGCACTCAATCATAATTTCACCTCATAAATGTTAATTAAAGCACCGATAGTATTGCACTACAATAAATCAAGTAAGCAATAGAAAACGCAACAATCGCCGAGCCATCGTTGGCTATCTGGCATCCTGTTAGACGTAGAGCAGGTAAATTTGCAATTGCCTGAACTCTCTTCGGACAAGTTGCTCCAAAAAAGGTTCAAGCAATTTTGAACCTTCCCAGTACCGCCATAACTTAGCATCGCCCATCTAAAAACATATCGTGGCCAAGCTAATCTGCACTATATTAACCCGAAACGATAAAGAGTGTTGTACATTGGTAGCTGTCCGGCTTATGAATGAGGATGTCGGTATGCCACAAAGAGCACTCGAGGGAAAAAACTATTTGAAAGGCAAAATTTGGGGTCTGCAAAAAATTTGAACATCATTGAGTAATTATTGTGTAGTAAATGATTTTTTAATATTGTACACAACTATCAACAACTGCTGCGTTAGTGGAAAGAAAAACTAGTCAAATAAAAGATCCTACTGTTACGCTCTGATGTGGTGGTGGTAGTAATAAAAAAAAATAAAGCGCCAAGGCTGTTGAAGAAGGTGCAATTGAATTAACATTCGCATATGAATTGCAAATGAACGATTTATAACGTACCGACATAAAACACACTGAATTCAGCCGCGTAGTTCACTAAAACACATTTACAGGTGAGACGTACAACGAAGGTAACAAAGGGTTTGAAATGAACTCCCTGTGAATTGTTATCATTCTGACGAAATGTTTTGTCTATAATTTCACGGGATGACAAGCCACAAAATCGATTGCTGTTTGACCGTAAAAGCTATTATTTGTGGAAGTATATATCTGGGTATTCAGGTGTTATGCATTTCTTATAATATGGATTGGTTACCTCTCGTGCTTTTAAGTCAGTTATTGAAAAAACCTTCTTTGCCTTTCCTTAATTCTCCCAATTCACAATTCCCATTTTACTCAAGTTAAGAGCCTTTTTACATCGCCAGTCGGCTCAATGGTCTGTAATTTTGTTTTGATGAATTAGCCAAACGGCGGGATACTAATAATTGAGGATGGACAGACAACGTCGAAACCGTTCGAGCCTTCCAATTTATAGCGGATGTATCGAAAGCTTTTTGCAAATAAAAATATGGAATTTTTGGAAGAGGGAGTTCATCGTTCGCTTGATCGCGTTGCCGACCTTGACGTTTGGATGTCGAAGAACTGCGTATAGTAGTAACTGACTACGTAGTTTCTGACAAAAGTTTTCAAGACATACTACCGGGAATTTTTCACTCAACTTTTTATTGTGAGGCTTGGTGTCTCTCACAGTTTTGCTAATAATGTGGATCTAACGTGCAAACAACAGAAACGAATTGTCACAGACAAAACACTTTTTGAAAATGTATCTAGGGCGACTTGAAACTTTTACAAAGGGAAGGAAGAAATAAACAAAATCAACAGAGCAATTAAAATTGAGGTCAATGACAAGAGAATACAAAATGCAGTTGTAAATGTGGATGGTCGGCGTCGGCGCGATAGTAACCCTCTGAGATGGCTATGGAAAGAATATCTCTAGGGTCTCATTAGCAAAGCGAGCGAAGCATGCTGCGGTTAGGGAGACAGTCGCACCGAACAGCACTTCTCGTAAGAAGGGCCTTATTAGTAAGCGGATGGGTGTTTTGTCTATTTGTTAATGTTGAAGTGGTCTACGTTACAACTTACATACAAAACTACTTACATAGAGCTCTTTGTTTGAATTCAAGTTGATGTTCTTTAGCAAATTGCTATCCAAGGTAGACAATAACATTTCGCTAATCAAACGAAGGAAGACAGACAAAGTCCTCCTGTAACGATCATGTAATAAAATCAACGTAGTAAACGAGCAGCTGAAAAGAAGCCAGGCGAAGTTTTGAACACGAACGCACCGTCTTATAACAAATAGCATGGAGACGGAGTCCAATGAATTCAGAGCTAAGCTTTTTAGTCAACATTGAATCGAATGCGGAAAACACTTGTGCACAAATACTCATAATAATTATTCTGTAATTGTGTGCGGTGTTCAACGTAGCGTATCAAACCGATGCCTGCACGCGTCAAAGGAGCAGGGGGTTGTACTCGGTCGGCACAATTTATGACAAACTTCGCTAATTCCATATCCGAGTCGAGTAGTGTAATTACTGTGTGTGCGGGCAACCGATCGGTTCCAAACATAACCCGGCTCCACAGATACAGTCGTCATGTAAATCAAAGAGCAAACAGTAATGACTCGTCGAGATTACCAGTTGGATGCGTGCGCTCAGGCTTTAATGTGTGCTAACGTGTGAAGCCGTCCTAGATAACAATATACTTGTCACTACACCAGCTCTAGCTAAACTGGTACTAAACTGGTCTATTGTATATTTTGTTTAAAAAAAGAGATAAGTTTAACATTTGTTTTGGAGAATTGAAGCAAGTGTAAGCTAAGGCATGTTTATTGTTCATTATGAGTTATGAGCAATCTGCTGCGCTCAACTGAGAAAGTTATCAATAAAAATATAACAAAGAACCTTTTTTAATACAACTGAAGAAATTCCAAGTGTAGGTACTGCGGTCTACAACATTAATAACTTAAATACTTAAGAGTGTGTGAATCTTCTAACATTTAATAACGCGATGTATTATGCAAAACATGCACGTCACTAGGAATGAAATTAGATACAATAAGAATATCACAACAAATTTTAAATCTTAATTAATGAGTTTGGACGGGCGCGTGCAAGCGTTACTGGAACTGGTAGCGCGAGCGACCACCCGGTCCGACCAGACTGGTTGCCTTCGTCGACCTTGCAGCTTTCGATTCTGTACACTATCGATTAACTATCATTATACATTTTGCTACCAATTTGCTTTTATGCTAAATCAACTTTCGCTGGAAATCTGCTGATATAATGCACCAGCTGACTTTGATATTCAATTCACGAATGACATATTTTCTTTCATCAATTTTAATAATTCAATCGTCATCTATAAATGTTCATCTATCGGTAGATAAACATCGGCGCAGTTTCGCAGTTTCACAATTATACATGGTTCTCTGAACAGACTGCTAAATTAAATGTTCGTTAGGAAATAATATATTTAACCATCAACTGAACTGAACTGCCTCGTTGCTTTAGTGGTGGCAAGCGCGACTGCTGATCAGGAGGTCCTGGATTCGATCCCTAGGTCGGACAAAGTGTTATTGGGATTTTCCATGTGGAATTCCTCAGTAGCAGCTCGGAGTTTGGATTTATGCCCGGTTGATGGCAATAGGCTCGCCCCCTATTACATGGGACTTAAACATAACGGCGAAAACAGGGTGTTACTATACACCTCTGCCCAACTCTTCGGAGAATACAGGCGTGATGTTATATTATAATAACCATAATCACCCCGCTAGTCAAAGGAATTGGTGATCGCAGTAAGTTGTTTGTCGCACAACAGAATAATGCTGCCCATACTCTTGATTTAACAATTCCCTGATAACCTTCTACCTTTTTTATTCTTCTATTGTATTCAGATTTGTATATTTGTATTCAGAATTTCCCATATCGTTTACAATTTTAATATCATACCGTAATACAATTCTGAGACATCAAACGGCGCAATTATGCTGTGATTGAATTCGATTATGGACACGATTATATTTGAAATAACTTTAACCAATGATGATTACATTTTTGTTATAATAAAATAATAAGAAAATTGTAAGTAATATACGATTACAAAAATAGTTTTAGATTTGACTCTGTCCTGTATCAAAAAGACAGGATTAGGCACGCAACGGGTTTTGACCTGAAATTATCTATTCTATTATTTTAAAACAGATTTATTATTACCCAACTACAATTTCTCCATAGCAACAAATCTATTATATTCCCGTAACATTGTAGTTTTATTAATGAATCTTAGTAGAATGTTTTATTTGATTTTGAATAACTGTACAAGTAGCAAAGCATACTACTTGTGTTCTACATTACTTCCTAATAATAAATCCACTGATAAACAAGTTTATGTGGTAAAAGAAGATTATTTATCCAGTTTTAAAGCAGACGTTACATCTAAAAACAATTCAAGAAATAAGATCCAATGGCTTAACGATCGATTAAAGTGTTAATTTACATAACTATGGCGTTTCAGTTTGTTTTTATCAAGCGAAATACTTTTAAGTAGAATTAATGTATACGTCTGTGAGACGGTGAAATACTGCTTACTGTTATATGAGTTGCTTAATACTTTGTATTTTGTAATGCTGTAAGTACGTTCAAAGGATAAGTAATACATTGTGAAGCAGTCGGTATAAGATAAATGATAAATAAGGTCCAACTCAATGACTGACGAACCTTTTGTACTAGAACAATGCTTGGTAACAAGCGATGGTCCAAATGTTGGCGAAACAGAGGTTATTATTGTAACAACACATAATTAAGGAAGAGATAAGGGTAACAAGCTGAGCGAAGCATCAGGCACATCAGTGTTACCAAGTCACATTACACCTTTTGTGTTCGCAAAGCTATCGATTCCCTACTTCGCTACCGTGTCCCAACTGTGAATTAACTTTTCCCCGACCCACCACACGAGCACAATCGAGGAGCAGATTCATAGAATTTCCAATCAAAATGTAAATTTCAACCCAACTATTTTACATTCATCCATTCATTTGTCGGCAGAAACTGCGAGTGAGGTGAAACGTATTGTATCGGTCTCTTCATTACAGTATTTCTTTATTGTAGGTTGTTCTTAGGCGACAATCGCGACTACGCTGTGTATACGGATATTTTTTACTCGGTAAGTAAGTTCAGAAACAGTTATTGCCATAACAGAGGCTATTTGTCAAATTTATTGCGCTTCCGCACTCACAACAGTAACTTACTACCTATTTAATAGCCTGTTTTATATATCGTTTTTGCAATCAAATTTTGAACTGAAAAATGTCATAATAACTAAGCTATATTATATTTAGGTCGACGAGAAAATATCAATTTGAGTTATTATTCATATTTTTTAACCCCTCAACTAAAGATTTAATTTAACTTATACCAAAGGTTCCAAAAAACGCAAAATTAGGCTTAGGACACGACTGGTACTAGTAACCAATAACGCTTTATGTGTTGCCATAACAGCAACAAAAAACAATTTAAAAAAATAGCAACTATAATGTCACTTTGACAGCTGACAAATATTTGCACATCGCTCAAATTATTGGTTTACTTCACTGAAAAATTACATGCAAATTAAACTAGACGTAATATCAGCTCACATACCCATGCCCATGACACATCAGACTCAATCATAACGTAAATCTGCGTCGAGCGACGTCCACTTGTCATCGGCGCAGACGACATACTCCTTCCTTTATTATCATATCATTTGTGCCCACTACCATAAATACCGTACAAACTGACAGAAATTACTGAGCCAATAAAACCATAGAGTAAAAAATAGAATCGCAATATATTGAAATTTCAACAGACCGTAAAAAATATGTGGTACAATTAAAATTTTATTCTTGTGACCATAGACCATACCATTATTTGCACTGTAGCGGTCGTTGAACTTTGGAGCTTATGCTGTATGTGTCTTTGAGCAGTGCCAATGTACTTACGATTCGTGTTGGCACGGCTTGAAGCTCTGATGACACAGGAAAAGATAAGAACTTGAGGATTCTTCCCGGTTTTGAACTATATTCTACATTAATATTTTCGTCTTATTATGTGTAAAGTAAAGACATAACTAAGACAAATAATAATAAAAGCATGAGTGCGTCAGAAATGTTTATTTTCAACACTTTTTGAAGTAATTTTCAGTGTTTGTCTGTGGTATCGTAGATCCACAACGAGTGGACCGCGAATTCGAAATATTTCTTATTCTCAACAATATTTGTTTGAAATCGGGTCAGTCGTTTCCAAGATCCGGATCAGCTTTCAGGTGTCGGGTTTTCAAAGTTTTTATTTAGAGTCGCCTAGACCAGCTTGAATATTGAAATTGGACGATCTACAAAATGGTCATGGTCCTCATTGAAGTCGAATTGGATTATTTAATTCATTTGTCCTTATAGTTTACCTATATGGAAATTCTCACGCACACAAGGAAAATAAATATAGGTCGATGACGAATATAATCGCATAAAAGTTCAAGTGACATTTTTATGACATTATAAATCCAAGGCTGGAGGCCTAGCCAGGCTACCATATAGGCAGAATATTTGTCGAATCTTGTCTTGTAACAAAAATATCAATTATCTTGCGCACATAAAACGATTGGAGCATGAAGTCCATCAATCATGGCGATCGGCGGCCATGACAATAATGGAGTTTATTAAACATGTAGCAAATTCGCAACGCTTTCAAATTTTGTGGAGAACGCGTCTCGTAAGGCCGCTCAGGGCGCTGGACAGCAGCCAACAACTCTACCTACTTCAATCTTTAATGCATTTGAACAATTTTATTATAGTGTATATAAACACGCAATATAAACTAATTTCTCGATTAACTGACATGATAAGATGCCATTTGACGCTACGCTATGTAGGCTATAAAAACGCAATATTGAGCAAGCCTGTTGCGACGCGTTCATATAATTATAATTTTACAAATAATGTACAATCCTACCTATGTAGTTTGTACTTGTAATATATTTGTACAATGGTTACTTATACGCCTATATTGGTAACTAGTGATGATGTCACTTCGATACTATAGCGAATCAAGCGTGCACTATAAACCCAGTGTTGCCATTAAGCCGGCACAAAAGCAACCGCTAAATATGGTATTTTAATAATTATCATTCCGACTTAGGTTATTATTGTCAGTTATACGGCCCGGCAGCGTTCCCACTAAAATGTTACGCAACTGCGGCAGTAAAATTAGTTACTCGGTCGAGATTGGTAGAATTAATGCTCGCTCCTTAGGTGGACTTGAAATTAAAAGATTTATTGTTATAATTAAAATTTGTCATAAAAATGGCGTGGCATTCGTTGATGGTTAAATAAAATTAATGGTTGTAAACGCTAACAATTTTCCACGGGCGGCGGTTCTGTCGCGACTCGTGCTGTCAGCAGCGATATTTCAAGATAAGCTACTTGGCCGTACGCTTCGCTCCTGTGTTCCGTTCCCACGCGGCCACGCAACAAATAACAACACACAACATTACCGAATCATTTATAAAATGAGCCACTTCAAATTGGAGGACGTGCGCGTGAATTTAATGTACATTAAACTACTACGAAGTAAACAGTGTAACGCAATGGACCGAGTTGTCCATTCCATCAAAGTTGACCTACAAACATTGATTAAGTGATTTAACAGTTTGTTCAGAGCGGTAGAACACTCGTTGATCTTTATCAGAGTCTTACACTACGTATTGATTGAATTACTTAAGAAGGCAGACTATAATTTCAAAATGCAGGTACCAGGATAATATGGCAGTAAGGAGTAACGGAACCCAGTGTGAGTGGCGGGCGGCGCGTCGCGGTCCTCGACCCGCGCCAGCGGCGGCGGCGACGGCGGCGCAAAGCGCCTTGACCTGCGAACTCCTGCCGGCTTCCTATTGCCCACTGCAAGCCTAGTACTAGAACCCGATTATAAACGAACAAAAGCCGATTAAATATGAAGTGGCCTTCTTAAAACTCATACGTCTTTGAAGACGCAGTTATCGTTAGGGGGCAAGTATGTAGTACGTGCAGTTTTATCAAGGCCATTTTAACCATCGATCAAATATCTTTCAACTAAAATCAATCGTATGCCTGAGAGTTAAATAGTGATAACTACAAAAACAAATCGAACGATTAATATTTTGTATGTTCGTCAAACGAGGCCCAAGCCCATGTAACATTAGCATCATAATTGATGTTTATTAACGCGTGTGAGGATCGTGAGCCACATTAAATGAGTCGATCGATCACTAAGTTACTTGATACATGATTGCGCACGGACATTGCTTGTGAAACAATAGTCTCACTACCGCTTTTGAACTCTGAGTCTCGACAGCGAATGATAAACAGATGTCGAAACAAATTGTGAATTCATGACGGCAGAGACGAATTGCTAACTACCTTTATTTTGTGTTTTATAATTGAAATATTCCACTTTATAAGCTAAGATTTTAGTTAAATGTAATTATGAATTCGATACACGAGTTGAGAATGATTGTTTAACATAATAACATTTTAAACAGTATACAATTTGAATGAGTTTTTATTGATTAAACATTTAATTTTTAGGATTCGTTTTATTGAGAAAGATTTAAAGACGTTAGTTTTTAAACGTGACTTCAAACTTCAAAACATTCTGAATCGTCACATCAACCATCAAATGTATGAATATTGCGCTCATTGCCTTGCAGGCCGAGTAGTACTCCAAACTAATAGCAGCGAAGCAGTTCTCACCGCTTGAGACCAATTACTGCAAATACGCTGGGTTCAAAAACCGCATTAGTACAAGTAGTCAACGAGCTACTCGCCTACGACCACCATAGTAACCCATTTTATAGTAGACTCACATTTGCGCGGGAGGATAATCAGCTGATCGAGAACATCCTGTTTTTTTTTCTCATAGTGACACAATTATATTGTAGTTAGAACAAAATTAAAGGAATCAGGAAGCGTGTCGACAAGGGGAAGTCGGTTCCCAGCTGTGGGACATCATAGACTGCGATAAGATTAGATCTGTAACCCAGTTACCCTCAGAAGCGCCTTATAGTGATATCTAAGTACGATTCTCGAATTGGTACTGATTACACGTCCATATAAGGTCGGACGATGTTACTAAAGTAGATCCGGAAGGACCAAAATGGCAACGCATGGCGTGCTTTTGATCGGACCTTCAGCCAGCACTGAATGGCATTACGTAAAAGAAAAAAGAAAGAGAGGGACAGGAGTAGAACTACAGATATCCTTATCCCTATTGTGAACCCAAACTAAAACGCCAACGAGCCCCTAGATAGTTTTAAGAGAAAAGAGGAAATTATTTTCTTTCAAAGCCCTTCTACTTTCATTACAGATTAACTTCTTTACAAAATGTAGACAGTTTAATATTTCCCTGGGACGCTATCCCTGGATTCTATCAGAAGTCCTACTGTTGTTAGAACTGTAAGGCCCAAAAAGGTAATCTATAAACAAAAACAATAAAACAGCTCCACACATTAGCCTACAATCGTGCTACACAACGTTGCGTACACGCAACCGCATAACGGTACGCGTGCATCGCCGGATACGGTGCGCGTCATCCGGCCTCGTACGTCACACTCACGACAACATCAATCATCGCGGCCAATTGCGAAGCGTGCCGAATGATGTGACTCTTCCTGGACAATGCTGATTTTCTGACACTAGATTTCTTTCAACTAGTTTTTAGTTCCGTTCGTCTTCCGGTGAGTTAATGATTTTGTTAGTAGTTTTTGTAAAACCGGAATGAATGAAAGTAGTGTGTCAGTTCAAGTCAGCTGTTTGGGGGTCAGTAACCGGTCTTGAGTGTGGGCGGTGACTGGTGATTGTAGACACAAAACTCGAATGTTATTTTTTTACATTTTTTACATTTCGAGATGATCTATAAAATAAATAAAGCAATTTTTAAGCTCTTCTAGAATCACTAGCGGGTCTGCGAAACGTGGCAGCTATGACAACAAACTTCCGTTATATCAAGAAGGATGCTTTTATAGTTCCGTGACGATCTGTGAATGTAAGCAAGTGATTAAAGCTTGTGGGATCTATAACCGGTCTCGGGCGTGATGCTTATGGCAACATTCCTATTATATGAGGAAGTTCTACGTTCAAACGTGACACCACTTTCTTTTACCTGACATGATACTGACAATCAGCTGTTTTTGATCTGCCACATACAAATTGCAAGTGAGTGTGGTATAATAGGTTCTTCGCACGAAGATTCTAGGTGATAGTCGATCTATACGATTATTGCAAAATAACGAAATCATTCAGTGCCATTTGTACCAATATTTGTTCGGTGATTGTGTACATATTTGTTTTCCAATCAGTTATCAATTTATAAAGAGAAAACAATGGATGCAAAATCTCGTTAAAACGGTTTGCCCCATTATAACAATAGCTAGGTACTAAATAATGAGTTTTTTTTTTTGGATAGCACTGTCTTGCGCGATCTCTCTGGACCAGTCACTACAATTTTCATTTCAGTCATTACATTCCTTTAGAAATGGAAATGCAGCGGGTGAATAGCATGACAAACTACCGAACTCAGATAATATTGTTTACATTGACCGGCTAGGTTGGTCGTTAGGGCCATTTAACGACTAGTGTCCAACTCCAACTAAGTTCTCTGTCCTGTCATGACGTCACCATTCACTACGTCATAAAAACATGACGTAAAAACTTCAGTTTATGGAGCACCTACACGCAACTTACGTAACATTTATTCCAGGATTTTCTGTGTCGAGTGGTAAAAATAAGTATGGTGGCCGCCCAATGCCACATACTTAGACATTGTGGTAGGATAAAAGCCGCTTTCGAGTACCGAAGCTGACCCATATCTCATATGAAGCAAGATGTGCCGTTATGCTCTATTTTACCTCCATTCTTTAGATTGACATGGTAACCAATTGAAACTAGATTTATTATAGACATACTTGGAAACGTGCTTAATGACTTACCCATTTCAAATACAAGAGGAAAACTACATTTGTTTAACATAATTTTCCTGGAAATTGTGACCATTATAAACAGAATCGCTAACCAATGTTATGTAAGCCAAGACGTTCGTTAGAAATGATCTCGTCATGATTGTGGACAAAGAACATTACTGGCGTAGTAAAGGTAACCAATAAAACAAATGATTACGACCGATATAAAGCAACCGACAGACAGGCGTTTATTGACACAAGTCTGCTAGACAATGTGTGTCTAGTGTGTATCCGGCGTTTTTACAATTCACGTCACAATACGAGCTTTTGTGTGGAATATATTTTGGAAACGATTCCAATGTTTAATATAGAAAACAAAAGCTTTTTCGAAATTTATTTTCATTCATCAGAACCAGTTTCGGTTTATAAACTTCCAGCCAATATAAAAATAGTCATTTATCAATCCCAAATAAAGTTGTCGACTAGACGACAAAGTAATCTTCATATTTACTTAACGGCCGCTCAGTAATTCCCGAAAATTGAGTAGAAGAATAAGTTGAGACATTAAATAAGACAGACACGCGACACCATCTAACGTATTTCTCAAGAACTAAACAAGTTTCCGAGTCGGTGCTCGCGACAAGTCGTGAAATGAAATCCGAGAGAGCACCTCAATAAATGGGCAAACATTTATCTTTGGTTGAGCAGTTAATACTAGACGGGGCGTCGTCTACCTACATCTGGATTACTTAACTGAATATCTCCACTAATTACTAAATACGAAAGCCTGTGCGCCTAGCCCACTTAGTTGATCATATGCAAAACATTTTTATGTTAATAAGTCCAGTTTTCAAGTATAAATCTCAATATGCAACCGATGTGTGTAAAATGTTGACATAGTCATAAAGTAATGATCAAGTTATTATGACATCGGAAACCGAGGGACGTAATTATGCCGCGACATCCTCAGGTTTGTTTCCCAGAATTAAGTGTAGTTGTGGAAGTGGTAATTTGTTAGTACGTCTTACTGTTTGCAGTAGTTAGTCGATCGACTCTTCTTCTGGCGCAAAAGTTCGGGTAGTGAGAACAAATTCTAAATTATGGATAAAAGCATCTTTAACTATTCAGCTTACAGAATAGTAAGAAAGAGATAAATATGTCGAGTAAAAGGACACATTATTTGAACATGTATGTATCGTGTGAGTGTCGACAACGTTTACCGAGAACTCGTAACGTGGCCGATGCTTCGACTGAGCCCGAGATCCCGCGATATATCGCCGAGCGAGATTCTAACACAGAAGTTAAGCCTTTCCGAGAAACTTGCCAGACTGTGGGCATTCTTTCATTAAACGCATTTTCACGTACCGCGGCTTTATGTATGCGTTATGTACTGCTTAGAATTGTAAGTGGGTATTAATTTCACTTGATGGCTGAGAATGACTTTTATATTATAGAACGGAGCTATGGGCAATTTTATCAGTTCAGGTTTATGTAACATAGGTACTTAACAGACATAATTGTATCATGCGAATGTAAATTTTGCTTTCTATTACCGATGTAACGAAAGATCCCTTATAAATAGAACTTTTTAAGTAAATTTCAGAAGAGATAATTTTAGAACCCTTCGAAACTAACATAATAAATCAAGAAAACTCTTCTATTGAAGTGTGTCGAAATACAAATGGATTTTCTATAAATATTATGATAAGCGTAACCCTTATTTAACAGATTCATTAATCTCAGTTAAGTAATTATTATATTTCGTTTATTCATCTATTTACATATTTGATACATTTTTAAATATTTCTATAAAAAATATAAAAAAAACATTTAAAAATATAAAAAATAGTAGCCCACCGGCATCGGGAACAGGGTCCAAGCTACCGGTGGTCAGGGCCTCAAAGAGAGGAACTTCCTAACAATACGTGCCGTGTCCAGAAGTACCGCTTTCTGTATCAGGCCCTTGACCCAGCTGCCCAACGCGAGCCTCGTCAGATGTTGGTCGAGGCTCTTGGCTATTAAGCCATTGGCCGTCACGACTATCGGCACAATGACTGCTGAGTCAACTTCCCACATGTCGACAACCTCGTGTGCCAAGTCTTGATACTTAATTTCTTTATCTTTCTCGGCTTTCACAAGGTTCTCGTCATGCGGGACAGTGATATCAACAATCATTGTGAGACGCTCTGATCGATCTATCACCACTATGTCAGGCTTATTGGCAACAATAGTCCTGTCGGTGATGATAGATCGGTCCCAGTACAATGTGATATGACCATTCTCGAGAACTGGGTCGGGCACATACTTGTAGTATGGTTAAGTAATTATATTATTACTGGAAGCACTAAGCAGTAACATCGCAAATCTTACACGCATACGTGGGCGCCACGCGTGGTTGATTGGTAGCAAGTGGACGTTAAAATACAATGTAATATCCTATTATTAACCTTCAATAAACATTCACTTAATCCATTAAATGGTTCCTTAATATCTAGTCACGAAAATAATTACCAGGCTTTCCAGTTGAAATAGTGACGTCATATTTCTGAGATCTTTTCCTAACAGTAAATTGTAGACTTACGACGTTTTCATAACTGTTTAATAATGATTTTATTGCCAAGGGTGGTGTTATTCATCAATTGACCAATTGTATGCAATAACTTTTCTTTAATATGAACCCTGCCTCTTCACTTTTGATTGTTAAACATTAAGTAAATTTTAATAAGTTGAACGTTCAAGTTATAGTCCCATATTTCAAAAGTTTATGTTAGTAAAACACCCATATCCAAGGGCTTTATTATTCGAAAATCCCCCATCAGAGTTCCGGCCGCAAATTCCTCAATAAGCTTAAAATTCCCCGCAGTTTGTGGAATTCCCCGCAGACCGGCAACGCGGCCACTGCAGTTGATAACTTGGGACACTTTACATTACTGGACGAATAATGAAATAACAGTAAATAATACATCTTGAAAGTACATGATTGTAAATTATGTTTCGAGTGAATGTAATGAGTCAACAGTTGATACAAAGTAGTAACAGATTACCAACATACGGCCTTAATATTTGGAGAATAAGGTTTTTGGTCAGTTGACTTTTACAACTTTCATGAAATATGAAGCAAACTTTTTAAAACCTGTATTAAATGGCATATCACACAAACACAGGCGCTGGATAAACGCTAGTGCGATGAGCGATAGCAGCCTAACTATGAGAGTAAAGTTTGAAATAAAGAATACCATGTGAATAAGATATATCTTCTATTTCTGGATGGATAAATGTAATTTGTTTTTGGTTTTTATATGCTATCCTACAGATGACCCAATTTAAGGGAGTTTTGCATAAAAATCACAGATTATAACAGGGCTTTTATGCGCACTGCCGTTTTTTTATATCTATTAATACATATAAGAGAGGATCGATTTGCTAAATTGTTGGAAGGTTTTCGTAGTGGCGCCGCTGCCACTTGTATTCGCTAAGTATCTTATATGATTAGGTGGATTATTGACGCAGACTACAACGAAATCTCTATAACCTTTAACCTAATACTGTTGGGAAGATCTATTCTATTTATCATAATCGAAAATTCTGAAATTATGTTGGTCTAGACAAGATAAATTGACACAACCGTAATACCTTTTCTGCCAATATACTCGCCATGTAAAACTTATTTGCTCAGAAAATTTCTCAAATCCGTAAAGTTTTATTAAAGTCTATTCAGAGGTCCCAGACATGTTCAACTAAGTTTTAATAAATTTAACAATGTAAATCATAATTTTAGACGCTAATATTACATAATCCCACCTGTGCTTCGGAAGGGTTTAGCAGCGGTTTTTTTTTTTAACCTTCTAGACGAGATGACAATCTAGGACGGTGTCATATTGTCTAAGGGCTTAAGTTTGCAGAAAAATAAAGAATATAAATATAATGATTTAGTGATACGGTTACTGTTGTAATAAGGAATTGGTTGGCAACCGGTTACTATAAAATGTTCATCAACTTTCGACACACTAGATTAATGCGAAACCTTTAGCCAAATAGTGCTTTGGTACTAGTTACTCTGTTTATCCCATTAGGAATCATTAGTATGATGTTATGTATGTAGGTTGTTCAAATGTGTATAAAAATGGCCACGGGAAACAATGGACAGCTTTCAGAGAAGTGAATCTTATCGAATCCAAAAGTAAACATGTTTTTCGTGTAACTAGACGAGGTTTTCGAGATAGTGTGATTATGCCAACAACGCGTAAGGTAGTCCAAACAATCCCTTATCTAATAATTTTGGCCCTTAGGGTAATATTTTAACAAACTACCAAAGCTGCGATTGAAACATGTGCAAATGCTCTTTTTAGGGCTCACATACATGTGATTTTTGGTTGATCGGTAAAAATAGACAATGCTTTTGGCTTAATTGTAATTTACCTTGATAAAATCCAATATTGCTATTAAAATAATAATAAAAGTCTAGAACCCTTGAATAACCGGTAAACAAAATATGCAGACGCCTAGTCAATCTGTACAATGAAACAAAGACGACAAAAAGTCGCGTTTTTTTTCTCGTGCTTTAATACCTGCATACTGATTATTTATCCAACTATGAAAATGCACTTGTGCACGAAACTTGGTCTCGACACAGTATGCATTCAACGATCCAGCCTACACAGGGAGATATTAAAGTGAGGGGGGTGGAATGGGAGCTTGCAATCTGAACACCCGCGCCACCCCTCCCGGCGACTAATTTCCGACAGACTAGTATACTCCTTCGGTATATTCTGTTTTACACTATTTAATATTTTATTGGCTACGGAATACGGTAATACGACAGCCACAACTAGCGTTAATACTCCAACAAAAACTGTCGTGTGTTATGTTGGATATTATTTCCGCTTCTTCGATGATACTGTTCTGCTACATTTACATACCTGTAACAAAAAGAAAAAACCATTTAATATTTCAATCGAATCATAATTACGCACTTACCTTAAATGGAAAACCAAATATCCACCGCGATTCCAATTTAAACCGGTAATAATTTTAGACCAAAAGCTGACGTTTTATCGCAATTTCATCGTCTTCACTTCGTACCAAGCGGCGATAAGTTCCTTTCCAACGGCCTTGCCTGTTTGACCTTTTTGTTTTAACTCACAATACCTATACATTGCACTACTGTTACAAATGAGTTCATTAAGCATTATTATTTCTATAATGTGAGGGGTGGTATATGTATTTCGGCGTTCTTCATTGACTCGATTACTTAAGATGTTGTTCGTCTAGTGTTGTAACTTAATAGTCTAGTCACAAACAAAGCATTATGAATAAGACGGTACATAGCAGTTATAAGTATTAGTATTATGATCCAAATAGAGCTTTTCTCTCGAGGAATAAAGTTCAATTTCGTACAGCAGCCACAGCTTCCTAAGTAATAAATCCATTGGAACTAATATCGACACATAGATGCCAAGCCAGTGCTTGCCAATTCGTCTGCAGTATCTGGTTCCCAAGACAACAACTAGCTGGTATAATCGGCAAGTTATAACATTTCCTGACTATTGTTTGGAGTTTTGGCCTTTTGAGTTGTGTAAAGAACTTTTACCATCGTTTCTTATCTGTGTCAAAGATTCAATATTTTATGAGTTATCGAAATGTTTATCCTCGCAACCGAGAATAAAAATCAAACGTGGATATATGCGACGCAAGTCGTTAAGTTGAAAAAGGGTTACAATGGCTCACATACGAGGTCCTAACAACACGTTATTACATGGTGCACTATTGCAATGTTTTATGTGCTCGAACATTTTCTTGGAGTGGCAACGGGAAATCCTGGCTTAACACTTTTATGGAAATATTATTGTTATTCTGCTTGTGTCAATTGCTACCCGAGATCTGTTTTCTTATCAGAACTGTTATTGTGCAACTGAGCTTATCTGGAGCGCGCACATTTAAATGCTCATCGCGTGTAGTTTTCACATTACATAAAACAGAGGTGTATTCGAAATTTCTATTGACACAAATGTGGATAAGACTGCTTGACTAGACAGATAGTCTTTTTGTAATAAATGCTGGAAACACGTCAAGGAAAATGGAAAATCTGAGGTATTGTAGATTTAATAGTTCAAGATTCGGCTGGAGATTGGGATTTCAAGCAGTGTGAATAATAATGTTTGTGTAACTAAACATTAATTTGTCGCTTTTAAAGACCCTAACAATGTAACTACTGAATAGTGAAGCCCACTGCCAACGAATTCTTCAGTCGCCCGTTTATGTCAACTGACTTCACAATTTTCTGGACAATAATTAACAGCATCAAGTACTATATATATGTAGTAATCAGTAAATGCAGTAGCCAATACCAGACGTGGGTATTGTGGGTGGTGTATTGGCCAATAGTTTCGAAGATTTTGGTACAATTTGCGCCACAACTTCAAACGTTTATCAAAGAAAGTTTTTGTGTACCTATTAATTTCTTTGCAAAACCACTTGTCAGACCCTGGCTTATAATTATTTAATTCTGTTACAATTTTTAATTCTTCCATTCGGGTTATGCTTTGAGTACTGAAAGAACTGCGAGTGCGGTGATATTTTTCAAAACAAAATCATTTATACGCAGAACGGGTGTAATTCTGCAAATAATTTCTTCACTTGACGTTTCACAAAGCAAAAACGGAAATAACTAACACAGTATTCTTCATGAGCGTGGGCTAATGATTATCCGTACTTATGTAGGTTGTTCAACATACATATAAGCCGTGGGCAAGCGAGCTATCGATTCAGGTAAACTGTTTACTGACGTGATGATTACATAATTACTCACTGATAAATTAATTAAACGCCTCGCGCCAGCCAATCATTATGATGATAATTTACCAGTTCAATTGACATTAGTGTAGTTAGTGTAAGTAGTTCTTAAATGATCTATCCATTTACATACAGATTGATCTGTGTGGTCCTAGATAAGAATTGCGGGTGTCGTAAGAGGCGTCGAGGAGATTAGATCAGGTGAATGAGCAGCAGCAACCATCCGTGATAATTAACACTGCATGCATGCGTGAGCTAATATACTGTTTATTGAAAGTGTCGAAGAACGGTTCAAGAAAGAATGGCTCTTGAATACGGATCTCGGTACCAGCCAGAATAGTGCGTCCTCTTAATGAAACAGGAAAGTTAACTTGCTTGCTGAAAAGGCTACTGAATGTTTTTTTTTCCTTTTAAATCTTTTATGGGTATTGACGTCGGTTGCTATTTCTAGATTACAATAATTGAATGTTGCTGCCAGTATTTCGACTAGCCAAAAGTAATAAGGTTAAGAGCTTTTCAGTTAAATGGAAAGTACAGTTTATATTCCAAAAGATAACATTTCCTTATACATCCTGATATTAGAACGCTTTTCACGTTTTTTTGCAGTTGCATAGCGAAACATGGATGAGAATAGAGTATATTTGAAACTGCAAAACGCATGAACTGGCAATGGATATAATAAAGTAAATAAATAAACCCAGCTGTGGGTGAAATGGTTTGAACAAGAAAACAAACTACTCAATATAAGACATCTCTACCTTGCAACTTATTTTATTTTACCATCTCGTAAATACCCTCTATAAACTTCTTGATGGATACTTCTAGAAGCAAGTATCGTAAAACTTTTGACTTCCTCTACACGTTCCTGGGCTACCGTTGCAGGTCTAGTAGTAAGGTTTCTATAAGTGGTGATGATGGCTTATCTTTCTTACCCTTGCATGTTATAAAATTTAATAAAAGAATAGAACTACATGTCTTTATTATTACAAAGGATATTTTCGCTAACGCAACGTGAACTTGCAGTATATTACATACCTGTGTCTCAGTACCTCTCCACGAAATTATAGCAGCTAATATGCAAGACGTTTCTATCATGTGAAACTTAGCTAATGATACGAGTTTCGAGTGTCGTCCCCTAAGTTTTCCATAATCGGAACATCTTGCGTTTTCGCTACTATAATTTCGCTGCGGCAACTTAGCTGTTACAAACCGCAACAATTGAGGCATTCAGCTGAGTCAGTTCAACCTTTCTTCCTTTACAAATAAATGTGGGAAATGTATTAATTTTTACTTACAATAAGTGAGTTTTCACCTTTAAAGGGCAAATTCACATCTCGTAGAGGCGTTACGTGGGTGTTGGGTGTTTCTCGGAAAGGTTATCCACCGAAGAGACTTGGCAACAATCGTTTTTACTTCACAAGTTACTTTTCTAATAATTTGTTCAATACACTTGTCAGCGTTACACAAAAAACTTTTGGGAAAATTTCAAAGAAGGAATAAAGTAAAAGAGAAGCAGGAGTAATGAATACCATTAGCTGTATCCCGCGGCATCGTTTGCCTAGTAAAAGTGTAGATAATATATGCATTCTCGGAATAAAAAGGAGGCTATGTCCTTAACCCACATTCTGTCATGTAAATTACATTAAGATCCATTTCTTAGTTTATCAGTGGTGGCAAGCGCGACTGCTTATCGTTAGGTCCTGGGTTCGATCACCAGGTCGGGCAGTGTTATTGGGTTTATCCATGTGGAATTCTTTAGTAGCAGCCCGGAGTTTGGATTTGTGCCCGGTTGATGGCAATATGCTCGCCCCCTATTACATGGGACTTAAGCATAACGGCGAAATGAGGGTGTTACACTTCTGCCCTACCCTTCGGGGAATACAGGCGTGATGATGTATTTTTAGTTATTTTTTTATCTTATTCAGTATCGATCAAGCTGGCACTTTCGGACAGGCCATGGCGGTGACTCCGGTTCTTCTCTGGATACTCTCGTTACAGATCTTGGCCTCCGAAGAAATTTCGTGCGACTGCTTGATAGCTAGACAAGACGCTCTAATGTAACTAAGCTTTAAATAAATTAACCGTCTTTGTATTAACTTTGTATGTAAATTTGTGAATTTTAAATAACGATAGGAATGATTTCCATAACAAAACATGGGTACTTCTGAACCTCCTATATTCATAATATTTATCCACATTCGGTAAAAAATCCTAATGCATCCGAAATGTACCAGAATACGTTTGAGCCAGAGTGACTTGAATAAAAATGAGGTCAAATTGGATCAGAGTGAGATAAAATCTATGGGATGCGTATATGTGGGACCATGGGACTTTGTTTTTGTCGCTCGATGGTAAAAAAATATCTGCATATAAGTAGGTACCGTCTGCATGCTTGAAAAACAAAACAATAGGAGCTATAATAACTGTCAATTATTGTGAGTAGGTACGTTTGCTTTACACAACTTCTGCCACTATTCAGGTAGTGATTAATTCCCGGTGCCTTATTAAGTGTGAAGTGTGTATTTCATTATCTACATTCATCACAAACAATCACACCTTCACGCTTTATCTCACGTAAGGTACGAACAGAATGACTCGTAACTTCTCCCTGTTTAATCGAATTACTTGTTGTTCATCCATCAATCTTCACATCACGCACACATTAAACGGACAATGTTATCTCCAAGCGCCATCGACATCGTCTAATTAGAAGACTGTCGGCCATTCCACCTATGATGCGAGCCTAAAATAATAGTGCACTAAAATGTCTGTCAGTCTGCGAATCCAAAGTCAAGGCAACAAAAAAATAATCACCGATTCCGAAGTATGGCAGAAATTTGTGCCGACACGCACGCCCAAGTGAGCGGCCCCTTTATTTGACAGCAAATTAATAATCGCACGGAAGACCGGAACGCCTTAACTGACACCCGCAACGATTCAACATCGACTTTATAATGTAAGCAATAAAGTCTAAGGTAAACATTTAACATCAAATAAATGTTCCTATGCAATTTCAATCCTTACGGTGTGAGACATTAAAGCTTAAATCGAGCACCGGAACGAAGTTAATAGGATGTAATTTATCCGGGTTGAAGCGCGTGGTTGCCGCTCCGGGTGCGGTGCGAGGGAGACGGGCGGCGGCCGGTCGCGGGGCCCGACGAAGACGGAGATGTTTTTGTTGTTGCGCGCAGTAGTCATTAGTCGCCGGGCAGGCAGCTCGCGGCCGCGCCACCGTCGCCGTATTGTGGAAACGAGGTGCGAGCACTAAACGTCGTAAGCGGCATTCTCATTAATTTTCAGGAAGACGTGAAATTCCCTCTCATTGGTATCGCCCTTCGTTAAATAGCTTCCAGCCTGTTTCACGCTTTTCGAACGTTGCACGTCCGATTCAACGATATTTAATTCGACGTTTCACGATTAATTTATGCCCATTTCCGTAGCTTAAACGTTTTAATAAGCTTACTAATATAACAATGAGGCCAAACCTTGGATATTATGTAAATAACCTTTGTAGATTTAAATCACGAAGAACCGACCGACCAAAATATAATTCAACTTACACACCGACACTACCTACTAATGTGATGAGATGATAATATAATTTCAAACAAATAGCAAAAAAGAAAACACGAGCAAAAAGCTGTTCAAAAATCTTACGTAACCTGCACAAATTAAAAAGCGTATGAATATTCATAATGTATCTGTAATGGCGTACTAAATATTAACGTCAACGCGACAAAAAAAGTTTGAGGGCAAAGGCGATAACCCAAGCGTGGTTTTTGTGGCTGGAGTGAGGTCACTGGGAGATTTACATTCAGCCAATAGACTGCCGCTCACAATTAATTTATGTTATAACTGATGGACTGTGACATAGATGTGTGTTAGTTATGTATCTGTTAATCTTCGCCGTGTCTGCTGCCCACCTAATATGAATATGAAATAGATAGTTAAGGAATCTAAATGTTATTGCAGAGTAATTATTTATGAAGCGACATACTACCAGTATTTAATGAAAAGTATCATTTCATAAAATAATAATTTGTTTTATTATTTTCCACAACTTGCTTTAGTCATGGTTGCGATGAGTCAACTTTCCTAAACTACTGGATTCTAAGGAAAATTCCTACCAAAAAAACATCGTCTTTGCCATTAAACAACACAATACCCACTCTAATGTGATTCCAATCACATAGTTCTACTATAACTCATTTCGTTTTATCAGTGCGTCGAACGAAGGTAGGAAACAATGGTATAACCTTGCGGGCTCGGCTCATCTGTCCGTCCGTTGGTCCGTGACAATTGTTGCTGAGCGTCCACGCTTATCACCTTATCTACCTTCCACTGTCGACCCTAAAAAGCACTGTTTAAATAGTCGCTAAGACAGCCCAACATTACCGACTACTTCAACTATACTTAAATACTTTAAGCAGATTCAAAGAAGTAATATTTTCACAGAATCACCCTAGTTCTTGCTAAGGAGTTTCCCGCCTGCTTTTCTGAGTAGAATCAACATTCCTAACTGGCGGCAATTATTATAATTATTGCTATAAATGCTTCTTGTAAGCCCAAATGAATAAAAATATTCTGAATGTGACGTTGAACCGTAATCGAATGGTACTGCGGTGGGTCTGGTTTGGGTAAACCCAGCTTTAGTAATATCGTCATGTCATGCCGGTTGAACGTCTTATATTTTGAGGTCGCCGATACTAGTCTAGTGCATGGAAATTAATGACCATGCAATCGTTGACCGTAAATTTCAAAGAATAGATGATGGACTGAAAGTATCCTTGTATCTAAGCTATTTCCAATGACAACACTGGAGCACCTATTTATCCAATATTATTATTGTAAAAATCTTACACCTCGGTCGCCTTACTTCAGTAAATGTAAATCTTCCAGATAAAACATCGCTTGCATAAACCATACAAACTGTAAAGGCAGAGACAACAAACACACGTGGCGATCTTGTTCATAACTCCGCATGATCCCCAGATGGTCCACTCCACTTCCGACAACCGAGGTCCTGCGCCCACGCCCTGGGGCGACGCCAATGTGAGATATACAAGTCGCGTCACACAGAAATAATGTCAAATGCTACCATTTTATAGCAGGAAATGTATTTAAATGTAAGCGATATATTCTGTACCACCTTTTGCACGACAGAAGAATACATTATTAGAGGCATCTTTCCAAATGTATTAAAAGTAGATAAGATATTGCAAAGAATGCGTTCAGTTTGTTATCTGTACAATCATTATCTTATTTCGCTCGTGCAATAATATTATAGATAAGCAGGTAAGCGGACAAGGGCGATAAAATAAATCTACATGACATTAAAAAGATGCAGTTGTAAAGCTAACGAACGGCATTGCATTCACAGACTAAGCGGGAAATGCTAACCTTTCGCCCACTCACAAACATCATAGAACATCTTTCTCTTTAATTCATAATAACAGACAAACACTTATAATATAAAGACTCCTTAAAGTAAATCAAAGTTTTATATTATAAATGCAGCAGTAAAGCCGTCGTCACACGCGACAGTCACGTTTGCATTTCGCATTCACAATGGCGCGTTGGGCGGGATGCGCCCAGCTACTTCCGACAACGGGGCCAACCCACGCACTGCCTGATACTAACGCTGTTTTATTCAGAAAATAACATCACAACTACTTCAAAAACAAGCAATAAAAACTAGGTCAAAGATTAATGGCAGAAAACTAAGAACTTCAGTTTTCCAATGGCTTTCAAATTTAATTTTTGAATGCAATCGGACTTTAATGCAGGTCTGAAGATTGAATAAAACTTATCGTCTAGTGCGAATTTTAAGTCTACAAAGGAAATAGGTCATTAATCATTATAGTGGCCGCAGGCTATGTTCTAGCAATAGGTCAGGTTTAGTTACAAGCTTAGGAATTGATGCAACGTTTCATACGACATTGTTGCTGTGTATGTGATTATACCATCAGATACTTTGCTTTGGAGACAAGTTTTTTTCACATCGAAATGTGTACTTTTATAATCTCTCTACTCAGACATCCGCCCTTCACCGATGGACATACGCTTCTATTATGTCTTTTGACCATTATTATACTTAAATCTCATGTATTACGATAGATACATAAATTCTTAAAGTCCGTCCTAAGGCACAGCGACAATATGAAAAAACATCCATAGATACTTCGGTACCTCAGGTAAATACACCCATCCCTTTGTTTTTGTCTTTACTCTAGGCAATAAACATTGAATAGGTGTTGTATAAGAATAGCCTCATAGTCCCAGATATTAATAGGGCACCTCATCTCTTCCCGTGGGCGAAATAGGCGATTAAGGAGTAATATCAGGTGATGAATAGAATCGTCCACCTACACATTGCGAACTCTCTGAAGACAGCGGAGGTCAATTAACAGTCGCTAAGTGTAAAACTAAAAACTAGATAGCATTAAATGATGGGTTAGGAAACTTGGCTAGCTCAAGAGCTTCAGACTAGTTTTTAATGCAAAATGGGCCGTAGCAACAGTTACAAATACGCTTAGATTAAGATAAGAAGGTGGTGTGTCAAAATTCAAACAATGAAAGAAAACAGCGATAACTTAAACGTTTCTATAGTTATGTTGTTATTCAATAAATTAACACTATTTATGAATACGCAAGTGGAACAATGGGGTAATTATTTAGTTATTATACATGTATATGGGAAATGATTGGTTTCACTTATGACTTGCTCTTTGTTAGTTGTTGCTTTTGTTCCAAGTTTTATGTAACGGTTAAGAAGCAATATCGCAAGTTGAGAGAACTTTAAGTTTTAATGTCTTTTATAAAGTATCAAGGTAACCAATTCTTGAAAGAAGTTTGAAGCCACTGTACGATAATTGTAGAGCTAAATTTAGAACCAATATTTACACCCTTTGTCCTGATCTAATAAGTGTTATCTTCTGTTAACATTAATTAATACAACCCATCAATTCCAGAGTCCATTATTATCACTGTCCTCAACATTAACATTTGGACGAAACCGCAAGCAAAATCAACTTTAGTTTAGTTAAACAAACACGAAATACAAAATAATAAGGTCAAACGTGTGAAAATATTCCCATGGGTACCTATGCAACCCCTACCGATTATAATGCGGGCCAACCTACACAATTATAGCGATCTACTCATACTCATAACAGACCGTATTAAAGCTTTCTTTTATTAATATTACCTAATGCAACAAGGACTGTGACGTAAGCAATACTGCTCATGGTACGATGGTAATGGGATATACAGAACCAGTGTAATGACATCATACGATAAACAATGACTACTAAGTATAGTTGGTAGTAAAATAGTACTCAATAAAAGAGTTATGAACAAAACTATAGTCCGGACATAATAGGTTCTTCCAAGTGATTCTTTTGTGAGTAATGTAGGAGTTGGAGCCAGTAATTGGTAGCGTGCCACGTACTTATAAAGTCAACGTGGGAAAATCTCCAGCGATAGAGAAAAGCATGGGAAACATATCGAGTTAGAATGTATAACATTCAAATCAATAAAACCATTAGTTTTAAGATTCGAATTTATTTTCTCAAATATAAATACATTAGTATTTGTATTGCAAATTTCATACTGAAAACCTTTATTTAGATACTTAAGAACTGGCTCGTTTTGGCCCTGATCTGTATAGCTGCAATATTTGTCTTGCTGAAAAGAAACGTCTGTGGACTATGAGACGATATCCCTATTAGATAAGTCCACACTTGCATACCTGGACATAAGTTTTTCTTATTTTTTTTCAAAAAGTGTGTGTCGATCATCACATGATTTAATAGATCGCAATATTAACCGGTATTCCTGTTACACTTTTAATTAAAATGGGCGATTTTATAGTAAGAATACCTGAAGATGCAACAGCTGTACAATTAAACACATCAGCCGTTACGGCTATGGAATCTATCGTTTGTTTGGCGGCAGCCGACTCAGCAGGATCTCGATTAAGAAACGACACAATATCCGAGCGCCGTGTCTAATCATTTTGCCTTTATGATCTTCTCTTTGAAAGTCCAATCCAGAAGAAGGTCCTCTCAGTCTCTACGTAAAGAATTTTGTAATGAAAAGGACGTCGGTGATAATACAAAATAACTAGAATACATTTTATACGTAAGAATATTTAATATAATTTACCTTGCCATAATTTGTGATCCAAAAATAAACACGATATTAACCACTACAGCAAATATAGTCAAGGTTTGTCTTAAAAGTGCGTTGCGAGTGCACGAATGTATTAAATGAATACAGTGACCAGTAATGTCTGCACAATAAGGTGCTAATTCGGAAGTGGCAAGTTATCGTTTAAACACAGTTCATTAACATGGGTCTGGAAGCAAGGTCATTCAGTACTTATAAGCGATGTTATTTCATGTCGCGGTGACGTGCACAATTTGCTAATTGTCAATCTTCCTTAAAAGTCTTCACGTGTTCTGAGCCGAATTCATTTTTGAATTCTAGAACGTGAAACTATTGCGTTTGAGTTAGAAAGATTTTAGGATTTGTTAGGGCAAATTTTGTTTTCCGTTCAATTGTTAGCAGAGAACAAGCTTGTTGTACTGCAAATGTTTGTGGCTGGAACATTGATATAAGTGGTATACCAATTGAAACCGCGTAAAGTGTCTAACGTATTCAAGTGTATTATTATGGTTGGCAATTCTCCAAGTTTAATTTTAGCCATTATTCCATTTAAAATTAATAATTGTGGAATAACATTCGACTTTGTGTAAAAAGTTTCAATAAAGCGACGATGTTGAAGTTTCTCATCAATTTTGTCGAAGAAGAGGCGAAAAGACCATCTGTTGTGCCGTTGACGTGACTTAGTTTGTAGAAGAACGACAGGTGGCGTTGCATCGCGCTGTAACCACCCAAATACGGCGTGACTTATGTATTGAACCTTGAACGGTTCGATATGATGTTGAAGTTGAATCGCAAATTATGACACGTAAACATTCGATAGAAAACCATGCAAGTAACACTAATTAATAGAACACAAAAGTGTATTGTGTTACCGCGATAACAACAAATAAATAGGTCGATATAACAACATGTTTATGCGTTAATCTACATTCAAACGTACGCAGTGCATACAAGATCATAATTTTAAATAGCAACACATGATATGATAAGATACACCTATAAATGCTAGTGGATGAAGGCTAGTGGAGCGTTTTGTATTTCCAATTTTTATTATATCACTGTGATAACACGTCACCGTCGTCTTATTATCGACCTTGTGGTAAAAGGTTTTGAGTGCAAATTTCTGTATCACGGAAGGTGAATCACAACAAGGTCAAATGAATAGGTAATTATCAAATTTTATGATAATTACTTTAAAGTCTTAACGACCTCTACTGAACCGCCAGAATTGTCTGGAAAATGTTCTCACTTTTGGACGTAGGGCATAATTTTTTTATTCTGTGCGTAGGGTTGGATTTTAAAATGTTTTACATGCTGGATTTCTATTGAATGCGTGACGTAACAAAAGCAATTTTAGTTTGGATAATAGATTTAGCTAGGTCCAACTCGAGGAGCTGTTTCAATTAGTTTTTTCTTCGGCGGTGCTGTGGTACTTTAAATAATTTATTGGCTATGTATCTAAACGAATATAAATGAGCAATAGAGTAGACATTTTTTGTAAAAGTTATTTCGTAAAACATCGCGGGTCTATAACCTATATGTTTTGTAGTTTATTTTAAATTAGGCTATTGTTATGTTAATATAAGTAAGACTCAAATGCAGCGCTGAAACGACCAACTGAAAGATATGATATTGGAAAAGTAGATATCCATTTTACACCCTTCAATTGGTGGAACAAGAAAAACCCATGACAACAAGTTGGTTTTGCGAATGAAGAGGAATGTCGAGGATAGACAGACAGCATCCACCAACACCAACATCATACTGCTGACACCAATCTTACAAGTGTAGTGATTATGGCAATAGTAGTCAACATCAGAAATAAATGATGATTGCTCACTATCAAAATAGGGTTACGTGATTATGATTAAAAACTTTCTAATTAAGTAAGTATTCTTTTGTAAACAAACAATGATAGAGAAGTGAACTCTTTAAATAATAATATCATGATACGTTTAGACAAACAATTACTTAACTCACGAGATAATTAAGTACTTAATTAATTTTGAAATACCAAAATATTCATCGACTTTTGCTGTTGACTGTACACCTATATTACTTGGCAATTGGCATAGATCGATTATTTTTCTGGGAAACAATTAACTTAAACAAATGTACATTTTATGGCCTGATTCGTGTCAACTTTTGTTAATTAAACTTAATTCAGTTAATTATACCTAATTCAATGGTACATCTTAGTATCTACGTAGGTAGTAGGTGCAGGTCAGTCGTATGTATGTAGGTGACGGTACTTATTCATCTAAGTCAATTTTATTCATTGAGGTTACGTAAGCCGCAAGTGAGTTAAAAATAAAAGATATTGTAGGTACGGCATGTTTTTCTTGATGCTTCATGTTAAAATTTCATGAAGCATCTGTTTTCAATCACAAATCTGTTGCTTTCTTTGTATCTGTGTCATTTATTTGAATCTTTTAGAACATTTTTCCTACTAACTGATAGTTGAACGCAATTCAATTTATTTGTTAAGTACTTACTTGAATAAAATCATTTGCCGGGATCAGCTAATATTGGCGATCTTAAAATTGTCTCTAGACAGATTTTATTGCTTCTGACTGTAGGTACTGATGTTATCATTCATGTAGACTGAATTTGTTTTCATGCAGCTTTTAATCAATAGATAAGCCGTATTATGTCTCAGTTAATTAATTTTAATCTGCACAATACTTACGCAAATATAAAAACAATACCTCATGTAAGTACCTACTGTCAGCATCACCGGAATACTATACCAATGAAATAATTATGTAATTCTAATATATTTATCATAATAATCAACAATGTTGTTCTGCTATTGCGAGGTCTTATCTATAATTAGATAAATGAAATAATTTAGCAATTTAAATAATAACGGTGTGTACGTACTAAGTAGGTACGTCACCAGCCACGACCAAAACATTACCTTTTTTGTGTGCTCAGTCAGATAATATTATCCGCAACCACAATCAGGGTTACCAACCGTCCTATTTTCAATTGGACGGTTATGAGGCTCGCCAGACGCGGACGATCGGGAAATGTCCGGTTAATTCAATGGAGGCAGGTATCGTTCAAAGATAAAAAATACAAAGCAATTTCCTCAAAAAGGGCCCTTCAGTAAATGTATAGCCAGGAAGTCGAAAGGAAGACTTCTTTTCACGTTCGCTGCTCAGCGTGTCCAGTCGATTACAAAACAAGTTTCAAAATAATGGCAACCCTAGTTATAATAATATACGCGCCGATACTGCGACTCGCGAGCCAGCGCGTACGCATAATGGAGTTAGGGGATTATTTTTTTAATCCAATTATACAGTAAGATCTCAAAATAAATGGCAGTAGCAATAAATACGTCGTGACCGACAAATAGTGGCCTACATCACTAGGATAAAACTAGACGGGTTTATTGAAAAGGCTAATATCTATCTACTGTTATTACTGTTTATATTCACGCTATAATATAGCGTGTATCTACTTCTATTTACATAGTACTTCATTTTATTTACAGTATACCAGCAGGACAGTAGGTCGTATAAAAATTGGTCCATTAGGCTGAAATCTTAACTCCTGCTCCAAAAACATACAAGTCCCGAAGCTATCGTGTAAACTAGGCCTTATTGTTGAAAGCTGCAGAAGTGTAGATGTAATTTTGATATGTTTATAAAGCCTACAAATGATCATAAGCAGTGACTTTCGGTCGATTAAAACCACAACAATGACTCACTTCAATATCAAGGATTTGACTTATTCATACTTCCCGCGCGAAAGATCTAACGAGATACAATACACATCTTTGATAATCGGTATCATAATTAATCTATTAATTTAATAGTCATGAAGGGGAAAGTTTTGTTTGTTACAACATAAGTACGTGACACATAGCCACCACCATCTGAACCACTTAGATGAATCACATAGAGCCTATTATACTGTCCAGATTGTCAAAGGGTAAATAATATGAAATGAAGTCCTACTAAGGATCTGTAGAATTTTAATATCGATTCCATGTATACCATATTACCCGACTAATCCGTTAACTATTTCGTCTATTGTTTATTTATTATCACTTAGTAACACCATGGAGCTCGCTTTGTTAATTTTGTACTGCATTAGGCCAACTTGAAAGCTAATTGAATCCTGTTAAGCATTTCATTGTTATCCGTAACACTTAATGAGAGATTAAACAAAACATCCTTTGTAAGATTCGACTTCGAATCTTGTTCAAGAATATCAAATAATGAAATCACATTCTGGATAATTCTGGTAGCATCACAGGACTGAATTCCTGTGGGTGACCCAAGCTATAAAAAATATAATTTACTATAGTGAAGGTTTCATACCAATCTGAAGAGCCATTTAGCGTGAATTCCTAACAACTTTTTCCTCTATAATCTTATAAAAACACAAAAAGTTCGCAGTTACGTTACAGTAATTTATGAAGAGGCAAGCAACTTTAATAAGCTCAAAAAAAAGTTCTTTAGGTATACCAGGTATCAATGTAAATAAGTTATATCCAATTTAGACCAAATTTTCTTAATCAAATTAAGTTTGGCAGCCAAACCAAATCTAAAAGTATCTGTCTCCATTCACCAAGCAATAATGCTCAGCTAGAAATCGTTACAAATTCGACAACTTAATAAGTTGTCGAACAAAAGTTACTAATATTATAAAAAACCCGGTCACATAAGAAACCGTAAGACAATCTACTAGCATTCCATACGCGCCTAGCAACGCAACGCAAGTAATAGCTAATGAATGACACGCAAGGAATAACTCGGACGAATTTAATACACCTCGTATGTTAATGAATGATCATCAATAATTTGGTATACATAAAATAGTCGTATAACACATCACGGACGCAGAGGAAGGAGTGCGACCTTTCACTTTCTCTAGAGAAGTATGCGACCGCTCAGGTTTTTGCAATGTCAAAATATAAAAAAATGTTCATAAAAATGCCGTAAGCTAAGAAACTTGATAAAAAATGAGACGTGTATCACTTTACGACGACCTCCGATACTATGATATTTGCAGGACCAGGCGATGCGACTTGCTCAGTGCCGATATTATGACCTAATAAAGAAGTGGGACTTTACTCAACACTTGGTGGATATGGACCAAATAGAAGTACTATGATATTACAAAAAAAATTCAACACATGTGACTTATAAATCAGTAAGTGTCTAATACCACTTCTTTCTGTCCTCCGTGCATATTATAATAAAATTCTCCACACGTGATTAAAAACAAATCACATGATCACGTTCCAATATAAAGCTAGTCACATACTTGTAAGGAACAATCGCATCCCAAACGATTAATTTACTTTTCTTCCTGTCACGATAATTGACAGGACTTCACAACGCATACAATAACAAATATATAATTAGAAGGAAAATAGCGGTAAATAATTAACTATTCTTATTGCAGTGGCATCTTTTCTGTGTTATTTCAGACACGTCGCGTCATTATGAAGGCAAGATCGAATAATTGACTCAAACAATCGGTTACTTCTTAAGTGCTTTTTGTCGTAACGCGCGAGTTAAGACGTTTTAAAAGGGAATTAGTACGCAACATTTGTAGAGTACGGTTCCAAAACACATATGGAGAGACAAATTCCCGGGTTTGTTTATTTTAGGACGGCTCTGTCACTAAACGCGTGTCAAAGAACGTTCCCTCAGTTCCGCGCCTGTCGACATCCTGAAACTATTAATTCAACCTTCCACCCATAAATCAGCCGCGACGAGCGATGAAAATAATTTATTCCCAACTAACCAACAATTTATAGGGCGTAAAGTGTTAACAGCTTCTTTAATATTTCCACATTTCTAGTAACTAAGCAATGGAGGTAAAGTTTAAGTGCTATCATAATAATAGCTTCCGGCATTTATCTACTCAAGGATTAAGATACAACCCTCATCTCGGTTTTAAATAAACGCGGATACAAAAGTAGGTCAGCGTTCATTAAAAAAATGATCAATTTTGAGGTTTACCCTACCTTTGTGGTGTTTCATTATGATGTCGTTTTCTTGCATACAGAAGTTTTTCTTACAATTAGTCGGTAGGTACTATTGTCGTGACAAGACTTAATTGAAAGTTACGTTTATGTGCGTCAATGGAAAAGTGAAATCAAAGGCGCTTGAGACGTGTTAAGTACAAAATAGAGCATATTGTTTCCTAACATGAGTTATCAAACACAATAGGTTACATAACGAAGCTTCAAGTAAGGGCAAAGGGTGGAGACCAGACAGTATTGTATGAAAATAAAGTCATTAGTAAGTATAACTTAACAGATGCTTTAATAAATACATACATAAACTCACGCCTTTTTCCCATAGGGGTAGGCAGAAACTATAGCACGCCACATGCTACGATCCTTATACTGTTTTCGCTTCATCCACATTCATAATCTTGTCATACACGCACGCCGGTTGAGAGTACTACGCACCTGTGCATTGTTAAGAACATCATCGATAACAACAATAATACATTTAATTATAATCTACATTAAGCCTATCCTCGCAATAAGTGAACGTAAAGCTATTTACTTTATAGTGAAAAAATAGCACACCCGTCTGACGTAGTAAACACTAACGTTGATAAAAAACTTGATAACGTTGCTGGAAACGGACTGGTTTAACAACAAACCAGTGAACAAAGGTCAATACATTGTGTTATAGTGTTAGATTCAATCGAGCACTAGAAAAACATCCAACCGGACGCACGAGAAGACCGACTCTAAAGCCTAGTACAGATTACACTAGTTTATTATTCGAGTGGCGGATACTCTACCACCAACTATACCCCGGACTGGCTACAATGTACCGGAAATAGTACGAAAGAAAATGCATAGCACTTTCCATTGTAACATCCGACACTTTTAAGGTAGGATCTTATTTCTATTCCAGAAACATCTTGAGGACGGTATCGGATTTCTTCAGCGTTCAAATCAACATGCCCGACTAAGTTAATAAAATATTGGCTAAAAGCTTTCAACACATCATTCTGAACTAGGCTTAAATCCTTTCGAAGAAACAAATGCGACTCGAAGAATTTACTTTCACTGAGGTGTTACGAGTCGTACCTCGGTCGCGGATCCATAATCCAAAGAGATAACACAAAGCAACAGGGGACATAACACTGCGCTTGGACTGTCTTGCGGGGCACGACCTAGATCAAAAGGCCCTGTACCACGACACCATCGAAATTACGCGACAAGGAAATAAAGTTCAAAAAGTCGACGAAATTGATTAAACAATGATAAGAATCAACAGAAAATGGACACATTGGTAATGAAATCCCACGACAGTGTAGTGGACAACCAGGTTTAAAATGTTTCATAAAGGACATGGACAAAAAAGTACATTCTATATACTTATACATAGTAAATAATATTGTAAAATAGAAATAGAAAAATGAATTAATACGTAGTTTTTAGCCTCTCTGAACTTGTCAATTTTTATTACAAAATAATAAGTAATGCAAGATGAATTCAAAGTACCGTTTGTCAACGTCCGCCATAATGTACCATAGAGAAAGATAAAAAATAATAATGGACGTTCCAAACCACTCTTACTACTTGTAAACATGTGTGATATGGATGACAAATGCTCTTATTAGGAACATTTTACTCATACGAAACTATCTTCATTGGTAATTGTTGCATTTAATAAAATTATCTTATCATAATTTATGTTGATGCGTAAGATAGTTTCTTTTTAATATTTCAGACAAAATAAAATACTTAAAACGGAACGCGTTTACTTGTTTGACAGTGTGTTTTTGTCTATGTCAAATGTCAATGTAATGCCATATGTCATTTCATTGCAGATTCTTCATTGCGTTACTGTTTGAATTTTTGCGATTATTTTCTCAATTTGACCCCCGCTTATCTACTGACTGATACCTTCTACCACTCAATTACCTTGCTATTAACACTGGACTCTGATTTACATAGCGTTTCGGATTTGTTTTGTGGATAATTATGAAGTGCATGCATCAACTGCGGAATAGCCATGCAAAGGTTGCAGAGACATCGCATATCCTCGCTTTCTGCACACCATCAAACATGATTTTCGCGTTGGATAACCAATGCTCAACCACAGGTATGAAGTTGGAGTAGAAAAAACTGAATCTGATTTATTTTCATTTGTTTTCTCTAATTAATAAATAATTATTTATACCTTATCTCGTTTTATTTTGTGTTTTCCTTGTTAATTGGTAATTAAACTATAAAAATATAGATAAGGATAACCTGTAAAAATGTATTACATGTTACATTATAATTCTATACACTTATTGCCAGCGATCTGATTAAAGGCTTAGTGAAACTATTTACGTCTAGTCTGTAGTAATGACGAGTTCTATGAGTTTTTTATTTATAGCAATTTAATGTGCCAATATTCACGAATATAAAACACAAAAAATCATTGGTGTACAATAAATTCGATAACTATGCCGACGCCCATACAGAAATTGGCCATGTCCTTTATTTAATTATAATAACTTATGTAAGTTCCTTCAATCTTCAGATGAAATGACCAAATGTAAATAAACAGTAAGTACTTGTTTCTGTTGAAAACATGATAACGTAAGCTTGAGTTCAAGGTTAATTATTCGCAATGCAAGATAAATTAACTGGATACATTATTCAGGAGTAGGTAACAAATGTTTTAATATCTAATTGGTTGCTAGAAATCACTGGGAGTACACCTGAAACACTGAATAAGTAACGGATTGAAATTTAACTGTTCAATCAAAATGTATTCACCATCGAGATAAATACGACACGACGACACGTTTGGTGCAGTGGCTGAGCGACCGGCTTCTGCGCTACGGGTCGTGGGTTCGATTCCCGCACGGAACAAATATTTGTATGGCCTACAGATAGTTGTTCCGGGTCTGGATGTTTGTGCATGTGAAGATTTGTGTTTGTAAACGCACCCACGATACAGGAGAAATCCTAGTGTGGGGCAATGGTTTAAAAATAATAAAAAATACTACCATATACACATCAATGGCATTCACAAAATTATGTTTGATGAAATTAATAAAAAGGTTGTTAAATTTTATTTATTTGATTTTTCATACAACAATATTCTGTTAAGTACCTACTCGCGATAGACATAAAATAATTCTATGACTTAGTGATAAAATAATAATTAAATATGACTCGACTATTACCAAGAAAATGTTATGAGCAGCAAAGTAAGAAAACTCATATACATACTTAAATTGTTAAAGGGGAGGTCTTATAAAATTGCGTTACTGTGAATTCCAAAAATAACTGCGTAGTGATACACTCAATTTTATTTCTCGGTATTTTCGTCGAAAACTGTTCTTGAATCTTTTCTTAAGAATCATTATGGTAAGACAGACAAATAAGCCTTTTGTGGTAGGAATACGAGTGAACTTAGGAGATGAAAGACATAGGTGAAGTATTATGGCGCTGATCAACAAATGAGAAGATTTCAACAAGTTGTCACAAGTGTACTACAATCTTGTTGGCAAGACAAAAATAATTGAAGTTCTTTCCAAATGAGCCTTTGTTCGCGGCGCTAACTTACTTAGTTTATTAATTAACTTGTTCGCGATCTGGACTGCTTACTGTTTTAACTGGGATCCAGCTTCGGCGTACTCTATACCCTGCTTTATTATTATTTCATATCTATGTTCTTTAACTAAGTTAGTTTTATAGTCTTATGTCTAAAATGTATTAAATTTATGCGTTGTTGTTCTTAACTTCATCTGTATTTAACACAAACTATGAACATACATACATGCCATTCTGGTTCATCGTTTTCCGTTTAATTAAATCTTGTTCCAATGTAATGAAATGAAATGCGAAATGAAGTGAAATGAAAAATGGAAATGCGTTCCTTGCGAAGTATGTGCGGTGTAACTTTGAATGATAGATTGAGAAATGAAGAGATTAGACAAAGTTGCGGTTTAAAAGATGATGTAGTGACAAAAATTGAAAGGAGTATGCTTAGGTGGTTTGGCCATGTTGAGAGAATGAGTGAACGGCAATTAACAAAAGGAATTTATAAGGCGGATGTTAATGGGAACGCCGGTAGAGGACGTCCTAGAAGGACATACATCGATGTTATTGGTGATGTTCTTCACAAAGGTCAGGTGCGTAGTACTCTCAACCGGCGTGCGTGTATGACAAGATGTATGAATGTGGATGAAGCGAAAGGGGTATGTAAGAGTCGTAGCATGTGACGTTCTATAGTTTCTGCCTACCCCCATGGGAAAAAGGCGTGAGTTTATGTATGTATGTATGTTCCAATGTATTCATCACCCATATAATAAACCCATTACTTATCTCAACTATTTGCTTTTGCCACAAAAATAGAATTTACCACAAGCCAACTTGTCAAAAACCAACTTGCAGGATGACAGACGTACGACAGCTAACGGTCTACAAAAACCCATTTTTATGCCGTAAAAAATACCGTAATAACGTCTTGACACTGCCAATATTTCACGTAAGATTTACTACAATCACGTTCCTTTAAATAGACGAGCAAATGTCAACTTTTCAATCATAGGGGGGTGAGAAAACCGAGGGGTTCATCAAACCCTGACGCCGCGAAAGTTAAAGCTTCCATTTAAAAATAACAAATAAAATATAACTGTCAAACAATCAATGGACCGAAATAGAATGCAATTTCGGCTGTAAGATATAAATAGGGACCGTTAGGTTACCAAGGGTGAAAATAGCTCCGCTCGTTAGTTTAAATATTTTAAAAATAAAACAAGAGTTAGAAGGAAGAGATAACTTACTTACGAGTATCTTGTTAACAAGTATCGTTTTAGTTTTTTTTTTCTTTAAAAATACTTCAACATTTTTTCTTTTTTAGCTAAGTTATTAAATATCAGTTATTATTACAAGGAAATGATGGGAGACGTAAGACTAAAAACTTCGGAAGTCCCAACTTTCAGATACATTCAAGAACTATCTTACAAAAGTAAAAAATATGGCTGACATTATCGAAATTCTTACAATAAAATAAAGTTGGTACAAAGTGGCCAGTAATTCCGGGAAATATCAGGAGGGTGGCAGACTGAAGAGGGATGGATGAATAGAATATTGATTAATATCATCGTTGCTGTTAAAATTTTATAACACCACTTATCGTTAAATGTATCGAATGGGTCAATTTGAACTCTAATCATATTTTAGGGTGCCGATACAACATGCAAATGTTACTAGAGCTAGCTAGCTACCGAGCTAGGATAGCAGTGACGTCATAAGTGTAAAATGCTCCCTCCAAACACATCTCGGACTGCAAAACGATCTTAGCCAATGATGTGATACCTGCGTTATTTTTGAGGGATTTCGTGGCATTCTGTTCCTTAACTTTTTAAGGAATTTTCAACACATTCGAATGTGTTTAGAACCAAATATTAATGAAGAAAGGGAAATAAAACGAATCTCGAATGAATTCATCATAATAATTATGCAAATTAGTTCCATAAGCGAGTCTTTAATTTGTATGTAAATATTTGATGAACTAAGAAATAAATAGACACCGGTTAAATTAACACGCTTATTAATAGCGTTAAACTCTTGTGTGTTTGAATAAATACGGATCTAAGAAGTTTTAAGTTGGAATTAACGAAATATTAATTAAAGAAAATTATCTCTTACTTAACATAACATAGCATCACTTTAAGTTCCATATAATAGGGGGCGAGCCTATTGCCACCAACCGGGCACAAATACAAACTCCGTCCCGCTACTGAAGAATTCCACACGGAAAAATCCAACAACACTGCCCGACCTGGGGTTCGAACCCATGACCTCACGATCAGCAGTCGCGCTTGCTACCACTAGACCAACGAGGCAGTTACTTCAACTGATAGTCATAAAAGCTTTATTTAAATGATTTAAGGGAGCCGTTAAATAAAAAAAAATTAGACTAATAAGAATACTAAATCGGGTCTAATCGCGTAGATTTATAAGGCAGTCTACCCGTGACCACGGCCGGTGAAATTCGGTCGAAACGTCGGGATAAATAAGGTATTTTTCTGCCTTATAAAATTTTCTACGCGATTAGACCCGATTTAGTATTTTTATCATGTGTACTAATCGCGAAAGTTTGATAACATTTAGACTAATAAGTACTACATATATTTTCTTTACATGTATTTGGCAAACAAGAGCGAGAACGAATTGAACAAGTCAAATATCAATATACAATATAACTTTCTGTGATTTTCGTCGTGTCAATGTCAAACAAAACCATCCTGAATGCGCTCAATTGATCTCAGCGAGTATGACAAACATTTAGAAGGCTCAGATTTAGATAAAGCCTAAATACAATTATTGTGTTTAATCTTAGACTGTTTACAGCTCGTATATTTAGTAATATACGAATTATACGAACTGCCTCTTTGATCTAGTGGTGTATATGCGCTCAATTGATCTCAGTAAGTTTGACAAACATTTCAAAGGTTGAGATTCAGATAAAGTCTAAATACAATTATTGTGTTCAAGCTTAGGCTGCTAACACATCGTGTTATACAAGGTTAGTCGGAAAGGGGGTACTAAGCCGAAAGGGTGTTAAAGTACCTATAATAAGGGATAACTTTTGTTCTACAACTTTCCCCAAAACTCGATATTTTATAAGAAATAGCTTTTCAAAGATTTCGTAAAAATATGCTAAAATCTATCTGTCTATGCTATGATCAGCTGTTTTTACAATTTAGGTCATATTTGGGGTCACGGATTAGAAAATTAATTTTCTGAATTCATAACTAAAGCAGGAATGGTTTTTTTTTAACTAAAATAAAAATCTTTATACATGCAAATAAAAATTATAGAATTTTGAAATTTTAACACTTGCTTTAAAACAGTCATCAGTGATACTTTAGGTGGCCCGCGGCTTAGTACCTCTTTCCGACTAACCTTGTATTTAGTAATATACGAACTGCCTCTTTGGTCTAGTGGTGGCAAGCGCGACTGCTAATCGTGAAGTCAAAGCAAAGCGTGAGGCCGTAAGGGCAAAGTGGTCTTGGGATTTTCCGTGTGGAGTTCCTCAATCGCTGCCCGAAGTTTAGACTTGTGCCCGGTTGATGACAATAGGCACGCCCCCTAGGATCTTAAAAATTTAACAGCGAAATGATGGTGTTACTATGCACCTCTGCCCAACCCTTCGAGGAATACAGACGTGATGTTATCTATACTAATATTATAAAGAGAAAAGATTTGTATTTTTGTATGTAACGAATAAACTTAAAAACTACTGGACCGATTTCCAAAATTCTTTTGCCATTAGAAAGCTACATTATCACCGAGTAACAAAGGCTACGGGCGGGGCCGTGAGGACACACCTAGTACTTAATAATAGGAACTACAAAGTCTTTGATAGCGTTATCTATAATATAAATAACTTGTCTTCTGTACAAACGATCTGATACTTTACGCAACCAGCTGTCGTACTAAAAATACTCTCTAACCATTTATTATAAAGGGTGGAGTAGACCTTACATATTGTATTGTGGTATGTCGTACTAATCAGAACTCCATGACGACTGCTTTCTTATACAAGGTTAGTCGGAAAGGGGGTACTAAGCCGAAAGGGTGTTAAAGTACCCATAATAAGGGATAACTTTTGTTCTACAACTTTCCCCAAAACTCGATAGTATAAGAGAAATAGCTTTTCAAAGATTTCGTAAAAAATATTCTAATATCTATCTGTCCATAGCTATGACCAGCTGTTTTTACAATTTAGGTAAAATTAACTTTCTGAATTCATAACTAAAGCAGGTATGTTTTTTTTTGAAAAAACTAAAATAAATATCTTTTTGCATGCAAATAAAAATTGTCGAATTTTGAAATATCAACACTTGCTTTAAAATCAGTGATACTTTAGGTGGCCCGCGGCTTAGTACCCCCTTTTCCGATTAACCTTATAAATATCCCCTTCAGATACAGCATGATTCGATTGAGTAACTTTATGGTTCATTCGAATTCAATGTAGCAATCGTATTTTGATTACGTTGCGAAATTTTTTTTTGATATGAAAACTTTTAACTTTTTAAGTAAATGTGCTATTTAAGTAACTTTGTGGTTTTAATTATTCATTTAACTGATTAATTCACGAATTAATCAGTGAAACGTGTGTGATGGACAAGTATTGCGATATCATTTATTGAAAGAATGTGCGTAGTTTTCATAGCATTATTATAACATAACATCACGCCTGTATTCCCCAAAGGATTGGGCAGAGGTGTATAGGAACACCCTCATTTCGCCGATTTGTTTAAGTCCTATGTAATAGGGGGCGAAGTTACTGCCATCAATCGGGCACAAATCCAAACTGCAGACTGCTACTGAGGAATTCCACACGGAAAAGCCAATAACACTTTGCCCGACCTGGGTAGCGAACCCAGGACCTCACGAATCAGTAGTCGCTCGCCACCACTATAACAACGAGGCAGCATTACTTATTACTTAAGTACAATAAGTACTAGGTAGTTGGGATGTAATTTTCATCGAGATATTTGATTGAAATCCGAAACTAACATGTAATTTTTGCAATGTTTGCGAGCGAACATTATTTGTAGGTTTGTGTGCGTTGAACAGTTTATCTTCTCAGTTACAGGTTACCTATTAAATAATTAATTAACATTCTAGCTATTAAGTCACTAGTAAACTAGTAATTACATAACGTATTTATATTAATTTATGTTTGACTATATAACTAATGTGCTAAGATGAAGCAAGCATTAGTTTTTAATGAAATTTCGCACAGCAAATGATTGACGTAGAATCACAGAAACGGTACAGGTATTATGTATAGTTATTTAGTTATCACCATTTTTTTAACTAAACACAGGAAAACCATCCATTAAAATTTACAATAATTCGAATTATAAACTACTAGAGACCCGCCCCGGCTTCGCACGGGTGCAATGTAGATACTAATGTGGGGCATATAAACCTTCCTCTTGAATCACTCTATCTATTGCTGAAAACTGCATTAAAATCCGTTGCGTAGTTTAAAAGATCTAAGCGTACAGACAGCGGGAGCGACTTTGTTTTATACTACCTATGTAAAGATTTTTTAAATCGAATTTAGTGAACGTTTCAAATTTGTCGTATATCCTATGCATAAGAGCCAACAAGAAACTACACGGCTTAGTTATTCGATCTAGCAAGGTTCATGTTGATATTACTAATACCTGAATATAAGTTTAAACCTTTTTATTCACATGAAAGCGATACCTAAAAGTACTGTAAAAAGTTCTTTATTTTGGACAACTTAATGTTTTTTTTTCTATTGAGTGGATTTCTGTATTTTAAAGCAAATAGGTTAAAAATAATAATACAATAAGCATTATTTACTCAAATAATATTGGGAAATGCACTGTAAACTGTAATTAATTAAATAATGTACCGAATGCTTCCAGAATACAAGACGCTTGAGATAGTACACGCAATGATATAACAGACTTCTATCTAACATCAAACCATTAACAGAATATATGATTGTATGTTAATGTACTTTCAAACCTACGAAATTATGTTTCCAAGTTATTTTACGAAATAAAAACTTCTCAACCGGTATTTTCCAACTGGTGGATTATCTAATTTCGCCGAAAATTTCAAAGCTAAGTATTTAGTAAGAAGCCCGACCCCCCAAAAGAGAAGGTTCCTATGGCGCGCCCCCAGCGAGGGTTAATGAATTGGTTTCCCTTTTCTATTATTAGTCTTAGATACTTTTAGACGAGACTAATTTAAAGGAAGAAATGGATGTCGTGTGGCGTTCATTGACATATCCGCTGCAATCTGTCTGATACCTACTTACTTTCCTTTAGAATACTTTCGCTAAACTAAGGATCGAATCTGCAGAGATTAGACACGACTCTGCTTAATTTAATTTTGTCTGTACATGGTTAACACTTTAATCGTTTTACAAACAAAATATTTTGCACATGACTAAGACACAGTGAACATCGTTTGCGTTGCTCATGCAAAATCATAATAACAATGATATGCTTTGATTGAAAACAGTACTTGGTAACTTGCGATGCAAATCAGATATAAAATTTTCTAATTCACCAAAAGGGTTATCGCGGTCGAAAACCCTAAAAAGGTACGCGCTCAAAAATTCTAATAGGATTTAAACGAGGTAAAGACATTTGCATAGTTCAATATCAGTTCACGGAATTCTCAATAACAACAGGGCTCGATTAACCCTCAGGTTATGTTTTGTTTCTTAATCAAAGCTTATTCCAAGTAACCTGCCCGTCCGGGAAATTCGTAGAAACTGTCTCCCATTTTGTTCGTGTTAACTAAATAGTTTGTTCTGAACCGGCTTTAAATCTGTTCAAATTTCGTCTCTGACACTCTTTTTGCGACATTAATTAACCGACTTCGTTTATAAGTAGAGTTAGGCATTAACGACGCTGTGTTGGGCGTTGTGCCAGCAATCTTAGAGTGAAGATCTTACTCCATGTTCGCTATTTATTGCAATTATTCGCGAATCCTTAGAACGCTCCCCTCTGAACTTGAATGGACTGTTACAATAATTCTGTCAAAACTCCGCTCCACTGTATTTGGTAGGGTCGTTTGCCTCCAAATTGTTAGGCAAGATTAGTTCTAATATGCTGCGATATCACTTAGCTGAAAACTACTTCAAATTGAGAGAGCAAACATAGGATTACATTAATTAGAATAGCAATTACTATACGTATGTAAATACCTAATTATCTATGTAAGTAATCACATTAACGCTACTAACATAACAATTTTAGCGTACATGTTTGATAGTAAATTAAATTACAAGCCTACATCAAAGTACATCCTGTTGTTTATTAAGTATTAAAACTCATTGAATTACGATTTTTTTAAATTATAGTTCTATAATAGTACAAGAACATCATTATTCACGTTAGCCTAATTGCTTTTAAAGGCTATTGTGCACAAGTGAACGGTGGCAAGTTGGCAACATTAAGTACAGTTCGTACATTTTTGCAACTACCAACACTGAACTTTTTGACAGATGACATTAAGTGAATAAATATTACCAGCAGAAAAAAACTACGAAGTTCAACGACCCCAAATACGGTAAAAGGTTGACTAAAAAGTATTTCACCCTACTGAAGTGGATAGTTACCTATGTGTCAGTTTCAACGACCGATATACGTTGAGACGTAGCGGATGATCGATGTCCCCCCTCGCGGTTGCCATGGCTAAGGAATCGGGAGGGTGTGGTAGATCTTTTAATATAGCTAGTTAGATAGTAACAAAAACAAACAAAGCCGGGTGGTCCGATGTCCGCTGCCGGCTAGTTATACGCTTACGTAAGAGTAGAGTATTTCCCTCATTGTTCACGACTAACTTCGTGGATTAAGTACTTAAACAGCAGTTTGAGATATCCAATTTTCATGTTCACTTAGCTGGTTCATTAATATCTCTTCCTAAACATTATTGAGTCTAAAAATTTATTAGGTGTCTGTTTTATCTTTCAACAAAGACGTTTTTGTTGAGTCACATTATAGTTTCAAGTGTACACATGTGTTTCTCACAATTAACGACATAGAATAAATAATCTAAACAACACTCGTTTATGTACATTCCATGCGAAACCTTTTGCATTGACCTATGTACTACAAAATTTTATCTCGACTCGTAGAAGCATAAATATATACATAAGTGCATGTACATTGTTTTTAGGAGTAGGAATTAAGAGTCGACCAATCGTAAAACTCCGATAACGAGGTTGTTACAAGATCGACGCGTGCGCAACTGCGATTAATATAATTGCTAGCCATTATTGACTATCGACAGCAAAACGTTACTCGATAGTTACCCAGACTTAAACACATGTTTTAACAATTCCAGGAAATTTTCTTCAGTACACATTCGTGGAAAAGAAAGTTGTTAATGATATGGTTTGTTTTAATTTATAGTGTAAAGAAAATTAAATCAATTATTACAGTCTTTAACGTTTTCTGAGAGAGTTTCCTGTAATTGCATTCTGTTACTTGCAATAAGTAGTATTATTATAGTTATGTCATAAACTTTATGTCATAGTTTGGTATGAAGACTCACAGGAAAAACCATAAAGTAAGTATTTAATTGATCACTTTGTAAGTACATTAAAGTTATTTAGTTTTTTTTTTATTTATTTATTTATATTCGCATGAGGTAACTATAATATATGAACTAAGCCCCACAAAACCGTAGTAGTGGTTTGACTGTGGGGTCGGTGAATCTCTGTACATACAATTAACTTAGTACTTACAATTATAATTTAGAGGAAGTACCTTAACACATTTCTAAATAATATTACTTAAGTTATACTACTAGTTATACTACTGGAGGTAAACAATTTACAAACATTTGGTAGAAAAGAAAGTGCTTTTTTTTATTGCCATGTAATAGAGATGGTAAATGGTATTCAAATAAAATTCTATACTAGATACCTAGCATAATAGATTAAAAGTACAAAAAATATTTAAAATTATTACTTATTATATTTTTTAATGTTAGACAAATTCATTTCACGAATCGAAAATATACAATAGAATACCTCACAAAAATAGTAAACAAACAACTCACCTTGGCAAAAAATCTTACAATAAAACTCTTTGCAAAAACTTTAAAAACCAGATTTCCATAGGAAATAATAACCCCATAAATTAACCAGTTGGTGTTACAAAATGACAAGTCTGTCCCCTTAAGGAAGTGGTTGGCCCTTGACACAGTGCCACTTGCAGGGGTCAAGGCAACCCACTTGTCCAAATTGTTCATACTGGCTTCAGTGCACTTCAATACAACATGGAATTTCTATAGCGCAAGGAAATCAGTAAAATGGTGGTAAATACAGGTTGGTTGGTTTTAAATATGGACTTGCGGTTTGGATTAATGTTATTTATAGTGCTATGGGAATTTATCTGGATCTCTACATATTGAATTTAATAATAAATAATACTAGTCAAATTGATATTTAATAATTTTTCCTTATGTATTGCGACATATTGTAAAATTATCAAACAGTTCTAAGAAAAGTAGCACATAAAATATATAGGTTTACATCAGATGATTTGGGCACTAAATAGTAAGTATTTGAAAATATTCCTTATTCGTAGAGAGTGAGGGAGGAATATTATTAAGTATAATGTAGGCAAAACCACATAAAAAACGCTTTCAACTTTCTCCATTCTTAAAAAGAGACCATGTTGAATAATCAAGTATGATGAAATCACCATAAGTTATTTATAATAAGTACCTACCAATAACAAGAATATGTGCTGTAGAACAAGGAACCATTGAAAATTTGGAAAAATCGTTTACTTAAATATCAAATAAGCCTATTCAAAAATCAAAGTCAATCTTTAAAAAAATAAAATGGTACTTATAAATCATCATCACAGTTAGCCCACTATTGGACATAGATCTTAATCAATCATTGAAGCAACAATTAAAAATATTACTTCTGAGGCATCCTCAGTCTCTTGTCCTAATAAACATTCTGATAGAAATTATATGAGAAATGGGTTACTCTATAGTTGGTATTGGTTATTGAACATGCCCGTTACTTTGTTTTTTTGACACGGAATTGGAACCAGAAGCCAGCCTTGATCCCATAAGCATATTCAGGACGGGACGTACCCCACCCTGGCACAGGAAAGGGTAGGTAAATGGTCTAGATTCAGTCAACTCGCCACCCATGTCCACAGAACAATTACCCAAAATAGGCAGACCAATGCCCAACTCCGTCCATACTTATATGGACCTCAAAAATAAGATTATGGGGCAAAATTGCCACATAATCCCATTCTGCACCTCCAGATTTTTTGAAAAGACAATTATTCTGTCTGACTGAGTTTACCCCTCCCTGGACATAGTCCTGCCTATGTCCATGCTTGGTCCAACTGGGAATATTTACAGAAGAAGTTTTCATTGTTGTCAACTTTAAACAAACAATATGCATTTTGTTTTGGTCTTTATAAAATGTTGAGTGTTACAAAGTCATTTACATGTGCGTTCAAGGTTTTGTAAATGGGATCATGTAACAAGTTATTAATAGTAATTAATTAGAGTCATAAATCTTATAATAGCATGCAGGTGCTATTGACAACTACTTTTTAAAGTGTGTGAGAGATTTAATGATGTTGTAATTAATATTATGGTGAAAACATAAATAGTACAGATTAACACTTATTAATGCTAGCTACGAAATGCATAAAAAGGTGTACAAAAAGTAGTGTTGGAAAAGCTTTTGCAAATCAATAATATATCTCAGTTTAAAAAACTGATGTGTTAATTGTCTTCTTTTTTTAGTGTTCCATAACAAAATTGACGATAGGAAACACTTATGGAACATGGTATCCGTCTGTCCATCTGAATAAGGTGGGTAAACAACTGATAGTATGTAACAATCATTGCCAGAGATCCAACTCGCACTTGGCCAGTATATTTTTATAGATAATAACCTATTAGTTTTGCATGTTACTAATATTACTCCATAAAAACTAATAATGTTGGTGTTAACACTGGGTCTTCTACTTCAACTTTGAAAATGTTGGTCTAAATTGACACCCAAGTATTTATAAAAATAAATATTACGGGGCAAGGGCGTAGCCAGGGGGGGGTTCAACCCTCCCTGAAAACCTCACAGTAAAATTATTTTTAAAGTGTATACACTCGTTATTGTAATTGATTTTTTTTGTTCAGGGTTCAACTCACCCCCTGAAAATAAATCCTGGCTATGGCCTTGTGAGGGACCTTTTCAGTTGACATAAATACAGTGATAAACATTGTGGTATTGGTGGTCAAATAGACTTATAAACACAATCAATTGGTACTGTGTGTTGCACAGTTACAAATTGTTTCAAATAGATTTTGTTTTTATGTTCCATGTAAATCATTTTTATGTTTTTTTATTTATTTAAAAATGATCTCTTTGTAATGCAAAAGACTATTACTGAATGTATTGTGTCATTGTTATATTATCCTATGAATGATGTGGTAAAGTGTGATGACAAAGGCTTTCAATTTTAATGCTGTGAAGTCAATTCATCTTGCGAACCATATAATCAAATGTTCAACACATTATTATAGGAAGAATGACTAAGTTTAATAGCTTGAGGTGCAGTTATATAGAGATACTATTAAATCTTGTAGCTGGCATTCTAATTGAATGATTTTGATTATTTGAAGTGTGATGTTTGACAAAGGAGTTTGATTAGTTGTTGATGGTTACTTGAAGTCCTGTCTTGGTGTTGCCTTGTTATAAAATCAAAATGATTTGATCATCTGGGTAATTTGCTACTATTTATTATCAAAAATTATGCTATACATACAATTTTTGCTTGTTTAAAGTATTCAATAAAACATAAATACATAATTATAACAAATAATAATAGCAATTATATTTATCACTGCTTCAGCAGTTATCAATTCTGCAACAATTAAAGTTTCAAAACCACAGCCAACTAAATAAATATATTGTAGTTTGTTAATAACATTAATGATGTACATTTGTATTATGTTGCCAGGATAAATAATGGCATCCATGCTCTCATTCACATGTTTATTGAAGCAATTATTTATTCAAAAAGTAGTGTATGATAATAAATTCATTACTTATGCTGTTAATAGCACTGCATAATCTTAAATCATTTTTAATTGAACAAGCTGTTCATGTCCCTGTATGGGAATAACATGTAATATAGATGATGCCTTGACTTAGTCATTCTTGGAAGACCATGCAGGTGGCAAAAGTCGAACTGGCTAAATGTTGATAAGGAATTTTATATAGTAACAATAAATTGCTGTAAATTGTGCTTTATGGTAACAATATTAAGGTAGTAAATAGACTGTCAAATCGTTACATCTGACAGTCTATTTATTATCTATAAATACTTGCTTAAAATTGTATACTTGTTTGTGAATTCCGGCAGTCTGAGATTAATTATTTCAGGAATAAGAAATGGTAGATAAAAATAATGTGAATATAACAGATATTTACATACTTTTTATTATACCTAAGAATATGATATGATTTTACTTAATGTTTTCTTGTTATCTTAGCTAAAGTTATACTACAATGTTGCTCATGTAATGATATTCGGGGTCTAACAGTGGTAATGAAATGACAAATTCTCATTGACAATAACACTAACAGTACCTGTTTTATGAGTTAACAAATTAGCAATTTAAATAAATCCAGCTTATGCTAGGACATGCACGCATGCCTTTAATACCCAATTTTGTATTTAAACTCGACATTGAAAGCCATACCCTGCAATTTTTTGTCACATTAATTAATATAATTTTCCTAAATAAAGTAAATCAGTAAAAGTAAAGTTTTCATGCAACTATTGGATATCTAAACATGGCCATACAACTTGCTCTGTAGAGCGTCGTCTCTCTCACACACGGCATGCCGGACATCTGTCCGTCTCCCTCACTCCCTTCACTCCATGGATAAGAGAAAGTAACAAAAGAAAAATAACACATCCCAGCCTCAATACATAGTACTAACTGCATCCGCATTTATGGTAAGTAACTTACACATTAGAAATCATCGCCAAAACAAATTATATAATTAAAGGTCTGTGAGTCAACAAACAACTACTGTACCTTATAACCTATACCCCTCAAATAATGATACATCCAACTTTCGCAACGATGCCGTAATTAAGATATTAATAGACATTACATGTATAATCACAGATGTGTACGACATATAAAGTAAACATAAACAGGTAAACTAACCCTTTCTTCATGAGCCACCTCTGTTGGCCCCAGTTGATAAAAGAACGTTCCAATGAAGAAGACACTCATCCATTTTACGATCACTCATCTATTTACACGATTTATATAATTTATGTTTGCACTACTTGTCACAATCAAACTAAAATTCCACTTTTTGCTGCGCTAAACGCAGACGTCATTGACAAACAACCGAAGTGACGAGTTATTGCACGGGATCACATAGTAGATGAAAACACTGCGTATTTTAGGAGCCATTGCATCGATATATCACAATTCTTATCACTTGAGGTTATTACATTACTAATCACTTCGTCTACATCGGTTATTTATAAAAATAAAAAGGTAAAAAGCAAAAATTACTCGTAGACAGCACTCACGACGTCGCACACTCACATAACGTAACGTGCGATTTCGTTCACACACACACACAACTAAAGTCAAGGTGACAGTTGGGCGCTAGCGTCGTAAAAGTCAGTCCGATTCAGACTCCCGTCTATTTAACTATTGCAACACTGAGCTTAGTTTCCGTATTGAAGCTTGCTTTGAGTGTGAATCGGACTGATTTTGTACATGTTCCACGAACATAAAAGAATAAAATGTACATTAACACATTAAGATAATGTATTTAAAAATATATATATGTATTTATGATTTATTTTCTTCACAAAGGACAGGTGTACTCTCAACCAGCGTGCGTGTATGACAAGATGTATGAAATGAATAATGTGGATGAAGCGAAAGGAGTATGTAAAGGTCGTAGCATGTGGCGTTCTATAGTATCTTCCTAGCCTACCCCCATGGGAAAAAGGCGTGAGTTTGTGTATGTTTATATTTATGATAAATAAAGAGTGAATATTTCCCTTGGAAACGCCTTCCATCCGTGCATTTGTCAACTGTTAATTTTTCTTACTCACCAACCTAGCCTTTTCCCAAGTTGGGGTTGGATTGACGTTGACAAACTTAACTTTTCCAGTAGATACCTATTATGTATTACCATTACATTGTATCAGTCGCTTCTTACTTTTTTCTCGTGGTCCAATAACAACCGTGATAACAATACGCGTATTTCTTACCTAGTTCATCATCATCATTCTCCTGCCCCTATCCCAACTTATTTGGGGTCGGCGCAGTATGTCTTCTTCTTCCATACATTTCTATTAGCCATCATCTCGGTAGTCACCCCCTTTCTAGCCAGTTGCCTGCCACCTACATTTAATCTCTTTGCTTGTAGGTATCATATAGGTAACTAGCTTTTGCCCGCAGCTTCGCTTGCGTGATTTTTTTTTACCCCCTAAGGGGTTGAATTTCGAGAAATCCCTTCTTAGTGGATTTTTACGTCACAAAATGAACCTACTGTCAAAATTTCAAGTTTCTAACCTCAGCCGTTTAGGCTGTGCGTTGATAGATCAGTCAGTCAGTCAGCTTCTCCTTTTATATATATAATAATAGAACTTCCGCTGAAATTCCGGGGAATTTTAAACTTGCCCTCTTCAGCCACAGCTTTAAGGTGAGGGGTTGGTCATGTCTCACGTGACTACCCCCCTAAACCTCCACTACTGGTTAATGCCACTTTGGCGGCCATGCGCTTCCAGGCAGAGTCTGCCGCCCTCTCTTCACCCGTGGCTATCGTAAAAGGCGATGGAAGTTTAAGCACAGCACGGGGGATGGATAGAAATATCTTTGCTTCCAAACTCAAAACGTAGGTACTGCGACCACCAGTTTAGTTGCCAAGCATGGTGATTATGACTGTCACTCACGAATTAACAATTTCAAATTGGAGAGTTTTTTATGGGATCCATCATCATAAATCTTTACTACACAGAACTTCTTATTTGTAACCAGATCTTTAAGATATCAAAGCTCAATACGGCTTTATAATAGACGCTACTCAAGTCGTATTATGTATTCTGTGGTAACAATATCGCTTTTGTCGTAGAGAAGCTCACAGAGTACTTTATAATATACGGAGTAGCTCCATTAGCTCGGAGTTGGCTCAGAGGTTAGAGCTACCAAGACGTAGCGTTGGCACAGGATCGAGAAGACAGCAAGGAGACAGCCATAACCGTAGATGTACAAAAATAATGATACTACCACCCCATCATCAATAATATTGTATTTTTTAATATATACCTTATTTGCCCACCCTAGGAAACTGTTTGTGGGTGCGTTTACAGACACAAATCTTCACCATGCGCAAACTGTTTGTATGGTTTTATTCTCGTTGCATTCAAAAGATGGAGACACGAAGTAATTAACAAATGGAGTGTTAACTGCAAATATTTCAAGTGTCGCTAGTCACGTGATTGCACAGTGGCGATTGTTCAATGACAGACGTTCATTTTGTCCCGTACTACTGCCAATTTGGACGCGTCCAATATATTATACGTTTTAGCACTAAACGTAAACACATTAAATCGATTGCTATACTACATAGGTAGGTACTTCATGTTTACAATAAAGAGATATTGCGTAGTATGTAAGTATGGTGATAAGATTGTCTCATTTGCTGTGTTGACAATTTCTGCGACACGCGTGGCGTATTACCAATTGCACTGTGTCGCTTATTTATTGTCTGTTGAAGTTGAGATCTTGGATCAATTATGTTTATATTTATTCGATTCTTCATAACTTTAGCATGGAAAATTTTGCATAGCAGCTACGTATTTATAGGACAAAGAAGAGGAAATTTAAAGACACATTCTCTACTTATCTTCATCCAGCTGTTAATTGGGTAGGAAAATTTGCAATCAATAAAACGAACCTTCATTAAATACATAGTTTTATTAGAAAATGAAAACAAAATCCCTTAGTGACCTAAATAAGGCACGACGTGTTCAAACGAATCGTGTGGCCGACAGGCGCGCCGGCGCCGCACTCCCGCGGCCGCTGCGCACACGACAGCGGGGAACAGAGATTTAACACACATATGCACGAAGCCTCACATAAATCAAACAACCCTGTACATATATATGCTGTTTACAAAATATACAATTATAATGCCACTTCGCAACTTTTATTTATTGCTGATTACACGAAATCTGCTCACAATACTATAATTTGGCCGGAAAACATCGATGTATAAACACTAACATTTTTTTTTAAACCATATAAAGCATTTGAAACATGGGCGATAATACGTCGGTTATTCACAAGTCTCCTAAACCCGATATGTTATATTTAAAATATTTATTTGATTGATATACAAGTGGTAGGAAGCAGAGGATTGATAAAATTTATGAAGCTTTACAGTTTATAGTAAGACTGAAATTTACACAATGTACAACAGAATATTTATAAATATACATAAAATTTGTGCGTTCAATATGAAGGTGAGATTTAAATTGGCGCAAATTTTTTACGAATAATATGGGTCAAATGTGCCGTGTACCTACACAACTTTCTGTTACAATAAGTTAGTATACAAAGGAGCGTAATATTAATAATCGTATATAAGTTTATATCTAAAGAGTGATTAAATTACATGTTCCTATATGAATACAATCTCTAAGTTGAAACAAAATGCAAAATTCTTACTACGAAATAAATTACTAAACCAACATTTGATACACTACTCACTAAATTTGTAAATAATAATATAGGAATAATATCTTAATTTGTATGTCTTTGTACCAAATCATGATTTAGATAGAAATTTTACAATTTTGAGCTTCATTGACAATGAGAATGGTGCGAGAGAGCATTGATTGATGAGAAACGTGAAATGATACACAACAGTACACAACAGCCTGAGGTTGAAATTGTCGAACTTTTCATCGACTGAAAAGGAAATTTCTCACCCCCATTCCCCGTGGAAAGACATTAGCAAAATTTTTACGACAAAAATTTTGAATGCCGGAAAATAAATATAAAATGTTTATAAATTAAAAATGAACACAGACAACAAAGCAATTCCGTCACAATCACAACATTCTGAATTAATATATTGAATAACTTACAGAATCTCAAATGTCCACAAAGTTAACAAATTATTGTCTCCGCATTACAAATACGTGCCGAAATTACTCATACTCCGAATTGGTCAATTCTACATAACGTTAGGATATCAGTGTCTAATACTTAGGTAAAATATTACCAAAAAATTGTTAAAAACGTTATTAGTAAAAGCCAAAATTGAATTATTGGATTTCTACATTTTCTACGCATTACAAAAGTTTGAAAGACACCGTGTTTGTCGTTCATCAGTCGAGTTAATGTTTGTATTATAAATTTAGTTGTCGCTAGGGTCTCCGCCCCAGCAGGTTGGCACAACAGGCTAAGTGTCAGTAGTGGTCGACGTCGGCCGTCGGCGCGACTGAGTATACTGACGGTGGTCTGTGGAACCATAATTAGAATGTTAGTAGGAAGGGATTAGTGAATAATTACTGGCATCTATAAAATATAAGTGATCGGTGTCTCGTCTTCTAATACTAAATAATGCTTGGTGAACATTACCATTAGTTACTATTATTACCTTTCCAGATAAGGACTGAATTCGTTAGTGGCAAGTTAAATTGTCGTCTTAATTATTCTGCATGTAAGGTTAAGTTAATATTACAGCAAGATTATGTCCTATATGACGTATTTTTTCAGATTACTTTGCAAAAAAACTAATATAAATTTTGTTTTTTAATTAAATCTGGCCATGAGCCTGCTGTTATGTTTGAATGTTCTAAATAGTCGTCAGGTAGTATAAAGTGTTTACCGCAACGCGCGTCGTGGCGCGGGCAGGCGTGAGGGTCGTGGTAACGCAGACAATGCACGCGGCTGCTCCACTACCGGTGCTGGAAGAAATATATTTTATTTTAATACTAGTCTTGACTGCCTTGTTGGTCAAGCAAGCACGACTGCTGAGGGTCCTGAGTTCAATCCCCAGGTCAGGCAGTGTTATTGGGTTTTTTCATTAGGAACTTCTCAGTAACAGCCCAGTCTGGATTTGTGCCTGGTTAATGGCAATAGGGTCGCCCCCTACTACATGGGACTTTATGGCGATATGAGGGTGTTACTATACATCTCTGCCCAACCCTTCGGGGAAAACAAGGCGTGATGTTATGTTTAATACAAGCTTGTAATTGTCCCGCTGTAGAGGAAAGGCTTTTCTAATACAAAGAACGATCGATAATTAATAATTAAGCTTGGGTGTTTAGTTTAAAAAATAATATTCTTATTGGTATTTAGGAGGGATACGTGACTAATTACCAACCGCGCGGATCATATAATTTGCGAGGTTAAGCTGCACTTGTCGCGGTCAGTCTGTGGACGGGTGACCGTTCGTTACTCACCGAGACCCCTCTGTGCATCGGAGAGCACGTTAAACAGTCGGTTCCGGGTATCATACGAATATGTATGACAGTCGTTACGGGAAGTCAAAAGCCCGAACGTCTGACAACCGGTCTAACCTTAGGATATCGGCATTGCCCAGTAACTGGGTTGCGGAGGTCTGATGGTAGTCGCTGCGTGTAAAATACTGGTATTCAGCCACATCTGCTTAGACTGGAAGCTGACCCCAACATGGTTGGGTATAGGCAAGGCAGAACATTCTTATTGAACACCTTAACAGTATAGGGTATAAGCAGGGAGTGACCTTTATGCAAACGACCGACGGATGGCTAGGGACCGTCCATTAATCACGTGAGGCATGAAAGGGGGGAGGGGGTTTAGCAAAAATCACGAAATATCACAAGGGGGAGGGGGGTGTAGTAAGATATCACGAGTATTTATTTTTTCAAAATCAGATTATTATTTATACCTGTATTTAAAGATAATATTCTAAAAATTTTAACTCCTTGTAGGTACTAAAAAATACACGTGATTTTGGGTGGGGGCGGGGGGTTAGACTTAAACCTCACCACGTATCACCAAGGGGAAGGGGGGGGTTAAAAAATGCTAAAAAAAACACCACGTGATTAATGAACGGACCCCTACTCGGTCTATCAATACAATGCATCTTTAATATCATTTTCCCCTGAACTTTACAACGTCTCCCGTGTTGGCACGACCTATATGAAAATAGTTTATGCCATAATGAAAACAGTAGCCAGTCACTAAGGTTGGTAGCGGGGTGCCAAGCGTGCGCCGGACGGAGCTATAATATTTGTGATCTTTTCTTCCTCCTATGATATGTTGTACTATGCGTGCCAACTAAGAATAGTAGTGTCAAGATGCCATTTTGATCCGCAATAATCGTGAACTTCATTAACAAAGCGTAAGGTGTGTAAAAAAATCAATAATGTAATTATAGTCAGTTTAATTATTTTTAGTTCACTTTTTGGTATTTCTAATCAATTTACGCCAAATTAATTACACAGTAATTATATTATTATTATGGCGACATAATTATTCGAGTCACCAGTAGCATTTCGTGAAGTTAACTATAGATATCAGTTCATTTCTTTAATGAATACTGTTTTCAAATATTATTAATTTATCCAATATTATCTATTTATGGAATTCAAGAAATAACATTTTATAAAAATGAATATAAATAATAATGAAATTTATGAATAAAAAAATATAACATAATTATATTCACAGTTTTTTTTGCTGTCAGTACTAATTTGACAGCTATCGTGTGAAGTTGTAGCAAGCGCGATCCTATTCTTAGTTGGCACGCATAGTGTGGCCACTGATCAATTAGTATTGAATTTCCTTAGGCAGCGTTAGCGACTGCCAGGGTTGCGGTGCATGCTTTTGCGAATCCCGCGACCCCGGCCGAACGGTCAGGAGAAGGAACACCGTTGGTTTTTAGCCGGTAAGAGTCCGGCAGACCCCCCTCGCCTTCCCCGGGCGAGGGAAATCCATGGGGATTTTCAAAAGAAAACAAAAATAAAAGTCTGCGCTAGCGAAGTGATATCGCTTTGTACTCACGTTGCGGTTTTTTGATTACAGGGCCGGATATGGGTCGTGTGATGCGCACTTGTGACGTGGTAGCTATCGAGTATGGCCGGCTCGTAGGTGGCTGCAAAACGTCACACTAACATATAACATAACGTTAGTGGTTTTTTATTTGGTTTCAAGTTATACTTACAACATACATAAAAATACTATTTAGATACCCTCCTAACCCACTTATGGCCAAATACTCAAACGCTACTAAATTTTAAGTTGTCGTTAATTTCGTACTGTCACTGTCACTTTAAGGCGAACTGACAGTGACAGCACAAGACTTAGGGTTGACCTACATCTGTCAGCACAGAATTGCGTTTTTTCAAGCTGTATCCTTTTCCTGTCGCTCAGGAACGTCATTTAATAGAGAGCGAAAGACAGCGTGAGTGCTATCGCGTGCGGTCTCGTGCTATGCGGTCACACGCTGTCTTTCTCCCTCTGACAGATGTGGGTCAACCCTTAACGGTATTTTAAAATTTGAAATTTGTTGAAAAGCGTTTGAATATTTGGCCATGAGTCGCCCATTGATTTTTGGGAACGAGTAGACCCGGAGGACTAATAAAAGGGTGTAGAATTATTCTAAAGGAGAGCTCTTCTACTTGGTCTGACTGCTTTAGGAAATCCGACAGCTTCATTTAAAACAAAATAATTATAAAATGCATTAAAAAGTAACAATTAAATTGGAACATCTGGAAACTAAAAGCTTATTTTTTTACATAATTATTATTTATTTTTTCCTTTTATTAATCAATCAAAAACTACTGAAAAATATTTTTAATGTATTGTTTTCAGAACTACACGTGTATGGATAATTTAGCCTGTTCAGATAACAGGAACTGGCTCAAAATTGACTTGCAAGATATGTAGTAGACAGACAGATAACAAAGCAACCTACAAGAAAGCTTTTAAAATGAATGGAGCATCCAGTCCAGAATATTTCGGTATTGTTCTGTTGTGGTTTTCATTTCAATAATGAATAGCTACCGGTAAAACAAGGAAAGAATATAGGCTTCCCAGGATAGGTTTGTTAACTTATTGCAGTCGGTTCAAGTTTATCCTAATAAAGGTCCCAGTACCACAAAAACATTAAAATAAATATTTTAACTGAAATAATTTTCAATACCTGTAAAATGGGGCTATATACAGTTTTAAACATTGTAATAAACAATAACATCGAAATCGTAAATATATAATACCAGGAGCTGTAAGTTTCGGTAAGTTAAGCTCGTTCCTTAACTGAATTCCAATTAACCATGTGGTTTTCCCCCATTTTACGATACATACTTATTAATCAAAACTACTAAAGTTTTAGTCGTTCAGTAAATTGAAAATGACTTCAAGATTAAAAACAAGGATACGCTGATGCCGAATTACTCTTACAAATTATGATCACGTGTTTTAAGAAGATATAATTTATCGAACACTTCTTAAGTTTAAATCAAAGTATGTGCATCGAAGCTAAGAAATAGTCGTGCGTTCATGAAACCCGTCGAAAAGCAGTCCTTCACTTGTCAAAATGAAGCTTATTTTGGCAGTAAACCGTAATGCGGGTCACTCACATACAAAATGCAAAATGTCCCTTTCTCAGAATGTCCCTTTCGCAAAATAGCCCTTTCGCAAAATGTCCCTTTCGCAAAATAGCCCTTTCGCAAAATGTCCCTTTCGCAAAATGTTCGTTTCGCAAAATGTCCCTTTCGCAAAATGTCCCTTTCGCAAAATGTTCGTTTCGCAAAATGTTCCTTTCGCAAAATGTCCCTTTAACAAAATGTTCGTTTCGCAAAATGTCCCTTTCGCTAAATGTCCCTTTCGCAAAATGTCCCTTTCGCAAAATGTCCCTTTCCCAAAATGTCCCTTTCGCAAAATGTCCCTTTCGCAAAATGTTCGTTTCGCAAAATGTCCCTTTCGCAAAATGTCCCTTTCGCAAAATGTTCCTTTCGCAAAATGTCCCTTTCGCAAAATGTTCGTTTCGTAAAATGTCCCTTTCGCAAAATGTCCCTTTCGCAAAATGTCCCTTTCGCAAAATGTCCCTTTCACAAAATGTCCCTTTCGCAAAATATCCCTGTCGCAAAATGTCCCCTTCCTCAAACAGGCATTAATTCCTTTCATCAGTAAAAAACTGGTCAAGAGCCAGTAGGTGTACAACACAGAGGGGTACTGTAGTAATGTTTAATTAGTAAAATGGGTAGGTGCATGCACATATTACTAAAATAAATAATATAAATCGAAGTTTGTCAGATTTACTCTCAAAATATCAATTTATACAAATAATTCGCACGAATACACGGACTACAACTGTGGGACTGACATTCGCAATGACTATGCGAACAATTTCCATACAAAACGGAAAACACGTTTGCGCGCATGTGAGTGACCGGGGTTAAGCACTAGCATGAAGAAGCAGATTCAAAACCGTTAATGCGCGTCCGCGTATCGGCATCAGTATACCATGAATTACAACATTTATTTATTATAAAGCCGGGTACAGACTTACGAAATGTAACATGCAATGTTACACCAATGAAAGAATTTGTCGTCCACATTGTCGCAATGTATCATGCAATGTAACAGAATTCCCATAGTGTGGACGCCTTGCGCGCACGAACCGTGCACACTACGCGTGCGTATTACGTACCTTTCATGTTACATTACATGTTACGTTACAGCAGTCTGTACCCGCCTTGATGTCTCCTGCACACAATGGCCAATTTGAAGCGTTATCACGTGAAGTAAAATAATGAGTTAATAATTTGGTCGAAGTCACACAGGAACTCGCAACTCGCGTGCCCATTAGCCATTATGTCGTCACGTTATCAATTATGGCCAATGAGTACGCGTCGTTTGTAACGTTAAAGCGTGTCAGGTGACAGGTCAGTCTGTAACCCTGGTTGTAAGTACGTTACGTTTGTGTATACGTTATTACATCTATATTCGTATAAATAACGCAAACCGAGTAGTAGTAGGGTCAACAAAAGGCCCGTATTAACTAACCCCTCAACATAGCGGCCTGGTGGCGTATTATGACGTGTTAAAATCACAAAACAGATAGGTACAGAAGTCAATCTACATACAAGTGCGCTCGAGCAACGCACACATAGACACTGCTCATGGCCACGATGTCTCGGACTGTTTGGGACTAGAGTGCGAGTGAGTGCGAGCGCGAGTGCCATGCGCTTGAGAGAGATAGAATATAGATAGAGCGACCGCCGAGCGTAGATATGAAAAGTGAAGTACATACATGTGATTGACTTCTGTACCTATCTGTTTTGTGTTAAAATCATGATTGTTCCGTTGTGAGAATGTGACGGCGCTTTACGACCTGCATAGCCGCGTCACTTTCTCTCACCGGAACAGTGATGGTTTACACGTCATAATACGGCCCCTGGGATCTTTCCATAAGGGGCTATCATAATGTACACGTCATTTGAATTAAAACAAGACAAAAAAAAGCAGCAGCGCTTTGATGATACCAAAACAAAAGGGGAAGTTCCCAAATGAGAACTATTTATTAATACGGACCTAGCGACACCAGTTCCGACTTCACCTAGGCCACTGTGTACACGAGTGTAAATAAAGAGTGGACACTCACAGGGAATTGATGGTTTCGCATGGAGACGGGCACGCCGCTGGCCGTGGCCGCGCGGTGCTGCGTCATGTGAGTTAGTCACGCCGTTAGTGCGTTGTGACGATAGTGGGGTTAATACATTCAATGCGGACCGGAAGATACATCAATGGAATGACAGATATTTAATCTATCAACTCACCTTATCGACGATCACTGCTGGGCATAAGCATCTCACTAATATTTCGCGTATTCCCAGCAGCAGACACGATAAGTTAAGTAGAAGTCACAGACCCAAGTGATGTCCTGGGATTTGATCTACAGGACATTAATTAAAGTGTAGGCAGTTGGACTAGATCTTAAGCAGATAGTTGCTGAGGGAAATTAAGAGGTGCGGGTAGATTACCATCGACTGAAAGGTACTACCTTTCAGTCGATGCCATTAAAGAATGGATATAAATAGCGGATGTCAAGTCATCCATCTCTTTTTTGATTCGCTCAGTACGGTGTGGGTAAGAAATGTTACAAAAATGATTTATTCAAATCTAAAAATACGAAACTAGAAGCCTTTTTAATTTATTTTAACAAATATAAACTTGATATTAATTAATCACGTAGTACTCTAATGATACAAAAATATAACATCACGCCTTGTATTCCCCAAAGGGTTCGGCAGAGATGATTTTAGTACACCTACGTTTCGCCAGTTACGTTTAAGTCCCATGAAATAGAGGGCCAGCCTATTGTCATTAACCGGGCACAAATCCAGACTCCGGGCTGCTACTGAGAAATTGCTAACGGAAGAACCCAATAACACTTTGCCCGACCTGGGGATCGTACCCAGGACCCTATGCTCAGCAGTCGCGCTTCCGACCACTAGACCAACAAGGCAGTCTAATGATATTAGGTATAAAATTATTTTCGAGTTTGATATTTATGCAACTTACAAAAAATGAGATGTAAAATACATTAATGTTTTTTATTATTTTGTTAACCATACCGTGCAATACATAAGTTCAAGCTGCCATTCCTATATCCATTGTTTAATGGCACAGGTAATATAAAAATAGTGATTTTGCAAAATACGTCAGTCTACTTTTATTGGGCAGTTGGGGAATATGATTTAATTTTTAATTTAGATTTTAAATAATTATCGAAATGTTTGACAGATAAACCATACACTTTATTGATAATATTTTACAAATTGTCATAATACACGGGGCCGCATTGAATGAATTAACAATTTATGATATTAGTATATTCATGTTTAAATAATGTATAAACAACACCATAATAAGACAAAGTTTAGAGACAATTGAAATGACAGACACATTTAATTTTTAATTTTAAAACAATTATTATTAATGCTGTTTTACCGACACCACATTATTAGACATGTAAACAAAAAAAGATTTAGAGTTTTAGCTTGTTTCAATTTTAAATTGATCACATAATCTTCCGTGATATGAGTAAAAAAACGTGTTTGTTTAAAACATTAAAACACTACTTCTAATTATTTGAATAATACAATTAAAAAGTTTATTATAAGGAAAAAGAATTCACTCGAATAGAGCGTCTTCAAACGCCTACCGAATAGACCATAAGAAGTTGCTCCATATTAATCTAAGTACCCAGAAATTAGGTTGCCAGTGCTTTACACATTTTAACCCCCCATTTCTCAAAGGCTGATCTAACCACAAATTTACTAATCGGCTGTTAAATCTCATGTCAAGTAATGTGATTGGTTGTTAATGTTTTGGTCAACCAATTACATTCGTGGTCATGCGACTTGACAATTAAATTGGTCAGCCTTTCAAGCCGAAGGTAAAATTCTTTACTTCATTAATATGCCAAAAGTTCGAAAAATATTTCCTAATACTCTCTTAGAGAACTCAAAACAGACAATAGCAGTGATACATGTACGGTTTAGTTAGAGCATGTGTTTAAGCAGTATTAGTTACGTATTCGACTTACATCTTTAGGAGCGACCAGTTGACTCTGCGGTCGTTCCCTGCGGAGAGTTTCGGTGCCTTGCCGAACTAACGCTGGCGTGGGAGGGACCTCGGGTCTCGGCGCTGGCGCTGATGTGTCTTCGGTTTTCTAAAATTGTATGTACTGAGTTGATGCTAGGTTTGAGCATAAATAAAACCACACATTGGTGCCTTTTTTTGGGCACAAACTAAACTTAATTTGGGCTATTGCCATCTTTTTCAGTCTGATAAAAAAAGAAAGAGACGGACGTAAAAAAGCTGTCAAATTTAGTTGAACTAAAATTTTCATATCCATTTAGACGGCACGTCAGTACTTGTCGTCTTACACGGTGATGTTCAAAGCGTAAACTAGTATGATATCTCTTGATGACGTTTGGTGTAGTGGCTGAGCAATTGGCTTCTGCGCTACGGGTCGTGGGTTCGATTCCCGCACGGAACAAATATTTGTATGGCCTACAGATGGTTGTTTCAGGTCTGGGCTTTGAAGATTTGTGTATGTAAACGCACCCACGACACAGGAGAAATCCTAGTGTGGGGCAACGATAAAAAAAAAACTATTTTTTTTTATCTCTAACTAGTTCTGATCTATCACCGTCCTTTTCTCGCGGTGTCTGTTAGTAAAAGATAGCAATTCCCTAATTTTAGTTTAGCTGGTGACCAAGAGAATCAGCTTCAATATTCAGCTTCCTCTCACCGAGGCTCTATTCCCGACCGAGGGATAAACATATTTACCTGATGGCTACACGCGATGGTATATGAGTCGGAGGAGACGGGCGGCACGATAGACGGGCCGTACGTGGTCGGGCTGAGCGCGGGGTTGGACGCGTACACGTTGCGCCGCATCATGGTGCGCCCGCCCAGCGACAGGCCGCGGCTCGCTACCGCTACCGCTGGGGCGGGCGCGCTGCCTGGAATATAACATTACGAAACTAGAATGGCGTAAACTATGCTTTCGTAAATGTTGAGTACCATGTATCTATCACATAATTAATTTGTCATTGCTTCATTTTTAATTCTTTTTACCTATTGTGGTATAGTAATTTTATTCTAGGTGCATCGTCTTCACATATAATTGTATAATTAATGTACCTATGCACAATATTGTAAGACATTTTAAAAGAGTAACGGTGGAGTTTCTTGCCCATTCTTCTCCATACGAAACTACCTTTTGGAAGGGGCGACTAGAATCAATTCAATTTTTTTTGTAAAATTTAACGTTCAAAAGTGCCTTTTATGTGCCTAATTCAAAGTCAAAGTATTTATTTCAATTAGGCACATAAAAGGCACTTTTGAACGTTAAAGTTACAAAGAAAATAGAATTGATTCTAGTCACCCCTTCCAAAAGGTAGTTTCGTATGGAGAAGAATGGGCAAGAAACTCCACCGTTACTCTTTTAAAATGTCTTACAATATTTTGTATAGGTACATTAATTATACAATTATATGTGAAAACGATGCACCTAGAATAAAATTACTATACCACAAAAGGTAAAAAAAAATAAAAAATGAAACAACGACATATTAATTGTGATAGGTACATGGTGCTCACATATTTACAAACATTGCAAAAGTATACGTTTTCCCAAAAAAATAAAAGTAATAAGTCAGTGTATGAGTTTAGGTACTTACTCATAGAATCTAAAATAAACGGCTTTAAAAAAATAAATTATACAATTAAAATAGCAACCAGTTTGGTTTTGTCTAGACTCTAGATTGTCCTATGGAGCTGGACCAGCACGTTTCCAAGCGTTCTTATCCTGGATATAATCGTCTAATTTGTAATATGCTTGTTTACAAAGTGTACTTTTAATATGACTTTTAAATTTTCTTTCATTTAATTGCAATATATCACAAGGTATTTTGTTGTAACATTTAACACAGTACCCCATAAAAGATGTCTGTACTTTAGATAATCTGAAAAATGGTCGATCAAGTTTATCTTTATTTCTAGTATTAGAGTTATGTCTATCGCTTATTTTATTAAAAAGATCTAGATTTTTTCTTACATACATAATATTTTCATAAATGAATTGGCAAGGTACCGTCATAATATTAATCCCTTTAAATAGTTCCCTAAGAGATTCGCGGTGACGTAGATTATAAATGGCTCTGACAGCTCTCTTTTGCAAAATAAAGATGGAATCAATATCAGCAGCCCGACCCCACAGTAAAATGCCATATGACATAATGCTGTGAAAGTAGCTAAAATAGACCAAACGCGCGGTTTCTACATCTGTTAACTGTCTTATCTTTCTAACAGCATAAGCAGCCGAGCTTAGCCGCCCCGCTAGAGATGTTATATGTGGTCCCCATTGTAATTTCTCGTCTAAAGTGATTCCTAGGAAAACCGTTTGACTAATATATTCCAGTTTTTCTCCATTCAATATAATATCACATTCGCTACTTCTAACATTGGGTAATTTAAATCTAATGCATTTGGTTTTAGTTTTATTTAGTACCAAATTATTTACCGTAAACCAATCTTGGACCTGAAGAATAGAGTTATTCACGTCGTCAAGATTTTGTGACCGTCGGTCTATTTTAAATATCAAAGATGTGTCATCTGCAAATAACACCATTTTCGATTGATTTTGAAATAATTGGGGTAAATCATTAATGTAAACTAAAAAGAGGAATGGAATTGAAATAAATACTTTGACTTGACTTGTTAAGTTGACCATTACGTAATCCTGTTTAGATCTGAAGTCTTTTTTTTGTCATTTGTTCAATATGAACAGCTCCAAGACAATGCAAGATGAACGACGACGAGAATGCTATCGTCCTAAATGCGAAATTAATTTTACATTTAATTATTTGGCGTTTAATATGCTCTTAATATTTGTATTGTATTGATACAAGGTTAAATCAAGCTAAGTATATTCATCAGATAAAATATGTGCCTTGAAATAATAATGATAGATACATAGATAGATATACTTTATTGCACACTAAAAGAAATAAAACAGAAGGAATACACATAATTAGGAACAGTACAAATGGCGGTCTTAGTCTTGTTGTCATGGTGCGGGCATGTGATGCGGTGGAACGAGGAACATGTCGTGAGGAAAGTATTGAGTATGAATGTGGATGGTTATAAGAGTAGAGGAAGACCAAAGAAGCGATGGATGGATAGTGTGAAAGATGATATGGCTAGAAAGGGGGTGACTACTGAAATTACGACTAATAGAGATGTATGGAAGAAGAAGATATACTGCGCCGACCCCAAATAAGTTTGGATAAGGGCAGGAGGATGATGATGACAAATGGCGGTCTTATCGCTTAAAGCAATTTCTTCCAGACAAACATGGGATGGAAAGAATTGTTAAGAAAAATATAAAGGGCAGTTTGCAGCGTACAAATATGTAACCTTCTAAAAATCAAATAATGTATTCATGAAACAAAATTAAAATGAATAAAGACAAAGAAATCGGTAAAAAGCCTTCACCCTCGTACTTACCAGGTATCCTGCTAAGTTCCCTATGGGAGCTGTATTGTCTAAGTTTTGAAGTTGGCAAGCTTGTTTTCCTTAACACAGCTGTCGGTGGGACCATAGAACCGTATAATGCTAAAATAATAAAAAAGATGAAGAAAAATAAAACAAGTGTTTATGAAATGGTTATGACATGTTTGGAAAATAAAGTGTGATAATGATTTTATTTAAAATTGTTGAAAATGTACAGTGCATTGTACATCTAAATAGGTTTTGAAAATATTTTAGTAATATTTTAAGTTTTAAGTTCAACAAAGTTAGAAATTAGTTCTGATGATCAAAATCAGGTTTATCTTGTTCCAGAAATAAATGAAATACAGTAGAATCTCACTAATCCGGCACTATTAAAAACCAGAGGGTGCCGGATTATGGGAATGTTCGGATTACTGGATTATAGAGAAAAAAACATAATAATTAAAATAGCTGCGTAGAGGGGCGAGGGAGGCGCGGGCGGAGGGTGCCGGATTATTGGACGTAGCGGTCTATTGAAGTGCCGGATTAGTGAGATTCTACTGTATAAATAAAATCTGAAGCTTCGAACAGAATAAGCCAAGCTCACTTTCAATAAGTACTTTTTAATGTTCGGACGAAGACAATTATTATCAATTAAGCCTCATTCGTACGAAAATCCGTCATTGACAATTCGTGATTATTCATTTATCATGTTACTATGTACCTATTCTCATGTAGGTACTTATTAAATTTTTTCACGATTCGGGAACGTGTGCGTACGGTAGTGAAACTTTATGGGCCACAGAAAAAAAAAAAATTATGAGATTAGGTAAATGATAATGATAAATAACTTTTATTTCTATAAATAAATCTGTCACAGACACTTTTACAAGTCGATGTAATGTTTTTTTAAGACTTTATGACGCCGACATTTCCTATCTGACTAGTTCTGAAAAGAAAAGCCGAAACAAACTCAGAGATCAAGGTCTCTTTTAATGTCCAGACATTATGGTATAAAAGCTATGCCAGTGTAATAATGTAGGGCAACGTCTGGAATGGCCTTTTGAGGAAATTGCCATAGCAGGTTTGGGTTGACCTGTCCTAACTGACGGCAAACATGCATCAGCCATCGTGTAGCCCAAACCGTATTTTAGGGAGCTCAACAACCCCATACACGAAGCTACCAATCAGCCGGACATTAAAGTACATAATAATATAAGAAACTAGTGACCCGTCCCGGATTCGCACGGGTGGACATTTTTCCCGTTTTTGCAACATTTTTCATTTATGCTCCGCTCCTATTGGTCGTAGCGTGATGTTATATAACCTTCCTCGATAAATGGACTAACCAACACAATTTTTTTTTTCAGTTCCAACCAGTAGTAGTTCCTGAGATTAGCGCGTTCAAACAAACAAACAAACTCTTCAGCTTTATAATATTAGTATAGATTATTTATTAATCACGAATTGTCTTTGACAGATGCACAAAACAGATAGGCACAGAAGTCAATCACATGTATGTACTTCACTTTTCATACCTACGCTCGACGGTCGCTCTACCTATATATCTATCTCTCTCAAGCGCATGGCACTCGCACTCGCACTCACTCGCACACTAGTACCAAACAGTCCGAGATATCGTGTCCGTGAGCAGTGTCTATGTGTACGTTGCTCGAGCGCACTTGTATGTAGATTGACTTCTGTACCTATCTGTTTTGTGACGGATGTATATGTGAGTACCTAGTTATTTTAGCGTACCAAGAATTGCTGAAACTTTTCTAAACTTACCAGTACTGGTACTAACTCTACTCGGCGGTTTTGACAAAACACTGGGCGCGAACATTTTCTTCTCAGGACTCGCTTTTCCCGACAATATATCCCTCTTAACCGACGGCTTCTTCACCATAGTCGCACTATTTATAATAGTAGCATTGTGCATATCGTAGGTGCGTTCCATCCCCGATGAGTTCGAACTCAGAACTTTAGTTATCGTGTACGACTTGTCGTCTATCATATCGTAAATAGGCGATATAGTGCTGTGCAGATTCAGTAGATCGGTTTTGGTTCCTTTCCGTAATGACATTAGCGGTGTTGAGGCGACTTGTGAGCCTGCAATGTGGAAATGTGAACCCATATACCAAGTGTTATAAGCTATAGTAGGCTCCGTTTGGCGGTGCTGTTTCTTAAGCGATAATCTATTTACTACACCATACAAACATAACATAAAATCAAGCCTGCATTTCCCGAAGGGTTAGGCAGAGGTGTTTAGTAACAACCTCATTTCACCGTCATGTTTAAGTCCCATGTAATAGGGGGCGAGCCTATTGCCATCAACCGGGCACAAATCCAAACTCCGGGTTGCTACTGAGGAATTCTACACGGAAAAACCAAATAACACTGCCCGGCCTGTGGCTCGAACCCAGGACCTCACGATCAGCAGTCGCGCTTGGCACCACTAGACCAATGAGGCAGTTACCACACAATATCCATCTGCTTTTACGAAAATAGCTCTCGGGAAACCTTTACCGTGCTACAATGCCTTATCCCAGAAACTGCCGTTAGATTTCTAAAGACCGTTAAGTGACATTTTGTTAAATATGAGTTTTATATACTACGTAAAATCACAACTGTTTCTCAATCAGTCTGATTCATATTTTTCTATCCCTTGTAAGTTACGAGATACACGTTTTTACCCGAGTGCCAAGGAAGGGTTATGTTTTTTAAATATTGTAGATAGTCACATTTCAGCACAGTAAAACTTGACAAATAAAATAAAAAATTTCATAACAATTTTGGTCTTGCAACTCATTTATAATTATGTATTATAAGCTTAAAAGTAGCCCAATATTTTGGTATAATAAAAACACCTGTATGGCTACAAGATTTCTAAAAATATATTCCACATTACTCAAAATTTTGTTTACTCACTGAACAGTCTTTTAGAAATTGGTCGACAGAAAAGTTTGTAAGCGTATCGTCCTTTTGTCCACGGCTGGACATAAATCTCCCACACTACCCACTTAAAACCACGGTCGCCTATATCCCATCCATACCCAATAGCTTCCCGTGGCCTTAACCAGTGTGTATATTTATTACAGTTAAGTTAGTGACTAACTTACGTGGGTCATGTGCAGTCACGTGGTCGGGCACGCTGTCGGGCGGGCTGGACGAACTGAAGGTACCCGTGTCTGTACTCTCACTTGAACCCACCATCGCTCGCTCCTGTGACCCCCACTCCTAGATAAGAGACCATAAATTATTAGTCTATGTAATTTCAATTTATAAATTACTATGAAGAGGTGTAAACGTAACAAATAGATTTAAAAAAAATTGAATTTATTATAGGTACTGTCACTGAATATTATAACAGCATCTTGCTGCATCAGCTCAAGCCTGTATACCACGTGACGTGTTAGGGCGCTATCAATTTAGACGTTTCGTGTCGGACCGCTGCGGTGCCGAAGCGGTGCGTTTGTCGTGTTGCCGCACCGCGTTCTCTGTATGAAAACAAACGACCGTCCGTGCGCATTACTACAAACGCTCCGCTTCGGCACCACAGCGGTCCGACACGAAACGTCTAAATTGAAAGCGCCCTTATTATCAAAATTCTCCTCGAAATAACTAACTGCGGTTATTAGGTAACTCTGCGAAAGTCGAATGCAAACATATAGAAATAGAACATAACATAACATCACGCCCGTATTCCCCGAAGAGTTAAGGACAGGTGTATACACTCTCATTTCACCGGTATGTTTAAGTCCCATGTAATAGGGGGCGAGCCTAATGCCATCAATTGGGCACAAATTCAAACACCGGGCTACTGAGGAACTCCACACAGGAAAACATATTTAACACTTTGCGCGACCTGGGGATCGAACTCAGGACCTCACGATTAGCAGTCGCGCTTGCCACTACTAGACCAGCGAGGCAGTTAGAAATAAACGGCGTAAATAGACCCTTAACGAAGCCGAAAGGCACTTATTCTCCACGTTATTGCGATTTTTTTTTTGTTCTGGATTATACCTGGGAACCTTCTAGTTACGGAGATATTGGAGGTCAAAGTTCCAACGTATTCACAACTTTTTTTTAAATACTAGTTTTGAAGGTTGCAAATGTACTTGAAATACCTCCATTACCCGTTTACTACTCATTGCATCTATCAGCACAGTGTTTTGAGTGCGTTACATTGAGCTTTACAGTAAAACGAATGTTTTCATCCAAAAACAAAAGTCGTTTCCCAGCGACAATTTTTGCGTAGGGTTACTAGTTTGATGTACTGAATGCATGGTTGACGGATTCGTGAAGGGACTTTTTACACCTTGTATAATCGCAATAAATACGTACCCGAACGTCCTGCTGTAGTGTCCTCTCACCAACATCTATTAGATTAAGTGTTGCTGAATTAATATCTATGATTTGATTGTCGTCTGTCTTCACGTAAACGACCGTTGTGTCCATGGCGCTCGCTTTTGACGTTAATTTCTTAAATGTAGCATTCCTTTTCGGAGTATCCCTAGTTGTTTCTTCGGGCCTATCAAAACCGTTGGCGTTCAGCACTTTTCGCCTAGATAACAATTCTGAAGCGTTCTCCATACTTTGTCGCGGCACGGTTATAGTTTGATTAGGTAACTGAATAGTTTTGATCGGCGAAGTGTTCCCTGAGGTCGGCACCGCCTTTTCCGTTTCTGTCGGTAACGCTTTTCTAGCTAATGACAACTTCTGCCGCGCTTGGATTATTTCGTTCAACTCTTGCTTGCCCAATGTTACGTTAAGACTGTTTCTTCCCAAATCATCAGGTCTCTGAAGCCCCATATCTTTGTAAAACGCGTCGTCGGTTTTGAAGTTTTCTTTCTCAGCGTCATTATCTCTTCTGAACCTATTATTAGAGTAGTGTAAAGTGATAGTTTCGCCCATTTCAGGGTTCGGTTTGGGTACAGTTTTCGGTGAGACTTTCTTATCAGAATTTTCATTTAGAATTTTTGGAGGATCTATTTGGCACGCTTCCTCGCGGGATTTAGTGTAGCTTTCAGAGTTCCGTATGACTGATTCTCGTCTCGTGAAACTGTTGTAAAGTTGGCAGCGGGGTCGGGCCGAGAGAAGTTTTTCTGACTGTTCGAGGTGTGTGAAGGTTGCTGAACTGAAGATGTTGGAGTCTGTGATGTCTTTAGGTTTGGAGCTGTTGGCGACGACGTAGGAGGAGTTTACGGAGCTGACGAGGCTGGGCGGCAGGGAGTCCATGAGGCTATCGTTGTCGGGGTACGTAGTTTGTGAGAGGAAGCTCGTACTCATGTCTTTCTCGTCGAGAATGCTCAACGTCATGCTGGTCATCATCGGGTCGATGCTATCACGCCCTGACGTTGGCAACCCTAGAAATAAAAACAATAAATAAATAAACACGTCATATTTATAGCTCTTTACTAGTATTCCTGTTATCGTGACGTAAGTGATTAGACAGTGTAGTGCAGAACACATATTTAAAGAAATAAAAATCTGTGGCCATGTTCCGATCTCCACTTAAGTAAGGCGGAAACTCTGTCCATGTACCATCATCAGGTACCAAGAGTATCAATAGTTTATAACACCGACAACTAACTTCCTTATCCGTCCAGGTTATGTGAGTACTGTGGTATTCAGTCAGGCGGTAACTTGACGGATGGTTGCGTAATACTGAGCCCTGAATGCACAATATAATTATGTAAAGTAGACCATGGTTGCAAACTTTACTAGGTATGTAACATTACCTAAGTGATTGATACGTAAGAGGGGCTCGAGGTTACATGGCTACATAAAATAAATCCACTTTATTGCACAATAAATAACAACGATTAACAATGTACTTATCTAGATAATAATAAAAAAATAAAGAATTGGAGATCTTGTAAATTAATCGATCTATGAAATTAAGCAAAGTTGAAACAGTCAAGACTTTGATGGGTGACCTTTTCTCTCTTATGCCACTTATGCACTGTCTGCAGATAGTGAGAAGCTTGAAAAATGTCAGACAACCGGTCTTACCTTAGCAAGCCTTTCTTTCACATAGTGGGGTTGAAGAGGTTAGTTCAGTATCAACTGCATTTAATTTGACTAGAAGCAGACCCTAAGATATTAGAAAATGTTTAATCCGGATCTGCTACGACAAAAGTCTAACAAAACATGTTTAGTAAAAACTTCGACCAAACAGTTAGGCCACGCCCCAATTTTGTTAGAAAAACATTCTGTTATTTCTAACAAAAATATAGTCACAGCAGATCCGGCTTTAGGTTAATCATGATGATTATGATTACCTGAGTCCTTATGCGAAGGCATGGACTTCCGACTGTCGATGGAATCCGCGTTGAAGGTTAAAGAACTTTCCATGAGGAGGGAAGACACGAGGCTCGGCGGAGACATGCGCATTAACGACTCTCCGCTCTGGTACATGTTCAGACTTGGACGCTCGTTCATGATGTTTGTTAGACCTCTGGAAGATGATAGTCCTATATTAATGTTAAGTTTACTTATAAAAATGCAGCTCATATTACTATTGTGAACAATAACAGAACGTTCGACGACATATAAAAGGCTTAAGCCAGGTCCATATTTGAGATACCTTAAGGTGAATATAGACTAGAGCATTTACTTGTAACAAAACATCGAACTGTTCTAATATGTCATTCTTTCACGAACCGAAAAATGAGCACGACGCTCGACGCTTTGTTACTAGTTAATATTCTAGTCTATACTCACCTTTAGATGCTGTTGAAAACCGAAATAAAATGAACATGACGTGACCGAAAGATCAAAGTATTCAGTTACTAAGGTCGAAAATGTAGAAAGGTAAGGTCTTAAAGACCCCTTGTTTTGAAAGAGACCTTTTATACCAAAGAACATCTTATGGCCAAATACTCAAACGCTACTTAATTTTAAGTTGCCGTTAATATCGTGCTGTCACTGTCATTTCGCCTTAGAGTGACAGAGACAGCACGAGACTTAACGTCAACATAAAACTTAGTAGCGTTTGAGTATTCGGCCATTAGCCCCTCAAATACGTTATTAGCTTCTACAAGGTTAGTCAGAAATGGGGTACTAAGCCGAAAGGGTGTTAAAGTACCCATAATAATGGATAACTTTTGTTCTAAAACTTTCCCCAAAACTCGATAGTTTAAAAGAAATAGCTTTTTAAAGATTTCGTAAAAATTATGCTAAAATCTAAAGTCCATAGCTATGATCAGCTGTGTTTAAAATTTAGGTCATATTTGGGGTCATGGATTAGAAACTTAGTTTTCTGAATTCATAACTAAAGCAGGTATGTTTTTTTTTAAAAAAAAAAAACTAAAATAAAAATCATTTTGCATGCAAATAAAAATTTATGAATTTTGAAATTTCAACACTTGCTTTAAAACAGTCATCAGTGATACTTTAAGTGGCCTGCGGCTTAGTACAGTCAACAGCAAAAGCTGATGATGGTTGCTCAATGTTTCAAAATTATTTAATGAATGAAAACTTGCAAATTATTATTTTTGTTAACAAATAACGATAGAGGAGTGAATTCTTCAAAGAATAATATTATGGTAATATAGACAAGCAATTAACTCCTGATATAATTAATATTGAAATTCCAAAATGATCATCGACTTTTGCTGTTGACTGTACCCCCTTTCCGACTAACCTTGTATTACAAAACCAAGAGACCATAGAACCAAGCCAATATATCCCAAAGCTTACTACAAGCAACAAACGGACTCCCAACAGAAGAACGTAAGCGAAATATAACCTAAAACAGTGCAGCGCCAGATTCTGCGCGGATGTAACACCGTAACACCTCCTTTGCGCTTGCGCCACATTGAGGTATAAATGGTATATCCACCTGGGTAAACATCATGCAATTTCGTCAATTGTACCGTTCAGTTTAGTTGATGGTAAGAAATTAAGTGGGTATACAGGGTGTAAACGAAGTCATGTAATTCCTTCAAACCTCTTGATGTACTGCTGACATAGATTAATCCTGCACGGGATACGTTTGAACTGAATACATTTTTTTTACAAGAAGTAACATACATGTTCTTAACGTAAGGCATTTTAGCGCCCCAAGCTAATGACCGCGCGGCGAGCGATAGCCGCGTAATTCGCTCGGGGCGCTAAAATGCCTCCGGTTAAGAACACATATTTACTTTTTTTTTATTCAATCCAAAAGTTTCGCGTGCAGAGTTAATCTGTCAGCAGCACATCACGCGGTTTGAAGGAACTACATGATTTCGTTTACACCCTGTATAATACTGTTACAATTTAATGGAAACAAAGGCTTCTAATAGTTTCTTTACATAATGCAGTCTCTAAAATGTTTTTGATTAAGTTACACCTAGGCCCATTTTAATAAACAGCTCTCATTTGACAAATCCCTCTTAAAAAAAATAGTTTTAGTACCACATGGACATATTAAAAAAAAAGTTGTCAAATGTGTGGAATTCTACTTTATGGTAGCTGCTGTTGGAAGATGTCTCAAATGAGAGTTGATTATTAATACGGGTATTAGAAATAGCGTTTGTGAAAGAGAGAAGGAGAGAGATCTAGAATAGAGTGAAGCATTGCTTGATACTGAATAAATGTTATCGACGATTGTAATGAAACCATAAGACAGAAAGTAAAAGATTATAGTAGCATGCAAAACAAATATAGCAATGTTAGGGCTAATAGTCTATAGGTAGCTTGCTACGTCACAAATAATAAAACATACATACATACATAAACTCACGCCTTTTTTCCCATGGGGGTAGGCAGAAACTATAGAACGCCACATGCTACGACTCTTACATACCCCTTTCGCTTCATCCACATTCATACATCTTGTCATACACGCACGCCGGTTGAGAGTACTACGCACCTGACCTTTGTGAAGAACATCACCAATAACATCGATGTATGTCCTTCTAGGACGTCCTCTACCGGCGTTCCCATTAATATCCGCCTTATAAATTCCTTTTGTTAATCGCCGTTCACTCATTCTCTCAACATGGCCAAACCACCTAAGCATATTCCTTTCAATTTTTGTCACTACATCATCTTTTAAACCGAAACTTTGTCTAATCTCTTCATTTCTCAATCTATCATTCAAAGTTACACCGCACATACTTCGCAAGGAACTAATAAAATTATAAAATAATTATTCGGCCAAACAATTGCGTTAGTGTTAATAAAGCTGCACCTACTTGCTAGAAAATAAATAAATAATATTAGATTAAACCGACATATTTGTCTAAACAAACGTCACAATTTTTTTCTGAAAAGAGTATTGATGAGGTTTTGTAGTAGTTTATCTAGTTTAAACATAACAATAAAAACGGCGCCTGTTATGCGGCTTATCTACTAGCATTACTAGCCCGTGTTGCCAACACTAAGGTCCGTATTACAGAACATTCCTCAAGTCCAGTTTGATCTGTAATCAGTTGATCACTGTTTAAGTATAGAATCAGCACTTGAGGAACGGTCTTATTCTAGAACGGCAATCAATCTATACTCAGATGATACGAGACTCAAATCGAGCCATTAGATTGGTTGATTAGAGACCAAATCACTGCTTAGGATTGAATCTACGAACTGAGTAACGATCTAGAATAAACCCAAACTCAGCTGAACTATGATCAATGAATCTATGCTTGAGGAATGTTCTAAAATTAAAAGTCGACTCAAAACTTGTTATAAACAGAGATTAATGCTTGAGTTTCGTTCTGTAACACGGACCTAAGAAGCTGTTTGTTCAAGCTTCTATAGATTTTAACTTACTTTTCCAATATATTTATCAACTGAAGACAGACTAACAGATAAACAACTTTTGTTGACACACCTGTCCAATCAGACGTTAATTCACAAGTAAATTATACAATACTTCATCAACACTTGTATTCATTGTTATATTATAACAAATCAAAAGTAAAAGTAACGAGTCTTCATCTGTCTTACTCAGTTCTATAGGTACAAAAAAACAGATTCGCGCGTTCTTCGATCCGCCTTCCCGACTTTCCCTTTCATATACACAGAAGTCGACGCCAAGTCATGCACGGTAATTAATGAGAAGCCAAGCTTTTGTTTGAAATCGTTGAATTTGACACTTGCGTTAGCGGTGAAGGAAAATATTGAGAGGAAACATGAAAGACTGAGAGGGCTCCAAAAAGTTATTGATGGTGTCTATAGCCCACCGATCCGCACCAGGCCAGTGTGGTGGACCAAGATCTTAACCATTCTCATTCTGAGAAAAGGCCTGCACACCTGAGAATACTCCAAAAAGTTCTCGATGGTGTCTGCAGCCCGCCAACCGCACCAGGCCAGTGTGGTGGACCAAGATCTTAACCCTTCTCATTCTGAGAAAAGGCGCACACCTGTGAGGGCTCCAAAAAGTTCACGATGGTGTCTGCAGCCCGCCAACCTCAACAGGCCAGTATGGTGGACCAAGGACTAAACCCTTCTCATTCTGAGAAGAGGCCGATGCCCAACACTGGGACAATAATGGGCGGTTTATCAAGCTTTTATTCTGACCCTTAGGCGGTTATGAGGCGGTGAAATACACTCCTACTCCGAAAACTCGTAGATTGAACGATAAGTAATTATATCAAGAGTATAGGGAGTAGCCTCCACCTGTTTCTTTGTCAAAAAATACTGCGATCACGAATCCGTCTGCCAAGCGTGGCGATTGTGGTAATATGACCGTTAATTATAGAAACGGTCATCAAGGTCATGTTCAGCAGCAATTGACGACACGTTTGGTGCAGTAGCTGATCGATTGGCTTCTGTACTACCAGAATTGACCGATCAATTATTATTTGTATGACCTACAAATAGTTGCACCGAATCTGGGCGTTTGTGCATGTGAAGATTTGTGTCTGTAAACGCACCCACGATACAGGAGAAATCCTAGTATGGGACAACGTATTTTAAAAAAAAACAAGATCTTTACTTAATTGTCATTGATTGACCGATTGTGAATTTGTGACGAAAGTGAGAAAATACATAGTCACAGTCGGTCCCGGGTGTCATACGAATACCTATGACAGTCGTTACGGCTAGTCAGAAGCCCGAAAGTCTGACAACCGGTCTAACCTTAGGATATCGGCAGTGTCCGATAACTGGGTTGCGGATCTAATGGCAGTCGCTCAGTTTAAAATACTTGTATTCACCCGCATTTAGTTAGACTGGAAGCTGACCTCAACATAGTTGGGAAAAGGCTAGGCGTAACAGTGACAAAATACACTCATCTTCTAAATTCTTTTTTTTTTCTTTTTGAAAAACGTTGCCCCACCCTAGGATTTCTCCTGTACCGTGGATACGTTTACAGACACAAATCTTCAGATGCACAAATACCCAGACCCAGAACAACTATCTGTAGGCCATACAAATATTTGTTCCGTGCGGGAATCGAACCCAAGACCCGCAGCGCAGAAGTCAATCGCTTAGCCTCTGCACCAAACGTGTCGTCAAATGCCTTCTAGATCATCTTATTAGAGGTCGGGTCGTTAGTCCATGCTCTCATTAGTGATGTAACTCATTTAGTCTCAATTCACTATAGTGTCGCAGCCACCGCTCATTATTTTTAGATCCGTTCTTGAATTGTATTTGTATCGAGCAGTATCGTTTGTGTGAATAGTATCATTGTTTTACTTTTTATAGATCAAGCAGATGTGTTTATCAGAGCGAGATTGCTATTCTAAAGCTATATTGACACTAATGGAGATGGAAGCTTAGGGTTGAGCCGCACGGTATAGGTGCACTTTTTAAAAACAAGTCGCAAGTGCGACTGCTGATCATGAGGTCCTGGGTTCGATCACCAGGTCGGGCAGTGTTATTGAGTTTTTCTGTGTGGAATTCCTCAGTAGCAACCCCGAAATTTAGATTTGTGCCTGGTTGATGGCAATAAGCTCGCCCCTATTACATGGGACTTAAATATAACGGCGAAATGAGGGTGTTACTAGACATCTCTGCCCAACCCTTCGGGGAATACAGGTAATGTTATGTATTAGCAATGGAGCCATACAAGCTTTAGAGGATCTAAAACTTTCATCACATCAACACAGTTGTCAACACATCCACAGCTGATAGTGAACCTTCCAATAGACCGCTACAATGAACGATCATGAGACAGGGTTGACATAATCAACACTCTTGGCAAACGGACTAGTGGTCGCTGTATACTGCATGGCTGGTTAGTCGCTTTACATCCGAAAACCATGAATTCTGTTCATCTTTTACTATTGGTTAAACTCTGAATTCGTGAAAAAAAAAACAGCTGTTCCATACCATCAATGTTGTTTAACAAAATGTATGGAACAGCTGATTTCTTTACTAATTCAGAGTTTGTCCCCTAATAAAAGTTGTACAGAATGATGAGCAGAATCCGTGAATTTTCAGATGTAAAGCGACTAACCAGTCATGCTGTATTGTTTTAAGCGGGTATCAAAAGAGCCTCAACGTGTGAAACTACTAGGTGTGCACCCTGGGCAGTCAGACCCGCTACCAATCTTGCTAACTGGCTAATCTTTTAACCACAAAATTATTCTCGCATAGCCCGCGCCGACGCGAGAGCAAAAGAGAGAGGAAGATGCTAGTGCCCATTTTTCTGACATATGACCAAATTAACGACATAAAAGGAAGAAAGAAGGTAGTCTAGTCTTTACTGGAAAGGTGCCACACATGCGATGAGATGAGTCACTACTTACATGTGACAAAGTACGTAATAAACTACATATAAGTATTTAATATACTAACTTGTTGAACGTATTGTGTAGGTTGTGCGCGGGCTGAGACAAGTCGATGTTGATGGGCTTCGACGGCGGTTGCTCCAAAGACGAACGGCCTGACACTTCCGAGGCGAGAGTCGCGTCCATATCTTCCAGCTGCAATATACAAAAAAGATGTTGAGCATATATAAAAGAGAATATTTGAGTACGTTCGTTTTAGTAACTTCGTGGACTGCTTTCAATTTAACTGTGAAGTTTGGACCATTATTGTGACGAGAACCTGCCTTACTAAAAAAACATTTTTAATTTCTTAAGAAGGAGTCTCTCTCTTATTTCGTGGACTAAGGGCCGAGCTGCATCTGACGGAAGATAGGTCGCCGATCTTCCGCCGGTACACAATAATTCCATACAAACATCTCACACCGTACACATTTGACCGAAGATGCGTTACTAAAATTATTCTAGTAAATTATGCGACGGAAGATCGGCGAAGTATATTCCGTCAGAGGTGGCTTGGAGCGTATAAAGCTACTAAAGGATTATTTTAAGGCAGGTAAGTTGTGAAAATTCTTTATTTTGTCTTGCATGTGACAGTCAGAAAGCACTCGCGAATACACGAAGCTACCTGTTTTCTTTTTATATCTTTATTTTTATGTTTTGGAGGGTTTTTTCTTTACAAAAGAAGACGTCACCCGCATTGTACAACAAAATTATAAAATTGACTTAAATTCTACGTTTAATACACGTCTGTACTAATTTGTAAAGCATCTTAGCTGCCACCGAAGTGGGGGCGGCCAAGACACTATTACATATACCAACTTCAAAACAAAAGTCTGTCTCGCTCCGCACACACTCCAATCATCACGTGGTAGGCATCCTCAATCATGTCACATTCACTGCAATTCAGTGATTCTGTTTTGCCCATTAAGAAACCAAAACTGCGCATATTGGAACCGTCAAACCATTACCCATATAATGGATAACTGAATCCAAATCCCCGCAATAGCCCAGAAAACCGTATGAATGAAAAGGAAGATGTGATGACCTCAAATCCGTAAGAATAAGTAAGTTTACATTTTTTTACATTGTTTACAGTACTACGAATACGACAAAAAAGTCTTGACAATGTGAGTAATGCATAATACTCGCAATAATAGAGGCTAAATTTGTTTGTGATCTGTTCACACCTGTGCTTACGTAATTTACTTTCCGCTATAAGATATTTTAGCACGACACGACATGCTGGGATACGTCACCGTATTACGTCACGAGAATGCACTTATTTTATTAACGTTGGAATATCTTCTGCTATGTTTAGATGCGAGGATTACGGTATTGAAGGCCGATTACGGTATTGAAGGCCGTTTTCGGATTTACATGGATAGAAAAAATAAATAGTCTTATTTATTTCAGCATCTTCGAGCAAATGGGCTTTGATATAAAATATGATTCTAAAATTAGTGTAAGTATGACTGTATTCATTTTTGAGATAAACGTCGGTTTAGTCGCCGGCACGTAACTTGGCAAGGTTTTGGCGTGGTGGAAGTATGTTTGCGCATGTACACTTAGTGCAACAAAAAAATGGTCACTTTTATTGCTTGTCATTATTCAATGGTTATTGCCATAATTTATTTTTAAATATGTCTGTTTAGAAGAAAGAAAGAAAGGATTCTCTTCTTTACTGTTGCCAAGTTACGTGCCGGGGACTATATAAAAGATCAGAAACCTAAATGTGATCACAAAACGTAAGACCAGATATGGAAATTTTCATAAAGCGACATGAACTTGTAATATTTAGCGGACGGAACATCGCTTCGTCATCGCGACACAAGCCAAGCCTTCTAAATACTTTTTATGTAATAGTAATTATGGAAGTGCTTATTGTATATTCTGTGCCTACGCTATAACAATAACAAGGTCATGGGTCCAAACAGAACACAAATATACTAGAAACTGTTACCTACATGTCTATCACGACGAGACAGGTATACCGTTAGAGATTCTACATCGAACATGGTCAAAACTATAAATGTCAGGTTCATTAGATATTAAAGCTTAGACCGTTACTATCACTTTCATTCGTAGATCTTATGGACATTTTACACCGGACCGGCGGATCAAGTTCGCCGGTTTTGTTGCGTGACGTCATATCGGCAAATCGTATCCGTTAAGCCCGATTGGTTGGAGCAGACCTCGAGCTCCTATAAGAAGTCGTCACAGACAGGTTGACATGGGCGCAGCCAGGATTTTGTCCAGGGCGGGGCAATCTAAGCCAGACAGTAAATATTTGTCTTTTCAATAAATCTGGAAGTGCAGAATGGGACTATGGGGCAATTTTGCCCTATAACCTTATTTTTTAGGTTCAAAGTAGTATAGACGGAGTCGGGCGTTGGTCTGCCTATTTTGGGTAATTGAGGCGTGAAATTTACAAATGAGTTAAGTGCCAAAAAAGCAATGAATGAGGAATTGAATAAAAATGGATTGGCTGCCCAATGTAGCTCCTTTGATGTTAAAAATGTTGAATTCGCATTTTTGGGCATTTAGCACATTTGTAAATTCCACGCCTCAATTATTCTGTGGACATGGGTGGCAAGTTGATTGAATCAAGACCATTTACCTATTCTTTCCTGTGCCAGGGTGGGGCAAGGGCCCCATCTACCCCACCCTAACCATGCGTTGAACTAGCTTACACTAAGCGAATACATTCTTATAGCCAAAAATAATAGTGTCTTCTTCTTCTTAGCGTGTCGATAGCTATCTAAATTGAGTCGGCCAAGAATTTAGCTACGAGTTTACGGTTATCAGTAGCGTCCATTCGTTCCTGTAACGTGCAGGTATCAGGGCACGTAGGGTATGATGTCAGGTGTCCCATCGTTTGTGGAACAGCACCACATTTACAGTTCAGGCTGGAATCGTTTATCTATCTCCACCTGAGCAGGTATTCCTTGCTTCGACCAAACTGGGTCCGGAGTTTGTTTAAAGATTTCCAGGTCAGCCACGGCAACATGTCCAGAAGGGGGGAGATTTTCAGCAGTGAGAGTGTCTGTATACCATGATTCACGGTCTGAAGAACCATTCTGCTCATCACCTCTATTGCTGACTTTTTCTGATCTTCGCTAAGCTACGAGGACGCTTGGCTAATATTCGCTTACACTGTGTTCGGTCAAACTTCTTCTTTTCGCGTGGTTAGTGACTAACCTGATGTCAGAGTTTATGCCGCCCATAGGCCTCACATGTCATCGAGAAATGTCTCTCAGGCATGCCGATTTCCTCACGATGTTTTCCTTCACCGTTTTTTAAGCAAGTCAGAGGTGCGTGCCTTGCGTTCGAACTCGAGACCTATGACTCGGCAGTCCGACGGTTACACGACTAGCTTATCACTGCTCAAAGTAGTAAGGTCCTATTATTTCTCATATAGATTCTGGACGGTACAGTGACGTCATCCAAGTTAAAGCCGCAAAGCCCATCTCTGATCCAAGATTAATAGCGACGACAGACAACCGGCTTCAGTCCGAACTTAGACCACCGTGGTGTCAGTGTGTAGAGTCTATTAAGCAGGTTGTATCTAGGCCACACAGACCAAACCTACCTTGCTTAATTATATAGCGGCTATCGACCGCAATATGAAAGCCTGAGTGAGATTAGTACAGATTATAATGGTTATTGTAGGACGTATAACATAAAATAGCCCGGTTGATGGCAATAGACTCGCCCCCTATTACATGGGACTTGAACATAATGGCGAAATCAGGGTATTAATAAACACCTCTGCCCAACCCTTCGGGGAATACAGGCGTGATGTTATGATGTCATGTTATGTATAACATAAGCAGGAAGAAACAATCACCGGTTTCTTCTAAAAAAAAGTCGGTGACATCGTTTTTGTTTATTTTTTTCTTGGGTTCGTTTTGCCTAGCCTTTCTCCGATTATTTTGGTGTCAGCTTCCAGTCTAACTAGATGCGGCTGAATACCAGTATTTTACACGGAGCGACTGCCATCAGACCTTTCCAACCCAGTTACTGGGCAATGCCGATATCCTAAGGTTAAACCGGTTGTTAGACTATCGGGCTTCTAACTACCCGTAACGACTACCATAGGTAATCTTATGACAACCCGGACCGACGGTTTAACGTGTTCTCCGAGGCACGGAGGGGTCTCGATGTGTAACGAATGGTCACCCATCCACGAACTGACTGCAGCTTAACTTTGCAAATCATATGATCCGCACGGTTGGTAATTAGCCGGAAGCCACTCCGGGTGTGGAAAAATTTTAAAGGTAGAGAGAAAGAGAACTTTATAAGTTCTCCGTAAAAAATAGACACACTTCTCCACCCGTGAGTAATGTAAAAGGCGACTAAGGGCCTGCGCCCACTGGCGGCATGGCATGGCAGAGGATATTTTAGGCTCAAATAATTTTCAACTTTATGTTAAACAATTAGCACTCATATTTGCTTAGCATACCGCAGGATGCTTCGTCGTGCCGCGGCATGCCTAAGCATCATTCGATATTGGCATGCTCTCAGCTTATGTCTACATTCACGTCTGCGTGATTCAGTCTATGAGACAGCCATGTATTTATTATACATTACTAAGCACTGCTTTTCATAGTCCTCTCAAGGTCGCCACCCGCTGTTAACAGCTTTTCAAGTTCACGCATATACAATAGTTATTATGTATGTAAATACGTGCACGTCTCAATGTAACATAGCATAACGTCACGCTTGTATTCCCCGAAGGGTTGGGCAGAGGTGTATAGTAACACCCTCATTTCGCTTCGCCGTTATATTTAAATCCCATATAATAGGAGGCGAGCCGATTGCCATTAATCAGACACAAATCCAAACCCCGGGCTGCTACTGAGAGATTCCATATGGAAAAACCCAATAACACTTTGTCTGACCTGGGGATCGAACCCAGGACCTCATGATCAGCAGTCGCGCTTGCCACCACTAGACCAACGAGGCAGTTGTAACATCAATTTTTTTTTTTTTTAATGAGTTTATTCACCGCAGACATTTCGTCCGCGCTCTTTTTTGCTGTTATTTAATTGTTTACTTTTTATTTTATTTTACTTATTTGATACTCCTGTATCGGAAATACAACATGTATTATTTATATTACTATAAATATTACTTATTCTACTTAAGCTATGCGAGTCCATCACATTATATATATGTTTACTTATTTAATATTATTATTATTGTTTTTTTTTTTTTTTCTTATAATATACACATTTACATTATTTGTTGTTTGTAGTTGTAACATCTTAATGTAAGTCTAGTTTATTATCCTATTTGATTGACATTATCCTCAGTTGCATTGCATTGGACGACGACATGTATGGAAACTGCTTAATGTAAAGAATTATTTTTTTAGTATAAGTAAATCGAAGACTTCGCTGCTCTCCTAAGTATATCAACTTAAGGACGTTTACTATGGCCAAAAACTAATCCTTTTGTTTACCAATGGTAATATTTCGTTGCCAAACTGGACATATAAATAGATTCGTGGGCTTTAACTGTGATAGCTCCTAATGTATGAGAGTGTCTTTGAAAGCTTTGGGGTATTTCCTTCCGTAAAGGTTTACAAGAATTTTATACAATTTTAACCAATTTAGTTCTGCCTAGCCTTTTCCCAATTATGTTGGGGTCAGTTTCCAGTCCAACTAGATGCGGTTGAATAACAGTATTTTACACGGAGCAACTGCCATCAGACCTCCGCAACCCAGTAACAGGGAAAAGCCGATATATTAAGGATCTGTAACACCAACCAATATTAACCAATTACGGTCGGTAAATAATAGGAACTGCCCATTAGTCTTTCAAGGTCCAACTAAACTTAGGTGTCTTCTAAGTTTCACCATAGTATACCTTCAGTAGCTACCTTCAGTAACGAATTATGTGATTATGATAACAAAAGTTATAAGTAGAGAGGACAGTAGTGACAGCAGTGATAGCCTAGTGGTGTGACCGTCGGTCTGCCAAGTCAAAAGTTCTCGAATGCGAACCCAAGGTACGCAGCTCTGACTTTTCGGATTCATGTGCGTATTGTATAATTATCACTTGCTTAAAAACGGTGAAGGAAAACATCGTGAGGAAACCGGCATGCCTGAGAAATATTTCTCGAAGGCATGTGATCATGTGAAGCCAAGTCAGAGGCCCGTGAGTGGCATAAACTGACACCAGCTTAGTCACTTTAATAATAATAATGTTTTTTATTCACAAAACTGATTTACAAATTACAATCACTAAACACACGAAAAGAAGAAGTAAGAGAAGAAGGTAATCTTAACGTAATATATATATATATATATATATATATATATACATATGGGAACATACAAGCATCGCTGACGTATATAGTTCTTTCGGTTGCCGAAATGAATAATTGAAGCTGATAGCGAGACACCACTTCAAGAAGAATAAGATGACAAGCACCTTACACTTTCTCGTTATTTTATAGTACGCAAGTTATGTAAGTTACGTTCTTAATAATATTGCTTTAAACATTCCATTGTTACTGAAAATTAAAAAAAAATGATCACGTACCATTCAATACCATAGGTACCTGTTCTATTTGCGCAGCTGCGCTTGCGCTTATTATTTATACAGTGAGTCAATGTTACCACTTGCTATGTTACGTTGCAACGTCGATTACGAGTACCTAGTGTATCTTGCAGTTGAATGGTGGCGCTACTTGGTAAGGCAAGTATCAATAATATGTCAAGTTTAATAGATATCAATTTAGTTCCATATTTCGCCGCATGTCGAAATATATTGGTCAGTAACTGCAGCAACAAAACGTGCTTGTCACCGTAAGCGTTTTGCAAGCGATGCTGTGTGTAGTCATGTGTATCGAGGCGTTTCTTTTGCTTTATTCACAATTTGATAAAGGTTAAACAATTTTAATAGGTTAGATTTAATGTGGATAGCTGTTTGTAGCTGCTTCTCTATTGAACTACTACTTTTCGTTATTTTTATGTAAAATGGGTTATATGTCAAGGGAATTAGCTTTTAAGGGCCAAGCCAAATCTGACGGAAAATACGTTGCCGATCTTCCGTGGCGTAATTTACTCGAGGAATTTTAGTAACCCATCTTCAAATGTGTACCGTGTGAGATGTTTCTATGGAATTATGTGTACCGGCGGAAGATCGGTGACGTATCTTCCGTCAGATGTGGCCTTGACCCTGCTGCCTTGCCCATCCCATATATTTAAATTTATGTATCATTGTCCAGGAATGTTTCGGACACCGCACAAACGACTTCGATATAATGATTCAACTTATGTTATTAAAAAACTAAGCCTCAATAGTGTTTGAAATACTTCAGGTGTATTTTTTTTTTCAATTCGGCTTTACTCCTGTTCATAAAGAATAAAACAATTACGCTAGATGTGCTGACATTTAAGAATTACGTTTCTACGAAATCATTCAATGATTTTATTCTATTTCTGGCTGATGGCTTTGATCGCAGTTACTGTTAATCAGCCGTGAAACAGGTACCTACATTAAATACGGTCATCAATTTTAAGGCATGAAGGTAGTATACTGTTTTATAGGCTTTTTAGAGACAAAAGATGGATTGGAAACCACTAGTGCCGTTTCTAATTTATAAATACATTTTAAAACATAATGCTTTGATTGCTAACGCATATTGATGCGTTTAAATAATTCATATTATATCGTTTGAAGCACTTAGTACTACAGGAATGTTCATTTAATTATTGCCATTGGATAAATAACGAAAATACCGCAAATTTGTAATATGACAAAAAAAGCACGACGCATCCCTACATATTTTACACTTCAATTTCATTCAAGGACATATTTTGCGCGCCTCATTTATTCCATGAATACGGCGAACACACCTGCATTTTTAAAACTGTGTCGTTATTGTATACGATGATTTTGAACCGGCCGTGATCTCATTTATTATGCAAGTTCACTGTCACGGGCGACAATCGAGGTTGTCCACTGATGAAGATTCGGTTTACACCGTTATACAATACCTAAGTATGGACTGACTGAGTGGCTCGTGGCTTATTAACAACTGCGCTGATCGTACGATCTGCAAGGTTAAGCTGCGCTTGACGCGGTCAGTCTGTGGATGGGTGACCGTTCGTTACACATCGAGACCCTTCCGTGCCTTGGAGAGCATGTTAAACCGTCGGCAAGGATGTCGTACGAATACCTATTACAGTCGTTACGGGTAGTCCGAAACCAGAAAATCGGACAACCTAACCGGTCCAACTTTAGAATATCGGCATTGCTCAGTAACTGGGTGGCGGAGGTCTGATGGCAGTTGTTCCGTGCACAATACTGGTATTCAACCGCATCTGGTTAGACTGGAAGCCGACCCCAACATAGCTGGGAAAAGGCTAGGCAAAACAACGTAAATATAGACTGAATACGAGTAGATTAGTGGATGTAGTCTGCCGGAAAGCAGACAATATTGTTTCTTTTGTATACTTTTAGATTGGAAGTAGACGTAAACAAACAAGGGATTTGAAAAATCTAAAACAGCTCTCGAGTGAAGATCCAGTAGTGTTTTTGTTTTATTTGGTTAGGTATTTCAGGCGCATTAAGATTTTTCAAGTGCAACATTCGAGTTTTATGGTTTTACTAAAAGCCGAACTTCAAACGTGCGGAAACCACGAATTACATTTTGTTCTTCTTTGTTTGCAAGGTAAGAAAACATCATGTTTTACGTTTAGAGCGTGAATGTGCTTACTTGGAACACAACAAATGGAATCGTGTTCATTTTTCTAAAACTACAACTTGTCCAGAAAATCCTAACAATAAAACGCACGTCCAAACGATTCTATAGTTTAAATACTACATTAAAATATGTCCCATATTTGTGTAGACTCCCTGATTTCGATTATCTTCAAAGAAGTAATGAAGCGCTCATAAACATGCGCTTGAGCAGCACATTTGTCCATAACATGACGTTTCTGATTTGTATCAACGAGTTGTGGTTCCGGAACCACAGTGCTATAGAACTTGCCAGCTGTCTAGCGGTAGTTTGAACCTTATTGCGTCAATGCATTTGGCTCATGTTGTCTATGCGAGATAGCGCGTCTATTTAATGATTGAATGATTTGACGCTAGCGACTACTGTTTGACCCGCATAACATACATGAATAAGGATGTCAATTTTATAGCGCACTAGACTATTATTACCCGCTGTTTCACCTGCATCCTAGGGGAACTACTTGATGTACCCGGATAAAAAGTATCCTATGTGTTAATCCAGGGCATAGTCTATCTGTGTGCCAAATCTCACCCAAAACCGTTTAGCCGTTTTTGCGTGAAAGAATAACAAACATCCATACATATAAATTTTCGCGTTTATAATATTAGTAAGGATAAGGATTTTGGTTCCATCAGAAGCTTTAGACCCATAGAAATATGTCAGGGGCTGTCTTTCGTAAACCTAGCGTTTAAGAAGTACCTTTAAGCAAATTCTGAAGGAACGAGTTTTTGAGCTTGAGTTTGAAAGAGTGCTATGTCTTCAGACTAAAATAGGTAGTTGATGATAATGATTTCGACTGACTTACCTGCGGATCCTCATCTTGCACTAAACTCCTCCTCTTCATCGCGTACTCTTTTATCGCGTTGCTATTCGCTGTGTTCGTGTCCACATTGAACGTCTTCAGCCTCAACATTGGACTGATAGTGCCTAACGGGTTGTTGTATTTGTTGTACGTCAGGTACTTGTTGGACGACTGCTGGAATGTATTGAGCGACGAGATGGGCGACATCGATGGAGGATTGGACACAGCTTCAACTATGTTCTGGATACTCGGCCGATGCATTCGTTTCTTCGGCTTCACGTATGTTCGCGAGTCGAATTTGTGCTTGTCTGGCATCGAGAGAATTTCATCTGGAACAAAAATGTGTATTTAGTAACGTCGATGTCTATCAGAAATAGAGACTATCCTGTCAGATTAACTCATTGTATACTGACAACACAATATAATGTGCCGGAACGATTTCGTATATATCCTAAAATTCCCATTCGAAATTGGGTTGAAATAGAGACGCCGAACTGCAGTAAAGATAAGAATACTTATTTTATCATCACTGTGGTGGCTGTCAAGTTCGTATCTAGATCCTGCCCATTCATTATAATCGCTTGGCATAAAACAAAAGATTATGAATGTCGCGATACAATGAATGAAGGCTACAAATAATTATGTTGCATTCATACACTCACAACAATAGTGTGTAAAAATTTTATAAACATGTTGTAGCCAAACTGAAATAAAGTATGGCAAAGGAGGTCCCAGGTTACATACAAGGAGTTTGTATAATTAATTCAGGATTAGGTCCCAATTTATCAGTAAATCAGATAAACGCGGAAGATATCTGAGTAGGAAGTTCAACAAACCCATTAAAAATCCCATCTTAAAGCTTAGCATTCGTTTAGGTCTGTGAGACCACAGAATTAAAAACCTTATTTCTCAACATTAAGGTTTGTTTTAGCATGATTTGCGATTAGTATTAAGTGGTTACAAAATAAAAGCGTCGAAATTCAGTTCGCAACGCACTGGCGTCGTAGAAACGTAGTTAATTGGCACCAAAATTGGTGGACAATTTGCATTCGGTGGGCTAGAGTGGACGTGGTCAGGAAATGGCTGTGACAGCTGTTCCTATGTTATGACAGGAATGCGTGAGCAGACTACAAACGTTAGTGCTACTAAGAATTATAGGCGGTAAGGGGAAGGTTGAAGAAAGCTATAAGAGGTACATCCATTGATTTTCACTTTGTAAAAAAGTTCTTTGCGGAAGACTGAATGGCCCTGGACCTTACTGGTCCGAACGAACCTTCGGCTTCTGCCATGTTCAGACAAATACTAGCAACGGGTAGTGAAATAGAATTTGGATCATTAATTTTACACTTTTATTCAGTTATGAACTGAAATTCCGTTTTTTATTCTCTTGCTTGCATTTGATCTTGTCGCAAGAGATATTAAGCACAGACAGGGTCCAAGATGGATCACACGAATACCGTAGCAAATATGAGGGACTCCTCTATACCTCTCTGGCTTTCATATAGAAACGACAGAACACAGTAAACTCCGGACTTTTATGTGAGGGTGGTAGCCAGCCTTGTCCTTCGATCGGACACTGGAAGATCATGCTGTCAATATATCTGCAAACCCCAGATACGAGCATATATCAACATAGACTACTTCTAAGGAGGACGTACTGGTCTATTTAAGATTTCAAGTGGGTTTTCGAATATCCGGTTATTTTGGCTCAGAATTTGGATTACTATCTATAGTTTCACAGACCTTCGATGGTCACCAACCAATGGAGGTTGCAGATAATAAATAATATAATAATAATAATTTTTATTCAAATTCATTAGAACTAAAATAGTACAAAGTCATAAATACATTATATTCACATGTGTTACTTGCCTGAACTAGGTAACCCTGTGTTTCAGGCCAGATGCAGAGATGCAGTTAGGGGACACGGATCTGTTGCTCTTGCACTTTAAACCTCATATTGGATATAGTATAATTCCTATTCAAAATATTGACATTGACACCCCACATAAGTCAAGTGCAAATTACTTTGTAAACATTTCTGCTCGATTCCAAGCGAGATACAAAAGCCAGTCTAAAGCAACGATGACATGAATTTTATTTAAACATGTCAACAAGACTATTGACAGACGCAATATTGACATACGAGGGTCACCTTAGTGGTGATGATGTATCAAAACCTAGCAGGAAGATTTGATGATAAAGCTGGTAACGTTGAAGGAACAACTGTTGCAGTTTGGCAAAATGAGGATAAAAACGTGATTATATTATATTTTTTTAAACGAATGGCCAGTTATGCGTTGTTAGCCCAAAGCGGTCAGGTTTGTTGATAAATGGATGAGACAGAAGTAAGAATATTGAAAACGTGTGTTCAAAAGTGGAATGCGATACTAATTTGAAAATTGTACTATTGGAAAATATGTTCGACACAAAATGTTCTGGATAATAAATCTGATTAAGCCTTACTAACTAGTGCTAATTCAAAGTTATCATTTCTTTTCCCAGATCATTAACTTAGATACAGGGTTTTGAAGTTTTCCCTTTTAACATCACTGCAGAAGAAAAATAAAACCAGGTTTGCCCAGACGTCGCTTATTTTATCAATCATTGGTTCCAATTGATTCAAACGATTAGGATTTTATACGATTAGAAAAAGACACAACACGACTCGTCTGGTTTCGTTACACCCAGACAAAACATTCTCAATTATGAAATTTACAAGTGTTATTAAATGTTCTTCAATACACCGTAATGTATTAATTCATCTCGATCCGCATATGTATAGAAAGTGAAACTTTTATCGTACAAGTTTCGAATATTAATTGTTGTGTGGGCCGCAATGCCATCGCTGTACGGACTTTATTCGATACAATATTGACTGGATCGAGCGTATGCAAATGACTTCTATATAAATGTCCTACTGACTAGGCTCGGTACTTGGTTGGCAGAAATATTATGCCCATTTAGGACAAGTCGGCCTTATTTATTCTGTTGTATATTGTGTATTCTAGACCTATTGTTTTGTCTGTATACGATTTTCGTTCTATTAATATAGCCTAGTTCTAACTGCTTCGTTGGTCTAGTGGTGGCAAGCGTGACTCCTGATCGTGAGCTCCTGGGTTCGATTCCTAGGTCGGGCAAAATGTTATTGGGTTTTTCTGTGTGGAATTCTTCAGTAGCAGCCCGGAGTTTGAATTTGTGCTCGGTTGATGGCAACAGGCTCTCATCCTATTACATGGGACTTAAACATAATGGCGAAATGAGGGTGTTACTATACACCTCTGCCCAACCCTTCGTGGAATACAGGTTACTATGCCTTCCAAATGTATTTAATACCACGACTTTATCAATTAAGTCTAGAACAGAAACTTCTTGATAGAATACTAAAATGAGATGGTTAATTTCAATCATGGGTACTTGAGTAATTCTTAGGTATATAGAAGCAATACTGTGTGGGAAGATCGCCGACTCGTGTAAGTAATGGCAGGACGGTTTACAATATCTGCTACAACAACAGCTCATTTCCGTTTACTCTCAAACTTACGTAAACGTTAAACAGTAACAACTGTAATTTTATTTGGATTTTCTGGATTACCTTAGAAGCAGGAGGAAACAGTGATTTTAAAACAACACAGGAATCTTATAGCTTGCACGCAGTACAATGTTGTATTGCATTCGTATGCAAGAAACTTACGAAGACTCTTCGCTAGAACGATCGACGTTTGATGAACTCATAAAAGTAGTTAGATATCCATCAGTGGAGGACGAAACATATCTATTGTTGGACCGTTAATTCGATGCAGTAACTTGACAGTTCAAAGCAAAAATAATGATACCATACGAAAAGTAATAGTGTTGGGTAGTGAACGATTTTACGAAAAGAACGAATACGAAAAATAGTTCAATTTAAACAAATCTCTATAAATTCTTTTTACCTCTTAACGGTGATGTTCTCTTAGACCCAAATTGACTTGATAGAGAATGCCTTATGACATTAAGTCCGTATTATGTACCACAATTGTGCATTGAAGTATTAAATAAATAAATAATTAACCTTATGTTCAGTTATTTGACTCTTCAAAAACGTCATATACAAGGTGTAAAAAGACCCTTCACCAAGCCGTCAACCATGCATTCAGTACATCAAACTAAGTAACCCTACGCAAAAATTGTCGCTGGGAAATGACTTTTTTTTTGGTGTAAAATTTCGTTTTACTGTAAAGCTAATTGTAACGCACTCAAAACACTGTGCTGATAGATGCAATGAATAATAACGGGTAATGGAGGTATTTCAAGTACATTTGCAACCTACAAAACTAGTATTTTTTTAAAAAGTTGTGAAAAAATTGGAACTTTGACCTCCAATATCTCCGTAACTAGAAGGTTCCCAGGCATAGTCCAGAACAAAAAATGATCGCAATGACGTGGAGAATAACTGCCTTTCGGCTTCGTTAAGGGTCTTTTTACACCGTTTATGTAGTTACTAGTGGTTACGGCTATCTTTAATAGTGATATATCGTGTTTTGATCGTCTAGTTATTAAATTCTTTAAAAAGTATGCATGTATGTACATTATTAAGTTCATTCGGTTTCATTCATTCTTTTTTTCACATCACTACCTTTTTTTTTGTCAAAAACTGGTATCCCTCTAACTGTCAAGTTACTGCATCGAATTAACGGTCCGACTATAGTATATTATGCCCTTTAAAATAGGGACCACCCTGTATACAAATACAGGGGTTATGAAACTGAACTGACCCACTCGTGCACTTAGATACGAGCTAGGTAAACACGTAGGTATATTATAAAGTCTAGCTAATTATCTCGGCCCACAGACGTCGCTAGATAAGCGAGGCAGGGACCACTTGCATGAGGACGCATCTAATATGGGAAATCGTACGCGCAACTGGTTCCTACTTTATTACTTCCTGCGGTATCAATTTATCAATTAACTTGGAATCTTGGTTTTTGCGTCGTCTGCACTGTAGGTAATAGGAAAATGGCGATAGAAAACTTTTTTGTTTCCGTTCTGTGCAGATTTCTCTGGGTAACTCATCAACAGTTAACTTTTTATTTTGATTGACAATAAAATGTTATTTGTTTTTGTTAAGCAATCAGCTAGCGAAGAATGAACACACTTAAACTTAATATTTTCAAGTAGCTATAATCGATAACATAACATCACACCTTCTATTCCCCGAAGGGTTCGACAGAGGTGTTTTAATACACCCTCGTTTCGGCAGTTATGTTTAAGTCCCATGTAATAGGGGGCGAGCCTATTGCCATTAACCGTGCACAAATCCAGACACCGGGCTACTACTGAGAACTTTCTAATGCAAAAACCCAATAACACTATACCCGACCTGGGGATCGAACCCAAGACCCCATGCTCTGCAGTCGCGCTCGCGACCACTAGACCAAAATGGCAGACAGTCGATTCACGTCTTAAAACTGAAAGTTGGGTAGATAATTGGGACAAGTGGCTTTATTTTTCGCAAAAACGTGAAATCTGACGCTCTGTTAAGAATATAACGCCCACTCGCGAAGTTGCTTTCGCTTGTTTTATGATTTCAAAGGCTTACTTTGCTAAATTTAGGCGAAATTCTTAACCATTTTCAAAGCTTTTCATAGCTCCTACATTATTTTGCAGATTTTATTTATAGACGAAACTATCCTTTCACTTGCAGCGTTTAGAACAACAAAAAATACCAGTGACTAATAATCAGAATTCAGAAGACGATCCTAACCAAGAATAATATTTCTCTACGTAGAATACAAAAGAACGAAAAAATACGTTTCGCCGAAATTGACCTGCATCCGATTTCGAATGATTCATTACTGGCTCAGCTGATATAACATCATGTGCCAAGGATTCCGGGTTCATGAAGTCATGGACCTTTCTCTTGTTTATTATTATAGTATAATTGGGGAGCAGGGGATGACCGTAATTACGTCATCATTTGCAATTATCTCACAAGTTTTTACGATCAAAGAGTCGCGAGATTTATTTATGTTTATTTGTCATTAATGTTTTGGTCTTTATTAACTGCCCCGTTAGTCTAGCGGTGGTAAGCGCGACTGCTGATCGTGAGCTCCTAGGTTCGATCCCCAGGTCGGGCAATGTTATTGGGTTTTTCCGTGTGGAATTTCTCAGTATTAGGCCTGAGTTTAGATTTGTGCCCGATTGATGGTAATAGGCTTGCCCCCTATTACATGGAAGTTTAAACATAATGGCGAAATGAGGGTGTTACTATACACCTCTGCCCAGTCCTTCGGGGAATAAAGGCGTGATTTTATGTTATGAATGTTTTTGATAGGATTGATTTTGTATTGAGACCTAAATAATACTGGACAGTATAATCGTACCACGGAGTTTTAGCTTCGTACATCGGACTATGTGAGTTCGAGCCCCAACTGTTGCATTATCATATTGTGGTGTAACCCGTGTAACCACACTTAGAGCAAGCCTATTTAACTTAGAACTATCTTCAGAAATTAATAGGAATACTAGTAATACGAAAGACATATTGCCAGTATCAGTTTTACGAATTCCGAAAGTACAATGCCGAAGAAACTAGAAAGATCAAAATGTAACGCACAAGACGAAGTTAGTATGTTTCGGAATTGTGTATCAAACATTCTATTAAATACAGACGATGCCATCCTCGCAGACGCGCCCCACCCCTCGTCTAAATCGCGTGTTCTCTCTCACTCTAAGATGAAAAGTGAGAGAGAACACGCGTTTAGGCAAAGAGTGGGGCGCGTCTTCGTGGATGACACTATCAGATCTGTAGTTCCTCGAACCTTCTGGTTTAATTAAACTAGACAGGATTTAGTCATATTACAATTTGCATAATGTATTATAATTATTTTATGTCAAAACATAAAATTATGTTTCCGGCGGTGTTTTCCTGTGCAAAATCCATACATAGGACAATATACAAATCCTGATTTAAACTCTAAGATATAGAGTGCATTTTTCTGTGGCACATCTGGAGCAACAAAGTGATCACATTGTAATTGGATGATTGGCTTATTGACATTGAACGGTACAAGAATTATCTATGTGTGTCGTAGCTATACCAAATTCGACTTGAAATTGTATACCGTTCTAAATTATTTGCTGTCTCATGACATCGTGATGACTTGTGATTGGTCAGCAAACTTAACTTAGTAAGTAGCTTGATATAATCACCGGCACGAAACTTGGCAAGAGTAGAGAAGAGAATTCTTCTCCTTTCATTCTTTCTTCTAAACAGACATGTTAGAAATACATGATGGCAATAACCATAGAATAATGACAAGCAATAAAAGTGACTATTTTGTTGCACTAAGGTCCGTATTACAGAATGAAACTCAAGCATTAATCTCTGTTTAAAACTAGTTGTGAGTCGACTTTTAATTTTAGAACATTCCTCGAGCATAGATTCATTGATAGTTCAGCTGAGTTTGGCTTTATCCTAGATCGTTACTCAGTTCGTAGATTCGACCCCAAGCAGTGATTTGATCTATAATCAACCAATCCATTGGCTCGATTTGAGTCTCGTTTCATCTGAGTATAGATTGATTGCTGTTCTGGAATAAGACCGTTCCTCAAGTACTGATTCTATACTTAAACAGTGATCAACTGATTAAAGATCAAACTGGACTTGAGGATCGTTCTGTAATACGGACCTAAGTGTACATGCGCGAACTTACTCCCACTACGCCAAAACCTTGCCAAGTTGCGTGCCGCCGAGTATACAATGAAAAAATTTGAAAAGTTTATTTAGGAATAGAATTGACTTTAATAGACCAATTTGGTTCCATTAGCACGTTATTCGGGACTTAAGGAAGCTCGCCTGTAGATTCAAGCACGGTCAGAGGTCAAGGGTGAACGACATTAGGTTCATCCCATACCAAACTTATTTAGGACCAGTATTAAGAGATATAAAAGGAGAAGCTGACTGACTGACTGGTCTATCAACGCACAGCCTAAATGGCTGGGGTTAGAAACTTGGCATTTTTGGAAATTCAACCCTTAAAGGGGTGAAATAAGTGTTGAAAGTTTGTATGAGAAATCTGGTATTTTTGAAATGAGAAACATGGAATTAAATATTTAGGCTTTTGGTAAGAAATAAACGTATAACTGTTTGAGGGTTTTTGGAGATTCCACCCCTAAGAGGGTGAAATGGGGGGTTGAATTTCGTATGTAAGTCCGTCGTTTTTGAAGTAAGAAAGATGAAATTAAATATTAAGGTTTCTGGTTAGGAATAAATGTACACATATTTGGAAATTCAACCTCTAAGGGGGTGAAATAAGTGTTGAAAGTTTGTACATGGGGAGAAACTGACCCACTGGCTGTCTAATCTAGCAACGCATAGCCTAAACCACTGGGGGTGATAAAAGATGGACGTTTTGGATTTTAAAATGTCACTTTAAAATGGGCTTAACGAGGATTTCAAACTTCACGCAAGCGAAGCTGCGGGCAAAAGCTAGTTAAGAGATAAAGGTTAATATCAAGACTTTGCTAGAGGTGTAAACTATTACCGCGTAAAATTGGGTTATTTTAGAATCACGGAGCTAATAAGCAATCTACGATTTGACGACACGTTTGGTGCAGTGGCTGAGCGATTAGCTTCTGCGCTACGGGTCGTGGGTACGATTCCCGCACGGAACAAATATTTGTATGGCCTACAGAATAGTTGTTCCGGGTCTGGGCGTTTGTGCATGTGAGATGTGTGTTTGTAAACGCACCCACGATACAGGAGAAATCCTACTGTGGGGCAACGTTTTAAAAAAAAAGAAAAAGAATTGTTGAAATATACATTGAAATCGAGCTAATTACCAACCGCACGGATCATACGATTTGCGAGGTTAAGCTGGGCTTGCTGCGGTTAGTCCGTGGATGGGTCACGACCCCTCCGTGCCTCGGAGAAGTCGGAGAGCACGTTAAACCGTCGGTCCTGGGTGTCATAAGGCGGATACAGACTGTTGTAACGTAACATGCAATGTAACATAAAAGGTATGTAGTACGCACACGTAGTTTGCACGGTTCGTGCGCGCAAGGCGTCCACACAATGGGATTTCTGCTACATTGCATGATACATTGCGACAATATGGACGGCAAATTCTTTCATTGCGTGTTACATTGCGTAAGTCTGTACCCGGCTAGGGTGACCATTCGTTAAACATAGAGACCCCTCCGTGCCTCGGAATAGTCGGTGAGCACATTAAACCGTCGGTCCTGGGTGTCATACGAATACCTATGACAGTCGTTACGGTTAGTCAGAAGCCAGAAGAAGAGAGTCTAACAACCAGTCTAACCTTAGAATATCAGCGCGTAGGTCTGATGGCAGTCGCTCCGTGTAAAATACTGGTATTCAGCCGCATCTGATAAGACTAGAAGCTGACCCTAACATAGCTGGGAAAAGGCTAGGCAGAACAGAACACCCCGACCATGGGATAGAAGGAGGAACACCGTGGGATTTCAGCCGGTAAGAGTCAGGCATAGCTCTTCGCCTTCTCTAGGTCGGAGGGTATCCATGAAGATATGCCCACGACAAAAAAAGGGGCAGAACAGAACAATAATATTGAAATCGTAAATACACAGCATCTGTGGCCGTAACGGTTTAAGAAGTACGTTTCTTACCTGAATTACAATTATGCCCGTGGTTCTCATATAACCCCATTTTACGGCGCTTAAAGAATCTAAGAACGTATTGCGACCACAGATCTGTTTGCCAAACATGGTGATTAAGGCAATAAATACTGCTTGGTGATCTTCTTTTTAGAGGTATATGCTAATATGATAAAAATTATCATTACATCATGTTTAGAATATTATGTGAACTCTTTGCTACCGAGTTCCGTTACCCCTTCAAACAACGAAGCATATTGTTTCGACAGTTACAGCACCATACAATAATATTGAATCTCACGAAGTACGACTCAATCGTAAGACTAAGATAAAACGACATCATAAACTGAGGCCAGGTATTTATTTGAATTCTTTAAGTGTATTAAGTGAATCTCAGTCTTTACTGATGAAGCATTTAATATAATTAACGCACGCGAAACCGAAATTTGACACTGTATGTTGTACACGACTGCATTATAAACTTGATATAATATTACTACTATCACCGTCGAAGGTTTATGTTCGCGACTGTACCTCTATAGGGCTGTCAAAATAAATGTGTTACGAAAGTAATTATGCAATATCGCGACTTACGCGGTAGAACTGCAGGGAATTCGATTAATATTAAGCAATGGGCTAGTGGTAGACACTATGTTTTGCGTTTTAATTGGCATAAACTGTGGCTGCTTGACCACCTACAGCTTGCTAGACATAGACCCGTTTTATCTACATGTTCCTTACAGCAATTACAACTTAGGTAAAGTTATAGCCTGCCAGCTACAACCAGAATCGGGAAAATGCCCGATGGGCCGGACTCACAGTCGGAGAAATCGAAAGAGTGAGGGGAAAGTTCAAAAAACAAAAAAGGTCGTCCGACAATCACCTATGGCTTAAAAAAGAAGCCGCAAATTGTTTGTGTTTGTAAATGCACCCAAGATACGGGATAAAGAGTAAGGGGAGCGTCTAAAAAAAATGTCCGTCTAATCGCTTGGGCCAACCGTCTCTCAAATTTAACTTTACTTTAAATTTAAATTTATTTAATTTTGACGACACGTTTGGTGTAGTGGCTGAGCGATTGGCTTCTGCGCTACGGGTCGTGGGTTCGATTCCCACACGGAACAAATATTTGTATGGCCTACAGATAGTTGTTCCGGGTCTGGGCGTTTGTGTGTGTGAAGATTTGTGTCTGTAAACGCACCCACGATACAGGAGAAATACTAGTGTGAGGCAACGTTTTTAAAAAGAAAAAAAATGCCCGATCCGATTTCAGTTCCCAGTCCGGCCCTGGCTACAACCATAATTACGCAATCCTTTAGGTAATTTATTAAATTATAGCAAGCTGAGTTTATCAATGATCAACAGTGGACATTTACTTTACAGCCAAGCCACATCTGACGGACAATACGTAGATCTTCCGCCGGTACACACAATTCCATACAAACATCTCACAACGTACACATTTAACCGAAGATGCGTTACTAAAATTCTGCGAGTAAATTACGCGACGGAAGATCGGTGACGTATCTTCCGTCAGATGTGGCTTGACTCTTATTTCAAATCTGTACCGTAATTATGTTTTTATTTTTTTTATCGTTTTTGAGAACAGATACGTAGACCAAGACAGGCTTTGGATCCTTCTGAAAATTTCGGGACGAAACCCAACGAAGTTTTATTATACTTCTTCAGGCCTACAATGGAGAACAACATCTTATAGATAAAAAAAACTTATATTAACAATTTATTGTATGGTACCCTGATTACATCCAATGACATGATATCAGATCTTTGTCCTGAATCCATGAGCCGTGTCGAATGTCATTAGATCAGCTACCAATTGTTCTTGATCATATCCTTTGTTTAACGATTGACCGACGAAAATCATTCCATAACTCTTAATTTAATTGCCATTTTTTACTTATCGCGGCCTGGCTGCCTTTGTAACCTAACTTGATTGCTAATGGTAGACCTCTTGTCATGATCCCATAGTCACTCATAAGAGTTTTTGCTCAAAATTAGTTCAAGAATAGGAGTTATATCAAGATATTTTTATAAAAAATGTTAAACTTTTATTCAACAGATTCTTAATAGAGGAATGTGTGTTGATCTTACATAATTTTGTTAATTTGCAATTCTTGCAACCATTACAAAAACAGTTAGAAATTACTTCATAATGCTAACATGCATTATACAGCTGTTTCATAATTATTAGATCATGAACACTTATTTTACATAAGGCTCCAGTCATTTAAACAAAATCTATTGATAACATTTATCTCCTAAATAACGCAAATGATATAAATAATAACAATTTCAAAGAACCTGGCTTTTCTCAACTTAAAAATAAAAAATAGATACATGATTAACAAAAGGAATTTATAAGGCAGATGTCAATGGAAACGCCGGAAGAGGACATCCTAGAAGGACATACATCGATGTTATTGGTGATGTTCCTCACAAAGGTCAGGTTCGTAGTACTCTCAACCGGCGTGCGTGTATGACAAGATGTATGAATGTGGATGAAGCGAAAGGGGTATGTAAAGGTCGTAGCATGTGGCGTTCTATAGTTTCTGCCTACCCCCATGGGAAAAAGGCGTGAGTTTATGTATGTAGATACATGATGGAAAGATATAATTGTCCAAATGAACATAAGAAATCTGTCAGAGTATTATTAGTTTGCTAATCTTTTAATGTTAATATTGGTGTCTCATTAGTGTCCGACCGAACCTTTGGCTTCGGCAAAAATGGGCCGAAGTTTTCTAGCAAGCGCCGAAATTGAACGAACTGTTACGCTACTGTACTGTACTGTAATATGCTATTCTAGTTTCACACTAGTTGAGAAAAACTGAATCCATTGTGGTTGTTAAATTACTGTTAAGTCAATAAATATTATAATTGACATTATTTCGAAGAGTTATTATTTTTGACAAGTTGTAAGGTCATTTTAATTATCTCGTTAAGTTATATAAAGTCAACATAAACTTTTAAAAAAACATTATTTTATTCACTTTTAGCCAATTTTGAACTGAATTTCTTAGGGTTATTAAACCTTTGGATTCGGCCAGAAATCGACCTTCAGTCAGACACTACCTCTCATGCATTACATGATTATACATACTTGATTACATCAATGCAATAGTAAGCAAGTCTCCCATCATAATATTTAAAGTATGTATAATCAAAATCTAGCTCAATGCCTACTGGTGATGCGTGTATTTAAGGAAAAAAACGTTGACCCAAACAGTCAATATTTAAATTTATACACACATGTTGGACAAGTCATAACATGTCTTATCACTCACAGATGTTCTAATTTAGCTAATGATGTAATAGATATTCAAAATCAAAAGGAACTTACTCTGAAGTATGTTGTCAAGCACCATGTAGAGTGTTTTTTCCAATATAAGGTAATCATTGTCCTCTTTAATGGGCCAGTCGCATGATAAGTTCCAGTCCACAATGTCAACATTTTGCCCCGAGTCCTCAGGGACTGAATACAACCTGGATACAAAAGAAATAACATAAGAGTACAAGAATATGATTAACATCATACCTACATCATCAAAAAGGGGAAGGTAGCAGTGTAACAGTCAACATCAATAATAAGTGATAAAAAATTTTCATGAATGAAAACTTGCTAATTAATTATTAGTACCTGGATGACCAAGCTTTGCTCAAATTTTTTTTTTGGTAAATCGACATTTTCTAAAAATGAAACCTAGCTAGATCTATTTATCGCCCCCGAAACCCCCTGCATACTAAATTTCATGAAAATCACTGGAGCCGTTTCCGAGATTCTGATTATATATAATACAAGAATTGCTTGTTTAAAGGTATTAGATTTTTTTATATGTATACTTATATAAAAAAAGTATTAAAAACACAGTCATAGTAGATAACACTTTAAAGACTAAGATTATTTTGAATTTAGAATAATGATTAGTTCCAATGATAATTATTAATTTCAATATTTCAAATTATTTGCACTTTTGCTGTAGATTGTACCATATTTTGCCTGTGAAGGTATTCCATTCATTGGATAGTAGGTAATCAGGGTTCAGCTCTTGTCATTTTTAAGTCCCATTTCGAAATTCCAGATTGTTGCCAAGTATTTATAACAGAAAATCCTTGAGGACTACTTGGAGCCCCCATTTATAATCATCAACCAATAAGTACAAAAATGATGATTTATTTTCTGATTCATTTTTATTAGAGAAAACAGGTTGACATGTAATTGTGTAAATGGAGGATTACATTTGATTCTTTATGTCTAGAAGTGAGACAAAGAGTGGATTAGACTCAGGAACATTGGACCATTGAGATAGCTGGTGTTATCATTTATTTTGTTTAATTTGAATAAACAATAAATCTATAGGTAGTTTTATATAAAAGATGGATCAGTAAATCTTTTTATTATATCACATACTAGCTCCACCCATAGCCTATATTACTCAGTGATAATGTAGCTTTCTAACAGCAAAAGAATTTTTGAAATTGGTCCAGTAGTTTTTAAGTTTATTTGTTACATACAAAAATCCAAAAATACAAATCTTTCCTCTTTATAATATTAGTATAGAAGTATAGATAGCTGGAGTATCAGTAGTTACCAAGTTATCAATGAAAAAAGTTTACAAAGGCCATTGTTCAGGTTTACAGAATATTATTGAAGACTAGATTATTATTTCTAGAAGTGTAACAGTCCAAGTGCATAGAACCTTGTTATTGATTATTATCATTACCTATAAGTGTACATTTACAAGTGGGTGTTATTATCAAAAAGCTTATCACAATCAATATAATAATTTATGCCAACTGGATCTGAACAATAAACCATATCTTATCAGTTTGATAATTTGCTTTAGATCCGCAAAAACACGAATTACAACTGTAAATGTCCCTCATTTACTTGATGTACTTGAAAGATGTCTACTACTGCAATAATTTAACATATTGATGGAGGGTAGACTCATAAACAAAAACACTAAAGAATCTATGGAATACAAATTTATTCTGACCCAAATAAAATAATGTGTAATACATGGAGCTAAAGGAATTTACTGTAATGGAAGTTTTAGAACTATTACTAATACAATTCATCAATATTTGTCTGTGTAGGTGTGGTGACCAAAACTGAGTGGGTTACATATCTTTAAGAATTGGTATGCCTTATAGATAATCTTGTTTCTGATATCATGGTAATATTAAAAACCGTCCACTTTCAGCTTTCGTAAAGAAAAGTAAGCTCATCCAAAAACAAAATAAAAACATTTGAGTAAAGGTGAATCATCTGTGTTAGCAAAAACTTAGGCACCAGTGCCTGTGCAAGGTGGCTATGTTAAAATACTGGTTAGAGTGGTTAGACTGGAAATAAATAACTCCACGATTAATTGGAACGGGCTAAATAACCATCGAGACTCGACAGACTCACTGACATGTCGACCGGACACAAGACATGCATGACCCCGTAAACGGTCGCCACCAATTACTGTGACAAATTCTCTTACATAAATACTCTTCCATGGTACTCACCACGTCTGATCATCGGAATAATCCAAAGATTCCACGTCGATCAGATCAGTATCAAACATATCTTTGTTTATATTTTGATCAACTGGATTCATGATACCAATAATAACGAGACATCAATTTGGCACTTTACACAAATCACATATAAATTTCACGCAAAAACTACATTTACTACAAGGAATACTGTAAATATAATAAAGAAAAAAGATATAACTAAGAACCAACACGAATTGTCCCAGACAAGTTTTAGTTTGGAATTTGACATATCACCATAGGCAAAATGCCAAAAAAAGATGAAGAAGAAAAGCAAAATGAAAGAAGTCAACGGTAAATTCCATAGAGTATAGGTTGACGGGAAGAAAGAAGTACTGCTAAAGTTTTAACAAGAGAAAATATTTATCTGTTTGTTTTACAATGGTATGATTTTTATTGTGGGATTTCTAAGAAGATTTATTTTATAATAATTGATCGAGTCGGGCACAAAGTCTAGCAGTTTTAACAATTGTCTCTGGTTACGATTAGTATGACCAAACTAATAAATAAACGGTGTAATAGGTACATATTTTATTATGATTTGATATCTAGATACGCGGTAGCGTGTCAAGCCAAGTTCAAAGGAAAAAGGAACTGGCGACGCAGCAGCCGTGTGTTATATTACACGAACCATTTGAAGCCACTTTTGACCCCTTAATAACACTAAATCTATTTTTTTAACATAAAGACATGTTTAGTTTATTTATTAAAATCTCATAAATTAACAAGAACGCCAAATTTCATAAATACAGGTCAAACGGTTATTGAGATGTTAATGTCTAAAAATCGGCATTTTTAACACTGACTGACTGACATATAGATCAAAAACCTAACCCACTTCAAGATGACCTAGAAAGTTGAAATTTGGTGTTCAGCTGGGTAATTGTGTGTATACAAAGGAAAAAGTCAGAAATCAGTGAATTTTTACGATTAGAATTTTTTTTCAAGTAATCGATTTTTATTATCTAGTGCCTTTCGAAATTATAATAGCAACAAACTTTTTCTTTCGCAGGAGAATTAGTTCCATGATTCCGTGATGAAAGTTCGCTTTTATCGTTTGTATACCAGATTATTTGATTCAAGTGGAAAATATAAATATAGCTAACAGGCAAATGATAAAAAAATAAAAGGGGAACTTTGTATTTCTAACGTTCAAGCAAATGTAAAAAATAGCACAAAAAAGAAAACTATACAGCGTAAAAGTTTTACAGATTACTTTTTAATGATTAATAATAATAATTTCTTTACAAAAAGTAATGATATCCCATCAAAAACATAAATGTGAAAATGGGAGCCAAGTTCAATAATAAGAAATTGCGTAGTTGTCGACTTCGTCGACAAAAGAACTGAGATTTAAATGGGTGCCAAGTTCTGTGGATAATCCTGAAGTTTATTTATTCAAGTTTGACTTGGCTAGTTTTTACCAGCAAACCAAATTTTTAGAAGAGTAAGATAATTATGTTGTCCTTAGACATAAAAACAGTAACTTGCGTATTACGCTTTACATATTATTATATACGCTTGAAGAAGACAAGTTGATTAGCCAAATATAAGATAACTTGTATGTGAAAACTAGCCAAGTCAAATTTTGAATAAATAAATTTCAGGATTATCTACAGAACTTGGCACCCATTTAGATCTCAATTCTTTTGATTCTTATTATTGAACTTGGCTCCCATTTTCACATTTCTGTTTTTGATGGGATCTTATTTAAAGGAGGATGTGACTCACTTTGACTGAAAATGAATGACTGCAGCACTTTGCAACTCTGGGCCATAACTTTAGTCTGACTACGATTTGAAATCAGCCACCATAAATACTATGAAACAGATTAAGTTTTTTGACGTGTTCAAAACATTATAATATTATTTATATTCTTTATACTTTTTGCGTAGTGATAGTTGAGATTCTAATATTTTATGGATTAAATGGATAATATCAAGGATATACAGGGCAACATTAAATTTGACAGTTGCGTTTGACAATATCGAAAGCCATAGACAAACGTCTTCCTTCTTTTTGTCTACGGACACGTTGTGAGCACGTTGTATTTGGCGTAGTTTTTAGAATAAAACTACAAAAATGTCGTCCCATCTTAACTGGATGATCATCCGCAACAACAACGCCTTCCTGGTGAAGAAGCGTAACATAAGGAAGCCGTTCAGCAAGGAGCCGAACAATGTGACTAACCTCAACTCGTACAGATACAATGGCCTTATCCAGAAGAAGGCTGTTGGCGTTGTCGAGAATCCCGACAGGAAAGGTTTCACGGTTGTGTACAAGAAGGCTAAGGCCACGAACAAGCCCGCCAAGAACGCAGTACGCCGCCAATTCAAAGCCGGCGCCAGGAGATCGCTGTACAAGGTAAAGAGGTTGTTGAAAGCCAACCACTACCGCACTGACCTATCCAAGGCTACCCTCCGTCGTGCATCAGCCATCCTTCGCTCACAGAGGCCCATCAAGGCAAAGAAGCCCAAAGCCGCGGCCGCTAAGACCGAATAACTTTTGTATGTAAGCTGACAATAAAATAAATTAAAACCCAACCTCATTTTGTTATTTCTAATGTTAAATCCTCCAAAACCGAAGCAATATTCCCGTAGTAAACTATTCATGCCAGTGAAAATGTGTATTTGTGATGTGAAAAACATTGATTTTAAAATTGTCTAATGATAACACCATAAAATTGTCCCTTTTGCAATTAGATTGACACATCTCATTTACAAATATGACTATGAGTACTAGATGACACGATGAACTTTGTACAACCTAAAATTTTCTTTTTTCTTAAACCACTGCATATTATTGTACTAAGTATGGTGGCAAACAAAATAATATTCAAATTGGTCGAGCCATTTTCGAGTTTTTGCGAGACTAACGCACGGCAATTGATTTTTATATATATAGGTTATAGGTAATTTAGTTTAGTAGGATAAGGATCCATAATTATAATTTGTAAGGACAAATTATGAAAAATAATCTATATCTTGTAGTTCTCGGAATGGGAGTATGAATTTAATAAAAGACATCACTTGTTGCACCAATACAATTTATTGATAACAATCATGATTTTTGTATCACAAATAAGGAATGTTAATAAAATAACTCATCACTGTATTAATAATATGTCATGATAATAGTTACGAACATGATCTTTCTCAGGAACCAATAAATTATATCAAAGACAATTTATAAATTATTTTACCAGACACTCGATGAAGAGTGCTTCACTACAAACAGGAAAGTTAACATTACAAGTTGCTGCTTAGAAATAATTGTTATTAATGTTTCAGGTTTATTTCACTATTTACAATAGATATCACAAATATTTTTATACATCAAAAATGTAAAGAATATACATTATTATATTATGTTAAATTCACATTGAAATTTATTAGACATCATTGGTTATTGTTTTTTTAGTGAAATATTTAGAAAAACTGAAATTAAATTGACTAAAAATAATAACTGACATTGATAATAGCTAATTTCTACCATTAGAGGGTCAAATAGAGTTCAGGTTTGATATATTTTACTAGCATTATGCAGGCTTCAAGACAATTCATTTTAGAATATTTTACTATACACATACTGCACAATTACTATGAGCAAAAATTTATATAACTTCACAAGTTAAATGGACATTCTCATGAATTCTTACAAAAGATTTTAAGTTTTTTTTTTTAAATTTACATAACTATTATTACTGAACATTCATTCACTACTAAGACTATGCTAGGTCTAAAGACAGCTTTGCTTGTAAAAGTTGCCATAAATAATTAATCTAAACATCTCCAAGGTGTAAAAAGCGATTTGTCATCTAGTAAAGGGGGTAGTTCTGTGCCTACGAAAAGCTTCAGGTACAAAATACATAGTAAACATGAAAATAAAAGGCACAAACATTTAACCTATCGTTACCAAAGGCACAATACACCAAAATTCATACTTTAGTATTTACAAATGTACTGAATGAAGTTGTCAATTTGTAATATGGAAATGTATAATTATAATAAAAGTGATATATCTTTATGTGCTGCCTTACTTCAGGTAAGTCTGCAACGCTAAAGGCAGTTCCAGAAGATATGTAACGCTAGCTATGCATGCTTGGCATGTGGTCCTGCCTTTTTCTTAGAGCCGATGCAATGATTGGCAAAAACAAGGGAACTCCACAAGACACACTCGACATGGCTGATTAGGAAATTGATTTGGATGTTACATAGGCCTCTCGTTTTTCAAGCTTGAATCTCAAACCCAAACAAAGTTGAACCACAACAAAACTACTCAAGTTTGAAACATGGCAGTGTTCAAAAGACAGTCAAGCCAGATTCTTGCCTGGTGAAGTAAAGATCATATTTAAGCTGCGGTTCCACGGCCCGATAACTGACAGGCCGCGCCGGGCGTTACCGGGAATTTGTCAAGGCCTGTCGCGGCCCGTGTCGAGTCTACTTTGAACTTACTGACTCCCGACAGATCGGACGGACGACGATAGACCGCCGTAGGTTTCAAGGGACGCGACGTTCCCACAGCCTGTCAAAAAAATAAGCCGTGGGACCGCAGCTTTACGAAGTCAATTAGAAACTTCTTTAAAAAGAGGGTAGGTTCAAATTACTTTGCTCTGTTTGAGTGTTTGTTCAAATGTAGAACAAGAGGAACCGAAAAATCCAAAACTTCTACTGGAAAATAAGCATGGATGCATGCATGAAATTACAGCTTAATTGTTATTAAAGTATAACATAGCAACATTGGAAAAGGAAACACTTTTTTTAACCTTAAGCGCGTGAGTCGCATTTATGCGACAAATATTTCCGTGCCCCTATCGCGCGTGTCGTATTTCTGCGACAGAGAACACGCATGGTTTTTTTGTTCTATTTTCGTCCTATGAACTGCGTGGTACAGCTAAAACGATTATTCAATAGAGATATGATTTACAACAATTACTTAAAATTGTTTCATAGCTTTAAGTATTGAAAAAGCTTAATATATTTATTGTAGGTATTATTTTATCGATTTGTAGTCGCGCGCTAGGGGCACGGCAACTGATATTTAGCCACGCGCTTAAAAGATTAAATTAATATTTTGTATGAACTGATGCAATGAGAATACTAGGGTAATACATTTAACACGATCTAATACAAGAAGCTCATCATCATATTATTACATAAATGCGTTGACATTTTATTATTTTACAAATTTCATTTAGGTTTTTTTTTTTCATTTTACCTATCTAAACACGTAACCTATTATAGGCACATTTATTTATTCTAATAGTTTTTTAAACATTTGTTTGATAAAACAAATGTGTTTTTTTAAATTCAAAATTATCAGGGAGAAGGCAGTGGACAGAATGTACAACATTATTGTCAGGTTTATAAATTAATGGTTAAAATTAAATTAAAAATAATACTGGTGCGGTATAACTGGCTAACACAGACACACATAAGGGACAAATCTACTTTGATTGACATGGTTCAAAAAGATGTTCATGTGATGATGTTTTTTTTGTTGAAATAATTTTGAACAGCAACATATTTATGTATATTTTATCTCTGTTTTGTAGGTTGTATTTAGCACCTACAAAAAAGCTAATTTATATTTAACAATTCCAAAATTTAAATATTTATACATTAGTTTATGACACCAAATAATTAAAATATATAAATCCGTCCTTAAATTAATTTGTGCAATTCAAATTATGAATATTAGTGCTAAATTATAATTAACTAAAACCTACGATGACTAGGATACAAAACTAACGCTATGTGATGCTTAAAAATAGTTTGTACATAGAATTGTCGATTGGTTACGAATATTATGGCAATAGACTAATATATTGGCCAAGATATGACGTCAAGATAATATATTTAGAAAGCTTTGTGCGAAACAAGAATACTGAGCAAGTAGTGAGCAGAAAGTGAGCTTATATTCACATAAATATATGAGAAAACATGTTTAATGATTTCTTTACAGTACCTATATTGTGGTAGAAAATTAAAGCAGTACTTATATTATTTATACGTAGGTAATGTATATTTATAGATACATAATAACATAAGATCTCTTGTTATATTATTTTAAATGTGCAAGCATGTGCGTATTTAGGTACTTAAGTAGACATGAAGGAACATGGTTCACCCCATAACACAAAAAAATTATACACGTATAATAATTGTGAATTCATTACATAATCTGTCATATTTATAAGCGTGGACTTTCCCATTCAAAACAACAGATAGTTGTTGAATAAATATCTTTCTTTTTATAATAAGATGCTTTATGGTAATTACGAATATGGGAATATTGCGAAAATGACGAATTACTACTAAACCAGGCAATATTTTTTGCTCAGGCAACATTACATTGCACATTGGTGTCGATTCTGTTGCACATTTTGACAATACTAAACGCAACTGTCACTTTATTTTTCTATTGAAACAAAAAGAGACAATCACCCGTAGTTTAGTCCTGTCAAAGTGCGAAACAGAATCGACACCATTCTAGCATTATTACGTTGCCAGAGCAAAAAATATTGCCTGGTTTAGTAGAAATTTGTAATTTTCGAAATATCCCCATGTTCGTATTTACCCTAAACCATGATACATAAATTCAATATTCGTAAGCATTATACGTACATAATAAACATTTTATATACACATACATATTACATTTTATTTCATATTTATTCGACCTATATTTTGTTGGTTACAAAAGCGATAAAAGAAATGTATTCTTTTCAAGCCAGTCACACTACTGCATCTACAGTAAAACATTATAAAATTAATTCCTGCATTGCATTATCTACTTGGATCAGATGAGATATGACAGTAGGTACATACATATGTGCAATTTTCCTTGGATTTATACCTTGGACTACAGTAAATTACGCTTAATAATGGCTAAGAAATATGACTACATTTTTGGAAATTTTAAATAATAATAATATGCGAGATTGTGTAAGCAAGTATTTGTTTTTCATCTATGAACAGCTTTCAATTATAATTTGATACATAATATTTTTATTACTGAATGAAATGTTTGACATTTTTGCTAGTGTTATTTTAAATCGTGAATACTCATAATATGTATGAAGGCGCTGGCATATGATAGCAGTTTTGATTTATTTATCAATGATTCATTCCAAAAGCTTGTATTGATAACATTTTAATTTGGGTGAGACCACTTTTGCACTGTGTCAAGAATAAAATAAAATTAAGTAAGTATTAAAAAAAATGTTAAAAATAAATAATTAATTACTTTATTACAAAAATAAATATTTGTAAAAAGTAATAATGAAAAGTAAATATAATAATATTTACTTTTCATTATTCTGCGATTAATTACTAATTACACAATTTTATGGAAAAACAAATTATTTACATTTGACTGTGTTCTAAGTCAAATGTAAATAATTTGTTTTTCCTTAAAATTGTGTTATTTTTTAGTAATTAATCGAAGAATAATGAAAAGTAAATATTATTATATTGGCATCAAAAACACGTGTATGCAAAGTTTCAGACTGTTCGTATTACAGGAACTGACTCAAAGTCGACTTGCAAAAGACATACAAATCCGGCTAAATAAATGCTTTAAAAACCGAAATGTGTCATATTTCTTAGACATTGCCTTTGTAAGCTAACTATAAACGCAAGTTCTACACTACAGACTTCGTTCAAACATCATCGATGTAAGGCGAAACACGAACTAACACAACCTACGTCACAAAAAGCACCAAAAACTAAAATTATGTGCGTTTGGTTTCCATAACACATTGCTCTGCATATCTCATGGGGCTACAAATTCATTTAGTTACAATTTTGATGATCACTTTTGTAGTCTTATTTCTGTAGTAATTGTAAATGTGACGTTCTTCAGCAAATCTGAATTTATATTACAACAATTCATAGCCTCATGATTAAAAAATCTCAGAAAATAAATGCGACAACCACAGTGGAATGTAAAACTAACAACAATCTTTATTTATGAGATCATTCGCAAGCCAGCTTGCTGTCAAATGAACTGAGAGCTATCCCGAACGCCTGGAGAGCGCACAACGGGTACCGAAAGTCCATAGTGAAGACATCCTCTGATATGCGTCCAAACTGCATTACCACGTAGTCTGGCTCCGAGTCGTGAACAATTTGGAAGTTTTTTACACTTGCCTGGGTTACTCTGCCGTGGAAGTTAAGTACGTACGATTGGGTCTCGTCGTTCCAAACGGGCGTCTTGTTGTGTAGGACCACAATATCGTCTAGAGTTTGGCTTTTCAAACGCTCTAGTAATGTTTCGCTGTCGTCTTGTGGCGCTATGGTGACGCGCTGACGGTCTGGCGTCATCCCTGGGAGTATGACTGTCATTTTTCTTGGACCTTTGAAGCCGAGGACGTTGGTATCCTGCAATCGGTAAGAATGAAATACTTGAATTATTGTACGTGTGTACTAAAATGGTACTGAGACTTGCTCATTGCTAACGCAATGTTCTGCCTAGCCTGTTCCCAACTACGTTGGGGTCAGCTTCCAGTCTAACTAGATGCGGCCGAATAAAAGTATGTTACACGGAGAGACTGCCATCAGACCTCTGTAACCCAGTTACTAGGTAATGCCGATATCCTAGGGTTAGACCAGTTGTCGGTTGTTGTAATTGCTAACACAATATTATAAAGTAATTGTCCTTTTGACTGACAAGTCATAATAAAATATCGGATTTGTTAACTTCATTTACGAGATCTATAAATAGTAGAAAACGTTGAACTAGACCTGCCTCGTTAGTCTAGTGGTGGCAAGCGCGACTGCTAGTCGTAAGGTCCTGGGTTCGATCCCCAGGTCGGGTTGTGTTATTGGGTTTTTGCGTATTTTGACGACACGTTTGGTGCAGTAGCTGAGCGATTGGCTTCTGCGCTACGGGTCGTGGGTTCGATTCCCACACGGAACAAATATTTGTATGGCCTACAGATTGTTATTCCGAGTCTGGGCGTATGTGCATATGACAATTTGTATCTGTAAACGCATCCACGATACAGGAGAAATCCTAGTGTGGGGCAACGTTTTATATTTTAAAAAAATCCTCTGTAGCAGCCCGGAGTTTGGATTTGTGCCCGGTTAAGGGCAATATGATCGCCCACAATTACATGGGACTTAAACATAACCGTTTGAAAATGCTAGGTTAGTTTTGAAGTTAAGTATATTGTACTTACAACACTCCCTTTGAGTTGTTCTGCCTGTATCGGCACAATATAATGGATGAATTTAATTGCATTACAATTCGTCCCAAGGCTTTGAATTATTGCATTCAGTGAACGTGATACGGGTTCTAATTTTAGATGCGAACACCGTTAAACATTTTAATCATCAGCTTTAATTGTAGCTACATGAAGCCTTAGCTAGATAACGCAGTAGGTGGCCTATCTGTGCCGCGTGTCGAATAAATTATAATGCATTATATGAACCGGATATTGTTCTTCCTAGCCTTTTCCCAACTATGTTGGGGTCAGCTTCCAGTCTAACCAGATGCGGCTGAATACCAGTATTTTACACGGAGCGACTGCCATCAGACCTCTGAAACCCAGTTGCTGGGTAATGCCAATATATGAACAAGGCATTATCTATACTAATATTATAAAGAGGAAAGATTTGTATTTTTGTATGTAACGAATAGACTTAAAAACTACTAGACCGATTTCAAAAATTCTTTTGCCGTTAGAAAGCTACATTATCACTGAGTAACATAGGCTACGGGCGGAGCCATTAGGCCACAGCTAGTACGATATAAAAATCTTGTTGCTTACCAATGGTATTGCTAAACTGGGTTCAATTTTATCTATGAACTACTAATAGTCGATTCCTATAATGTACAGAACGTAATTGGTTAAAATCGAGATTCTTGAATAGTTACCAATAATGAAGCAAAGATGACACGGGTATATGATAATTGTCAATCAGTTTAGATAAGTAAATAGGAATAACTATGTGTTCAACAACCTTTTTCTACAATACCAAAGCTGTGACATTTATTTTGGAATTGATAAAAATAATTTTTACATTTTTTTTTATTACACTACAACGATATTTCACCCTGTCATTTCGAAGAAACAAACACGTCATAAATACAGTACCAAAACAGTTTTGGGAAAATTAATATCTGAACTACCTACGAGATGTGACCGACAAATAAACGTCCTATTTTACCGCAATAGTATGGCGCATCATTAGAATTGCGTAAACTATAAGGCCGCTTCCAGTACCCTAAGCAAATTACAAAAATTGCAACAGTTGTCGTGAGCTCGTTAAACTCTTATCTCTCTTACACGCCCGCAAGTAAAATAGACAAATAATTATTAGATATTCGAAATTTAAAACCCTTTACTAGGAGTACAGAGGCCGACCTTTTTCCTACACATCATCATCATCAGCCTGAAGACGTCCACTGCTGAACAAAGGCCTCCCCCTTGCATCCATCGGTTGCCCGCGGCTTTCACAATGTCGTCGATCCACCTAGTGGGAGGCCTACCTACGCTGCGCTTTCCGATTCGTGGTCGCCACTCAAGAATCTATCTTCCCCATCGGTTATCGGTCCCTCGAGCGATGTGGCCTGCCCATTGCCACTTCAGCTTGCAAACCCTGACAGCTATGTCGGTCTATGTGGTTCTTCGGCGAATATCCTCATACGAAATACAGTGGTAGTGAACTAATGAATTCTTTAGGTATTGAATGTTTCAGCATACGGAAAATCGATATTCTGGACGTGGCCTAAGGTGTCACAGAGCAATGACGTCAGGAACCTGAATAATTAAGAGGAAAACTTGGTAACCGCAGAGAACCTACGTAAACAAACGAACGTAAATAAAACTTACGTTTACAATTGTACAGTTTCCTAACTAAATTTGTTAGTATTCAAACAACGTATTTACAAATACCTACTGTTGAATTAATTTATATTCATATTTCTGCAATTTGAGATTAATTTTGTTATAATTCTTCTTCTTCCTGCCCTTATCCCACACTAGGTGAGGTCGGCACAACATGTATTTCATAAATTCATGTTGTTAGAGGTTTTGGCTTATTGTTTTATGACCGGCCGCCTGCCTGGCATGGACCCTCCTTGGGAATACTCGTTGCGCCGTCGCGCGGGTGACCCAATGTGCTTGCTGATATTATGCACTGGGTCTCAAAATGATATGCTTATCAATCTTATTGCCGACAACTAAGCAAACTATGTAGGTACTTGTTGGTGGAGCATACTTGAAGTTCCTCGACCCACTCATTCATTTTGTTATAATTATATTATATTAATGCAATATAACTGATTAAATGAGTGAAATATTGAAGGAACACAAGAGTTCAGTATTTGAGTCACGTTCCAAACATATAATTATCTATTTAACATAACATCACGCCTATATTCCCTGAAGGATTGGGCAGAGGTGTATAGTAACACCCTCATTTCGCCGTAATGTTTCAGTCCCTTGTGATAGGGGGCGAGCCTTGTCGTCTACCATTGTTGTCTACCACTGATATAACAATTCTCAATTTGTGGACACACTACTTCGACCACAAACAGAGGTTGTTATCCCTGCTATCGCCACCATCCTCGCCTTTTGCACTTCCCGACACAACCCCGCTGGCCCTGCGACCTAACACTTCTTCTGCCTGGCGTTATTGATTTTTTTTGTTATTGGTTTTGCCAGGGTCCGCCTTAAAACTATCCACATGAATAATCAAGTAACCTAACAGCTAAAAGATCGTGCCTGGTGTGAGTACGGTCGGTTTCCTCCCTACCTTGCCGTACACAGAGAAAGCGATCCCCAGTAAATTGGGGCGCAGTTTGCCGACACTATCCATAATGAATGGAGAGATAACTTACATAAACAACAGCTGCCAGTTCGTGTCTGGTGTGAGCATGGTCGTGTTTCCTCCACGCCTTGCCGTTGTCGTACACAGTGAAAGCGGTTCCCAGTAGGTTGGAACGCAGTTTGCCCGCAAAGCTATCTGCAGTACGCGTCAGCTCGGTGGGGTCTGTCGATATTAGGTAGTTCGAAGTGGCGGATTTCTTGCGTTTTCGCGCTGAAACGATAATTTTGGTTAATTTGGAGTTTTTGCAGGATTAAGGATGGAGCGCCTCGTGGCAACCGATTAGGGGAGCGAGAGAGAGGGGGGGGGGGGGACATCTCAGGCGTAACACACTTGCAAACTTGAAAAAATAGACTTGAGCTTCCGATTGTGTTTGTGCTACACAACTAGGGTGCTATAGATAAATATATATCGTCAGTCGGCAGTGAAAACCATGTATGTGTAAAATACAATTTTTTAAAAGAGATAGAAATAACAGTCTCCTGCAAAAAAATGGCCGATCAAATGTTAATATAAGTTTGTCATCGTACGTCATAGGTAGCTTAGAAGTATTTGAATTGAAAGTGTGTTGAACTAGTACGTGTATGACGAGTTTATCAATCTAAAGAACAAATAAAAAGTTTTTGAAGAAAATTTTATTTACGAGGTATTCACTGCCGAGCGTCGATGTAGTCATTAAACTCAGCAGTAAGTATATAGGTAGTTGGTACAAGTTGTAGATACTGAAGCCGGACTACGATATTTTTCTGTTCCATACAATATTGCTAGGTCATAGATCACCTGACTAATTAGACTAATTTTTGCTTTTGCTAATTAATTTCAGTCTCCTGAGTAATTAGTGGATAGCTATTAATATTATTAAAATTAAGGTTATTAATTATTATAGTCTAGTTCAGCTAATCCATAACTTCATTTGAGTAATCAAATTAATAGAAGTCTGGCCACGTTTGAAGTGTATTTTTATTTAATAAATGACTAGTTAATCGACTTCAATCGATTGATATTTAATATGGAAAACTTATAAATATGAATGGGTAATCAGAAACGAAGTACCTACGTTCTGATCTCAATTATTGATAAAGCAGTAACCTTCAACAATTCATGTTTTTATTTAAACTACAAATACAGAAAGGGTAAGCGATCATCAATCAGTATTTATTTATATATTCCTTATTATACATGATACACAAGATCAAAAAAAAAACAAGCAAAAATTTCAATTCAAAAATGCACAATGGGCGGTCATATCGCGCAAGGCGATCTTTTCCAGAAAACCTTTGGATGAACTGGAAGAATGGAAAGAGAAAACGAGCAGTCTAGGTGTCATTTCGTACATAATATTACCAGGCCCGCCGCTAGCTGTTTCGTCGCCCGCGTGCAATACCGAATGAAAAAATGACAATGACTTGAATTACGTGATGAGCAGTGCTGCCAATAAAAATTTCTCGATTCCCCGCGTCAGTGTTGTCAATTCCCCAAAATTCCCCGCTTCTTTTTGATTAATTCCCAAGCAATACTTGGACGAGCTTTTTTTTTTATTTTAGATGCTCTCCTCACTCTTTCGATATCTCCTGTCTCTTGCATGCATATTTGCGAACGCAAAAAACTTGCGAGCTTGCTGGACGACATTTTCTTTTTAGACGTCCCCTCACGCTTTCGATTACTCCTGTACCTAGAGTAACACAAAACCGAAAAAAAATTAATTGGTCTCAATTAGATGAGTCGCTCGAATTGCCGCCCCCTAGGTGTGCCGCTCGTGTGCGGTGCACGCTTTGCACGCTCGCTTACGGCGGCCCTGAATATTACTATTGTTTATATCAAACGAAACATACAAACACTATAGTAGTTCGAGAGTCTATTAGCATAATACTCAAACGCCACTGAATTTTACGTGGCCGTTACGTTCGTGTCGTCACTGTCACTTCGCCATAAAGTGAAAGCGACAGCACGAGGCTGAACGACATCTTAAAATTTAGTGGCGTTTGAGTATTTTGCCATAATTATGACGCAAATTCTGATTGGCGTAGTTCTAATATGTTTAATACGTATGTAGGGTTTACCCTTTTCGCTATTTACCTATGATATAAAAAACCTAAGGAACTATCACCCATATTCTAAGACGTTCCTCCAAAACTTACTCGACTCAGGACGGCCTCGAAAACACCTTCAAAATTGTATTCTTAGTCGCAATTTCGAGTGAACTTTGAGGTTCCTATATCAGTTGGGTTTAAAACACCCACAGGATGTTTTACGGTGGCCTTTTTCCGGGAAAGGGCCATTCGTTGTTTACCCTGTTTTGGAAATAAAAATATATCTTTCAACTAGGCCGAGAAGTTAAAAAACTCCCGACTTTTAAGTTTGAAATTGGACTTATATCTCGTGCTCAATTGCGAGTTTGTATCGCGCGATGAAAGTTGTGTACAATACGCGTCAAACTTCTAGATCGATCTGAAAACGCGGAGAGTGCTTGCACAGTTGCAAAACAACTGCGCAACTGTACCCTTTTCTTAGAATTATCTGACAGTCAGGGTTTTACCAATCACGCTTGGAAGCTCTCCGGACGCTCTAGAAACTAGGACAAATGCGGGGAAACCCGGACAGCACTTTCAACTTAATTATTACAAGAATACATACCAGCCAGCAAAAACACTTTCTTTCCATAGTCCTTCTCTAGGTGCAAAAAGTAAGTAGGGTAGAGCCCCCGGTCCATGCCCTTGCGGTCACGAGCTATGCGACACTTGTATAAAGTGCCGTGTTTCGCCGGAGTCACCACAAACATTTCGACTGCGCCTTCCACTGATCCTTCGATTTCTGCCGTCTGTTTAAAAAACATCTCAGTTATAACGAGTTAATATAAAAAAATAAATTTATAAATTTATAATTTATAAATTTATAAAAAAATAATAAATTTATTTACTAATCACTCTAAAACGGAGGATCAAAATTGCTGGCGGAATGGGTGCTCAATTATTGCCGGAAAAGGGTTTAATATCTTGTTAGAACGTGAGGTTACTGGGACCAATAACTTTCAAACTGAGTGCGACTTCAAGACCACGAATGTTTATTAATACTGCAGTAAAAATGTTCTTTACGCTGATGCAATAAACGTGAGTGGCGCGAAAATGAGTGACTGCCATTGGTTGTTCAATCAAGTTTGCCGATGCGACTTCTTGGTTGTGTCATACTGTACTGTACCTGAGTAGGCGACCCGTCTCTGTTCGGCTTATCGTGCAGTGGTGCGACAGCTGCGTCTGCGCACACGTCATCAGTGCTCGCGTCACGTCCTACGCTGCAGACCGGCACACTCTCCTCCTCCTCTTCCCCGCTACCGTCCCCCTCGCCTACAGTGAGGACTTCTATCTGATTCCCTAACTCTGCAAGGGGTTGTAAAAGCTTCGTTGATGAAATTCCTTATAATTACTGAAGTTGTGTGGTAAGAAGTTGTGCTTTCCACTATTGGTGTATACTGTCTGATACACACCGGGCACAATTCGCAAGACATGTGCACTTGTATCAGGCACGTGTCGCGATATATTTGCCCGAGGAAAATGTTACGGTACAAATATAGCTCATATGTACAAATTGTATCGGGCATATAGCAATCTCTGGGACGGCGAAATACTGTCGCTATACCTACATAAGTCGTGACAAATGTGCCCGTGTGTGTATCATTGATACAACATATTTTTGCTTATATTTACAGATGGTGTAGACACAGACACTTTGATACAATGACGAATAGGACCGTAGCTCGGTTCCGTCGGGGCAGCGCCCTTTGGCCCCCGTGTATAGGGGGACCCGAACTAGTAGAGAAAGGGCCCTTCGATCACTTGCAGCCCTCAGAGCCTCTAGCTACGGCCCTAATAGCAAAGGGAAAGATATTATGCTTAATATTGACAGGGTTTTTCGGTTTTTTCGTGTGGAATTCCTCAGTAACAGCCCGGTGTTTGGATTTGTGCCCGGTTGATGGCAATAGACTCGCCCTCTATTACATGGGATTTAACCTTTTGGACGCCAGAGTATAAATGCATCGGCGTACCCCCCACGCCAAGGTAACTGTAATTCCATCGTTTTTGTCACATATTTGTGACGCTGGCGTACAGGGTAAACTTTCGTTTGTCACGTATATATGACAATGGCGTCCAAAAGGTTAAATGTAACAGCGAAATGAGGGTGTTACTATACACCTACCAACACTTCGGTGAATACAGGCGTGATGTTATGTATTGATACCCTTCTGACATGTATTAGTCGTTAAGTCTGCGATTTGTTTTTGTGGAAGTATTATAAGCACGGTAGTTTGAGTGCAGTTATCTGAAGAGGTTCTGAATCAAAACTGATTCTTAAGTGCTATGTAGTTACGGATGTAGATGCATATAATATATTGCCATTTACAGAACACACATTTAAACTAGCAAAGGGTTTTATTTTCTTACAAAAGAGTTCTTTACCTAACCTAGCCGAATAGTCTTGTTTGTACCCAATGAGATGGAAAGTGAACGAAATAAAACCATCTATGGCCAGTTGTCATTACCAGCTTTGGTCTATCTTTACATAGTATAAAACAAAGTCGCTCCCGGTGTCTGTACGCTTAGATCTTTTAAACTACGCGACGGATTTTAATGCAGTTTTCAGCAATAGATAGAGGCATTCAAGAGGAAGGTTTATATGCCCCACATTAGTATCTACGTTGCACCCGTGCGAAGCCGAGGCGGGTTGTTAGTGAAGGCATAAATAAAAAAGGAGACCACACTGCGATCAGCTAACTGAAATCGAAGAATCGAACCTTGAAAACTCCTATCTCTTTCTTTCTTTCGTTTTGAAATCTATATCATTCTAAATAGGGTATTTAGAATACAATACAATACAATATCTTTATTATTCCAAAAGTACATTACATTAAATAAATAGATCTCTGGTCTCCACACTAGGATTCCCTGAATGAAAGAGAGAGAAAGAAAGAGATAGACCACCAAACTAAATATTCGAGGCCAACATTTTTCGACTTCAATAAAGTGTTCGTATTCTGGACTCCAGTTTTACCTATACTTTCATCCTTTATCCCAACTTTAACATTTTATTCCATAGGTCACTAATTACCACAAAACTGGTGACGACAACTTGGAATAGACCCAGAAATATTACACTTAACTAGCTGCCTTGTTAGTCTAGTGGTCGCAAGCGCAACTGCTGAGCATGAGGTCCTGGATACGATCCCCAGGTCAGGCAGTGTTATTGGGTTTTTCCATTAGGAATTTCTCAGTACCGGCCCGGTGTCTGGATTTGTGCCTGGTCAATGGCAATAGGCTCGCTCCCTAATACTAAGACTTAAACATAACTAGCGAAACGAGGGTGTACTAAAAACACCTCTGCTGAAACCTTCGGGGAATACATGGCGTGATGTTATGTTAAACTAAACCATTAGACATAACCATGATCAAATATTGATCCCTATTGATGTAGTTGTAACTACGCCATCATATTACTCATGTTGATTACTGTTTGACTACATAATTATTTTATGTGTTCAAATTGATTACTCAAACTTTAATAAATTAATAGGAGGTTGGTAACACTTTTATGTGTCTGTAATTTATGATATGAAAGTTTAATAAAATAAATGTAGTTTTTGAAATAGTGTAATGTTTTTTTTTATCAATTAGCATTTAAATAGGAATCTGGTAGTTTTGTTTAAATAACTTTTTTATAATCATCATTATACAGCTGTCAATATTTGCTGAATATGAGCAATTGTATAGACCATTAGTATTTTATTGTTTCAACAAAATATACTATAGTTCTGACTTTTTTTTTCTTTTTGGCGTGGCTAAATCCTCATGGACTATCCCCCGTCTGGGGAAGACGGGGGGGTGTGCCGGACTCTTACTGGCTAAAACCACCACGGTGTCCCTCCTTCTGACCTAAGGCCGGGGTCACGGGATTCGCTATTGCATGCACCGCGACCCCGGCAAGTCTCGGTCCACCAGCTTCTTTTAGTGGACACTTTCTTCCGAGAGGCGCGCGCAGAACACGGCGCGCCATCCTCCCTGGGCCTGTTACTGGTCGGGCGACGGGTCCCCTAGCCCGCCGCCCACAGGCCACTCACTAGGGTGGCCAGAGATCGTTGCGCGCCCCCCGGCGCCCGGTGCGTCTAGCGCGAGAAGGGAGAGAAGAAGCGGCCTCCCTCTCCCTCTCCGCTACCTCCTTGGTCGCCATCACCTCCTCTCAGAAGGAGGCGATGGCTTCCCACGCAGATTATAGTTCTGCTTGCCTTTTTCTCAACTATGTTGGAGTCGGCTACCAGTCTAACAAACCACTATACTAAAATGCGGACGAATACCAGTATTTTACACAGAGCGACTCCCATCAGTCCTCCTCAGTTACTGAGCAATGCCAATATCATAAGGTTAGACCGGTTATCAGACTGGGCTTCTGAGTAGCGGTAATAACTGTCATAGGTGTTCATATGACACTTGAGACTGATGGATTAACATGCTCTCTGAGGCACGGAGGGGTCTCAATGGATACAAACGGTTGCCTATCATAGGCCACAAAATATAAGTATTATACATACATACATAAACTCACGCCTTTTTCCCATGGGGGTAGGCAGAAACTATAGAACGCCACATGCTACGACTCTTACATACCCCTTTCGCTTCATCCACATTCATACATCTTGTCATACACGCACGCCGGTTGAGAGTACTACGCACCTGACCTTTGTGAAGAACATCACCAATAACATCGATGTATGTCCTTCTAGGACGTCCTCTACCGGCGTTCCCATTAACATCCGCCTTATAAATTTCTTTTGTTAATCGCCGTTCACTCATTCTCTCAACATGGCCAAACCACCTAAGCATACTCCTTTCAATTTTTGTCACTACATCATCTTTTAAACCGCAACTTTGTCTAATCTCTTCATTTCTCAATCTATCATTCAAAGTTACACCGCACATACTTCGCAAGGAACGCATTTCCACGGCATTTATTCTACTTTCATGCCTCTTCTGCCACGACCAACATTCACTTCCATACATAAGCGTAGGTACCAACACACCATTATGGACAGCCAGTCGTGCCTTTTTGGACATCGACCGGCTAGCCACAACCGCATGCAAAGCACCATTTACTTTATTTCCCGCATTTGCTCTCCTTTCCACATCTTCGTCAATCTTACCATCTCTTGCAAACATGCTTCCCAAATAAACAAACTCATTCACCTGTTCAATACTTTCATCTCCTATCTTTACTTTACACTCAGATACATCTGCATCTCTTTCAAAAATCATTACTTTCGTCTTGCTTACATTAATTTTCATCCCTTTCATATTATATGCTCCATTCATCATAGTTACCATGTCTTGCAACTCTTCCGCCGACGATGCAAGCAAAACTTGATCATCTGCGTAGAGAAGACATTTGACAGGCAACTCATTCATTTTCAATCCACACTCACTCCCTTTTAAATCTGTCAAACAACTATCCATGTATAGGTTGAACAGCCATGGAGACGCTACACAACCCTGTCTAACACCTCTGGAGATGCCAAACCAGTCTGTGAACGCCCCATTTATCCTAATACAAGCACTGGAATCCCTGTACAGCGATTTCAGTGCCCGTATCAAGCGCCAGTCCACCCCGTACAAAGATAGTGTCGACCACAATTCTTCCCTCCACACACTATCATAGGCCTTCTCCAAATCAATGAAAGCGCAGTACACTTTCTTGTGCTTTGCCAGATGTTTTTAGTTTTATATTATAATACTTTTTTTTTAAGTATACAAGGTTAGTCGGAAAGGGGGTACTAAGCCGAAAGGGTATTAAAGTACCCATAATAAGGGATAACTTTTGCTCTACAACTTTCCCCAAAACTCGATAGTTTAAGAGAAATAGCTTTTCAAAGATTTCGTAAAAAATATGTTAAAATCTATCTGTCCATAGCTATGATCAGCTGTTTTTACAATTTAGGTCATTTTTGGGGTCACGGGTTAGAAAATTAATTTCCTGAATTCATAACTAAAGCAGGTATGATTCTTTTTTGAAAAAATTAAAATAAAAATCTATTTCCATGCAAATAAAAATCATCGAATTTTGAAATTTTCACACTTGCTTTAAAATAGTGATCAGTGACAGTTTAAATGGCCTGCGGCATACCCCCTTTCCGACTAACCTTGTATAAATATGAAAAGTCAAAATTTAACATACACAACTCTTAGCCTGTATAATTAACTTTTGATAAGAATTTGGTTATTTTTACATAAAATCAAGGACCTAATAAAAAAATACTTGTATCTACCTGCTCTACTTAGAATAGAAAAGTATTTCATAGTTAAACCAGTTAGGTACTTTACAAGTCATAAATGAATAATATGTTTTTTTGTACTCCAATAATAATGTTACTCATTCAGAAAATGATTCACTGAATCAATAGAACTAGGTCGCATGTACTACACAACAAGTAGATCCTGGAATTTACATTCATAAAAAATATTGTGTATTGTTTCAGAATTTTCATGTAAAGAAGGTGAAAACCGCATATTGTAAACACGTCATAGTAATGTTGTTTAAAATGAAAAGCCTCTTTCCTACAGATAAAAATGTTAAAGGAAACTGGTTATTTTTATGCCAAATATTGCAGACCTATTTGGTAGGAACGAGACTTTCAAATTCTACTTTACATGTTGGCTGCCTAACAACTTGAGTAGTACATCCACTTGCATGTAACAAGTCTTTAAAAGAAGTGACAAACTTAATTAATTAACTTATTAGTGCTGCCAACTTGTAGAGATAATTTATGATTGTATGTCTAAAGTAATATTAGTGAGTACAGAGTAAACAGTCACCAATCATGCTAATGTAAAATAATGTAGACAGAAAAGCGTAAGTATCATGTTTTGTAAGAAAAATAAGCGCAGCGCTCCTACTTACCATCATAAGTTGATATTCTATTTGTTTGGAGGGGTATTACTTGGTCCGGATTGACTGGCGACATAAGAAATTGCATCGGGCCATCATAGCCTGTTATGAAAGGAAAAGAAAATGCGCATAACGAAAATATACATCAAAAAACCATGCATGAGTAACCTAAACATTGATAATATTCTGGTTAGTTGGGATATTACATGGAAAAAATACTTACCATGAAGCTCACGGGAACGGCTGCCTGATATTGGACGTTTTGCAGACCCTACCCTTAAATCATTTGCTTGCACCATGCCAGTATTTTGGCGTTTTTGTTTCATTTTTTGTTCCATCATTTGGCGCTAAAATGATAAGTAAAATTAAATGGCATGGTATCCAATGGCAGAGGAATTTTTAAATATTGATATAAACACAATATAAAATAAGCAAACATACAAAAATCATGTTAATTTATGAATTAAATTTAAAACCACCTACTTGCTGTTCGATTTTTTGATCCCGCATTGAAGCCATGGTTGTATGCGTAATTTACTTTGTATTTAACTTTAACTACAGCGTACTACAGTTTAGTTGTAAACGTCTTAACTTTTATTTCAAAATTCAATACAATAATTGGCATTTTGTAAGCTCATTTTTTGTTTATAAATCATCTTGCCTATCGTTGCCCAGGAAAATAGTGTTGTCAGCGCAAGGTTCGTAACAATAAAATCCTCTGTGGTGAAGCGTAAACTTTATCGAGAGGGTTACCTTTTCACTCAGTAATGTTTTTCAAAAAAATTAATTGACTGGTTATTGTCATAACCTGGATTTCCCTGATTTCTGTTTGACTTGATTAACAAATACTATCGACGATTAGTAATTATCTTCTAGCTATTTTTGCAAGGAATACATAAGTTTTACTGTTCTTTTAGCTAGGTTTGTGGTTTTATGTTTAGTCAAACATTTCTTTTTGGCAACATTAAACAAATTTCTCTTGCCTCAGTGTTTTCATATTATAAGATATTTTACCCATTTTTCAGGCGAAAATAAATGGATCTTAATTTATTGTCCTTAATTTATGCCCATTTTAGTAATAACTGGGATTAAAGCTCTACTCACACATATCGCACACCTAGATCTAAACTGAGACAACTCAAAAAACTAGAATCAAATTAAATTGTATAACTTCCCTAAAAAAATATACAGATATACTTTTTTTTCGTCCCCTTTAAAATTACCTTTTTTTAGTTGTCTTAGTTTAGATCTAGGTGTGCGATATTAGGGCCGACACCGGGCCGGAGATCAACATCGCATACATTTTGTACTGAAGCAAGACCTCAGTCATTTAGCGTCAGTGACCAGCCCGGAAGCGACAGAGTTCTTGCTTCGGTACAAAACGTATGCGATGGTGACCTCCGGCCCGGTCCCGACCATGACACTGCCCTGATATGTGTGGATAGGCCTTGAGAGCTAAGGGCATACTTTGCACGCCTTCCTAAGTAAAAAGGAACATTTGCACGCAGGGCTGCATTCTGCAATCTGTAGATCGGGCCTAACAAGAGATTTTTTGTTTAAAATCATACTACAATCATCGCATTTTAAAACAATTTGCTTGCTAAGCAATTCACTACAAGCGTTTTCCAAGTTGCACCATAACAATGCCAACAACGCTGAATTTCTAGACAGGGTTTCTATGTAGCATGGCCAGCCCACTGCCATTTCAGCCTAATGATTCTGCAGGCTATGATGGTGACACTGGGTCTTTTCCAGATAATTTCTCACTGCCTGTACAGGTGACGAAAACACTCAATGAAGTTTGCCAATGCTGCCTAGCCTTAGACAAACCGGATCCTTCTGTCGGGGCCTTTCTTGAAATGATGTTCACTAAGTTGAATAACTTCCAGTAGAACTTCGAGCCCCGTTCCTCCGATGGATTTTTCATGATTTTTCCGATTCATGCCAAGACTGACACGGTAGGAGGCTCCGTTTAGGGTGTGCTGCATTTCACCCGTGTTCTAGTAACTCTGCCTTTACTATGATATCATAGGCAAATCGAAGATGTGAGACGTACTCGTCGTTAACGTTGACACCCTGACTAGTCCAGTGTCTTAAAGACGTCTTTCAAGGCATTGGTAAACAGTTTTGAGGAAATTACATCCCCCTATAGTAGCCCTCTGCGCAGTTGAATTGGTATTGTGTTGCGGCCTTGGATCTGAACTGTCATCAGTAGCAGTGTTCTACATACACCTCTCCTTCTGTATATAACGCTCGTCTATACTACATCGTTAAAATGCATCCTGCCCAAGTTTCATTAGAGTCCATATCTCTGTCGTAGTTCACAAATCATACCTAGTCGATAGAAAAGTTTACAAACTGAACAATTTTTTGATATTTGTCAATTCTGTGTCAGTCAGTGTTTTATTAGACGATCAATGTGTATAAAAACTCAAATTTATTTATAATGAACAAGATTATACAAAGTTCTACCAGTTTCTTTTTATAAATATTTGTTACAACAAAATACCTTGTGATATATTGCAATTAAATGAAAGAAAATTTAAAAGTCATATTAAAAGTACACTTTGTAAACAAGCATATTACAAATTAGACGATTATATCCAGGATAAGAACGCTTGGAAACGTGCTGGTCCAGCTCCATAGGACAATCTAGAGTCTAGACAAAATCAAACTGGTTGCTATTTTAATTGTATAATTAATTTTTTTAAAGCCGTTTATTTTAGATTCTATGAGTAAGTACCTAAACTCATACACTGACTTATTACTTTTATTTTTTTGGGAAAACGTATACTTTTGCAATGTTTGTAAATATGTGAGCACCATGTACCTATCACAATTAATATGTCATTGTTTCATTTTTTATTTTTTATTTACCTTTTGTGGTATAGTAATTTTATTCTAGGTGCATCGTTTTCACATATAATTGTATAATTAATGTACCTATACAAAATATTGTAAGACATTTTAAAAGAGTAACGGTGGAGTTTCTTGCCCATTCTTCTCCATACGAAACTACCTTTTGGAAGGGGCAACTAGAATCAATTCTATTTTCTTTGTAACTTTAACGTTCAAAAGTGCCTTTTATGTGCCTAATTGAAATAAATACTTTGACTTTGACTTTAAAGATTTTTATTATTTTATTTCTAGTGACGCCTCCATTTTTAGTAATCTTGTGCTTTTATAAAAAAAACCGCAAATCCACTATAATAGTAAGTAAAATTATGTAGGTTGACTTCCGCAATGAGTTTCAACGGTGGGCACATTCGCAGCAATTCGCAAAGCAAATCGACTTTTAAAGTTTTATAAATTAAGCGATCACTTAATAACTTACGCAATTTAACTTGCAAATGGATTTGGCGCTTAAGAATGATCTTAAATTAACGTTCAGCAACTGTTGCCACGGAAGAAGTTTCGATTTACTCTAGGATCTACTTTCGTGTGCCAATTTTAAAACGAAAACTGTTTTTTCTATACAAGACCTAATATAGGACAAAAAAAAATTAAAAGTGGAAACACTGTGTTATCTTCATCTGTCATTTATTTTTCAAAATGGCTCCGACCCGGAGCGTTTTAGAATTTTTGAACCCAAAAACTATTAGTACAGTTTTCACCAATAATATTGTAAAAACTCATTATCGTTATGTGCATGGGTGTAATAGTTCTGATAATTTTTTAGGCCGTCGTGCTATAAATGTTGCTTCCTTAGCACGTAAAAACTGTAAGTTTTACATGCTTTCATTACATCACCGGTTTTAATGTATTTCAGGAAGGACATAATCATACGAACAGTATGTATTGTTAGTTAGGTCGTCCCAATATTCTGTTGTTATTAGGTTTTCTACTAGGAATGCACTTTGACATTTTCATGAAACATAACCTAACTTTCGTATTTCATCACTCAGATAATGTCGGTGTTAGACATCGATTTATTCACACGACGCACAATCTAAGTGCTCGAGCGGACTACTACAAGGTCCTCGGGGTCGCTAAAAATGCTTCTTCCAAAGACATCAAGAAGGCTTACTACCAGCTTGCTAAAAAGTACCACCCTGATTCAAACAAGTCTGATCCAGAAGCTTCTAAGAAGTTTCAAGAGGTGTCCGAAGCCTATGAGGTATGAAAAGTACATGAATATAGGTGTTTATAATGTACACCGTGAGTCATTATGGTCCAAATAACTAACAGATATGAGATTTGTATTTTCTAAAAGACCTTATTAAGTAGGTACTTCATGTCAAGATACCTATGGTCAGTGTCATTGCAAATCTGAATTATAAGTACATCAAGGTGCACTGGCAGTAACAAGATATTATTCAAAATGAATGAAATGAAAATATGTTATATAAAATGCACATTTAAAACATTGCAAAAAACACCTATAAATATTTAATTTCATACAAAAATGAGTTTGTTAAATCCAATGTTTAGGAGATAATAATCCCAATATACCAATTTCAACTCTGTTAGTTAGTTCGACCGCCATTCATACAAAAATGCACACAAATTCATTATGCAGTTTTTCTGTTATTTATACTTATGATATGACTACTTATAGTAGTCTATAGTACTGATAAGAATGAATAAAACAAACTCTAGGCTCTTACTTGTACAATAAAAAGCTAAAACTGGATAGTTTAGTGAAAGTGAAATACTTATAAAAAGAAATCTGATACTATTACTGTTAGCCCGTAACATCCCACTGTTGGGTAAAGGTCCCCCCTTGATTTCCAAATGTATTTAATTTAAATACTTTCGATTTTTCCAGATACTTTCTGATGAAGGCAAGCGTAAGCAATATGACACATTTGGCACAACGTCCGAACAGATGGGTATGGGAGGAGGACCTTCAGGCACTGACGGATTCACTCACCAATGGCAGTACAAGTCTACCATAGATCCTGAAGAGCTCTTCCGGAAGATATTCGGTGAAGCTGGCTTTAAGAGTGAGGCGTTCACTGACTTTGCTGAGTCCCAATTTGGGTTTGGTGCAGCTCAGGAGGTACAGTAATAATTTAATAGAACTCTTCTTTGGTGCAACTACATTGGTTTGCATTGGTTTTCGGACTAGGTAGACAGGCACTAGTAATGTCACCTTTCAATTATATGCTTAAGCCCATTTCAATATAATTCTGACCAAAAGAAATCATAGCCATACACGCTTATTTTATTTATAGTAATAGTTAAAGATGGAGTAGTTAATTTAATCTTATAAGGTAGGCACTGCTTAATTCCCTATATGCAATGCACTCCACTGAACTACATCTAACTTTGAAAATCTATACTGATATTATAAAGCTGAAGAGTTTGTTTGTTTGAACTCGCTAATCTCAGGAACTTCTGGTTGGAATTGAAAAAAATTGTTTGTGTTGGATAGTCCATTTATCGAAAAAGGTTATATAGGCTATATAACATCACGCTACGACCAATAGGAGCGGAGCATAAATGAAAAATAGAATAGAATAGAATATACTTTATTGTACACCAAAATTGTAACACAGCTCTTATAAAATAACAAACATTAAAGGGTACAATGGCGGTCTTATCGCTGATTTTATTTTATTTTATTTTTTATTTATTTATTCTTCAGAAAGCTTACAGTCTAATATCTTTATAAGTCATGTACAATAGCATTTACAATTGCCATTTAAAAGCTTCCACAAATTATATGATAGCGATATCTACCAGACAGCCTTTGGATGAACATGAAGTCAATGAATAAGATAGGCGGGGTAGTCCATGGTGTACTGCTGCAAAAAAATAAAATTGCAAAAACGGGGGAAAATGTCCACCCGTGCAAAGCCGGGACGGGCCGCTAGTTTAAAATAAAAAGCAAACTCTAACCTACTAACATTTTGCAATCAGCAGGATCCTCTGATTTCAGTTTGTTATGAAAAGTTGAAGCTCTACAAACAGCACAGGATCAGTAAAATTTAAAGAATGTTAAGATTCTAAGTAATTTTGACTGTTAATCTCTTTCCAGGTTGCAGTTAATCTCCGGTTCACAGAAGCGGCGCGTGGGGTGAACAAAGATATAAATGTTAATATAGTGGACACCTGCCCCAAGTGCCAGGGTACCCGCTGTGAGCCCGGTACCAAAGCCATCAAGTGTACCTACTGTAATGGGACCGGCATGGAGACTTTCTCTCGAGGTTTGTATAAAGATCTATATATATAAAAGGAGAAGCTGACTGACTGACTGACTGACTGCCTGCCTGACTGACTGATCTATCAACGCACAGCCTAAACGGCTGGGGATAGAAACTTGAAATTTTGAGAGTAGGTTCATTTTGTGACGTAAACATCCACTAAGAAGGGATTTCTCGAAATTCAACTCCTAAGGGGGTGAAATAGGGTTTTTAAGTTTGTATGTAAGTCCGTCATTTTTGAAGTAAGAAACTTGAAATTAAATATTATGGTTTTTGGTTAGAAATAAACGTACACATGTTTGAGCATTTTTGGAAATTCAACCTCTAAGGGGGTGAAATAAGTGTTGAAAGTTTGTATGAGAAATCTGGTACTTTTGAAGTAAGAAGCATGGGGAGAAACTGACCGACTGGCTGACTAATCTAGCAACGCACAGCCTAAACCGCTGGGGGTGATAAAAGACGGACGTTTTGGATTTTAAAATGTCACTTTAAAATGGGCTTAACGAGGATCTCAAACTTCACGCAAGCGAAGCTGCGGGCAAAAGCTAGTTAATTAATATTGATCTGCTAGGTTTGCCAACTTGCATTAATATACTACCTACTTAAAAGTCTTAACACAGTGGTGGCGGTAGATAGTCGTGTCAGGCTTAGCCACCGCTCCCGATGGTGTCTATAATCTTTCTAACTAATTCTAATAATACGAAAAGCTACCTTCGCCTCTGCTCTGCCTCTGCTCTCTGTGTGTGAAGACTTTAATGCTCTGCCTAGCATTATCCCACATATGTGTTATGTTAATCGAAATCTCGACTGCTTGTTCACAATATTCCTGCACATATTATTTTTTTGCCCAGGTCCATTTGTGATGCGTTCGACGTGCAGACATTGCCACGGCACCAGAATGCTTATCAAATTCCCCTGCGTCGAGTGCGAGGGGAAGGGACAGTCGGTATGTATCATATTAAGATAGTTAATGATATGAATACGTGAAACGAGTACAGCTGTGCACTAGAAATGATAAGTTTGTAGGCTGGAAAACGCAGGTAGAGTGAGTTTGCCATATTGATGATGGAAAACTGTTGAAATCAGCAGAATAAGGGTTAACCCACACCTGTTCGCACGGAATCGCGTTTTTTCATGCTCTATCCTTTTCTGTTGCTCAGAAACGTTATTTAATAGACCGAGAAAGACAGCTTGAGTGCTATCGCGTGCGGTCTCGCGATTCCGTGCTAAAAATTGTGGCTTAACCCTAAAACGTTTTTAAAAACAATCTTTTATCATCTGGGTCCATCGTCAGACCAGTTCCATGGTACCTTATTATTGCATTGTCACCGAATTTACATAGGTATGCCAAATTTCAGTTCAATCGGATGCCAGCAAGTGCTTGAAAAATGGATCATAAATTTTGAACACAAAATGATTAAGCTTTTAAAAATATTCACTGCGTAATGCTGAATGTGGGCTTCCCAAAACAGAGCAATTAAAGTTATTGAATTAAAAATAACAGGGATTCAACTGCCCATCCTCTTGACGTAATAATCCTTAAATGCTTCTCATGCCAGGAACAGAAAGGAGACACAAGGGCTAGCGCGCACTGCCTTGCGTTTTTAACGTATAATCTGTTAAGTATGGAATGTCATAGAAGAGCGCGCACTGCGAATTATTCACCACATACTCATTTACTTGTATTTACTTTATTCATTGTGGTGAAAAAAACACCGCAAATCACTGCACCACAGTGCGCGCAAAATGAAGTTACTGACTTATCTGCTGGAAATCCGACAGATAGATAGGCGTTATCTAGGAGTCTTCTGTTAGCTTTGCACTATCTTGGCGTGCCTTTAGCCATTACATTACTGTAATCAATTTCCGTATACATAATAAAATGGTTATGCACCGAGTTGAGAGGTTCTTTTTCTATGCTGGTTGCAAGCAAAGATACATACATAAACCCATGCCTTTTTCCCATGGGGTTCAAATCAAATCAATCAAATCAAAAATTTTTATAATTATTATTATATATAATTATTTCACATAAACCAATACAGGTGCTTATGAAAAGTCGAATTTAGATGCACGGTTCCAATTAGTCGTTTCCTATGGAGAAGAGCCAGCAAGGAACTCCATGGTTACTCTTTTAAAAATAATATCTTTAACAATTACAGAGTACAATGATTTAGGATAGTGAGAGAACAAAGGAGTCCTGACCACAGACCAATGAGTAATGTAGTACACAAATTAACAAATAAAATAAAAACTATATGAATAACAGTAATTTACAAACTTATAGATGCAGGTCCACAAAGTTCTCACATTTACAAAAGTGAAAAGGAAGCTAAACTATATAAAACAATTGACATAATTAAATGTCATCTAAACTTAGCTAAAAAATCATTGTAAAATAAGAAGATTAGGCAGAAACTATAGAACCCCACATGCTACGATCCTTACATACTCCTTTCGCTTCTTCCACATTGTCATACATGCTAGTTTATAGTACTACGTGTCCTTTCTGAAGAACATCACCAATAATATTGATGTATGTCCTCAAGAAAAGAAAGCAAAGATCTCATTAAAAAAACTGTTTAAACAGGTTCAACGTAAGAAAGTAATAGTGCCGGTACCCGCTGGCGTCGAGGACGGGCAGACAGTCCGCATGCCCCTCGGCAACAACGAGATATTTGTCACCTTCAAAGTGGAGAAGTCCAATTACTTCCGCAGAGATGGGCCTGATGTGCACACTGATTGTATTGTAAGTATCATCTGCCTTGACTTTTCCCAATTATGTAGGAGTCAGCTTCCAATCTAACTAGATGCAGCTAAATACCAGTATTTTACACGGAGTGACTGCCATCAGACCTCTACAACCCACTAACTGGGCAATGCCGATACTCTAAGGTTAGACAGGTTGTCAGACTTTCGGGCTTCTGATTATAGGTCTACCAGAATCTGATGGCAAATAGGGAAATTAAATGTTTTTGTGGGTAACACAAGGGTAATTTGAATAAAAAGTCTTGATACTTGTAATTTTTTTCTTTGATTTCTTCTCGATCTTCTTCCTGCCCTTATCCCTCACTAGATGGGGTCGGCACAACATGTATTTCATAAATCCATGTTGTTAGAGGTTTTGGCTTATTGTTTTATGTGACCCAATGTGCTTGCTGATATTATGCACTGGGTCCCAAAATGATATGCTGATATATGGTTTTTTGCAATTTTATTGTAATGGAAAAGGAAACCTTGTTAAAATAAGTATGTTTATTAAAAATGTTTGAACAAGAAAACATTAATCAGAACTGGAAAATGTATCAACTACAGTCATACTCGTTTTGACAAGTGACATGTTGACATTGCCATATGAAAACCACTGTTTGTTATTAATTTTTAATGCCATGAGATTCTGGTTGACCTATACCTATAACGACTGTCATAGGTATTCGTATGAAACCCGGGACCGACTGTCTAACGTGCTCTCCTAGGCACAAAAGTAATTATCATCTGCCTAGCTTTTTCCCCAATTATCTTCGGTTCCCTGTCAAACTAGAAGCACCTGAACATTAGTGTTTAATATGGAGCGACTGCCATCTGACCTCCGAAACTGAATTTTTGGGCAATACCAACTCTAGGTCAGACTTTTCGTGAGCTATACATTAGCTAAAATGATAATAGAATTGACATAAATTATAGCAACTTACGCAACTATCAACTTTAAAAACATGATGACAGTTGATTTCAGAATGACAAAAACTGTTCAAAGGTATTGAAACATTTGCAGTATCAATGGAAATTTTACTATGCGTAATGTATGTACGATTTCTTATCGGAAATCAAGTTCATTCTACATTTTAAGTATCTGATATTTACCGATACTGTACTGTAACAACAAATGTATTAAATGAGAATTTTCAGTTCAGATTTTAATTGAGTTAGGGTTAGTTTCCACCAAATCCGCAAAAATCCTCGCGTACCATTTTGATGTCACTGAATAAATAACTGTATCAGTATTGCCTTTAAGTATAAAATCCAACGCTCGTGTATGTTCGGGTATGCGGGAGGAAACGCTTGATGTTTGCGTCGGATTTTATACTTAAAGGCAATACTGATACAGTTCTTTATTCAGTGACATCAAAAAAGGGCGCGAGGATTTTACCGTTTGGGGGAAACTGACCCTTATGGTATAAAAATTATTGGTCTGGCTTAAATATTGCCATGCAAATGCTCGGTTCGTTGGTGATTGCCTATGAAATTAATACAGTTTGATATTATCTGCCAACAAAGTCTTTTCGCGATGCAGGCTTATTATATTGAAGTATATTTAAAATATTTTACCTGTTTCTATACATCTTAAATGAGTGAATATTTCTCTTAATTTAGGAACGTTACCCGATTTTTAGGGAGGGTCGAACCACATCTCACGAAAGATACGTCGCCGTTGTTCCGACGCGTAATTTACTCGAGGAATTTTATTAACGCCTTTTCGGTCAAATGTGTACTGTGTGAGATGTTTATATGGAATTATGTGTACCGGCGGGAGATCGGAGACGTATCTTTCATCAGATGTGTCTCGACCCTTATTTTATCTTAGTGGCTGAATGTTTACAAGAGTAAATGCATTGATTATTTTTATTCGCAGATTTCCGTGTCTCAAGCTTTGTTGGGTGGCACAGTCAGGATACAGGGGCTATATGAAGACCATACATTGCAGGTTAGTATTCCATACATTATATTGATCGCCCATACATTATAAGTTGATTAATGATGAAATGTGTTGTGGAAGAACGTTTACCAGTGACGCGCTCCCCTTTCGATTACTTAAAAACGACGAGTTTGTCGGGAACATACAATATACGCCATAAAATACAGGGTGTAAACGAAATCATGTAATTCCTTCAAACCTCGTGATGTACTGCTGACATAGATTAACCCTGAACGGAATACATTAAGATTCAATAAAAAAAAAAAAAAGTAAACATATGCTCTTAACGTGAGGCATTTTAGCGGCCCGAGCATATTGCGCGGCTATCGCTTGCCGCGCGGTCATTTATCTCGGGGCGCTAAAATGCCTCACGTTAATAAAACATGTTTACATTTTGGTAATTTTTTTGTTGAATCCAAATGTATGCCTTGCATGGTTAATCTATGTCAGCATTACATTACGAGGTTTGAAGGAATTGCATGATTTCGTTTACACCCTGTATAATACAACATCCATCACCAATAGGAGCGTGTTTGTTACGTACACCCATGTGTACGCCCGAATATTTTAGCATACACGTAAACACGTACGACATTTAAAGAATTTAAAAAAAAAACTACGTTTAAAAGAACCGACTTCAAAAACTAAAAAGTATAAAATAAAAAAGGGCTTTTAAAAGTCCCGTCGCTGTATCTGGGTTAATAAAGATTTAATTTAATACACCTCTTATGCAAACCTAATACCTTTACAGTTTCAGAAGTTGGTGCTAATCCACGCTGAACCAAATTGAAGGCACCGACTTCTGAAAATGTAAAGGTATTAGGTTTGCATAGGAGGTGTATTAAATTAAATCTTTATTAAGTTATTTTATACTTTTTAGTTTTTGAAGTCGGTTTTTTTAAACGTATTTTTTTTATTTTTTACTTTTTAGTGTCTGTAATAGGTTGTTCTGTAAACTACTACTAGGATTTTTTTAGATAACATCAGGTAGAATAATTACATCGTCCACGTAAACTAAAATGTTCATATAAAAATAAAAATGTTCATAAAATGAAAACTACTGGGCCAAACTGTTAAATTTTTATGGGACCAAATGGCAACTATTCCGCATCAAACTAAAGAAGAATCACGTAAATCGGATCATAAATCTCAGCGTAGTCGGTGTACATACATAAAAAAAAACTAAACGAATATAGAACCTCCTCCTTTTTGAAGTCGGTTAAAAATACTAGATCTGAAGCCAAAGCAGGTCAAATAAGGGATTCTGTAAAAAACCACCATAAACCGAAATTCTCTATTACTCCATTTTACTTACTTTACATAATGCGATAAAAACGCGTCCACTAGGTAACGGTATTGGGTTCTGCATTTTGTTCAACTATCTATCTTCTGAAGAGTGCCGTTCCGTTTCCCTTATGTTAAAATAAATGTTATTTGTTTCAGATAATGCCTTGCACATCATCACACAGCATTATCCGACTGTCGCGGAAGGGCATGAAGAGAGTCAGTCAGCACGGCTATGGAGATCACTATGTGCACATTAAAATAATGGTCAGTTCTAAGATTAGTTCAGATAGAGATAGTATGACGTTAAACACTCTGATTTGCATTAGTAATCATGTACGTTGTGACGGCAAAACGGTATACCGCGCAGTGCCATTAATACCGACAATACCGTTTGCGCAAGTCGTTTGTCCATAATCATTGCAAGTAGACTTTTAGGAAGGTCGCACGCTAGAGGTTGCAAATGCTTCAGTGTATCTTGCTAGACAAATCCCCGGTCTCTGAGAAACGACCATGACTATATTAACGGCGGCGCCAGGAACTCTGTTCTTTCGCACCGTTAATTCAGCCCTCATCAAGCTGTCTCCCTTCCAGTGCTCCAGCCAGCAACACCCTAAGCCGAGGTCCGAGTCCCATTAGGGGTCGCCCCTAGCGCTGTTGTTGCTAGTAGTCGTGATTTTGGAGTAGTAGTTAGCTTAGGTTAAGTATTTTACTTCGTCCTCATTGGCTGGAGACCCTTCAGGTCTCGCCACTAAAGGTCCGCAAGGACTATCAAAATGCAGTTCAATAGAAAAAAAAGCCTCTGTTATACGATAAGTGCTGTGTGTGACAAAATTCACAGCGGTAATCGTCTGTTTACGCACGCACACATACACATACAATGGTCTATTCGAGTATTGGCCATGAAAACCCTTACTTATACGAATTTTTCAAATTAAGACATTCAATATATATATATATGAGGGGCTCGTGGCTAAATAACAACCGCGCCGATCGTACGATTTGCGAGGTTAAGCTGCGCTTGCCGCGGTCAGTCCGTGGATGGGTGACCATTTGTTACACATCGAGACCCCTCCGTGCCTCGGAGAGCACGTTAAGCCGTCGGTCCCGGGTGTCATACGAATACCTATGACAGTCGTTACGGGTAGTCAGAAGCCTGAAAGTCTGACAAACGGTTTAACCTTAGGATATCGGCATTGCCCAGTTACTGGGTTGCGGAGGTCTGATGGCAGTCGCTCCGTGTAAAATACTGGTATTCAGCCGCATCTGGTTAGACTGGAAGCTGACCCCAAGATAATTGGGAAAAGGCTAAGAGGAAGACATTCAATATATTTTTACAGCCTCGTTGATCTAGTGGTGGTAAGCGCGACTGCTGATCGTGAGGTCCTGGGTGCGATCTCGGGTAAAGTGTTATTAGATTTTTCCGTGTGGAATTCCTCAGTAGCAGTCCGGAGTTTGGACTTGTGCCCGGTTGATGGCAATAGGCCCGCCCCCTGGGACTTAAACATAACGGCGAAATAAGGGTGTTATTGTACACCTCTACCCTTCGTCTACAGGCGTGATGACTTGTTATGTGTATAATATTTTTGCCGACAGGTACCAAAAATATTGTCGAGCAAGCAGAAAGCGTTGATTTACGCGTACGCTGAAACGGAAGAGGATACGCCCGGACAGATACACGGCATCGCCTTCGACAGAGATGGTAAGGCCTGACTAATAAACTTACGTAGCCAACGAAACTGTGCTTAACTTATTTACGGACGAACAGACCTACATCTTTTTAAAGACTATTTTAACCACGAGGATAGGAGAATATAAGCTTGTGTTATAACCTCATTGTGCACATACGGGTCGCACATACGGGTGTGCGTAAGAAATTCGGGCGCGAAGTGTCGGAGGCACACACGGGTGTGCGTAAGGAACGCGCTCCTATGGTAGCGGATTTTGTACGTTTTATTTTACTGTTTACACGAACCGAATTTATAGGAACGCGTTCCTTACGCACACCCGTGTGTGCCTCCGACACTTGACGGGTTAATTGCAAATAGGTAAAAGGTATAAAAGTCAGAACAAAATAGAAATGTATAGAAAAAACATTTATTTTACAGAAAACCCAAAAACTAGCAGTGATACAGGAAGTAGAACCGAAACGGGTACAGGTGGTGATAAGATTCACCATGCGAACCGTGATACCGACGATGATGAAAGACGTAAGACGAAAGCGTGGACGTTTCTAGAAAGTTTAAACGATTCTTATCAGAGTAATAAAATGTATTTCGTGACTGGGTTTGCTTTAGCTGTAATAATATGTACGCTAACGATTATCCAAGACCCACAGGATCGGTATGGCGCGTACGAATACGTGCGTAAGTTAGACGAAACGCCAGGTCGAGATATGGATAAGAGTTTTGGTTATGAAAGAACGCTTAGACGGGAGAAGGAACTTAATCCTAGATTGTATGAAGACTAATGAAAGATGACGTTTCACGAGGCTTTTGTAAACCATTGTCTTGGATGTGTTAGTGATATAAAATGCGATATAGAGATAGCTTCAAATAATAAGTATTTAACGAATTAACCTTTTAAGCGCGTGACTAAATATCAACTGCCGTGCCCCTAGCGCGCAACTACGAATCGATAAAATAATACTTACAACAAATATATTAAGCTTTTTCAATACTTAGAGCTGTGAAACAATTTTAAGTAATTGTTGTAGATCATATCTCTATTGAATAATCGTTTTAGTTGTACCACGCAGTTCATAGGACGAAAATAGAACAAAAAAACCATGCATGTTCTCTGTCGCAGAAATACGACACGCGCGCTAGGGGCACGGAAACATTTGTCGCATAAATGCGACTCACGCGCTTAAAAGGTTAACGTATTAATCGTTTTTTCTCTCGTCTCTCGATATATGATCAATACTACAGGTTGTAAACGAATTCGTGTACCTTAACACCACAAATGATCTATTACTGGTATGGATTGAAACTGCACAGGATTTTGCTTGATGAAAAATAAAATTAAATAATATATTTTCGTCTTGCGATAGTTGTAAGTGGAGGTATCTAAACCACATTGAAAAAAAAAACAAAAAAAATGTGATAGGTCATTTCGATGCTACGTTTAACGAATGGAAGCTCGGTGGCACAGCTGGCGGACACGGCTAACACGATATCGCTGATATCGCTGATATAGCTCCGCGCAGTCAGTTAAATCGGTGCGCTAAACTGCCTCAGGTTCAGAACAAATTTTTTATTTCTTTTTGCTTTAACAGTAAATTCCCTATACTGTCAATCTGTTTTACCAATAGACCATAAGGTATGAAGGAATTACATGAAATCGTTCACATCCTGTATTTTGTTTTGCCAGTAAGACGAAATACATACATAATAAAGAAAAATATTTACAAATATATTATGACAAAACATTAGATATTTGTGAATTTTTTTGTGACTTGGGTCTTAGAATGAGTCACAATTTACACAATTTAGTATAAATATATATGAATTTGTTACCAGTTTTTTTTTTAATTTTATTTTTTTAGTTAAACTAATAGGTTCGTTCTAGATTCAGAATGCACGTAAGAAATATTGTTTTTTCGAAGTATGTTAGTGTTATGATTAGAGATGGGCGAACGGATAAATATTTGCGTGTATTTGCCTGTCTCTAGTTATGATACCAATATTAAACTTTAAAATAGTTCATCAGGTTTCTATTGTTTCCATATTTATTTAATGTAAATAGATTTTGGCCCCAGTTCTATTGAGCATCGACCAATGATAACTAAAAATACTGCTGTCTTTTACTTCCAGATTAAACAAGAAAGAGATGAAAGAAAATTAGAGCTATTAAATTAGGTTGAACTAAAATTTCCTAGCAGATTTAGACGAAAGGACATGTTATTAAGTGGGCTTAAAATAAAATTTCTTTTGGACCACTATCATGTGCGGTTTTTCTGATAGGGAAAATTATCTAGGATGTGCTTAAACAAAACAAAACATTAAAAGCACCCTTAATAAATAAATATTTTAAATCCAGATATCTTTTTATCGTAATATTATTTTTGCAGATCACTTTTGAAAACATAATTACATACCTTAAAGTAATTTAAAATAATATTTGATGGCTTTAAAATAAAATAAATTAAATGACTCAATGAATTGGATGTATGGCATTGATCCCTTTGCCTCAATAGAATTTATGAAAACATTGCCCGTCTGTCAGTAAGGATGTCACCTGTCATTGTTATAATTGTCATGTCAAATAAAATCGCTATTTTTCCGTTTGCTTATGAATTTGATATTAACGAAATTGTGATAATATTCACAATCACAAAAGCACAGGATCAGCGGACGTTGACAATAACAATAATGACATCCAATAGAACAGTGTTGCCAGCATCAATAATGACTGTGGGTTGCAATTTTGTTTTTTAAACTATAATTATTTAAAAAGAAACAATAGTAGGGTGCTTTTAAAAAAAACTATCTATACAAAGGCTCCTTAACCTTTTAAGCGTGTGGCTAAATCGCTGACTGAATTCAATAATGTCACAAGACAAAATTCAACAATTTGAGAAAAAGCACAATTAAATGTTCGTTGACAAGTGCGCGCGCACATTCTAGCTCGTTTTGAGTGTCCTGTATGGAATAAATAGTTGATGTTCAGTTTTTATATATCTACGTTAATGCTTCAGTTGCCAGCAGCAATAATATTGATGTTTTTTTTGTTATTTTGATTAATATGAGGACCAGAAGATGGTGACTTCGATTTATGCCAGTATTGCATTTTTCTTTTTTTACCTTTTGGATTAATGCCAGAACTAATCTTATGAAACTAACACGCTGGGTCTTTAATGCAAAAAATAAAGTACGTAATTTATGACAAGAATTCATCACTAATTCAAAATGTCAAAAATTTTACTTGTGCCACTAATGAATTCAGTCACCGAAATATCAATTGCCGTGCCTCTAGCGCGCGACTACGAATCGATAAAATAATACCTACAATAAATATATTAAGCTTTTTCAATACTTAGAGCTATGAAACAATTTTAAGTAATTGTTGTTAATACCCATCTCTATTGAATAATCGTTTTAGTTGTACCACGCAGTTCATAGGACGAAAATAGAACAAAAAAACATGCATGTTCTCTGTCGCATAAATACGACACACGCGGTAGGGGCACGGAAATATTAGTCGCAGAAATGCGACTCAAGCGGTTAAAAGGTTAATATTGTACTATCAGAAAAATATTATCTTTTCTCGGTTCATAGCAGTTTCCAATAAAAGACCGGCCTCCAAACAAAAATATAACATGTCCTATTTTCTTAAATAAAACGTTACCCCACTCTAGGATTCTCCTGTATCGTGGGTGCGTTCATAGACACAAATTTTCACATGTATAAACGCCCAGACTAGGAACAACTATTTGTAAGCCATCCAAATATTTGTTCCATGCGGGAATCGAAACCACGACCCGTAGCGCAGAAGCCAATATCTAAGCCACTGCACCAAACTTCCAGAACATACTGCTTAATCTTTTGGACGCCATTGTCACACATATGTGACAAACGAAAGTTTACCCTGTACGCCAACGTCACAAATATGTGACAAAAACGATGGGGTTACAGTTACCTTGGCGTGGGGGGTACGACGATGCATTTATGCTCTGAAGTTCAAATGCTGACACGTAAACTGGTTTGACAGATTAAATTTCTTTTCATCTCTTTATTCTTTGGCTTGTTAAAAAAAGATAGGAATATTTTTAGTTAACTCAGTGCCCAAAAGAATTAAGTCCATTGTATAGTTATTTATTGATGAGAGAAGATTTATGGAAGTGGTCGAAAGTCATAGTTTTAAAATGGTTATAGTATGATGGTCATACATTATAATTTCAATGATGTAAATATTGTAGTCTGTTTCATGAATACACGAAATTTAATTATTATGCTGTTTTATTTCAAACCTCTGTCAACCCTAAGCCATCATGCTATAATCCACATTTAAAAAATTCGCTTCAGTCAATACATTTTGATTTAAATTACCAGAAAAATATCTTTAAATATTTATCTCTCTTTCTCGGAGGGAGTCAAAAACTTATCACATGAAGCAATTTTACATAAGAATAAGTTAAATAGTTAATACGTAAAGTTGTCATTATAAGTTGGTTTACAGGAGCAACTTCAGAGAAATTATGAATTAATTAAATGACCTTTCTTGTAGGTAAAAAAATATAATGAAACACCTCGTCTTATATTGTAAGTTGAAATCGATTCATCACAGTTTGTTGACTATTGCATTAGTTTGAGGATGTACCCTGTGTATGTAACTAAACTATTATGGTATACTAAAAGTAGATACAGCAGTAGTCAGCGTTATTCCATACAGTAACTAGTCCATCGCGATCGTTTACGGGCAGATCGTTTAGAGGCATTTGAATAAATAATACCATATCGGCGCCCCGTACACAGTCAATCTCGATCGCGATCCGCGATCAAAATCAATGATCGCGATCCAGATTGTATTGTTCCGTTCCGTCAATCTAATTCGTACACTATCAATCTGGATCGCGATCATTGATTTTGATCGCGGATCGCGATCCAGATTGACTGTGTACGGGGCGCCATAGAAGCGAAACTCTTTTGTGCGTACCCCCAGCTCCGCTTCATAAACGCCTACCCCCCCCCCCCCCCCCCCCCCCCAGCTTGTAACGCCCTGCTGTTGTCCGTGGATACGCCAGGGTTTGATACTTATGGTTTTTATCCTATGTATGTTACTAATATTATAAATTTGTAAGTTTATGAAGATGCGGTATGACGTCATACGTCTAAATTCTGGTTACCTGAATATTAGTACGATACTTAAGTCTGAAAATGTGAAACGGTGTATTCCGACATCGGTACCTAAACCTTTATAAATAAAGGTTTTCATTGATGAACCGCCGCGCCGACCTGTCCTTCGCTTCGCTATGAAGTATGACGCCCCAGATTGCATTAGTATGATTCATTCATCATTCGATGTTTTTCGGTACCGAAATCGTAAAAAGGTTAAATAAAGGTATTGACAAACCTTTATAGAAAACGGTATCCTTATTTTTTAAAGGTATCGTAACCTCGTACCGTCACCGCTTTCAGTCCCTGGGTGGATAGATGTTTTGGATTTAGATGAAATTTGGCAGCTGATAGCCCATGTCCTGGATTATCACATATGACACTTTAAATCGGGTACATGAAGTCATTTTCCTTGACTGCCTTATTGGTCTAGTGGTCCCAAGCGCGACTGCTGATCGTGAGGTTCTGGGTTCAATCCCCAGGTCGGGCAAAGTGTTATTGGGTTTTTCTGTATGAATTCCTGAGTAGCAGCCAGACGTATGGATTTGTGCCCGCTTGATGGCAATAGGCTCGCCCCTTATTTCATAGGACTCAAACATAACGGCGAAATGAGGGTGTTACTAGACCTCTGCCCAACCCTTTAGGAACTACAGGCGTGATGTTATGATTATGGTATGTTTATTTAATGTTTTCGCATGGAATCGCACGGCACGTATATGAGCGTGCGAGCAGTCTGCGCCTTGACCGTCTTGTTGGTTAAACCAACGCGAAACGATAGCCTATTGCGATTTGACGACACGTTTGGTGCAGTGGCTGAGCGATCGGCTTGTGTGCTACGGGTCGTGGGTTCGATTCCCGCACGGAACAAATATTTGTATGGCCTACAGATAGTTGTTCCGGGTCTGGATGTTTGTGCATGTGAAGATTTGTGTCTGTAAACGCACCCACGATACAGGAGAAATCCTAGTGTGGGGCAATGTTTTTTGATAAAAAAAAAAAAATTGAATGAGTCTGGAGCGCGAGTTTTGCTTCTATACGATTATTAGTTATTCTGTAGAGGTATCTAAACAAGATGGCGGGGCTAACGTCCCGACCTGCATAAGCCAGCTTGGGACGTTACCCTGAATCGTGAATCCGAAAATGTGTAATTCATGTAATGCAAAATGGTCCACTGTATGCGGTGTGTAGTTACGGTATATCTGTTGATAAATAAACTTATCTTTTGTGTTATCGTTTGAGGTAGTACCTATTAATAGCATTTCAAGCGTTTGAAAAAGACTTCGTCTGCTATTTGTATATTAAATAACATTCAGTAAACTTTATCAATATCATAATTTAATGTATCTTAATTTATCTCCTCATGCCCGGTTTCAATATCTCACTGATCGTTATGTGTTAAAAGTAAAGTGTCTTTTTATTTCCATCTTGACTGTTCCATCTTTATGTAGCGGTTATTGAGTAAAATTGGTTTAAACATTTTATTTTTTTAAATACAACCATTGGTAAGCGAAACGATTCGTTATTAGATGTAGGAACGGGGCATTAGACAGTCGATTCAGTGTATATTGTCCCTGGACTCCCACATTATTGCGTTATGTTCTGCCTATCCTTTGTCCCAACTATGTTGGGGGTCAGCTCCCAGTCTAACCAGATGCGCCTGAATACCAGTATTTTACATGGAGCGACTGCCATCAGACCTCCGTAACCCAATTACAAGGCAATGCCGGTATCCTTACATGATTGGGTCATATTATACATAAAGTCGTCTGTGATTAGAATTATTCACACTCATCATGTGGTTCTTGAAAATGAAACTTTCCATCTGTGGCTGTCGTGGCGAAGAATGGAATATATTATGAGGATGGGCAGCAGCGTCCTCCTTCGTCTTCCACTTCTGATATTTAACCCAAGTTTGAATATGTTTATGGCAATCGAAACAGTGTAGGGTTAACAGTACCTACAGTACGGCCGATTTATCTTGGCCGCCTTGAAGTGTATACTTAAGAAGGAAATAATTACGAGTAGGTACCTACTGTAAAAACTATCAAAAAATAAACTGCTTAAGAAATGGCCGATCTAAGGCGAATGCTACACGCTTAATATGTATCACGATATTTGGATCGCGATCCTAGATCATGTAGCCTTGTATTCACTAGGGACATACACACACATGTCGAGAGACATGTCGCGAGCAGTCGCGGCACATTTACGTGCGACAGTCCGGGGACAATGTCGACGGACATTTTGCTCGTCTACATACCAAGTTGTGGTCGAGATGTCTCTCGAGGAGTTGGTGTTCTTAAGTGCGGCTTACATAATTACGAAAGTCGTGGAACACAGAGCGACACGCGTCCTCACTTCACAGATGCTGTCGGGCAACTGTCGAGAGACAGTCGCGCACGGTCGACGCTGCGAGCGTCGACACGCGACATGTCCCGCGGCACGTAGATATCGGGCGATGTACCCCGCGAGGTCCCCCGACACGTAGAACTCGTGTCGGGGGACAAGGTCGCGGGACGAATGTCCCCTAATGAAAATGGGGCTTTTTATTTATTGAGCGTTTAACGGCCGATCCCAATAAATAATCTCAATCCAAAATCTCCGGATTAAAGTAAGTATTTGACAGAAACTCAATAGAAGTAATGTCAAAAATCTGCATCAATCCAGAGATTTTGGATTGTGATCAGTTATTGGGATCGGTCGTAGATCAGTGTGTTGATGGATTAAGCGAGTAGTGTCTTGTTCAAACCGAACAGAACGAGTTTAGTTTGAACACGTCGCTACGACTGCTGATTGTGAGGTCCTGAGTTCCATTCCCAGGTCGGGCAAAGTGTTATTGGGTTTTTCCGTGCGAAATTCTTCAGTAGCAGCCCGGAGTTTGGATTTGTGCCCGCTTGATGGCAATAGGCTCGCCCCCTATTGCATGGTACTTAAACATAACGTCGATACGAGAGTGTTACTATACACCTCTGCCCAACCCTTCGGGTAATCAAGTACATTTGCGGCAACTGATCGCAACTGTACACGCCATTGCGGTCCCAATCTGAACACGTTAGTTTGAACGTACCCTCAGTCAATGTTAACTAAATGTCATTTTGTTCTTCATAAATCTATTGTGCAACTATCTGCATGAAGAGGCGGCCAAGACATTTAAGCCATACTGTATGTTACTGTCAGCCTACCACTGCCGGGCAAAGACCTCCCCTCATGATTTTCAAGCGTATGTCAGTTAATTTTAATTATAATTTCAGGTAAGAAAGTGTCAGTAAGTGAGCCTCACGACATGGTGGACGCGGTCAAAGAAGCGATAAAAGACAAGAAGTCTATTGAAGGTACAACTACTGAGGAAGAAGTGGTCGAGGAATCTAAGAGAAGCAAGGGGTAGATAGTGAATATTATTACACCTATAAAGTTATGGTAAAGCGCTTTGCTGATGAGAATACATGGTATGGGAACAGATTTTTGCATATTCAGTTATGTAGTATGTAAATGGAGTGCTCACACCTTTGATATAACTTACGTACTAGATGCGCTGTTTAGAGGAACAACATGGTATCAACGAGTTATGGTTCCGGAACCACAGTGCCATAGAACTTGATAGCTGTCTAACGGTAGTTTGAACCTTATTGCTTCAATGCATTTGACACACGTTGCCTAGACGAGATAGCATGTCTATTTATATCAAAGTCATTGGCTCACACGCATATTTTTCAAATTTATCTTATTCGCTGAATTTGTGGTGTGGGCGGAGTAATGGCCGTCTTTGGATAATCGCTGGCGTTGCGTTATACGGCGTGTCATGTTCCTGATTGGGTGCAGTCGCGTCGAAATACATATTACTCCATTTGCATACTACTCTGTTGCAAAACGGTTCCTTTCCCGTTTACGGTTATGGGCAACAAAATAAGTAGTTTGAGAATCTATTCCATAAAAATATTATTGAAATAAGTATTTATTGTGTGGATAATAATCGGTATGAGGTTACAATACGGCGTGCGTTTCAGGTAAAATGTTTCAAGAAAATTGTGTAAATACTTAAATGTGTGGTTACCATTCAAATATTACTGTATTATACAAGGTTAGTCGGGAAGGGGGTACTAAGCCGAAAGGGTGATGAAGTACACATAATAATGGATAACTTTTGTTCTACAACTTTCCCCAAAAGTCAATAGTTCAAGAGAAATAGCTGTTCAAAGGTTTCATAAACAATACGCTAAATTCTATCTATCCTCAGCTATGATCAGATGTGTTTACACTTTACGTCATATCTGGGGTCACGGATTAGAAACTCCATTTTCTGAATTTATAACTAAAGCAGGGATGAAGAATTTTTGAAAAAAATAAAATAAAAATATTTATACATCGAATTTTTTTTTATCGAATTTTTAAATTTTTACACTTTCTTTAAAACAATCATCAGTGATACATTAAGTGGCCCGCGGCTTAGTGCCTCCTGACTAACCTTGTATAAGTAACCAATTTACTTGTTATGTAGTCACCAAAGCGCTTAAGCCTTCATTGTAAAAAAAAAAAAACAAGTTTAGATTATAAAATTCTCGCTTCTCTTTGAAAACAATTTTATTATCTTTTTTTGTTTTATATGTATTTCAATTTACCGAGAATAGGTATTCATGTTCACCAATTTGTATGATTATTTTACAATTCTGTGATACCACGTAGGATGGTGTAAACATAATTTCGTTTTAGAATTGCGAATAAAATGTTACGCTTGATGTCTGAAAATTCATGTTTAATTGGACATTTCGCAAAGTAATTATAATCAAAGAAGCTGTACATAGCCGTTGACTAGTGTGTAGGAAATGGTAGATAAATAAAATAACTACCTAATATTAAGCGTTGTTTTATTTTAGAATATTATAAAGCTTATGTAAAGTAGATACATAACTTATCTGTGATACAACCTAGAAGAATGACGCATTCCATTCCAGCTGTAAAAATGCACGTAGGAATGGCGGTATGTTCCTAATGCGGTGTGGTTAGCAAAACAATATTAAACCTTAAGTGATTTACATAAAAAAAACTGTTGTAAAAATATCAACCTGGCAACTAATTAATTGACTAATATGTAATATAATTAAAGTATTTCGTCATAAATTAATTACAAGTTTTAATTGTCAGAAAATCTTGAAATGGATTCTTCAGAATTTTTGGATTCAAATGAATTCTTTTTTGCAACAGTTTTTGTCCTCACCTTACGGGGGAAACAGAGATAGAAATACAATATTAGTAGATGGAATTACTATTCAGATGCCATTTATATGAAGTCTTTAATGGCGCGGGTTATAGTGGTGTAAGGGACATATTATACACTACCATCATTTGTCAACTAGTTGCTGTTGTTGTTCTGCCTAGCCTGTTCTCAACAGCGCTGCCAATCTCGGGGAAAATCGACGATTTGCGGGGATGGGGGTTAGCGCGGGAATGACGGAAATCGGGGAATTGAGACCAATTTCAATTTGTTCGGTTTTGTGTTTGTAAATGCACCCAAGATACAGGAGAAATCGAAAGAGTGAGGGGAGGTTGAAAAAAAAAGGACGTCCAACTATCGCTTGGGAATGAATCAAATAGAAGCGGGGAATTTCGGGGAATTGACAACACTGACGCGGGGAATCGAGAATTTTTTTATTGACAGCATTGGTTCTTAACTATGTAGGGTCAGCTTCCAGCCTAACCAGATGCGGCTGAATACCAGTATTTTACAAGAAGCGACTGCCATCAGATCTCCGCAACCCAGTTTCAGGGCAATGCTGATATCCTAAGGTAAGATCGGTTGTCAAACTTTTTTTCTGGACTGCTAGTGTGATAGATTAACTTAAGCTTAGCTTAAAAGCTTAACTTTATAATGAAAAATCCTTACTCCATATTAACGGAAATAGGTTTTTCAATCAGTAGGTACATCCATATTTTCTTCAAACCGACTTGAGACGCAGAATGAAAACTGCGAAATATTTAAACTGTCCCGGGGCAGTTGAAGCGCTTCCTAGTTATCTTCATTCTTCACCTACATACAGCCGATACTTCTCTGCCATACAAGTGACAGCGGTGCCGCTGTGCAGTCGTAGTGTCGCCAGCCCACATGCCAGCAGCATCATAGCGCCCTCCACGTAGATACCGTACATGATACGCACGTGACCTTTTATCTGTACATAAATGGAAAACAACCCGATGATCTCAGTCCGTAGATGTCTAGCGCTGATCATAGATGTCCTTAACCTTTTAAGCGCGTGGCTAAATACCAATTGCCGTGCCCCTAGCGCGCGACTATGAATCGATAAAAACCTACAATAAATATATTAAGCCTTTTCAATACTTAGAGCTATGAAATAATTTTAAGTACCTAGGTAATTGTTGTAAATCATATCTCTATTGAATAATCGTTTTAGTTGCACCACGCAGTTCATAGGACGAAAATAGAACAAAAAAAACTATGCATGTTCTCTGTCGCAGAAATACGACACGCGCGGTATGGGCACGGAAATATTTGTCGCAGAAATGCGACTCAAGCGGTTAAAAGGTTAAAGACCGCTAATATAAGTGGTGGTGACGTAACTATAGATATTCGAGAGAAATCCGTCAGTACATTTTTAAAGCACGATCGACTGTCGTCATTTTTAATATAACATCACGCTTGTATTCCCCGAAGGGTTGGGCAGAGGTGTATAGTAACACCCTCATTTCGCCGTTATGTTTAAGCCTCATGTAATAGGGGGCGAACATACCTATTGCCATCAACCGGGCACAAATCCAAACTCCGGGCTGCTAATGAGGAGTTCCACACGGAAACACCAATAACATTTTGCCCGACCTGGGAATCGAACCCAGGACCTCACAATCGGCAGTCGCGCTTGCCACCACTAGGCCTATGAGGTAGGTTGTCAATATTTTTATTCTACTTAATTTGATAACACAAGTGCAATTTTTACGCTAAAGAAAGTCAATTTGACTGTATCTGCACAGCCGCGCGCAGACACGAGCTGCACACTCCGGACATCGTTCTGCCTATCGATGTGTAACGATCGGTCACCCATCCACAGACTGACCGCGGCAAGTGCGACTTAACTTCGCAAATTGTATGATTCGCGCGGTTATTAATTAGCTACGAGCCCCTCCCGCGCACTCCGGACATGTCTCTCTATTTCCGTGCTGGTAACATTACCTACCATGTTTGGAAAACTGATTGTTGAACGCGGTAGCACAGAAAGTAGGTACTACAGACCGTCTTCTTTATTTGTCACTAGCTGTGTCCTCACGGCTCCCCCCGTAGCCTATATTACTCAGTGATAATATAATTTTCTAACGGCAAAAGAATTTTTGAAATCGGTCCAGTAGTTTTTAAGATTATACGTTACATACAAAAATCCAAAAATACAAATCTTTCCTCTTTATAATATTTGTATAGATACCTATACCTATAGATGATGCCTTCAACGGCAGCTTCATTATCTCACCTCATGACTTCCAAACAACTAGTTACTGCAAACAACAGTAAGTACCTATCTATTCGTCTACAAAAAATAAGATGGTATGGTGACTCACGCGATCCAATCCCCCGCTAGTGGTAAATTCTAGAGGGAACATAGCGATGTCTTGTGAAGTATTCCCGCGAGCCAAGCCGAACGCGGCTGCCCCACATATGTAGTACAGAATGGCTATTAGAGGCACGCTGCGACACGCACCCATCACGCTTAGTAGGCGCTGTGGGCATAAAAGCAGACTATGAAAAGCCTACATGTCAAAATAAGGGGTAGTAACTAGGTAGGTAGATCAAGCTTCCACATACTTCCACCTTTCTGGACGAGGATAGATAACACATTAATAGGTATCAGTGACGGTCTAATGTGTCATCGATGCAGGGGTGGAGCTACAGAGTATCAGCTGAATGAATGATACGGGGCCCCGGGCTACACGGTCCCCGACGTGTGTAAGTCAAAATTCGTAAAATAACATAACATCACGCCTGTATTCCCCGAAGGATTAGGCAGAGGTGTACTTATATAGTAACACCCTCATTTCGCCGTTATGTTTAAGTCCCATGTGATAGGGGGCGAGCCTATTGCCATCAACCGGGCACAAATCCAAACTCCGGGCTGTTACTGAGGAATTCTACACGGAAAACCCAATAACACATTGCCCGACCTAGGGATCGAACTCAGGACCTCAAGATCAGCAGTCGCGCTTGCTACCACTAGACCAATGTTATCCATAATCTTACTCAAGCTCTTAGGCTGTACGCCAAACTCTTAAACTCTTAAACGTTAAGCTCAGCACACCCCAGACACTCCATACAACCACGGACCATGGTTTTTGGTCTGGTTTTCTTCATTTGGGCTTCGCTGCAGTCGGTTAGAGGCCCCCCCCCCGACAAAATTTGATACAGGCCCCGTCTAGGGCAAGCCACGCCACTGCATCGATGTGATCGGACTGGTCACCAGTTCGGTATATAGTTAGATACAGTACCCGGTAGTAAATATTGCACATCCAGCTTTAGAAAGAGATATTAGTTAGCTTCAGCTTTATAGAGCGTCATCTCTGTCGCACGAAGCGACAAAACGTCACGTAGGTATGAGTTATTACTGAGTAGGTGGTACAGTCTATTCTTTATTCTATATATAGCGGCCCGTCCCGGCTTCGCACGGGTGGACATTTTCCCCGTTTTTGCAACATTTTTCATTTATGCACCACTCCTATTGGACGTAGCGTGATGTTATATAGCCTATAACCTTCCTCGATAAATGGACTATCCAACACAAAAATATTTTTTCAAGTCCAACCAGTAGTTCCTGAGATTAGCACATTCAAACACACAAACAAACAAACTCTTCAGCCTTATAATATTAGTATAGATAGTAGTAGAGTTACAATATTAGGTATGGTATTTATGTGTAGGTACAACAATGCGACGCGGCGACGGTCTTATTGCTAAAACTATATCTTGCAGATAACCTTTGCCCAGTGGTCACGGGCCTGCTATGCTGATTAAAGAGTGCAACACAGCCTACGGTTGGTCTTTACGTATTTATATGTAAGCCGGGGCCCTAGAATAATGGCATCTTACGGTATAGTGGTGCTTTAATTCTCGATAAAGTGGAACTTCGTGGAGCAACAGAGCACTGAAACATTGTCGGCTTATCGGGCGGTTCTGTGATTTATTGCCAGTCGGAGTCGCATTGGTTGCCCCACTAATATTTATTTGCTGCAGTACAGATAGTGGCCATAGCAATTTGTCAGTGGAAGACATCCTAGCAGGGTCGTAGCTTAGAGACTGAGGCCCCAGGACAGCAACTGATCGAGGTGCCTTGAGCCTTGATTGCCTGCACTGTATAAGCTACGACCCTAAATCCTACCTACCCCTTAAAGTACCTACCATTATTTTCTTACGAATACCGCCTCTGTTTGGTGTTTTCAAAACTTCTGAGCTTCTGCTACAGTTGGGGCTCTCTAGAACAAAACGTGGACAATTAGTAATTACTACAATGAAATGAAATGAAATTTATTTATTTGCCAGAGTATAGATACATAATGGTGTTAATTCTGTTCCGCACTTTGACAGGACTAAACTAAATCAAGGGTGTTTGTCTCTTTCTGTTTCAATAGAGAAAGAAAGTGACAGTTGCGTTTAGTCTAGTTTAGAACTATTAAAATGTGTAACAGAATCGACACTAATAACATGGCAAAACAATTTTTGTCTCACTATATTCGACATATCAGTCGTGCAAATATTTCTATACATGCATAATTAATAAAACAATCTTAAAAAACCATTATCAAATTATAATAATATAAGTAAGTACCTAGACTAAGTAGTAGTCTAGTATCTTAATCTTGTAATCTTGGAACTTTAACGCTACGTTTTAAATATATACAGGGTGTAAACGAAATCATGTAATTCCTTCAAACCTCGGGATGTACTGCTGATACTGATGTACTTATTGAATCCAAATGTCTCCCGTGCAGGGTTTATCTATGTCAGCATTACATCACGAGGTTTGAAGGAATTACATGATTTCGTTTACACCCTGTATGTATTTAAAACGTACCCGTACGTAAACGCTCTGTATACGGGCGAACGTTTTACAAGCGTGATGACTGGTGACAATAGCAAAGTAAGGTACCGTACGATAGTAGGTATAGGTATGTCCGGATTTAGGAGGTCTATATGTTCAGAAGGAGATGTTTACCAGCTGATTAGAAATACCATTTTATTTTTATTCCTTATGGACGTCCCTCGCTCGGGGAAGGCGAGGGGGTCTGCCGGACTCTTGCCGGCTAAAAAACAACGGTGTTCCTTCTCCTGAGCGTTCGGCCGGGGTCGCGGGATTCGCAAAAGGATGCACCGCAACCCCAGGATTTGAAATACCATGCTTTAGCGTAATATAAATAAGCGCCAACCTTACGTGTTGTGGTTTGATTTCTGCATCGGGGCTTAGACATATTTTGATAGTCTAGGCAGGATTCGAAGTATGAAATGGGAACATCAGAGTTTAATTGTTTATAAATGACGAGTTAGAGAGATGTTGTCATTTTCATTACATTTTTTTCAATCAACTCTGCTATCAACACTTGTAATTATTAATAAGTGCGGCGCAAGCTGTGAAAAGTGGGTACTGGTAATTCAGTTAATGCTTTGTTTAATTACTGTTGGACCACTACACCGTGTAACATTAAGCGATATTGTTAAGGGGAATAGTTGCCTCTGGGGGCCTGTTTCGCGAATTTTCTCTGGTTTCAAATTAACGAAAAAGTAATTATAAAATTAATGATTTGAAACATCATTACACAATACATTTCTAGGACTTTGTAAGATGTTGGTGCAGCACACGTACAGAATTCTAAGAAACGCCCTGAAACAACAAAAGTTGTCTTTAAGTAAAATGTTTTAAAGATTGTTGTTCTGTCTACCCTTTTCCCAACTATGTTTGGGTCAGCTTCCAGTCTAACCAGATGCGGCTGAATGCCAATAGGTATTTTACACGGAGGTAGCGCTGTGTAAAATATTGGCGCCATCAGACCTCCGCAATTCAGTAGGAACCGGGCAATGCCGATATCCTAAGGTTAGACCGGTTGTCAGACTTTCGGGCTTCTGACTGTCTTTGAGTTAAGTGTCAACGTACCTATGGCTTGCACCTACCTAAAAGGTAACCTTAAATGTTTCTGAACTGCTTAGCACCATGTTTACTTAAAGGTTGAAACGGCCTGCTGTTTAGGGACGTAATAATACTACTTCCACTGAGTCCAGCGTAGCCCAGTGCTGGGCATAGTACTCTCGAGTTTCTCATAAGGGAAATAATGCCCATATCACTACACTGGGCAAGTGGTTATGTGACCGCTCTCTTACCACCAGACTAACATAATCAGCCCATTACTGTTCCGCAGCTGGGCACGGGTCTCTTCTCAGAATGAGAAGAGTTCGGTCTTAGTCAACCACGCTGGCGTGGTGCGGGTTGGCAGACTACCCACACTATCGAGAAGGTATAGGTTGTTGATGGCTTCCTCACGATATTTTCCTTCACCGTTAACGCAAGTGATAGTCAAGTTCTGATCCGCACAAGAATCCAAAAAGTCAGAGATGCGAGTGGGCTCGAACTCAACCCTCCTGCATGGAAGGCAAGCGTTCAACCGCCGGGCTATCACTACTGACTAAGCTCCGAAGTTGGATTCCTTTGATATATCGAGCGTCATTGGTTAAAATTAAGATTCTTGTATACAAGGTTAGCCGGAAAGGGGGTACTAAGCCGAAAGGGTGTTAAAGTACCCATGATATTGAATAACTTTTGTTCTACAACTTTCCCCAAAAGTCATTAGTTTAAGAGAAATAGTTATTCAAAGATTTCATGAAAAATACGCTAAATTCTATCTATCCTCAGCTATGATCAGCTCTGTTTATATTTTAGGTCATGTTTGGGGTCACGGATTAGAAGCTCCATTTTCTGAATTCGTAACTAAAGCACGGATGAAGAATTTTTGAATAAAATAAATTAAAAATCATATTGCATGATTTTTTTATTGAATTTTGAAATTTTAACACATTCTTTAAATTAAACATAAGTGATAAATTAAGTGGCCCGCGGCTTAGTACCCCCTTTCCGACGAACTATTTAACAATAATGTCCTTGTAGTAAATACCTAGCCTTGCATAGTAGATAGACCCTCCCAAACGTTAGTAGATACCACAGTAACATTACCTTACGAGTATATTTATTTGCCCAGTTTGACAATAAAATTTTTGTTGTTAGCAACTGGGAATTAAAGCAGCATTGCGTGTGCGAATTGCGAAAAAGAAGACACAAAAGTTCAACACACAGATTAACAATATAAATCTACGGTTCAACTGACTTCGCATTAACCCACCACAGAGTGCAATAAGCAAACAGCAACGAGGCACAGATGATAAAATATTTACTATCGGCCTATTTTCGTGAATGCTCAGCTACCGTGCCTCTTTAATAAGGATATATTGAACGTATTGCGAGTATGCAACGTGGAAATAACTGATATGGTTCTGTGCACAATAGTGAATATTGACGCCAATTTAAAATACATTGTTGAGTTACTTACTTTGATGAAAGTTTTGTATACCTATTGTGAATGGAGTGATGGACAATGCAATACTTAATGAATTAAACATTTATAGAGCCCATTTATTGGTAAAGGCTGGCATCCTAGGGTTACATGTCGCCTCTTCGCATTAAAAGTGTATAATCTCGAAAATTTTGCAAAATCGAGTTAAGTATACAGAAACGATCAGTATCAAAGTAGAGTTGAGTATACACAAACGATCAGATGCTGATCGTTTCTGTATACTTAACTCGATTTTGAAGATTTTCGAGATTATACACTTTTAATGCGAAGAGGCGATGTGTCTAATCTCGGGATAGGTACAGGAATTTTCAAAATCATTGCCTTTCAATTTTTATGTCGAATTGCCATCTAACGCAAATGAAATTAAGAGTGAAAAATGAAAGACAACCGACCCTTTTTCCAAGCAAAGTGATAACATAACACCACGTTTGTAGGTACTCCCCGAAGGTTTAGGCAGAGGTGTATAATAACACCCTCATTTCGCCGTTATGTTTAAATCCCATGTAAAGAGCCTATTGCCATGAACCGAGCACAAATTCAAACTCCGGGCTGCTACTGAAGAATTCCGCACGGAAAAACCCAATAACACTTTACTCGACCTGGGAAGCAAACCCAGGACCTCACGATCAGCAGTCGCGCTTGCTACCACAAGACCAGCGAGGCAGATAAAAGTGATCTTGAAATAAAATTATTTTTGAAAACAAAAGTACCATTTCACCAGATTTTCGTATAATGATTATGACGTGCTGGACGCCTTACAAGAAGAGGTGACTTATTATTGGCCGGAGACAACGACATAACCTTAAATCATCAGTAGTAATATTACAACTGTCCACACACCCAACAGGCCATAGATTCACAACATCTGATATCTACTGATGAATGGTTTGCTTCTGACTCTATTCAGCACAAAAAAAACTGGTCAGAAGGTTAACAAAATATCTTTAAAGCGACGCGCGGCGCGACAATCAACCCTAGGATTCTGTACCTCAAAGGAAAAAAGGAACCCCTATAGGATCACGTCGTTGTCCGTCTGTCTGTCTGTCAAGAGCCTATTTCTTAGGAACGCATGAAGGTATCAAGATGAAATTATTATCAAATACTCAAATCTGCAATCTTTTGGAGTTGTGAAAAAATCAAACTTCTATGTCAATGTAATCAAAAGATACGATTGTTTATGCGGCATATTATAACACTCGCAACGGAATCAAAACCTATAGGGTACTTTCCGGTGACCTAGAATCATGAAAATTGGCAAGTAGCAATGTCTTATAGCACAAGTAAAGTTGAAAATCCGAAAACCGTTTTGTAGTTACATCGCAAAGAAAATATTTATTATATGATGACGAACTATTTACATACCTATAAGTTTGTACGAAATTCACGGTGCACGAGTCCAACTCGCACTTGGCTGGTTTTTTTTGTACGTGAACATGTACGCTCTAGTAGTTTCAAACATGTTCCTAAATACCGAAACAATGGCGGTTTCTGAGCCAACTTCACCCTACGTTAAACTCTGGGTCCCACTATAGAGCTCTCTTGTTGCTGTTTTGTATATTTCAATTATAGCCGAGGGCCGAGAGTCAAGGCCAGGAACTTGTAAAAGTTACCTGCGGTTATTTATAATCAAGATTTTGTTCCACAATGCCTGTGACCTGTGCGCAACATGTTTCGTGTGCGTAAGAATAATAATATTGTATTTTCTTAAATCAATGACCTTCTGTACTTATCTTTATTTTGTGGTTTTCAGTGTGAACAGAGATTTAACCACAAAACAGATAGGTACAGAAGTCAATCTACATACAAGTGCGCTCGAGCAACGCACACATAGACACTGCTCACGGACATGATATCTCGGACCGTTTGAGACCAGAGTGCGAGTGAGTGTGAGCGCGAGTGCCATGCGCTTGAGAGAGATAGATATATAGATAGAGCGACCGCCGAGCGTAGGTATGAAAAGTGAAGTACATACATGTGATTGACTTCTGTACCTATCTGTTTTGTGATTTAACCGCATTATTGAAACTGTCCTGTTTGAGGCGCCCCTGATAGCTTTATTGTCATCTGTTATTTACCAACATTAATTACAACTTTCTGTACCTTTTATATCGATACTTATCACAGTGCATGGTTTAATTAATTTGTAACAATATAGCGTTCTTTTTTGTGATTATTACTCGAAAATTATCGATTGTAAATGGGTTTATAATGGTAGTAAAATTATACAAGGTTAGTCAGAAAGGGGGTACTAAGCCGAAAGGGTGTTAAAGTACCCATAATAAGGGAAAACTTTTGTTCTACAACTTTCCCCAAAACTTGATAGTTTAAGAGAAATAGCTTTTCAAAGATTTCGTACAAAATATGCTAATATCTATCTGTCCATAGCTATGATCAGCTGTTTTTACAATTTAGGTCATATTTGGGGTCACGGAAGAGAAAATAAATTTTCTGAATTCATAACTATAGCAGGTATGATTTTTTTATGAAAAAACTAAAATAATAATCTTTTTGCATGCAAATAAAAATTATCGAATTTTGTAATTTTAGTATTTGCTCTAAAATAGTCATCAGTGATACTTTAGGTGGCCCGCGGCTTAGTACCCCCTTTCCTACTAACCTTGTATGTTTATGGTTTATAGAAAAGACTTTTTTTCTTGTCTTGGTCGCCTTTGGCCCTAGACTCACCTGATGGTAAGTGCAGATAGGGTCTAAGATGGAGCACACGAATCTAAGGAATAGAGATATAGAGGGATTGCCTTATACCCCTCTGGCTTTCACATACACACGACATAACACAGTAAACTGCATAGCTTACTTAGACTTTAATGTGAGGGTGGTAGCTAGCCAGGCGGACCGTATAGATTTTATCACCAAGCGTGCTGGGTTTTGTTGAATCTTACAACACGCGTCTATTCCCAGCGTACGGTGAGGAAGTTTTATAGTCTTACCTGTCACCACACGGGGAAAATGTTTAATACAAACATTTGGTAGGTAAAATCATACCTGCTAATCCTGCTATATAAGGTCCAACCAAAATACCTGGACAAACTTTTACACAGTGTAAGTGTGTACGTGTAACTGAATATATCTATGCAAAAAAAAACGAGATCCAAGTGTTTTTTTTTCTAACCAAAATTTTTTTTTCAACTTTAATTTTACTTTGATTATTATTTTATTTACATTTTTCACTTCGCTGTTTAGGTAAAACACGGCACGGAATTAGCACGCACCCCAATGGCGGTCGATGCATAAGAAATGGATGAGTTTATTCTTAGAGAGTACAGGCAATTTAAAACATTATTATTTTTTTGTTAGAAAAAAACACTTGGATCTCGTTTTTTTTTTACATAGATGTGATTAGTTAAACGTACTGAACACTGTGTAAAAGTTTGTCCAGGTATTTTGGTTAGACCTTATATATGTATACAGTATTCGCACACCAGACGTTAATCGAAGCAGCTAAAGCTCATCAATGGAAACAGCTAACGTTATTATATGAAACCCTTATGACAGATTCCTATAATTTACGGAGCGTTATTGGTTAAAATTGAGACTTGTATCTTTACCAATAATGAAGCAAAGACCTTATTGGCACAAAACAGATAGGTACAGAAGTCAATCACATGTATGTACTTCACTTTTCATACCTACGCTCGGCGGTCGCTCTATCTATATATCTATCTCTCTCAAGCGCATGGCACTCGCGCACGCACTCACTCGCACTCTGGTCCCAAACGGTCCGAGATATCGTGTCCGTGAGCAGTGTCTATGTGTGCGTTGCTCGAGCGTACTTGTATGTAGATTTACTTCTGTACCTATCTGTTTTGTGTTATTGGTCTAGTGGTCGCAAGCGTGACTGCTAAGCATAGGGTCCCTGGTTCGATCACCAGGTCGGGCAAAGTGATATTGGGTTTTTCCATTAGAATTTTTTCAGTAGCAGCCCGGAGTCTGGATTTGTGCCCGGTTAATGGCAGTAGTCTCGCCCCCTATTACATAGGACTTAAACATAACTGGCGAAACGAGGGTGTTACTAAAACACCTCTGCCTTACCCTTCGGGAATTACAAGGCGTGATGTTATGTTATTTTACCTTATAGTTGTGCATAGTAGACCCTCTGGAAGTAGCTATCACAGGTAAAATTAGCTTAGGAGTATATTTATATACCTACTAGCGGACCTGGCAGACGTCGTCCTGCCTTAAAAATTTCGTGACATACCGTCAGCAGCGCCACCTACCGGTTCCAATTGTGAATCTAAACCATCCAGGGCGCCACCCAAACGCATACAAAAAAATTCATTCAAATCGGTCCAGCCGTTTAGGAGGAGTTCAGTGACATAAATACGTACAGTCGAATTATATACAAGGTTAGTCGGAAAGGGGTTACTAAGCCGCGGGCAACCTAATATATCACTGCTGAATATTTTAAAGAAAGTGTTAAAATTTCAAAATTCGATAATTTCGATTTGCATGCAAAAAGATTTTTATTTTAGTTATTTCAAAGAAAAATCATACCTGCTTTAGTTATGAATTCAGAAAATTATTTTTCTAATCCGTGACCCCAAATATGACCTAAATTGTAAAAACAGCTGATCATAATAGCTATGGTTAGATAGATTTTAGAATATTTTTTACGAAATCTTTGAAAAGCTATTTCTTCTAAAGTATCGAGTTTTGGGAAAAGTTGTAGAACAAAAGTTATCCCTTATTATGGGTACTTTAACACCCTTTCGGCTTAGTACCCCCTTTCCGACTAACCTTGTATACATATAAAGATTGGCAATAAAAAAAACTACCTTTGGTAAGCAAAACGATTCGTTTTTGTTTATAGGAACCGAGCATAAACCATCGTACCTGAACCACTTTGAAGCGTAGTCTTCCCTAAGATGAACGGTCTTTTATCTCGGAGGCTGCACCTCAACTGCTTCAGGTAACCTTCCATATGCACCACTAAACACATACTTGCGTTCAACACTGAAACATCATTATTTTCTATTTTATTTATAAAGAATAACGAAAGCTTTCAAGAATTTTATCGAAGTTATGAAAGCGTTAGAAAATCCAATTTAAATGTTGTAGTCAACCGTAAGAATGTCTCAGGAATGTTTATAAAACTGAGTTTTACATTTAAATACGGTACAGCAAAATCGTGGTCTATTCAAGTTATAATAGAAATAAACTATGAAAGAAACAATATAACATGGCTTAGACATTCCAATTGGGCCTTTGATATACAGGGTGTAAACGAAATCATGTAATTCCTTCAAACCCCGTGATGTACTGCTGACATAGAACCCTGAACGGGATACTTTTGGATTCAATAAAAAAATTAAGTAAACATGTGTTCTTAATGTGAGGCATTTTAGCGCCCCAAGTTAAATGACCGCGCGGCGAGCGATACCGCGCAATTCGCTCGGGGCGCTAAAATGCCTCACGTTAAGAACGGATGTTTATTTCTTGTACTTAATTTTTTTATTGAATCTTGTAAGTTTCCCGTGCAGGGTTAATCTATGTCAGCAGTACATCACGAGGTTTGAAGGAATTACATGATTTAGTTTACACCCTGTATGTACTTATATTAATTTTAGCATTGGGCACACTTATTTGTAGCATTAGGAACACCTTTTCTTCAATTTCTCGTTTCAAATAAGTTTGTATTCTATCATTGAGTTGCTAGGCACGAGTAACGTAAACGTAAACGTAATGTAAACGTAACGTAAACGTAACGTAAGTGTAACGTAAACGTAACGTAAACGTAACATAAACGTAACGTAAACGTAACATAAACGTAACGTAACTTTAATGTAAATGAATATTGCATTGCAATTACTCGTTTCACACGACGTACTATTTAATTCAATTGTAAACTTTATTCATATCTGTGTATGTGTGATACAAACTGTGCATGTCGCAAGAAAGTAAACCAAAATGTTATAGGACAGTACTTTTGATTCAATTTTATACGTTTTCAATACTTTATGTCAAACGTTCGTGACCTAGAACCACGGATGGGGTTATAGATATTCTATTGTTGACCATAAGGGTTGTGTCATAAAATAGATAGGTACAGAAGTCAATCACATGTATGTACTTCACTTTCTCTCTCAAGCGCATGGCACTCGCGCTCGCACTCACTCGCACTCTGGTCCCAAACGGTCCGAGATATCGTGTCCGTGAGCAGTGTCTATGTGTGCGTTGCTCGAGCGCCCTTGTATGTAGATTGACTTCTGTACCTATCTATTTTGTGGTTGTGTAGTCAAGTATAACCCGATTACTTAAATAATGGGAATAGAAATGGCGGGTATACTATTTCTCTTTCACTCACAGGATGCGAGTGAGAGGCAAATAACGACAACAACAATAGTGTCGCCATTTTCAATACCATATTTTTTATTAAACGGTTTTAATTAGCTTTACTTCATATATTTGTTTAATTCAAATCTTGCGACAGATGTTTCAACTACTTCTACTTAGCCAATTCTCTTGAAACTTCGCACAAAAATTCAATTCCCATGACAATATAACTTTATAATAGTTTCAACCCTCAATCCTCAAATCCTGATGCTACAGGGGTACTGCAAGATAAAACCGTATAACTTAAAAAAAATAAAGGGATTATTTGAGTAATCTTGTTGTAAGAAGCAAGTACAGCTTACTTAGATAGATATGTGTAGGTACTGCAAAGATGGCGTATATTAGTGCCGAGGTTCTGCCCCACATCGTCTGCGGCACTGGAGCGCCGAAACCTGAAAACGTTATTAGCATATTTTATTATTTGAATAATCAGAGACGTGTTGGAGAATAGCTTTATTATGGGTTCTTCGTTGTAGTCATTTAACGGTATTATAAGGATCCACTTTGTTTGCAAGTGTTTGTTGTGCTTTCGTAAACCTAGCACTATGCTGCACGCTGCAGTCCGATTTCTAACAAATAGTAAAGTGACATTTTGACAATTTTCAGTTTTATATACTACCTAAAAGCGCAACTTTTTCTCTGCCTATCAGTCTGGTTCATATTTTTCTATCCCCTGTCAGTTACGAGATACACGTTTTTTAATATTGTAGTTGGGTCACATTTCAGTACAGAAAATCATCTAACAAAAAACAAGAACTGAAGGTTTAAAAACAATACATACATACACGCCTTTTTCCCGTGGAGGTAGGCAGAAACTATAGAACGCCACATGCTACGACCCTTACATACCCCTTTCGCTTCATCCACATTCATACATCTTGTTATACACGCACGCCGGTTGAGAGTACTACGCACCTGACCTTTGTGAAGAACATCACCAATAACATCGATGTATGTCCTTCTAGGACGTCCTCTACCGGCGTTTCCATTGACAGCTGCCTTATAAATTCCTTTTGTTAATTGCCGTTCACTCATTCTCTCAACATGGCCAAACCACCTAAGCATACTCCTTTCAATTTTTGTCATTACATCATCTTTTAAACCGCAACTCTGTCTAATCTTTGAAAACAACTTTTGTTTTTTTTTAGAAACAATATTAGTCTCGTAAATCATTAAAGATTATGCAATGTAAGCTTAAAAGTAGCCCAACTATTTGATATAACAAAAACATTTGTATGTCTTCAGCATCCCTAGAAACAACATTTTCCACCTTTTTGCTCATTACTCATAATTTTTACTCAATTATGTTTACTAACGATCTTTTAGAAATCGAACGGCAGTATGAGTTTCTCTATCTACAATGTAGCGTTTTTTTAATTTTGCGTGGTGTCATCACTGTGTCCCTCTCTAGCACTAAAGTAAACGTACCGTAGAGAACGAGGTCTTCTCCAGGATTCGCTCGAGTTTTTCACAACCAGGTCAACGATAAGTGTGAAGATATGTCAACTAGCTCGTGTAAATGCCATTTTAAAACGCACGACGAATGTGACGTAGTAAGTCGCTCGGCTATATGCAATGCAGCGAACTCCACGCAAAGGACATCCGATATTTTTGTATGGGCCTTGGTCCAACTGACTGAAGAAGAAGCTCATAACCTGCGTGAACTTCGCTTCTTCAGAAGAAGCGAAGTTTGCGCTGGTTATGCGCGTGGAACGTGTGCCCCTCCATCAGGTCCCTCGGTCCCTTTTAGCGCCATACTTTAATCGTGATGCATCTGTAGCGTCTAGATATCTATCTCATTTTCACGCAGTTATAAAAGAAATACCGCGTGTTTGAACTGGTCCGACTCAGATGTGTGCAAATGAACAATATTATAAAATAAAAAGTGGTTTTATGTATATAAATATTTGAATATTCATAATACTTTATTATTTCACTTTAGCCAATAACTTTTTTCTCCATTGATAGAATTTTTAGCACCCATATAAAAGCAGTATCCCTTTACATTGAACTATAACATAAGTCTCATAATCCGACGCCACCTGGACCGCCCCCTCCTTTTGTTACCCGTTAGTTTTTGTATGTTGTTATAGATTGTTTGTCTAACTGAACATTTATTTGTGTATTTGTAAACGTATTTCTCGTAAGTGATTTCATTGAGAAATAGAGAAGTCTCTGTAACTTACCCAAAGCAGTCATTACATAGACAGTGAACACGTCCCAGACAGGTCCCAAAACTGCCCAGGATGCTATCGTGCACTGCAGCTGATTGCCTGCATCGTGAACTACGGTTCGTTACATCAGTAATCTTTAGAACAGAGTCTGAAAATACTTGACAATACTTGTGGAGGAACGAGGTATCGTGTTCCTCCAATGACAAGGGAGGATCCTCCAACTAGGCGGGTATTATGCCTGGCGGGCTACTGCCCAATGGTTGTTTTTTTTTTCTAATTGATTGTTTGTATGTATTTTGCGGACCGTTTCTACTTAACCGGGCAGTTATTGGCGAGACCTGAAGGGTCTCCAACCAATGGGGACGAGAGTAAAATACTTAACCTAAGTTTACTACGACTACTAAAATCATGACTAGCTAGTAACAACAGCACTAAGGGCGACCCCTAATGGGACACGGATCTCGGTTTAGGGCGTTGCTGGCTAAAGGACTGGAAGGGAGATAGCTTGATGAGGGTTGAATTAACCGTGTGACTGCGGAATCAGAACGTTGGTGGGACGTCGCGACGGTCCTCACCAGCGAGCCAACGGTTGTTGTTGAGAAGTTGTATAATTATAGGTATATACTATCTGCGTGTCAAATCGTTATAGCGCGATGCAGGATACTGTGACGTCATTTTTGAGAGTTTTCATTATTGTCGCTGTAGTCTGCTACACAATCGTCGTGCTGCGTAGTTCGCATGCGGCGTAATAGATGTCGCCACATACCCACCATAGCTGTCGCTACGAAAACAGTGGAGAGGAACGTCCTGGAGAGGTCCCAAAACTGTACAGGATGGTCTCGTGCACGGTGGCTGCCTGCTTCCGTCCTGACGTGCATCTCATCACACGAGGAAATACAAATGAGTAACACTAAGAACTGACCTAAAGCTGTCATCACGTAGACTAAGAAGAGGAAAGTCCCAGACAGGTCCCAGAACTGTCCAGGATGGACTCGTGCGCCGCGGCTGACTGCTTCCATCGTTAGGTGTCTCTCGTCTTGTATCCGTTTCGCTATTGAGCTCTTCCATTTTGGTGATAGAGGAGTGATCTGGAGAATACAGGACAACTTTTTAAATTAAATTGACGCATGTTTTACGTTTATATTTGGGCTAAACACGTCATTAATAATGAAGCAAGGCAGAAGAAGATTAGGGCTTAGCAAATCACATAGCAAAGGTCAGGAGGTTGGTTAAATACCACTGATTCAAAGCGAGAAAATGACATTTTGTAAATTAAAATGACTGACATTTAAACGGTTAGCTAAATATTGAGGTTTTGGACAGCGAAAATGTATAATTGATCAGCGGAGAAAACTGTGTCAGATTTTCAACAATAGGTAAGCTTTTCCGAGTTGTTAAAAAGAAATAACCACACTTGTAACCTAACCTAGTCGAGGTGCTTAGTATAAAATACATCCCATCAAAAACATAAATGTGAAAATGGGAGCCAAGTTCAATAATAAGAATATGCGTGGTTGTTGACTTCGCCGACAAAAGAATTGAAATCTAAATGGGTGCCAAGTTCTGTAGATAATTCTGAAATTAATTTACACAAAGCAGATAACTTAGGATAAATTGAAGCTCAAGTTTGACTTGGCTAGTTTTTACCAGCAAACCGAATTTTTAGAAGAGTAAGATAATGTTGTATAATGTTGACCTTACAATATAAAAACAGTAACTTGCGTATAACATAAAGAAGATAAGTTGATTAGCCAAATATAAGATAACTTGTATGTGAAAATTAGCAAAGTCAAATCTTGAGCTTCAATTTATCCTAAGTTATCTGCTTTGTGTAAATAAATTTCAGGATTATCTACAGAACTTGGCATCCATTTAGATTTTAATTCTTTTGTCGGCGAAGTCGACAACCACGCATATTCTTATTATTGAACTTGGCTCCCATTTTCACATTTATGTTTTTGATGGGATATCATTACTTTTTGTAAAGAAATTATTATTATTCATCATTCAAAAGTAATCTGTAAAACGTTTATCTATCTATACCTATATATATAAAAGGAGAAGCTGACTGACTGACTGATCTATCAACGCACAGCCTAAACGGCTGGGGTTAGAAACTTGAAATTTTGACAGTAGGTTCATTTTGTGATGTAAACATCCACTAAGAAGGGATTTTTCGAAATTCAACCCCTAAGGGGGTGAAATAGGGTTTTTAATTTTGTATGTAAGTCCGTCATTTATGAAGTAAGAAGCTTGAAATTAAATATTAAGGCTTTTGGTTAGAAATAAACGTACACATGTTTGAGCATTTTTGGAAATTCAACCCTTAAAGGGGTGATATAAGTGTTGAAGTGTTGGAATTAAATATTTAGGCTTTTGGTAATAAATAAACGTATAAGTGTTTGAGGGTTTTTGCAGATTCCACCCCTAAGAGGGTGAAATGGAGGGTTGAAGTTTGTATGTAATTCCGTCGTTTTTGAAGTAAGTAAGATGAAATTAAATATTAAGGTTTCTGGTTAGGAATAAATGTACACATATTTGGAAATTCAACCTCTAAGGGGGTGAAATAAGTGTTGAAAGTTTGTATGAGAAATCTGGTACTTTTGAAGTAAGAAGCATGGGGAGAAACTGACCGACTGGCTGACTAATCTAGCAACGCACAGCCTAAACCGCTGGGGGTGATAAAAGACGGACGTTTTGGATTTTAAAATGTCACTTTAAAAGGGGCTTATCGAGGATTTCAAACTTCACGCAAGCGAAGTTGCGGGCAAAAGCTAGTGCTGTATAGTTTTCTTTTTTGTGCTGTTTTCTACATTTTCTTGAACGTTAGAAATACAAAGTCCCCCCTTTATTTTTTATCATTTGCCTGTTTAGTATATTTTTATTTCCCACTTGAATCAAATAATCTGGTATACAATACTATAAAAGCGACCTTTCATCGTGGAATTATGGAACCCATTCTCCTACGAAAGACAAAGATTGTTGCTATTATAATTTCGTAAGGCCGTAGGTAATAAAAATCGATTTTTGAAAAATATTTCAAATCGTAACAATTCACTGTTTTCGGACTTTTTCCTTTGTATACACACAATTACCCAGCCAGACACCAAATTTCAACTTTCTAGGTCATCTGGAAGTGGGTTAGGTATTTGATCTATATGTCAGTCAGTGTTAAAAATGCCGATTTTTAGACGTTAATATCTCAATAACCGTTTGAGCTGTATTTATGAAATTTGGGATTATAGTTAATCTCAGGGGTTTTAATAAATAAACCAAATTTCATGGGTTTATGTTGAATAGATTTTGAGTTATTGTGGGCTCAAAAGTGGCTTCAAATGGTTCGTGTAATATAACACACGGCTGCTGCGTCGCCTGTTCCTTTTTCTTTGAACTTGGCTTGACACGCTGCCGTGTCTAGATACAATAGAATCTTATAGGGGTGAATCTAACATTACAGTTATAGCTAATATTAGTCTGTCAGGATTGCGTGTATGCTAAATAAAGTAAATGAAACCAACATAGACTCTCCACCACTGAGAGTAGATACTTATATTTAGGTTAGTGGTTAGTTACAGAAGCTAGTTCACAATATAATTTACACAAGATCAGCAAATAAGGACAAGCTACTCAGATATAAAAGGTCAGACTTCTTCGGCTGTTCGACATAGAAGCCTCTGCTCCGTCAATGACTAATGTTTTTATAACTTCGGGTACGTTGATCATCTCGACGATTACCCTCCTTTATCAACATTGTCCAGTGTTACCAGCTACCGATAATATTAGATTAGACCAAACATGTATATCGCGAATAATTTAATTACTTCTCAATTAAAATACACTTCTACCCACAATCTATTCCGCTACCAAAGAAGCTTCGAACTCAATAAAAAAGAACAACACAATTGTATTTAAGACTTGTAACACCGCGGATAAACACGATTTGACGGTTAACGGCTAAAGCGCATAAATCCAGTTCAACTTGGGGGATAATGGGGGCAGGTTCTGATTAATTGCCTGCCCCGCCATCTTGCGGCGAACAAATTTAATTCAAGTAAGTACGAGCGGTTTTCTGCGCCATTAGCTGAGCTCATTGCCCTATTAGGTAAGTTAGAACGATTTTCTATGACGCTGCGTAGCGTATAAGCTACAGGTCAGTGCATATTTGAGTGTGCTGTTGTTTTTTATTAAATATTTGACGTATTTTTAGAGATATTTATTTCGATGTCTCTAGTATTTTTTTTTTGTTTTGGAGTTACTGGCTATATTTTTTTATGAAACCAGGTGCACGACTATCAAATTCATATGAAGATAGCTTACAGATAGTTCACTCAGAAACTGTTTACAGGACCCGTTTTAGCGGATCCGTTTTTGTTTCGGTGATGGCACCTGTAGTTGTATGGGCGAGTTCACATACACGATAGTATTCCGAACCCAGTAATAAATACTGGATCCGTTATTTTTATCGTATTTCGCCTGTCAGGTAAAATGTGAACAACACATCCAGTACCGACGGATCCGTCAAAATGAATCTGTTAAAATAGATCCGCTGTGTGAAGGGCTGTAATATGTATTTTTGGAGTTATTTTTTCGATCTGTCTAGTATTTTATAAAACCAGTAGCATGACCATGAAATTCATACGAAGATAGCTTAGAACTGAGTATAAGAATGATTAATATTATGTGTGTCGGATTTTATTTACTTGAACACTGGAAATGTCCAGAGCAATTTTCAACCGTCGTAGTAAATAGCTTAGAACTGAGTATAACAATGATTAATATTATGTGTGTCGGATTTTATTTACTTGAACACTGGAAATGTCCAGAGCAATTTTCAACCGTCGTAGTAAATTGTTTTAAAATATATGGCGGAAGCTTTGACAAAAGAGATCGGAGGGGGGAGGTGCAAGTGGCGTCGTATGATGAGACTTATGTTTTTTAAAGCTTATTATAAAGAGACTATACTTTTTTTATGGGTGCTAAAAAATCTCTTCATGGAGAAAAAAAGTTATTGGCTAAAGTGAAATAAGTATGGAGTATTAAAATATGATAATCAAATATTTATTAATTTATTTTTACATTAATTAAAATGGTCTTAGACCAATTACCATAATTAAAGATAGAAAAAAGAACAGGAATGGAAGAAGATACATACAAAACAATGGAACGAAAAATAATGATTAAAAAAAAAATATATAGTATATATATATATAACAATATGAGACACCTCTTTCACACAGCCCTCACAATGCACCTGACAAAGTCAAAGTCAAAGTCAAAGTTTTTTATTTCAAATAGACCAGATTTCAGGCACTTTTAAAACGTCACGACTAGGTGCACTAGGTGGACAATTTATTCTTCCATTCATCCGCAAACAGATCACGTACAATTATATTTATTTTATAACATAAAATAACTAAAAAGAGAATTTAAAACGTTCGTGATACATTCCTCTCGCAGTACTTCAGGCATTCCGATAAAATCACCTTCCATTCATCAGCAAACACATCAAAATTCGGTCTGGCGTCCAGGAGAGCATTGAGTGCGGTTAGACTTCGCGGTATGGGTGATCGTGAACGAGCCACAGTACGACATATCGGAACAGCAAACAGTTTACGTTTTCTGTTCCGACGGTAATTATTGGGTACAAACAATCGGCATAACTCACAATTAAGGTCAGGGGCATCTACTTTTCCTCGAAGGATCTTGCACATCATTAATAGTTGATCATTGATCATTAGACCTTCTAACCTCTAAAGAGTTATACCCCAAGTAACTTAAGAGGAATTTAGTTGGGTACTTAAAAGGGTAATAACCATACATGCGCTTGTATAGGTACCTTAAGAAAGCTTTTTGTACTTTTTCTAATGAGAGTGTATTACGTGCTCTGATGCGGATGCCATACACATGCACTTGACTCAAGTTTGCATCGGACCAAGGTACTGAAAATGAGCTTGATCACCCCTATGTTTTGGAAGTCTATATACAGGGTGTAAGGATAAACACCGTTATCACTTAAACCATGGGTAGCACTGAGTAGGTTAATCAATTTACACGCGAAAAATGATCGGCGCACCGCTAATACAACACGAGTACCTACGCAACGACGTGCGCTCACTAGCGAAACAGCGGATGACTGAATGCCGCCGCGCCGCCGCGGGCGCCGGTAGCGTGGCGCGCACCTCCGCGGCCCTCTCCCGTGGTAAGATGCGGGTTTATTGCCCTTGCGCATAGGATGAAATGCTGTCGTGGTGAAATTGGGATTTCCTTAAAAAATAAAATTGTAATTTTTCATAGATTTTACGTTCTATAAATGAAACCAAACTACTGGTTTCAAGGATAACGGTGTTTACCCTTATACCCTGTATATGTTACGCTCAAAGACCGAAAACACTCATTGAGCGAAAAAACAGCTCACAACGCGTTGTGGTCACTGTAAAACATCTACATCGCGAAATTCGTGTTATGGCTCTAAAACAGCTCACAACGCGTTGTGGTCACTGTAAAACATCTACATCGTGAAATTCGTGTTATGGCTCTAAAACAACTCACAACGCGTTGTGGTCACTGTAAAACATCTACATCGCGAAATTCGTGTTATGGCTCTAAAACACCCATGACGCGTTACGGCAATCACAGAAAGACCACAAAGCGAAATTGGTGTCGTGGCTACCATGCTATACGACCATAACGCGTTGTGGCAATGAAGAAAAACCATGACGCGTTCTCGTAAATTATAAGTAGTTTACCAATGATTAATAATAATAAAAAAAAAAAAAAAAAAATTCTAGGTCTCGGTATCATATGATATACATATTGTTACCAGTTTATGCCAAGCAGTTACCAATTTATATTCTATATTTTATTACTTAATAAGTTGTTTAAAAAAAAATATAAAGTAATCCCAATAAATAACAATAATGTCTTTTTATTTTAATGACACAAAAGATTGTAAGTATACTAATAATCACTTTTTAACCGACTTTCAAAAAAGGAGGAGGTTCTCAATTCCAGTGTCTTTTTTTTGTATATTTTTTCCGCGATATCTTTGTTAATTGTGAACCGATTTTAATGATTACTTTTTTGTTTGAAAGAGTATTCTTTCGAAGTGGTCCCATTTAAATTTGGTGAAGATCTGATGAAGAACTTCGGAGGTAGACAATTTGAAGTCGGTTTTATTTTTGTTAAAAAGTGATTTTTAGTATACTTACAATCTTCAATCAACCACTAAATCTTAAAATCTAATCTAATCATTTTTTTTTTCTTTATCAATCTTTTAATCTGATTACTAGTATAATCACTTTTTAACAAAAATAAAACCGACTTCAAATTGTCTACCTCCGAAGTTCTTCATCAGATCTTCACTACATTTAAATGGGACCACCTCGAAAGAATACTCTTTCAAACAAAAAAATAATCATTAAAATCGGTTCACAATTAACAAAGATATCGCGGAACAAACATACAAAAAAAAACATACTTTCGAATTGCGAACCTCCTCCTTTTTTGAAAGTCGGTTAAAAATAGTGTTAAGCTGTCAGCTCATTGCCTTCAGTAAGGTAATATGTAAAATCCCAGTGTAATTTGCACAATGGTGTGGGTTGAGATTCAGCTTATACAATTTGTTTACTTTTGCATTCTTTGATTAAATTGTTTTTCCATAAAAACTTAGAGCACAGAAAACAAATGAAATACAGCAATTTATAAAAGAATTGTTTATCCCAAATGAAATTCGTATCTTTACATTAAATAACTGTGTAAAACTCATCTCAAGTTAAATGTACTTTGAGACATTACGTTTTAGTTAGAGCTCTGGTACCAATTTTATAGTAATTTGGATGTAGTAGAAATGTCCTACCCACAATGACAAGTCATAAAGGAAAATTTTAAGACATTGGTAAAGAAGAAAGGAATAAAATAATAGTGCATTTTTATGCTATTTTTAACCGACTTCCAAGAAAGGAGGAGGTTCTCAATTCAGCTGTATGTTTTTTTTCTTTTTTTAATATTTGTTACCTCACTACACCCTCATTTATGACCCGATTAGATTTTTTTTTAAAAGAGTATTCTTTCGAAATGGTCCCATTTAAATTTGGTGAAGATCTAACGGAGAACTTCGTAGATAAACAATGGAACTCCTCAATGACGAACATTACGCATAATGTGATTATGTTACGAGCTGCGTCTTTAGTAGGTCCAACCATGTTTTAATAAAGGCCACTAAAATGAAAAAAAAAAATCATTCGGCTCTCTTCGGTATATTTCGGCCAATATTTTTTTTACAAAATGAGTTTCTATCTTTCACATCTGCCAGATGTCCAGCGACGGCATTCATTTTTAATCGTCCGCTTCGCTCCTTCTAGTTTTCTTGCAAAGTGCATGAAAACAGCATGTAATGTAATGTCGTCTCGTTTTGATGAATGCAGTCATAATAATGTTGTTAACCTCCTTAGCTCCCTAACTATAAGGCGTATGTTACACGTTCAATATTTATCATGGTATTTGGATCACGATTCAGGATCGCGATATTTATTGAGCGTTAAAAAAAAAGACATTTAGTCCATAGATTGTTAGGAATATGTTAGTAATCAATACATTGATATAAGCTCAATAAATACAACGGTCTAGGATCGCGATCTTTATTGATCGTTAAACAATTAATAAAATTACACAAAAAAAAAAAATGCCTTCCTTTTTCTTCTATTTGTCACAAGCGCGACTGCTGAGCATGGGGTCTTGAGTTCGATCCCCAGGTCGGGCAAAGTGTTATTGGGTTTTTCCATTAGGAATTTCTCAGTAGCAGCCCGAAGTCTAGATTTGTGCCCGGTTAATGGCAACAGGCTCGCCCCCTGTTACATGGGACTTAAACGTAACTGGCGAAACGAGGGTGTACTTAAAATTTAAATACCTATGTTGAACCCTTTGGGGAATAAAAGGCGTGATGTTGTTATGTTCATATGTCAATAAATATCATGATCCTGGTTCGCGATCCAAATATCGTGAACGTGTAGCATGCCCCTTAGGTACTTGTAATATTAAATTTGCAAAGACGAGTGTTATTTGTTTTTCTTTGTTTGCTTGAACAATGTTGACGTAGACGGATCGTTCAGCTAATTGCTACTCTGTTATTAAGATAGTAAGAAATTGCATTACTTACTGAGAATCCTTTGGTACAAATTATATTTTGTTCATAGACTTGAAGGTTAGAGCAGAAAGCTCTTAAGTTCTGAAGGTCAGTATATAAAATAGGGCTCTTTATTCTAAGAAAATCACAGTAAAGGTTACTGCGTAAAATGAAAATATATTCTAATGTTTTAAAGAGCGAAGTTTTACTCGTTTGTTCATTAGTTCATATAAAACCTTAACTATTCGTTCTTAAGCTTAGTTTTAGTGGTGATGAAGGCTGACTGAGGAAATACTGGTTCTGCTGTCATGAACTTGGTTACCGAGCGTGGTTCAAACAATAAACCTTCAAAATAAAATAAACTCTCCCCTCTAAGATTAAATTGTCTTGTTGGTTTGGGGTCACTATATTTACATTAAAGTGTGGCCCAATGTCTTTGGTCGGTCGTGTACCACACTAGTTCGGTTACCGCATCATTAGGTAGGTGTTGTCAAGTACTATATGCTATTGGCGTGGCCTTACGTCTATACGGTCTCACCACTTTGTTTACATTACAGTGTGGCCAAACATCTTTGGTCGGTCGTGTACCGAACTAGCTCGGTTGCCAAGTCATTACGTAGGTGTTGTTAAGAGCTATAAGCTACTCGCGTGGGTTTACGTCGTTATGGTCATATAACTAGACAAGGTCTGTTTACCGACTTGGATCTAATAATAATAAATTGTCAAGAGTTGCGTGTATTGGCAGGTCTTACGTAAACAATATATGTTGTACTACTCGTTCCAAATGTTGTTAGGAAAGGACCTTATAGAACGGAGCGCCGTATGACGTCAACATTAAGGTTAACCATTCTATCCTGCTCACCTCTAGCTTCATTGGACCGTGAATGTGTTTCGAATTAAAAAATCTTATCAAAATCTGATCATTATAATGTAGTAAGTAGGTATTTTTGGGTTACATCATGTCGAAAAAGAACATTAAACGGCAACATATTTGTGACTGATTCTGGTTTCTTCATGTCGATATAACTTTTTCGGATGGACATTTCAGTTTCGCTGTCAAACAATAAAATGATAAGATGGCTATGGCCCTTCGATTAACATAGGTTTTAAAGTGCTACAAGGGTGGAGACGTTTTGAGCATTGTTCTTTACCTGATTGTTTTTCTGACACTACTCGTAATCACTGCCGCTCGGAGGCTTTGGAGGGGCCTAATTAACAACCACGCGGATCATAAGATTTGCAAGGTTTAGCTACGGTTGCCAAGTTGCCACGGTCAGTCCGTGGATGGGTGACCGTTCGTTATACTTCGAGTCTCCTCCGTGCTTCGGCGTGCACGTTAAACTGTCGGTCCCGGGTGTCATACGAATACCTATGACAGTCGTTACGGGTAGCCAGAAGCCTGAAAGTCTGACAATTGGTCTTAGGGTCAGCTTCCAGTCTAAGCAGATGCGGCTGAATATCAGAATTTTACACGGAGCGACTGCCATCAGACCCCCGCAACCCAGTTACTGAGCAATGCCGCATCCCAAGGTTAGACCGGTTGCAGACTTTCGGGTTTCTGATTATCCGTAGCGACTGTCATAGGTGTTTGTATGACACCCGGGACCGACTGTTTAACGTGCTCTCCGTGGCACGGAGGGATCTCGATATGTAACGAATGGTCACCCATCCACAGACTGACCGCGGCAAGTGATCCGCGCGGTTGTTAATTAGCCAAAAGCCCCTCAGGCCAATTTAATAAGTATTAAACAAAAACAGAGAACAATATCTAATCAATTTCAAGTTATGCACACGTCATATTTTGTCCGTAAATATCATAAGGTTATGCAAAATGGTGTCACCTTCCTATCGGTCGACTTTCAGGGTTGTCGCTATCCTAAGGTGGGCGATATTGATAGTCAATATGGCTGTCTGAAACTGACGAGGGTTGAAAAATTGGAAGGTAGCGTTAGCGGCGGATTATACATACGAAGTCGATTTCATTTATCGTCGCTTAAGTTCTAACACCGCGTAACTCGAAAAATACTAGTTTGGAGTTATGCACGTCGCTCGATAGGGAATCGAAAAATGCATCATTTGTCCAATCACAATCAATGGTTAGATCCAATAGCAACGCGTTATTTCAAAAACAAAATCCACCGCGTATGTAAAAAAATCTATCAAGCTATGTAAACAGTAAAAAGCGTGTAAAAACAGCGAGTAAGTCAGGGGAGTTCCATACTGGATCGTGTCGCGAAAGTGGTTCGTCGAAAAAACCAAAATAAAATAGAATATTGTAGATTAAAAACAATTATATGATAAGTAGAAAAAAATAATATTTTTTGCTCTTCTGAAAAGTTAACTATTTTGAGTTACGCGGTGTTAGAACTTCAGCGACGTTATGGCGATACAATGTGAAAGCCATAAGAGGCGCCTCTAAACCTTTTAGCAGAATTTTTTTTTCTCTATTGGACTAGTGGTCGTAAGCGCGACTGCTGAGCATGGGCTCCTGGGTTCAATTCCCAGGTCGGGCAATGTTATTGGGTTTTTCCGTGTGGAATTCCTCAGTAGAAGCCCGGAGTCTGGATTTGTGCCTGGTTAATGGCAGTAGTAAGATCATTTCTTCTCTCAACACGTTTCTAATTCCTCATAAATTAGTACCTCATCATCAATCTACCTTGTTTTCCCTATCACATAATTATATAATATCATATATATATATTACAATATTTATAAATGTATATATATATATATACCTATATGTAAGTATTATGTCTATGTATGGTGTGTAGTATATATTTTGCAGCAGTACACCATGGACTACCCCCTCTATCTTATTCATTGACTTCCTGTTCATCCAAAGGTTGTCTGGTAGATATCGCTATCAGCGATAAGACCGCCATTGTACCCTTTAATGTTTGTTATTGTATAAGAGCTGTGTTACAATTTTAGTGTACAATCAAGTATATTCTATTCTATTCTAGGCTCGCCCCCTATTACATGGGACTTAAACATAATGGCGAAATGAGGGTGCTACTATACATCTTTGTCCATCCCTTCTTCCATACAGGCGTGGTGTTATGTTATGTTCATTTATATTCCAACTCAATTACTTTGGTATGAAATGGGAAATTACTAACAAAAGACGCGTTGTTACGTAGACTTCACACTTCTTCTTCCTGCCCTTATCCCACACTAGGTGGGGTCGGCACAACATGTATTTCATAAATCTATGTTGTTAGAGGTTTTGGCTTATTGTTTTATGACCGGCCGCCTGCCTGACATCAACCCTCCTTGGGAATACTCGTTGCGCCCGTCGCGCGGTTGACCCAATGTGCTTGCTGATATTATGCACTGGGTACCAAAATGATATGCATGTCAATCTTATTGCCAACAACTAAACAGGCTATGTTCTTCTTGGTGGAGTATACTAGCAGTTCCTTGACCCACTCATTCAGTTTTGCTAGGGACTTCGGTTCTGACACATCGTAAATCGTAGCACTGTTAGCTTCTCTGTAAAAACTTGATCTTAATGTTCTGTATCGCTCCTGTCCCGCTGTATCCCAAATACCAAGCTTACGTAGACTTCACACGTTCTTTTCAATTGTTAAATCCCTTGAATTATACGTTATGAACCTTTATTATACGCTGGTTGGTTCAGAAAACTAGACCGCCTACATACTGGCAGTTACTTTGTCCTGCTAAACCTATATATCACATATTTTCTTGGAAAAAAGGAAATGTTGCGTGTAAAAGTTCTTTTCATCCAAGATTTTTATTTTTAACTGCCTCGTTGGTCTAGTGGTCGCAAGCGTGACTGCTGATCGTGAGGTCCTGTGTTCGATCCTTAGGTCGGGTAAAGTGTTATTGGGTTTTTTCGTGTGGAATTCATCAGTAGCAGCTCGGAGTCTGGACTAGTGGCTTCCCCCTATTACATGGAACTTAAACATAAGTGGCGAAACGAGGGTGTACTAAAACACCTCTGCCGACCCCTACGGGGAGTACAAGGCGTGATGTTATGTTTATGTTTTTTTATGAAATTTGTCTTTCTTTATCAGCTTTACGAGCGTACAATATACAAGGTTAGTCGGAAAGGGGGTACTAAACCGAAAGAGTGTTAAAGTACCTATAATAATGGATAACTTTTGTTTTATAACTTTCCTCAAGTCATTAGTTTAAGATAAATAGCTGTTCAAAGATTTCATAAATAATACGCTAAATTCTATCTATCCTCAGCTATAATATAATCAGCTGTGTTAACATTTTAGGTCATATTTGGGGTCATGGATTAGAAAATCCATTTTCTGAATTCGTAACTAAAGCACGGGTGAAGAATTTTTGAAAAAAGTGAAGTAAATATAATTTTTCCTGGAAAAAAATATCTTGAATTTGGAAATTTTAACACTTTCTTTAAGCAATCATCAGTGATACATTAAGTGGCACGCGGCTTAGTACCCCCTTTCCGACTAACCTTGTAGAAGTAATAATGGGAGCACTATAGAAATTTGTATTTAGCCGACTGTGAGCGCGTATCTTATCTTAGGCCGGCTATACACCTGTAAGTTTTCCTCACGTAAGTCCCTTACGTAATTAACTTACGATAAATTTGGTTATCGACTGATTTCTAAAGTCGAATTAATTGTCATAAGTCACTTACATACATTTTACGGAAGCAACTTACAAGTGTATTAGCGGCCTTATACGAAGTAAAACCACGTGACACGTGTACAATGTTGGTAATGTTCGTAGCTCCGTAGCTCTGTAGCATCGTAGCATAGTTACGTCGTAGCGCGTAGCATTTTCCTTGTTTTATCTACCTGTAAGGTTGCTTATTAAGTTTTGTATGACGTAAGATATTGTTAGTACAAGAACTGAGAGCGCATGAATTGTTGTCTGTCTTTTATCAAAGGGTAAGAAAAAAAAAAGTAAATAGCATAACATCATGCTTGTATTCTCTGAAGGGTTGGGCAGACGTGTATAATAACACCCTCATTTCGCCGTTATGTTAGGTTAGGGGGCGAGTCTATTGCCATCAACCGGGCACAAATTCAAACACCGGGCTACTACTGAGGAATTCCACACGGAAATACCCAATAACACTTTGCCCGACCTAGGAATCGAACCCAGGACCTCACGATCAGCAGTCATACTTGCCACCCGTAAACCAACGAGGAGATTCTCTATTAAGGTGTGTCCAGAGCTGGCGAATGCGCCGCTCGCGAGCCGCTTGCGAACTGCGCGCGTGCTGCTCGCGTGCGGTTACAGCCTACGTTTGGTGCGCCGCTCTAGTGCAACTCCGGCAAGGCTCGAATGGGGCGCGCGTGCAGCGCTCGCGCAGCTCGTGCGCACATAGCGACTATAACTATGAGCCTCAGTTGTGAATTTGCTTTGCACCTGCTGCGCCGCTCGAGTACGACGCGTAGTTTGCGCGCGATCGGCGCGCGGACGGCGCTGGGGCTGCGTACAATCATGAAATGCACGCACGCAGTTCGCAAGCGGCTGGGGAGCGGCATATTCGCGGCACATCGCTAGGTCTGGACACACCTTTAGTCTCCTGCGAATTAAGTAAGCAATGCTCTAGCTGGTAATAAACTTTTACAACGAATAACGCAAAAGTTCAGACAACGTAACTGATGTTTATTATGATTGGTGTAGTCATAAAATATTTAATTTCAAAACTTATTCTGGAAGTAATTTGTATTTTTAGTTGACCGGAATATTTTAATTCTAATTTTCTGATCTCATTATTCTGATCACTTGATCCCTGAGTACCTCCGCCTTGCTCAGCCTACAAACTTGCAGTAATGGGTACAAATATCTAACTGCACGAAATTTTAACAAAATCGCGAAAAAATAGTGATGTGGCGCATATTGTTGAATAAATAACGCATAACACTTTTCGGTTGAAAAGCTGGAAATTTATACGAAATTGTCGGTGAATATTTTTCAGCCAGAACTATTTAAATTCAGATTTCGTGAACTGAAAAGGGGTCGCCACGCTTCAGTGTTTCGGTGGTATTTTTAGATTTGATATTTCATGCGGGGGGGATGGGTTTTTGTGTTGGCACCCACTCTGCTTGTCATTTCGACTGTTGTTGAATGAAACCCATTTATTATAGACATGTTAATTTTAACGGTGAAGTGAAGAAACGGGTCGACGTCTGCGGGTGATATGTGTGGGTCGGTCATAGTCTCAATGTTATTTTACAGTTAAAGTGGAGATATAGTATTGTATTAAAAACTTTAAATAGCGTATTATATATCAAACTGCCTTTGATTTGACAGCCTTGTTGGTCTAGTGGTCGCAAGCGCGACTGCTGAGCATGGGGTCCTGGGTTCGCCCCCGAGGTCGGGTAAAGTGTTATTTGGTTTTTCCATTAGAAATTTCTTAATAGCAGCCTGGAGTCTGGATTTGTGCCCGGTTAATGGCAATAGGCTCGCCCCCTATTACATGGAACTTAAACACCTCTGCCGAACCCTTCGGGGAATGTAAGGCGTGATGTTATGTTATCAGGGCCGCCGTAAGCGGGTGTGCAAAGCGTGCACCGCACGCGGGCGGCACACCCAGGGGGCGGCAAATCGAGCGACTTATCTAATTGAGACTAATTTCATTTTTTCGGTTTTGTGTCACTCAAGATACAGGAGTAATCGAAAGAGTGAGGGTAGCGTCTAAAAAAAAAGCTCGTCCAAGTATTTCGTTCGGTATTGCATGCACGCGGGCGACGAAACAGCTAGCGGCGGGCCTGTATGTTATGTTGCATAGTGTTTAATTCTTGTTTTTGTCGAGATATTAGTTTACTTTGTGTGACTATGGAAACCCCATAGGTACCTCCTATTAGTGTTTAAATACCAATGACGGCTTTTGGAATACTTGGTATAAAGTTACGAGGTGCATGAAAAGAGCCCCTAATCTTAAGTGCCTCCGGCGCACACTCGCTAGTCACCTTGCGACCGATAATCTTTTCACTGTGGTATGAGCTGTTCTTATAAAGACAGTGCCGAAACGAGAGAAGAACATGAAGCTATTCTACCAGTAACAGCTAGTTCACACAAACCGTTTACAGGACCCGTTTTAGCGGATCCATTTTTATATTGGTGATGGCGCCTCTAGTTGTATGATCGAGTTCACATACACGACAGTATTCCGAATCCAGTAAAAAATACTGGATCCGTTATTTTGATCGTGTCCTGCCAGATGCGACGCAGCTGCCATTTGTTTAACTGATCTGTCGACACAAGTGTGAACAACACATCCAGTACCGACAGATCCGTTAAAACGGATCCGCTGTGTGAACGGGCGGTTACTTACGTAATTTAAATTCTCCCTAAAATCAAAGACTTCAAAAGAACTGTCAAAAACAAACCGTAAAACTGAACCATCGCAAAATTGGTAATACTAAAGCTATTTTAATTTCGACTGCAAAATTAACACAAATTGACTGGTAAACAATATTCTTAACCTTTTGGATGCCATTGTTACACATATGTGACAAACGAAAGTTTACCCTGTACGCTAACGTCACAAATATGTGACAAAAACGATGGGATTACAGTTACCTTGGCGTGGGGGGTACGACGATGCATTTATGCTCTTGCGTTCAAAAGGTTAAAATCCACTCTACATAATAAAATATTAGACACCTTAATTATTCCACCACTAAAATTTCAGCATAAACCCGCACGGCGTTTCACATGGCAGCCGCTACGTTTCGCGCAAGGTTGGCGAATTCTTAACATAAAATCAAAGGACGGAATTCCTGAAGGAATCCAAAGAATTTCTGAGATTCTCGGTGCGGCAACCCTGTTCCGCCTTTGTCATGCTGAAACACATCGCAACGGGATTTGTGTTCAAAAAGTTTTATTCAAACGTAAATTGAGTTCATTTGTGCACATGTTTTTATTTGAGACCAGCTCTGTGTTAAAAAGAATATTACGTTTTTTTTTTGTTTTGTGATAAATCCTGTTTTGTGCGCGATATTATTTTATTAGTTCGCGGAAATTAAAGTTTGTCAAAGAGCTTTGACAGTTAAATAAATATTGCAAGTTATTTCGTCGGTCCAGCGATAGTAGCATGAGTAAACTTAAAATAACTTATTTAAGTTAACTGCCTTGTTGGTCTAGTGGTGGCAAGCGTGACTGCTGATCGTGCGGTCCTGGGTTCGATCCCCAGGTCGGGCAAAGTGTTATTGGGTTTTTCCGTGTGAAATCCCTCAGTAGCAGTCTGGAGTTTGGATCTGTGTCCGGTTGATGGCAATAGGCTCGCCCCCTATTGGGACTTAAACATAACGGCGAAATGAGGATGTTACTATACACCTCTGCCCTACCCTTCTGGGAATACAGGTGTGATGATGTTATGTTATTTAAGTTATTTCTAGGAAAGCTTACTCGTTAGAGCGACGTCTTTGAAACACATCAATAATTGATTTAAGCTGTGTATCCGATATACATAAGCTTTTGAAATGGAAATAAATGGAGTTTACGTTAGTCTGTTTATATATCACTACACATTTACAATCTTTGAGCAATATTATTTCGAGGAATTATTATTAAGCGTATTATTATTCGTTTATTCATTGTATATACATATAAATTATATTTTTAAATATTTCCACAAAAAATATAAAAAACATTTAAAAATATAAAAAATAGTAGCCCACCGGCATCGGGAACAGGGTCCAAGCTACCGGTGGTCAGGGCCTCAGAGAGAGGAACTTCCTGAAAATACGTGCCGTGTCTAGAAGTACCGCTTTCTGTATCAGGCCCTTGACCCAGCTGCCCAACGAGAGCCTCATCAGGTGTTGGTCGAGGCTCTTGGCTATTAAACCATTGGCCGTAACGACTATCGGCACAATGACTGCTGAGTTAACCTCCCACATGTCAACAACCTCGTGTGCCAAGTCTTGATACTTAATTTCTTTATCTTTCGCGGTTAAGCGAATAATTATTATTATCAAGCAGTGATAGCTTAGCGGTTGAACGTTTACCTTCCATGCCGGAGGATCTGAGTTCGATCCCGGCCCGTTCCTCTGACTTTTCGAATTTATGTGCGGATCAGAATTTGATTATCACTTGCGTTAACGGTGAAGGAAAAACATCGTGAGGAAACCTGCACACCTGAGAGGGTTCCATAAAAGTTCTCGATGGTGTGTGTAGTCCGCTAACCCGCACCAGGCCACCGTGGTGGACTAAGGCCTAAACCCTTCTCATTCTGAGAAGAGGCCCGTGCCCAGCAGTGGGACAGTAATGGGATAATAATAATTATGTATGTATGTTATTATTAAGTGTGCGTTTTATTATTATTATTTGTGGAACTGTGACTATCAAAACGAAACGTAGCCATAACCACAGTTCATGTTCTGTTTAGCCTTTGCCCAACTATCTTGGGGTCAGCTTCCAGTCTAACCAGATGCGGCTGTATACCAATATTTTATACGGAGCGACTGCCATCAGAGCTCCGCAACACAGTCATTGGGCAGTGCTGATATCCTAAGGTTAGAACGGTTGTCAGACATTCGGACTTCTGACTTTCCATAACGACTGTAATAGGTATTCGTATGACACCCGGGACCGACTGTTTAACGTGCTCTTCGAGGCACGGTGGGGTCTCGATGTGTAACGAACGGTCACCCATCCACTGACTGACCGCGGCAAGCGCAGCTTAACCTCGCAAATTTTATGATCTGCGTAGTTGGTAATTATATAGCCACGAGCCCCCCTAATAGGCATAACCACAGTATTCGTGGAAATTATTCTGCTATAAAATACCTGATATTAACAAACGTGTGGGACGCTTTAAAGTAATATTGGAACCGAACATACGGAATACAATATTCCGATATGTAGTGGGCGTGTTTTATTTTTAGATGGAACTCTTGTATGGAATATTAAATTTGTATGGGTACACGAATTTTTGTTTCCCTTTGAAATGAATATACCTAAAAATATTCCACTAATTCTTTGTACGGTACCCACAAAGAGATTTCTTTGTCGTTTTTTTTCAGATAGTTTTTTTTATCATAAAATACATATCGAACTTTATCATTGGTCTAGTAGTGGCAAGCGCGGCTGCTGATCAAGGGGTCGTGGGTTCGATCCCCAGGTCGGGCAGTGTTATTGGGTATTTCCGTGTGGAATTCCTTAGTAGCAGCCCGGAGATTTGATTTGTGCCCGGTTGATGGCAATAGGCTCGTCCCCATTACATGGGACTTAAACATGACGGTGAAATGAGCATACATAACATCACGCCTTGTATTTTCCGAGGGGTTCGGCACAGGTGTTTTTTAGTACACCCTCGTTTCACCAGTGAAATGACCGACGAATGATCAGTGAATGATACACCTCTGCCCAGCCCTTCGGGGAATACAGGCGTGATGTTATGTTTATGTAAAATACATATCAACATTATTCTGTTAAATTGTAAACCTTACAGGGAACAGAATCTTGAGAACTTAGGCATGGTACACACTACCGATTAGTCGTGTCAATGACAGACTGAATATATTACATATTCATTAATCATCGTCTCGCAGTTCAATGACAGGTGCCTTGTCTTGAAGATGAATATATCCAGATTGTCTTGATTATAGACATGGACGCATTGAAGTAATCGATAATAGATTTAGATCTTATAATTAAAGGTTGAGTGACAGTTCTAGGAATATTATTTAGGCGCTTCGTAATTACTGCCTTTGGTAGTAAAATTAAGCATAATCATAATCAGCCCATTACTGTCCCACTGCTGGGCGCGGGCGTATTCTTAGAAAGAGAAGGGTTAAGACCTTAGTCAACCTAGGCCTTAGTTCGGTTTAGCGGACTACATACACCAGAGGTCGCCAAATGGCGGACCGCGGTCCGCATCCGGACCGCCGACCCATTTTGTGCGGACCGCGAGAATACGGCAACTTGCACTACAGAGTACGTAATTTAATAAAAATGTATCCCCCGCATTATCTTTGTTAATAAATATTTTTTTCTATAAAATGTTGTGCTGACCGCGATGATCATTTCATTTCTTAAAACGGACCCCGAGCGAAAGTAATTGGTGACCCCTGAAATACACCATCGAAAACATTTTGGAACTTTCGCAAGTGTGCATATTTCCTTACGATGGATTCCTTCACTATGTTCATGATGTCTCGTTGATCTAGTGGTTGCAAGCGCTACTGCTGACCGTGAGGTCCTGGGTTCAATCCCCAGGTCGGGCAAAGTGTTATTGGGTTTTTCCGTGTGGAATTCCTCTGTAGCAGCCCTGTGTTTGGATTTGTGTCCGGTTGATGACAATAGGCTCGCCCACTATTACATGGAACTTAAACATAACGGCGAAATGAGGGTGTTACTATACACCTCTGCCCTACCCTTCGGGGAATACAGGCGTGATGTTAATATTATGTTTTCCTTCATCGTTAACGCAAGTCATGATCAAATTCTGATCCGCACATGAATCCGAAAACTTAGATAAGCTACCATAGCATCATAGTATAATTAACAATATAATTTTATTTGACACATCTTAACTTTTATACTATTACATAGTTACGAATCTGTAGTAACAATAGCCATACCTATATTTAACATGTTCCAATATTTAAGGCTTTTTCAAACAGAACGCGTTATTATCGCGCGTCAGGGCGCTAACCTAACGCGACGCTATGACGCCGAGCTGTGTTGTACTGCGATGGTGATGTACCGCCAAACAGAGCAAAGGCGCTGCGTAATGCTAGCGCTGGCGCTCTGTAATAACGCGTACTGTTTGACAAAGCCTTTAAAGTTCGTACGTCTGAAATGACATGACAACCCTCAAAAAACCTACTCCATTAATAGTCTTAACCTATCAAACATCACGACGTTCTTTTGCAGCAACCCTTATAGCGCGTGTCAGTTGAGTAAGGCACGCGTCGTGTCAAATTTCTTCCAATACATTAGGTGGGGCGTTGTAAAATCCGGGGGCCCGTCGCAGCCCAGACGCATTGCAATTTATCATGGTCCCCCCACTAATGTTATGTGCAAGAATTTCGACAATATCGGGGTGATCCCGTTTAAGAAGGGTATAATGTGTTCGAGATTACGTTGCGTTATTATAAATGGCGGGTTTTGCGTTCACAGGAACGAGGTAAGTTACAAATTTGTCATTTTAAGATATCTGATGGTGTTAGTATGTATTTTTATATATAACACCATGTTTTATACAAAACATCGTTGAATTATGAGTAGATGAAATGTTGGTATACGAGGAAAGGTTTGTGGCGGCATCTATCGCGCCACATACGAACTATGTAGCACGACGAATGTCTAGCAGAGTACAGAGACAACAAAAGACAACTCTCAAATGTGACGTCATAAATCCTGCATCGCGATATCAAGATTTGACACGTGGATAGTTTACAAGGTTAGTCGGAAAGGGGGTACTAAGCCGAAAGGGTGTTAAATTATCCATAATAATGGATAACTTTTGTTCTACAACTTTTCCCAAAAGTCAATAGTTCAAGACAAAAAGCTGTTCAAAGATTTCATAAAAAATACGCTAAATTCTATCCATACTCAGCTATGATCAGACGTGGTTTACATTTTACGTGATATTTGGGGTCACGGATTAGAAACTCTATTTTTTGAATTCATAACTAAAGCAGGGATGAAGAGATTTTCATTGTTTTTTTTTAACGAATTGTTCTACGAAATTGTCTTCGTAACATTCATGTAGATATACCGCGTCAAGCCCCGTAGCATGTTACCCCATTTATCTCTTAATGAATCCGAGACTTGAAGCAACGTGAACCCCGGTAATATCATGAAAATACATCAGGAATACTTAGTTATAAGATCTAACCTAACTAGCAGTCTAACCTTAGGATATCGGCATTACCCCGTAACTGGGTTGCGGAGGTCTGATGGCAGTCGCTCCGTGTAAAATACTGGTATTCAGCCACATCTGATTAGACTGGAAGCTGGCCCCAACATAGTTGGGAAAAGGCTAGGAGTAACAACTTAGATAGAAGATAAAATGTTAATAATTTAAATAAAAAACAAGCCCACCATGAATGCCTGGCTGACATTTAACTGTCAAATCTTCAGTCTATGCTGAGAAATAAAAATAAAAAAGTTTAAATGGACTATGAAGTTCTACTAAAGCCAGTTTATAACAATTAACCTACAATTATTGATATTTGTATTATCACTGCAGACCGCAGTTTGGGTGATATGTAGATACCGCAGGGTGGCTGTGACATCGCGGTTATTGTTTACCAATGTGGCACCTGCGCCAGTGATAATATTATGCGGATAAATATTTAATTACAGATTAATAATAGGATTATAATTAGAGTACAATAATACAGAACAATGAGAACAACACAAATATTTGTATACATAACAGATCATCACGCCTGTATTCCCCGGAGGGTAGGGCAGAGGTGTATAGTTACGACCTCATTTCGCCATTATGTTTAAGTCTCATGTAATATGGGGCGAGCCTATTGCAATTAACCAGGCACAAATCTAAACTCAGCGCTGCTACTGAGGAATTTCACACGGAAAAACCCAATAACGCTTTGCCCGATTTGGGAATCGAAGCCAGGACCTCACGATCAGCAGTCGCGCTTGCCACCACTAGATCAACGAGGCTGTTATTACAATTGGCACTATTTGGCACTTATTTGTATACAATAAGGAATTATTGAAAACGATTGCCTTGTTGGTCTAGCCGTCGCAAGCGCGACTACTGAACATGGGGTCCTGGGTTCAATCCCCAGATCGGGCGAAGTGTTATTGGGTTTTTCCACTAGGAATATCTCAGGAGCAGCCCGCAGTCTGGATTCGTGCCTGGTTAATGGCAATATGCTCACCCTCTATTGCATGGGACTTATAACTGGTGAAAGGTGGGTGTACTAAAACACCTCTGTCGTACCCTTCGGGGAATATAAGGCGTGATGTTATGTGAAAACGAGCTTATTGAATAACGTAGGCAGATTCTTAATACTTTTAAAAGGGGCTCGTGGCCAATTAACTACAGAGCCGATCATACGATTTGCTAGGTTAAGCTGCACTTGCCGCGGTCAGTCCTTGGGTGGGTGACCTTTCGTTACACATCGAGACCCCTTCTTGCATCGGAGGGCCAGTTCAACCGTCACTCCCGGGTATCATAATAGTACCTATGACCGTCATTACAGGTAGTCAGAAGCCCGAAAGTCTGACAAGCGGTGTAACCTTAGGATACCGGCATTGCTCAGTAACTGGGTTGCGGAGGTCAGATGGCAGTCGCTCCGTATAAAATACTGGTATGCAGCTGCATCTGGTTAGACTGGCGCTGACCCTAACATAGATGGGAAAAGGCTAGTAAGAAGAGAGCCAATTCTTAATACGTTTATAGGAACTTTCTTGCATCTCCTAATTAACAACGGTAAACCATAGGGTCGAACGAACCCTACGGGGTGCGAATATGAACGTAATAAATTAATTTACAAGGGGTTTATTAGAGCAGATTACATTACAGGGAGGGAGCAGAGGTGAATCTTACTGTACATACATTCCCCTCACCCCTGTGATCCTTAATAGGGTAAGGGAACGTACCCATACTACGTGACCCATTTTTTACAACTTTTTACCCCCCTCCCCCCCTCAGTGACCACCCGTAGTATATGCCAATACCCCCCCCCCCCCCTCCCCCTCTAGTTTTCACGTAGTAATTCATAAATATGGTTTTAAATAATTTTTTTTGCAAAAAGAAAATTGTTTGGCTCAATTTGCGTCAATGTTGCCACCTGTGAGTTTAAAAAGCGCTAAACGCTGAGCACCATATTTGAATATACCTCGAAAAAGCGCGAGATTGCTCTAGAGGATATTGACTACGTGACGAAAACCTAAGCCCCCCGCCCCTGTGACCAAGCGTGGTATTTTGAGGACCCCCCTCCCCCCTGAACGGGTCACGTAGTATGGGTACGTTCCCTAACCAGAGATGTACAGTTAGCCATAGAGGAACAAGATTCCTTATAAGGAGCGAGCCGATCCTGATTTTAGGGTTAAACAATTTACGCCAAGAGGAAGGACAGCAGCGTCCTCGTTCTGCCTAGCCTTTTCCCAACTATGTTGGGGTCAGCTTCCAGTCTAACCAGATGTGGCTGAATATTAGTATTTTATCTTCTTCTTTTCGTGTGGTTAGTAACTAACCTGGTATCAGAGTTTATGCCAACCATGGGCCTCTGACTTGGCTTCACATACCGTCGAGATATATCTCTTAGGCATGCCGGTTTCCTCACGATGTTTTCCTTCACCGTTTTTAAGCAAGTGATAATTATACATTACGCACATGAATCCGAAAAGTCAGAGGTGCAAACCTTGGGTTCGAACTCGAGACCTATGACTTGGCAGTCCGACGTTAACACCGCTAATTTATACGGAGCAAGTACCATCAAACCTCCACAACCCAGTTATTAGGCAATGCCGATATCCTAAGGTTAGACTGGTTGTCAGACTTTCGGGTTGCCGACTACCCGTAACGACTATCATAAGTGTTCGTATGACACCTGGGACTGACGATTTAACGTGCTCTTCAAGGCACGGAGGTAAGAGCAAGGGCAGCAGCGTCCTTCTGTCTGCTAATCACCAACTACGATCACCAATCTGTCTGACAACCATGGTGATTACGGCAATCAAATGGGATGATCATTCCTTTTAGCAGTGATTGAAAGGGCTACGTTCATCAGGACGTTTTCGAGCTTTATCTTCTCTCGTGCCGGTTCCATCTATACGAGAATAACTCATGCGCATGCTGCGGTAAAAAGATTAGCCAGTCAGCAAGGTGGTGGCGAGGCTGACTGCCCAGGGTTTGCCCTACTTGCGGTTGATGTGATGGTGGTGTAACAAGTTACCTGTCCTTGGAATCGGTCTTCGACTTCACGGTCGTTAGTACAGTTTTCTGCCACTATACCAAAGACCCTTACAAAAGCCCCAAGTCACTTGAGGTCAGCGCAATATGTCCTTCTCTTCCATTCTTGCCCTTCAGCCGTCATCTCAACATTTACTCCCTTTTCCTTCGTATCCTCCCTCACCCAATCCATCCATCTTTTATTTGGTCTCCCTCTCCCGCTTCATCCATTAACATTTATATTTGTCACTCTTTTAGTCACATGCTTTTCTTCCCTCCCCATCACATGCCCATACCAAGACAAAAGATTTCCTTTCATCTTTTCTGTCACTGGTGCCTCTTTCAAACTCCCTCTAGTATATTGTTGTTTATTGTTACTGTTCCATCTAAAAATAGCTAAGGTTCGCTTCGATTCTCTTGTGTTTATACGTTTTATTTATCAAAGCTACTTGGAATATTTCTCTAGAGGAAACTGATGCATTTTGTTGTTTCCAATATCGTTATATTTGATAGGTGGATAGAATAAAATCATAAGTGCACGTTGCACTCTGTAAAGATGTAGGTATTTGTTTTGTCTATTTACCAGGGTGGTTACAGCCTGGGCTAAACTAAATCTTAGCTAATATCGCTCTGATTGATTGTTAGTGCTTCAATACAAGCTGCATCATTAGTTTCAATGCGCTTTGGGGATACCATAGATCAATACCACTGTGTCAATATGTGTCCAGATGCAACAATGTTAAGTTACGTGTGTTTCCTGCGCAACGAATAAGCACACATAAGCATATTCACACAGCGGATCCGTTTTAACGGATCCGTCGGTATTGGAAGTGTCGTTCACATCTGTACCGACGGATCAGTTAAACAAATGGCAACTGCGTCGTATCTGGCTGGTAGGATATGATAAATATAACGCATCCAGTATTCTTTACTGGATTCGGAATACTGTCGTGTATGTGAACTCGCTCATACAACGACAGGAGCCATCACCAAAATAAAAACGGATTCGATAAAACGGGTCCTGTAAACGGTTTCTGTGTGAACTGGCTGTAAGTCACCGTTCCCCACTTGCGGGTGTCTTTTAAATGTGACTAAATAATTTCCACATGGAGACTATTGACTGCTAATAACAAGAAACTGCGATGGCCATGGCTAAGCGTAGTAAGGACAATTTCGCCTTTGACCGTTCATTGTGGCGGTCATTGGGAGGCCTTTGTCCATCAGTGGACGTTTACCGACTGGTATGATGACGATAAGTAGCCAAGAAACCGAAATGAGTATGGGATACGTCGCTAATGGTAAATAATGGAATCAGGCGTTACTTTGCGGAAATCCATGACATACAAATATCGTCACTATGCAGTGAAAATTTCGTAAAGTACAAATTCGTTTTTATTTTTTGTTATTCATTTGTTGGGTAGAAATCCTCGTAATACATATTTAGAATGAACGTGCACAGCTCTAAGATGAAATAGATTGATGAATCTAATACCTTTAAACGAGCAATTCTTGTATATATATATATATATATATATAAGTGAATATATATGAATCTCGGAAACGGCTCCAACGATTTTCATGAAATTTAATATGCAGGGGGTTTTGGGGGCGATAAATCGATCTAGCTAGGTTTCATTTTTAGAAAACGTCGTTTTATCCGTTTTTTCAGGCAATGAAAAACTGCTACAATAACATTTAGAATATGAAGGTAAATTTCGCCGCGGTCTACAAGGAAAACCAGAAGACTCGGTTTGAGTCCAGCTAATAATTTTTTCCCTTTTTTTACAAGATCCTTCTATTTCTTCTTTTTCCCTTTTTCTTCCTTTCCAAAAAACACGATATACCAAAAAAAGAAACCGAGGCTAGATAATAAAGAGGCTAGATACTAGGCTAGATACTAGATAATAAAACAGAAGAATCTTAAATTTACACTTCATACTTTTTTTTAACAGACAGTTAATTATTATCTTCTTCTGTAAAATTACATTCATTGCAATTACGAGGTTTTCACTGCACAGCGACTATATACAATAACAATATTAAGTGTTAATACCGCCAAACAGTTATTTGTCGGGCGGGGGGGCGGTGCTGCATACTGCATCCAGGCTTGATCAACTGTTTTGCGGAATTAACACTAAATATTGTTCTTGTACATTTGTATGTCGCTAATGGTGTTGTTGTGTTTCTACGGATTATTTATCTCGGTTTGTTGAACGTTAGCGCTTTGATCGTTCTTACAAAAATAAAGCAAGAAGAAAAAGGTAGTTTCCGTTACAATGGTTGAAGAAGCAAAGGAAAATGATCAAAGGCATATCTCGGTATCTGAATAAATTTGTAACTTGAGATATTATGTATGGATCAATGGTCTGCGGCGAGACGGGGTACTTTCTGAACTACGATCGATTTTGTTATTACTGCGTAATGTTTCTACTTGACATATTAAGTTATAATACATTTTTATCCATTTATTTGAAAAGCCGGGTGTAGTACTAATACTTATGACAGTAGTTACGGGTAGTCAGAAAGCCCGAAAGTTGGACAATCGATTTAACCTTAAGATATCGGCATTGCCCATTAACTAGGTTGCGGAGGTATGATGACAGTCGTTCTGTGTACAATACGGTATTTAGCATTATCTAGTTAGACTGGAAGCCTATAAGGTGTTAAGCCACCAGTAACCATTGGTTGTGGAGGCAGGACCACAGCAATCTTACAGCTAGTTCATACAGAAACTATTTAGCGGATCCGTTTTTATTTCGGTGATGGCGCCTGTAGTTGTATGAGCGAGTTCACATACACCACAGTATTCCGAATCCAGTAAAAATACTGCCAGATGCGACGCAGCTGCCATTTGTTTAACTGATCCGTCGGTACAGATGTGAACAACACATCCAGTACCGACGGATCTGTTAAAACGGATCTGCTGGGTGAACGGGCTCCTAATAATACATTTCTGTGGGCGGCACTATCCAGCAGTAGGCTGAAAATTGCAGAGTTGAATAATGGAGGCAACATTCTACAATATGAATTTAGATTCAAAAATTCAAGATAAAATTTGTTATTTCAAATAGGCACAGTACGAGCTCGTCAAAAACGTCGAGAATTTAGTGACACGGTAACAAAAAAAATGTCCTATGGAAAAGAGCCAACATGAAACTTCATAGATACCATATGACGAGGTGAATAGGGATGCAGAGGTGAATCGAGCAGAAACTTTAAAACGGATTCTATCGTTGAAATAATTTAGTTTCTTGTCAACGAGGACACTTAATCGTTAAATACATTAAACACATTAGAGTCCTTTTTTGGCAACAAACCGTAGTATTTCAATTTTAAAATCTCCTTTAAAGTTTCGTCCCGATTCACCCCTGCATCCTTATTCACCCCATTTTACGGTACTCTTTTTAAATATGGCACAAAAATCTAGTATTTTATATTATATACAATGTTGGGATTTTGCTTAAAGGCTTCGCCACACCCAACGCGCTGCGCGAGCGAGTCGGGTTGACGGCGGGTCCGCGCTCGCATATAGTGTGATATACCTACTTCATAGTTAGGGCTGCTATCCGTCCGGGTTTTCGCGGATTTGCCCTAGTTTGGGAGGGCGTCCGGGCGTCCGGGGGGTTCTAAAAGCTGTCCGGGTGAGACACGGACGCCCGTCACGTTAGCAGGTTCATTCGTTTACTATTATTCCAGCAATTGGTTCCACGCAGTACACACACACGTATAGTATGAGTTAGGTACGTAAATTTATATTTTGGTTATATTAATAGGTACATAAAAAATGAAAATTTCATATTTTTTTATATTATCTAGGGCATCCGGAGAAAAATCCAGATTCCGATCAAATGTTCGGGGTTTTTGAAATCTTTTTCCAGTGTCAGCAGTTTAGGTGATGGTGGCCCTATTCACAGTTATTCATTGAATACTTACTACAAACGCGGCGCGTGCCCGCCGACGACACACTCCGCTCGAGAATGCTTGTGTGCACTAGCAAAGAACTTGTCGTATGACATAGTGACTTTTTGTTTGCACAACAAGGTTCCAGATCCTGATATATACAACATTATTAATCGATTCTCCATTGCCATGTTGGTTCACCAAGTCAGATACCGCTTCTGGAATCGAGAACTATCCAACTAAGTGGTTTCGTTAGTCATGTCAGTAATCTAGTTGGCAACAGTAGCTTCTGAGAATGTAAGGTATTGAACCTAATACCGAGAGTCGGAACTTCCGAGTCGTCCGCGGTCGCATTGCTGTAAGGATGGAACTATTTGGGTGGTTAGTGACTGAACGGTCCACCGCAGCAGACGGTTGTAGGATTCCTCGTTGTACAGCGGGATACTGAATGGAATATTTTGCTTCGATTAGTGATGTTGATGCTCATAATAGAAACCAGAGCTCGGAACTTTTTTATTCAAATCAAATTAAACGTCAAAGTCAAAGTTTTTTATTTCAAATAGATCAGATTTCAGGCACTTTTAAAACGTCAAAACTAGGTGCACGGTTCCAAAAGGTAGGTTCTATAGAGAAGAGCCGGCAAGAAACTCCATGAATACTCTTTTCAAAATAGTAGTTCATGACGATTCCATTACAGTAGTGTGAGAAATAGAATGCGAATAATGCAGGTCAATGTAACAAATAAATTCACATAAGAGTAACAAATGGAAAAATATGCCTTCTAGGATTGCCATAGCAGTTATAGGCTGACCAGTCCTGACAGACGGCACCCGTTCACGAGCATGACGCATCAGTCAGCTCAACCATATCGTAGGGAACCCGTTTATTTGCTAGTAATACATTATTACAGTGTGTAACAAATAACTAGAACCACGATAGCGTCAACTGTTAAACTTGAGGGGTCTACTAGTAGCCACTGAAGAGTTCCATTATACTCCTCCTAGGTCCATCATAAGACCCTGAACATCAAGTACAATATAATGGACTCATCAAAACGAATCACCCGAACCTCACATAGATCACGCAGTCGACGCCATCTTGGTTTTAGTTATGTGACGCGCTCTGTACACAGATAAAGTTTAAGTTATTAGTTAGTTACGATCAAGATCGTATAATCTTATTGCTTACAACTTTAACATTTTGTAATCGATTAGAAACCTGTTGTAATTTTTTATTTTTGCATCGATCGAAAAGGCATTTAAAGAAGCGTAGTTAAGCGGTTTTTCTACGACGCGTCCCATCTCTAGCGGTTCACGCACATCACTGAGGTGCTGACAACCGGCAGTGACACACAGAGATTTTAGGTTGGCGTTTCCTGCCGTAATATTTGCCTCATTGGTCTAGTGGTGGCAAGCGCGACTGCTGATCGTGAGGTCCTGGGTTCGATCCCAGGTCGGGCAAAGTGTTATTGGGTTTTTCCGTGTGGAATTCCTCAGTAGCAGCCTGGAGTTAGGATTTGTGCCCGGTTGATGGCAATAGGCTCGCCCCCTATTACGAGATTTAAATATAACGGCGAAATGAGGGTGTTAGGGCGATGCCTCATTAGTGCGTTGCGTTGTGTCGTCGCAACGGATCAACGCATTGTATGCCACACCTGCGTTGCGACGACGCACGACGTCGCAGCGCAAGAGGACGACGCACGCACCTCAGTCGGTCTCCACAATTGATCGGAACAAACGTGTTCTATTGTATCTGTATCGATATCCTCTACACTTTAGCAGTGGAACACTGTCCGTCGTCGCACCGGAGCTCTGACAGCGCAGCGCATCACCCTCCCCCCGCTCCGTTTCTCGTCCGCCGATCCGATAAATAGTCGCGTGCGACGACGCAACGCTTTAATGTGGCATGACATTTAAAGTATATGGAAAACGACGCAGCGTTGACGCTGCGACGACGCAACGCAACGCACTATTGAGGCAGAGCTTTTACTCTACCTCTGCCCAACCCTTCGAGGAATACAGGCGTGATGTTATGTTATGTTTGCAAAACTGCTGTGTAACAATAGATTTATTAAAATCTATTGTATGTTTTAGCGAGTATAATTACCATCTTTTTACAGTATAAATATAGACTGAGTAACTATTAAATTATCTTTTAAGTATGTCAAAATTGTAGTGTTTAGCTTCTAAGTACACAAGCAAATGCAAATCTGCTTTCATGAACCCTCGCTTTTAAACTTCGCCTACAAACAAACATGCCGACTAATAAAACTATGGAGTCGACGCGTGTTATCTATACGGCGTTAGGAGCGCGGGTGTTTTAAAATTTAACACCGTTCCGCTTGGCAGTGAGCCAGGTTTTAGCTTTATTCAGAGCGGCGGATAGTACGTGTTATTGTTATACGTAGATAAGCGTTAGAAGAGTTCTCTAGTCATTTTCCTAGCCTATTGTATAAGTGCCTATATTCTAAGTATAAGAATTCCGTACTCCGAGTTGCTACTTTGAATTCCTGACAGAACAATCTATTTACACTGTCAGACTATATCCATAAATCTCTTCGGCAGCTGCCCATGCAAGAAGCATAAATGAGGCAGTGAAAAATAATAATTTAATAATAGTACCAGCCTGTCCACTGCTGGGCAAAGGCTTTTTCTCTTTTAAAGAATCCTTACTCACCGCTTATTGGCGATTACAGACCGTGACGTCCACATTTCCTCACATGCCAGCAGTGAGTTTTAGCATAGGAAGTACATATGATTTGAATTTGACTGAAAAAATCACACTGGTACACGCCCGGTTTTGAACCTGCAACCTGGGGCTTAAGGAGCACCTCCAGGCTACATATTTTATCATTATTTTATGTTAGTCTAGCGGTTGAACGCTTGCCTTCCAAGCAGGAGGGTCCGAGTTCGATCTCGGCCCGTACCTTTGATTTTTCGAATTCATGTGCGGATCAGAATTTGATTATCACTTGCGCTAACAGTGAAGGAAAATATCGTGAAGAAACCTGCACACCTAAGAGGACTCAATGGTGTGTGTAGTCTGCCAATCCGCATCAGACCAGCGTGGTGGACTGAAGCCTAAACCCTTCTCATTCTGAGAGGCCCGTGCCCAGCAGTGAGACAGTATTCGGCTTATTATGTTATGTTACTTAATGTTTTTCACTTCAGTAGCTCAAACATGTAGGTTTTGCTGCCTGAAATCAGTGAGCAAAATGCGATTGTGCTCACTGAGTGAGACAAAGTAACTTTTAAATTTTTTTTTCAGAAAACCGCGAATATCTTATTCAGCTTTCGGTTAATCATACAATTCGAAACATTCACACTCTATCTCTTTCCCGCCATTAGAAAGAGACAGAGACAAAGACCAGCCCTTTCGAAGTTCCGATTTTGAATTCGACCTCAAAGACAAACACGTTCGGAATTTCGTACTAACTAAAGAAATTTTGCAAAAAGATAATTATGTCTTTTAATGTAATTTATTGAATTCTTAACTTATTGTTGTGTTTAAACGAAAATAAGTATTTACTGCAAATAAAACTGATATTTAACCTGTAAATATTTATTTCTAGTTTCAATAATGATACGTAATATATTTTGAATAATAAAATATCATGGGTGCTATTTCCGAACACGCCTTAATTTAAATAAAAGAGCGGGAATAAAATTTCGTGGCTGGCGTAAAGAGTTGAATAATTTAAATAAATATTAAAATAATCGTAAAAAATGTGAAACTAGCGATGAGAACAGTATTTTAACACCGGAAGAGTTAAAACAACAAGTTATTAATGCAGAATTAAGTTTCCTACCTGAGAAGTCTCGCGAGAAATATCTGAAAGCATACCATGTCTTCAATGAATGGAGACTTATAAAGGGCGCAAGCAGTTTTTCGGAGACGGTGTTGCTATCTTATTTTTTACTAGATGTGCCCGCAACTTCGTATGCGTAGAAGTCGTAGGACAACATTACTTGCTTAACTGAAATTATTATGTAATTATTATTAGGTATAGATTAGGTGGGTTTCTTAAAATCTTTCTTTATTCTAACAGCTATGAAAAAATACACAAAAAACGGAAACCTCACATAGCTTCGCGTGTTCTATGTTTTTTTCACCAACGGTTTAGGCTGAGTAGATGTTTAGTTTGTTAGATTTGAAAATTAGGATTTTTACTAAAAAAATATGTTGTATTTCTATCAGTAGTCAGGTCCATTATAATAAGGTTTCCATGTGAACAATGTTAGCAGTAGAAACACCAGGGATGAGTGCATGTGGCTGGAGAGGCGTCATGGCGCCCTCAGCTTCCGGCTGACGCAGGTAATCTCGGGACATGGCTGTTTCGGGAAGTACCTGTGTTGTATAGACCGGGAGCAGACGCTCGGATGTCACCACTGTGTGGACTGCCAGGAGGACACGGCGCAGCAGACGCTGTAAGTGTGCGCTGCGTGGACAGCGCAGCGCCGTGACCTGGTAGCGGCAGTGGGTAGTGACCTCTCGCTTCCGGCTGTGGTTCTGTCCATGGTGGGGAGCGAGAGTGCGTGGGAGGCCGTCACTTCCTTTTGCGAAGAGGTGATGGTCACCAAGGAAGTAGCGGAGAGGGAGAGGGAAGCGTCTTCCTCCCTCCCTTCTCCGGCTAGACACCCCGGGTGCCGGAGGGCACGTGACGACCTCCGGCCAATCCTAGTGACTGGCCTGCGGGTGGCAGGTTAGGGGACCCGTCGCCCGACCAGTAACAGGCCCGAGAGGATTCCGCGTGCGCCTCTCAGAAGGAAGTTGCAGGGCAGGGGACAGTTATTTTTTGTTTTTTTTAGTGTTGTTAGTGACAACCTATAATAATAACATTATTCATCAAAAGACATTACAACATTACAACTTTATTCATCAAATTGCCCCACCACTGGTGAGATCCACCAGAAGAAGCTGTTGGGCCAAGACCTGCCGGGGTTGCGGTGCATGCAATAGCGAATCCCGTGACCCCGGCTTTAGGTCAGAAGGAGGGACACCGTTGGTATTTAGCCGGTAAGACTCCGGCAGACCCCCTCGCCTTCCCTGGGCGAGGGACATCGATGAGGATTTTCCAACGATAAAAAAAAGGGATGTGTGCATAAAGATAGCTCAGATTGCTTAGGTATACAGGAGAGAGCTAATCGTGCGAGAAGCAGCTTCATAGCATAACATAAGCTAACCGGAAACTGTACACGTTTAAAACTGAACGGAAAATAGATTACGTAATTTAGTATACACGCAACGCCATCTATTGAGCAAATATGTTACAACAAATGATGCTAATTGTTTTCTTATTGACTTTAAATTCTAATAACTTTAGATTGAGCGAACCGATTAGGATGAAACAGAAACTAAATGTTACTCCGAGATACGCTCAATATTTGTCTATAAAAGTCAATCACACTGAAACAAACAAACCGACAAACAGACAAAAATTCCAAAAATGATCGAAATGGATTTTTTTTCCTTATCTTTTAACGACTCCCACTATTATTTATAAAGTATTTCCCATTGTCAAACACGGCAAGTCCACAGATTTATGATAATATTAATAAAATATATGATTATTTCAAATTCTTCTTCTTCATCCTAGCTTTTTCCCAACTATGTTGGGGTCAGCGTCCAGACTAATCAGATTCGGCTGAATACATGTATTTTAAACGGAGCGACTGCCATCAGACCTCCGCAGCCTAGTAACTGGCCAATGCCGGTATCCTAAGGTTAGACTGGATAATTATTTCAAATTAATCTATCGTATTGCCTTGCACAATTAACAATTATGAATACACTCACTTATGAAATTGAGTGTATTTCTCTTCCACTACCATTCATATAGAATATAGGTACCTAATAAATTCTAAATAACAATATCTTCGATTTTTTTTGTTAAAAGCTTAGTACCTTCTTCATAAAGATAGCATTTCAATAGACCTTCCGTAGACTGAGAATAGGTACCAATTCAATATTAGGTAATTCTGTGGATTTATTCGTTGTAATATATTTCCTCACAACGTGATTTGATACACGTAACGCCATCTATTGAAAATAAATGGTATAAACATGCACACGCCGTCACTCACCCCCTGGCACTCGAAATCAAGAGATGTGTGCGCGAGATCAGAGAGGAGGGCAGAGTTGTGAGACTCTTCTGGCTCAGGGCCCATGTGGGAACGGCCGGGAATGAGAGAGCAGACGAGCTAGCCAAGATGGCAGCTCTAAACACATCCGCAGACAAAATTACACATTACAACAAGGTCCCCATATCGTTTGTGAGAAGACAGATACGGGAGGGGACTATCAGAAAGTGGCAGGCGCGCTGCGAATCCTCCAGCACAGGATCGGTCACTAAAGTGTTCTTCCCAGACGTCCTAGCGGCGAAGAGAACACTTAGAGACGTCAAATTAACACCTGTCCATGTGCAGGTCCTAACAGGACACGGAGGATTCTCAGCATACCTCCACCGCTTCCACCTCAAAGATAGTCCCTCATGCGTCTGCGATCCCAGCTGCGATGAAACGGTGTGGCACTTGCTCTTCGAATGTCCAAGATTCGGCCTGGAAAGGATGGAGCTGGAAATCAAGATCCAAACCCAGCTCAACCAGTCCACACTCCATAAAATCATGGAGAGACTGGACACCAGGAAACCTTTCTTGGCATTCGCGAGCAAAGCCGCCCTAGTCGCAGCAGCAGCCAACAAAACAGGCGCAACCCATCCAACACAAACCTTGACACAACTGCCATCTGCAAACCCAAACCCAAACCAAGCACCAACAGCAACACCACAAAACGCAACCCACACACCACAAACAACACTCACCACAACACTAACCACAACACAAATCACAAACACTATACAAAACACAAACGTAAACAGCGGCCAAGAGCCAGTAGCACCAGCAGTCAGCCAACAACCAGCTCCTAGCACCATGCCTATAACTCAACTCTTGGCATGCGGAGGGATCGGAGTCCCTGGCGTCAGACTGCGAGGCGTGGCCCTGTTTATGAACAGGCAGGAAGAGAGGCTCGGCTTAAGCTTCTGCATAGGCACCCGCCACGTCGGAGCCCGTCAACGCGTAACAATATCACCAGGTCTTGCCGCTCTGATAAACGGGAGCACCACAAAAACGAGCATGACAGCCAGCAAGTATACTGCATTGCCCCAAGTGGAAGTCGCCAATCACCGGTGCCGTCTAGTGCGATCACAAGAAAAGACGATCGCACTATTCGAGTGGGGAGAGGAGACTCCTTTTGCTCAGGCAAGCTCAGTGCTCCAACAAATCAGAGAGGCAGGAGAGGGCACGGTAGTCACAGCCCGCACAATAAGCGTTGACGCAATGATGGTCGGGGGGGAGAGGGGGGAAGTCACAGATCGTTTCGGCTGTATAAGAGCCTCGGAACATCATGAGGTGGTCGTCTACGAGGACAGGGGGGAAACTCTTAGTTTCCTCAAAGTTCCCAAGGACGATACAGTCGCCGCGACAAACCTGTCAACCAGCCCGGCTACTCAGAGTGACTCAGAGAGGCTGCAGCAGAAGGCGGCAGCCGAAAAAGCCGCAGCCAGCCAGCACAGCATCAGCCCGCAGGAGAAGACACAGTCGAGGAGTCGCCTGAAAGCATTCGGCACTTTCCTCCAGGCATTGCTCCCAAATCAAAGCAAACCATCAAGGCAGGAGTCAGCCACGGAAAGCTTCTTCAGAGCGCGCCCAAGAGAGATGAAACAGCAGGAGCCCATCCCAACAAGGGCCGATAAAGGGCAAGTCATCCCACCATCTCTCGCACCTACGTCGGGCCCTACGGACCACGTGAAGAGCGCCTTCCTCGAATACCTTGCAATAGTGACAGCGACCAGGGAGGTCAACCTCACGACTTGCAGGAAGATCCATCAGTCCTTCCAACTAAATATTGAAGGACTGTTAAGGGTAAGGCTAGAGGAAGCCGAGGCAGCGGTATATGACAACGTCAAATCCGAAGTCATTATAGGAAAAATGACGGGGTCATACATGGCAGCCTACAGCGCGTCAAGTGGCTTCGTGGCCTTGAATGAAGTGGAGACGGAGAGCTCGGGCAAGCCGAAGTTCAAAACACCCGACGACGACCCGATAGTGGTTACCGCCAAATGCACCAGAATCATGCTGGACGACAAGATCCTCAAAATGGCGCAATCCATTCTGGGGACCTCAGATGTCGCAGCATCAGAGGAAAGTTGGGCGGTACCCAGTATCAGGTGGATAAACGGAGTCCCGGGATGTGGCAAGTCAACTTGGATTGTCAAAAACTTCGATGGGGAGAAGGACGTGGTAGTCACCACCACAACTGAAGCCGCTAAAGATCTCCGAGAGAAGCTTGCGCGCCGCTTAGGAGATCTCGCAAGACTCAAGGTGCGCACTATGGCCTCAATCTTAGCCAACGGGTTCAAGAAGTCAAGTAGGTGCTACCGCCTCACGGTAGACGAGGCTCTTATGAACCACTTTGGGGCTATAGTCATGGCGGCAAAGTTGTCTGGTGCAAGCGAGATTGTCCTCATCGGAGACGTAAACCAGCTACCATTTTTGGACAGAGAGAACCTCTTCAAGTTAAGGTATACCCGCCCAAATTTGGTAGCCACCATCACGCAACAGTTGCCTTGTACACACAGCTGCCCGATGGACGTGGCTTTTGCTCTGAGCGAGATATACTCCGGTATATACTCCTCCAAGTCGACACTGTCGTACGCTCACTCCCTGAAGGTGGAAAGGTTCACAGGTGCGCAAATACCGCATATCGCCCAAAACACCCTATTCCTGGTTCACACACAAGAGGAGAAGTCTTCTCTTGTAAACCAGGGATACGGCACCGGCGAAGGGTCGCGCGTCTTAACCATACACGAGGCTCAGGGACTGAGATACGACCATGTCATTGTCATAAACACCAAGACAAAGAGGCTCAAGATCCACGACAGCGTTTCCCATGCGGTAGTGGCGATATCGAGACACACAGTCAGCTGCGTCTATTACACCGATGACGCCGATGACGCCACAGGCCGCTTCGCAAAACGAGCAATGGGTGCACCAACCAAAACGGTCGTCGACTACAATCTAAAGACGGCCATGCAGCACCGAGACGCAGCAGTCGTGGAAGCTCTGCTCAAAGCCGCGAAATCCCTGGCTGGCAAATCCAAAAATCCCTAACCGACACCTTGTAATAAAAATGCCTAAATACCAACTCCAAAAACCTAAATGTGTAAAAATAAAAATAAAATTTGTAATAAATGTAATAATGCCCTCAGCATCCCGGTATCTCCATGAGAGATACCAAGAAATCAAACAAACCATAACATAATTATGTTGATGATGCATTCTGCGTTATCAACTATAGCATGTAAAATTAAAATCATTAAATAATATTTATAGTAGTAATATAGTCTTAAGTGTGTGTGCTGATGCAGGCATCGACTCTATTGAGTCGGCGCATGCATCAGCGCATAGCTAAGTTATACCTGCATGTCAAAATGATGCCTGCCGGTACATGCATCGACTTTATTGAGTCAATGCATGTACCACCAGTATCAACGAAATAATGTAAATGTGTATATTATAAGAAAAAAAAAAAAAAAAAAAAAAAAAACAATAATAATAATATTAAATAAGTAAACATATATATAATGTGATGGACTCGCATAGCTTAAGTAGAATAAGTAATATTTATAGTAATATAAATAATACATGTTGTATTTCCGATACAGGAGTATCAAATAAGTAAAATAAAATAAAAAGTACCTAAACAATTAAATAACAGCAAAAAAGAGCGCGGACGAAATGTCTGCGGTGAATAAACTCATTTAAAAAAAAAAAAAAAAAAAACATGCACACGCTAAGTTCTTCTAGAAAACTTAAAATTCGCATATCTTTTGATTGCGTGAACCGATTGCGATGAAAGATAAACGATAGGTTACATGGAGATAAGCACAATATTTGTTTATAAAAGTCAACAACATTGGATCAGTTGTTTTTACGTGATGCTTGCACAAACAAACAGATAAACAGAGAGACAAAAATTCCAAAAATGTTAAAAATGGGTTCTATTGGTTATCGTTTAACACCCCAACCAGGATTTTTCAAAATATTTGCTATGTACAGACACGCCAAGTCTACAGATTTATTATATGTATAGATATTTATTACAAACGAGGCGATCATCTACAACGTGGAGTATTTACCTACTCAATGTTGAAAGCTACTTTAAAAACAAAACAGAACGTGAATATTGAAACATACGCAAAACTATTAAAATTTCAAAAAAATTGAAAATTTTAATTTAAATTAGATTTAAAATATTTACATTATTTTGATTCACAATAAATAGTTATTTCAATATATTCCTGTTTATTATTTTATCTCCAAACGTGTTCTCGCTGCTGAAGTGAAAAGTTATGTGTGTTACACGAGAGCAAAGTTTTTTGCATCTCGTGCCTTTGAATCCCTCGCCACACTCAGGATTCAACTTTAGAATCACTCGCTACGCTCGTGATTCAATAGTTGAATCCTTCGCTTGCTCAGGATTCAAAATCAGCACTCGCAGCAAAAATCGACTTTGCTCTCTTGTTGCACAAATAACTACTGTGCCTTTCTACTGTCATTTCATAGTAATGCCATAGAAGGATTACCTATGTGTAGTTAATAGTGTTGACACAGATCCATCATGGTGGCTAATCCCACAGGTAATGCTAAGCTGATCCCCGACGACGCCTCCAGAGAATTACGAACACTTAGCTTTGTGCAGGACAGGCGAATTAATAGCCGCTTGTCAATCAAAGGTCACATGAAATAATTGTCGCCAAATTGATCCAGATTACAAACAGAATGCGATGTTCATTGTAGGAGTTCTGTTATAGTACGTGCCGATTGAATTATTTGGTGTACCATGTGGATTCCAGCAAAGAAAACATAGGGCACTCCTTTCCTACTCATGAGTGTCGTATTTATGTCAAAAGGATGGGAAGTAGCGTCCACCTGTCTGCTAATAACAGCTATCTTGCACAAGCTAAACAGCTTGTACAAGAGTTATTGGAGTTATTGCGCAAACGCACATGCAAGTCGCTGCATGAAGCTGGATTGGTATTTATTTATACCTATATATACTCGTAGGTTTATAATGAACTTAATGAGTTCTCCATTCTGAACATGAGCACCGTAGTGAGTTTCTGTAGTTTTGACTGTTACAACTATAGACTTAGGATGTCTATAGTTAAAACTGATCAGTCAGTGACGTCATAACTAACGCATTCTTCTTCTTTCTTTGACACCTCTCGTTTACGATACGCACGGGTCACAGGGCGGAATGAATATGGTGGCTTATTAAGCCGGCTCTACACTCGCGGCGCGAAAGCCCGCGAAAGCCGTGAAACGCGAGTATTTCGCGTCTTCGCGTTCGCGCTTCGCGGCGTTCCCCGGTCGGTGTCGGTTTTTGATCCCGCGACAAAGGATTCGAGCAGTATTTGTGTCATCCATCATCTTCTTTTTCCGCATTTCTTCTTTATTTGGTTTTATTCTTAATATACGCATAATTGTAGCACGCTACAGCATAGTGCTACGGTAGCAGCAACAGCAAATTCGACGTCCATTTCTGTCAGACGTGTGAAAGTAACTGTCAACAAAACCGTGAACGTTATGAGCGTAGACGGCCATAGTTTTCGCGCAGAGATCACGCGCGAATCGCGGCTAAAGTTTGCGGCCGCGATTCATGGGCGTGTATAGAGCCGGCTTTAGACCAATCATTAATCTAAGGGTGGCCTAATCTTGGCCGAGAACCATATGGTCCACCTCATGAGCTAGCCTAGTAACAAAGTGATGAATTTACTCATATTATATTATTGTGGTTCGCAACTCGGAATGAAAGCAATAAGAAATTCACGACGAAATCACAAAGCAACGTATTAACTTTTTGGATTCAATTTACTTTGACAAAACATGACGTGGAGTAAATACGACTGCTATATAGCTAATAGCAAGTAAATATATTTATATTCCGACTCAAGGATTACATATTAGGGCGAAGTAAATAATCTTCGTTCACACAATATGGAAGCAATTTATGAAATAAGACGTACTACCGCAGAAAATTGATGTATGTGGTCATGGATGTGGTATTTTTTTGTGCGAATGTGTACTTCTTGGTGGATTGTATCTGCTTGCCCACTCTTGTAATTTCTGGTTCGATGTATAAATGAGACATCTATTGCTTTTTTTTGTTTTTCTTTTTATTCTTGACTTGGTCGTCTAAGATGGAGTACACGAATCCAAGGAACACAGATATAGAGATTCCCCTATAACCCTCTGGCTTTCACATACACAGGGCGGAACACAGTAAACTGCTTGGTGTGAGGGTGGTGGGTTTTGTTGAATCTTATAACACGCGTCTATTCCCAGCTTGCGATGAGGAAGTTTTACCACACGGGTAATTGTAATGTAATTAATGTTTAATGCAACGATAGAACAACAGAATTAAATATAAATAGCTTGCACTACCGTTGCGAGAGAGACTAGTAGTGACATAGATAAGAGTGTAGTAGTGACATAAGCAAACAGTGTTGCCACAACAACATAAAATAAAAAAAGTAAATAAATTTGTTGGTGTTGCCAATATTTATCACAATTCCAGTGACATTTTGTGGCCATCTAAGTACGGAATTTTTGTGGGATGGATAGATGCTGGCATAAATCACACATCGGGCGACGCGATGCATTAATGCAAATAGCTTACATCCAGATATCACGTCTCTTGTACGCGTGGGTAAGTTACATTTTAATGTTTAATAGCAACTTGTATGCAAGCTTCCTGTTGCTTGCAGCTAGCTCGTATACTACTTGCATGATGGGAATCCGGTGTCTTACGAGGTGTTGCATTTGACGTGTAAGAGTTCTCGTCAGGGTCTTATATTATTCATTGCAAGCGCTTTTTTGTAAGCTTTTTGTGAAAGCTTATTTTTCTAAAAAAAAGAGCATCAGTTTTGAAACATATAAAATGTGAATTCTAATAATAAATAAGTGTCGATAATCGTTACGGCCAATGGCTTAATAGCCAAGAGTCGCGACCAACGTCTGATGAGACTCTCGTTGGGCGGCTGGGTCAAAGATCTGTTGCAGAAAGCGGTATTTCTGGACGCGGCGGGTATTGTTAGGAAGTTCCTCTCTCAGAGGCCCTGACCACTGGTAGCTTGGACCCTGTTCCCGATGCCGGTGGGCTACAATTTTTTCAATAGCATTGATAGCCTAGTGGTGTGACCGTCGAACTGCCAAGTCATAGGTCTCGAGTTCGAACCCAAGGCACGCACAACTGACTTTTCGTATTCATGTGCGTATTGTATAATTATCACTTGCTTAAAAACGGCGAAGGAAAACATCGTGAGTAAATCGGTATGCCTGAGAGATATTTCTCGACGGCATGTGAAGCCAAGTTAGAGGCCCATGGGCGACATAAACTCTGACACCAAAAGAAGAAGAAGACAATTTTTAATATTTTAAAATGTTTTTAGTTTTTTATAGAAATATTTTTAAATGTAATTTATATGTATGAAAATGAATAAAGGAAATAATTACGAGTCATATATCCCTACTTCTTACATCAACATATTTTACGTTTCATTTTACGCACCTGTAGTACTAGCTCGGTAAAAATGGCGGCCATCCATCCTCTGTTGTATATGATCATACAGTTAATGCGTCATGGCGCATATGTGCGTCATTTATTATACAATGTATCCCCCGAGACGCCTTTGTGTTGTTAATGATTCCGTTTACTTTTATTTTTGCAAAGATTTACAGTCCTTATGTAATTTTATTTTTGGTTTTTAAATTCAGTTATATTATCATAACATCACGCCTTGTATTCCCTAAAGGGTTCGGCAGAGGTGTTTTCGTACATCCTCGTTTCGCCAGTTATGTTTAAGTTCCATATAATAGGGGGCGAGCCTATTGCCATTAACCGGCCACAAACTCAGACTCCGAGCTGCCACCGAGAAATTCCTAATGGAAAAACCTAATATCACTTTGCCTGACCTGGGGATCGAAGCCAGGATCCCATGTTCAGCAGTGGCGCTTGCGACCACTAGACCAATAAGGCAGTCAAGTTATATTATCATCGCTTACAAATATCAAATTAGACTTTATTATGGAGATATTATGAGTTGTTTTGGGCGAAACGAGGTGTACAAATGGAATAAGTTCAGCCTATACTCCATTTCATATAACAACAGACAAAAGAGGCCTATGAAGGCACGTCTTTTTGTCATTTCTTCAAGTAGAATTTTAGCTCATGTTGATTGACCGTTAGCGCTCGTTCGCACGAGAGGTAAAAAAGCGATGCGTTAAATCCCGACGTGAGCGCTTTTTAAACGCTCTCGACTTGTGTGTTCGTACGAACGTTTTAAAATCACTCTTTTTTCGATTTTCACCGCGGTAGGACGTGAAATGAATTCCCAGAAATTACTGGTTATAGCATTTTGTGTTAGCATATCATTTTGAGACCCAGTGCATAATATTAGTAAGCACATTGGGTCACCCGCGCGACAGCGCAACGAGTATTCCCAAGGAGGGTTGATGTCAGGCAGGCAGCCGGTCATAAAACAATAAGCCAAAACCTCCAAACATTCCCCCCTTTTTGCCAAAAAATGTAAGCACATTGGGTGCTTACATTTTTATTACATTATACAGACATTATTAAAATAACACACTGTATATTAAAACTATTTATTATTCTTTTATTTTTCCATATTTACTTTTCCAAGAACTTGTGACAGTAATTTTATTTTTTGTATTTTTACTTTGAATAATCTTAATGAACGTGACCGAACGTTATGAGAGCTCACAGCATACCTACTGCTTTCTCCACCGGCGCTTTTTAAACGCTCGTGCGAACACTAGCAAGAAATGCCGTAGTTTCATTCGACTTGACGTCCAACGCCAAGCGCTTAAAATACAACACAGCTCGATAAAAAAGCGCCGCGTTTTAAAAGCGTCGTCGTGTGAATGAATACTACGGCACCCATTGGTTTAATTCCAGCGCTTTTTTAACGAACGTTAAAAAAGCTCTCGTGCGAACGAGGGCTTAAGGTTCATAAAAGCATAATACTGTATTGAATCCTTGCTGAAAGTAAACATGCTGCTTATTCTATTTTAATTATTAAAAAAAAACAAGGGAAAAAATCCAGTCACATATTATAATGGTACAATAGTATCCTTAATTAAATTGGTAAACATACCCACACCATTGTCCACAAATTAAGAAAAAGTTTTTTTTTATAAATTTATCTAAACAAAAGAAAGACTCCAATGTTTATTTTAAACTAGCTGCCCGGACAAACTTTATTCTTTATTGTACACAAGAAAAATTACAGCAATAAAACTACAATTAAGTGAAGTTATGTACAAAGGCGAGCTTAACTCAAAAATGAGTTTTCTACCAGCAAACCTTTGAGTGATAGAGAGAGAATGATTATGTGGTTGAGGGCAAAATCCAGTGTACAATTGTCTTATTTTTTTATACTTATTTATGCTATAAAATATAATATACCTAAATAAATATATAATAAGAAAATATATACATAAATATATATAAACCATATAATAAACCTACATAGATAATATTACATATTAATCATTCAGAAAGGTAATGCTTCCTAATTCTACTCTTGAAAACGTTAAGAGAAGGACTGTCGCGAATTGAGTGTGGGAGAGAGTTCCAAAGACGCACTGCACGAATAGTGAAAGAACCATCATAACGGCTGGAAGTGTGTCGCGGAGTACGGAGCAAAAGAGAAGCAGCCGAGCGACAAGGTTTACCCCTGGGGACAAGATACTCAAAGCGTTCTCGAAGATATATAGGAGAGTTAGAATTATGAAGAATAGAGAAAAGAAGAGATAGAACATGAGTATCTCGACGCTGCCGAATTGGTAACCACTTTAGCCTGGTTCGAAATTCGGACACATGGTCATACTTTCGAAGACCAAAAATAAAACGGATACACAAGTTAAACTTCGTTCTGTCAAAAGTTATTGGCCTGTAGTGGGAAAAGAAAAGTGTTGTTTAGACTATTTTCCACGCAATTTTTGTTTTTTCTCTCCATAAGAACCTGCCTTACGGAATACATAAAAAAAATAGCCGAATTGGTCTAGCCGTTCTCAAGTTTTGCGCTTAGCAACACATTTGGCGATTCATTTTTATTTACATAGATTACATTTCGGAGATTAAATTGTTAAATTTCCACACATTTCCTTGCATAGGTCTTATTTGCCTAATATTATATAAAATAGAGTATAAAGTCCACTATAAATGTCGTACTTCTAATTATAAACAACCAATATAATTTTCAAATCAAAGTGTTAACGAGCTTTGAGACCGTGATCTCCTTAATTAACTTTAAGGTGACAGAAATTTGATGAAGGGTCGACAAGGATCCCAGTTTGTGGACCAAAGTTGGTTTGGTAAGTAATGTAATTGAGGTTGTGGACTCTTCGTCAAAGATATTAAGCGAGAAAAACTAGATTATGAGAAATTAGATCGAAATTAATTAAATCCACTAAAATAAAAAAATAAAAAAACATTTTATCAAAAATAAAACCGACTTCAAAAAAACGAAAAAAGAATAAAATAATTACCGTAATTATATAACAGTTTCAGAAGTCGGTGCCTTCAATTTGGTTCAGCGTGGATATTTTCCAAATCGGTTTATAAATGACGGTGCTGTGAGGTAACAAACATAAAAAAAAAATTAAAAAAAGACAAAATACATCCGAATTGATAACCTCCTTCTTTTTTTGGAAGTCGATTAAAAATGAATTACCAACCGCGCGGATCATACCGTTTGCGAGGTTAAGCTGCGCTTTCTGCGGTCATTCTGTGGATAGATGCCTATTCGTTACACATTGAGACCCCTCCGTGCCCCGGAGAGCACGTTAAACAGTCAGTCCAAGTGTCATACCGACCTACGACAGTCGTTACGGGAAGTCGGAAACCCGAAAGTCTGACAACCGTTCTAACTTTGGATATCGGCATTGCCCTGTAACTTGATTGCGGAGGTCTGATGGCAGTTGCTCCGTGTAAAATACTGGTATGCATCCGCATCTGGTTAGACTAGAAGCTGACCCAACATAGTTGGGAAACGTTAGACAGAACAAATCGAAAGAATTATGCAGTCCCAAAGCCCTCAATTATACTGTTTAGTTTCGCCAGTCCACTTGTATTCAATCTTATGTTGGAATTGCCAACCCTATTCACTAATGAGGCTTCGGTCGCTGGTGCTAGCCCTATTTACTAATGAGGTTCCGAGAATGTCAAGTGTGCTGCAGTGTTTCTAGTATTTGCAAGTTTCAGAGGGGGAGATTAGAGAAAAATTGGTTGGCACATGAAGAAGCTATTAGAAAAAATAGTTAAGGTTCTGTGGGTTTGGAAAGTTAGCGTTTATATGTTCTGCCTAGCCTTTGTTGGGGTCGGCTTCCAGTCTAACCAGATGCGACTGAATATCAGTATTTTTGACGGAGCGACTGCCATTAGACCTCTGCAACCCAGTCACTGCGCAATGCCGTTTTTGACGGAGCGACTGCCATTAGACCTCTGCAACCCAGTCACTGCGCAATGCCGTTTTTGACGGAGCGACTGCCATTAGACCTCTGCAACCCAGTCACTGCGCAATGCCGTTTTTGACGGAGCGACTGCCATTAGACCTCTGCAACCCAGTCACTGCGCAATGCCGTTTTTGACGGAGCGACTGCCATTAGACCTCTGCAACCCAGTCACCGCGCAATGCCGTTTTTGACGGAGCGACTGCCATTAGACCTCTGCAACCCAGTCACTGCGCAATGCCGTTTTTGACGGAGCGACTGCCATTAGACCTCTGCAACCCAGTCACTGCGCAATGCCGTTTTTGACGGAGCGACTGCCATTAGACCTCTGCAACCCAGTCACTGCGCAATGCCGTTTTTGACGGAGCGACTGCCATTAGACCTCTGCAACCCAGTCACTGCGCAATGCCGTTTTTGACGGAGCGACTGCCATTAGACCTCTGCAACCCAGTCACTGCGCAATGCCGTTTTTTTTGTAACAACTTTGCCCCACATTAGGATTTCTCCTGTATCGTAGGTGATTTTACAGACATAAATGTTCACATGCACAAACGCCTAGACCCGGAACAACTATTTGTTGATCCGTGCGGGAATTGAACCTTCGACCCGTAGCGCAGAAGCCAATCGCGATATCCTAAGGTTGGAACGGTATGTGAGCTTTTATATAACAGTCAAAATAACTTAAGTAAGCTAACGTCATTTTCTTCATCTTTAAAGTTTCCCAAGCTTTTCAATTCTTATAAAAGAACTATCTGTGAGCGTATTAGCAAGTGCAGGACTAAGAAACAAAGAAATTCATCTATTCAAAATATGCTGTTAGCACTTTTTGAACGTCAACCACAAAAGGACAGCACACATATTCATATACGTGTTAAAGCGGGTAATGTTGGGAACACACTGTCACACGAATATTCGTGGCGTGGTCACGAACATTCGTCAAATCCCACCAATGTGGCCCCAACAGCGAAACGCGATGTGACGAATTGCTTGTCTAGACGAGTCGCGATAACGCGAACTTTCGTCGAATCCCGCCAATGTGACCCTAATATTAGGAGCGGCGTGATAAATTCTCCAGTAACTATACTAGACCAACCTCAGTTTGCACATTTTTACGGGAAAATTAAAATTACGTATTCGTGTAAAGGTATCATTCGGATCTCGGCGACTGCAACCGCGACCAGAAACCGGCGACCGTGTCTCACGACCCACTGTTTAGTATGGAGTTATATGAAGCACTGACCGCCGCAAGCGACAACGTCGTGTTACCCCTCCTTTACACCTAAAAACCAGTTGTAAACACAGTTTGTGTGAAGGTCTTTTCAAAAGAAATTACTTGGTCTTAACGCTTAATGATCATGTGTAAAATATTTCAAACACATGTTTGAACTATTTTACAGATGATAATTACGTGTTAAGACCAAGTAATTTCTTTTAAAAAGACCTTTACACAAATTATGTTTACAACTTGTTTTTAGGTGTAAAAGAGGGGTTAAACAGTGAGCCTTTGGCCAGACTGCAAACGCGGGCGCGGGGCGGGCGCGGTGCGGCAAGTTTAAACAGAAGATCTTCATTTGAGTATCCATAGTGGGCACGCGGGCGCGGGAAGCGGCGCGTGCTACTTGGCACGGGGAGCGCGCGGGTAGCTCACGCCATAGGTCGTTCATACCGCTCCTTATATTCAATATACTCTATGCCAAACACTGAGTCGCGCGAGCCGGTCGCGGCCTCAGGTCACCTTGGTCGGTCGCGGTCGCCAGGATCTAATGCTACCTTAAGTAATGTGTCTTATGATATCTACCACAACAATAATAATCATAACAGTTCCAAAACAAAACTCATAATTTAAATGAAATTCGATTAAATTATTTTGAGGGACCATCGGGCCGCAACTCGGAACTCTGTAAGTATTTTGACGAGACCTCCCCGAAATTGCCTACGAATCGAATAGGGTGAGGGGGGATATTTAAAGATATTCGTGACGCAATACCGATCCCTTACTACCGGTATATTTACGTTTTAATGTACTTGAAATCTCTGAAGGAATACGTAAAGGTGTGTAACACTATTTTTGACCGGTCTTGATTAGATAGGGGGTGATTTATACAATCTGTATACCCTAAACCCGAAAAGGGGCCATTCTACTTATCATTATGAACAACTTTTACAAAGGGACTAACCATGAAATCGCGAAAATAAAACTGCTGTTCCATACATTTTGTCGAGGTATGTGAACATAAATGTATGAACCAGCAGATTTCCTTTTCGTCATTTCTGGGTTGGTACCATAGTAAAAGTTGTTCATAATGAATGTAGAATGTAGAATGGCCCCTTTTCGGGTTTAGGGTATACAAAAAATAAGGTTGTATAACTACTCATGTTTCAGCTGCACAGTTACATGGCATTGTATTAATCTTTTAACCGCTTGAGTCGCATTTATGCGACAAATAATTCCGTGCCCCTACCGCGCGTGTCGTATTTCTGCGTCAGAGAACATGCATGGTTTTTTTGTTTTATTTTCGTCCTATGAACTGCGTGGTACAACTAAAACGATTATTCATTATAGATATGATTTACAACAATCACTTAATTTTTTTTCATAGCTCTAAGTATTGAAAAAGCTGAATATATTTATTGTAGGTATTATTTTATTGATTCGTAGTTGCGCGCTAGGGGCAAGGCAATTGATATGTAGCCACGCGCTTAAAAAGTAAAAAAAAAAACCAACGTTACCGAGTACCTGGTACAAGATTACCTAGGAATCATTATTTCACTTGACTATGTTTTTTGTAAGTGAAGACGTCAAATAACTGCGTATAACTTTAAATCTACAATATTAAAAACAATAGCAGTTGTAGCAGTCAAAAACAGTACTTATAAATACTACGTTTATCAAGCCATTCGACTAAAGGACGATTTCCACCAAACGGCTCGATTGCATCGAATCGGAACGGATTTTACAATCTTTAAACGATATTAAATCATGTACACAGTATTTAAAGTCACAGTAGCTTGACCGCGGGCGTCTTCCGCAACACGCGATCGTAGCCGAAAGTATGCTTTGACGCGCGATCGGCTCCGTTCGCCTGTCATCGTATCCGATCGGATCCTTTCGGCTGTCGACACGGTAGGAATAAATCTATCTGACTAGGCGCAGAAACGGATACGTTCGCAAGCGACGGTACGGAGCTGATCGTATGTGTCGACATCCTGCCGGACGCGATCGGCTGTCGCCGCGCCCGTTCGTATCCTTTCCGATCCGATGCGATGCGAGCCGTTTGGTGGAAATCATCCTTAACAGTTGGCATCAAAGCGACCATATGAGGCTGTTTGGCATTACGGTCTTAATGACAATGGCGCACTGCCAACAGTACAGTGAAAATTATGTTGTGTGGTTTAATGAAAATGTTCATTGTGTTAGTAAATACAATGTATATACCCACTGTCTTACTAATAATCGCTGTGTAAAGTTAAAACGGTGTAACCATACATTTTTTAACCGACTTCCAAAAAGGAGGAGGTTCTCAATTCGACTGTATGTTTTTTTTTTTTGGATGTTTGTTCCGCGATATATTTGCTAATTGTGAACCGATTTTAATGATTCTTTTTTTGTTTGAAAGAGTATTCTTTCGGAGTGGTCCCATTTAAATTTGGTGAAGATCTGATGAAGAACTTCGGAGATAGACCATTTCAAGTCGGTTTTATTTTTGTTAAAAAGTGATTATTTGATTTGATGTATAAGCATGTTATGAAGTTACACAACGATTTGGTAAGGGGAATCATATTAAAAAGTTGTTATTTTTAAGCTTTATAGTAAAATACACATAACATCACGCCTGTATTCCCCGAAGGGTTGGGCAGAAGTGTATAGTAACACCCTCATTTCGCCGTTATGTTTATGTCCCATGTAATAGGGGCGATCCTATCGTCAAAATCCAAACCCCGGGCTGCTACTGAAGAATTCCACACAGAAAAATCCACAACACTTTGCCCGACCTGGGGAGCGAACCCAGGACCTCATGATCAGCAGTCGCGTTTGCCACCACTAGACAAACGAGCCTACCTATATGCCTACCGTCTTACTAACAATCGCTGCGTATAGTTATAACGCTGTTTTTCACGTTATTGTAACCATACGTTTGATTTATACGCTTATTATAACTTTACACAACGAATGTTGGTAAAAGGGATAATATAAAAACGTTGTTTTTTTAAGCTTTATACCTAGTAAAATCTGCCTGCCTAGCTCTTTCCCAACTATGTTGGGGACAGCTTCCAGTCCTACCAGATGCGGCTGAATACCAGTATTTTACACGGAGCGACTGCCATCAGACCTCCGCAACCCAGTTACTGGGCAATGCCGATAACCTAACGTTAGACCAGTTGTCAGACTTTCGGGCTTCTGACTTCCCGTAACGACTGTCATAGGTATTCATATGACACCCGGGACCGACTGTTTAACGTACTCTCCGAGGCAAGCGGTCTCGATGTGTAAGGAACGCATGCGCACAGGCTTAATAAGACATACATGTTATGAGTTATGAAACACACTTAAATACATTAAAGTATTCAATATGCTTTGATGTAAGTGCCTCAGTAATATTTTGACTTTGAAAGTCATATTCCTGTTTAAGTATTTCCTTAATTAAATTTCCATAACTTATATTAATATTAATGCTGACACAACATGTTTATCATCCGCTCCAAGCTCTCAGATGCAAATTACGAGATCATTCCTCAAGTTCAGTGGTACGGGCGCTCCTTTATTTGAATTGACATCTGGATTTAGATTATCAGAAAGTTTTTATTAAACTTGGTTTAAGTTTGATTTATAGCTTTACACGAGACTTTTGCTTTTTCATTTCCGACTAATTTAGTAAGAAGTCGAAGATTTATTACCATACTACCGTAGGAAATGTTTTTTTTTATAATTAAAGTATAAGTAATTAGATTATGTAATTATAACATCATAATTAAGTACGGCCAAGTTGGTCTAGTGGTGGTCAGAGCGACTGCTGATCGTGAGGTCTTGGCTTCGATCCCCAGGTCGGGCTAAGTGTTGATGGCAATAGGCTCGCCCCTTATTACATGGGACTTAAGCATAACAGCGAAATGAGGGTGTTGCCTCTGCCCAAACCTTCAGGGAATATAGGTGTTTAGTAATTAAAGAAGCTGTCTAACAAACAACACTTCTACCTAACCTCTAATACCTTAAGCATGATGATGATATGTAAATATGTACGCACGTTAGTCATCCAATTGTACTTACGTCATCCACAGCTAATCAATTGGAAATTTTGACGTGAAACGCAATTGCATGAGAGTCAATATTGATTCTCGTTAGAACAACAGAGCAACACTGCCGTCCGATTTCTAAAAGATCCTAAGTAAGTTAACATAATTTTGAGTAATGAGCAAAAATGCGTATTTTTTTTTAGTGTTTTTGAAGCCGTACACGTGTTGTTGTTCTACCAAAATATTGGGCTACTTTTAAGCTAACATTGCATAATTTTATATAAGTTACACGACAATAATTGTTTTTAAAATTTCTGTTTTTGTTTTTTTGTCATGCTTTTCTGTACTGAAATGTGACCATCTACAATATTTAAACACGTGTATCTCGTAACTGACAGGGGATAGAAAAATATGAACCGGACTGATAGATAGAGAAAAAGTTGCACTTTTACGTAGTATATAAAACTCAAATTTGACAAATTGCCACTTAACGGTCTTTTAGAAATCGGACGGCAGAACAACCAACCGACAGGTGATCAAATAGTGTTTATCGCGGCTTATAACGAGTGTGTTTAATTGGGAAATGGTTTAACTGTGGCAATGTTAACTGCTTTGTTGGTCTAGTGGTGGCAAGCGTGACTGCTGACCGTGAGGTCCTGGTTTCGATCCCCAGGTCGGGCAAAGTGTTATTGGGTATTTCCGTGTGGAATTCCTCAGTAGCAGCTCGGCGTTTGGATTTGTGTCCGGTTGATGGTAATAGGCTCGCCCCCTATTCTTCTTTTTCTTCCTGCCTTTACCCACACTAGGTGGGGTCTGTATAACATGTATTTCATAAATCCATGTTGTTAGAGGTTTTGGCTTATTGTTTTATGACCGGCCGCCTGCCAGATATCAACCCTCCTTGGGAATACTCGTTGTGCTCGCCCCCTATTACATGGGATTTAAAACATAACGGCGAAATGAGGGTGTTACTATACACCTCTGCCCAACCCTTCGGGGAATACAGGCGTGATGTTATGTTAATCCAAATTTAGTTGGGAAGAAAATTTAGAATGTTTTTAATGCTTATAAGTGATATGCAAGTTGGAAACTATGATGGATACATTTACTGTTATATTAGCAGTGATAGCCTAGTGGTGTGACCGCCGAAATGCGAAGTCATAGGTCTCGAGTTCAAACCCAAGGCACGCGACTCTGACTTTTCGGATTCATATAATGTATTGTATAATTGTCACTTGCTTAAAAATGGTGAAGGAAAACATCGTGAGGAATGCCTGAGAGTCATTTCTCGACGGCATGTGAAGCCAAGTCAGAGGCCCACGGGCGGCATCAACTCTGACACCAGGTTAGTCACTAACCACTCGAAAAGAATAAGACTGTCATATTTGGAGAATTCGGCTGCTCTAAGCAAAAAGAAAGTAAACGACTTTACTGTGAAATTGAAATATATGCCTTATTGAATTATGAAGTTACTTTCATTTTACGTCGTCAATAAATTGCCGCTTCCTTTCTTTTTGATTAGAGCAGCCGAGATTGTCGTTACTATACCTATATTTGTGACGGCCTGTATGAACTACCTCATTTTGACCTGATCGCGTTTGACTTTTATTGCACTAGATGATAAGCGCAGACAGCTGTATGAAGATATAACATGAGCTTGAAGAGGAACGAGATATGGTGTTCCTTCAACGAAAAGGGTCGAACCAGGCGGGTTTTATGCCTGGCGGGCTCCTGCCTAACGATAGTCTTTTTCTATTCGACTGCTTGTAGATTGTCTCGCGGACCGTTTCTACGTAACCGGGCATAACCCAACGGTTGATGTTGGGAAGTTGTATATACCATATATCTGCGTGTCAAATGTTGATATCGCGATGCAGGATTTGTGACGTCATTTTTGAGAGATGTCATTATTGTCGCTTTAGTCTGCTAGACCAGCGTTTCCCATTATTCGGGTCGCGACCCGGTACCGGGCCATCAAAATAAAATACCGGGTCGCAACATTCCCGCCTTTTTTGTTGTCAACTCGTTAATTGATCTGTCAACTAACATAGCACTCAAGAATAATTATATTTGACAGAAGACCATTGATAGATTTTTGGTTATCTTGTCGTCAAGAATACACAAAATTAGCTCATCAAGCAATAACTTTTTTAATGCCTTTTGTCACAACTTATAAATGTGAAGATGGGTTTGCAACACTACTTTACCTTAAAAATAAATATAGAAACCGACTTGAAATGGAACCAGACCTTAGGATAAAACTTTCGTCATTTTCCGCGAACTTGGATTCTTTAGGTAGTATAAAATAAGCAGCAGCTCCATACTTCGCACTAACATTTAGTGACTAAATAGGCGATACCAAAGTAGTAGTAATACAACCTTTTTAGTATTAATAAATGTGTATTATTTTACCTAATGGAACCAGCTTGGGTTTAAAAGTATTAAGTGGGTCATGAAGGGGCAGTCTGAAAATTACCGGGCCATGGCAGAACAATGTTTGGGAAACAATATGCTAGACAATCGTCGTACTGCGTAGTTCTCATGTAGTGTGATAGATGCCGCCACAAGGTTTTAATTTTTTCATCCACTTAACTGATATTACTAAAACAAAACTCTACGTTTAAAAAAACGACTTCAAAAACTAAAAAGCATAAAATAATTTAATAAAGATTTCATTTAATACACCTCTTATGCAAACCTTATACCTTTACAGTTTCAGAAGCCGGTGCCTTCAATTTGGTTCAGCATGGATTAGCACCGACTTCTGAAACTGTAAAGGTATAAGGTTTGCATAAGAGGTGTATTAAATTAAATCTTTATTAAATTATTTTATACTTTTTAGTTTTTGAAGTCGGTTTTTTTAAATGTAGTTTTTTTATTTTTTACTTTTTAGTGTCTGTAATAGGTTGTTCTGTAAACTACAGTAGGATTTTTCTAGATTACATCAGGTAGAATAATTACATCATCCACGTAAACTAAAATGTTCATAAAAAAATAAAAATGTTCATAAAATGAAAACTACTAGGCCAAACTATGTTAAATTTTTATGAAACCAAATGGCAACTATTCCGCATCAAACTAAAGAAGAATCACGAAAATCGGATCATACATCTCAGCGTAATCGGTGTACATACATAAAAAAAAATACCAATCGAAAATAGAACCTCCTCCTTTTTGAAGTCGCTTAAAAAGAGCGCGTCCTAACTCTATGTTACACTCAAATATTTGATCATAATAGCATGAGGTTAAATTCTGTTTAATTCATTTTCATGGTTCACAGTGTAATGTTAATTAAATTATTCGTATTTTAAACATGTCTCACGTAAATAATTACTTATTTAATTGTTAACCGCATCGGAAGTGATATATTTGTTACGTTACCACATGCAATATGCTTGATTCTAGCAATATATGTTAAGTAAGTACGAGATATAATTATAGTTTTTAAAGAAACCGATGTCCCTCAAGTCAGGCAGACTGCAGTGGCAACGTTCTGCCAAGCCTTTTCTCAACTTTGTTGGGGTCTGCTTCCAGTCTAACCAGATGCGACTGAATACCAGTATTGTACACGGAGCGACTGCCATCAGACCACCGCAACCCAGTCAAAGGGCAATGCAGTAGCAATATATTCTTATAATCAGGTGGGACTCGTGGTTACGGCCGGTTATAAAACAATAGGTAAGCCAAAACCCCTAACAACATGGATTTTATAAATACATGCTGTGTCGACCCCACTTAGAGTGGGATAAGGGCAGGAAGAAGAAGAAGGTGGGACTCGTGGCCAATTAACAAATGCGTGGAATTTGCAAGCTTAAGCTGCATTTGTCGCGGTCAGTCCGTGGATAGGTGACCGTTCGTTACACATTGAGACCCCTACGTGCCACGGAGAGCACGTTAAACCGTTGGTCCCGGGTAACATACGAATACCTATGAAAGTCGTTACGGGTAGTCAGAAGGCCGGAAGTCTGACCACCGCCTAACCCTAGGGTGTAGGCATTGACTAAAAACTGGGTTGCGGAAGTCTGATGGCAGTCGCTTTATGTAAAATACTGGTATTCAGCCGCATCTGGTTAGACTGGAAGCTGACCCCAATATAGTTGGGAAAATGTTAAACAGAACGAAACAGGTGGATATAGACACGCGGCAGCGTGTCAAGCCAAGTTCAAAGAAAAAGGAACTGGCGACGCCGCGGCCGTGTGTTATATTACACGAACCATTTGAAGCCACTTTTGAGCCCTCAATAACTCAAAATCTATTCAACATAAACACATGAAATTTGGTTTATTTATTAAAACCCCTGAGAGTAACTATAATCCCAAATTTCATAAATACAGCTCAAACGGTTATTGAGATATTAACGTCTAAAAATCGGCATTTTTAACACTGACTGACATATAGATCAAAAACCTAACCCACTTCCAGATGACCTAGAAAGTTGAAATTAGGTGTCCAGCTGGGTAATTGTGTGTATACAAAGGAAAAAGTCCGAAAACAGTGAGTTGTTACGACTTGAAATATTTTTCAAAAATGGATTTTTATTACCTACCGCCTTGCGAAATTATAATAGCAACAATCTTTTTCTTTCGTAGGAGAATGGGTTCCATAATTCCACGATGAAAGGTCGCTTTTATTGTTTTGTATACCAGATTATTTGATTCAAGTGGGAAATAAAAATATACTTAACAGGCAAATGATAAAAAAAATAAAGGGGGACTTTGTATTTCTAACGTTCAAGAATATGTAGAAAATAGCACAAAAAAGAAAACTATACAACATAAACGTTTTACAGATTAATTTTGAATGATGAATAATAATAATTTCTTTACAAAAAGTAATGATATCCCATCAAAAACATAAATGTGAAAATGGGAGCCAAGTTCAATAATAAGAATATGCGTGGTTGTCGACTTCGCCAACAAAAGAATTGAGATCTAAATGGGTGCCAAGTTCTGTAGATAATCCTGAAATTTATTTACACAAAGCAGATACTTAGGATAAATTGAAGCTCAAGATTTGACTTGGCTAGTTTTCACATACAAGTTATCTTATATTTGGCTAATAAACATATCTTCCTTATGTTATAACATAAAATAGCATATACGCAAGTTACTGTTTTTATATTGTAAGGTCAACATAATTATCTTACTCTTCTAAAAAATCGGTTTGCTGGTAAAAACTAGCCAAGTCAAACTTGAGCTTCAGTTTATCCTAAGTTATCTGCTTTGTGTAAATATATTTCAGGATTATCTACAGAACTTGGCACCCATTTAGATCTCAATTCTTTTGTTGGCGAAGTCGACAACCACGCATATTCTTATTATTGCATTTGGCTCCCATATTCACATTTATGTTTTTGATGGGATTATATTTAGTTCATAATGTGTTCAATCTTGACTAAACATGGGATTCATTATTTTAATCTATACTAATATTATAAAGCTGAAGAGTTTGTTTGTTTGTTTGTTAAAATGCGCTAATCTCTGGAGCTATGGTTGGAATTGAAAAAAAAAAATTGTGTTGGATAGTCCATTTATCGAGGAAGGTTATAGGCTATATAACATTACGCTACGGCCAATAGGAGCGGAGCATGAATGAAAACTGTTGCAAAAACGGGAAAAATGTCCACCCGTGCGAAGCCGGGACGGGCCGCTAGTAAGTAAATAAGAAGATGATATTAGCCTATATGTAACTAGAGCCATCCAGGAAAATGTAAATCACGTAGTTACATGAATGTATAATAAAATCAATCTATTTATACATATGTGACGTAAGTCTCAGCGAGTATGTAGGGCAGGCACTCCCGCGGGACACCGCAATATCTACTCACATGAGTACCTGCGATCCCCGCTGACAATATTCAAATTTCACTCCAACGAGATGCGCAAATTGGCGCGTAACATATTTTTCCTATATTCCCACGCTGGCGTATGAATATATCAAGATATTGACAAAGATATTGGAAAATAAAAATTTCTTAATAAATATGTGATACATAAGCGAGTTTAGGCGATTCGCACACTGCACCGCATCACGCAGCGTAGCGCGGGAGTAGGTGTTCTTACGTTGTTTGCAAGTATATGTGTTTGTATAGAAAACACGCGTAGTGGAACATACAGAAAACGCATTCATGCGCAGTGTTGTGGCTCCGTCGCCACGCACCTTGCAACGTAGCGCGGGGCAGTGTGTGTCTGTCAAAATGTTGTACTGACTCCTAAAATATCTCTTGATTTATAACATAACCTCACGCCTTGTTCACCCCGAAGGGTTCGGCAGAGGTGTTTTTTACTGCACCCTCGTTCCGCCATTTATGTTTAAGTCCCATGTAATAGGGTTGCCATTAACCGGGCACAAATCCAAACTCCGGGCTGCTACTGATAAATTTTTAATGAAAAAATCTAATAACACTTTGCTCGACCTAGGGTTTGAAACCAGGACCCCATGCTCAGCAATTGCGCTTGCGACCACTAGACCAACAAGGCAGTCAACTCGCGATTTATGTATCGCATTTTTTCTTTTATATTTAAAGAAATACCCGACAAAGTTTATTATATAAAGGTAACGTAACTTTGTATTTTGGTTCGCTGGGCTTAACATTATTTCCGTAGATTACCACTGTAGACGTGTAGCTTTGTTATTATATTCTGAAATATTTTTTATTCGAAAGAAAAGATAAAAGAAGAAAAGATATAATGAATTAGCGACCCGCCTCGGCTTCGCACGGGTGCAATGTAGATACTAATGTGGGGCATATAAACCTTCCTCTTGAATCACTTTATCTATTGCTGAAAACTGCATTAAAATCCGTTGCGTAGTTTATAGGATCTAAGCGTACATACAGCGGGACCGACTTTGTTTTATACTATGTAAAGATAAGGGACATATGTTTATTTTTCTCATTATTAGAGGACACCACGCATATGTCGAGACCTTTTTGAGGCGCATTTAAATCCATATTGTTGTGTGTCATATACACAGAGGTCGCATTATACGAGTGGTTTTTTTTAGTGTCCCCAACCAGCTGATGATTATCTATGGCTGCAACAGAGTACATTGTGCGTCAAATAACTAGAACCAAGATGGTGTCAACTGCCAAACTTGAGGGGTTTACTAATAGCCACTGAAGAGTTCCACTATCCACCTCCTAGCTCCATCATCAGACCTTAAATACCAAGTGCAATCTATTGGACTCATCATTGGATTATGGTCTAATAACTGGAAGTACATGCTTACTTTTGACGACACGTTTGGTGCAGTGGCTGAGCGATTGACTTCTGCGCTACAGGCCGTGGGCTCGATTCCCGCACGGAACAAATATTTGTATGGCCTACAGATAGTTGTTCCGGGTCTGTAAACGCATCCACGATACAGGAGAAATCCTAGTAAGTTTTTTATAATAAACTTTGTGCCTCTGCCAACAGCCAAAGGGAGATATGCTTATTATAGTGTAACTTTCGCGACGCTAGGTCGTGGTGGAGTAATAAAGAAAATAGTGGACTGTTTATAATGATTGTATTGATAATAATATAAAATGAATTAAAAACGCGTAGAAAACGGTTAATCGGTCAAACAAGGTTAAAATGCTAATATGCGCGAGTGCAGCTGTGCCTAGTCGGGTGCAACAGCTGTCTGCCGGTGTGAGGGCGCGCGCGGCTGACCCCGGAGCTGATGATGTGCCGCTCGCCCCGCCTACCTTCGTCTTCATGGTGCTGTTGAGTGTGGTGACACAACAGTAAGACTATTGTAAAGGAGGACAGTATAACATAGATACAATGAAAGCCTGACTTAAGGAACTGGGTATTTAAAAGGCTGTAATCTGAGCAACAGCGCAACAACACAAAGGACGCGTGCGTTCAGAAGTTTGAAACTTTCGAATAGCGTTGAATTTCGAAGACAACAATGAAGTAAGTTACTTGGTATGCATAAGTTAAGTTATGGAAGAGCGGAGTCTCCTAATACAGGCACCGTTAGCTTAAAAGGAGGCTCCTATCACCAACTAATGTGAATAAACCGATGAAGCAAAATAAAGTATTTTGTAAATAAAATTTTATATCGTTGGGTCTTTCGAAGAGATACCTCTCAGACACATTTCACTTTCAACTATGCAACTAGGTAGGTACTTGTTATTTATTGGCCTATGGTAATCGATAGTCCAAATATAATGGGGTACAAAGAGGTTGGTATTGTAACATCATAACATCACGCCTGTATTCCCCGAAGGGAAGGGCAGAGGTGTACAGTAACACTTTCATTTCGCCGATATGATCCCATGTAATAGGGGGCAAGCCTATTGCCATCAACCGGACATAAACCTAAACCCTGGGCTGCTACTGAGGAATTCCACATGGAAAACCCAATAACACGTTGCGCGACCTGGGAATCGAACCTAAGACCAAGATCAGCAGTCACGCTAGCCACCACTAGACCAACGAGATAGTCAGTGAGTGGGTATTGGTTTACAATAAAGACCGACCGAGTCTGTACGGTATTCAGTAACTAATGGTGAGATTGACCCAAAACCACGAGGGAGTCGGACATCCCGTAAATGGTTGATGGCACAGTACCTAAGCATATAGCAGTGATAGCGTAGTGGTGTGACCGTCGGACTGCAAAGTCATAGGTCTCAAGTTCGAACCCAAGGCACGCACCTCTGACTTTTCGGATTCATGTGCATATTGTATAATTATCACTTGCTTAAAAACGGTGAAGGAAAACATCATGAGGAAACCGGCATGCCTGAGAGATATTTCTCGACGGCACGTGAACCTAAGTCAGAGGCCCATGGGCGGCATAAACCTGACACCAGGTTAGTCACTAACCACACGAAAAGAAGAAGAAGAAGAAGACCTATGCCTTTTACAGGAAATGCCACTTAAGAACTAGGGAATATTAGTTATTATTAGTTTTAAAAAGTCAGTGAAGGAGCATTACTTGTCGCTCTAATTTGCTATTTATTTTATTCCTCTCCTCCGTTCTTATATATATATTTATTAGTTTATTATTATATTATTTATGTTTTATTTTCATATTTATTTAATTATTTTGCCATGTATTTTATATTATTAAATTTAAGTAATATTATGTAGGTACGTAATGTACTTGTACACCTAGATTGCTCGTTTTTCTCTTTCCATTCTTCCAGTCCATCCAAAGTTTGTCTGGAAGAGATCGCCTTGCGCGATAAGACCGCCATATTTTTCTTGTTGTGTTAACCTGGTGTATATACAATAAAGAGTATATAAATAAATAAGTAATATTGGTAGGATGCCTATTTCTTTCCTTTCTGATAATGCAATTGGTCTCCCAAGTAAACTGGAGAGCATTGCAATTCACAATGCAACAGCAATATATATTGGTTTACGTGGCTTTTATATAACCCGACGCACGTCTTCAGTTTGTATCGCTCGAAGCTTTGTTGACTTTGACAGAGTAAACAAAACAGCTATGGTACACCGCTTGGGTTATTTTTGCTCTATGTTTTTTCTCTAACTGGAGAATATTATTAGTCATAATAAAACTGTTTCTTTTCTTTACACAAGCGGTTCCTTGAGTAAATATGTCGGTTTGTAATTTTTTGGAAACTAAAATAACTTGGTATTTTAAAATGTATGCTCACTAAATACGAATGTGGATGGATTTACAAATAGAGGTAGACCAAAGAAAAGGTGAATTGTGTGAACGATGATATGGGTAAGAAAGGAGTGAGTACTGAGATGACGGCTGATAGAGGAGAATGGAAGAGGAATACGTGTTGTGCCGACCCCACCTAGTAAAGAATAAGGGCAGGGAGATGATGGTGATGACTTATCTTTTCTATTATTTATCGATCACTATTACGGTAAAAAGTTTCTCGATCATCAAGGTCACACGACGGTCTCACTTCAGGGTAAGTAGTGTGAGACATTGGTGTACACATCGGAAGTTATGGCTTGGGGTATTTGGTATTTTTATTTTCTTATACATTTATTCCACTCATGCACACTCATATTAAACACAAGAAAGAGGACATACTACTGGTGCTCACACTTTTACAAAACATTTTTTTGCTTCAGATTATTTTAGATCAACAAATTGTATTATTTTTGTAAAATACTTACGTATACTAAAACCCATCATTTTCATATTTCATATTGTAAAATCATTCGAGGGGATTGGCAATGATAGCCGAAATACAGACATTGCCTATTTCGGCAAAGGAAATCAGTTACATGTTATTAAAAAAAAATTGCCAAGCTGTTATTTGTTACATAGTACTAAGTTATGTAACGTAGTAAAGTAATCATAAAATAATCTATGATTGAAATAAATAAACAAATATCTTTTAACTTGAATTGTTTACCATACATTACGTTTAAACATCTTGTTGCAGAACTGATTACGGAACCCTAAACTGTGCGTGGTCCGACAAGTATTTGGCCGATTTTTAAACGGTTTAAATTAGCTTTACTTCGTATATTTGTTCGTTTATTTAATTCAAATCTTGCGACAGATTGTTCAACTAAACTACTTAACCGATTATAGTAATTTCAACCTGCAATTCTCAAACCCTGATGCTGCAGGGGTACTGCAAGATAAAACAGTTTAACTTAAAAGTTTTTTTAAGAGATCAATTTTAAATATAGATATAATAAACGACATTAAAATCTCACACTGCTTTAATGTTAGAACTATAACAGTGTAACCTTTAACTGAGCGGTTTTATGCAACTTTTCTTATCTCCGACGACCCGGCGTTGCATGAAATTAACCGACGGGCATTGCGAGAATTCTTGCTGCCTCTCAACTATTTGCTTGAAAACATGAAATATTGCAGAAGACCCACTCCTAACAAAGCGCGAATTGACGCACAGAGTGGTACAATAGTTAACATAACATAACATCACGCCTGTATTCCCCGAAGGGTAGGGCAGAGGTGTATAGTAACACCCTCATTCCGCCGTTATGTTTAAGTCCCATGCATGTAATAGGGGGCGAGCCTATTGCCATCAACTGTGCACAAATCCAAAACCCGGGCTGCTACTAAGGAATTCCACACGGCCAAAACCCAATAACACACTTTTCCTGACCTGGGGATTGAACCCACGACCTCATGATCAGCAGTCGCGCTTGCCACCACTAGACGACCGAGGCAGTGATACAATAGTTGTTTCGGTAAATATGACGTCTGTAGAGAATAAACCAACCGCTTTCTTAGCCTAGGCATATACAGAGGCGCAGTGACAGTTTGACCCCCAAATATGACCTTAAATGTAGAGACAGCTGACCATAGCTGAGGATAGATAGAATTCAGCTAATTTTTATGAAATTTTTGAACAGCTATTTCTATTACACTGATGACTTTTGGGGAAAGTTGTAGAACAAATGTTATCCATTATTATGGGTACTTTAACACCCTTTCGGCTTAGTACCCCCTTTCCGACTAACCTTGTATAACATACTGTGGTTGTAAATATATTAATACGATCGTTAATTGCAGCGCCTACGATGCCCATATTAAACAGTAGATATTTACGATACTGAAAAATGGTTAATTAACAACCGCTCCGACCATATGATTTGCGAGGTTAAGCAGCGATGGCTGCGGTCAGTCTGTGGATGGGTGACCGTTGGGAAGACATCGAGTCCCTCCGTGCCTCTGAGAGCACGTTAAACCATCGGTCCCGGGTGTCATAAGAATACCTATGGCAGTCGTTACGGGTAGTCAGAAGCCCGAACGTCTGACAACCGGTCTAACCTTAGGATATCTGCATTGCAGTAACTGGGTTGCGGAGGTCTGATGGTAGTCGCACCGTGTAAAATACTTGTATTTAGCCGCACCTGGTTAGACTGGAAGCTGACCCCAACTTAGTTGGGAAAAGCCTAGTTTACGATGATGACGATGACGATAGAACAGAACGATCTAATAAATTGAAAAATGTGTGTGCATTGGCTATAATTTTGCTTCGTTCGATGTCTATGGCTTATTGTGCGTTCACACAGCGGATCCGTTTTAATGGATCCGTCCGTACTGAGTGTGTTGTTTACATCTGTACCGACGGATCAGTTAACAAATGGCAGCTGCGTCGTATCTGGCAGGCAGGACACGATAAAAATAACTGATCCAGTATTTCTTACTGGATTCGGAATACTGTCGTATGTGTGAACTCGCTAAATAATTAAATAAAACTCGTTAAATCATTTTGCATGCCGTAAGGCAAAATGTATCCGGGACGATCATCAAAACAACCATCATATCTGTATACCTACATTATTGGCAAATAAATTATTTCTATTTCTATTTCGCTTATACAACTACAGGCGCCATCACCAAAATAAAAACGGATCGGCTAAAACGGGTCCTGTAAACAGTTTCTGTGTGAACTAGCTGTAAGGTGGACCTTCTTGGCGTATCTTCTTGTGTAAAAAGGTAGCGCATACCTGCCTCGATTATTTAATTTCTAGTAAGAGCAGCTAATAGCTCGCATAACTCTGTTGTACAAATTAATCAAATTACGTTACTTTGTAGAGGGCGGTAGTCGCTGTATTAGCTTACTTATTTACAATAAGATTTATGTGGATTTGTATTGAATAGAATGTAGTAGGTAATGTAATGTTGTTTTCTATAGAAATGCTTTGTCTGAAACATTTATTTTTATTTGTACATCTCGCCTATATTCCCCAAAGGGTTGCGCAGAGGTGTATAGTAACACCCTCATTTCGCCGTTATGTTTAATTCCCATGTAATATGGGGCTCGCCTATTGCCATCAACTGGGCACAAATCCAAACTCCGGGCTGCTACCGAGGAATTCCATACGGAAAAACCCAATAACACTTTGCCCGACCTGGAGATCGAACCCAGGACGTCACGATCACGAGCAGTCGCGTTTGCCACCACTAAACTAACGAGGCAGTTATTTGTATTAAGCAGTTTGTAATTCTGCTGGCGTAAAAACTTTTTAACATAATATAATCAGTCTATTACCGTCCCACTGTTGGGCACGAGCCTCTTCTCGGAATAAGAAGGGTTTAGGCCTTAGTCCACCATGGTAGCCTGGTGCGGGTTGGCGGACTACACACACCATCAAGAACTTTATGGAGCCCTCTCAGGTGTGCAGGTTTCCTCACTTTGTTTTCCTTCACCGTTAACGCAAGTGATAATCAAATTATGATCCGCACATGAATTCGAAAAGTCAGAGGTGCAGGACGGGCCTGAACTCAGACCCTTCTTCATGGAAGGCAAGCGTTCAACCGCTCGGCTATCACTGCGTAAATAATTATAATTTTTGCGTGAATTATTTTTTTAATTAATTTATACACTGGCCCATAAAAATGCCATTTGTTTAATTTCTGACGTCTATGAGCTATTACACCATTGTGAACTAGTGCCATTAAATAATTATAACGTTAGCACCTATAAACTATAGTTAGAGTGGGCGCAAGACAAGTCTGCGCGCGGCCAAAATCGGAACTAATCATAGTCCACCACAATGTTGCCGTTTTATTAACTTTCTCACTAGATCTACCTGATTTTAGGAATAAAAGAAAATATAATAATAAAGATTATAGTAGTCCTCATAAGACGATAATAATAATAATGCATTCTTATTCATTCACGGCACATTTATAAGCTTAGTTCTTTTCCTTTGCAAATTATGTAAAAATAGTAATTAGTTTAATTGGTAGGTAGTAAATTTTAACGTACATAACTTAGTTGAATTAAAATATAATAAAGCGCAAAAGAGGGCTGCCCAATTTTAATGCTCACGAATATATTACTTTTCCTTAAAAAGCAGTACTTTATGGGCGCTTTCAATTTAGACGTTTCGCAATACGACAAACGCACCTTTTCGGCACCGCAACGGTCCGACACGAAACGTCTAAATTGAAAGCGCCCTATATTTTGACGATCATGGCAACATTTAACACGCCCTCCGTCGCGCGCAGAGTTATCTTGCGCGCACTCCAAAACTAACCTGTCTCAGTTCAGTAGCGAGGTCAATCACAAGTAGGTTTTGTTCTTTTTCGAAGTCCATCGATACTTTTATCTCATTGGGACCTGAAATTAAACTTAGTTGTGTACATTCAAATCAATTAACGTTATTGAATGGTAATTACAGGTTATATCTAATCTTTATATTACAAATGCGAAATTAAATCTGTCTGTTACTTCTTCACAACTAACCTTGGTACAGCGATAGTCTAGAACCTGGGGAAGGACAGACTTTTCTTTCTTTTTATAAAAAACGTTGCCCCACACTAAGATTTCTCCTGTATCGTGGGTGCGTTTATTTACAGACACAAATCCTAACACGCACATACGACCAGACCCGAAACAACTACTTGTAGGCCATACAAATATTTGATCCGTGCGGGAATCGAACCCATGACCCGTAGCGCAGAAGCCAATCGCTCAGCCACTCCACCAAACGTGTCGTCAAACTACTACTTTTATCTCGAAAAACGCGGAACACGAGATAAACAACATCCACGCGGACGAAGCCGCGGGCGACGTCTATTTAACATAAATTCTAAATTCATCAAATATCACTTTAAAGGTCATTAGGCATATCTGACCCGCTTTGCGAAGAGTGACGGACAATAACGAAAATTATTTTAAAATAAAGGAAATAATGTGTCCTTTCATTGTATATAATTGTTTGATTAAAAATCGATGGGAGAAAAACGAACCGAATGTTTTTTTAGTAGAGTGTAGACGTATATTATATTGCAACAGGTTTTAAGACTAAGTTTCACCCAAGACATCTCGATGAGCTAATAATTGATTTAGATTAAGTTGAATAATAAAATGATATGTATAGGAAATGAACGAACAAAAATAAAATGAATTAGTATTTTATTCATTTTCCCTACATCAACTTTTTTGTTTTTTGAAAACGTAAAAATTAATTCGCGAGCATTTAGCATTTATTTTATTTTTAGTAACATTAGTACATCGACGACATAATAAAGTTGTATTACCTACGATACTTTTAATTTTTTCAAGATTCCCACTACCCACATTAATGCCACTAATATCATAGTAAATCAGAGCCATGTATCAATACATTCTGCTATATTTCATCTGTGTCCGTCGTGGGTAAGGTTTCCAAACTAAAGTGCCCAATGACCTTTCAATCTGGGTCAGTACTCTTGTTTTTTACTCAGTATATTTATGAGCTACTAATACATACATAAACTCACGCTTTTTTCCCATGGGGGTAGGCAGAAACTATAGAATGCCACATGCTACGATCATTACATACTCCTTTCGCTTCATTCACTTTCATACATCTTGTCATACTCGCACGCCGGTTGAGAGTACTACGCACCTGTCCTTTGTGAAGAACATCACCAATAACATCGATGTATGCCCTTCCAGGGCGTCCTCTACCGGCGGCGCAGCGGCGTTTCCATTGACATCCGCCTTGTAAATTCCTTTTGTTAATCGCCGTTCACTCATTCTCTCAACATGACCAAACCACCTAAGCACACTCCTTTTAATTTTTGTCACATCTTTTAATTCTCAACTTTTTGTGATCTCATCATTCCTCAATCTATCATCTATCTATACTAATATTATAAAGAGGAAAGATTTGTATTTTTGTATGTAACAAATAAAATTAAAAACAACTGGACCGATTTCAAAAATTCTTTTACCGTTAGAAAGCTACATTATCACTAAGTAACATAAGCTATATTTATTACTAGAATAAAACTTCTTACGTGGGCGGAGCCGTGAGGACACAGCTAGCTAATAATATAATGGAACTACTATTAATAATAATTTAAAAAAATACCTTCGAAGTAATGAATGACGAAGACCCAAACGATGCTCCATAACATGAGGACAGTGAACAGTCCAAGTTGGCAGAGGATACATCTGAAGATGACGGAGCGTACGGTTTCCTCTGGGAGTTTCGGGAGCGGGTACACTCTCAACCATGTATTCGCTGTCTAGACAATAGAGAAGTTAATGGAAATTGTTTTGGGATATCTAAAGCTATTCCAATGTTGGACTGGGATTCAGATAATTGTCTGTGAGATTAAACTTGGGAAACTGAAATAAGAATGTTTGTAGTTGATGAGGTTGTACAATAAAATAAAAAGCATATATACCTATAATGGTCCACAATTTGATGCTCTTTGTGCAGTAATTTTGGTCAAATGACCATTATGTATTAATGAGGTACGTTACTATTTGTATATATAAAAGGAAAAACTGACTGACAGACTAATCTATCAACGCACAGCCTAAACCGCTGGGGTTAGAAACTTGAAATTTTGACAGTAGGTACCTTTTATAATGGAGGCATCAATTAAGGAAGGATTTTCCAAAATTCCTCCTCTAAGCAGGTGAAAAAAAAAACACGCAAGCGAAGCTGCGAGCAAAAGTTATGAAATAAAAAACAGAGTCGTTTGAGTTCTGTTCATTTTCTATAAGAAAGTACCGTAAACATGAACAGGAGTGAAAGTATGTATGTAATAAAGTATTTCCTAGAGTTTTATTAGAATATAATTACAAAAGCGCAAGGTAAAACACAAATTCAACTTATATTACGTTCATAATATTCATTACTTTGCTCGTAGATACTTTTACTTACTTTCTGAACAATCACAATTTCATTATCAGCTTCAACATTAGTTTTTTCTTCCTTACCATCCACTTCACAATTATTAGGGTTTCTGTTTTCTATAGCACTTAACATACTATGGCCTTTTCTTAATCCATTACGAAATTGTTTTCCATTAACCGTATCAAACAAACGTTTTTTATTGTTATTTTCACGGGAACCACATAGAAATATTCTGTTTTCCTTGCTGATATATTTTTTTCGACTTAGTATGCCACCGTTATCATTCACTATATTTCTTTTGACACTAATTCCATCGCCGTCTAGTTTCAATGTACTGTCAATAACAAGTATTTTAGGATTAATTTTATTTCCATTCTTCAACTTTCTGTACAACGGTTTTACTAAAATATTGTTTTTAAACTTTTGTTTGAGTCTGTTCTTCATGTTTTCAAGTGTTGAACTGAGAATTAGAACAAGGATTGTTCCAAAAACTGGGTGTAGCGTGTTTCAAACTCTCGAACTGCTAACTTTTCATTAAAAGTTGAATGCAATTACGAGGCAATCTTATGCCCAATTTTGCCAGCGATCTCTGTAGAAGGGTGTAATTAAAATCTATAAAGTTCTCACTTATTCATCGTTAACTTTCGTAAGCAAATTTTAATGTTTTGCACTACTTTTCTGTGTTAATTTTGCTTGGATATCATTAGGTGTGATTTTCATTCGAGAATTTAACACATTTGTTATTCTGTGAAAGATGATAGATGATGATGGTGATGTGTCTCTTATTACATTCTTAAGGTTAAATATTATAGGAAGTTTAGTATCCAATCAAGAAAAGTCAGTAACTAATTTAGGCACTAAAGTTCCAATAAGCAGAAAAATAATTTAGTTCTTGTCAAAAACCGCATAAAAGTTATTTTGGCTGGTACGAAAGGATGGTGTGGATACGCCAATACACAATTTTAACAATCATTTTATTTTGGTGAAGTATTACAATTTCTGAAAGAAGTCAGGTAAACAATCGTAATTTTATGTCTCAAAGCTATACTTTTGCATTTATTTTCCAGAAATCGTTTCAGCCGGAAAAGGATCACAGGCTTCCCTTATAGACCAAAAATAATAATGGAGAGACCATGGGGTAAAATATCGTATCTACCGGTCCAAATGCGTACAATTTCAAAGATCACAAAATTCAAGACTAGCTGTTGCCCGTGGTTTCACTCGCATTCTAGCGTAACTACTCCATGTACCCGAATAGAAACTCTCCTACGTGTTAATCTAGGACATTGTCTATCTGTGTGCCAAATTCCATTGAAATTCGTTCAGCCGTTAATGGGTGATAGAGTAACAAACATCTATCCATCCATCCATCTTCACAATCTTTCACATTTATAATATTAGTTTGATTTATGGCTCTTCGCCTTAGAGTAACAGTAACAGCATGAGACTTAACGGCAATTTAAAAATGGGTAGCGTATTTGCCATAAGACCCTCTCTTATATCATTAATTTTATCATTGTGAAAAAATATTTAAATAAAAACTTTTTAACAAAAATAAAACCGACTTCAAATTGTCTATCTCCGAAGTTCTTCATCAGATCTTCACCAAATTTAAATGGGACCACTTCGAAAGAATAGTATTTCAAACAAAAAAAGAATCATTAAAATTGGTTCACAATTAGCTAAGATATCGTGGAACAAATATACAAAAAAAAACATACAGTTGAATTGAGAACCTCCTCCTTTTTTTGGAAATCGGTTAAAAACAAAATATTAGCAATGGTGTCGATTCTGTTGCACATTTTGACACTACTAAACTAGACTAAACGCAACTGTCACTTTCTTTTTCTATTGAAACAGAAAGAGACAAACACCCTTAGTTTAGTTTAGTCCTGTCTAAGTGCACAACAGAATCGACACCAATGTGTTGCACATTACTATTATTTATGTAGTACTTATTGTCATAGATTGTAAACTGCTTTGTTGGTCTAGTGGTCGCTGCTGAGTATAGGATCCTGGGTTCGATCCCCAGGTCGGGCAAAGTGTTATTGAGTTCTTCCGTTCGGAATTTCTCAGTAGCAGCCCGGAGTCTGGATTTGTGCCCGGTTAGTGGCAATAGGCTCGCCCCCTATTACATGGGACTTAAAGATAAATGGCGAAACGAGGGTGGACTTAAAAAAACCTCTGGCCAACCCTTCGGGGAATATAAGGCGTGATGTTATGTTATGTAGTACTTGTACTAGGCTAATGAACACAGTAAGGCGAAGGCTGTCTAGCTAGCTCAAATATTGTAATTTATATTCACACTCTATAAAAACATATTCATATTACCTCATCCATATTAACATGTCCTACCAACATGGAAAGAAACAAAGTTAAATTGAGTTCGCGTCGTGTGGTCTGTCACTCAGAGCCACGTAGGTACTAGAGCCATCGCCGTTACATTATTCACTCTTTTAATTTTGAACGGGATTACGTTTTGGATATACATACGTAAATGTTTATAGGATGTTATTGGTGATGTTCTTCACAAAGGACAGGTGCGTAGTTGGAAATCTATCTCTTTCTAAATCATCATCATTTCCGTGGGGTCGGCACATCACGTATTTGTCTTCCATTCTCCTCTATCAGCCGTCATATCAGTACTGACTCCTTTCTCACCCATATACCACATACCTCTACTTATATATATTCATCCACATTCATATTTAACACTCTTCTAGCGACATGACTTTTTTCCCTCCGCATAACATGTCCACACCACGCTAACCTATTACTCCTCAACTTTACAGAATTAAATTGCGTACCTACTTATTTAGAAAGAGACAGAATTTCAAAATAAATATTCAAGGCCAAATGTTTCGATGTTTAGTAAGTGTTAGTAGTGTGGTCTCTATCTTTACCTATACAAAGTTAGTCGGAAAGGGGGTACTAAGCCGCAGGCCACTTAATGTATTACTGATGATTGTTTTAAAGAAAGTGTTAAAATTTAAAAATTCGAAAATAAAATTAATTAATAAAATTTAAAAATTACCTATACAAGGTTAGTCGGAAAGGGGGTACTACGTCGAAAGGGTGTTAAAGTACTCATAATAATGGACAACTTTTGTTCTACAACTTTCCCCAAAAGTCAATAGTTCAAGAGAAATAACTGTTCAAAGATATCATAAAAAAATACGCAAAAGTCTAGGTATCTATCCTCAGTTATGATCACACGTGTTTACATTTTACGTCATATTTGGGGTCAAGGATTAGAAGCTCCATTTTCTGAATTCATAACTAAAGCAGGGATGAAGAATTTTTGAATAAACTAAAATAAAAATAATTTATCATGGAAAAAAAATCGAATTTTTAAATTTTAACACTTTCTTTAAAACAATCATCAGTGATACATTAATTGGCCCGCGGCTTAGTACCCCCTTTCCTACTAACCTTGTATAATACTTTTCACGATACGCAGAGTTAGAGTGCGATAGCAAAAAGTTTTTAGTTGGAGAAACTATTAAAATCATAAACTATAGAGTGTAATCACCGTTGATAATTGAACATCATTCATAGATTAGTTTATTAAACAATCAAATCGATATGTCGCAGCGACTTTAATAATTTGTTATTTTGGTAAAAATCTAGCTTCTAGTTCAGCATGCGCGTCCCGTCATCATAATATCAGCTGCATAGTCGTGCATACGTCTTTAGTATAGACATATAACATCACGTCTGTATTCCCCGAAAGGTTGCGCAAAGGTGTATAGTAACATCCTATTTTACCGGGCACAAATCCATACTCCGGGTTGCTACTGAGGAATTCCACACGAAAAAGCCCAATATTACTTTGCCCGACCTGGGGATCGAACCCAGGACCTCACAATCAGCAGTGGCTCTTGCCACCACTAGACCAAAGAGGCAGTTGATCTGCTCGTCCTGTTGAAATAATCCCATCGTTGCCCATTACGATACCCAAGGTATCTTTCGTCTATAGAAGCCATAATGCTTTGCCAAAATGATTTGCGTCAGTACCTATAAATACTAGTAAGATAAAATATACACAATTTTCTTTATGATAAGGTATTGGAAAATTATACCATCGCTGTTAAAAGTTCAGTTTTTCTTATAAAAAACTTTATCTAATTTAAAAACACTTTGAAAATCCTTTCGCTATAAATATTTATGGAAGAACTAAGTGAAGTAACTCAACGTTAGTCTAAAAATAAAATATGTAAATGTGCATATCGATTTAATAGCATAACATGTATTGTATGAATGTAGATGAGTAGTAGGGGTTAATTTAAAGGGAAAGGACACAGACAGTTCGTTTTCCATTACATCATTGTATTAGTTTCTTTGAGACTTACGAATTTGAGTACAGAAAACAATCTGGACATGTAATGCTGAAATTTTTGTGTTAAAGTTTTATATTTATATTGTTGAAACGTATTTTATGTTCACTATAAGAAAATTTGGAAAAAGGGTAAATTTTATTAGTTCCACAACGTAACTGAGAACGCACTTGTAACAGCATGGCGGGAATATTGATTTCTTGTTGCGCAGAATGTCAGCAACCGGCGCGCGCAGCATCTGTCAAAATAAGACGTTAGTTACGGTGATGGAATAAATCCTAAATAGATATGAAAATATCGTATTTTTAATGAAGTAGTTGTGATACTGTCTCTACGAGTTGATAAAACAATTCTTTAATGAATTTACTTTTAATTTTTGACATTACAACATGTACTGTCGTCTAAAGAAAAATTTCAGAGTGCGTTTTTCTTGTAATTTTTTTTGATGTCATTGTGCGTTGTGTTGTTTACAAAGAATCTTAGTTTTAACATGAGATGAGATAAAAAATTGAATGGTGTATGTGTGTGACCAGTGCTATATATACTACAAGGAAGCATGTTAACTAGAAGAGCATTATAAATAAAAACGATGAAAGATAAAGATGTCGAGATGCTTGCGGATATTCGGAGCTTACTCCTTGAGGTTGCCAAGGAAACATTCGAACGTACTTCTTATAGCTTCTTTCATAGTCACTCTTACTGTAGTACTGCAAATGTACGCATACAGGCACCACGAAAACCCACACCCACAACAGGGCATCGGTGACTTTAACTATAGTCCAGGCGCCTTTCTAAAAGGTAAACAGCCCGGGAACTTAAGTTTTTGCATGTTTAACTATGGCCTTCCAAATCGTCTCAAGTGGGGCAGCTTCCAAGTATTTCCGTCCCCAGAATTTGGAAGCAGGAGTGAATACGGAGTAATTTACAACGCCATTCAAGGAATAGCGTATGCGAATATCAGCAAAGTTGACGCAGTCACGTATGTTACCCAGGCGACACCAGAATTCCTGTATCATGTCGTGGAAATAGCGAAGTACTGGGATGGTCCCATCAGTCTCGCTGTCTTTGTACCGCACTATGATTTAGATATCGCTATGCAAATATTAAACCACCTGTGTCATTGCTATCCAAGGATGATAAAAGTATCAGTGCATTTATTTTTCCCAAAACGGTTTCTGCCGAAAATTAGAACGTTGAGCGAGAAAAGATTATCTTTAACCACCATACCGCCGCCATTAGCTACAGCAACAAACTTAACAGCAAAAGACTTGTTGAAACAGAAATTAGAGAACTATCGAAATTTGAATAACAAAACCAGGGCCCAATACATTCAGAGTGTAAGGAAGAGTAAAATAAAACGTATGATGATGAAATTGCCAAATAAAATAGAGGTGCCTAATTTGAACTTCGAAGATTGCTCCGGTATAGATTCCGACCTTGTATTTACGCATAGAAAAGCTGCTGTGATGATGTATCCAATAAATGTTGGTAGAAATGTTGCAAGAAATGCGTCAACGACAAATTATTTCTTAGTTTCCGACATAGAGATGGTACCGAGTTATGGTTTGGCGCTGAAATTTCTGAAAATGATAAGGAAGCTAATGGGTGACGAGAAGAGGGATTCGGGTTGTGTGTTCGCTAAGACGGTCTTTGTGGTGCCGCTGTTCGAAGCGGTGAGGGGAGAGAAAATTCCGCACGACAAAACCACGTAAGTTTAAAAATATACTTTTTGATCCGTGGAATACAAAGGCACGTAGAAAGTATGCTAAGTTCTTATGTACCTTTTGTTCTCATTGTTATACTTTTGTGTAAAAGGTTGCTCTTTTCTAGCGACTGAATAGTTGCATGCTTTAAGCAGTGTGTACTTAATAGTACTTATACACTATAATATATAAGTTGTTCAACATAAAAGGAGCGATATATATTAACCGGCGTTTACATTGCGAGTAGCGTGCACGTAAACTGCAAGTCACAAATAACTTGTGTAAAATGCATGCAACATTTACGTTGCATTGAATGCAGATTGTACGCTTAGCATGATTGTTGTGACACTAGTAAACGTAACGCTAATATGAGTGAATTTTGAATTAGAAATACAACTGTCCTTTAACATGTTCATTGTTTTTTTTGGGACATGCACAATTTGTTTCATACATTTGTTTATATGAATAAAGTTTTCAATTTAAGTAAATAGTATGTGCGAAATATTTTATAAAATTTCTTTTACGAGTATTTTAATTTTTTTTTATTTTCTTAATCGCCGTTTATTTCTATAGTAAACGATGTCGAATACGGAGGACGAGAAGTTTCAAGTTTTTACAGGACAATCACGGTGCTATATTAGTTTACGATGTGTCAGAACCAAAGTCCCTAGCAAAACTGAATGAGTGGGTCGAGGAACTTCAAGTATACTCCTCCAAAAAGAATATAGTCTGCTTAGTTGTCGGCAATAAAATTGATAATCATATCATTTTGGGACCCAGTGCATAATATTAGCAAACACATTGGATCACCCGCGCTAACGCTCAGCGAGTATTCCCAAGGAGGGTTGATGTCAGGCAGGCGGCCGGTCATAAAACAATAAGCCAAAACCTCTAACAACATGAATTTATGAAATACATGTTGTGCCGACTCCACCTAGTGTGGGATAAGGGCAGGAAGAAGAAGAAGAGTATGTGCAAAACGAGTATTTCCAGTTCAAAATTGACTCATATTAACGTTACATTTATGTTACTAATGTGGTAATATTATTATTTATATTTCCTTTATTCACTAAATATACATATAAATTATATTTTTAAATATTTCTATAAAAATATACAAAAACATTTAAAAATATAAAAAATAGTACAGTAAAAATAGAACAGGGTCCAAGCTACCGGTGGTCAGGGCCTCAGAGAGAGGAACTTCCTGACAATACGTGCCGTGTCCAGAAGTACCGCTTTCTGTATCAGGCCCTTGACCCAGCTGCCCAACGAGAGCCTCGTCAGATGTTAGTCGAGGCTATTGTTATTGGTTGTTATTTATATTATTATTAATATTCGTGCTGGGTTTCCGTCTTTAATTCTGTTACCCGTCGTGGATTGAAGTCTGCGTCACAATTGTCCTTCTTGGCGACACACCATGTCGAAATTACGCAGCCGAACTTCCGCATAATTAAGGGCAAAGCCACATCTGACGGAACATACGTCGCCGTTCTTCCATCGCGTAATTTACTCAAGGAATTTTAAGCCGGGTACAGACTTACGAAATGTAACATGCAATGCAACACGCAATGAAAGAATTTGCCGTCCACATTGTCGCAATGTATCATGCAATGTAACAGAATTCCCATAGTGTGGACGCCTTGCGCGCACGAACCGTGCACACTACGCGTGCGTACTACGCACCTTTCATGTTACGTTACATCAGTCTGTACCCGCCTTTAGTAACGCATCTTCGGTCAAATGTGTACGGTATGAGATGTTTGTATGGAATTATGTGTACCGGCGGAAGATCGGCGACGTATCTTCTGTCATATATGGTTAGGCTCTAATCCTGTGGTGTTTTTTATTTTGGCAAGTCAGGACGTAATTTCTGCCTAGGGTGTGGCGGGTAATTTAAAAATCATTGCAAGCGTAATCACAAAACAGATAGGTACAGAAGTCAATCACATGTATGTACTTCACTTTTCATACCTACGCTCGGCGGTCGCTCTACCTATATACCTATCTATCTCTCTCAAGCGCATGGCACTCGCGCTCGCACTCACTCGCACTCTAGTCCCAAACAGTCCGAGATATCGTGTCCGTGAGCAGTGTCTATGTGTGCGTTGTTCGAGCGCACTTGTATGTAGATTGACTTCTGTACCTATCTGTTTTGTGGCGTAATCATGTCGAATTACTGCTGCGTAATTTCGACATGTTGTGTCGCTAGCCAGGGACCGTCCGGGTAGTCGTTCAAAGGGTTTTTGAAGGGGTTTTTTTAAGCGCTTAAATAAAAAACCCTATGGTACGTGTTACACCCTTGAACGGGTGCAATGTTACCGCTTCTGAACTGGTAACCCTTTCAAAACCCTGTAACACGGTAACAGGGTTTTGAACTGGTAACCCTTTCAAAACCCTGTAACACGGTAACAGGGTAACCCATTCCGACCCAAAACATTGTAATATAAACTCTTAGTAATCGACATTAGTTTGAAAATTGCATATCCACGACCGCACATGACATGCTCCTTCTCGGCGGTGCCATTGTTGCATGTACCGAGCGACTTGTAAACGTGGAATAATAATTGTTATTTTTATGTAAGTACCAGTTCAATTTTAATTTTCGCACATACTAAACATTGAAATATTTCTTTTTTTCGTGTCAAAACTTGTTTATTCTCATCACTCGTCATATAAGTCGGAACACGGAAGTGATAAAAGTATTTCAGAGGTGTTTTAAAAAAGTGTGTATGTTGTAGTACCTACCTATTATATAGCAAATATTTTAGTTATTCTTTCCATCTGTGAAAATGCCACAGCCGAGGCGAGATGCTGTACACCGTTATTATGTACTAGCTTTTGCCCGCAGCTTCGCTTGCGTGAAGTTTGAAATCCTCGTTAAGCCCATTTTAAAGTGACATTTTAAAATCCAAAACGTCAGTCTTTTATCACCCCCAGCGGTTTAGGCTGTGCGTTGTTAGATTAGTCAGCCAGTCGGTCAGTTTCTCCCCATGCTTCTTACTTCAAAAGTAATAGATTTCTCATACAATCTTTCAACACTTATTTAACCCCCTTAGAGGTTGAATTTCAAAATATGTGTACATTTATTTCTAACCAGAAACCTTAATATTTAATTTCATCTTTTTTACTTCAAAAACGACGGACTTACATACAAACTTCAACCCCCCATTTCACCCTCTTAGGGGTGGAATCTCCAAAAACCCTCAAACACTTATACGTTTATTTCTTACCAAAAGCCTAAATATTTAATTCCATGTTTCTCACTTCAAAAATACCAGATTTCTCATACAAACTTTCAACACTTATTTCACCCCTTTAAGGGTTAAATTTCCAAAAATGCTCAAACAGGTGTACGTTTATTTCTAACCAAATACCTTACAATTTAATTTCAAGCTTCTTACTTCAAAAATGACGGACTTACATACAAACTTAAAAACCCTATTTCACCCCCTTAGGGGTTGAATTTAGAGAAATCCCTTCTTAGTGGATGTTTACGTCACAAAATGAACCTACTGTCAAAATTTCAAGTTTCTAACCCCAGCCGTTAGGCTGTGCGTTGATAGATCAGTCAGTCAGTCAGTCAGCTTGTCCTTTTATACCTGGTCTTGCCATAAATATTGTCACGAAGAAAAATTTTTTTTTTATTGCAATTAATATTTATTACTTTTACAGTGTATTAGTTTAATACATAAATATAAAACAATTTAAAATATAAAAAGCTTATTCGAAGTGGTCTCCATTGGCTGCAATACAGTCCTTTAAACGTTGAGGCCAGTTATCAATAGAAGCACGCACTCTTTCCATGGGAAAATTCTTCACTGCCAATCGTATGGATTGTTTTAGGGACTCCAAATTATCATGGCGTTTAGAGCAAGCCGTACTCTCTAAAACTGACCATAAATCATAATCCAGCGGATTAAGATCGGGACTAGAAAAAATTCAACCCCTAAGGGGGTGAAATAAGCGTTGAAAGTTTCTATGAGAAACCTGGTACTTTTAAAGTAAGAAACATGTGAGAAGGACCCGCATAAAATCCAGGGTCTGTCCGCCGACGATCCACCCTTCACAACCGCGGAGCTGGAAATGGTTCTCCAAAACCAAAATCCGAAAAAAGCTCCCGGTCCCGATGGGTTGACGGCGGACATATGCACAGCTGCGATAAACTGCGACAGGGAGGTGTTCCTGGCGATGGCTAACAAGTGCCTATCGCTGCCGCACTTCCCCAAGCAGTGGAAAACAGCCCACGTATGCATACTTCGGAAACCAGGCAAAGATGACTACACCAATCCAAAGTCATACAGACCAATAGGTCTGCTCTCGGTCCTGGGAAAAATCGTCGAAAAATTACTGGTGGGCAGACTCCAGTGGCACTTCCTCCCGACACTCAACACACACCAATACGGGTTCATGCCGCAGCGCGGGACCGAAGACGCCCTCTATGCCCTAGTGGGGCACCTACGTGCCGAAATCAAAGCCAAAAAAATTGTGCTTTTGATATCACTGGACATAGAGGGGGCCTTCGATAACGCATGGTGGCCGGCCCTCAAAAGACAGATAGCAGTTAAAAACTGCCCCAAGAATTTATACGCTCTCGTCGCATCATACCTGGAAAACCGTAACATCAAGGTCAACTATGCCAGAGCGTCTAGCGAGAAGGGTACCACGAAAGGATGCGTCCAGGGCTCAATAGCCGGACCGACGTTTTGGAACCTTATCCTAGACTCTCTTCTTCACAAAATGGCTAGTATGGGGGTATACTGTCAGGCCTTCGCAGACGACGTCGTCCTTGTTTTCTCAGGCACCAAAGCCGGTCCCTTGCAGCAATCAGCCGACAACGCATTACAGACGGTATCAGAGTGGGGCGTCCAAAATAAGCTACGTTTCGCCGCGCATAAAACAAATGCGATGGTGTTAACGAGAAAGCTGAAATACGACGTCCCGGTAATCCATATGTCCGCCGTTCGGCTGAACCTACTTCAAGAGGTAAAGCTGCTGGGATTAATAATAGACTCTAAACTCACCTTCAATGCGCACGTGACTGCAACTTGTAAAAAGGCTGCAAACATCTACAAACAGCTAGCGTGCGCGGCTAGGGTGACCTGGGGTCTAAACGGAGAAATAATAAGGACGATATATGTATCGGTGATAGAGCCCATCGTGCTGTATGCAGCGAGCGCGTGGGCCCCGGCGGCTGAGAAACTGATGACAAGGAAAAAGTTTGACTCACTGCAGAGGGGCTTCGCGCAGAAGATCTGCAAAGCATACCGCACGGTATCTCTGACATCGGCACTCATTCTGTCGGGGCAACTACCTCTGGACCTCCGGGTTCTTGAGGCGGCAACCCTTTTCAACATCAAGAAGGGTCATTCCCGGGAGATCCTCCCACAGGGCAGCGAACTAGAGCGCAAAGTGGATTTTTCTCAGAATCCCCATCCATCACTACTCATAACAACGGAGTACGCGCGCCTAGAGGACATGGAACCCGAAACCCTCACAGCCAACCAAGTAGTCGGTCCCCAAATATACACCGACGGCAGCAAGATAGAGGGGAAAGTCGGAGCTGCTTTAACTTGGTGGGAGGACGGCAGGGAATCCACGTCTAACACCTTCGGCCTGGAGCCTCACAACACTGTCTTCCAATCGGAAATGTACGCTCTCTTTAGAGCTGTCGGGATGGCAAGAGAAACAAAGGCGGCCTCCATCAACATTCTGAGCGACTCAAGATCGTCGCTCGATCTGTTGAGGAGTCCGTCCGTCACTCACCCCCTGGCACTCGAAATCAAGAGATGTGTGCGCGAGATCAGAGAGGAGGGCAGAGTTGTGAGACTCTTCTGGCTCAGGGCCCATGTGGGAACGGCCGGGAATGAGAGAGCAGACGAGCTAGCCAAGATGGCAGCTCTAAACACATCCGCAGACAAAATTACACATTACAACAAGGTCCCCATATCGTTTGTGAGAAGACAGATACTGGAGGGGACTATCAGAAAGTGGCAGGCGCGCTGCGAATCCTCCAGCACAGGATCGGTCACTAAAGTGTTCTTCCCAGACGTCCTAGCGGCGAAGAGAACACTTAGAGACGTCAAATTAACACCTGTCCATGTGCAGGTCCTAACAGGACACGGAGGATTCTCAGCATACCTCCACCGCTTCCACCTCAAAGATAGTCCCTCATGCGTCTGCGATCCCAGCTGCGATGAAACGGTGTGGCACTTGCTTTTCGAATGTCCAAGATTCGGTCTGGAAAGGATGGAGCTGGAAATCAAGATCCAAACCCAGCTCAACCAGTCCACACTCCATAAAATCATGGAGAGACTGGACACGAGAAAACCTTTCTTGGCATTCGCGAGCAAAGCCGCCCTAGTCGCAGCAGCAGCCAACAAAACAGGCGCAAACCATCCAACACAAACCTTAACACAACTGCCATCTGCAAACCCAAACCCAAACCAAACACCAACAGCAACACCACAAAACGCAACCCACACACCACAAACAACACTCACCACAACACTAACCACAACACAAATCACAAACACAATACAAAACACAAACGTAAACAGCGGCCAACAGCCAGTAGCACCAGCAGTCAGCCAACAACCAGCTCCTAGCACCATGCCTATAACTCAACTCTTGGCATGCGGAGGGATCGGAGTCCCTGGCGTCAGACTGCGAGGCGTGGCCCTGTTTATGAACAGGCAGGAAGAGAGGCTCGGCTTAAGCTTCTGCATAGGCACCCGCCGCGTCGGAGCCCGTCAACGCGTAACAATATCACCAGGTCTTGCCGCTCTGATAAACGGGAGCACCACAAAAACGAGCATGACAGCCAGCAAGTATACTGCATTGCCCCAAGTGGAAGTCGCCAATCACCGGTGCCGTCTAGTGCGATCACAAGAAAAGACGATCGCACTATTCGAGTGGGGAGAGGAGACTCCTTTTGCTCAGGCAAGCTCAGTGCTCCAACAAATCAGAGAGGCAGGAGAGGGCACGGTAGTCACAGCCCGCACAATAAGCGTTGACGCAATGATGGTCGGGGGGGAGAGGGGGGAAGTCACAGATCGTTTCGGCTGTATAAGAGCCTCAGAACATCATGAGGTGGTCGTCTACGAGGACAGGGGGGAAACTCTGAGTTTCCTCAAAGTTCCCAAGGACGATACAGTCGCCGCGACAAACCCGTCAACCAGCCCGGCTACTCAGAGTGGCTCAGAGAGGCTGCAGCAGAAGGCGGCAGCCGAAAAAGCCGCAGCCAGCCAGCACAGCATCAGCCCGCAGGAGAAGACACAGTCGAGGAGTCGCCTGAAAGCATTCGGCACTTTCCTCCAGGCATTGCTCCCAAATCAAAGCAAACCATCAAGGCAGGAGTCAGCCACGGAAAGCTTCTTCAGAGCGCGCCCAAGAGAGATGAAACAGCAGGAGCCCATCCCAACAAGGGCCGATAAAGGGCAAGTCATCCCACCATCTCTCGCACCTACGTCGGGCCCTACGGACCACGTGAAGAGCGCCTTCCTCGAATACCTTGCAATAGTGACAGCGACCAGGGAGGTCAACCTCACGACTTGCAGGAAGATCCATCAGTCCTTCCAACTAAATATTGGAGGACTGTTAAGGGTAAGGCTAGAGGAAGCCGAGGCAGCGGTATATGACAACGTCAAATCCGAAGTCATCATAGGAAGAATGACGGGGTCATACATGGCAGCCTACAGCGCGTCAAGTGGCTTCGTGGCCTTGAATGAAGTGGAGACGAAGAGCTCGGGCAAGCCGAAGTTCAAAACACCCGACGACGACCAGATAGTGGTTACCGCCAAATGCACCAGAATCATGCTGGACGACAAGATCCTCAAAATGGCGCAATCCATTCTGGGGACCTCAGATGTCGCAGCATCAGAGGAAAGTTGGGCGGTACCCAGTATCAGGTGGATAAACGGAGTCCCGGGATGTGGCAAGTCAACTTGGATTGTCAAAAACTTCGATGGGGAGAAGGACGTGGTAGTCACCACCACAACTGAAGCCGCTAAAGATCTCCGAGAGAAGCTTGCGCGCCGCTTAAGAGATCTCGCAAGACTCAAGGTGCGCACTATGGCCTCAATCTTAGCCAACGGGTTCAAGAAGTCAAATAGGTGCTACCGCCTCACGGTAGACGAGGCTCTTATGAACCACTTTGGGGCTATAGTCATGGCGGCAAAGTTGTCGGGTGCAAGCGAGATTGTCCTCATCGGAGACGTAAACCAGCTACCATTTTTGGACAGAGAGAACCTCTTCAAGTTAAGGTATACCCGCCCAAATTTGGTAGCCACCATCACGCAACAGTTGCCTTGTACACACAGCTGCCCGATGAACGTGGCTTTTGCTCTGAGCGAGATATACTCCGGTATATACTCCTCCAAGTCGACACTGTCGTACGCTCACTCCCTGAAGGTGGAAAGGTTCACAGGTGCGCAAATACCGCATATCGCCCAAAACACCCTATTCCTGGTTCACACACAAGAGGAGAAGTCTTCTCTTGTAAACCAGGGATACGGCACCGGCGAAGGGTCGCGCGTCTTAACCATACACGAGGCTCAGGGACTGAGATACGACCATGTCATTGTCATAAACACCAAGACAAAGAGGCTCAAGATCCACGACAGCGTTTCCCATGCGGTAATGGCGATATCGAGACACACAGTCAGCTGCGTCTATTACACCGACGACGCCGATGACGCCACAGGCCGCTTCGCAAAACGAGCAATGGGTGCACCAACCAAAACGGTCGTCGACTACAATCTAAAGACGGCCATGCAGCACCGAGACGCAGCAGTCGTGGAAGCTCTGCTCAAAGCCGCGAAATCCCTGGCTGGCAAATCCAAAAATCCCTAACCAACACCTTGTAATAAAAATGTCTAAATACCAACTCCAAAAACCTAAATGTGTAAAAATAAAATAAAAATAAAATTTGTAATAAATGTAATAATGCCCTCAGCATCCCGGTATCTCCATGAGAGATACCAAGAAATCAAACAAACCATAACATAATTATGTTGATGATGCATTCTGCGTTATCAACTATAGCATGTAAAATTAAAATGATTAAATAATATTTATAGTATTAATATAGTCTTAACTGTGTGTGCTGATGCAGGCATCGACTCTATTGAGTCGGCGCATGCATCAGCGCATAGCTAAGTTATACCTGCATGTCAAAATGATGCCTGCCGGTACATGCATCGACTTTATTGAGTCAATGCATGTACCACCAGTATCAACGAAATAATGTAAATGTGTATATTATAAGAAAAAAAAAAAAAAAAAAAAACAATAATAATAATATTAAATAAATAAACATATATAATGTGATGGACTCGCATAGCTTAAGTAGAATAAGTAATATTTATAGTAATATAAATAATACATGTTGTATTTCCGATACAGGAGTATCAAATAAGTAACATAAAATAAAAAGTAAACAATTAAATAACAGCAAAAAAGAGCGCGGACGAAATGTCTGCGGTGAATAAACTCATTTAAAAAAAAAAAAAAAAAAAAAATTAAGAAACATGGAATTAAATATTTAGACTTGGTGAAAAATAAACAAACATGTATTTGAGGGTTTTTTGAAATTCTCTCCTAGCTCGTTAATCTGTCGTCAACTCTTTACTCGTTGCCGAATTTGTAATAACTAAGTAAAAATAATAAGAATGAGGCGCGGCTCGGGTGAAACTGCAAGTTTCAAGGTTCCCCCCACTCACATGCAGCTCAAGTTTATTGGGTAATTTTGGGTAACCCGAATAAAAGCTTTTCATAAAGATAACCCCTTCAAAGGCTTAAGTCATTGAACGGGTTAACCCCTTCAAGGGGTTATCACAATGAAAGTGTTAACCGTTTTGCTGGGTTCCGAGGATGAAACTCGAATAAAATGTAACACCGCGATATAAGTTACCGCATATACGGGTTACCCTGTCGAAAGGCTTAACTCTTAACCGGGGTTGTACGGTCCCTGGTCGCTACACTTCCTTTCGGCTTTCTACGATCGTACGTATTGACTGCTTCGGTCAGACCATCTGTTACATTCTTATAGAAATTATTGTTATATCAGCCTGTAAAAGTGCTTTAGGCCTTTGGGCCTCCCCAGTGGCGTGCATTGGTTTTTGGACTAGGTAGGCAGGCACTAGTGATGTCGCCTTTCAATTGTAAGCTTAAGCCCATTTCAACACGATTCTGACCAAAATAAATCATAGCCATACACGCTTATTTTATTTATAGTAATAGTTAAAGATGGAGTAGTCAATTAAATCTTATGAGGTAGGCGGGGCATTCTTCGAAAAATATTAACAAAAATTGAGAACGTCATTAGCATCATCCCAAAGTTAAGAATGCAGATGTTTAATACTATAATTATGATAATGAAAACTGAAACTATACCGCTGCCGTCAAGCAATAAGACAAGAATAAAAACAATCTGACAATACTATAACGTTAAAAACCCGGGAGAAGAATGATTTGTTAAAATAATGTTAAAAATTTTCGTATATTCACCCAGGCACTGCTTAATTGCCTATATGCAATGCACGCCACCCGCCTTCTAATAATCGATACAATGGACGTTCAAAGAGAAAAAATACCATAATAACCAACCTTAGCAGACGGATTAGTGATGCAGAACATCACGCCTTGTATTCCCCAAAGGGTTCGGCAGAGGTGTTTTTAGTCCACCCTCGTTTCGCCAGTTATGTTTAAGTCTCATGTAATAGGGGGCGAGCCTATTGCCACTAACGGGGCACAAATCCAGACTCCGGGCTGCTACTGAGAAATTCTCAATGGAAAAACCCAATAACACTTTTGCCCTACCTGGGGATCGAACCCCCATGCTCAGCAGTCGCGCTTGCGACCCCTAAACCAACAAGGTAGTCATGCATTAGTGATGCAGTAGGTGCTATTATCAGACAGGAGGACCTTGCTACCCATCTCCTTGACGTAACCACTTAGTTGCTATTGCGACACCCACGGGTGTGGAAAGGGTGGCCTACACCTTACCACAGAGAATATTATAAAAAATATGCATATACCTGGATCACACAAAACCAAACCGATCTACGTCAGCGAGATCCCTTTTCTTTCTTTATCTTTACAGCAAAAGGTCAGTGAATAATATATTCAGGGCACATAATGATCTAGTTCATACGCCACACAATATTATTTCCTCACAATATTATTCTGATACCTAGCTCTGGCGTAATTCTTTTATTTTTTGTACGTTATCTGAATATAAAGATCGTAGTTAATCTTCTTCTTTACATAGTATAAAACAAAGTCGCTTCCGCTGTATACGCTTAGATCTTTTAGACTACGCAACAAATTTTAATGCAGTTTTCAGCAATAGATAGTGATTCAAGAGGAAGGTTTATATGCCCCACATTAGTATCTACATTGCACCCGTGCGAAGCCGGGGTGGGTCGCTAGTATATGGTATTTATCATCTTATCGTGTGTTTAGTGACTAACTAACTCATTTTGTACGATCAAATATTTGAGTGTAAAATAGAGTTAGGACGCGGTCTTTTGTTTGAGTAATATCAGTTAAGTGGATGGCAATATTAAAACGTCATCTTATATCTTCATACAGCTGTCTGCGCTTACCATAACGTGCGACAACGGTCAAATGTGACCAAGCCAAGAGGCAGTTAACACAGCCAGTCACAATATAATGACATATCTGCAAATATGACTTCTTCTTTTCGTGTATAACCTGGTGTCAGAGCGTATGCCGCCCAAGGGCCTCTGACTTGGCTTCACATGCCGTCGAGAAATATCTCTCAGGCATGCCGGGTTTCCTCACGATGTTTACCTTCACCGTTTTTAAGCGGGTGATAATTATACAATACGCACATGAATCTAAAACGTCAGAGGTGCGTGCCTTGGGTTTGAACTCGAGACTTATGACTTGGCAGTCTGAAGGTCACACCACTAGGGTATCACTGCTATCTATAATATTTAAAGCAACTAAGTATTACCCATGAATATGGATGCGAGTGGTGAGTGATAGCTTAGCGGTTGAACGCTTGCCTTCCATGCAGGACGGCGGATCAGAATTTGATTATCACTTGTGTTAACGGTGAAGGAAAAACATCGTGAGGAAACCTGCACATCTGAGAGGGCTCCATAAAGTTCTCGATGGTTCTGGATGTGTGTAGTCCGCCAACCCGCACCAGGCCAGCGTGGTGGACTAAGGCCTAAGTCCCTCCATTCTGAGATGACGCCTGTGCCCAGCAGTGGGACAGTAATTGGCTAGTTATGTTATGTAATGGATGCGATTAAATTTTATCCTTTTAGACTAACGATTCCGTGGTTCTGTATGTAAAAATAGTTTAGTTAGGAGTTATGTTGTTTTTAAAGCTGTTTAATCTATACTAATATTATAAAGCTGAAGAGTTTGTTGGTTTGTTTGAACGCGCTAATCTCAGGAACCACTGGTTGGAATTGAAAAAATATTTTTGTGTTGGATAGTCCATTTATCGAGAAAGGTTATAGGCTATATAACATCACGCTACGACTAATAGGAGCGGAGCATAAATGAAAAATGTTGCAAAAACAGGAAAAATGTCCACCCGTGCGAAGCCGGGACGGGCCGCTAGTCACATTGTACAGTAGTTTCTTTCTTTTTTTTTAGTAGTTATAGGTCATTGTGAATGTGTTCGTCCGAGGAAGTACTACCATCATAGCTATCTCTGCCACCAAGCAGCATTGCTCTGTTCCGTAAAAACTACTGCTTCAGTAGGCAATTTCTATTACATGAAAACGTAATGTTGTAAATTATTTTATACAAGCGATCCACCCCGGCTTCGCACGGGTGCAATGTAGATACTAATATGGGGCATATAAATCTTCTTCTTAAAACAATCTATCTATTGTTGAAAACTGCATTAAAATCCGTTGCGTAGTTTAAAAGATCTAAGCGTACAGACAGCGGGAGCGACTTTGTTTTATACTATGTAAATATTACAATATAAGGCTGCCTCGTTGGTCTAGTGGTGACAAGTGCAACTGCTGATTGTGAGGTCCTGGGTTCGATCCCCAGGTCGGGCAAAGTGTTTGGGTTTTTCCGTGTGGGATTCCTCAGTAGCAGACCGGAGTTTTGGATTTGTGCTCGGTCGATAGGTTCGCCCTCTATTACATGGGACTTAAACGTATCGGCGAAATGAGGTTGTTACTATACACCTCTGCCCAACCCTTCAGGGAATACACTTATTATTATTTTACAGTCGGTCTTTATACAAGTTATGCGACGGACGTGTCGTGTGTTTAAAATATGTTTAATATCAATTTTATTGAGTTTGCCCGTGGAACGTACCGGTATGCAGTTGTAAAACGATGTAAAATTTTATCGAGAGGAATATTTTTACTACCATTAATTTAATATGATAGTCCTTAACGACAGACGTTTAAAATTTCGTGAGTTGGATGTTAATAAAGTTGTTATAGCTGGGACGACAGAAATATGAAAACATGTTATACCGAAAATAAATGAACTATACAGTATGCACTACAATCATATCAAGCATCAAGCTTGTATGTATTACCATTTTTCGATAGAGCAGGAACAAAACTTTTTTTTTTTTGTTTTTTGTTTGGGGCCCCCTACGGATTTCTGGTCCTAGACGGACGGACGGCCGGCGTAGACTTAGTAATAGAGTCCCACTTGGCACTCTTTGGGTACGGAACCCGAAAAATTTGTCTTCAAATGAGGCAATGAATTGAAATAATAAGAAAAATATTTATTTGAATTTATAAGGCGGATGTTAATGGAAACGCTGGTAGAGGACGTCCTAGAAGGACATACATCGATGTTATTGATGATGTTCTTCACAAAAGTCAGGTGCGTAGTACTCTCAACTGGCGTGGGTGTATGACTAGATGTATGAATGTGGATGAAGCGAAAGGTGTATGTAAGGGTCGTAGCATGTGGCGTTCTATAGTTTCGGCCTACCCCCATGGGAAAAAGGCGTGAGTTTATGTATGTATGTTATTTGAACACAGCACAAAGAGACAAAAAATATACTACATTGAAAACATAACAGCGAAAGAAACCAAAATTAATACAAAAAAACATTGTTCCATTAACCGTATGGTTATGTGTCTCACGGCTGGGTCAAGCAGGTGTCTAGATAACCTTGATAACCATTATACTTCTCAGCCTAAACATTCCAGGCTTATGACGGGCGGTAGCGTCATCAGCTGAAAAGGTTCTTCGGCCAGTAAACCCATTGCTAGGTGCGGCCACGATTTGGGTAGACGGCCTAATTGCCCTAGCTAAGGCTGCCTTTCCACCAGAGATGCGCTACGTTGCTAAGCTACGGATGTGTGTCAAACTCACCAATAGGATCGCTTGATTTTCATAGCTTAGCTTAGCTTAGCTCTGGTGGAAAGTGGTTCAACGAACTTAAGTTTTTTATATACTAGTTGAAGCGAGGGATGCGAGCTAGGAATGTGTGAGTGGTGTAGCTAAGGGAAGTACGGAGCAGACCTGAGTAGACGACGTACTATGTGGTTAACGCAAAGCGCATCTTTATAGCACATCTTACCCGCTCTGCTACACCACTTAGCTTTGGTGGAAATGGACCCATAGTTTCGTAGCTTAGCTTTAACCTCGCTTACCACTTGGCTACCTCGTACATCTCTAGTGGAAAGGCAGCCTAATTATAACAAGTACGGGGGCATGGAAAAATTGTTGAGAATCAGTATGAATATACTTTATAATTGTGTACGTTTCGCACACGGACACGCACACGTTGATGAATGTACAGTAGGGAAATGAAAACGTCTATTTTTGCTTGCACATATACTATTGTAGTCTTTGCTTGTACAGAGCAAGTAACGAACTATTTTACCAGCTACATATTGCCAACATTATAGAAATGAAAATACAAGGCAAGAATTTTTGATAGTATATTATGGTGACAATGGTGGCAGATACAAGTAATGTTTTATTTAATCATCGATTTGATTGATTTTATGATTTGTACAACAAAACTAAATTAAAACAAAACAAACACATGATTACATGGCACTACTACATCATATGGAGGCAAACGGAAATTTTGATCTTTGCTACCAAATAATTAAACATAATTTTTCATGCATTGGTCTGTTCCGCTCAACAGTTTTAAAAGGTAACATGTGCCCGCGATGTGGGAAAGGAATGAATTTGAAAACTGATAAACCTTTTCATTCCTCTAATGTACAATAATCCCTTGAATTTTTTTTAAAATCCTATGTATTCGCAACGATTCGATTTATCCGATTATTCTACGACATACACTTATTTTGAATGTATTTCCAACAGGTTGATACAGATGATATCATCCAACCGGGCGACATACTTTCATCAGAAAAGGTGTTCCCACTGCCAGCGGTTTCCTGGCTTGCAGACATGGCTTATGAGAGAGCCCCATGGAGTTTTGGAGGTAAGAGACTACATTATAATAAAACAGGTTGATCTAGATCATACCGAACAACTGGGCGATGTAGGTCCACCAGTTATAGGTGTACTTCGAGTCTTTGACTGCCAGCAGCGTCCTGGTCTGCAGAAGTGGCTGATAAGGCAGCTCCACGTCATTTTGAAGGTAAGAGACCATTACTAGTTACCTATTACCTTAGCTACGAAGCGTCATCAGTACGTCGGATTATCTACCCAGTGGGCTATCGGCCTACGTAGTTAGTAACAAAGATAAGTGGATCACATTCAGTGTCATTTTCATCTTCCTTAAGTATAGTTCTTTCTCAAGTCTGCAAGGATCAGCTGTCAGGTCAGCCAGATGCAGACTCGGTTCTTGTTGACGAAGAATATGGTTTAGATTTTGCCTATAATAAAATTATAGGTGTGTCTGAAAGTATCAAGATATTATAGGATAATATGTGACACACTGTCAAAACCCATTTACTTGGCATTGATGGACGAACAAAATGATGGATGCTTGGAGGCATTAAGTAAAGAGAAAATGATTTACCTTATTTGTGAAGTATACTTATAAATAAACTGACACGATATATTTGCAGAAAAGTATTAGGGATAAAAAAAAAAAATATTAAACCCTTCGAGCCGGTTACCTAGGTAGATCTAAGAACTCTAGTACCCTCGAAGAAAAAGAATTGATGTCGATAAATTGGTCTGGTATAGAGTATTATTACATTTCGTGAGTGTCAGGATGGCGAGTTGACATCAACATTTTACATTGTGAACTGGTCATTAATTTAGTTCAAAATTGTTACTGTTTGGTACCTTTGCCTGTTTCGAAATATAATATAAATTAAGTTGTCCTCCATTCTGTTATTTGGCGTTAGGAGTTTCAAATACATACAAACATACATAAACTCACGCCTTTTTTCCATGAGGGTAGGCAGAAACTATAGAACGCCACATGCTACGACCCTTACATACCCTTTTCGCTTCATTCACATTAACACGCCGGTTGAGAGTACTACGCACCTGACCTTTGTGAAGAACATCACCAATAACATCGATAAACCTATTATGTCCTTTTAGGACATCCTCTACCGGTGTTTCCATTGACATCCGCTTTATAAATTCCTTTTGTTAATCGCCGTTCACTCATTCTGTCAACATGACCAAACCACCTAAGCATACTCCTTTTAATTTTTGTCACTACATCGTCTTTTAAACCGCAACTTTGTCTAATCTCATCATTTCTCAATCTATCGTTCAAAGTTACACCGCACATACTTCGCAAAATAACAAAATATATTCCACAAATATGTAAAGACGCACAAATTTTTACATAAAAGTAAGATATCTCAAACAAAACTGTCAGATACAGGGTCGAAATCTCGCAAAACACTTTGCGTGTCCCATTAAAGACACTATTATTTCCTCTAAGAGATAATCGCGTGCATGGAATTGACTTTGACAAACGGATAGCATTTACTGCCAACATTGTGTGGAAGTCAACGCGTTTTGTTTCGGAAGTCTGTTATTAAAGAAACTTTGAGAACTCTTGACAACTAGATAGCCGTTTACAAGTTGCTATTCATTTTGGCAGGGGAGAACACGACAAAGATCAATGATATATAATTTTTATACTATAAGTATGTTACGTTAATTGAATATGCAGTGTCTCAAATTTGATTCTGAATTGAAGGGATCAGGGGAAGAACCACTTTTGTCACCTAATGAACAAACTGAGATATCTATACATATAATAAAATCGTAGGAAAGTCAAAACTGTACATTGAATATTTTTTTAAAAATAATCGTTGGGCGTGATCTACAATCGATATCGAAGCCAAAAATATAGTTTTTAGAATTTTTGTCTGTTTGTCTGTATGTATGTCCGGGCTAAACTCAAAAAGTACTGCATGGATTTACTTCAAACTTTGCATGAATATTACTAAGAGGTCGGGTCAACATATAAGCTACATATTATCACGCTATTACCTACGGGGGAGGAGCTGTGAATGTTTATTTTTATTACGCATTCTGTGACAGCGTGTAATCTAACGACGCATATTTAAATGTTGTTTTTGAGTAAGCCATGCTATTATCTAGCTTTACACTATAAAAACTACGCCATTTAAGTAACTTGGGCAGAGAAACATAGTTTAATAAATGTTAGTAGTATAAAGACAAATTTGAAGCAGCGCCATCTATGAGATTTCATAAAAATCAAATCAAGTTACATGTTAACACTTTTTGGAAATTAATAATTTAAATTTGATCATGTTGGCTAGGTTAGTAGTTAGTTATTCTTAAAATTCATAGATGCTAATGTGCATTTTCTAAATAAACATTGACTGTTAATACTTTTGTTCGGTATTTATCTGTGTGATTATTGCTTGGTAATTAATATATTTTCATGACGTATACCTAATTATAAACTTAAATGTGATGTAAAACTAGCTGGATTTATTTTTACTCACTCACAGCCATTTATTTTATGTTAAAATAGTGTAGTCATAACAATTTTTCACCATATAAAAATGTTTCCTTTTTCCTAACAAGATTTTCTACGAGCTTTGAGGCGTGCTACTGGAGACGAAGTCGAAGTAACTGATGAACGCGTGTTGAACACCTGTCTCAGTTCACTTCAAGATGTGGTCATTTCTATCGGCGGCAATACACTGATCGAATATGGGTTACCAGCTCACCAATCATCACCGCATCAAGACCGTGGAAATCGGGAGTATAACGCTGAGACAAATTATGGTCCGGGCGAAATGTCCACCATACGAAATGCCCATGTCGCTTTGTTCTCTTCAGAGCAAAAACAAATTTATGACACCGCCCTTGAAAGCGTTGGGCAAAACCAGGGTAAAATATTTTTCTTGGATGCTCCTGGTGGAACAGGAAAAACATTAGTTACCACTGGCATACTTGCAGAGGTCAAAATTGCTATTGCTGTAGCGTCATCGGGAATCGCTGCTACACTGCTCCCGGGTGGCAAGACAGCACATGCCATGTTTAAAATTCCCATCGATTTAGAGAGGTCCGAAACGCCTGTTTGTGGTGTGTCACGTAACAGCGATAAGGGACACGTGCTCAAGGATTGCTCTCTGATCGTATGGGATGAGTGTACGATGGCCAATAGGAAGGCAGTTGAGGCCGTGGACAGAACCCTGCAGGACGTCCGCAGGAACGAACATTTGATGCGTGGTGTCACAGTTCTATTCAGTGGCGATTTCCGGCAAACGCTTCCCGTGGTGACGCGGGGATCGAGGGCTGACGAGGTGAATGCTTCGTTGAAAACGATCTTCTTTGTGGTCACGAGTTCGTACGCTGCGCTTGACCATTAATATGGGAGCTCGGCTCGGCGGCAATGCACGTGCTCAAGAATTCTCCGATGTCCTTCTAAGTCTTGGCGAAGGCACTCTACCAGAAGAGAGAGGTGGACAGGGGGTGCTTCCAGAGTCTCTCGGTAGACTGGTATCCAGCTTAGAAGAACTCATTCGCTGTGTGTACGGGGACATCAGTCGTATACCGCACCAGCAGAATTCTTGGGTGTGTGAGCGGGCCAATTTGACGCCCAAAAATGATCAGGCTGCAGCAATTAACGAATACATTCTCTCGGAAATTGAGAGGAATGAAGTGGTCTACACCTCGAAAACACTGTTGTCGAGCAAGATGACGCCACACATTATCCCGTGGAATTTCTGAACTCCCTGTCAGCAAGTGGACTTCACTCTCACTCTTCAATCAAGCTGAAGGTCGGTGTCCCGATTATGCTTCTTCGGAACCTATCTCCTCCGAAGTTGTGTAACGAGACCCGCCTTAAAGTCATCTCGCTCCACAAACATACCATAGAGGCGGAAATACTTACGGGTTGTGGCGTCGGCGAGGCAGTATTTATACCACGCATTCCCCTCATACCTCATAAGTTCCCGTTCCAGTTCAAGCGCGTACAGTTCCCCGTGAGTGTTTATTTCGCGATGACCATCAATAAGTCGCAGGGGCAGACACTGAGGGCAGCGGGTGTCGACCTCAGGACGAGTTGCTTCTCACACGGGCAACAGTACGTCGCTTGCTCCCGCGTCACCAGTCCTGACTCTCTTTAATTTTGGCTCCTGGCAGCATAACTACCAACGTAGTTTATAGGGAAGTGTTGTAAGGTATGATACCTTTGTACGTATTTTTACTCTTTTGTGTCCTGGAATGTATTCCTGCATTATTTTCTCTATTTCCTTCAGTCACATCTTATGACTGAACTCAGCAGGATTCCCATATAACACTCTTCACTTGCTTCGCTTGCAAAAAAAACTTATATTTTAATGCTATTTTAAAAGTTGTTTAGTTATAATGCTATAGCGACACTGGCATCTTAGGTATTTTTGGTGCTGTAGAGCCTTCACGCAGACGACGTCGCGGGCAGCAGCTAGTTACTAAATAAAAGATGATGATCTTACGGTTGTTTTTTTTCTGAAGGTCCGGACATTGGATGTTTTTCCCTGTATGGATATTTTAAAAGCATGAAAGCTCGGAGACTATGGATGTTATTGCCCTGTTGTTTTAGACAGAACACAGCGACAGGTATAACCATACAGACTGCATTGACAGTTGAAAAAAATTTAAAATGTGACAAAAGTTGTTCTTCCCCTGATCCCTTCAATTATTTTCACTGGTATCTCTAATGAGTAAGACGAAAATACGGAAGAATTATGAGAGTTGAAGAGATGGCTACCTGCAAGATTACCTGCAAGTTGACCTGCAAGTTGGTGTACTTTTAAATCGTGACTTTTTGCGCATCACTGATATATCTATTTCTTTTTGTATATAATATTAGGTCCCCTAATATTATATACAAAAAGAACTTAAGAAATCAGCGTTTTGTATGGAGAATTTTAAAGAAGTTGCATTTTTCATACTAACATTTTCTTAATTTATTTAACAACTATAAACAATAATGTTTTTAAACTTTTATGCACTAATGTTTAAAAACTAAGATAACGTATTCCACTTAGATTATGCGACAAAAATAAGTTTTGGCTAAGTTAAAACAATAATAGTGTTCATTTCTGCTAACAAAAAGAGGAGGCATTATTAAGGTATTTTTTATGTTTAGAAAACTATAAATAATAAGGTTTTTTTTTACTATTGGTAGTTGCCTATGATGGTCATTATTCGATATAATATCAAGCAATTGATTAATATTTTAAATCATATAAGTGACGAGGCCCTCTATTTGTGAGAAAAAAACGCCAATTTCATAGGTAAGGACCTAATATTATTGACAAAGATCAACATTAAAGCGCAGAAGAGTCCTTCCACGTTTGTAATATTTCTATGTACAGCATACGAGTATTTAGAAAATTTTGCGGCTAGATTTCTCAAAACTTGTTTACAGTTGCATTTTTGATGTTCATTCTCTATAGAGCTTCTTGTAAGCAAGTCACGTAAGAAAGAGCATGCATATGAAAAGCAAAGTAAACTATACTTTTCAAAATTGTATAACATTTATGAATACGATACAACGCGGGTGTCTTTGACAATAATAATTGAAGAGATTTCTATGGTAGCTATGAATGCTTTTGTGTTTTTCTCTGAAATTGGATCCCTAAAACCTCAAATATGTACTTCTGGTGGCATTGAGAGCGTTTCTTCGTGCTAGGTATAATCACTACAAATGTTTAATCTGTAGTTACTTTATCATTCATTCGTGCGGTATCATCCTCCATATTATTCTACGAAACTACATATAATCTAATACTGATCTTAATCTATTCAGTTCTCGCAAATCCCGGACTTCAATCATTGCGCCACGCGTTGAATCTCAATTCATCTCATAACCAAACTGTCAGACCGTGTTCACCATTCAATCAAATCCCACTTCCTTCCAATGGGATTGCAACTAATTCAACGCTCCCAATCTGGCTCAATCATGGCGGTTCAATCTTGCCGAGTGACAGGCATAGTCCTAATACAGTTACCCCTCCACCCCCGTCTCATAGCGCGTCCCCGTTTTAATTGCCAACTAATTATCGAGAGCTCCGGGTCCTAACCGGGCCACTTTACCGTATTAGAATGCTAACAGCCGGCTATAACTGGATAGGTTCCTAACTTGAACTTGTGACGATCATTGGGATCGTGTTTAAAACTCGTTGTGAGCTTGTTTCGGATACTGACTGGTAATAGTCTGGTTAACTTTTCAGTGGATACTTTAATAGTCCGATGTTGTCCGGGGAAACAATCTGTTCGAACTTTCTCATCTCGTTCTGTCGTGGAAATCGTTTAGGTCGAATTATTTCGGAAATTGTAATGGTCTTTTAAAAACTCGCCCTGAATACATGAAGTCATTCTTATTAATCTCAAGATATTCTGGGCTTAAATCTTTATAAGTAGTTTCACTATCTTCTTTTGATAATTTTACTCTGTCCGTCAAACCAATACGTGTTTTTCCAATTTATCTCGGTTCATTTCGAGCACAGAGCAAGTTTCTGAAATATTCTTGACTTCAGTTTGCTAAGCTTCTTGAGCAATCCCTTAAAAAAGCCATTTGTCTTTTAAAAAACGAATGTAAGAATTTGTTGCACTTGTTTTTTGAGGGTGACGACAAACTCTTTGCAGTTTAGTAATTTGTAGAGGTACCTAGTAAGGATATTACGTATCTAGATTCTGAGGAAAATGTTAGAAGTGATAATTACTGAAATCTAGCAGTGCACTGTGATATGCTTATTCTTCCCTCGTGTTGCACGAGCTATATGAGAATAGCTTATGCTGTGCTGAAAAGATTAGTCAGTGAGCAAGGATGGTCGCGGGGCCGACTGCCCAGGGTGCGCCGGATGTACTTTATTATCATCACTCGTGGGGTACTTTCATTCATTCTGTGATATCCTGAGTTGATTGATTGGCATTAGGCAAGCAGACGAAAATTATTAGGAAGACAGAATATTCATGCCACCTTTTATATTCAGTTGTACGCAGAATTCGACGGGTCCTACGTATACTGGTACAACCCGCAAAAATGCGAAATCCACTTTTTAACATCAATCACCTTCAAATCACCGATAGTTTACTAAATTTTTTGTTAAATGTAGATATTTTCGTGGTTACAAATTTGCAAACGAATGGAAATAACAGTATTATTTTATACGGGATATAATAAATATTTAAGATCTTTAAACCGCTCTTCTACAAAGTTGTGTTTTTACACTTGCACCATTATACGTAGGACCCGTCGAATTGGTCTTAAATAGATATGTTAGATATGCTTACAATACTATAAACTAAGGTTCGTTTTCTTTTGTGTGATGAAACATTTCAACAACTCACACGAAGTGAGTACCGGGTTACCATGAGTTTTTATTGATGTTTATCTCTGTTCTTAATTTGTTCATACTCGTTTTTGTCAAAGAGGCACGAGGACTGTGTAACCCAACAGTGGGCATACTCAAGCAGTGAATGCGGATGTATTTTCATCTTCAAACTAAACTGAGTAAAATTTCTGTCTCTTTGTTTTGAATGAAAAGATCTTATGTTATCTTTATCCTACAAAACGCCGTTTATTTTGTCAACGATACAGAGTGACAAGGGTAAACAGGACACGTTCCAATTTTGCAAATTGACAACCGTCGGAGGTCAGAGCAATCGTTTGCGACACATTGAAACCTTTGGAATACGATCGATTCATATGTTTCTATTGAATATATATTCCTGTTACGTTCTATCTCTGAATTCGTTTCAGAAATGTGGTTTCTAGTTGGCGTTTTCAGAAGAATAGACTGGAATATTTCCAATGCCCATAGCGGTTTTATTGAGTATGTTTTTGCACGGTGTGATGTTTGTAATATTAAACAGTAATTCATTAATTTTATTGCGTAACTGAAATGCGATACTGATTAGCCGGGTTATTATATCTAACCGAACGATATCTTTCAGTTACAATTAATAAATTCGCAGTTGCAAATAAGACTCTCGTATCTTGTGTCTGTTGGTAGAATTGGCATTTCTGCATGTTTTGGTTTCTTTATTGGAACAGTTTGACATTACGGTAATTGTATAATATGCCACAGGTAATTAAAAGAACTTTTCTTATTAAAAAAACTTATTAACAAAAATAAAACCGACTTCAAATTGTCTATGTCCGAAGTTCTTCATCAGAACTTCATCAAATTTAAATGATACCACTTCGAAAGAATACTCTTTCAAAAAAAAAGAAATTAAAATCGGTTCACAATTAGCAAAGATATCGCTGAACAAACATACAAAAAAAACGTACAGTCGAATTGAGAACCTCCTCTTTTTTTGGAAGTCGGTTAAAAATCAAAAGTGTATGACAAGATTTATCAATGTAGATGAAGCGAAAGGAGTATTTAAGGATCTTAGCATGTGGCGTGCCATAGTTTCTACCTAGCCTCATGGGAAAACGGCGTGATTTTATTTATGTATGTATGTAAATCAAATTGAATATGCTTGTCAGTCAAAAACAAAGTTTCTCAAACTGTATCAGTAGATCTACGAAATGTTATCGGTAGCTGGTAACACTGGACAATGTTGATAAAGGAGGGTAATCGTCAAGATTAATCAACGTACCCGAAGTTATAAAAAGTCATTCGACGGAGCAAAGGATTCCATGTCAAACAGCCGAAGAAGTCTGACCTTTTATATCTGATTAGCTTGTCCTTATTTTCTGATCTTGTGTAAATTATTGTGTTGTGTTATATTGTGAACTAATTTCTGTAGTGGTGGAGAGTCTATGTTGGTTTAATTTAATTTATTAACTTGCTCCCAATCCTGACATACCGATATAAGCTATAACTGTAATGATAGATTCACCCCTACTAGATTCTGTTGTATGTATTTTACAGAAACCATAGTTTTCTTTTATATCTGAGAAACATGGAGGAAATAAAAATAATAAATGTTTTCGAGTTGCAACAGTATTCAAGTAAAGCATGATGTATGTATCTATTGGAGTCCGCCCCTAGGGTGGCGGGCACTGTTATATAAAAGTTATTGCCTCACAATATATTATGGACATATTCAATACCAGTCTTTGATATCAACTACCTACATATTTTCAATCATAAACCTAGAAGATGTGAAATTGAAAATAGTTTTGAATAAAAAATTGACTGAGGTTTTTGTATGGAATTTAAAACTAAACTAATTAGTAGATACTAAAAATATTGTCGCCAAAAGGGCTTTGATTTTTATCTAAGGACTTTTTGGAATTTGAATCAATTAAAAAGTTACTATGTAAGTCGTATTCTGAATTTGCAATTAGGTTTTTATGTATATGGTTTATTGTCTAGACTGAAGTTACAAATAAAGTGAAATAATTATGGAAATTTTTACGCAGACAATTTCGGGGGTAAAGGCTTTCTTCGTTCTGCCTAACTTTTCCCAACTATGTTGAGGTCAGCTTCCAGTCTAACCAGATGCGGCTGTATACTAGTATTTTACACGGAGCGACTGCTATCAGAGCTATGCAACCCAGTAATTGGGCAATGCCGATATCCTAACGTTAGACCGGTTGTCAGACTTTCGGGCTTCTGACTACCCGTAACGACTGTCATAGGTATTCATATGACACCCGGGACTGACGGTTTAACGTGCTCTCTGAGGCACGGAGGGGTCTCGATGTGTAACGAATGGTCACCCATACACGCCTGACCGGGCCAAGCGCAGCTTAACCTTGCAAATTATAAAGGCTTTGTATCTTTATCTATACTCTATACTAATATTATAAAGAGGAAAGATTTGTATTTTTGTATGTAACGAATAAACTTAAAAACTACTGGACCGATTTCAAAAAATGTTTTGCCGTTAGAAAGCTACATCATCACTGAGTAACATAGGCTACGGGCGGAGCCGTGAGGACACAGCTAGTATAGTATAAAAATCTGTACGCTTAGATCTTTTAAACTACGCAACCGATTTTAATGCAGTTTTCGGCAGCAGATAGAGTGATTCAAGAGGAAGGTTTATAAGCCCCACATTAGTATCTACATTGCACCCGTGCGAAGTCGGGGCGGGTCGCTTGTTTAATATAAAACTGTTTAGATATAATTTTCTGTTGACCGTTGTCAACACTAGCAACTTTTATACGTAAAGTTTTCTAGTATGAAATTAGTTTTAGTACTTAAATCCAGATTATAACTTGTGAGCTGTGTGCTAGACATTGGGAGGTTCGATAGCTGCTGTGTATACGAATACTAGAAAGGCCAGTAGGACTAGCACGAATGCTATCACGTAAGTGGATTTTGAATCAGAAATACTCGTTTCGCATATTATACTATTTAATTAAATTGTAAACTTCATTCATATCTATGTACGATACAAATTATGCATGTCGTAAAAACAAAATCGATTATGTTACAGGACATAGGATATGTTGACGATGTTTGTTGCAGTGGCTTAGCGATCGGCTTGTACGTTACGGGTCGTGGGTTCGATTCCCGCACGGAACAAATATTTGTATGGCCTACAGATAGTTGTTCCGGGTCTAGATGTTTGTGCATGTGAAGATTTGTGGAAATAGATATCTATCCTTGTTTTAGAGCATTTGAAGTTGTCACACATTAGTTTGCATCGAAGTTTGTAAATTTCTTTGTTATTCTTTTTGAATAAAGTTATTTATTAATTGTTGCTGTTATTGGAAAGGAGATTATTTGTAATATATAGAACAATTAAACCTATACGCTATAAATAAAATAAGTCACACAAAGTTAAATAAATACATCTACTTTTCTTTTTGAGGGGCTCGTGGCTAATTACCAACTGTGCGGATCATACGATTTGCGAAGTTAAGCTGCGCTTGCTGCGGTCAGTCCGCGGATGGGTGACGGTTCGTTGCACATCGAGACCTCTCCGTGCCTTGGAGAACACGTTAAACCGTCGGTCCCGGGTGTCATACGAATACCTATGATAGTCATTACGGGAAGTCCGAAATTCTGACGACCGGTCTAACCTTAAGGTATCGGCATTGCCCTGTAACTGGGTTGCCGAGCTCTGATGGCACTTCGTGTAAAATACTGGTATTCAGCCGCATCTGGTTAGTCTGGAAGCTGACCTCAATATACAAGGTTAGTCGGAAAGGGGGTACTAAGCCGAAAAGGTGTTAAAGTACCCATAATAAGGGATAACTTTTGTTCTACAACTTTCCCCAAAACTCGTTAGGTTAAGAGAAATAGCTTTTCAAAGATTTCGTAAAAAATATGCTAAAATCTATCTGTCCATAGCTATGATCAGCTGTTTTTACAATTTAGGTCATATTTAGTATCACGGATTAGAAAATAATTTTCTGAATTCATAACCAAAGCAGGCATGTTTTTTTTTTTGAAAAAACTAAAATAATAATCTTTTTTAACACTTGCTTTAAAATAGCCATCAGTGATACTTTAAGTGGCCCGCGGCTTAGTACCCCCTTTCCGACTAACTTTGTAGTTGGGAAAAAACTAGGCAGAACATCTACTTTTCATTTTAAATCAGTAGGTTAAGATTCTAATTTAAGATCTTGTTCCAGCCAATGCTTATTGCGAAGCGAGAGTACCCTTACCACAGATGGGAGCCTCTTTACTTCGGCACCGACAAGGAGCCGTGGTACAGCGAAATGCTGTCGTGGGAGGGTCGGCAGGACAAAATGACGCAGGTAACCCTACACCCCGCAGATTGTTCCTAATGGACCTTTCAAAGGCTTCAGCGGACATTTGTTATAAACCTTTTACGGGTAAAATATAAGCTTTCCTCGTCGCGTCGAGGTTGCTTGCGGTAAGATTTTGAATCTTTTCTGCGAATGAAATATCCATGAGTAGTTAACGAACTAAAGATGTAGGACTATTTTAAAAATATGGTACTCGCTGACGTAAGCTTGGAAATTACAACATTGATGAAGATAATAAATAATCTCTCAGGCATAAGATTGCACGAATAACTAAATAAAAAACCCCTTATGGTTCGAGTCAAACAGGGCGTAAACGAAATCATGAAATTCCTTTAAACATCGTGATGTACTGCTGATATAGATTAGCCCAGTCACTTATAAGCATAATCAGCCCATTACTGTCCTAGTGCTGAGCATCAGCTTCTTAGAATGAGAAGACGAATGATGGTGCGGTTTAGCGGACTACACACACCACTATGGCGGCGGAGCGGCTGGCTCGTCCGGAAATGCTTATGTTTATTTTAAATTTATTTTTTCTGGTTTGGCTTTAATTTATTTAATAACTATGTATATAATAATTTTATTGACTATTCCACACACACACACGTAACACATAAGTTTATATTAAACTATTTATTGCTTTTGTTTGGTAGTATTCAAATTTAATATTGTACGTAACATGTTTATTTATGTATTTGTGTCGTTATTGCCCGTGGCATCACTATGGTTCTATCTGAAAACCAGCGTTGCGACATTTTGTATTTTTTCTAAATGTCGCAAAATTATGCTGAGATAGGAGCCCTTTTTGGCCTCGTGCAGGTAGTCTAAATTCTTATTCTTTCTTTTTTTTATATTGTTTTTGTTTCTGTAACTGCCTGTGTGAGTCCAGAATAAATAGTTTTCTTTCTTTCTTTCTTTATGGAGCCTTCTTAAGTGTGCAGGTTTACTAACAACGTTTTCCTTCACCGTTAACGCAAGTGATAATGAAATTCTCATTTGCACTTGAATTCAAAAAGGTGTTGGGCCTCCTTCATGGCTAGGCTAGCACTACTTTTGTCAATGTCACTTACAATGTATTTTATGTTTTGTACTAGATGTTGGAGATGTGCCTTCAAGAATACCGAATGGTGATCTTAGACGGAGGATTCCTCTGCCACGCCGCCATCCCCAGCACCAGACATCAACGGAAAAGAGCAGAGACAATGAACTATAGAAGATATTTAAGTATAATCAAGTTTTTCAAAAAACAATATGAAGATAGAGAAGAGTGCAGGGTTTTGCATGGCTGTCCTCCGCTAAAATAAATCGTATGCGACGCATCAAAGATGGAAATGTTTAAAACGTTTCCAGTTCCGAGAGGAGTTAAGCAATGAAGCGTAGAATGATGAACAGTCATTACTAAACACTTTATTAAGTGAATTCTAAGAAGGATTTACACTTAATGAGGTACTAGATATGCAGTTTGAGAACGCTAGATGCTTTACTATTAATTTGCACATTTGATAAGCCAGCAAGCCCAAATGTGCAACACATTTATAATGTATACGTGCACTTTGCATCTTTTACATGTCTCATACGAAGGTAGACTATTGTTCTGGCTATTATATACGTTCAAATTTGCACAAGTAAGCATGTACGATAAGACTGCAAAAAAGTTGCGCCAACGGTATTGTTATTACCGACAATACCCTTTGTGCAAACGTTTGCACAATCCGTTTTGCGCATGCAAGCCGCTGCTTGTAGCCGGACCATAAATACAAGCAAGTTTACATCACTTTTCTATTGATTAGATCTTCCAAATCAGGTCTTAAATGATGTAGAAGATATTGAAGGCGATATCGGCCTTGGTAATTCAAGGCCCACTTCGACTATGCAAATGTTCGTACGGTAATGTTGATATTATACAAAGTATCTATACCAGAAAAGGTGGAATAATGTTTATACAGATATTAGGACCATTACATGAACGGGTATCGGAGTTATAACGGTATTTGAATGTTGTTTTACAAGCAAATTTTGAAACGTTAATGAGCTTATGAAACCAACGCAGATTTTGGTTCAGGACACTATAGTATTTTATTTATGTATTTTTGTACAAATATAGTTTAAACATTCTGGCGTGTTAGAACGCCTTGTTCAATACTACCAGTCACATTTAAGGCAGTTCATTCAATATAATAATGAAATGTTACTATTTCAATATCTGGATAGGTTTACTCATTCATTGATATAGATTTGTTTTGGATAAATACAACGGGCAATACATATTTGGGGAAAGTCGTAAAACAAGTGACAACTTGCCGCCCAGCAGCAACAAGCATAGCAGATAAAAAATGAATTAAGATTTTTAGTAAACAATTGTCTCCTAAACGTACCTAAATACCACTTTATGTTCCTACATATAGAGTTGCAAACACCACAGATGTTAAAAATTCCGTTTTTATCTATATTAAATATTTATTAGCGGTTTTATGTATAATACGGCTTACAACATAGACGTTGCTAGGTATTATTAATAGGCTTATGATAAAATGTTTTAATCCACTGGAATTATTTGAATTTTATAAGCTTTTAATATTTTATTCATGTTCGATACAAATTATAATAATTTAAATAGTTATTTTAATGTATAAAGGTATTTTAAAGTGACACCCCGCCGTGAACTGTATCGATGGACTCCTTGCGTATATCGGGTGTAAAAATACCCTTAACGAAGTCGAGAGCTACGTATTCATCCCTTCATTACGAATATTTTTTGGTATTGGACCATACCTGGGAACTGTCTGGTTATGGAGATATTGAAGGTCAAAGTCCCCAAATTTTTAAACGTTTTTCACGAAAACTAAGTTTAAATGTTATTACTAAACATTCTTCTATACAAACATTATCAACATTTTAATAATGTTGGCACAGTCTGCAGCGCAGACTTACATTGCGCGCTACAATTAAAAACTGTTTTTTAATACCAAAAATAAAAGTTGTTTCCCAGCAATTATTTTTGCTGTTTGTTACTTAGTTTGATGTACAGTATGCGTAGACTTCGGCTTCGTTAAGGGTATTTTTACACCCAGTATACCAAGGTTTTTATGTGAAATGTTTCGTCCTAAATAAACATTTTAATATTATTAGATGCATTTGTAGTATCATTTATCCTGAAACCTGTTTGCGCCTTTTTCAACACCATATCTGAAGGGTTGGGCAGAGGTGTATAGTAACACCCTCATTTCGCCGTTATGTTTAGGTCCCATGTAATAGGGGGCGAGCCTATTGTCATCAACCGGGCACACATCCAAAGGACCGCTCGATCACCAAAGAGGCAGTTGTTTGTGCCTTTAGCACATCTTTAAGTGCCAAATCCACTTGCAAGTTTATTGCGCTAGTCGATTTCTGCAACCGATTGCCAGCTATAGACGCACCCGCAGCAAGTCGTCTTCTGCAAGCTTCACGAACTAAGCTAACGATTGTCCCTTTAGGATGTTTCTGAATTACTGTTTACCCAACCAAATATCTGTTTGCCCGCAATCTAGGAAGAAATCATCCACTTATGCGCAGAATCTTAAACGATACGTTACATAAAAACATTTTTTACAAAAAATTTTAACCGACTTCATAAAAAGAATAAAATAATTACCATATAAAATTAACAGTTTCAGAAGTCGGTGCTGATCCACGCTGAACCAAATTGAAGGCACCGACTTCTGAAACTGTTAATTTTATATGGTAATTATTTTATTCTTTTTTTGAAGTCTGTTTAAATTTTTTGTAAAAAATGTTTTTATTTTTTTCATTTTAGTGGCCTTAATTAAAACTTGGTTGAACCTACTAAAGACGCTGCTCGTAACATAATCACATCATCACAATATGCGTACTGTTCGTCATTGAGGAGTTCCATTGTTTATCTCCGAAGTTCTTCATCAGTTCTTCACCAAATTTAAATGGGACCAACTTCAAAGTATACCCCTTCTATTAAAAAAAATAATCATTAAAATAGGTTCACAATTGGCGAAAATATCGATGAACATACACAAAAAAAAACAAAAACAATCCTCCTCCTTTTTGGAAGTCGGTTAAAAACTAAGACAACATAATTAGCCCATTACTGTCCCACTGCTGGGCACGGGTCTCCTTCTCAGAATGAGAAGGGTTTAGGCCTTAGTCCACCACGCTGGCCTGGTGCGGGTTGGCAGAATACACACACCATCGAGAACTTTATGGAGTCATCTCACGGAGCGTTCTAGCCAAGATTAGATCACAATATCATCATTACTACTTTTTCTCAACAATATTATTTAAAAAACTCCAGTTTAAAGTTTATTTTCTCTATAAACAAAGAAACAAGATACAGATAAGTAAACAATTTTAACCAGCAAGCTGTACGTTTGTTATGATAACACAACATTGTTATCTATAGTTATAGTACCTACTTAAACTTTATGTTGTGCCTCCAAAATGCTTCCTTATTTAACAATATCTCCCAAGTGCAGTGAGTTGGAAAGAGCTGGTGGCGTATTATGGCGTGTTAAAATCATAATTGTTCCGTTGTGAGAAAGTGACGGCGCTTTACGACCTGCATCGCCGCGTCACTTTCTCTCAATGGAACACTGATGGTTTCAACACGTCATAATACGGCCCCAGAACTGCTATTGTTGTATTAATGGAACTATTCCTAGCCTATCTTTGCATTTTATAAATGATTTTTATTTCTGTAAATATAAATAAATCTGTTACAGCAGACACTTTTACAAGTCAATGTAATGTTTTTTTTTTAAACTAGAAGAAGCCTGCATTTCTTATCTACCTAGCTCTGAGAAGAAAAGCCGAAACAAACTCAGAGATCAAGGTCTCGTTTAAAGTCCAGTTATTGTGATATAAAAACTATTCGAGTGTAACAATGTAGGGCAACGTCTGGAATGGCCTTTTGAGGAAAGTGCCATAGCAGGTTTGAGTTATATAACAGGAAAGGACAATGCTCATAGATGTATGGAATCCCGTATCAAGCTGCATCAAAGTGAAACTTTGTTTTATAAAGACTACACTTATCATATTAACTCCTACAAAAGTTCTTTTTGTAAACTAAACCCGGGTTTCGGACTTATTCAAAATATCGAAATAACCTAAAAACTAGTATATTTTGTTAGACCACGAGCGGCCAATATTTATTCTAAAAACAGCGTAATCCGCTAATATTAGTCAGAATTAAGACACATGAGCACAGCAGCCCACTGTTCGCTTACCAACGAGGCAGCTGCAGCAATAACCTACTATGGCTTCTAATGTTTTGGCCACAGCATCATCTCAGCTAATCAATAAATACGTGTGATAAGTACGACCGTTGATATGTCTCGATTAACCATAGATAAAAATGATAATCGTTTAAATAAAAACTCTATTTTATTCTAGTTATTTTTGCCAAAGTATATATATATTATTTAGATGTTTTTTGAAAGACATGATCATGACACTTTTAAAATTGAAGGTTATATCACGGAACGTCATTGGGAAATAAAACAATTTCAACACTTTTTTACTTTAAATTAAATTCCCTGTTCAAAAACCAAATCACCGACACGTAAATGTCGTAAAAAAATATGAAAATAATTACTATAATACTTTGATCTTGATGCATGAGACTTTTTGGTACCACTTTTGGTCATTCTCCTTTACGATATCCTTAAGGTACTAATACCCCTGTTTTTCTTGAATATTTTATACATTCAAGATGGATTGCCACACAAAAATATATCATGAAGACGTATCAGAAAAGTTTCAAAAATCAGAATAAACACGCGATAATCAGTCCCAACATTTTCTAAAACATCTGTCTTCAAACGTCTTTGCTGAACCATCAAGAACGCGTCTAAAGAAATAATAGACACTAAATGATCGATAGATCCCCCTTTCATGTTGCTGAGTAAGAACTAACAAGCTTTTCACAGCTAATGTACCTAATATAAAATGGGTGAAAGAAACGAAACGCCCACACAGCGTACTGTCCAAACATAATTCCATACAACCTAAGGATCGTACCTCTGTTTTTTGTTTGTTTTGTTTCATCTAGTGGTCGTGTTTACTCGGCACTTCCAATAACTCGCCATTGTTTGATTTCGCCTCCTTATAGCCTTTTTATAGATATTTACTTTGGACGGCGACTAATAAGATACTGTTTACATCGGATAGTTATCCGAAACTACAATTCTTATTTACTGTCAAGCTTTTTGCCTTAAATACTGAAATTGGACATCAAATACAATGTTGAGAGAATGAGTGAACGGCGATAAACAAAAGAAATTTATAAGGCGGATGTCAGTGGTAACGTTAGAGGACGCCCTAGAAGGACTCACATCGATGTTATTGGTGATGTTCTTTACAAAGAACAGGTGCGTAGTACTCTCAACCGGCGTGCGTGAATGACAAGATGTATGAATGTGGATGAAGCAAAAGGAGTAGGTATGTAAGGATTGTAGCATGTGGCGTTCTATAGTTTCTGCCTACCACCATTGGAATACGTCGTTAGTTTATGTATGTATGCATTATTCGACATTATTCGTCGTTTTAAAAAACGAAATCATATTACTATCAACAAATTGATGGCAGCAAAGTAAAAGAAGACATCTATAAAATAGCAATTTTACAGGAGAGCATATTTAGTAAAAACGGGCCATTTTGCTGCGATGTGTCTTAGAAATCGAGTCTTCATTTACATGCCAGATTTTCTTCATAATTTTGAAATTATTTTAATACAGACTTGTAGATAGGGTTGACTTAAGTTCATTTTTGTAAAAAAAGCATTTTTGGTAAAAATGTGCATGTCCGTATCTACTTTGCTGCCATCGAAATAACGTCGCCGGGTCGTATCATGCTTGCTAAAAATGGTAATTAACAAAAGTGAGTCCCTCTTCACTCACTCACTTCCATTCATATTTTGAGAACAGACTATACAGTTTGGGTACACAACACACTGTTTTTGTTTGTTTTGGGGTAGCGTCATAACAAGTGGAGTGCGCCCGTCGCCCACTGTTGGTCGCGCGCTTCCCACGCAGACGGCCACAAAGAACAGCTCTGGCCCGCCTGCATACAATTGGTTTTGCTTGGATGTGTGGGCGTGTAAGCACTAAACCAAAAGCTGGGTTTGAGGTAAATATTCATCTAGGTATCTCGTACAAAATTGTGTTCTTATATTTTCGACTACACGTTATGATGAAGTCTTATCATCACACGTGTAATATTTTCCTCACTGATTGACAATAAATTATTTTTTTGGCAAAAATGACTATTATATTTCGCATAATTAATTTTAATGCCATAATATGGGTGAGGCGTTTGCCCAGCAGTGGGGTAATATCAGCTAAGTACAAAAATAACATTTAGGATTCCAATTAATCCCTTGCTAGCTGCCGAGAACACTCTGTCGTGATACTACCCATCTCAAACCCGCTATAGATAGATTATTTAACCCTGGTTTAGAGAGTGCAAGGTTTTAAGATCATTTCTACAAAATGTACTCTCATTGATATAATCACTGTTCTTTGTACTCATTACTTTTATCGAGAAGAATAATATTTTCTTTTCTATTTCTATACTAATCTATATCTATACTAATATTATACCTATAAAGATGAAAGATTTGTATTTTTAGATTTTTGTATTTTGATATGTAACGAATAACGGACACAGCTAGTATTCCATAAAGAAGATAAAAGCTTTTGGTTACTTTACACAATTTTTGAATTTTCCTCACGTGGGCTAACAAACTAACCAGATTATGTCTGTCGCAGCATTTCCATGTTAAAAAGTAAAGGTATTTTTAGAAAAAACTATTTTTTTGATAACAATCTTTCCTCCTACATAATCCAACATATACTATATTGGATTCCATTATGTGAAGCAGAAATTTCCCTAGAGGTTCAAATATCTCGGAAAAGGGGGGACCGTTGAGTGGCAAAAAATGAGAATCAGAGCTTGGGGAAAAGTGGAGAGAATCTCAATAAGTGGGGAATTGTATAAGGAAGGTCACGGACATGATTATATTGTTATATTAAAATTATGGCTCATGAGCTGGAAAATTTTGTGGCATTTTCTTCAGAAATAAGTTTCAATGTGGTAACAGATTTCAGCCAACATGTTATTAAGTAGAATTCACTTACGTCTGTAAATAAAATACCGGCCAATTGAGAGTCGGACTCGCGCACTAAGGGTTCCGTAACACCACTAGTTTTCTTTTTTTTTATTCTTTTTTATTTAACTATAGAGTATGCACTACAATTATACCAAGTTTTACACTTGTATGTATTACCGTTTTTATGATACAGCAGGAACAAAAAATGTTGAATAAATGTACCGACTACAAAATAAAGTAAGGAATCATTTTGTTTTAAATAGTTTTTAACTTTGTATATTTGTTTGTTTGATTCAAATCTTGCGACAGATCTTTCAACTACTTCTGCTAAACCTATTCTCCTAAAACATCGCACACAAATTTACTCGCACACACCATCGAGAACTTTTTGGAGCCCTCTCAGGTGTGCAGTTTTCCTCACGATGTTTTCCCTTCACCGTTAACGCAAGTGATAATCAAATTCTGATCCGCACATGAATTCGAAAAGTCAGAGGTATAGGCCGGGATCGACTCAGACCCTCTTTTATGGAAGGCAAGCGTTCAACCGTTAAGCTATCACTGCGAACACTACAATGACAATACAACACTTTAATCCTACAATCCTCAAATCCTGATGCTGCAGGGGTACTGCAAGATAAAACTGTTTAACTTGAAAGTTTTTTAAGGGATTATTTGTAGTATACTTTCCAATACTTTAAAGATTTAATTTTCTGCGTTTTTAAAATGGTAAAGTGGCAGACTAATAGCAACGCGGTCGACGACATCGGTGCCTGCGTTGTTCTATGGTACAGTACGACATAACTAAGAAGTCGCATCTGCAAACTTGATCGAACAACCAATGGCAGTCGCTCATTGACGCGCCACTCACACTTATTGCGTCAGTGTAAAGATCATTTTTTAATATAACATAACATCACGCCTGTATTCCCCAAAGGGTTGCGCAGATGTATATAGTAACACCCTCATTTCGCTGGTATGTTTAAGTCCCATGTAATAGTGGGCGAGCCTATTGCCATCAACCGGGCACAAATCCAAGCTCCGGGCTGCTACTGAGTAATTTCATGTGGATAAAACCGGAAAACACTTTGCCCGACCTGGGCATTGAACCCAGGACCTCACGATCAGCAGTCGCGCTTGCCACTAGACCAACGAGGCAGTTCAGTATAATTTTTTACTGCAGTACTAATAAACGTTCGTGGTCTCGCAGTCAGTTCGGAAGTGATCGGTTTTACGAAGAAGCCGATGCGACTTCTTAGTTGTGTATACAAGGTTAGTCGGAAAGGGGGTACTAAGCCGCGGGCCACTTAATGTATCACTGATGACTGTTTTAAAGAGAAAGTGTTAAAATTTCAAAATTCGATTAATTTTTTTACTATGAATATTTTATTTTTATTTTAGTTTTCTCTAAAATTCTTCATCCCTGCTTTAGTTACGAATTCAGAAAATGGAGTTGTTTCTAATCCGTGACCCCAAATATAACGTAAAATGAAAACACGTCTGATCATAGCTGAGGATAGATAGAATTTATCGTATTTTTTTATGAAATCTTTGAACAGCTGTTTCTTTTGAACTATTGACTTTTGGGGAAAGTTGTAGAACAAAAGTTATCCATTATTATGGGTACCTACTTTAACACCCTTTCGGCTTAGTACCCCCTTTCCGACTAACCTTGTATATTATAGCAGATAATACAGGCAGAAATTCCACTTGCATGAAAAAATAATCTCTTGACCTATTTCTCAACTCTTTGTTTTACATCCGAAGTTCCTAAGTTATTTAAAGCTGCGATCCCTTTTATTGTATTTTACCATTGTTTGATTTATTCTATTTGACTTATTCTTGCGATTGGGGTGAAGTTTTCTATCCAAACTTTGAAGTATCGGCTTAGCTCTATCTGTATGTACTTACTACAAGGAGTTTATATGTTTACTATGTCTTTTTTAGAACACTTTTCGTCGACTTTTGACTTTACGATGTCGCTTCTAATAACGCTTAAACACGCAGAGAGCAACCTCATGGAAGGCAGTCGAAATATTTATTTACTTACTGTACTTACACAGTGTGATTAAATAAAAAGAATTGGAATAGATTGCTATTCTAATTCTTTTTATTTAATCACACTGTCTGCGTTTGCGTCTTTCAGTGAAGAATTATCGTTAATGAAATAGGTATGTATTGGATAGTTCTGACGTCACTAGGGTTAAGTGCCAACTCGAGTAAGTAATCGATTGCTTAGACTGTAAATGGTTACTATTTACCTTTCGCTCACAAAGAACGTGCGAGAGCGAGATGCAAATAACGACAACAACAGAAGCACCGCCATTTTCATTCCTTTCATTATGTAATTTGTACACTACTACAGTAGGGTTGCGAGGTCAGATGGCAGACATATAATTATTCTGGAAGTTTGGCGGTTGGATGATGATGATAAATTTTAAACCAGAATTAGATCCGCGTGGATCGTGGCTAATTACCAACCACGCGGATCATACGATTTGCAAGGTTAAGCAACGCTTGCCGTGGTCAGTCTGTGGATGGGTGACCGTTCGATACACAACGGGGATCCCTCCGTGCATCGGAGAGCACGTTAATCCGCCAGTCCCGGGTGTCATACGAATACCTATGGCAGTCGTTACGGGGGTAATCAGAAGCCCGGAAGTCTGACAACCGGTCTAACTTTAGGATATCGGCATTGTCCAGTAACTGGGTTGCGGAGGTCTGATGGCAGTCGCTCCGTGTAAAATACTAACTGCAAGCTGACCCCAACATAGTTGGGATAAAACTAGGCGGAATAAATTCGATCCGTTTGACTATTTATAGCATCAATTAGCTTCATAGCTGAACGGGTAGATATGATTTGTGTGCAACGTTAGTACTTGGTACTGTAAATATTGGGGGCGTGGGCGGTCAGCGGTCACCCACGCACGCCTCGCACTACAGCAACGGATATGACGCGAATATATGGCCATGAATGTTGAAATTAATTGGTACTTTCATTTTGCTTCTGCAAAAAGTAACATCTGTTTCAAAAGAGGAAGAATTTTAATACCATTAAGATGAGCAAGTGGCATTATAATGCTTTTGGTTAAAATATACCATATTTTGGATAACATAATCAAGAGCTGAGCCTCAACGTACATCGGATGAGGCTCTCGTTGGGCGGCTCGGTCAAGGGCCTGAGACAGAAAGCGGTAATTCTGGACACGGCGCGTATTGTTAGGAAGTTCCTCTCTCTGAGGCCTTGACCACCGGTGGTTTGGACTCTGTTTCCGATGTCAGTGGGCTGCTATTTGTTATACCTTTAATTTATTTTAAAGAAATTATTTAATAATGTAATCATGTATGTATAAGAATTAATAAAGGAAAAAAATAACAATTAGCTCATTACTGTCTTATTTCTGGGCACGGGCCTCTTCTCAGAATGAGAAGGGTGTAGGCCTTAGTCCACCACGCTGGTCTGGTGCGGGTTGGTGGACTGGTGGATCTTTGTGGTGGTGGTTTTACTGTAAGTTATTGCTACGCATTTCCTTGTGTCAGTTTTTAAGACAGTGTATTTGATAGATACTAAAACAGTATTCAAAAATAAAGTATGTACCTACTACGTACATTTTTTAAAAGAAGAACCTTGTCTACACCTTATCGATATTTGATGGTACCTTGTTAGACGGACCTAACAAAGGAATGACAAAGAGGAATTTAATTCAATCAAGTTTATAAAACTGTTCCCATGATAAAAGAAGTACTACCTACCCATTCGCTGAAACACGCATTTTAGTTGAATATATCTCTTTATTAAAACCCTGTTTTGCCAACTTACCAAATGTAGATACCCACCAGGCCTTTAAACACAACACCAGCAAACAATAATCACCGAAGTTACATAAGGCTGGCCGCAAAACTACACAACTTCGCAAATAGCCAGCTGCCTCATTTAGTCCCATTATTATTATATTTGTCCCCATTTCGTCCCCAACAAACAGTATTATTTGCCCTCTTTGGGGACGGATTAGCAGGCATGTCACGAAGGTACATGAGGCGTCCAATCAGCCGTGGCTTATTTAATCTCCGTAGGCAGCAGTGTTATATATACCTACTTAGAGATCACATTTGGAACATAATTATTATATTCTTTACGTAAGTACTAGGTAGGTATATGTTTTGATGTAGGGGTAGACAACTCTTATTTTCTTAAGGTGGTAAGACACTTATGCGATTAGATTAGATTAAAAAGATTCTATAGTTACTTTTTAAGTGAGGGATGTAATGAAATGTTCATGGAATCGAGTACTAATCGAGTCTTGATACTTTAGCAAAAAACATTGATAACAATGAAAAAACCAATTAAATATATAATACAATTCCCAAGTTATAAGTGATTTAAAATTGTTAACTAGACAGAGACCGCGCTATCAAACGATGATGTCGTACTTCAAAAACTTCATAGTAACTTGCCATTACTCTGTAAAATGTCCGTTTCGTGCGACAAGGACAGAAAATGCGCCATTCAAAAACTTTGCAAACACTTAAAAATGTGTAAGTATCTCCTCCATGTTTAGATTGATTTTATTTACTTTTTCTACGATTTATTCTTTCTATACCTTTTTTGATATAATATTAAATTCATCCTAATTTTTTAAAGTAGTCACAGGACCTACCGAATTGTTTTAATTTGTACTTCTTCCTATCACGTTATCTGTTATATCCATTATACTATACATCCATTTTTCTCACAGATCGCTACAACAAACATTAATGTTCGCCTTAAGTAGACACGAAAGTTATGAGTTGGTCTAAATATTTCTAAGATTATACGGTAAGACCGTACCATTCTTCGACAATAATATGTTACATTCATCTTTCCATAAAAGGCAGACAAATATTACTATTAATAATATTACGATAATAATACGCACTAGGGATGGGAAACGTATGTTTAGCGTGTCAGATAGATCCGAAATTAAATAATATGGTCTTTTCGTGTGGTTAGTGACTAACCTTGTGTCAGAGTTTACGCCGCCCATGGGCCTCTGACTTGGCTTCATGTGCCGTCGAGAAATAATAATGCACATGAATCCGAAAAGTCAGAGGTGCGTGCCTTGGGTTCGAACTCGAGACCTATGACTTGGCAGTCCAACGGTCCAACGGTCCAACGGTCAGTCAAAATACCACTGCTGTATTAAATAATATGATAAGGACATATCATCAAAATATTAACTAGCGAAAATCTTTCACAAAATAAAAATCTTGAATCTTGAAAATCAGGGGTAAATCAAGGTTTTTATGGTCAATATAAACGTCATACCTAATATAAACAAGGCTGCGGTCACGAAGCCTACTGGGTTTCGGATAATATTTAATTAATAAATGCAGAAGATAACTACCAGCTTAGTGTACTACCTACAAATATTATCTTTTTTTGGACAAGGCTTTTAGCTATTTAAAACATAACCTTATAAAATAAAGGAGCGCGATAGGCCGAAAACTACTATATCGATAATTTTTAATTAGGTAAATAAAAACCCGCATTTTCATAGGTTCGCTATCCCTGATATATTTACATTATACTTACCTAAACAAGGTTAGTCGGAAAGGGGGTACTAAGCCGAAAGTGTGTTAAAGTACCTATAATAAGGGATACCTTTTGTTCTATAATTTTCCCCAAAACTCGATAGTTTAAGAGAAATAGCTTTTCAAAGATTTAGTAAAAAATATGCTAAAATCTATCTGTTCATAGCTATGATCAGCTGTTTTTACAACTTAGGTCATATTTGGGGGCGACGGATTAGAAAATTAATTTTCTGAATTCATAACTAAAGCAGGTATGTTTTTTTTGAAAAATCTAAAATTAAAATATTTTTGCATGCAAATAAAAATTATCGAATTTTAAATTTTTTACACTTGCCTTACAATAGTCATCAGTGATACTTTACTGGCCCGCGGCTTAGTACCCCCTTTCTGACTAACCTTGTATACAAGGTTAGTTGGAAAGGCTAAGCCACGGGCCACTTAATGGTGGTTGTTTTAAAGAAAGTGTTAAAATTTCAAAATTCGATTAATAAAAAGACCATGCAAAAAGATTTTTAATTTAGTATCAAAAATTCTTTATCCCTGCTTCAGTTATGAATTCTAAAAATGGAGCTTCTAATACGTGACACCAAATATGACCTAAAATGTAAACACAGCTGATCATAGCTGAGGATAGATGGAATTTAGTGGATTTTTTATGAAATCTTTGAACAGCTATTTCTCTTAAACAAATGACTTTTGGGAAAAGTTGTAGAACAAAAGTTATCCATTATTATGGGTACTTTAACACTCTTTCGGCTTAGTACCCCCTTTCCGACTAACCTTGTATAAACTATTAACCATTAATCTTAAGGTAAATCTATAGGACTCAATAAAAGGTAGCACAGTCGAACCCATAACTCAAAACAGAACTACCTACTAGATAAAATAAATCTATATCCCATAGATTGTGTGAAAGTATGGGAAAGCTCCCTATGGGATATTTGGCACATAAAGGGAATTTGTATGGAGTCGTAAACCGTGCCTTATAATGACAGTTTTATTGGCAGAAATGGTTTGTTTTGCCCGTTTTGAGAAAAAGGATTGCATGTGTTGAAGAAAATTGGAAATATATTTTTTTTGCTGACTTCTGCGTTCGACCTTATGACAGGAATATTAACCTTATCGTCACCGGAAAGCCAATACTACTTAAGCGCCATTTTGGCCAAAATGAGTTATATATATTATATCGTTAGATTGTTTTTTTTTGGGTCGATTAGTTAGGATTTCGTAATATAATAGAATAAAATACAAAATCGCAACGAATCGACGCAGAAAAAAAATATCCTATCCAACGATATAATATACCTATACCTATGTATATAACCAATTTATGCCAAAAAGGCGCTTAAGTAGTATTGGCTTTCCGGTAACGTTATGATCTTTTCCTCTTTCAAAGAGATTCTTATTGTAAAGAGAATAGTTGTAAGGTTGACGACCCATGACGATTGCAGTTCATGTCAAAAAAATATTCTGAATTTATCTACCTAAGTATAATCGCCGGCACGTACCTTGGCAAGGTTTGGTCGTAGTGGGATTAAGTTTGCGCATGTACACTTGTGCAACAAAAAATGGTCACTTTTATTGCTTGCCATTATTCTATGGTTATTGCCATCAATTTATTTTTAACTATTTAAGCGATTGGCTAAATATCAGTGGCGAAGGCTCCATACAACTCGATTCCTATCGGCTTCCCTTTCGAAATATGGCAAATACCAGTATCTATTATTTTCAATTATCATTTAAACAAATAATTAGGTATTTACGAAGTTACATTGCAGGTATAATATTTGCTTATGAAAGTAACAATCAAAGAAATAAATAAACGCCTACATTTTTTCGGAGCAAAATGTTGAAATGACGCAAAAGAAAAGCCGGTCAGGCGCGGCAGGAATCCAGTACATTTAATTCATAGTTTCACTTGTAGCGATCGTGACCTTGAGGCAACATAACACCGCTAGACATACGGACGATGGCAAGCCGCGATCCATCGAGTTACGATAAGGACAGAGATAGGAAATGCGGACGCCAGAACGAGGTGGAAATAATGCTACTGAAGTTCGTAATTTGTTTAATATTTGGATGACAGATTCACAACAGATTTTTTCGCGCTTGTTTATATTATTGTTTTCACTTGTTCATTTGCATTTGATTTGATATATTCGTATCATAATTTAGAATCTTATAGCATTATTCATGTATTATTGTTGAAATTGATTTATTTGTGTAAACTAGTGATAGTTTTGCGAAGTGATAGTGCAGTAAAAACAAGGTTAGTGGCGTTGTATTATTTGGTGATCGTCTATTTAAATAGGTATTTAGGTAAGTAAGGATTACTAAGATAGTTTTTTTAGTTTGTAGTTTTATTAGAAAGTAGTTATTTAAGTAGTGATTTTGTTATTATTGAGTAAATTCGATACCGTGGCGGCATTAGTGAACGTAGAATGCTGTCTGACAGATTATTTGTTGACTGAGGAAACATCCTTTTCAAAGTTGAGTTTTGAACATGTAATTCAGTTAGGCCGTGCTCGCCCTGACATGATTAATTACAAACGACGCGATGGTTTTTTTAAACATTTTAACAGTTCTTTGTAAGTACTTACGACAAATACCCTTCTTGGCTTACGGGAAGTTGTAAATTAAATAAAATGTTTTGTTTTCCTTGCATATTATTCTCAGATTCTAGTAGTTTATGGAGCCACACGGGATTTAAAGATATTAATAATCTTTCAAATTCGTCCAAAAAACATGTTCAGACCGAAAAACAAATCCGAAGTTGTTTATCTTTGCATGATTTCGGAAATCGTAGGATAGAAACATTTTTTGCTAATAAGTATGAAGTTCATAATAGAAGAAAAGTAGATCGGAATAGAAGTTTAATGAAACGGTTCATCGACATAGTAATTTTGCTAGGTAAAAATAATTAGCTTTTCGCGGCCACCACGAAAATCCGATAACCACGGTAACTATATCGAAACGTTGTTATATTAAAGTAAGTATGATACCGTAATCGATTCGCATTTGGAACAATGTTCCTCAACACAGAATCCCACATTCTCTGGCCTTTCGAGTGATATACAAAATGATTTAATACAAAGTATCGCATTCGTTTTAAATTAAAGTTGAAAATAAATACCTAAGGCTCAGTTTGTATCGGTCATGATTGACGAAACGCCCGATGTTAGTCGTAGGGAGCAAGTAACGGTAATATTTAGGTATTTATCTGAAACTGGAATTGAAGAACGTTTTCTTGGTTTCTATGACGTTAGCGTCAGTCGGACTGCTGATGTTGTTCTCATATCCATCCCCAAACGGCTTTTCTCAAAGCCACTTTTATTATACTTGCAAGACACTGTTTCTATGTATCAGTGCTTACATGTATAGTGAAAGTGAGCTAAAGCCAATTCATCTGTACAAGATTTCGAAGTCAGCCACAGGGCCACAGCTATACGAGTAGTTACTGGAATTCACGCATCACACTTGAGCAAGGTAAGCATTTTTTGGTTCGACTTCCCTTTTAAGAAAATTCACCCTTCGCCACTGCTAAATATCAATTACCGTGCCCCTACCGCCCGACTACGAATCGATAAAATAATACCTACAATAAATATATTAAGCTTTTTCAATACTTAGAGCTATGAAACAATTTTAAGTAATTGTTGTAAATCATATCTCTATTGAATAATCGTTTTAGTTGTACCACGCAGTTCATATGACGAAAATAGAACAAAAAAACCATGCATGTTCTCTGTCGCAGAAATACGACACGCGCGGTAGGGGCTCGGAAATATTTGTCGCATAAATGCGACACAAGCGGTTAAAAGGATAGGTCTGTTTAGAAGAAAGATAGGAGGGGAATTCTCTTCTCTACTCTTGCCAAGTTACGTGCCGGCGATATACAGTCGTTGCAATTTAACTTCCACATTATATTTTTTTCTTTATGACAGATCGTTATAGTGAAGACGACTTCCATTATGATTATTACCGATTTGATTATCGATAAAATTCTAGGTATACGGTCCCCGGTACGTTCAATAAATTGATCCGTACCTAATGTAAGCAGGAACAAAGGACTAGAATAATAATAAAAAATAATTCTTAAAGCGTTTATTACAATAGTAAAAATATAAAATTATAAACAGTTAATATTACATAAAGCATAATGTACCTTTACTTATCTAGTAGGAATTAGACCTAATCTCTAGAGGCAAGCTGAAACAAGAAAGGGGTAATTAATAATTAATTATGTACTTAAAATTAATATATTGATGCTATGTTTTCTATTAAACCTAAGGCGGTCCCCCCACGGTGACGCAAGTCGGAGCGACAACAACCGCGTGCGTACTACAGAGACGTGCATCCATGCGACAGCCGTGCGATAGCTGTGTGCGACTCCGTACAATTTAGTGCGATTCTAAAATCGTTTTGATGTGTGTCACTCTAACTTGCGTCACCGTGCGGTAACCGCTAAGGCACTACTAATGTTTAGTATAAATAATTATATAAGAGCATTGACCTAATAACTGCCGCAATGAACGAACAAATGAGAAATTGTTATAATCACTATGCTTAGCAGACGAGTTGGTGTTACCCCACTGTGACGCAAGTCGGAGCGAAACGCATCAGAACGATTTTAGGTGTGATGAGTCGCACACGGCTGCCGCATAAATAAATAATAAATGAATTTTTATTTTCATAAGTTTGGTACATTTTTGGTTCTACCTTTTGCAGACAAACAAATATTTTAAATAGTTTTAAATAACTAAAAAAGATAGAGTAACCGATGGTGCCTGTGCTAGTATGAACTGTGTGACAGACACCAGCGCCTTCCTCCTTCAGCTTAAGTGTGTAGATTATAACAGTACAAATGAAAATTTTACTGGTCTTGTATACTCAATGGTGGGATAATAAGATAAGATACAATTTAGGTGATATAAGATTATATAAATGATGTAATGCAGTGAAGAAGTTGATGAGAGAAGAAGGTTGCGTGCGTGTTTGTGTGCGCGAGTGTGTGTTTGGGTGTGTGTGTGTGTAGATGTGTGGTGATATATGTGTATTTGGACGGGGTGGATGGGTTATTGTCTGTGCGAAGGGAGTGTGTAAGTGAATGGATTATTCTTTATAAATCACTGGCGAATAAAGTTTCAGTTTCATCATAGGTTTGTTTAAGCATAGATCCACGTCTCTGTTTTACGCACGCGGTTGTTGTCGCTCCGACTTGCGCCATCGTGGGAGGACAGCCTTAGCAGATATGAGGACGCTGCTGCTTATCTTCTTGTCGTAATCCCCTTGGTCGCCTTTAACAACAGCCACGGGTGGGGAAAAGGTGGCCTATTTTTGTATAAAAAGATTCATTCAATTGCGCGCGCGGTGCTCTATGTGCATAAGCAGTCAATATGCAATTTTAATTATGCATAGTACACACCTAGCCAACGAACGCCAACGGAAGGGGCTCAATACCGCTAAAAACCAAAATAAACCGTTCTATACAAAGTTTAGTCAAATTCAGCAAATGACGAACGCTCGTTGGCCTTCGTACGCTAGGTGTGTGTGCTACATAACACACACATAGTCACTATGTCGGTACACACATGCACACATCGTCGCGCGTACATACAAATAAGTGGAACTATCAACATGTTGGTTTAACAGAAAGCAAGTAGGTATATGTATTTGATTCAAAGATCGTATGGTGACCGCGTCCCTATAAGATTACCCAGTCATGCGCGCAAGTTCTACGGCGCGTGCGACCCGGTCTTCAGTGATTTACGGTGCATCCGATTAGGCACCCTAGCTTGACCGTTACACTTAGCTATACGTGTATTAGCTTGATAAAACCTTCTCTAATGACCGATTCCTATAATTTCCGGAGCGTTATTGGTTAAAATTGAGACTCTTGTATCTTTACCAATAATGAAGTAAAGACTTCATAGCTTTGCATAGTAGACCCTCTCATATGGAAGTAGCTATCACAGGTAAAACTAGCTTACTAGGCTATCTAAGTGTCCAGTTTGGCAATAAAAAATACTACCATTGGTAAGCAAAACCATTCGTTTCCAGTCATCAGTTAACATAAACTCAGGTGAATAACGCACTGGATAAGTCGACTGCACAGCTGGGTTAAGACGGGCGATCTGTAGTGGCCAAGTACAGTAGGGGAACGACAAAGTTCGTCAGTTTTCATATTCATTCCTTTTCCACATCGCGGGCACATGTTACCTTTTCAAACTGTTGAACGGAACATACCAATCCACGGAAATCTATGTTTAATTTTTTGGTAGCAAAGATCAAAATTGCTTTTTGCCTCCATATGACGTAGTGGAGCCATGAAATGTCTCTGATTTGATTTAAGGAGTTTTGTTGTAAAAACCATGACATCAATCAAATCGATGATTAACCTTTTAAGCGCGCGTGTCGCATTTTTGCGATAAATATTTCCGTGCCTCTACCGCGCGTGTCGTATTTCTGCGACAGAGAACATGCATGGTTTTTTTGTTCTATTTTCGTCTTATGAACTGCGTGGTACAACTAAAACGATTATTCAATAGAGATATGATTTATAACAATTACTTAAAATTGTTTCATAGCTTTAAGTATTGCAAAAGCTTAATATATTTATTGTAGGTATTATTTTATCGGTTCGTTGTCGCGCGCTAGGGGCACGGCAATTGATATTTAGCCACGCGCTTAAAAGGTTAAATAAATTGACATTACTTGTCTGTCACCATAATATCTTGTCAAAAATACTTGTATTTTCATTTCTATAATGTTGGCAATACGTGGTCGGTAAAATAGTTCATTTTTTGCACTGTGCAAGCAAAAATAGACCCTAAGGTGTATAACATTTTCATTCCCCTACTGTAACATCAGAAATTTTCTTATTTTTATCTAACGCCTAAATCAGAATTCAAAAAAATCCGTAAGTCAGGTAACTAATATATTCTGAAATCAATCTGCATACTGATTATAGATTCAGAAAGTCTGTAATCAAATTTTCTGTACGCTTGAACTTGTGGAGGACTTGTTTAATCCAATTTGGAAAGTCCTACAATCTCTGCTGGAGACAACGAAAATCGAAAATTTAAGAACAAGAATTCCTTATGTATTTAAATGTATGTAACGTTGTTGTTGAAGTTTTCGAACAACCGTACAGACTTTATAACGATCAAAAATTATGTTTTATGGGTAGGTACAGTGAAAAAAATAGATAAGTATGCAGGCATCTAATTACATTTGTATTTTAACAGAGTCATGAGTTATGTTGAGTGGCCAAGTCTTTCCCATCGCTTGTCTGTGCGGGTCTTGTGTGTAAAAAGTTATTATACACATAACACAACACCACGTCTGTATTCCCTGAAGGGTTGGGTAGAAGAGTATAATTACTCTCATTTTGCCGTTATGTTTAAGTCCCATGTAACAGGGGGCGAGCCTATTGCCATCAACCGGGCACGAATCCAAACTCCGGGCGGTTACTGAGGAATTCCACACGGAAAAACTCAATAACAATTTGCCCAACCTGGGGTTTGAACCCAGGATCTCACGATCAGCAGTCGCGTTTGCCACCACTAGACCAATGAGGCAGTTATTATACACAAAAACAATAATATTTGCCTGCTTTATATTATTTGTTTGCCTGTATACCTAATTCTTTTGTTGACTATATCTGTGATTCATAATGATTTTTCACAGATTACATAAATAATAGAATTTAAAATGGAGGCGCTACTATTGTTGCCGTTATTTACGTCTCGTTCACACATGCTTTCTGAGCAAGAGACAAATAGTGGATCTACCATCTCTAATCTTTGGACCTAGCAAAGAAAAGACTCGAGCCACCTCGAGGCTGTCGCAAAAGGTGACTAAGAGGCTACATCAATAAGATTTAGCATCATCGTCATGGGTTTGTAGTATGCTGCGATCATCAGCGTTTGCAACGTGTAGTGATTGGCAATAGTCGTAGTCCGTGTTCATAGGGTCGTAGTTGTCACCACATTTTATTGTGACGCGTCGTGAGCCGTGTCAAAACGGCCATATACGGGTCAATATGATGATGATATATACAAGGTTAGTCGGAAAGGGGGTACTAAGCCGTGGGCCGCTTAATGTATCATTGATGATTGTTTTAAAGAAAGTGTTAAAATTTCAAAATTCGATAAAAAAATTACCATGCATAATGATTTTTATTTTAGTTTTTTTTAAAATTCTTCATCGCTGTTTTAATTACGAATTCACAAAATGGAGCTTCTAATCCTTGACCTATTACCTAAAATGATCACGGATCGAACGACCCGTGAGGATAGATAGAATTTAGCGTACATTTTATGAAATCTTTGAACAGCTTTTTCTATTAAACTAATGACTTTTGGGGAAAGGTGTAAAACAAAAGTTATCCATTATTATGGGTACTTTAACACCCTTTCGACTTAGGACCCCTTTCCGACTAACCTTGTATATAAAAATATAGTGTTTGGTCCCTAGTTAGAATGTCTACTCTACCTCTTCCAGAAAGATTCATAAGACGTCTTTACAGCAGATGGATGGGGGTGAAGAGCCTCCTGCACCTTTATAACATCATCAATGAGTTAGGTATTGAACTACCGAAAACTTAAGCGCATGTTATACACTTAATTTTATCGGCAAAAGCACTCCCATTTGTAATACGAACCCCCTTCCCAGTGGCGTAACTATACCATCAGAGGCCCGTGGCAAATTCATTGGATGGGGCCCCAGTAAAAATCGTCGCGTTGTAAATTAAATTTTAATAAATCACTGAAGTAGTTACCCAATAGAATTACAAATTTATAATTTTTAATTAATTTTGTCAAAAATGTTAGGTTACTTCTGAGCTCGCGGCCTCTTGGACCGAGGGCCCCGTCGGATCGGGGGCCCGTGGCATTTTGCCAGTCCTGCCATCCTATAGTTACGCCACTGCCCCTTCCATCCTAAGAGCAACCATTTTGATTTTTGACCTGCCCAGTAATGTGGGTATTTATTAAAAATGTAATTTTAGCTTGCAAATAAAAAAATAAAGCCTTTTGTACTCATAGATCTAAAGATATTACAGTTTTTAATAAACACCTGCCTTACTGGGTATGTCAAAAGTCACAATGGCTGCCATTTGGAGTTAAATGGGTTGGTATAGAATAGAATAGAATAGAATATACTTTATTGTACACCAAAATTGTAACACAGCTACAAGTATTACAAGTTTGACGACACGTTTGGTGCAGTGGCTGAGCGATCGGCTTCTGCGCTACGGGTCGTGGATTCGATTTCCGCACGGAGCAAATATTTGTAAGGCCTACAGATAGTTGTTCCGGATGTTTGCGCATGTGAAGATTTGTGTCTGTAAACGCACCCGATACAGTAGAAATTCTAGTGTGGGGCAACGTTATAAAAAAAGAAAATAAAAATTGGAGTGCTTTTGCCGATAAAATTAAGTGTAAACATGCCCTTAAATTTTCGATAGTTCAATACCTAACATATTGCTATGCTATTTTGATCAGCTCACCTTGTAACGGATATGAGCGGACTGACGTTAAGCAACCTGAAAATAAAACAAGAAGAATTCAATCTTCATGATTCATTTTCAGGATCCAGGAGGCTAGGGAAAACACAATTAAACTATGTTTGTTCTTGCGAGGGTTTCGATGGGAGAATATAATTAGTTTGCAGATTGATTTTAGAACTATTTACCCTACCGGACTTCTGACTGTATTCCTTAGACTAGACTAGACTATACTACACTGGCCTGCAAAAATAAGTATCACACTTTTAAAATTTCAATTTTTTCTAAACTATAGAAGTTAGAGATTTAAAATAAAAAACGTTTTATAGCATTTTTTATCAGCTTTCTTTGAAACTATAGTAACAAAGTTAAACTCTTTTTTGAGTCCTTTTTGTTTCGAAAATATATCTTGTGTACTTAAAAAGTTATTGCAATTTTAAAAGTGTGATACTTATTTTTGCAGGCCAGTATAGATTACTTAGAGGTAATCTTTTAATATATGTTCCAACCTAAATCCAGTTTGGAGTGATTTTAGAACTATTTACCCTACCGGACTTCTGACTGTATTCCTTAGACTAGACTAGACTATACTATACTAGATTACTTAGAGGTAATCTTTTAATCTACGCTCCAACTTAAATCCAGTTGGATTGATTTTAGAACTATTTACCCTACCGGACTTCTGACTATATTTCTTAGACTAGACTAGACTACACTAGATTCCTTAGAGGTTATTTTTCAATCTATGTTCCAATATAAACCTAGCTTGGATCAGCTCGTTTTTTTATGATATCATTGGCGATGGATTGAAATGCACATATCAGGTATTAAGCGATGGTACTCAAAAGCAAAATACACAGATATGCATAAAAGAAAGCAATCATCACTGAGCTGCCGTTCATGTGTGTGTGTTAGCGTTAAATAAATTATTTATGGTGTGTTTAAAGCCACGGTTCCATTTCGCAAGTAGGTAGCTGTTGGTTACAAGTAACTTGCGAAATTGAAGCATTAGCTATGCAGCCATAATGCATGTGTAACGTCATACTCCCGTGCAAACTACTTGCAAAGTGGAAACATATATCTATATAACATCACGCGTGTATTCCCCAAAGGGATGGGCAGAGGTGTATAGTAACACCCTCATTTCACCGTTATATTTAAGTCCCATGTAATAGGGGGCGAGCATATTGCAATTAAACGGGCACTAATCCAAAGTCTGGGCTGCTTCTGAGGAATCGCACACGGAAAAACCCAATAACACTGCCCGACCTGGGGTTCGAACCCAGGATCTAACGATCAGCAGTTGTGTTTGCCCCCACTAGACCAACGAGGCAGTGGAAACGTTCTTTTAAATAGGTTTTTCAGTAAGACTAGGTACTTACTTCGGTTGTATTAAATGAAAGGGCATTTTCCTGACAGCTTCCTCAGCTATGTCGAGGGGGAAGGCGAATTCGACCATGTTCTCGTTCAAGCAGTCGTTATACGTGGAAGCAAGCTGGCATCTATCCGACATTCCTTCGATGCTGTCCAGGCAGAGCCGGGAGACAGTGTTAAGTTTGCGAACCACGCGAGAGTTCTTACCGTTCACCAGGCTAGCGAGGTGGACTAGGAGTTCTCTGTTCACCTGTGGAACATAAAACTGTTTTATAAATGGACATAACATAACACCACGCCTTATATTATTCCCCGAAGGGTTCGGCAGAGGTGTTTTAGTACACCCTCGTTTCACCAGTTATGTTTAGGTCCCCTGTAATAGGGGGCGAACCTATTGCCATGAACCGGGCACAAATGTAGACTCCGGGCTGCTACTGAGAAATTCCTATTGGAAAAACACAATAGCACTTTGCCCGCCCTGGGGATCGAACCCAGGACCCCATGCTCAGCAGTCGCGCTTTCCACCACTAGACCAACAAGGAAATCTTTTAGTTTCATAAATGTATCTTTCCTATAACAGATTTAGATGCAAACGACCCGTGATTTGCCCAATTTTAATTGGATTTTTCTATTGGATAATTCTGTTTTATAACTGATTGGATTTCGCCCTAAATAATGGCTAAAGAATCGAATACGATCATCGGCGAACCAATCTCTCGGGAATCCTAGTGGTGACAGGTACTATAGTCCGCGCGCAAATACTAGTCACCTCCTGAGGTTTGGGAGCGGCAGGAGGGGGTGCGAAATAATAGACGCGCCCTGTCATTTTGCTTTGTCTTGTCTACCGCGCGCACCACTCTCCTGCTGCTCCCATGCCTCAGGAGGCGACTAGCACTTGCGCGCAGACTATACCACAGGTACAAAGGTTACTACGTCTCTGTTTGCACTTGTTTTTATTTATTATGCAATTTGACGTTGCCTTCTGGGGTCTTCTTGCAGGGTCTGAGTTCAGATCAAGTAGGGTCAGTAGCAAAACATCGTGAGGTAATCTATACTCCTGAAAGAGCTCTAAATGATCTCGATGGTGTGTAATCCGTCAACCTGCATCAGACATAAACCCTTCTCATTCTGAGAAGAGGCCCGTGCCCAGCAGTGGGACAATAAGAGCCTATACATTAGTTGACTGCACTTACCTTGCCATGATTAATGACGTCACTCTGTTCCAGCATGCAAGCAGCGAAGCACTGGCCAGATCTGGACACCGGTGAAGAGTTGGTAAAGTATGCTCTTACGTCTTTAGGGGTGGCTCGGACTTTGATGACACAGGACTGTGCCATTCGGACTAAAGCGTCTAAGTGTCCTTGTACCTAAAATACGTTAAGAACAACTATTTTAATTTGGGATATATTTAAAAGTAATTTAAAATTAATGAAAATGACAACAAAAATGTTTAACGCATGCTTAAAAAATAATGCTTTCCATAACAAAATAATAGCTGCACTTTCATTGTAATACTTCTTACTTTAAAAATAATGCTTTCCATAACAAAATAATAGCTGCACTTTAATTGTAATACTTCTTACTTTAAAAATAATGCTTTCCATAACAAAATAATAGCTGCACTTTAATTGTAATACTTCTTACTTTAAAAATAATGGCTCGCACTATAATAATCCTAACACTTGTTTATGGATGCACCCATTAAAGGAATGATAGAAAGTGATCGGTAAATCCTTTCTGGCCATTTTTGGCGCTCGCCAGCCGCTGACGCGGCTCCGCTCGCTTTGCTCGCTCTGCTCGTGCGTGGAGTGGTCATAGTTCTAACATAACCTAATTTACCTTTCAGCTATCTGTTTGTCATTTTGTTTCTTATTGCGGGGGTACTTAAAAGATAGAAGCATTAAAATTATAGTGCAAACAATTGTTTTTAAAGTGGGATTATTATTGTTAAAGTTCATATTATATAGGTATATGATATATCCCTTTTAATTTGTTTTTTAGTAAAATACATTTTACCTTTTTGGTGTTCAAATATTTATTTACTGGGCCTATTGTGATTGGCTTGAAACAGGTATATTTTAAATTATATGTCGCACAAACTTACACCATTTTTTTTTCTATTCGACTTCTTGTAGATGGTCTTGTGGACCGTTTCTACGTAACCGGGCAGTTATTGGCGAGACCCGACGGGTTTCCAACCAACACAAACTTGGACCAAATTTCAAAATACCTTAATTATTTCTTTTTACCTATGTCCGGCAGAAAAATATTTGCTGATGTAGAAATATGGTACGAATGGGGTGTTTGACTATCATTATAAAAAAAGGATGATATATTATATTATTATATATATTAAATATATAATAATATTATATTATTATATATTTGAAGATACAGAAAAAGCACACGCAGAATAAATATCGAAGATTTAAGATTTCTATCCTTGTCGCGCATAATAAACATTGTACTGTACAGTGAAGTTACAATGGCGTTAATGTGTTATGACGTCAGTACACAGTTACAGTGCTGTTTCTGTCTATTAAAAATAAATTCATCGTTCATAAGTTAGGCATTTTTTTGAATACCCATGTCATTAGTTTTTTCACTGTTGCTTATCTTTTTATAATAGTTTTGAGATTTATAATAACAAAATAATAGTCAAACACCATATTGTTAGAGATGATCTTACTTTAGGATCTGTGAAGTCAACTAATGTGCCCGACGACCGTTGTGTTCTTAATCCTATGACGTACGGCAACAGAATCCCTACAATTTGATATAGCAACATTATTCTGAAAAATAAGAAATAAGGGTTAATTTTCGTTACTTTTTATTAATGTGCCTTATAATATAAATTCACAATCTTATATTTATTTTTGGATGATCTTTCAGTTGCCTTTTACAACACCTCTAGGCTTTTTATAGCAGCTATATTCTGTGTTTAAAGCGCTCTACACACAGAAGCCGTGTCGGCCCGGGCGGCGTAGCCGGGTTAGGCCGCCGGGCATATTTTTAAACAATGGCGCGGCTTGTGCCCTCATTGTCCCGCCACCGCACACGTCACCGGGCATCGTGGGTTCAATGTGAATTGAGCCATGTTAAGCACTAACGTGTCAACCCTAAAAATCCTAAATGTAAGAAATATTAGTCTAAATAATGCATATTGCGGCTAAAAAAAATTACTCATGTGTTATTCTGATTGTATCTAAAAGTTATTTAGTATGGCAACATAAAACGGAGTGATTCTGACACAGCTAAACATGGTGTGGACTTGAGGGTAATAAAAAATAAATAAAATAATGATGTTTCGTTTATTGCAAAATCATAGTCTAGAACTTTGGCTTATTGAAATAAACTTTTAAACCCAAATAGCTTATTGCAAAAATTAACCACAGAATTTTTATATGCAATAGTCTTTTACACGCTTATGATATATTATTATTGTAAATTTAAAAAATATAGGTACGAAAATTTAAACAAATATCTCAAAATCTATCTGAGTAACACAAATATTTATTAGAACAAAAAACAAAACTATAAAATTAAAAAAAAACAGCCAATTTGATGTCGTGGCTGTGAAAAATAAGAGATTCGAAGGTAAAATTTAGATCAAATACGACATCAGTCTTCTTCGTCTTCTGAAAGATGTTCAATATCTTCAACATAATACCCTTCTACATCTTCATCGATAGTAACACCTTGAGTAGTGTTTAGGAATTCGTAAAATGGTTTGGCGTCTATGGGTACCAGTTTCATTAGTTCTTTTAGATCCTTTATTTTTTCGTTACTCAAAGACTTTCCTTCTGGCCAACATGCAGGCAAATTAATATTTTTTAACAAAGATTTACGACCTTTGCCTGCCTTTTTAATGTTCATTATTTGAGCATCTGCTTGGGTAATATAATGTTTTATTTTTAAAATATAAGGAAAACCTTTTTCCATCACAATTTCATGCACATTCAGCCAATTTACTTTACCCTTAGCATTGTCAACTTTTCTGTTAGTTATAGCTTTCTCTTTAGTTTGGCTTTACAGAAAGTATCTCGGAGGATATCATTCTCGAAACCTCAAACTTCTTATGCTTCTTTATCTTTTTAATACTTTCTGCATAGTCTTCTAATGTGTATAAACTTTGTTGCGTTTTTAATTGTGTTTGTATAACACCGAAATTTGCGTCATTTGGTAAGAAGCTATGCTCCGACAGAAGAAATCGCAGTGTAATCGATTGTAAAGATGGGTGATGGGTGAGACTATCTTGATGCTGCGATAATGACCTCCACACGAATCTACCCATAAGATGAGTTCCGTTATTGGAAATTGTATGATGTTCAAAATGTACTTTCGCAATCAGGATCCTACTTCTTGCGTACCCTTCCTAGCTTCATGTTCAAGCCATAAGTTAAAAATTGACCGTTTGTTACTACCTATATAGATCCCTAAATTAATTTAGCTGCCGCTTGTAATAAGCTGTGTTGGTCGGTATTTTTGGAAGTGGATGTGATTTTGCATGTCAAAAGTAAGTGTTTCCATCGAATCAATTTCAGAAGCCAATTTCAGATCTGCATTCATTTTATTCTTAAGCGCTGAGGCTTCATTCAAATGCAAATCACGCTTCTTTTTCGCTTCCTCAGCATGTGTGCCTGTTATAGATTTTAAATTGGCTGCAAAAGCGTCTCAAGTTTTGCATGTGTCTCTTTTTAGGGCTTTAAATCTAAGGTTAAATTTATCATAGAATATTTTCTTATAAGTTGCAAGACGGTAAATTTTCATTGGTTGAATATTTCGGTTTGAACAAATCATACATTTTAAAAAGATTGAGATCGGTATTTAAATAGTGACTATCAGTCTTGCCTCTGCAGTAATGGCTAATATATTTTGGAAAAGAATTCATGTGGTCAACTATTCTTTTAATATTATTTTCACTAGTTTTATTATTTCCACAACTAGCCGTTCACCAATTATCTTTAAAATTTGATACTGCATTTTTCTCCTGAATCGCTACATCGATTCTACTTTGGCAAATGCCTAAGGTTTTCAAAAACGCTTTCTTACTTTCTGTATCACACAGAAAGTATTTTCGGGAATATGTTCTCTTCGAATTTGAAGAAGTATAATACCTAGCTTTATTAGTTTGTGTACCTTTTCCGCAAATAAAAGCACACCGACCTTCGTACGACTCAAGAGACCAGAATTGCTCAAATATTCGTTTCCAATTATCCCTTGATAATAATATCTCCGTGCATTTATTTTTGCACTCGCATTGGAACGTCTTATCAAACATTTTTGGTAACACTTCTTTTCCTTTTGCAATTTGCTCTTTGCTTCCGCTCTTTTTCTAGGCTGGTCTTCAATGTTTCTATTCCTTCCGCGCTTGGGTCTACCGATTTCATTTTTTTCTAATTGATTTTGTACCAGAAAATTATCCCTGTTTGTTTGTTGTCCTATTAAAGTATTTAAAAAGCTTGATTAATTTTCTGAATTTTCAGTTGGTTGTATTATGACCGTATCCGTGATGTCTACATTAATGCTATAAATTATAGGAGTTGAATTGTTACACGTTAGGTGTAATTCAGTTCCTGTAAGTATTGTGTTTGTCGCATCGTCTTCATCTTTGTGATTATCATTAATATTTTTAGAAGTTACAACTTCTATTTCTGCAATGTTTTCGTTTCCCTCGAGATCATTATCGAAAATTGTAGAACGCAGGCTATTATGGACACCTAAATCTTCAAGGTGTATCAGGCTAGAATTATCTATGGAATTTTCTATACTATTAGTTTTTATATCTTTAGGACTTAAATCACGTACAAATTGTTTTAATGTTAACGAAGACGAAGCCGTATTATCAAGCTTGAGAAGAGGATCTTCTTTTAACCGAGCTAGCGTAGTAAAGTCGTCACTGCCGTAAGTTTCAAAAATTTCTGTAGAATATTCTTCCTCAGATTTCAATTTTTCACTATCGTCATCAGATAAATGCACAAGCCATTGCAACTAGCTTCTGTCCTTAAGTTGTCCAAACATTATGCAACGATCAGTTAAACATTATACTGATTGAAATTGTTAGTTTTACTTTTATCTTTTGGAAATAATTTGTTTTTACTACTTCATAGTTCTATGTGATGGACAAAACTAGGTTAGTAAGTAATTTAATGTATTCAATGGAGGAAAAAATAAATAAATAATTTAAAACTTACCCTGTGCCAGTTACAGCAAGTAGTGACGTAAAAATATTTTAGAAAATGCTAAAACCCACACTAATACTATTCTCGTAACTTAAACTTATATCCTTTGTTTATTAACTTTTATTGAAAGTTGTTAAATTCGCAAAAATCAATCATTCATATTATTTTTCAATGCAGAAAAACCGCGTGTGTTATGACAGGTTTGTGATCGACTATTGCAAAATCCTAGAGGATAAGTCCTGCAAACTGCATTAAGATTTTTTTTATAGGTGGCGCTCTATTAAGTGTACTACAGCCCTGGGCATTTTTTCAAGCGTTGAGAAAACCTACCAGAAGATATAGATGGGGTTGACATAGAATTCATATTTTTGTGCGTTGACATATTATTGCATAACACGGCTCAATTACGCTTAAGAATTGCAAATAAAAGTAATTATATTTATACATGCATGTAAAATGCGTAAAATAGCGTAGATAACATTGACTGTCGCTACACTTCATTTCAGTATAATATGCGTATTCAATCTGCAACCGTATAGGAAAAACCAAATTTGGGGACTGTTCCGATCCATTGGCAAACGAAATATATTTCAGTAGTACAAATATGTATAAAGAAGAAATAAACATAAGTTCAGGACGAATGAGTCGTCACGACATTTTACATCCGGAGAGAGAGATGTGTTGATATTGACAACAATTATTGGATGGCAACAGTAGTGTAACGTGTATTTCTTCCACCCGGGGCCAACCCTTTTGCCGCCCCACAACCCTATTTTCGGAACGAAGCAAAAAATCGGTGAAAATTCTGTAATACTCTGTTGCTGTGTTGATTGCAAAAGTATTCAAAATAAAACGTCTTTCTACAATCATCAATTTTGCAGTTCTATTTTGAACAATTTCTACTTGTCCCATTGACTTAAAGTTTTGCGTCAATAAGTACTTATGTAGTCCCGATGACAATACAGTTATCTGATCTGATGACTATGACCTGACGCTGCAGCCAGGTCGCCCCCTAAATCTGATAGCCGCTTTGCCCCCTACGCCACGACACTGGATGGCAAAGATTTGAGAAGTCAAGAGATAAACGAGCATGGAGCAGAATTATAGGGGATGGATTCATTGACAGGAAAATCCAGGTGCAAGTTGATGCCCAGCTCAGAGCGGCTTAGAGGTTCCTCCTGCCCTCACGTCACATTTCTACATGCACAAACACCCAGACCCGGAAAATCTATCAGGAAATCGAACCGGTAACGCAGAAGCCAATCGCTCTGATACTGTCCCATTTTTTTTTGCGGACCGTTTCTACGTAATCGGGTGGTTATTGGCGAGACTTAAAGGATCTCCAGCCGATGGGGACGAAGTAAAATACTTAACCTAAGCTAACTACTACTCTCCCCTAATAGGACCACAGAACTCGGTTTAGGGTGTTGCTGGCGGGGAGACTGGGAGGGAGACAGATGGATGAGGGCTGAATTAACGGTGTGATTGCGGAGTCTGAAGAGACGACCAGCTCTGCGGCGGCGGGTGAGCATGGTGGATCGTGAACGGCTGACACTATCCTAACGGAGCCGTGACTTAAATTACTGACACGCAAAATAACATTAAAGGTCACACACGGTGCAGATACCATACGATATCTATATCTTACGATATCGCTTTTCATAGAAATTAATGGACCAACACATAAGATGTAAATAATACATATTTTATCGCCAAATTTCTGAAGATACCGACCGATACCAACAAATTTTGTCAGATAAAAAATATACGTGAAGATCTCTATTAAGAATATAAAGTGTATGAAGGAGACTCGTGGCTAATTAACAACCGCGCCGATCATACGATTAGCGAGGTTCAGCTGCGCTTGCCTCGGTCAGTCCGTGGATGGGTGACCATTCTCTACACATCGAGACCCCTACGTGCCTCGGAGAGCACGTTAAACCGTTGGTCCTGGGTGTCATAAGAATACCTATGACTGTCGTTACGGGTAGTCAGAAGCCCGAAAGTCTGAGAACCAGGCATTGCCTAGTTAATGGGTTGCAAAGGTGTGATGGCAGTCGGTCCGCGAAAAGTACTGGTATTCAGCCGCATCTGGTTAGACTGGAAGCTGACCCCAACTTAATTGGGAAAAGATTAGGCAGAACAGGAATATAAAATGTATCTTAGATCCACTTACCAAGTACTTGGTTCAAAGCAGCAACTCGAATGCATTTTCAAGCAGGTGACAAGTTAAGCTTATAAAACGTTCTAGAAAAAGATGATTGTAGTATCAAAGTAAACAATTCTCATTGTTGCAAAGCGAGTTACCTACTTTGTTTTCCTTTTGGCTTTGGCCAGGTGGCCGGGAAATGCGTAATGGTCGCTGCATGGTATCGTCCATGTGAGAACGAACTTGTTTTATTGTGGTGGTTATTTTTAGGACGTTCTCTCTATTCTTTAGTAAATTTGTTTACGTTTTGTTGTTATTTTTACCTCATGTGTTAACCGCGGATCATTTTTTTTAATGTTTGTAATATAAATGCTGTATGGGTGACTTTTTGGAAGGTCTTTCGAGACCCCATGCTTGGCAACAGGATTCATGACCGCAGAGAACTCTACCAACAGTTACCGTCCTTTAGTTTTTGGGCTGGAGACCCGTTGATGTACACAATGGTGACAAGACGTGGCCTTGTCTGAGGAGCCATTATGTCATGGCTGCGTTCCGTCCTCCCTGTGTGAATTCCGTCATATAATTTCAAACATTTCTTCACGGTGTTTACCTTCACCGTTAACGTATGCATTGAAGACAAGTAATGAACCGCTAGGCTATTACTGATTTATTATTAATGCTCCAACAATATCTCCTATTACTGCATTATACAGGGTGTAAATGAAATTATGTAATTCCTTCAAACCTCGTGATGTACTGCTGACATAGACTAACTCTGCACGGGATACTTTTGGATTCAATATTTTTTTTTTACAAAAAGTAAACATGTGTTCTTAAGGTGAGGCATTTTAGCGCTCCGAACGAATCGCGTGGCTATCCTTCGCCACGCGGTCATTTAACTAGGGGCGCTAAAATATCTTACGTTAAGAACACATGTTTACTTTTTATATATTTTTTAATCCAAATACAAAACAGATTAACCATGCGCGGAAGCGCATGGTTAATCTATGTCAGTAGTACATCACGAGGTATGAAGGAATTACATGATTTTGTTTACATCCTGTATACAAAGTGTTTTTTTTTTCTATTAGTGGGTATGTAATGATGCGTTAATACTGGATCTGTGTTATAAATGATCATTTGTATTCTACCAACGAAGAGGCCTATTATGCTTATCAACTAAATATGTTGTTATAGCCTATTTATGTTAGTAAGCTTCGTAAACGCTATGTAATTTGACGATATAGTTATTGTGGAAATATTTTTATAGAATAATATTTGAAGGAGGTTTGTATGGTCACGAGTTAGCCGTTTTATACAAAATTGGGTAAAATCGGGTTATGTTCGTATTAGAAAATACATACAACATAATCTTTAGGGGTGAATCTATCATTACAGTTATAGCTAATATCGGTATGTCAGGATTGGGAGCATGGTAAATAAAGTAAATTAAATCAACATAAACTCTCCACCACTGCGAGTACTCTTATTTGGGTTAGTGATTAGTTACAGAAGCTAGTTCACAATATATCACAATATAATAATTTACACAAGATCAGAAAATAAGGACAAGCAAATCAGATAAAAAGGGCAGACTTCTTCAGCTGTTCGACATGGAATCCTCTGCTCCGTCGAATGACCAGTGTTTTTATAACTTCGGGTACATTGATTAATCTTGACGGTTACCCTCTTATGTCAACATTGTACAGTGTTACCAGCTAACAGTATGGAAGATACGGCTAAAATATAGTAGTCAATGGCTCAACGATGAAATTTGGTGACCGTACATGAAAAATAAAAGAATCACTATTTACAGGTGTGTCTCCCTGATGTTAGTAGTATTAGTTAGCTTAGGTTAAGTATTTTACTCGTCCCCATTGGTTGGGGACCTTTCAGGTCTCGCCAATAACTGCCCGGTTACGTAGAAACGGTCCGCAAGACCATCTACAAGCAGTCGAATAGAAAAAAAGGTGTGTCTATCGCTTTATTTCCCAAAGTTAATATTAAATAGGGTGACGAGCAAACACCTTTAATGAGGCATAATTACAATCCTGAGCCGTCATCATTCAGTTTTAGTTCCGCATTGCTAAGTATAGTTGCGTATTCATTAGGGGACAAATGTGCCGCGACACGTGTATCCAGCGATATCCGGCGACATGGCACAACGTTGTCGGACATCGCGTGACATGTCCGGCAACATCACGCAAGGCGTGTCTGATGACGTCGAGCAATGTCTGTCGACGTCTCATAATGTGGCAAGATTTGGCGTAGTGGGAGTAAGTTTGCGCATGTACACTTAGTGCGACAAATAAATTGACACTTTTATTACTGGTCATTATTCTATTGTTATTGCCATAATTTATTTTTAAACATGTATATTTAGATGAAAGAAAGAAAGGAGAAGAATTCTCTTCTCTACTCTTGCCAAGTAACATGCTATATCAGGACTATATTACATGACTATATCAACGACGACCGTCCTGCGACATTTTTCCTCTAGCAAATACGTGGCTTACAGGTCTTCTTCTCTGTTACCCGATTCTGTACCCTCCTTATTCACAATTACTCAGAGCGTCTGACCACGAAGCTGATGATCGGCTCACCGACCGTGTCCACGCAGTCTCGGTCCCCATTCTAATATTACCTCTCTTCCAATCATGACAAGTCTTACCGATCTCTCATGTAAATCTGTTAAAAAGTTCTCAACATCCCAGATATTCTGAATTATTTGACTGGAAAAACACGGAGAAATTATCAATCCCTACTTTGCCAGACATGAAAATCCACCTAAGAATCTCAAGTTCCGTAGCCATTTTTTTAATAATAAAACGACTCAACAGCTACGAAGAAAACATGTGCAATGATTTGAAAAAATCCCACGGTTTCTTTATAGAAAACAACATCTTATATTTTCTAAAACCTTTTCAATTCTAAAAATAAAAGTAAGTAGCTACACGTGGCCACCTTTTCCCCGTGTAGGTGCTATTATTATAGCCACTGTTAAGATATCAAAGAATTGTCGGCAGGTTTTATTTTGCGGGATTATCCTGAACACGTAAAGAAATGTTTTTCATAAAAGATTTAATGTGGGACGTAGGTAGGACATAGATAGGGTTGCCATCCGTCCGGGATTCCCAGGATTTGTCTTATTTTGGCGTCCGGGCGCGTCCGGGGGATTGTCAACTCGGACGCTCGTCGCGTTAGCAGGTTCATTCGTTCTCTTTTATCCCAGCAATTAGTTCTACGCAGCACGCACACACGTATATGACTTAAGTACGAAAAATTATATTTTGGCCAGTTTTAATACATAAAAAATGAAAATTTCATATTTATTAATATGTATTTTCAAGGGCGTCCGGAGAAAAATCCCGAATCTTTGTCCGGTGTCAGCAGTTTACGTAATGAGAGCCCTGGACATAGGCCTCTATCAAGAAGTTGCTATATCCTGTAGTTAGCATTTGGGGTAAGTGGGCAAGTGATCGCAGAGCCAGCCGTCTCATCGAGAACTGACATTCTACAGATACATTGATGCATACTAACAATTTTGTATTCAGACAGAGAGGCAGAGGTGTATAGTAACACCCTCATTATGCCGTTATGTTTAAGTTCCATGTAATAGGGGAGAGTCTATTGCCATCAACCGGGCACAAATCAAACTCCGGGGTACTGAGGAATTCCACACGGAGAAACCCAATAACACTTTGCCCGACCTGAGAATCGAACCCGGGACCTCACGATCAGCAGTCGCGCTTGCCACCATAAGACCAACTAGGCAGTTTTTGCGTAAAAATCTTTAGAAATAAATAAAGACCAAATAAATGAAAGTAAAATTAAACTCCAATTCTAATTACAATGAAAATAACTATTCATAAATCTTAAGTGAAGACGCAGCAGATACGAAATTATATGCTAACTCAATAAACTGAGGAAGGTAGAGCAGTAATCAAAGTGCAATTTCATCATATTAAGAACTTTGAAATCCTACGGAGGGATCGCTTTGTAGCGACTCCTTTTAAAAGGCGTTTAATTTAAGTTATTCCGCCCCTAGTGGAGACGTCAAATAACATTTTATTTACTACCTCGCCCATAATTAATGGCTGGCTTTTACTGGATTTTTTTTTCTTAATCTAGACCCGGTTTGTTACTTTTTGAACTGTCAAATTCAGCCTATCGATAATAACTGGATAAAGGCATCTCTTCAAGTTTCATTATAAGATTTACAGCCGCACTCATGAAGGTTAATAGGTCATTAACTAACCATTACTTACGAGTGGCCAATATAAATATTATACTGGCCACTCTCAAGTAAGTCTTAAGCAATATATAATATATAATAAATTAAAATATATAATAGATTACCTCAGGAAATTAGAACTTTAAACTTACCTCTCTTCAAAAAGAAATTAAAACATTTTTTAATAAATAAGTGTTACTATACTACGACTGAATTTATGACTGATAGAGATAGAATAAATATATAAATATGGAATAATATATATATATAGACGTAGAATAATAAAACTGTTACAATTATATTTATGTTTCTATAATGATATGTTTAATATAATTACAAGGATAGACATAATTGGTGTTAATAGATATTATAATTATAAATTCACTAGCGTTAAGTACCTAGATTAGAATTACAAAAACCAAACTAATTTGTATATCTGTATGGATACAATGTAGCGAACTAATTTCTTACTTACCGTCTATTGTAATATACCTACATTGACAAATAAACGATATTTGATTTGATTTGAAAAAAGCAAACGTTAGTCTGTTAATATTTCATTAACATCTTTGAGTGCGGAGGTTAGTCGTACGTTTTCTGCATCCAGTCTTCCCTGTTTACCTAACTACCCGTTCATACAGCGGATCCGTTTTTAACAAACAAATGGTAGCTGCGTCCTATCTGGCAGGCAGGATACGATAAAAATGACGGATCGTGTGTAAACGCACCCCTACTTCTCCATACGTCTTCATGTACGGATCCGTTTTTTATATTGTTCCGGCATCCAGTTTTTGATGACGAAACGGAACATGTAAAAATGTCGGACCAGTATTTTTTACTGGATTCGGTATACTGTCGTGTATGTGAACTCGCTCATACAACTGCAGGCGCCATCACCAAAATAAAAACGGATTCGCTAAAACGGGTCCTGTAAACAGTTTCCGTGTGAATTAGCGGTTATTCGGGTGGCTGGGCCACCTGACTATACTGGCTAAAACAATAAACATAAAAAAGAGGGAAAGTAAAAAAAATCTCCTTTGAGTAAAACGTTCCGTCTGCCATATTAAACATACTTTCCTTGCGGTTACGTTCGTATTTTTCCACCCTGTATATTAATCACCAGACAGCTTGGTCAGGCTCGTGGCTACACCATTTGCGAGGTTAAGCTGCGCTTGTCGCGGTCAGTCCGTAGGTGGATGACCGTTCCTTACACATCGAGACACCCTCCGTGCCTCGGAGTACACGTTAATCTGTTGATCCCTGGTGTCATACGAAAACCTATGATAGTCGTTACGGGAAGTCAGAAGCCCGAAAGTCTGACAACCGGCCTAACCTTAGGATATCGGCATTGTCCTGTAACTGGGTTGCGGAGGTCTGATGGCCGTCGCTCCGTGTAAAATACAGGTATTCAGCCGCATCTGGTTAGACTGGATGCTGACCACAACATCGTTGGGAAACGGCTAGGCAGAACACATTAGTCACCCGATAACCATTGGCTTTTTGAATAAAAACATCCTGAAAGTGCAAGGCAAATAAAGATATGTACATGCTAATACCTGCAGAGTATGTCAGAGCATCCCGGTGCAATTTCATCATACTGTTTGTTGAAGCTGTATACGGCAAATAAGAGATAATTGCTACTTCGATATTCTTATTATTCCTTTGTATTCAGTATATTCTTAACAGCTGAATATTTAATAATAACCTCCTGACAGCATCCGATTACTCCTAAACAAACAATAATAAAACAATTCACTTTTTCATTTCGCAAAAAATGTGAGAAACTCCTTATATAATGAAAAAACCACTAAAACTTCTGACTGTAACATCGCAAATTGTTCTCAGCGGGGTTAATTCCCCAGTTTAACTAGACTCGTGTACCTGTCCATTACTCTTGATTTGAGTTTACTTTTGAGCGGAGGAGGGGGAATATCAGGGTCTTGATACGCTGGTCGTGTTTTGTAATGGGAGTTTATTAGATTCCGTGGTCGGCTGCTCCTGGGATATGACGGTAACAAATTTTTATTAAAGACACATGACTAAGCCCATGGCTCTGTTTATATTTCCAGTGTTGGTGTAATTGACGTTCAGCGATCGGCACTGAGGGATGGAAAAACAATTGGATTAAAGAAGCGAGGTACAAATTGGTTTTATCTACTCAATTTGAACGAAGGCTTTGATCATTCGGTGGGAACGCGATATCGTAGCTATTACATTGTTTTGCTGATGTGTTGGAGTCGGTTTCCAATTTAACCAGATGCGGCTGAATACCAGTATTTTACACGGCGTGACTGCCATCAGACTTCCGTAGCCCAGTTATTGGGCAATATGGGTTTTCTTACACCGGATTTTAGTCTTTCGGGCTCTTAACTACATCATAACGACTGGTATAGGTATTCGTATGACAGCCGAGACCGACGCCGACGGTTTAACGTGCTCTCCGTATTGATTATTATTATGATTTACAAATAATAATGTATAAATCTTATCATTATCTTCAAATGTTCATCTAAATAAAAAGAATACTACTGTCATATCTTGTACTACTTAGCACCTGTTCGCACGATGGTAAGCTTGTTAAGTTGCATTCAGCCGTCTAACAGACCAATAATTTCTAAACACAGTACAAACAGGTACTACAAAATCTACTGGAAGAGATGGGATCGTCTTTTTGGTTCTAGTCTAAAATCAGTTAGGTATTTATTCCGATAATACACTATCAGCATTGCCCTGTAACTGGATTGGGGAGGTCTGATGGCAGTCGCTCCGTGTAAAATACTGGTATTCAGCCGCATCTGGTTAGACTGGCAGTCGACCCCATCATAGCTGGGAATTGGCTAGGCAGAACAATACACTATGAAAACATAAAAGTATCCTTGCATGCAACAAAACAGTCATAAGATGATACATTATTTTTATTTTATTTCTATAAATAAATGTGTTACAGACATGTTTACAAGTCAAGGTAATGTTTTTTTTAAGACTAGATGGTAGGTACCGGCATTTCCTATCTGACAAATTCTGAGAAAAAAGCCGAAATAAACTCAGAGATCAAGATCTCTTTTAAAGTCCAGACATTGAGGTATAAAAACTATACGAGTGTAACAATGTAGGGCAACGTCTGGAATGGCCTTATCAGGGAAGTGTCATAGCAGGTTCGAGTTGACCTGTCCTAACTGATGGCACGCATGCATCAGCCATCGTGTAGCTCATATAGACATAATATTTTTTCATATAAACACTTAAACCAATATGTATCAAAAAACATGTTATGTATGTAATTTCCACTTAAAATATAAATAAAAGCAAACATCTATCTTTTATTTCTCTATGTCGTAATGGCGATGAATGTTAAAATATTTTTTTACTAGCGGCCCGTCCCGGCTTCGCAAGGATGGACATTTTTTCCGTTATTGCAACATTTTTCATTTATGCTCCGCTCCTATTAGTCGTAGCGTGATGTTATTTAGCCTATAACCTTCCTCGATAAATGGAATATCCAACACAAACATATTTTTTCAAGTCCAACCAGTAGTTCCTGAGATTAGTGCGTTCAAACAAACAAACAAACAAATGAACTCTTCTGCTTTATAATATTAAGTATAGATTGTAAGCTACAACAACAATGAACGAGACCTTGGAAGTTCAGGTTACTTGATACAAATACCCAGAAATGGGACAGACAGAATTTTTAGAAATATCTATATTTGTACAAGTTCTTTGTAGTTCAATGCAGAACAAAGTAACAAGCATCTGTGGGATCATTAGTTTGCTGTAAAAATATAATAGTACATGTATTTCGTTTTGTGGCCCTGTTGGACGGTTTCAGATAGGACTTGCTTTGAGTGGTAAAACAGCTTTAAAATGGCGACTATTCATATTTTTCACAAAAAAAAGATTTCCATAGTAATTCTGTTGTTTTTATTAAATCTAAAATAATATACCGACCTACGTGTATAATATAACGATATCGTCTAGATACACAAGTACTAGTTTGTACAAACTCAATTACTCGATAGTGCGTTGATCGATCAAAGTCGATTCTTCCTTTTTTAAAGATTTGCAAATTTTTACATAAGCTACTCGACGTAATTGGTGAAGTTATTGCGTATTGGCTTTTGTTTATATTTAAATAACTTTCAATGACCTTGTGAATCATTATTATAATGTTTTATAAATGCAGTACGTTATTCAACATAATTATTTCCTCTCATAAGCGTTTTGAAATGTATTCCATTTGCCTAATGTTCCCATAATTCCAGATACACATTAGTTTTCCGTTCGCAAGCGAAATTACAGTTCATAACTCACATCATTTGAGCTAATACAAAGCGAAATAGATCGCTATCGAAAGATAGTGATCTAAATTACAGCACGGTTGCAAAACAACAGAATACCATCCATTTTGTTCCAAAATTTGTAGTCAACGCACATGTTAATAATTTAGAACAAAATAAAAATGTTGTCGAAAAAGATTCTGTTGGTGGTAGCTGTCTACGTCACATTCCTGATAGCCTTAGCGGTATGTGAGGAGGAAGCCACCACGATGGCTGCGACTACCAAGGGTGATGAAGAAGAAGAAGAGGAGCCTGCGAAGAAGGGCTGTTCCATCTGGTGCTGGATTCAGAAGATAGCGATGTTCGTCATCTCTCAACTGCTGAGCGGTAACTGAACTTGGATTCTATAATAAAGTTATCTAAAGCTGAAAGTAGTTTTATTTAAAAACTAGCAGATACAAAGGTTCGGAGAAAAATTGTTCCAAAGAATTTTTACGTGACAATTTTTCCGTATAATTTTGCCTACATTTTTCAGTATAACATTTTAAAACCCGCCGTACACCCGTTTCCAATCTATCGCGCTATCGTGGGAAATATTTCAGGGAATGGTTATCTAAATTGTCTGCAAAAATTGTAAAATAGGGATGTGCACATAAATCGACGGTCCCTACGTATACTATCGAAACTACAAAATCTCAGTTTTTATTTTATCTGCTTAAAATGTGTGATATTATGGTATCTTAAAGGTTATAAAATAATATTTTTTTATGGGACCAAATGGCAACAAACTAAAGAAGAATCACGTAAATCGAATCATAAATCTCAGCGTAATCGGTGTACCTACATACATAATAAAAAAAAACTGAGATTTTGTAGTTTCGATAGTATACGTAGGGACCGTCGAAATGTGAAACAAAAGGTCTCGTTGTCATGACGATATACGAGTACTTTTTAGAAGAATTTTCTTCCAATAATATGTATTAGAAAAAGTCTTAAAAACTAATGGCCAAATACTCAAATGATACTCAAATCTAAGCTGTTGTTAAGTCTCGTGCTGTCACCGACACTTCGCCTTCAAGTGACAGTGACAGCACGATATTAACGGCAATTTAAAAGTGAGTAGCGTTTGAGTATTGAGCTATACACACACCCATATTCTAAGACGTTCCTCCAAAACTTACTCGACTTATACTCGACTCAGAACGGCCTCGAAACCACCTTAAAAATTGTATTCTTAGTCGCAATTTCGAGTGAACTTTTAGGTTCCTCGACGGAGTCATTACGTTATAATTTGAACTATCTGTATCGCGCAAATAACGCCGCGATAAAAATTGTAAGGATTATCGTAAGCATATTCGACAAAGACTTCAAAATTAATTTTTATTACATACGAACTTTGACACTTCCTTCCTTAAGGTAGGTTCCGAGGTACCTTGAGTTTGACAGATGATTCCTTACCTCGACTGAGAAAAAATCTCGAGTCGAGGACGTTTATGTCAAGTCGAAGTGGAGTCGAGTCGAGTAAGTTTTGGAGGAACGTCTTAGAATATGGATGATAGTCTTTTAGATTTTTTCTTACTTCGCCTTAAAGTGACAGTCATCTTCTTCTTTTCGTGTGGTTAGTGACTAACCTGGTGTCAGAGTTTATGCCACCCATGGACTTGGCTTCAAATGCTGTCGGGAAATATCTCTGAGGCATGTCGGTTTCCTCACGATGTTTTCCTTCACCGTTTTTAGGCAAGTGATAATTATACAATACGCACATGAATCCGAAAAGTCAGAGGTGCGTGCCTTGGGTTCGAACTCGAGACCTATGACTTGGCAGTCCGACGGTCACACAACTAGACTATCACTGCTAATAAAGTGTCAGTGACAGCACGATATTAACGGTAACTTAAAAGTGAGTAGTGTTTCAGTAATTGGCCGTAAGTACCTTCTAATATGGCTTTGCATATTTTAGTGTTGAGTGTATGTAAATTAAGTCGAAAAAAATAGATGCACGCATTCCCCATGCTAAATATATCGCCGAACAAATAAAAAAAAAGAAAATCCAGCGTTTGTAAGGTAGAAAAGTTGTAATTTAAAAAATCGTTCTAGATTGCCTTCAAAGGATTCTCAATTTGAATTTCAAATAGCTTTCCAGATTTTGTTAAGCTTATTTTCTAGAAGCATTTCAATTATGTGTAGTCCGTGTGGAATTTTTAGATTTATAAGAAAGAAAGATTGTTTTTCGTGATAAAATAAAGTAAAGCCTCGAGCAACTCGTTCATGTTAAATTTATTCTAAAAGTTGTATACAATTTATAGGGAATGTAGTTAAAAACGAATAATATCAAGAGTTTTACTTAGTAACTTTTCAATAATTTGGAACACATACATAATTAAATATATACCCTATTCACGGAACGAAAAAACATAACGTAAACAATATTTGAGTACTGTGAATAGATATATTTTCTGTAAAATAGATGAAAAAATTAAAACTTACTTGAATAAGAAGTTTTTTAAATAGATTAACATCACATTGAAGTGGGTAAAGTACTTAGTAATAAGCAATATTGGATAAGTATAAAACCATCGCTTGTCAAGTACGGACGTGCTCCCTACTTCAACACAATTTCATTTTGATAGAAATTAACGTTATGAAATATTTTACAGAAAATATCTCCATTAAGAGTAGTCAAATGTTGTTTACATTTTATTCGTTCGTTCCGTAAATAGGGTATAGGTATACTTACGTACACGGACTTTTAAACAATAATAAAACTACTAAATATTGTTGATACATTATATTTGATACTAGCTGTGTCCTCACGGCTCCGCCCGCAGCCTATGTTACTCAGTGATAATGTAGCTTTCTAACGGCAAAAGAATTTTAGAAATCGGTCGAGTAGTTTTTAAGTTTATTCGTTACACATAAAAATACAAATCTTTCCTCATTATAATATTAGTATAGATAGACCAACTCTAACAAATTAAAGGACCATCACATGATGCAAATGGTAAATTTAAACGATCTTAAATGCTAAAACTTTAAACATTTTTTCTATTTCTTTCAAACAGTCGAATACAACAATCGGGAGGCGCTCATCCTTATCATATCCCGAGTTGCAGTTCGGCAGCTTGGTACATAAGTTTTGCCCATTTTGTTTTGCGTAACTGCTCATTGGTCTAATGGTGGCAAGCGCGACTGCTGATAGTGAGGTCCTGGGATCGATCCCCAGGTCGGGCAAATTGTTTTTGGGTTTTTCCGTGTGGAATTCCTCAGTAGCAGCCCGAAATTTGGATTTGTGCCCAGTTCATGGTAATAGGCTCACCCCCTATTACATGGAACTTAAACATAACGGTGAAATGAGGGTGCTATTTACCTTTGCCCAACCGTGCGGGGAATACAGGCGTGAAGTTATATTTTTTTATGTAACTGCTCATGTGGCTGTACCAATTACTGCTTATTGGATATTGCCAACATAACATCAATATAATTAGCCCATTACTATCGCACTGTTGAGCACGGGCCTCTTCTCAGAATGAAAGGGTTTAGACCTAAGTCCACCACGCTGGCCTGGTGTGGATCGGCAGACTACACACATCATCGAGAACTTTATGGAGCCCTCTCAGATGTGCAGGTTTCTTCACGATGTTTTTCTTTCACCGTTAACGCAAGTGATAATCAAATTCTGATCCGCACATGAATTCGAAAAGTCAGAGGTGTGGATCGTGATCAAACTCAGACCCTCCTGCATGGAAGGCAAGCGGTCTACCTTTAGGCTATCATCATCATTTTCCTGCCCTGGTCCCAAGTTACTTGGGGTAGGCGCAATATGTTTTTCTCTTCCACTCTTCCCTGTCAGCCGTCTCATTATCATTTACTCCCATATCTTTCATATCCTCCCTCACACAATCCATCCATCTTTTCTTAGGTCTCCCTCCATCCATCAACATTTATATTCATCACTCTCTTAGTCACATGTGTTTCATCCCTCCTCACCACATGCCCATACCAAGACAAACGCTTTCCTTTCAATTTTTCTGTCACTAGTACCACTTTCAAACTCCCTCTAATATACTTATTTCTTACTTTATCCATTCGCGTCACTCCACACATCCATCTCAACATTCTCATCTCCGCTACGTGTAATCTTCTTTCATCCGTCTTCTTCACGGCCCAACACTCTGATCCATACAGAACGACAGGGAAGGCTAACGAACCTTTAGTCTATCAAGTACAAAGAAGTCTACTTTCACAGCAAATTGGGACGAGCCACTTTACAAACGGTATATTGGATTGCTCTATAAATACAAATTAATTAGTATCCTTCCGCACGTCGGACCGTGAATGAGATCCCCTACCTATTTAGGAACACGTAATTGAACAGGCTTTATTCCTCTTAAAGGAACTTGTATTACTTCCGTGGGTGATCGTTAATAAAATTCCGAGAAAATAATTAAATAGATTGTAGTCTGTTCAATGGCGGTCGATTAGTTACAGGGAAAGTACTTTGTAAATAAAATAGAAGGAAAGTCGTTGGTGAGGAGATGTGGATTACGTTCTGTTCTGCCTAGCCTTTTCCCAACTATGTTGAGGTCAGCTTCCAGTCTAACCAGATGCGGCTGAATACCAGTACTTTACACGAAACGACTGCCATTTGACTACCGCCCCAGTTACAAGGCAATGCCGATATCCTAAGGTTAGACCAGTTGTCAGACTTTCGGGCTTCTGATTTTCTGTAACGACTGTCATTGGTATGACACCCGGGACCGACGGTTTATCGTACTCTCCGAGACACGGAGGGGTCTCAACATATAACGAACGGTCACCCATCAACAGACTGACCGCGGCAAGCGCAGCTTAACCTCACAAATCGTATGGTCTGCGCGGTTGGTAATTAACCACGAGCCGCCACTGTTTATAACACAGTATTTATTAGTAACTAACTGCCCGGACAGACTTCGTTCTGTCAAAAGTTATTGGCCTGTAGTGGGAAAGAAAAGTGTTGTTTTTACTATTTTTTACGTAATTTTTATGTTTTTTCTCTCCATAAGAACCTTCCTTGTGCCTCAAGGAATATATTTAAAAAAAATAGCCTAATTGATCGAGCCGTTCTCAAGTTTTGCGCTTATCAACACAATTGGCGATTCATTTTTATTTATATAGATATAGATAGTACATATAGTTGAATTATTGTAATTTGTTGTTTTATTGCAAATAAAAAAGTTTTCTTCTTTTATTCAAAAAAAAAGTCAAAGTATTTATTTCAATTAGGCACATAAAAGGCACTTTTGAACGTTAAAGTTACAAAGAAAATAGAATTGATTCTAGTTGCCCCTTCCAAAAGGTAGTTTCGTATGGAGAAGAATGGGCAAGAAACTCCACCGTTACTCTTTTAAAATGTCTTACAATATTTTGTATAGGTACATTAATTATACAATTATATGTGAAAACGATGCACCTAGAATAAAATTACTATACCACAAAAGGTAAAAAAAAATAAAATATGAAACGACATATTAATTGTGATAGGTACATGGTGCTCACATATTTACAAACATTGCAAAAGTATACGTTTTCCCAAAAAAATAAAAGTAATAAGTCAGTGTATGAGTTTAGGTACTTACTCATAGAATCTAAAATAAACGGCTTTAAAAAAATAAATTATACAATTAAAATAGCAACCAGTTTGATTTTGTCTAGACTCTAGATTGTCCTATGGAGCTGGACCAGCATGTTTCCAAGCGTTCTTATCCTGGATATAATCGTCTAGTTTGTAATATGCTTGATTATTTATTTGGTAATTACACAAACACACACACACAATTTCCGAATGAAAGTAGGTAATAAATTAAGTATAGCAGTATATTACGAGCCTAAATTTCAAAAGTGTACGAACTTCAGGAACATATGATACATCTATTTATACATATAATAAATCTGTAGACTTGGCGTGTCTGTACATAGCAAATATTTTGAAAAATCCTGGTTGGGGTGTTAAACGATAACCAATAGAACCCATTTTTAACATTTTTGGAATTTTTGTCCGTTTGTATGTTTATCTGTTTGTTTGTGCAAGCATCACGTAAAAACAAATGATCCAATGTTGTTGACTTTTATAAACAAATATTGTGCTTGTCTCCATGTAACCTATCGTTTTTGTTTCATCGCAATCGGTTCACGAAATCAAAAGATATGCGAATTTTAAGTTTTCTAGAAGAACTTAGCATGTGCATGTTTATACCATTTATTTTCAATAGATGGCGTTACGTGTATCAAATCACGTTGTGAGGAAATATATTACAACGAATAAATCCACAGATTACCTAATATTGAATTGGTACCTATTCTCAGTCTACGGAAGGTCTATTGAAATGCTATCTTTATGAAGAAGGTACTAAGCTTTTATCAAAAAAAATCGAAGATATTGTTATTTAGAATTTATTAGGTACGTATCTATATGAATGGTAGTGGAAGAGAAATACACTCAATTTCATAAGTGAGTGTATTCATAATTGTTAATTGTGCAAGGCAATACGTTAGATTAATTTGAAATAATTATCCAGTCTAACCTTAGGATACCGGCATTGGCCAGTTACTAGGTTGCGGAGGTCTGATGGCAGTCGCTCCGTGTAAAATACTGGTATTCAGCCGCATCTGGTTAGATCGGAAGCTGACCCCAACATAGTTGGGAAAAAGCTAGGATGAAGAAGAAGAATTTGAAATAATCATATATTTTATTAATATTATCATAAATCTGTGGACTTGCCGTGTTTGACAATGGGAAATACTTTATAAATAATAGTAGGAGTCGTTAAAAGATAAGAAAAAAAAAACCATTTCGATCATTTTTGGAATTTTTGTCTGTTTGTCGGTTTGTTTATTTCAGCGTGATTGACTTTTATAAACAAATATTGAGTGTATCTCGGAGTAACATTTAGTTTCTGTTTCATCCTAATCGGTTCGCTCAATCTAAAGTTATTAGAATTTAAAGTCAATAAGAAAACAATTAGCATCATTTGTTGTAACATATTTGCTCAATAGATGGCGTTGCGTGTATACTAAATTACGTAATCTATTTTCCGTTCAGTTTTAAACGTGTACAGTTTCCGGTTAGCTTATGTTATGCTATGAAGCTGCTTCTCGCACGATTAGCTCTCTCCTGTATACCTAAGCAATCTAAGCTATCTTTATGCACACATCCCTTTTTTTTATCGTTGGAAAATCCTCATCGGTGTTCTGCCGGAGTCTTACCGGCTAAATACCAACGGTGTCCCTCCTTCTGACCTAAGGCCGGGGTCACGGGATTCGCTATTGCATGCACCGCAACACCGGCAGGTCTTGGCCCAACAGCTTCTTCTGGTGGATCTCACCAGTGGTGGGGCAATTTGATGAATAAAGTTGTAATGTCTTTTGATGAATAATGTTATTATTATAGGTTGTCACTAACAACACGAAAAAAAAACAAAAAATAATTGTCCCCTGCCCTGCAACTTCCTTCTGAGAGGCGCACGCGGAATCCTCCCGGGCCTGTTACTGGTCGGGCGACGGGTCCCCTAACCCGCCGCCCGCAGGCCAGTCACTAGGATTGGCCGGAGATCGTCACGTGCCCTCCGGCACCCGGGGTGTCTAGCCGGAGAAGGGAGGGAGGAAGACGCCTCCCTCTCCCTCTCCGCTACCTCCTTGGTGACCATCACCTGAAGCGAGAGGTCACCACCCACTGCCGCTACCAGGTCACGGCGCTGCGCTGTCCACGCAGCGCACACTTACAGCGTGTGCTGCGCCGTGTCCTCCTGGCAGTCCACACAGTGGTGACTTCCGAGCGTCTGCTCCCGGTCTATACGACACAGGTACTTCCCGAAACAGCCATGTCCCGAGAGTACCTGCGTCAGCCAGAAGCTGAGGGCGCCATGACGCCTCTCCAGCCACATGCACTCATCCCTTTTTTTCTTCTTTTTTTTTTACGTGGGGAAATCCTCATGGACTATCCCCCGTCTGGGGCAGACGGGGGGGTGTGCCGGACTCTTACCGGCTAAAACCACCACGGTGTCCCTCCTTCTGACCTAAGGCCGGGGTCGCGGGATTCGCTATTGCATGCACCGCAACCCTGGCAGGTCTTGGTCCACCAATTGCTGGTGGACCTCTCCACTGTAGGGCCCCACCTCACGACCTCCTGAGAGGCGCGGGGGGCACCCCACATCACCGGTGCACCAGAACACATGGTACGCCGTGACCACCCCAGGGACCAAACAAGTACATGGGAGCCAGACCACCCCGTGTCTGGGCACCCCTGGTCCCCCTGCGACGGGTCAGATTAGTGGCCCCGCCGCCTACCACTTTTCGGCCGCAGAGGATAGAAAGGGCGGCCAGGTACACACCGCCACTCCTCTGCCCCTGCGGTCCCACTGCGTCCGCCATCTGACGGTGGCGGCCCCGTCAAGGCCGCGGAAGGTAGGGAGAACGGCACACCGTAATACTCCTCTCCCGCCGCGGCCTCCCGCACTCAGCCGCGATGCGTTCCAAACGACATCGCGGCCCGCCTCAGTTGCGATGTCGCCGAAGCGACACCGCAACCTACTTGGCCGCTACATCGAGGGCTACCAGACCCAAGCCCCGACGAGCGGCCCCTCCTTGGGTTCCTCTTCGCTTCACCGTGGGGTTCAATGCCACGGCTACTAAGCCCCCCCGCAACGACAATGCGGGAACCCAACCGGGGGGGACATGCACTCATCCCTTTTTTTTTTTTTTTTTTTTTTTTTTTTCTCACGTGGGGAAATCCTCATGGACTATCCCCCGTCTGGGGAAGACGGGGGGGTGTGCCAGACTCTTACTGGCTAAAACCCCACGGTGTCCCTCCTTCTGACCTAAGGCCGGGGTCACGGGATTCGCTGTTGCATGCACCGCGACCCCGACAGGTCTCGGTCCACCAGCTTCTTCTGGTGGACCCCTCCTGTGGTGGGGCAGTTGCTCCCCTGCCCCACATCCGTCCGAGAGGCGCGCGCAGGACAAGACGCGCCATCCTCCCTGGGCCCGTTACTGGTCGGGCGACGGGTTCCCCAACCCGCCGCCCGCAGGCCACTCACTAGGGTGGCCGGAGATCATCACGCGCCCTCCGGCGCCCGGTGCGTCTAGCGCGAGAAGGGAGAGAAGAAGCGGCCTCCCTCTCCCTCTCCCTCTCCGCTACCTCCTTGGTCGCCATCACCCCCTCGCAAAAGGAGGTGATGGCTTCCCACGCAGTCTCGCTTCCGACCATGGACAGAACCACGGCCGGAAGCGAGAGGTCACCGCCGATCGCCGCGACTAGCTCGCGGCGCTGCGACCCCCATGCTGGACACGCCTGCAAAGTGTGCAGCGCCGTGTCCTCGGGGCAGTCGCAGTGGTGACAACCGGGCGTCTGCTCCCGGCCTATACGACACAGGTACTTCCCGAAACAGCCGTGTCCCGAGAGTACCTGCGTCAGCCGGAATGCACTCATCCCTGGTGTTTCTACTGCTAACATTGTTCACATGGAAACCTTATTATAATGGACCTGACTACTGATAGAAATACAACATATTTTGTTTAGTAAAAATCCTAATTTTCAAATCTAACAAACTAAACATCTACTCTGCCTAAAGCGTTGGTGAAAAAAACATAGAACACCCGAAGCTATGTGAGGTTTCCGTTTTTTGTGTATTTTTTCATAGTTGTTAGAATAAAGAAAGATTTTAAGAATCCCACCTAATCTATACCTAATAATAATTACATAATAATTTCAGTTAAGCAAGTAATGTTGTCCTACGACTTCTACGCATACGAAGTTGCGGGCACAGCTAGTTGTAATAATAAATCTTTATTTCAGACCAGACATGTAGGTAGGAGTCCATAATTTAGTGTTAGTACAAAACAAAACCTTTACCTAAAGTTAGTAAACTACCTAACTACTGTCGTCTGGCGCTAAGCTGTGTCACCGTCTACGTGTGCAATCGTATCCAGTGACCCAGCATCGAACAATCCCACTTATCACATAATGTATTCAGGATGTTGTGAGAGCTGGCACACATTCTGCCGAGGACCTAGGCACAGCTTATGGACGATGGCATGGAAACTATCAACCCTCGCCTATAATGATTAGATCTATTGATCCAACAAAAATTCCACACGGAAAACCTAATAACACTTTGCTCGACCTGGGGATCGAACCCAGGACCTCATCTTGCCACCACAAGACCAATGCGGCAGTTGATAGTTTACACTTACAACTTTATACACTCATTAAGTCAGGCGTGCGTAAACATGGAAGGAAGCTTTCGCAGGGGACTCCATTTAATTTGTTTCATTCGAATTAGTTGCAGATCAGGTTACACTTTTGACAGGCCAATGTGGAACTGTTCGTGTAGAAATTCCAATTCAATTTGTTTGACATGTTCTTCGAAAGGGTGCTTTTAACTTGGTAGTTGTTTGTTCAGCAAATTTACTAACTCACGGGGAAACATTGGGGAAAATAAAACACATCCCTTCGCCTTCAAGGTTTCATATGAAATTAATTTTATTAGAACATAATTAGTACAGGATATGAGTACCACGATTATTAATCAACGAAACTTTGGACCAAGTCTATTAGGGGAAGCAGTAATTTACCACACTTTTTGCTCGGCATCAAAGAAATGACCCGAGAATTAATTAACTAATGGTCACAAAATCTCTGACAGAAATAGCAAAGGGCTCGTATATTCTGAAGACATGACGGATTTCGAAGACAATGATAAAGTTACCTTAGTAAGATTCTATATAAATGAGTGCAGTCGTTGAAGACTTTGGCTTTTTTACAAACATCTTGTTTATGCTGAGTCGAATCGGCGGTCTCCATGCACGAACTTCCGTTGTCATTAATTCCACTCCTTTCATCTAATTGATGAGCAATTTTGACTCGTTTTCTGAAATAAGATACGCGGAAGCGGTCATATTTTCGATTACGATTTTCTACTATTCATAAAGGACGTTCGAAACGAGTATTTTCACATAAAATGTCGTTTTATTTCGCCATCCTCGTACCGTCTGTTCTTTTTATCATTTATCTAGATTTCAGCACAACATTGTACTCGGACAACTATCTGACAGTTGGACGGAAACGATTTATTGTATTGTGGGGCCAAAGCTTGTTCTTTCATCTCTAAGTATCAGAATAATACTTTATTATTATGATTAACACCTTGGGCCAAGCAGATACCACATGGCATCGTTTGATTTCGGCGTAAATTACTTCTAGATCATGAAGTATTGGGTGAGTAACAGTTGGAGAAGATGAAAAAGAACAGAAGAGAAGCATTTTATTCCCCGTTGGATTGGGCAGAGGTGTATAGTAACACCCTCATTTCACTCTTATGTTTAAGTCCCGTGTAATAGGGGGCGAGCATATTGCCATCAACAGGCACAAATTCAAATTCCGGGCTGCTACTGAGGAATTCCACACGGAAAAACCCAACAGCACTTTCCCTGACTTGGGGATCGAACCCAGGACTTCACGATCAGCAGTCGCACTTGCCACCAATGGACCAAATTTTCTTACCTGTACATCTCTAATCTAATGTTGCCAGAGGCAGTCATGATTCCCAACTTCTTGAGCACACAGAAGATGATGCAAGGTACATCTGACTCCTGGAACTCGGTGCGCTTGTTCTTGGGGTACATTCCGTTGAGGCACTGCTCCGCAACCATATCACTTATTTTATCGTGAGCGTACATTACCGATATTCGCGCATAGGCGAAGCCGGTCATCATTAGAACGGTGAATATCAGGAGTTCTGAAATAGAGATAATGAATTTAGTATGTAAACTGCCTCGTTGGTCTAGTGGTGGTAAGCGCGACTGCTGATCGTGAGGTCCTGGGTTCGATCCCTAGGTCGGGCAAAGTGTTATTGGGTTTTTCCGTGTAGTATTCCTCAGTAGCAGCCCAGAGTTTGGATTTGTGCCCGGTTGATGGCAATAGGCTCGCTCCCTATTACATGGGACTTAAACATAACGTCAAAATGTGGGTGTTACTATACACCTCTGCCCATCCATTCGAGGCATGATGATATGTTATGTTTTAATTTAGTATGGGGAAGACCGCCTTGTTGATCAATGGCCATTTCTCATAGATTTATACTAAAAGTAGAGATAAACCTTGTCCAAAACTGAGCTTAATTACACCAAGAAAAAGAAGCTTTGTCTAGTCTTCGGAATAGTTACAGGACCATTTGTCTAGAATCGATATCTAATTTCCTGCTAGGAGATACTTAGTTTTACTTGCATTTCAGTCATTTTATATTTCAAGCATAGATTTTAGCTTTAGTTACCGTGTTCAAGAAGGTTCACGAATGAGAATATAACATTAGCTTTTGCTCGCAGTTTCGCTTGCGTGATATTTTTTCACCCCCTTAGGAAAGGAATATTGAAAAATCCTTCTTTAGGCATCCAGCCTATATTATAAAAGGTACCTACTGTCAATATTTCAAGTTTCTAAAACCCTAGTGGTATTGTATTGAGTCCCTGCTGGAAGCAAACATGTTGTTTATTTCTTTACATTACCTGGTTAAAATGTGTAGGTTTTATTTCTCTAGGTTAGTTTTTTAGGTTATAATGCCTCACATACGCTCTTCTTTTCGTGTGGTCAGTGAATAACCTGGTGTCAGAGTTTAAGCCGCCCTTAGGCCTCGGATTTGGCTTCACATGCCGTCGAGAAATATCTCTCAGGCATGCCGCCGGTTTCCTCACGATGTTTTCCTTCACCTTTTTTAAGCAAGTGATAATTATACAATACGCACGTGAATCCGAAAAGTCAGAGGTGCGTGCCTTGGGTTCGAACTCGAGACCTATGATTTGGCAGTCCGACGGTCACACCACTAGGCTATCAGTGCTTTATCTTTGGATCTTTGGATCTTGTGGACACCACTATGTTCTTGGGTATAACTTTAGATTCGAAACTGCAGTGGGGCCCACATATAGATAAATTGTCGAAAAGACTCAGTTCTGCAGCTTACGCGGTCTATAAGATACGCCAGCTAACTGATGTAGAGACAGCCAGATTAGTATATTTTAGTTACTTCCATAGTGTTATGTCGTACGGCATTTTGTTGTGTGGAAATGCTGCCGACATTCAAACTATCTTTGTTTTGCAGAAGAGAGCTATTCGAGCAATTTATAACCTTAGTTTTAGGCATTCACTGAGGGATAAATTTAAAGAAATTAATATAATGACGGTCGCATCACAATATATTTATGAAAATTTGATTTATATAAAGAAAAACATCAGTTTGTTCTCTAAGAACAGCGACATCCATAACGTCAATACTAGAAATAAAAATAAACTCATCCTACCAATGACTAGGCTCCAGAAAATCAGTAACTCCTTTAGGTGCCAAAGTATACGCTTCTACAACAAAATTCCAGGCAATATTCAAGACTTAAGTCTTAATAAATTTAAGTCCTATGTAAAGCAGAAACTATGCAAAAAGGGTTTCTATAACGTTGAAGATTATATGGACGATAAAAATGCTTGGAATTGAGCCGCTCGCTGTTATCACAGACACATCATTGTAATTATTGAAATTATTTTATAACATTATTATTTTTGATCCTTTTGACATTTGTAATTGAATTATTTTTTCAATGATTATTATTATTTTACCATCGCCTTATTTTTTATTTTACTTTTTTAATAAATTGTGAATGTGAGTACCATGTAGGGTAGTTTTATACACGAATTTTGTAAACGTTTGGCGGTTCTTGAAATTTTTTTTTTCTGACCCACACAATTGTCCAGCTGATTGATAGCGTCGCCGCGTCGTGCAGCAGTCGGGTTGTTGAGCTCCCTAAAATAAGGTTTAAGCTCCGCGATGACTGATGCAGATGTGCCGTCAGTTAGGACAGGTCAACTCGAACCTGCAATGGCACTTTCCTCAAAAGGCCATTCCAGACGTTGCCCTACAACGTTTCACTCGCATAGTATGTATACTACAATGTCTGGACTTTAAAAGAGACTTTGACCTCTGAGTTTGTTTTGGCTTTTCTTCTCAGAGCTAGTCAGATAGGAAATTCCGGCGCCATCTAGTCTTAAAAAAAACATTACATTGACTTGTAAAAGTGTCTGTAACAGATTTATTTACAGAAATAAAAATCATTTATCATTTATCGCATATGCTGCATACATGGGATCGGTTTGTCTCTTCTTTAGTCTATATACCAAGTTCGTGAATTATAAGTTTCCAACACAGTACATACACATGTCATGTAACAAGAAAGATATATTCTAGTAATTTAGCTATAGGCTAGACATTTAGTAACAGAACATGTTATTTGGAATAGGTTATTTCAGACAAAACGTTTTATTTATTTATTTATACTTTCGCACCAAATTTGTACAGGTGCGGACTTAATACGTTAGGCATTTTCTACCAGTCGACCTTAGGATGGTGCAGACAAAAAAAAACATGGTAGGTGCACTAAGTAGTGTTGTGTATGTGAGACAATACCATATTAAAAATAAACAAAGATTGCTGTAAAACATTTTTGAAAAATAATATTTACACTTATAAATTATACGAATATATTAAATAAACATAACATACATAAATATATATTAATAATCAATACCTACATATATATACATAGTATTATATAATACCTACAATATAGTAAAGGATAAATCAGTGCTGAGATGATTCTGCCAATTTCTTATGGAGATGTTCACGTAATTTAATTTTGAAGGAATAGCGACTGTGTTTTGTATTCGTTTCGTAACGTTCATGTCTTGAAACAGGTTCTACTTTATTTTCAGGAGTACATTCCATTCTTCTCACACGTACACAAACGAAAGGACATGTAATTGTGTGAGCTAGACTAACTGATGGCTGTTTTTTGTTGTGACCTCTAACAATGTCAGGTGCTATCTAAGCAATTTATCATTGTTGTATTATACATTTGAATTTAGGTGTAAAGCAATTGTTTGGATACTAAAACTAGATAGCGTTTAATTTGAATCTAAATTCCTGTGTATTATACAGGGTGTAAACGAAATCATGCAATTCCTTTAAACCTCTTGATGTAGGTACTGCTGACATAGATTTGTCCTGCACGGGATACTTTTGGATTCCATAAATATTTTTTTATAAAAAGTAAACATGTGTTCTTAACGTAAGGCATTTTAGCGCCCCGAGCGAATTGCACGGCTTTCGCTCGCCGCGCCGTCGTTTTATTTGGGGCGCTAAAATGCCTCACGTTATGAACACATGTTTATTTTTTGTAATTATTTTTTTATTGAATCCAAAAGTATCCCGTGCCGGGTTGGTCTATGTCAGCACTACATCACGAGGTTTGAAGGAATTACATGATTTCTTTTACACCCTGTATATTCACATAACATAACATAACATCACGCCTGTTTTCCCTGAAGGGTTGAGCAGAGGTGTATAGTAACACCCTCATTTCACCGTTATGTTTTAGTCCCATGTAACAGGGGGCGAGTCTATTGCCATCAACCGGGCATATATTCATACTCCGGGCTGCTACTGAGGAATTCCACACGGAAAAACCCAATAACACTTTGCCCGACCTGGGGATCGAACCCAGGACTTTATGATCAGCAGTCGCGCTTGCCACCACCACAATCATATATTCGTCCGTAGTATTATTTTGGCACAGTGTTGTACCTAGCCTTTTCCCAAATATGTTATGGTCAGCTTCCAGTCTAACCAGATGCGGCTGATTTTACACGGAGCGACTGCCGTCAGACCTCCGCAACCCAATTACGGGGCAATGCGCATGTACAACGGGGGGTCGACTTGGAGCGGGGGTAGCTAATTTAAACACTGGACTGGTAGTTAATCGCGTATATTGACATGTACCGAATCACAATGTTTGCTAGTAGTATAGCTCACACACACAAACGAATTTCCATTTTACACTATAGTATGCGAGGTAAAGAAACCATAGCGACTTCTAATTCGCCGTCAACGCCATCTATCGAGCGTCTCGGTACTAATTGACCAATATTAACGTAAGTTTTGATCGCTATGATTCCGTTTGCTCTCTAATCTAAACAGCGCATATTCTAATGTTAGACTGGTTGTCAGACTTTCGGGCTTCTAACTTCTCGTAACGACTGTCATAGGTATTCGTATCAAACCCGGGACTGACTGTTTAACGTGCTCTTCGAGGCGCGGGGGGTGTCGATGTGTAACGAACGGTCACCCATCCAGAGACTGAGCGCGGTAACCGTAGCTTAACCTCGCAAATCGTATGATCGGCGCGGCTGGTAATTAGCCACGAGCGACTTTTTTTTTGGCATAGTGCCAGGTTTTATTCCGATACTTTGCTTGTATTTAGTTAGGTACCCTTGAAAGTTAGAAGGACGTCTTTCATTACTTCGCACGTAAGACTCTAGGTTCCCCGCGGGGTGTAATTCCAAGTACTTGTTATACCAAAGAACATACCTACAAAGCGTTCTTTTACACATTTAACAAACGAGAATGCTAAAATAGACTGTCTCATTTCTTATTTAGCTGCAATTATCAAACTATCGAAGATCTTCTGAAAACTTTAAAATAAAATGTTTTGATTATACACTCACGCGCACACTACCTCACAAACGCGAACACAACACACTCTCAAACACATTGTAAAGTGCCAAAAAATGCAATACCAATCGCCCAATCATTGTTATTTATGGCTCACAACATTGGGAAGAGCACTGTGATCTGAAATACAGGCTCTGACCAGTTCAGGCGCAGTTGTCCATCTTTTATATAAGTACATAGTTTAATAACTATTATTTATTAAAGAGGGGCTAGTGGGTAATTACTAACCGCGCGGATCATACGATTTGCGAGGTTAAGCTGCACTTGCCGCGGTCAGTCCGTGGATGGGTGACCGTTCGTTATATATCAAGACCCCTCGGTGCCTCGGAGAGCACGTCAAACATTCGGTCTCAGGTGTCATGCGAATACCTATGACAGTCGTTACGGGTAGTCAGAAGACCATAAATCTGACAAAAGGCGGACCTTAAGGACCTTAGCGTATCGGCATTGCCCAATAACTGGGTTGCGGAGGTCTGATGGCAGTCGCTCCATGTAAAATACTGGTAGGTATTCAGCCGCATTTGGTTAGCCTGGAAGCTGACCCCAAGATATTGGGAAAAGGCTAGGAAGAGCGAGAGTTTGATAACTATTATTTATTTGGTTAGCCTGGAAGCTGACCCGAAGATATTGGGAAAAGGCTAGGAAGAGCGAGAGTTTGATAACTATTATTTATTTTGTTCAGCATGACATCTCGGCCAATATCATTGTAGATTAATATACGTCACAGTAATCCCTAATGAGATGGACAGGTACATTTTGCTGAGAACAGTATTCAGTTTCACTGTCGGCTTCGGAATCTATACGACGGCAACTTAAGCCCGAAAGCATTTGCTGTCGGCCGTCTGCCGCTACCGTCTGCTGTCTGCCGCGTCTTGCGAAATCCCACCTTAAGAGTGACAGTGACAGCACGAGACTTAACGGCAACTTAAAGTTGAGTAGCGTTTGAGTATTCGGCCATTTGTCAGTGAGGCGGTCCTTCGTTTAATAAATGATCTGAAGCTACAGCAGATGTTAATATAATAAGGCTAAAACGTTTACTGTTGTTCATGGAACACCAGACGGCTACAAAAGACGGCAATGAGATCATGAAGTATACATCAGCCACTTTAAATTTTAGAATTAACATGATTTGGGATTGGAAACTTTAATCCCGTCGAACAAAGTTCAATTTATATTGCAACTAAAATTGTTTTACGATCTTTACAATTGTTGTGACTTTCTAAACTGAACTTAGTTTACATGCTCCTAAAGTTGATATTTGCGCAAATTGCAATTAACACGTATTTTTGTTTTCATATTGGCTTTAGCTACGGTACGTTTGTCAGCCCATAAACATTTACTGCTGAAACTCCTAATCAAACACTACAGAGAACTATTCTTAGGACGTACATCCATAATCACCACCGCACTGCGAACAATTCTGCTCGCCACGATTCCCATATCATCATTTCCGAGTAGTGAGAGTAATCTAACGACACTTAAAATTTCATTCACATTTCTGGTATCAATGTATCACTCAAAACAGATTTTTGTATCACTATCGTTAGAACGAACTTAATCAACACTAAGGGCTTGTACACAAAACTGCGATGCGACGTTGCATCGTAGAAATATACGAGCTCGCACGACGCATCGCAAGAACTTACTAATTGATTCGCTCAATTGATTTTTCCTATATCTTCTTATCAGTAACAGCAGTGCGAAAATATTTTTACCCAAATTTATTCTACCTAGTATAAAATACGTTCAATACGGTTGCCGATCGTCGGGGGATTGGTCATCCGAACCTTGGAAGGAAGACGCCTTGCCGCACGAAATCGCATCGCAGCAATTTGCGTCGCAGTTTTCTGCTTTGCGAATTCGCATCGCGTCGATTCGCAGTTTTGTGTACAAGCCCTAACATCTCGGTTAAAAGCACCTTTTTATTAGGAGGTGTTTTCCAAATAGCCCGAATAACAGCTAACAATCCTACCGCAATAACAGTATCATTGTGCTAAATCACAATAAAATTGGTTAATGTCAATAAGGTAACAGTTTGTAAACTATACGCTGACCCTGATAAAAAGCACGTGAGTGAAGTCATAAAGTTAACTCGTAAACATAATATACCTTACATCATATTGGAGTTGTTTATGTGTTTAAGGTTTAATAGTTATTCTTACGACTCTGTCCGAGTGTAGTTTTAAATTTTCTGGGATGAAAAGTTCTCTATTGGCCGATTCACATAACATAATATCATGCTTATATTCCCCGAAGGATTGGGTAAAGGTGTATAGTAACACCCTCATTTTGCCGTTATGTTTAAGTCTCATGTAATAGGGGGCGAGCCTATTGTCATCAACCGGGCACATATCCAAATTCCTGGCTGCTACTGAGGAATTCCACACGGAAAAACCCAATGACGCTCTTTCCGACCTGGGAATCGAACCCAGGACCTCACGATCAGCAGTCGCGCTTGCCACCACTAGACCAACGAGGCAGTTATGTCCTATGATTTACCGAACGCTATCGGTTAAAATTACGGCTTCTTTAACGATAATGAAGAAATTAATATCCTAAAGCTGTTCATAGTACACCCTCCCATACGTTAGTACTTATCACAGGTAAAATTAAGCAGTGCTACCATTGGTAAGCAACACGATTCGTTTTGGCAATAGGAACTCGGTACTTGTCCTTCTTTAGATATTAACTTGCTTCAACGCCAAAAATCATCAAAATTGGTTTGGTAGTTTAGCTGAGAAAATAGACAGACTCACTTTCGAATTTATTAATTAATAATATTAGTCTTTTTCTTCGTTAGTGTCGGCACGAGCTATACGAGAAAACCTCATGATTACCCAATCAGCAAGGTCGGTGCCAGATTGACTACTCAGAGTGCTGGTGACTTACTTAAGTATCATCATTCGTGGAGGCTGTTTTAATGCACCACATGATTTTAGTGTGGATCACGGGTAAAGAGTTGACATACGTTGCGTGCCATTCAATAGGAGCAATCCTCCTACATTTTACGCTGTTTAGTTCTTCAACCGTTTTTTTTTATTCTTGATTTGGTCGCGTTTGGCCCTAATCTCACCTGAAGGTAAGCGCAGACTGGGTCTAAGATGGAGCACACGAATCCAAGGAACAGAGAGATACAAAGTTCCCCTATACCCACATACACATGAACACAGTAAACTGCTTGGCGCCGGACTTTAATGTGAGGGTGGTAGCTAAGACGGACCGTATAGATCCTACCACCAAGTGTGCTGGGTCTTGTTCGTTTTCGTTTCCAAGAACGCGAAAAGAGGCCCGCGAGGCGTGTGCAATGCTGTCTTCCCAGCACAAAATTGTCCTCGTTACGTAGGTAGCCGGAACAAAAAATCTGACACGATTGTTTTCATACAATTTGACAAACTTGCGGTGGAGCTCATGGCTAATTAACCAACCGCGCGGATCATACACTTTGCGAGGTTAAGCTGCGCCACCTGCTCTCAGTCTGTGGACTATTCGTTACACATCGAGAGCTCTCCGTGCCTCGGAGAGCACGTTAAACAGTTGGTCTCGGGTATCATACGAATACCCATGATAGTCGTTACAGGAAGTCAGAAGCCTGAAAGTCTGACCCCCGGTCTAACTTTAGGATATCGGCATTGCCGGTTGCCGTAGTCTGATGGCAGTCGCTTCGTGTAAAATACCGGTATTCAGCCGCATCTGGTTAAACTGGAAGCTGACCCCAATGTAGTTGGGAAAAGGCTAGGCAGAACAGATTGACAAGCATGCGGTATCCATTTGACTCAATGTCTGTGGTGTGGATGAATATTTTGCTCTGTTAATTTAACAGGCGCTTTTGCTCGGTTTATACTAAACAAAGTAACTAAATAAAAATCTGGGTAGCTCGTGTACGGTCTAATGAAACCTCCCAAGGCTTTGATATGCAGAGAGAGTACGTTTATATTATGCAAGAATGTTGTAATCAAAAGCCGGGAATGAAAGTGGGTCCTCTAAACGTAAATAATGAAATATGGTCTAACTTACTTATTATAAAAAGATTTGATTCTTTAGGGGATAGCCCTACAATAAAAGCAGTGAACGAGATTATTGGTTTTATTAATAAGTTATAAAACAATATAAAAAAATACGTCTATTAATTCTACGGGCTATCATTACCAGTCGTCAGGGTCTCTGTACGACACAGCGTATAGTTGTGTGCAATCATTAAACATCTTTGCCTTTTTACACACATCGTGGTCCAGGTTCATTCCATTGATGTTCTGGGAGCACGTCTCACCGACGTCCGATATTAATATCCTCGGATCGTACCTATGAATCGCTTGAACTCTATTGTAGTAATTCTTTATATTTATGTAACCATCGTTACTCATGATACCAAATTTTTTGAGCACACAATGAATTATGCAAGGGATATCGTTCCTATCGATATGCAGTGGATATTTGTATAAGTTTCTTGGATACATTTCAGTTAAACAATCATCTTTTATTTTATCACTTTTCTTGTCACGCGCGTACAGGATTGAGATGGTAGGTTCCGAATCCAAGCTTTGCGAGAGAAACTTTGTTTTGTAGCTGTTCACTATTACAGCTATTGATAGAAAAGTCGTGAAGATGAGTATTTCTGAAAGTATTTCAACACACACAGTTACGTAACTAAAGCTGACAACTTCACTGTAAAATGGTGCTGTTGTGATCTGAGACGTCAAGGAAAACTGAACAATGTAAGCGTTTCACAGGATAGAGCGAATGGAAATGTAATATGATTTCACTCAAACAAACTTCTGAAGAAACTTTTGCAAGACACAAATGAAATTTCTGCAGCTATTAAAATCATTTCTTGTTCTATTTCAAAAGAATTAATCTAAAGTTTTACTCGTTTCTTAGTACACAGATATCTCTTTTTTGCCGCTTTTACAAATCGTGGTTGAGGACTCTTCAGAACGTCTTATCACTATGCCTTCATGAGCATAAGGAGCTTGAAGCCGGAATTGAATAAATTGATACTGTAGGGTATCAATAGAATTAAAATAGCACTTACTTTCCATTTCAGCAGATTATTATTGTAGAAAATATCACAGTTACGTCACGCGGTGCAAAGATCGGACATCATTACTCAAGTCCAACAAAATTACTGAAAGCTGAAACAAAAGAAATCGACTATTTTCCTTTCTTAACGCCAGGAAATGTATTGTTTCTAAAATTCGAAGTTTAATGTTTTATATACTAGTCGAATTTCTGCAAAACAATCGGCCATTGTTCACGATGCGATCCTTCGATAAGAGTGAAAAATGTTCAAATGGCGACGTAACCTAAAAAATAACCGAAGTCGCCACATGTGTGGTTCATAAAAATGGAAGTTTTATATTTTGTTAAGTACCGAATAAAATTGTGAATGCCAATGCTTTCAATGAAATTGCGTTATGAGCGCACGCATTATATTTTTAAAGCTACACAATTGGAAATGCTCTTCAAAATTGGATTATTTTTTATGGCAAACAATACATTTTTATTTATTTTCATACTCACAGACTTGCCGTCTTCGGATGATATTATACTACAATATATTTCTCCAGCTATTCGATAATTACGTTTAATGTAATTTTCCTTTCTTTGCAGTACGGTCTTTAATTATATTTTTTTTTACTTCTTTGAATCGCTACAGAAAATAAATTTCCAGCGAAAACGAATGTTCCTTTTACTGTCCAATTACGATTGGTTAATGATCGAGAGCCATCGAGAGACAATTAAAAATTTAAGCCAACGTTTCCTGGGTTCCGTGAGAATAAAATTTTATTTTTCCCGGTCTTTCAATACGTCTGCGTAAATTTTATATTTTTGGTCCTTCCGTACTACTGCGCAGAAATAAACCTGGTATCTGGCGGCTTGGTTTTTTGATGGCCCATTTCGTTCATTATTTATTTACAGTCTGGCATTTGAGACTTAAATTATCGAATGAAATTGAGCAATCAACGCAGGTATGTTATTGCGTAAGCAGTTTGTTTTGATTGTATTAGCTGTGTTTATGTGATTGTTGGTAAAGTTATATTATACCTAACCATACTAAATCATGTATGTAACGGTTGGGTGAGATTTGAAAAATATTGGTCAAGACAATAATTAATATTTTTCCAACTTTCTCGTTCGACCTTATTGTTCGGCCCAAGGATCAAACAATGAGGAGACGGTTGACAGGGAAGAATGGAAAAGAAAGACATATTGACCGATCCGCAGTAACTTGGGAACAGAGCAGAACATTGATGATGTCCTGGATAAAACATATATAGTACCACGCCTTTCTTCCATGGGCGAGGCAGAGATGGGCTAGGCTAGGCTGACTTTAATTTTAGGCTTTAGGCTCGCCTCCTTCATTTTAGAAACTTCCTTCTTAATAGGCCACTTGTGGGTGAACTATAGTTGGCTATCCTAGTATTTCAAGATTTACAGATCCGGCAGTCTCGTTTCCAAGAAATATTTTCATAATAGAGGGTTCACATGAGTCCAGTGACTTGTATTTTTTAAGTGAGGTTCTTGAAATCTCGCGAGTTATTTCGATGTTTTTGGCTGAAATAATGGACACCGACAGTCAGACGTATTCATTTATTCAAAATCGTTCAGCGAGGCCTGGAGATTTTTAACGATCAGAGTGAGATTATCGGAAGAAGAATTGGAGTCACTGACATAGTTTATAGAATTACCAAGCAGAAGTGGCAGTGGGCTAGCATATCATCACGCCTGTATTCCCCGAAGGGTTGGGTAGAGGTGTATTATCACCCTCATTTCGCCGTTATGTTTAAGTTCCATGTTATAGGGGGCAAGCCTATTGCCATCAACCGGGCACAAATCCAAACTCCGGGCTGCTACTGAGGAACCCCACACGGAAAAACCCAATAACACTTTGCTCGACCTGGGGATCGAACCCAGGACCTCACGATCATCAGTCGAGCTTGCCACCACTAGACCAACGAGGCAGTACGTATAATTTATGATTGGTTTATTAATTTCAGCCATTCGCACTGATTTCGTTTTCTATTTACTTACAGTTTTCGTTATTGTTTGCAAGTAAATTGGTTTCTCTAAATGTCAAGGGCATAACAAATTCTTTTGATAAGTCAAAGCTATAGTAAATATCGTGTGCCGTGTGTCTAAAGATCAACAAACTTATTGACTCGTTATTTTTCTGCTAGGACGTGGGTAGCATATTAAAATAAGATACATTTTTTTTAAATGATAGGCGCTCGTGACTAATTACCAACCGCGCGGATCATACGATTTGCAAGGTTAAGCTGCGATTGCCGCGGTCAGTCCGTGGATGGGCGACCGTTCGTTACACATCAAGATCCCTCCGTGCCTCGGAGAGTACGTTATACATTCGGTCCGGGGTGTCATGCAAATACTTATGGCATTCGTTACGGTTACTCAGAAGCCCAAAAGGCTGACAACCGGTCTAACCTTAGAGTATCGGCATTGCCCGGTAACTGGGTGACGGAGGTCTGATGGCAATCGCTCCATGTTAAGTACTGGTATTCAGCCGCATCTGGTTAGACTGGAAGCTGACGCCAAAATAGTTGGGAAAAGGCCAGGCAAATATAGTTAAAAAATAAATAAGATGTCGCGGGTCCCGTGGCAGATGCAAATCATCGAAACTCATTTTGTAAAAAAGAAAAATCTGGCCGCATCAAACGAAGAGAGCCGACGAGTTACGAGGGTCTGCCGTCGTGTGTCTGCCGACGCGAGAATCGCCACGCAACAGCCGTTCTCACACATGTACTGCCACATTAGATGTTTCACATCAGAATGATTATTACTTGCGTTAATAGTGAAGGAACACATCGTGGTTTTCGGTGGTGTGTGTAGTCCGCCAACCCGCACCAGGCCAGCATGGTGGACCTAAAACCCTCAGAACACGACAGTACTACCTATACAGAGTGTAAACGAAATCATGTAATTCCTCCAAACCTCGTGATGTACTGCTGACATAGATTAACCCTGCACGGGATACTTTTGGATTCAATAAAAAAAATTACAGGAAGTAAACATGTGTTCTTAACATTATGTGTTAAGAATGTGTTCTTTCTTATTATTAACATAGTTTTGTAAGTACTTATATTATAATTTACCAAAATATGGATGTACCTTGTCCGAATATAATTTGATTGATTAACGTGAGGTATTTTAGCGCCCCGAGTTAAATGACCGCGCGGCGAGCGATAGTCGCGCAATTCGCTCGGGGCGTCAAAATGCCTCGCATTAAGAACACATGTTCACTTCCTGTATTTTTTTTATTGAATCACGACGTTTTTCTGCCTTATAAAATTTTTCTACGCGATTAGACCCGATTTAGTATTTTTATAATGTGTACAAATCGCGAAAGTTTGATAACATTTACATCACGAGGTTTGAAGGAATTACATGATTTCGTTTACATCCTGTATAGTGTCGTAGTAAACAGTACATAGTAATATGCTCGGAGTCGTGGTCGCCAGAAAAATTACCTTTAATATATTTAATAAGTTCAGTGCTTTTCCTGTTTATTGAGTATTTTCTTTTTTTATTAACAGATGAACTATCTTCACACAAGGGAATGCGAAGAAGTTTATGGGAATATTTGGGTGTGTTGAGAGAAACTTGTAATAAGTTTCATATTTATGCGATACGTGACTGATTTATTTGCCAAACTTTGTTTGTTGTTGTTTTTTTTTGTATCCCTCTAGCATTTTCGTTCAACGCGAATGACTGAATTTGTTACGTAATCTATCAACTATCTTATAGGCCTAACACACAAAATAGATAGGTACAGAAGTTAATCTACATACAAGTGCGCTCGAGCAACGCACACATAGACACTGCTCACGGACACGATATCTCGGACTGTTTGGGTATAGAGTGCGAGTGAGTGCGAGCGTGAGTGCCATGCGCTTGAGAGAGATAGATATATAGATAGAGCGACCGCCGAGCGTAGGCATGAAAAGTGAAGTACATACATGTGATTGACTTCTGTACCTATCTGTTTTGTGCCTAGCATTATTACTGTCGAGTTACCTACTACCGAAAACGTAACGTTAATGAAAATGAATTTTGAATCGAAAATACTCGCACTTACTATTTAATTAAATTTAAAACTTTATTCATATCTATGTATGACCTTCTTCTTTGCATGTGGTTAGTGACTAACCTGGTATCAGAGTTTATGCCATCCATGGGCTTCTGTCTTGGCTTCACATGCCGTCGAGAAATGTCTCTCAGGCATGCCGGTTTCCTCACGATGTTTTCCTTCACCGTTTTTAAGCAAGTGATAATTATACAATACGCACATGAACCTGAAAAGTCAGAGGTGGGTGCCTTGGGTTCGGACTCGAGACCTATGACTTTGCAGTCTGACGGTCACACCACAAGGCTGTCACTGCTATGTATGACACAAATTGTGCATGTCGCAAAAAAAAAAAACCAAAATGTTGTAGGACAGTTGATTCAAAATTCACTTACATTAGCGATAGGTTTACGATACTACATATATGTCAAACGTTCTTGCTAGGTATACTGGTTAAAGGCCCTGCTACTTTATTTTCTACTAGCTGTGTCCTCACGGCTCCGCCCGTAGCATTTTTTTTTCCTCTCGCAGTACTTTAACTCATTTAAGCTTTCTGACTGCTTAACCGGACATTTCCTGGGGTGGCCAAAAATTACTTTAAGGTCCCCAGCCAGGGCTTACAAACTATGGAAATAAATTAAATGACCGATCACTAAGGGCACCCCCTGTGGGGTGCGGCCTCGGCTTAGTGCGTCATTGAGGGGTAGTATCTAGGGTCGGGCTGGCAGCCCGTAGCCTGTTACTCAGTGATAATAAAATATAGCTTTCTAACGGCAAATGAATTTTTGAAATCGGTCCAGTAGTTTTTAAGTTTATTCATTACACACAAAAATACAAATCTTTCCCCTTTATAATATTAGTATAGATGAATAAAGAGTTTACAAAATATATAACGAGGACGGTTTAATAATTAAATAATTTTAGGAGTATAGAATTGAAAAGGACCCAAATTGGAAAGTGTTAGAAACTGTAGACGGCCGACAAATTTATTTCCTCATAAAGAGTTAGTTACTGAGAAATAAAGCCTTTGGATATTTAAATAACCGTAGAGAACCAAATGACTTCTTAAAAAAGTATTTTTGAGCAATAAATTTCATCGTAGTTTTTTTTAAGTTCATAAAATGCTACATTTTATTTCACAGGGATTACATAATTCCTTTGCGATCCGTCTCACAAAATGGCTGACGTTAAATTGGATATGATCAGCTTTAAATTACTAGGAGTAAAAATAATTGTTTCTTTTGTATTTGAACGTTGACGTTCAAACAAAATTCTCTACCAAATAAAATATTTCTCCAATATTTTTTTGCAATCAGTGTTGCCACAAATATTATTCTTTGTGGTGTTGCAACTTGTTTCAGCACTATATATTTTATATTATAAAGCATCCTCTTTGTTGTGAGATATCTCCTAATTTACTGGGTAAAGATAAAGCAAATATATTTATTTGGCCTGGCAACGCTTTCGCCTGGCGTTCCCGGCACAACAATTAACACTTGATTTATCTTATGGATTGTGGTTTCGTGGTTGAATTACTTGAAAATATTTTCTTAGGAAGTTAGCATTTTGATTAAAATTATTTATTATTGTACTAGGATTCGTCGGATTGTGAGTGCCTTTATCTCCTGCAGATTGCTGTAATTATGACAAAGCTAAAACTAATGATACCTAAATCAAAAAGATTTACGTTTGTCGAATCAAATAATTATAGAGAAAATTTCCAACTTTTTATTTCGCATAGTCTTGCTAATTAATAGTGGATGGCTTTGACACATTCACAGGATAATTATGACTGTCAATAGATCTTATATCGTCGTACCTTATAATTATGAAATTCTGCTGAACCCTTTCAGTATAAAAGACAAGTCAACTTTCCTTAGATTTAACGTCCTAGGTAAGTGACAGGAGCAATGCGAAAATATCGAATGGGCCCTCTTCACATTCGGTGATCATAGACTATTCATTACCCACTAGCACGATTGTGTAGAGGGCTTACTCGTCTGTAGTCGCCGATCATCGTCTATGCTCACCACATGTATTTTATTTTTTCTATTCGTCTGCTTGTAGATGGTTTTGCGGTCCATTTCTACGTAACCGGGCAGTTATTGGCGAGACCTGAAGGGTCTCCAACCAATGAGGACGAGAGTAAAATACTTAACCTAAGTTAACTACTATTACTACTACTAACATCATGACTACTAGCAACAACAGCAGTAAGGGCGACCCCTAATGGGACTCAGACCTCGGCTTAGGGCGTTGCTCTCGCCATATGATCGCGGCGATCCGTGAGTTGTCAGTTTTTCGTGGACGCATCAGAGGGAATTTCGGCTAGTTGCGTACACGATCGCCGTCCATTCATTCACCAAAGGACAGTGATAAGATTAGTTGTAGATACTTTGCATACGTTTGCCGTAAAAGTCAGAAGCTGACAAGGTATGTACGTCGAACTACAAATTGGTTGAACTTCAATTAACGTTTTTTTTAATAATAATGTTTATTTTATTTTCTCATCATCACATTATACAATTTTATTATAACATCTTAAATAGAAAATAGTGTCTAAAATAGGTAAAACCTGTGTTACGGATCTCCAGGCTTTCTTCCGAAGAGACGATTATACCTATAGTTAAGTTTGAACAAATAAAGGAAAAAAGAGATTAACAGTTATTAATGAATGAAACATATTAATATGTGATTGGTTTCATTTTGTATAGCTTCGCATCGCTGTTATCGTGCACCTAGGACCTCGGATTAATCGTCTCTTAATCCTCAGAGCGATGACGCAATTCATTAATAGGTACCTATTATAGTATCTATATTGAAGTTAGTTAGTTGACGGATCTATCAGGATTATATTATTAACACTAAACACGCCCCCTGAACCACTTCTAAAGCATATTTGGAACTAATTTCAGGTGAAGAGTTGAATTCAATTTCTGCTCAATCATATGAGGCATCCTTCAGATATTGGGTGATTACTTGACAGCGATATTTGGAATGTTCGAGTTCTATTAAACTTAACAGTCTAATATTACGCCGAACTCCGGTCTAGTGGTGGCAAAGGCGACTAGTGATCGTGAGGTGTTGGGCTCGACCCCAGGTCGGGCAAAGTGTTATTGGGTTTTTCCGTGTGGAATTCCTCAGTAGCAGCTTGGAGTTTGGATTTTTGCCTGGTTGATGGCAATAGGTTTGCCCCCTATTACATGGGACTTAAACATAACGGCGTAATGAGGTTGTTACTATACACCTCTGCCCAACCCTTTGTGGAATACAAGCGTGATTTTATGTTATGTTATTACGCCGATGCGCTTCTTCAGGCGTGAATAATACTTTACGTGATGACTATATTATTATAAAAAAACTAACTTTTCCGAATATTTCATTCAATTGCGATAAGAAACGTAAACATAATAAAATTGAACTTAATGGACAAAATAATATTTACTGAGACAGCCCAAAGGAGAATTATCTTAAATCAACACTTGGTGGTCCTACAAGTTTGGAAGCACTTGACCCAACTTCGTAAACAAGGACCAACTTAGATTAAGAAATGGTTAAAACTTTAGGAATTAAGACTTTCTTAGTTAGTTGCACGTAAACATTGGGTGTAGAGAAATTGTTGCTGAGTTGCTATGGCAACTGGTTGCCTTCCATCTACCTGACAATACTTTTAGTGTCGGGTATTAGTAATATGTTGTCAGAGGATCGAGTAATCCGTATTTTCGTGAACATGCCCGCAGTTTAGAGAAAATTTGAAATAAGACGTAGTTAGTTGCATTACTGAAAAAAATCTAGTAATTTCGTGGAACTACGGGCTGTGTCTAGTGTTGTTGTGAAAATACTTAATTAGTTTAATTGTGTGACGAAATCTATAAAATCATGGTAGGTGACGCTTCGACGGCGGGAGGTAGAGGGTGAGCTGAGCGTGTACGAACCTGCATGCACAAGTAGGGTTGCCAGCCCCAAAAATAGAAAAGTCGAACTCAGATTCATATTTAGCCGGACATTTTGCCCTGAAAGCCTGACAAATTGGTTATTTTTTATTTGAAATGGGTTTGCTCTTGACTCTAGTCTAGGTCAGAGGAGACAGAGACAAAGTCTACGAAGGAGTGAGCTTACCCAGAAGAAGCCTGTTAACTCTAACTTTGAAGAGATTCAGGTTGAATGCCTTCGGGAATACAGACGCAGGCAGTGAGTTCCACTCTTTTGCAGTGCGCATTATGAAGGATGTTTGGAAGCGCTTAGGGCGAAAGTGCTTGGTTTTTAAAAGAAAGAATATTTCGCTCGCTCGCTTTCGTTCGGCATCTTTTGGCGGGGCGGTGTTGACCAAAAGCCTAACAAAAGCCGGATAGGCCGGACTTATATACAAGGTTAGTCGGAAAGGGGGTACTAAGCCGCGGGCCACGTAAAGTATCACTGATGACTATTTTAAAGCAAGTGTTAAAATTTCAAAATTCGATAATTTTTATTTGCTTGCAAAAAGATTTTTATTTTAGTTTTTTTTTTAAATAACATACCTGCTTTAGTTATGGATTCAGAAAATTAATTTACTAATCTGTGACCCCAAATATGACCTAAATTTAAAAACAGCTTATTTTAGCTATGGACAGATAGATTTTAGGATATTTTTTACGAAATCTTTGAAAAGCTATTTCTCTTAAACTATCGAGTTTTGGGGAAAGTTGTAGAACAAAAGGTATCCATTATTATGGGTACTTTAACACCCTTTTGGCTTAGTACCCCCTTTCCGACTAACCTTGTACATTTGGCCGGACACGACTGTAAAAAGCCGGACACCTGGCAACCCTATGCACGAGGTAATATGAGTCGGCATGGGAGTAGTATTTCAGTGCCCAAGAGGACCTGGATAAAATGTAAATGTTATGTTAAATCAGCGCGTCAAGTGATATCAATAAAGTGAGAGCGTATTAATACCAGCATTGACTTGAGTGGTTCTAAAATCGATACCAGTTAGCGCCAATGCGAATGTAGACCTTTTAAAACTTTGTTTTGTTCAGTCAGCAACACGAGTCGCTGAAAGAACACAATTAAATGACAATATTAGGTATATTGTAATTTAATTAGCTTTACAACATACCATACATTACTGGCTAATTTATTATACATTGACATTGATTGGTCTACAACTACATAACAGAGAAGCCCACGGTGCTATATTAGTTTACGATGTGTCAAAACCAAAGTCCTTAGCAAAATTTGACTTCAAGTTTACTCCACCAAGAAGATCCTAGTTTACTTAGTTGTCGGCAATAAGACTGACAAGCATATAATTTTGGGACCCAGTGGATAATATCAGCAAGCACACTGGGTCACCCGCGCGACGCGGACGGCGCAACGAGTATTCCCAAGGAGGGTTGATGTCAGGCAGGCGGCCGGTCATAAAACAATAAGCGAAAACCTTAAACAACATGGATTTATGAAATACATGTTGTGCCGACCCCACCTAGTTTAGGATAAGGGCAGGAAGAAGAAGAAGACGGTCTACATAACAACAGCGCCGTTCAATGTTGCCATTGAACATAGTAATTGTACTTTAACAGGCCGTTCCCGTTTCACAGCCATCTCGCTCTAACTTTAAGCTTTTTTTAAAGATATAACAAGATTGTAGGTGATATTGAATAATGTTATCTATAGAAGTTCAGTGTATCCACCTTCTGAGTGTTATCACAAATATTTAAACAATAGTTTTATTTCCATACATGATTTATATAGAAAAAATAAGACATAGGTAATTTTTTTTTCTCCTCCTGTTTCTAGGTGACGAAGACGAAAATATGTTTCAAATCTTTATAAAAGACCTTAAGTTAGAGCGAGACGGCTTTAAAACGGGAACGGCCTCTTCATGCGAAAAGAACAAAACAAATGAATTCAATTAATATAATTTATTCCGAACTATGTATTATCCGCCAACAACTGCTGTACAACGAACAGTCCTACTCTTCTGATCCAACACCATATGTTACATGATGTCCTGGTAGATTTGTCTTCAACCGGTCCAACATCAGGGTCAGCCACAGTAGTGATGTTCATTGTACTGTTATATATGCCAGGTTCTTCCATATCATAGTAACTGGGGTAGTAATAGTAGCCCATATATTGCTGTGGATAGTAGTAATGGCAAGCCAAAGCTGGGTATAGTAGGAAGAGTAAAATAAATGCTGTGTGAATTATTATCTGGCTTTTTTTCATCTTTCAGGCTTCTGTTATCGATTTCGTTATTCGTCTTGTTATGTTCTTGTAAATAACGTTTGGTTTGCAGCGGAGATGCGAATGTTGAGATGGATGTGTGGAGTGACAAGAATGGATAAGATAATGAATGAGTATGTCCGAGGAAGTTTGAAAGTAGCGCCAGTGACTGAAAAGTTGAGGAGTAATAGGCTAGCGTGGTATGGACATGTTATGCGGAGGGAAGAAAGTCATATTACTAGAAAAGTGTTAAATTTGAATGTGGATGGATATACAAGTAGAGGTAGGCCAAAGAACAGATGGATGGATTGTGTGAATGGGTAAGAAAGGAGTGAGTACTGAGATGATGGCTGATAGAGGAGAATAGAAGAGGAATACGTGTTGTGCCGATCACCTAGTGTGGGATAAGGCCAGGGAGATGATGATAAATAACGTTTGGGATACGCTTCTGCAATATTTCGGTCTGAATGCTCATTAAAGTAATTTCATCTCGTATGACGTAGAACTTTAGTTTCTAGCCATATAATTTTCATTTATTACAAGGCATTTTCAACATTTTTCATTGATGATCATTACCAGAATTAATTCTTATTACTTTTGTTACCAATTGCCAAAGTAATAACTTCTTCTATTGAAGTGTTGTTATTTCTGTGTTACGTATTTTCTTGCGCAAACAGCTTGCAGCTTGCTTCGACTGAAAATGTATATTACGATCTTCAATGTTATATTGACTATAGAATCAATCAGCGAGTTTAATTGAGTGGGTAGTACTTATAGCGGTACCGACGGAGGTACCACCACCTTAATCTCTCTCGGGGTAGTTAATTCGCGTTCCATAAATCAAAACCGCGTTCTCTTTCTGAAAAAAGTTAATTAACTGTGACCGACTTACCACTTTTAATTTTGGGGCTATGTTTCAAACATTTTATCTTCATTTTAAATATTAATTTCAGCCCCCTGTTTGACCCCCGGGAGTTGAATTTCGAATAATCTATTCTTAAGGATAATTTATAAACCAAGAGAATCTTACGTGTCTTGCAATCTGTTAAACTTAGTTTAACTGCCTCGTTGGTCTAAGAGGTGGCAAGCGCGACTGCTGATCGTGAGGTCCTGTGTTCGACCCCCGGGTCGGGCAGTGTTATTGGATTTTTCCGTGTGGAATTCCTCAGTAGCAGCTCGGAGTTTGGATTTGTGCCCGGTTGATGGCAATAAGCTCGCCCCCTATTACATGGGACTTAAACATCGGCGAAATGAGGGTGTTAATATACACCTCTGCCCAACCACCCTTTAGGAAATACAGGCGTGATGTTATGTTGTTTGTCCTGTTACTACTAAATGAACTACTATTTAAATTATAAGTGCTTGTCATTATAGATATTTTGAAGGCAAAACGTTCCCTTTAGTTTCAAAATTCTCTTTTATGAGAAAAGATATAGCATCAAACCCTTTTCCTAACTATGTTGGGGTCAGCTTTCAGTCTAACCTGATGCGGCTGAATACCAGCATTTTACACGGAACGGATTTAGTTGCAAGACTTTCGGGATTCTGATTTCTCGTAACGACTGTCATAAGTATTCGTATGACACCCGGGACCGACTGTTTAACGTACTCTCCGAGGCACGGAGGGGCCTCGATGTGTAACGAACGGTCACCCATCTACAGATTGACCGTTGCAAGCGTAGCTTAACCTCACAAATCGTATGATTCGAGCAGTTGGTAATAAGCCACGAGCGAGAGGCTTTTATAAGACAGCATCAAAGTTCAATCATATTTCTCAATTTAACACAATTCCTTCATATGCCACTTGAAAACGTACTTACAAAAGTAATATCCACAGTAACACTCAAAAGCTATCTGGTTATCCAATAAAAATTCCATCCGGTACACTTTGCTTACCTCCTGTTTATATTGAATTTATTTCCAAGTATAGAATTTCCTTTATCAACTCTATTACGTTCGTCAGTCCCGACCAGCTAATACATTTTACCTTACTTCCACATTGCAACTTCATAATGATGTTATACCAGTTAAATTGTTCATATCCGTCGGTTTACGTAATATTGCATAGTATTTGATCATAGTGAAACGGATTATGATCTAATTTCGAAATCGGATTGTAATAGAGATGTTAGATGCTGCTTATTGATTTGATAATAATAGGTGGTTTAACCTTAATTTAGCATGAAATGGTTTAAGTTTTGAAACCAGTGATTACCGTTAAGGATCCACACAAATATTATAAATGCGAAAATTAGTTTGTTTCTTTGTCTGTTATGTAAAATACATACAATAGAATCTTGTAGGGGTGAATCTAACATCACAGTTGTAGCTAACTAGCTGTGTCCTCACGGCTCCGCCCGTAGCCTATATTACTCAGTGATAATGTAGCTTTCTAACGGCAAAAGAATGTTTGAAATCGGTCCAGTAGTTTTTAAGTTTATTCGTTACATACAAAAATCCAAAAATACAAATCTTTCCTCTTTATAATATTAGTACAGATATAGATATCGGTCTGTCAGGATTGCGGGTATGGTAAATCTACCAATGAGAGTACTTATATATAGGTTAGTGATTAGATACAGAAGTTAGTTCACAATATATCACAATATAATATTTTACACAAGATCAGAAAATAAGGACAAGTTAATCAGATATAAAAGGTCAGACTTCTTCGGCGTTCGACATAGAATGATCTTCTGCTCCGTCGAATGATCACTGTTTTCATAACGTTGGGTACGTTGATTCATCTTGACGACTCCTTTATCAACATTGTCCAGTGTTACCAGCTACCAATAACAGTTACTTCTTCACGGCTAAACTACTGAACCAATTTTGACGAAACTTGGTACTGAGATAGCCTGAAACACAGATAAGGGCATAGCGTACTTTTTATTGACATACCACGCGAGCAAAGCTGCAGGCGTCAGCTAGTGTTAAGTAATGCTTTCTGATATAACTTACATAACATAACATTACGCCTTATATTCCCCGAAGGTTTCGGCAGAGGTGTTTTTAGTACTCCCTCGTTTCGCCAGTTATATTTAAGTTCATGTAATAGAGGGCGAGTCTATTGCCATTAATCGGGCACAAATCCAAACTCCGGGCTGCTACTGAGGGATTTCATACAGAAAAACTCAATAACACTGTCCGACTTGGATATCGAACCCAGGACCTCACGATCAGCAGTCACGCTTGCCACCACTAGACAGCGATGCAGTTTATAAATTTATACTAATTAAAATAAAGAAATTCATTGAAAATAACCTATCCCTGTGTCAGACGCGAAGGCGCACACATAATGGTACATGCGTACAAGATAATGATTAAACATCAAGATTATAACTTTGGAACTATTATTAAGAAAGTATAAAAAACTACAGCTCCATTAAAATACTGGTACACAGCTTATTAAAATAAAGTTTTAGTGTTTATCGCATTATAAAGTACATAATAAAGTTTTTAATGTACATAAGTAGTTAATTACACGACTTCTTAAACAAGTTTCCAAGTCTTGGAGTCTTGTAACGAAGATGAGGTCTTAAAAAGAGCGATGTAACAGCTAGTTCACACAGAAACTGTTTACAGGACCCGTTTTAGCGGATCCGTTTTTATTTTGGTGATGGCGCCTGTAGTTGAATGAGCGAGTTCACATACACGACAGTATTTCGAATCCAGTAAAAAATATTGGGTCCGTTATTTTTATCGTATCCTGTCTGCCAGATGTGACGCAGCTGTCATTTGTTTAACCGATTCGTCGGTACAGATGTGAACAACACATCCAGTACCGACGGATCCGTTAAAACGGATCCGCTGTGTGAAAGGGTGGTTATTGAAAAATAAGGTTTTAAATTTTTTGAAAGGAAATTATTCCATTTATTTGTCAAAAGGATTCTGTAGCCGAATGGAAAAACGAAATTCTTCCATCCGGTCCGGTGTAAGGCCGCAAATCACAGCCTGAAGCGTTATCCCTTTATTGAATATAAAAAATAATAGAAAAATATATTCAAAACACATACCATGGTAGTGTGAGGGTTCCCGACACAAAACATTAATATTTTTTGGTTAAGTCTCTAATTAATACCAGGTGCACACGATTCGATTCTAGTTGACAAAATTTGAAACGTTTTTGTTGCTTCAATTTGATTGAAAGTCTGCTCAGACGGTTCAAATCGCATGCGATTAAGCAGTTGATCAACTAGAATCGAATCGTGTGAACCTGGTGTAAGGAATCTTAAACGCATATCGGATATGCTGTTGCCGGGCTATTTTCGCTTTACGATAGTGGGTAATAAGAAGTGATAGGATTGCATCATATCAAGTGTAACATCGAGCAAAGTTATCGTCATCCTAGTCGGGATAAATGGCGGACTTAAATAGATCCAGCATCCCTGGAGAGCAATTCTGGAATGAAATTGGACAAGTGTAAACACGTTTGAATCCAGTCCAGCGTCCAGTATACAGTGTTCGTTTTGCCTAGCCTTTTCCCAACTATGTTGGGGTCAGCTTCCGGTTTAACTAGGTGGGGCTGAATACCAGTTGTTAACACGGAGCGACTGCCATCAGATCTCCGCAACCCAGTTACTGGGGTATGCCGATATCCTAAGGTTAGACCGGTTGTCAGACTTGGGCTTCTGACAACCCATAACGACTATCATAGGTATTCGTATGACATCCAGGACCGACGGTTTAACGTGCTCTCCGAGACACGGGGGAGTCTTTCGATACAGTGGTTTATTTGAATTGGTCTTATACCAATCCTGGTGGAATCCAGCGACAATGGACCCAGCTACTGGATCTAATGTAAATCCACCGAATCCTACTTAATTGTGTGGCTTAATGACTTTCAATGACCACAATTTTCTGCATAAGGAAACATCTTTGGCGAACCATTTTTATCGAAAAAGTTTCAGTCAGTAGCGGTCTTATTTTGATCCTCTTTCACGGCCCCTTCTAATCTATCGGGTGTCGCCGTACTCGAGGCCACGGTTCGAAGATAAATAGCCCTCGGCTGAAGAAACAATTAAAAACTTGTTTCATTTAGTTAATTAAGCTCGTCGAAGGCGTTCCAGTTACAGCCTTTCCATACAAATTAGCACTGCCAATGGTTAGCAACTTAGACTTATTGCTTTCAACATGCTTGAATAATAATGGATTTAGCTATTGAATAATGAAGTACCTTTGTTATTGTAGAAGTGTTCGGCTTGTTCGAAGTTAGGGATAATTGACGTTAATTCTTCAACTTTATTAAGTGCTAATTTTGAATAAATAGTTAATTTAATTTTTTCGTCTTTGGTGTGACTTTAACATTTTATTAAATACTAGCTGTGTCCTCACGGCTTCGTCCGCGTAAGAAGTTTTATTCCAGTAATAAATATAGCCTATGTTACTCAGTGATAATGTAGCTTTCTAACGGCAAAAGAAATTTTGAAAACGGTCCAGTAGTTTTTAAGTTTATTCGTTACATACAAAAATACAAATCTTTCCTCTTTATAATATTAGTATAGATATAGACTAGAAATAATATGGTCTAATGAACAACTAAAGTATTTCTTAGACGAAACTAAGTAAGTAACTATTGAATTCAATTTGAGTTTAAAAGCTTTTGATAAAGATGAGATTTCGTAAAACATCTGCAACCCAACGTAGATATTATTATAGATATTTGTAATAACAGTAATAGCCAATCATAGGTCGTCAAGCGGCTCATACAGGGTGTACCAACAGAAAGCATTTTGGAATGACTCTCTCTAGAACTATCAAAATAAAGTTCAGTGGGGTTATATTTTTAGATATTTTATCAACAACACACTTTAAAAAATAAACCGGCATACTTAAAAGGAGTTGCCTATTATCGAAATTAGATGTAGCACGGGCTAGCTCAATTTTAACCTGAAACAAATATCTAACGTTGGACCATCCTGTATCTATACTAATATTATAAAGAGGAAAGATTTGTATTTTTGTATGTAACAAATAAACTTAAAAACTACTGGACCGATTTCAAAAATTCTTTTGCCGTTAGAGAGCTACATTATCACTGAGTAACATAGGCTACGGGCGGAGCCGTGAGGACACAGCTAGTGTGTAATAAACTTATAACTAAGGTGCTCTAATCAAATCTACAGGTACTAAACATTAATTCAAGATCAGACGGATTAATTATATTTATATTTTTTTTAAATTATATTTATTTTTAGATTAATTATATTTATATTATTTTTTTTTTCTTGACAATTCTTTCCATCCAAAGGTTGTCTGGAAGAAATTGCTTTAAGCGATAAGACCGCCATTTGTACTGTTCTTAATAATGTGTACTCCTTCTGTTTTATTTCTTTTAGTGTACAATAAAGTATATCTATCTATCTATCTATTACTTCAATTATATTTGATTAACATTCAGTTCAAGTTTAGGAAGTCAAATCTAGTTTTCGAAGTAATTTAGTTTCAGCCTAAAGTCTGTGAGATAGACATGAGTGTGGGGACATACCTATATTTCTTAGACCATTTCGAGATAAAGGCATATCTAAGAGCCCGTTCCCACAGCTGTACCGTTTTAACGGATCCGTTGGTACTGGATGTGTTGTTCACATCTGTACCGACGGATCAGTTAAACAAATGGCAGCTACGTCGTATCTGGCAGGCAGGATACGATAAAAATAACGGATCCTGTATTTTTTTTACTGGATTTGGATTACTGTCGTCAGTGGCGTGCCTATAGGGTAAGCCCGATATTTTTTTGGTACTTATTTTGATGTGCAAGGTAAATCATGACAATATGTTTTATGCTTATCATCAGTAAACCATAATTCGATCTTAAGATCTCCAACTATTTGTTATCAGACGAATTATAAATATCAATTTTGATAATTTTTTGATTTTGACTTATTTAAGTACCAAAAAATATCGGGCTTGCCTTAGAGGCACGCCACTGACTGTCGTGTATGTGAACTCGCTCATACAACTACAGGCGCTATCACCAAAATAAAAACGGATCCGCTAAAACGGGTCCTGTAAACAGTTTCTGTGTGAAGTAGCTGTAAGTATGAGACTAGTGTCAAGGACAATCGTAGACAAATGTAGAGATACTTAGTTACTTAGGTGACTATTTGCTTGGAGCTCGTAAATTCTTGTTTAAATTACTCAAATGCCAGATGTGTTTACAGACATAACTTTAATTAAAGTTTATTTACGCTTACATTTACTTTGATGTAGCTTACCCCCTTGTAGGGGCGGGCTTAAATATAAAACTTCCTCACTGCACGCTGGGCATAGACGCGTGTTGTAAGATGCAACAAAACCCAGCAAGCTTGGTGGTAGGATCTATACGGTCCGCCTGGCTAGCTACCACCCTCACATTAAAGTGTGTCGCCAAGCAGTTTTCTGTGTTTCTTTGTGTGAATGGGAGAGCCAGAGGGGTTATAGTGGAATCTCTCTATAACAATATCTTTATTACTTGAGTTCGTGTATTTTATCTTAGACCCTATCTGCGCTTTACGACTAGGGTGCGAGTAGGGTCAAACGCTACCAAATAAAAAAAATAAACAGTTGTGGGTAGAAAAACCAGCGATAGCCTAGCGGTTGAACGCTTGCCTTCTATGCAGGAGGGTCTGAGTTTGAACCCGACCCGCACCTCAGACTTTTCGAATTCATGTGCGGATCAGAATTTGAGTAGGTATCCATTGCGTTAATGGTGATGGAAAACATCGTGAGGAAACCGGCATGCCTGAGATATATTTCACGACGGCATGTGAAGCCAAGTCAGAGGCCCATGGGCGGCATAAACTCTGACACCAGTTTAGTCACTAACCACGCGAAAAAGAAAGAACGACCCATTTTAACGGATCCGTTTTTATTTTGGTGATGGCGCCTGTAATTGTGTGAGCGAGTTCATATACACGACAGAATTGCGAATCCAGTAAAAAATACTGGTCCGACATTTTTGCATGTTCCATTTTGTCATCAAGAACTGGATGCCGGAACAGTATAAACAACGGATCCGTAGATGAAGATGTATGGAGAAGTATTCGGTGAACTCACACACGATTCGTTATTTTTATCGTATCCTGCCTGCCAGATGCGACGCAGCTGTCATTTGTTTATCGGATCCGTTGGTATAGGTGTGAACAACGCACCCAGTACCGACGGATCCGTTTTTAACGGATCCGCTGTGTGAACGGGCACTGACCGAAGATGCGTTACTAAAATTCCTCGAGTAAATTACGCAATGGAAGATCGGTGACATACCTTCCGTCAGATATGGCTTGGCCTTAACAAGTTTAATCCATCGGTCCCGGTTGTCATAAGAATACCTATGACAGTCGTTACTGATAATCAAAGTCCGAAAGTCTGACAACCGCACCGGTCTAATCTTAGGATATCGGCATTGCCCAGTTATTGGGTTGCGGAGTTCTGATGGCAGTCGCTCCGTGTAAAATACTGGTATTCAGCCGCATCTGGTTAGACTGGAAGTTGACCCCAACATGGAAAAAGGGTAGGCAGAACAACTAGCATTATAGGGTGTCATGTTTATAAGTGTTTATTATATAGTAGTATCTGTCTAGTCTGTGGGGGCGGCGGATTACCTTAAGTCCGTACGTAGGTGTACAGACACCGGTAATAGGTTAATACCTTTGTTTACGCCTTCAGGGATTATAAGCGTGAGTTTGTATGTATCTTCCTATTAGAGGTGGGGGAAATCGCTATATTTCTCTAATGCATTGTACACTATAATATATTTTTATAACTGCTGTTTGAAAGTGTTATAATATACAGGGTGTAAACGAAATCATGTAATTCCTTCAAACCTTGTGATGTACTGTTGACATAGATTAAACCTATGGAATCTTTTGGATTCAATAAAAAAAATACAATAAGTAAACATGTGTTCTTAATACCGCGTTTACATGCAGCCCATTGCCGCGGCAACGAGCAGGTACATGGGGAATAAACTGGGAAACGTGAGAATGTAAACAGGTTATTCCGTTGCCGTTGACGTTGCCGTTCGCGTTGCCCGGCGATCCCTCATTTGGCGGTTTTTCTTGCGGACATCAAAGCGCGGCAATGCGAGCGGCAAATGTTTGGTGCAGTGGCTGAGCGATCGGCTTCTGCGCTACGGGTCGTGGGTTCGATTCCCGCACGGAACAAATATTTGTATGGCCTACAGATAATTGTTCCGGGTCTGGATGTTTGTGCGTGTGAAGGTTTGTGTTTTTAAACGCACGCACGACAGAGGAGAAATCCAAGTGTGGGGTAACGTTTTTTTTTAAAAAAAGGTGTGTCTACATGTTTACGCATTTTCGGTGGTATGGGTATTCTGAGCTTAGTTTTTTTAATTATCATAAGTTCTATTTAGGACAGCAAAAATTCGAAATCTGTTTGCGACATCCTGCAAAAGTTTGAATACTCCGGTTTCCTCGCAAGTCATATCTTTGAAGAATTTCTCCATGCTGTTTCTGAAAAAAAATCAAAATTGTTTAAATTTCTAATTTAACTTACGTCATTTTGATAGACTAAATTAAGAGAAACAAATCTTATTATTATTTAATATAGGTACCTACATTGTTAATATTATGCCATTATGTCATATAAGGTCCAAAGCTTTTAATATCTTTAAAAAAATACTTACGTTGTTCTATTACGGTGAATTGCTATCATCCACCATCTTCTCCTCTGACGACGATGTTTCTTATGTATTCTATTTATTTTTAAAACATTTAAATCATTAATAAGACTTATAAGGCAGAGCGCCGACGCTGCGAAAATTTCGACGTTCTCCATTGTCCACAGTCGAATTGAAAATACATATGAATCGAGAATGTAAACACTCATTTCCGTTGACGTTGCCACATCAATATTTAGGGAAATATGTACGGCAGCGCGAGCGGCAACAGAAGTGGCTGCATGTAAATGCGGTATAACGTGAAGCATTTTAGCGCCTCGAGTTAAAAGACCGCGCGGCGAGTGATAGCCGCGCAATTCGCGTTAGAAGGAATTGCATGATTTCGTTTAGACCCTGTATATTATATTGTACACGCTGTTAGTTTAGTCGTTAGATATCGACGGTGTTATTGTCTTGTTGTAAATTGCAATAATGATTTTACAGTTGGGTGTTATAATAAGAATAAGAATTCACGAGTTCACGACGTAACGCACTGTTAGTTTTGTTAGATGGTGCTGTCTTATCTAATAATAAATATTGAAACAGTCATGGTTGATTTTTATAATGTGTTATAACATTATAAAATTATAATGAAATATATTGGCTGTTGTATGTTATAACGCCCAACACTACTCTCTACACAATTAAAACCGAAATACAATTAAATAGAATTTTAGATAGTAATTGCTATTGCGAATTGGTTCATTGTGATTTTCTGTTAAAACATCAAATAACTTTTAGCTTTGAAACACTTTCCCAGAATTTATAAAACTAAAATTTTACAAGAACATTACACACAAACTGAAAGTTTCGTTTCTGATTCTTGGAACTAGAAAAATCTAATACAAATTGACTGCTTTGTTGGTCTAGTGGTCGCAAGCGCGACTGCTGAGCATGAGGTCTTGGGTTTGATCCCCAGGTCGGGTAAAGTGTTTTTGGGTTTTTCCATTAGGAAATTCTCAGTAGCAGCCCGAAGTCTGGATTTGTGCCCGGTTAATGGCAATAGGCTCGCCCCCTATTTCATGGGACTTAAACATAATTGGCGAAACGGGGGTGTACTAAAACGGCTCTGCCGAACCCTCCGGGAATCGGGGAATACGGGGCGTGATGTTATTAAATGTTAAATTCAACCAAAAATTACAGTTTTTCCATTTACTTCACCAGACTATCACAATGCGTCTGATAGAAATCTTCCTAAATATTAAAATTATGAACAATGTGTTTATCCAACAATTTTCTCTTACTCACAAAATTATCTTCAAAGAGAATTTTGCTCAGATACTTGCTTTTCGTAATCTCACACCGCAATGCTTTCATTAAACTTGAACAATTTACTAAAGTTATTATTTATTCACCAGTTTAAAGGTTGGATAACTAGCACAAAGACAGATTTCGCTTTTAACTGACATAAAATTAGCTTCAACATTACCCTTTGTCCTTGCTGGGCAGCGTGAGGCGATAAAAACGCGCTTTGCAAACGGCGCGTTTTGTCTGCGCAAAGACTGCGTTACCACTAAACTACTACAAGCGTCGACGGATGAACGACTTTTTTTGTTGTAGTTCTCCTTATGATTTAGCTCGTCCGGGGAAGACCACCATATTTCTATCGCCCTGCAGCAGCTGTGTTCGGGGTTGAAGGGTATAGGTGCGGTGTAATTAGAGCCACGTGAAACTTTTCAACTTTGTCTCTCGAGTTGGCAATGCATGAGCAATCCTCTTGGAGTTGAATGTGAGTGGCGGTGATAACCACTTACCATCACTCACTGCCGCGCGATTCATAAACGTAGTAAGTAACATTTTAGTCAAAAATGAGTTGAATATATATTCGTAATCACCATAGGATTGTGATTACGAATATATATTCAACTCATTTTTGACCAAAATGTTACTGACTGCGTTTATGAATCGCGCGGCAGATCAGGTGGGCGTCGACTTGTTCACCAAGCATTTATTTTTTAAATTGCTATGTTTAGGTACGTCTGAATATAACTTTTATAACTACACCACGATAACAAAAATCTGGGCGAACACTGATGTTTATAAAAAAACACCTATTTACATCGTTGCGTTTTTCTACATATTTTTGTATTTTTTTGTCGTTGTACTGTGGAACGTTTAAATAGAGCCTTATTTATTCACCGCACCACAAAATGCGCCACGCTTAGCTGCCCAGCCAGGACGAAGCCTTATTATCTAGAGGCGCCACGTTGCTAGTGTGAATTGTAGAATTATTTAGTATCTACCTCTACAAATTGATATCGATTAGCTCATGTGGTATAATGTAATATTTAAGTACTTTTACAGTTTGTTGTTCTTGTCTTGTAAGGAGAATGATGTTTGTGTGAATTAGTTTTTTTTGTTAAAATAGAAAGGTACCCGAAATACTTTAAGTAATTTTTTTATGTTGTGGAGGAACGAGGTATGGACGAACGAAACGAAATCCTCCAACGAAAAGGGAGGATCCTCCGACCAGGCGGAGTTTTGTGCCTGGCGGGCCACTGCCCAACGGTTGCTATTGGGAAGTTGTATATATACTAACTCCGTGTCAAATCTTGATACCGCGATGCAGGATTTGTGACGTTTCATCTGACAGCTGTCATTGTTGTCACTGTAGTTTGCTAGACAATCGTCGTGCTGCGTAGTTCTCATGTGGCATGATAGATGCCGCCACAATGTATTGGTTGGCATACATGCTGACGGCCCATCTAATAGAAAGTGGTTAGCGCCTTTTATATATACCTAAAACACCAAGAGCATTGCTGCTGCGTTGTCAACCTATGAGACAAAGTTGGAAAATATCATGTGCCTGTAATTTCACCGGCACTCGTACCCTTTAAACTGGAACATAGCAATACTGCTTGGCAGCAGAAATGGCAGTATTTCCCCGGACGAGCTGTTTCACAAGCAGCTCTACTACGACTTAAATTTCAAAAAGAGCACTCACCACCATTATCATTGTTATCAAAGTCATAGACATCTCCTAGAAATTAAGTATTGCCTGTTATCACTACACTGGATAAGCGAGTTTGTAGACTACTCAATACTCATCATCATCTTCCTGCCCTGGTCCCAAGTTACTTAGAGTCGGCGTAACATGTTTTCCTCTTCCCTGTCAGTCGTCATCTCATCATTTACTCCCTTTTCCCTCACACAATTCATCCATCTTTTCTTTAGTCTCCCTCTCCATCCATCAACATTCACATTCATCACTCTCGTAGTCACATAGTTTTTAGAATACTATCAGCCTCTTAGGGATATGTTCCATTTGAAGGAAGATACCGCGCCGGTCTTCCGCCGGTACACACAATTCCATACAAACATCTCACACCGTACACATTTGACCGAAGATGCGTTACTAAAATACCTCGAGTAAATAACGCGACGGAAGATCGGCGATGTATCTTCCGTCAGATGTGTCTTGGCCCTTAATGCAGTAGGTCGTTTGATAGTACAGTCAGCAACAAAAGTATGTTAACACTTCAGTTTTTTAAATCATAACTGAACACAATAATATTCAAATCTGATCGGAACACATGTAACAATAAAAAAAACACAAGCTCTTGACTAATATATGAAATTCTGAAAAGGAGTGTATCTAATAATTTGTGTCTTTTAGATGTTATGTAAAAGTAACAGTGTTAATCAACTTTTTGCTGACCGTACCAGGGTCGGACTGGCACTAAAAGGCTACCTACGCAGCTTGCGTGCCATGTACTTTTTTGCAGATTTTAATGAAAGCTGGAAACAATTGTTATGCTATAATAATTACAGATAGCATGTCACCTGTTGACGTATTTTAATGAGTTGAAAACTTCATTTACGCATCAGTTAATAGAGCCGATTTTTTCAGTGTCCAGTATTTTATGTTAACCTGGGACTTGGTTGAAAAATAAAAGAGACAAATGTGTCAGCTGCATGGTGTTAAACGTTAAGTGTAATGCCATGTCTCCCAGCACCAAAATTCAACTCATCATCAGCCAAAGTCGAAAAGGAAATAATATCCAAACGTATCTTTAATAAATAGTAAAGTTATTACCCTACAGTACTTTTATAAAATGCATACAACAGAATCTTGTAGGGGTGATTCTATCATTACAGTTATAGCTAATATCGGTATGTCAGGAATGGGAGCATGGTAAATAAAGTAAATTAAACCAACATAGACTCTCCACCACTGAGAGTACTTTTAATTAGGTTAGTGATTATATATAATACATAACACAAGATCAGAAAATGAGGACAAGCAAACCAGATATAAAAGGTCAGAATTCTTCGGCTGTTCGACATGGAATCCTCTGCTCCGTCGAATGACCAGTGTTTTTATAACTTCGGGTATGTTCATTCATCTTGCCAGCTACCGATAACAGCATCTTCTCTTTGTTCCTAGCCTTTTCCTAATTATCTTTGGGTCAGTTTCCAGTCTAACCAGATGCGGCTGAATACCAGTATTATACACTGAGCGACTGCCATCAGACCTCCATAGCCCAGTAACTGGGTGATGCCAATATCCTAAGGTTAGACTGGTTATCAGACTTTCGGGCTTCTCACTACCCGTACCTAACGAATGTCATAGGTATTCTTATGATACCCGGGACCGATGGTTTAACGTGCTCCCCGAAGCATGGAGTGGTCTCGATGTGTATCGAACGGTTGATGCGTAACGAACGGTCGATGCGTAACGAACGGTCGATGCGTAACGAACGGTCGATGTGTAACGAACCTCGCAAATCGTATGATTGGCGCGGTTGTTAATTAGCCACAATCCCCTACAATATTATCTAATACTAGCGGCCCGTCCCGGTTTCACACGGGTGGACATTAATCCCGTTTTTGCAACATTTTTCATTTATGCTCCGCTGCTGTTGGTCGTAGCGTGATGTTATATAGACTATAACCTTTTTCGATAAATGGACTATCCAACACAAAAATATTTTTTCAATTCCAACCAGTGATTCCTGAGATTAGCGCGTTCAAACAAACAAACAAACAAACTTTTCAGCTTTATAATATTAGTATAGATTTATTAAACGTTATAATACGTAACAATAATAAGTATAGAGTACACTTTTATGTACACATGGCAAAGGAGTTACGTGTGCTGTCTCACAGTGAATATCTATGCAGATGGCTGTCATTATTCTTGTGTGCGTAATAACTTGTACTATACAAGACACTTCCAGATGAGTGATGACCAAGACTTGGCCACAAAGGAAACTCAAATGAAAAAAAATTGATAATGTTTAAAGTTAACACATAACATAACATCACACCTGTATTCCCCGAAGGGTTGGGCAGAGGTGTATAGTAAGTACCTAACACCCTCATTTCGCCGTTATGTTATAAGTTCCATGTAATAGGGGGCGAACCTATTGCCGTCAACCGGCACAAATCCAAACACCGGGCTGCTACTGAGGAATTCCACACGGAAAAACCAAATAACACTTTGCCCGACCTTGGAATCGAACCCAGGACTTCACGATCAGCGGTCCCTCTTGCCACCACTAGACCAACGAGGCAGTTAAAGTTTAAAGTTAGCCCAGCCTAATTATCTAAACAGGCTCAGCAAGGTAAGCTCAAATATTTATTTGTTAAAAAAGCTAGGTAGCTTTTACTATTCCCTGAAGTGGAATAAAAGGCTACTTAAGGTCAAGTACCTTAGTCTTTTTTTATTAAGTTTAGCTGGCAAAGAAGTAGATTTCATTATGCCAATAAGGAACTTCCTAACGGTTTTCCGTTTTCTGCGAAAGTAGGTTGAAGTAAATATTTTAATTAAAGTTCTAGTTGGCTTCATTTCCAATCCGTGTCGGTTGTTTATTCTCAATTTGTTTGCGTTTAATTGTATTGGTTTATTTTGTTTGCAATTTTAGGTATTGAAATCCATAATAAATGAGATGTAAGTTAAAGTGTGAAAATAGGCCACTTCCTTTCAGCCCAGAAACAGTAGCTAATACAGAACATGGGCACAAAAATGATAGGTACAGAAGTCAATCTACATACAAGTGCGCTCGAGCAACGCACACATAGACACTGCTCACGGACACGATATCACGGACTGTTTGGGACTAGAGTGCGAGTGAGTGCGGGCGCGAGTGCTATGCGCTTGAGAGAGATAGATATATAGGTAGAGCGACCGCCGAGAGTAGGTATGAAAAGTGAAGTACATACATGTGATTGACTTCTTTACCTATCTGTTTTGTGACATGGGCCTCGTATTAAACCAATACAATAAACAGTTGTTAAGGAAACTTTGCAGAATCTTTTATTTATTTTTTTCGATTCGATTCTTGCGGTCTTGCGGTCTGTTTCTACGTAACCGCGGTGTTATTGGCGAGACCTGAAGGGTATACAACCAATGGTGGCGAGTAAAATACTTAACCTAAGCTAACTACTACTAACATCATGACTACTAGCAGCAACAGCTCTAAGGGCGACCTCGGCTTAGGGCGTTGCTGGCGGGAGGACTGGGAAGAAGACAGGTTGATGAGGGCTGAATTATCGGTGTGATTTCCAGAATCGCCACGCATGACACTCACTGATCACAGTATGTTGTTAGTAACACATGGGAAGGTGTTGCTGCCCATATTCTGATCAATAGGGTTAGAGTAATTAAATTAGTTGATATTATTATTATTATTATTTATTTATTTCAGGCATCAAGGCCCATATAAACACACAATACAATATTAAAATAACTTATAAATATTATAAATACATACACCATTATAATTATTAAAACTAACATACACGAAGTGTCTGCGCCGTGTTACGCTGACTGGTGTCATGTAGCTGGCCACGAAACCGGCGAAATACAACACCCTCGGGCCAGAACTCTTCCTTGAGGAACTTGTCGAGGTGACGTGTCGGGACACGCACCACGAACGACTTGAAGTTCGTGTTGAGACGCGACTCCAACTTCACGACCCTCAAAGTCCAGTTAGACTCCAACTTCACACGCACGTATTCCATGATCTCCTCAACCTTCGTGGAGTGGTGCAGTCTGGACACGTACAGCAGCGTTGACGGGATTGCTGGACGCAGCAGCATGTCGGGTCCTGCCTGCGCGGTGCCGCACTGGTTCCGACAAGGAGGCTTCTTCTTCTTCTTCTTTTCCACCTTGATGAAACCATCCTTGTCGCACGTGTGCTTCTCTGGATGATATATCCCTTATTGCATGGAACTGAAACCCGTCATTGCCGGTGTACGAGCTACGCTGTACATTGACCCTTGCTGTAGTTTGAATGTCATACTCATTTATGCATGTCGATATTGTTTAGGCATGCATTTCTCTAACATAACATGTAATTTTGTAATTATATTTTTGTAGATACAATCCACATACACCCAATAAATGACATAGCCTATTTTACAGGTGTACATAACAATTACATACAACCTACGTAACATATTCACTGTTGGGCGTCATCACAGAACATAATACTCAAGAGAAGAACGACAACTTCATACAATTATGAAGCTTACACGAGAGCACACTAGCGCGCCAGTTTATGCCATAGGCAACTCGTGAGGTGCGGGAATTACGAATAGATAGGTACATACCTACTATTTATACCTATACTGCCGCGCGATTCATGAACGCAGTAAGTCCCTTTTTGGGCAAAAATGAGTTAAATATATATTCGTAATCAATCCTATGGTGATTACGAATAATATTTAACTCATTTTTGTCCAAAATGTTACTTACTGCGTTTATGAATCGCGCGGCAGTATAACGAATTCTCATTTTGCAGTTTATTTAACGATTATGCATTACTTATAATACATATTCGTTTGGCAAAAACTGCAAAACAAAATGAAAATTCGCTGTACTTAATAGAACTCAAAGAAAACAAAGTTTTTAACATGTTTAAATATATTTATTTTTCATTTTATTGCTTGTTTGGAGGCTTCTTCAACAAACTTGTGGTTTTTTAATTTACAAAACCGATTCAGGCATATATAGTAATTGTGCTAAGTACTTATAGTTATTTAACATTTATGCTGTAAAGTTTTTCACACTTCTTCAGCCAATGCCATGGTCGGAAAACAAACACTAAAGCGTCAATATCGCACAAATAGGATGAGTCTATCTCGTAAATACAAAATCGACAATTTTGCACTGGAGTCTCTCTCTTATGGTATTTGTTGGTTTCACAACACAACACGCACGCATCAATTTCGCACTGTAGAGTCTATCTCGTAGTGGTTAAGGCAACAATTCTTCACACACAATGCAGAACCGGCAGAAAATACGATTTGGAAACAATCACAACAAAAAAAATGTTAGATTCACAGAAAATTATACTCTCTCCGTCAGATTGTCGTAAAAAACAATAAACAAGACCGCCATACCAAAAATGAGTGTGGCCATTTCATAAAAAAAACACCATAAATAATTATTTGATTTTTAAGTTTTTAATTCCAGTCAGCATTTTAAGACAAACGAAACACAAAATAAGGATTTTAAGTGGTTTAAATTATTGTTTTATATTTTTTTAATAAACATTAAAATCATCACAGCTCATTATCTTTAATCTGCAGCTACCGAAATTATGGGTATCTATTCAATCGGGCATGTGACATCACTGATCGTGTTGTCACTTTCTTTTGTATAGCGCTATCTCGTTTTTGCTTTTCATGCCACTGTTTGCATTGGCCGCTAAGAAAGCTGACTCCCCCTGGGCGTCATACCCCAATAGCCGGAAACAGAAAGCTCTGCCTACCCCTTTAGGCCAGACGCGTATTTTTCACTTTATATTATTGAATACTAGAGGTCGTCCGCGACTTCGTTGTTTATCGCGTATTTAGTGTTTTTCGGAATATAATTACCCTATGTCCGTCTACGGGTTCTAGACTCTCTGTATCAAGTTTCATCATCATCGCTTCAATAGTTTAGTCGTGATGAAGTAACAAACACACAGACAGACATAAATATTTACTTTTGCATTTAAATGGTAAAGATCATTAGTTATTTCGTTACTATGGTTACAAGAAATATACATGTTCAGAATCTGCTATAATAACAATATGGTATTTTCAGCCCAAATTTTCTTTTTTCAAAGCAAATACTTATACAATAATGTTAAAATTTACAAAGTTGTCCGTAAACTCCATTTTGCGGCGTGACTAAAGTATGTCCTTGAGTTTGAAAGGCCCTCGGAGCTCCAACTCCAACCCATTTGCAACATCTGCATATTTACCTTGTGACAGATGGACAGCTAGTACATATTTGATGCTTGATTCTTCATTGTTTGAAACTTACAAGTTTGTGGGAGAAACAGTAAGACGTTTTATGAACTTTAGTAATATACTGGCTGTAAAAATAGCCTTAACGAAGCCGAAGTCTACGCATACTGTACATAAAACTTAGTAACATACAGCAAAAATAATTGCTGGGAAGTGACTTTTATTTTTTTAGTATTAAAAACAGCTTTTAATTGTAGCGCGCAGCAGACTGTGCCTTCATTTCAAAAATGTTGATAATATTTACATACATACATACATAAACTCACGCCTTTTTCCCATGGGGGTGGGCAGAAAGTATAGAACGCCACATGCTACGACCCTTACATACCCCTTTCACTTCATCCACATTCATACATCTTGTCATACACGCACGCCCCGGTTGAGAGTACTACGCACCTGACCTTTGTGAAGAACATCAGCAATAACATCCTTCTAGGACGTCCTCTACCGGTGTTTCCATTGACATTCGCCTTATAAATTCCTTTTGTTAATCGCCGTTCACTCATTCTCTCAACAAGACCATACCAAATGATAATGATAATATTTATATAGAAGAATAATAACATTAAACTTAGTTTTCGTGAAAAACGTCCAAAAATATGGTGACTTTGACCTTCAATATCTCCATAACTATTCGTTTCCCAGGTATGGCCCAATAACAAAAAATCTTCGTAATGATGGGAAGAATACTTGGCTCTCGGCTTCGTTAAGGGTATTTTTACACCCGATATATTATCTAATAAAAAGAAAAAAAAACTGGTTGAGTTTTGGATGCAAAAGTTTGGATACTTATGTTTGGATGTTCATTTTTCAATACGCTGTAACTACTAGATGGATTTGGATAACATTTGGAGGAAATAATAAATGTATGCAATTAACTGTTACGAATACGAATATGAATGTACACTAAACTGTGCAAACTATCCGACGTCCCGGACGTAACCTTGGGCCGTCCTTAAGCGTTCGGACGTCCAATAGACATCTGGCCAGACGCGTCCCAAACGACTGTGCACCTTTATAAGTCGCGGCAGTGAGACGCGTCCGGTAGTTTGTTTTCAGCTTTACAAACATAGTTTATTTCTTTACAAAATTAAGTTGCTCATTCCCCATGTAATTTTTATGGATTGGTGTTTTGCTGGATTTCATTCCTCTTAGCCTTTTCCTAATCATCTTGGAGTCAGCTTCCATTCTAACCAGATGTGGTTGAATACCAGTATTTTACACGGAGCGACTGCTATCAGACCTCCGCAACCTAGTAACTGGGCGATCCCGATATCCTAAGGTTAGACCGGTTGTCAGACTTTCGGCTTCTGACTACCCCGTAACGACTGTCATAGGTATTCTTTGGTTCGGGACCGAAGGTTTAACGTGCTCTCCGAGGCACGGAGGGGATTCTATGCGTAACAAACGGTCACCCATCCACGGACTGACCGCGGCAAGCGCAGCTTAACCTCGCAAATCGTTCGATCGAGCCATGAGCACCTCTTTTGTGGGATTTCAATCTACTAAAGCAATGCCCTGTGTCCTCGTTATGAAGGTCACGCTTCTTATATTAATCAATTAGGTGGAGAAGTATCTAAGAATATCAACAGTACCTACAATTTGGCCTCTACAACATTTAGAAACATAGATAGCACAATCATATAATTATTTAAGCCTAATTAACTAGTATTCCTAAGCTCTACATACGATTAATCAAACCTAATCCGAGATATCTTCAGACAGTGCGGTTCAATAGAATCCTAATGGGCCTAACAATGTTAGGTCGAACCACAGATATCGAGTTAAATATATACCGCAAGTTGATGTACAGTAGGGAAATAAATAGGTTCGTCAGTTTTCAAAGTCATTCCTTTTCCACATCGCGGGCATATGTTACCTTTCAAACTGTTGAACGGAATAGACCAATGCATGGAAAATGATGTTTAATTATTTGGTAGCAAAGATAAAAATCGCCTTTTGCCGAAGTAGTAGTGCCATATAATGTCTTTGATTTGATTTAAGGAGTTTTGTTGTAAAAACCATTACATCAATCAATTCTGTGATTAAATAAATTGGCATTACTAGTGGTTGTTATCATGTAACCATTATAATTTTGAATATCCTGTCAAAAAATACTTATATTTTCATTTCTATAATGTTGGCAATACGTAGTCGGTAAAATAGGTTGTTTCTTGCACTGTGCAAGCATAAATAGACCTTAAGGTGTATAACATTTTCGTTCCCCGACTGTACATTCAACAAAAGAGATAATAAACAATGAATAACTATTGTTATTCGGTATTATATTTGTTACGCAGGCATAACATCACGCCTGTATTCCCTGAAGGCTTGGGTAGAGGTGTACTGTAACACCCTCATGCCGCTGTTAAATAGGGGGCGATCCTATTACCATTAACCGGGGACAAATCCAGACTCCGGACTGTTACTGAGGAATTCCACACGAAAAACCCAATAACATTTTGCCCGACCTGGGGATCGAACCCAGGACCTCACGATCAGCCATGCTTGCCACTACTAGACCAACGAGACAATTACGCAGGCATATCATTGTTATTCTGTGTGTAATCTTTTTTTACACACAACATACTCACAGACGACAAGCAATGGTAAAGACTTGGCCAATACACGAATAACTCTGATTAAAATAGATTAATTAGTGGCCTGTATACATATTTATTTTGTTCACAGTACTATGCGTGCTCAAAGTTGGAGCAATCCTCCAAATTGTTACTCAGCTAAGTTGGTTCTCACTTGATCGTTTTCGCTAACGTAAATGGTCGTACTTTACGTGATCACAACCACCACCACGACTGCGAACACGCCCGTGCAGCATCCGCGATGTTTATGACCCATCATTAAAATGCATGCGAGGATAGCTAATACTAAAAAAATTGGGCAAACGTGTATAATCTGTTCAACTCAACATGAACGGTCTGGTCGGCAAAGATCAAGAAACTACCCTTAGTTAATACTTAATAGTACGCATTTGTTCAACAGGCAGAATACTCGATCTTCGTTCCCCTAACCCTACTGGTACTAATTCTTCCTAATTAGGTAAGTCTGCTCAAATAATAGATTGTCAGAGATTTTCACTAAGCTCTCATCATTTTCTCAGCGAGGTTGTATTGGAAAATGAATGGGAAATGAGTGAAGGAAACGGATAAAACGAGGTTTTAAGATGCCCTTCTTTCAGGTGAATTCAAGTAGGGTTTGTAAAGTTGAAGACAATTAATTAATTATCATTATTGGAGCTTGTTCTTGTACAAGGTTAGTCGGAAAGGAGGTACTAAGCCGCAGACCACTTAATGTATCACTGATGATTGTTCTAAACAAAGTGTTAAAATTTAAAAATTCAATAAGTTTATTTTCATCAAAAAATATTTTTGAGAAGAAAAGGTGAAACGGTGCGTATGCATGCATACCAAATACCCATTTCTATGAGTGAAATGCAAAATGACGCATGTAACACAAACGAATTTTTACAACAATCTTTTTCCATTCTTAATTTGCCACATAACTCGTACCAACTGTTACCAATGTATCCTACATAGGGATAATTTATGTAATCAACTTAGCCCCGCCGTCCACTGCTGCTGGTAAAGGCCTAATTTATGTAAACCTTATGGAAATCAAGCTATCTGCGCCCTTAACTTGATTGAGGGGAGACGGAACAGTGCCATTAAGTCAGAAAAAAACCATCAAATAGCCCATTGTAATTACCATTGGGAATAAATGGCTCTAACTTGACTGCAGTATCTTTCGGCTACCTTTTTTGCCCACTGGCCCAATCTTTAATTGAGGAAATGTACCTAGGTATATAAAGTACATGGTTTTATACGTACAGTGAACAAAAGAAAAAATAAAATTATTAATATTTAACACTATCTATATTCCCGCGGCTGTGCCCACGTAAATAATTTGATTTCAGCGCTACCTATTGGATTCCAACATAGCTACGAACCATCGTCTGGACAAAATAATTATATAGTGTAAATAATACCTCAACTGGTAAAGTTGTTCTCAAGTTATGGCGTGACCAAGGGAAATAAGGATTCTTTTTTATATACCTATATAGATAACATAATATCACGCCTGTATTCTCCGAAGAATTAGGCAGAGGTGTATAGTAACACCATCTTTTCGCCGTTATCTATAAGTCCCATATAATAGGGGGCGAGGCTATTGCCATCAACCGGGCACAAATCCAAATTCCGGGCGCTACTGAGGAATTACACACGGAAAAATTCAATAGCACTTTGCCCGACCTTGGGATCGAAATCAGGACCTCACAATCGTCCTTCGCACTTGCTACCACTGGACCAACGAGGCAGATAAAATTAATTTAATCTCATCAAATCAGATTACCGTGTGATTTTCGTAAAAATAGGACTCCTCTTCTTTGCCGGTAAAAGTCCACTTCAGAACACGCTTCTCAATGACCGCTACAATAAACAGTCAAAACCGAAATAACCATAATCACAACGCTTTTTGGGTAGCAGTGATAGCGTAGTGGTGTGACCGTCGGACTGCCAAGTCATAAGTTTCGAGTTCGAACCCAAGGCACGCACCTCTGACTTTTCGGATTCATGTGCGTATTGTATAATTATTATTTGCTTAAAACAGGCATGCCGCGGAGATATTTCTTGACGGCATGTGAAGCCAAGTCAGAAGCTCATGGGCGACATGAACTCTGACACCAGGTTAGTGTTAGAATAAAAAGAGTCTATATTTAAGATATAGAACCTTTTTGTTATATGCAAATTTATTTTTCTACAACATTCTGTCAACGTGAAATAAAAGACGAACAATAAAAATATAAGTTTAATCTCAGCTTTTATTTAAATCGTTTTATTTTACCAGTGCTTCTATCTGCAAGCTAGTGGGACTTGAGCATGTAACACCCACTACTAACAGGTTATGAGCCCAGATTACAAGGAGATGTCTATTGGTAACAAGAGTTCTCATAGAGAGCAGAACCCAACAATGGCACAAAATACGGAGTCTTCAGGCAGTAGTGGGTTGCCCTCTATAGAGAAATTAGACGGTAACAGTAATTACGCCACATGGAAGTTTTTGATGGAATTACATCTTGTTCACGATGACTTGTGGGAGTATACAAGCGTTACACCTGAAACGACCGATTTGCAAGGTATGAGAAGAGACCAAAAAGCTAGAGCAAAGATTTGCTTGATGATTAAACCTCATTGCTGGGTACATGTACGCAAAGCCAAAACAGCGAAAGATGCTTGGGAAGCATTAATGAGTGCGTTCGAGGACAAAGGTCTAAATAACCGCTGCCGGCTACTTGCAAAGCTGGTGAGCATGAAGTTAGAGCAATTCCCGTCGGTTAGGGAATATGTCACATCTGTGATGATGGTATCTCAGGAACTTCAAGACTTAGGAAAGGAGGTTGACGATGAACTGTTGGCTGCCTTACTTCTCCAAGGCCTTACCATAGAGTTCCAACCAATGAGACTAGCCATAGAAAATAGTAACGTTGTTCTTACTACTGACTATGTAAAGATGAAGCTTTTTCAAATGCAAGATACCTATTCGGGAAGTACAAGTGCAAGCCAATCGACTTCAGCACTATTGTCAAATAAGCATAAGGGTAAGAGTACACCGAAAAAGATCAAACAAAAGATCAAGTGCTTTATTTGTGAAGGACCACATAAGGCACAAAAGTGTCCTGATAACCCAAAGGGGAAGAGGGAAGCTCTTCAAGCTTTTGCGTTTGGCACGTTGATTCCACAGGCAGAAGACTGGATCATCGATTCTGGAGCATCGACACATATGACGAATCGCAAATCATGGTTTAAGAGCTTAAAGGATACTCCTAAGTCTTTGAGAGTGACTTGTGCAGATGGTAATGAGGTGTTCGGTGCAGATGAAGGTACTGTAGTATGTGAGTCAGGATTGACGTTACGTATGTACCTAAGTTAGCTTCTAATTTATTGAGTGTGAATGCAATTGCAAAAAAGGGTAACGTGGTAGTATTTACAGATAAATGTTGTGACATCTACAAAAGAAATGAGTGTGAGGTGCGAGGTAAGCCTGTTGTGAAAGGTGTGGAAGAACGAGGCATTTATAAAATCAAGTGCTGTTCACTGGGTTCTGCGCTAGCAACAGCAGAGCATGACCAGCAGGTGTTATGGCATCGGAGGATGGGACATCTTGGTATTCGAAACCTCAAACTACTGAGAGATAAGATGGCAACAGGGGTAAGTTTTCCTGATATTTCTTCCAAACTGGAGTGTATATCTTGCATTATGGGAAAACAAACGAAACAGCCTTTTCGCAAAACTGGTGCAACGAGAGCTACTGAAACATTAGGTTTAGTGCACTCAGACGTGTGGTGTGGACCCATGAGTATGCCTTCTATTAGCGGGTTCAGATATTTTTTGACGTTTATTGACGATTTTTCGCGAAAAACTTTTATTTATTTTTTGAAACATAAAAGTGAAGTTTTCGAAAAATTTATAGATTTTAAGGCGTTTGCTGAAAATCAATGTGACAAGAAAATGAAGATTCTGCGCACTGACAACGGGACCGAGTACGTCAATAAGCGGATGGATGACTTTCTGAAGAATTGCGGAATTCAGCATCAACTGACGGTGGAGTATACACCAGAACAGAATGGCGTAGCTGAACGGGCCAATCGCACCATCTGCGATAAAGCAAGAACCATGCTACATGAGTCCGGATTAGAAAAACGTTTTTGGGCTGAAGCTGTCCATCACGCCGTGTTTCTAAAGAACAAGTCACCAACGATTGCGGTTAAGAATATGACTCCGGATGAGAAATGGTCAGGGAGGAAGTGTGACCTAAGCATGCTAAAATTTTTTGGGTGCAAAGCATTTATGCACATTTCTGATCAAAATAGGACCAAGTGGGATGTAAAAAGCAGAGAACTTATCCACACGGGCTTCGATGACAACGCCAAAGCATATCGTCTTGTGCATCCTATTTCCGGAAAAATATTTAAGGCTAAAAATGTTGTGTTTTTGGAGAATCAAAAATACAAACAGCTAGAAGAAAAATTGCAAGAGGAACCAGAAATAATACTACTACAAGATGAACCAATTGTCAGGAATAGAGTAGAACCAGATGTTTTGCAACCTCAACAAGAAAATGATGATGTTAGCAATATTCCTAGAGTGGAACAAGAACAAGAGAGTTCTTCTGAAAATCTTGTTGAACATGAAGTAGTTATTCATGAACCAGAGGATGTGGAGTTTCAAGATTGTGAGTCGGACGTAACTCAGGTTCGACCACAGGTGGAACGGAGGTACCCACTAAGAGACAGGAAACCCAAAGAGTTCCCGGATCATGTTCTATACAATGTAGTGGAAACAGAACATGACCCTACTACGGTTCAAGATGCACTGTCAAGGCCTGACAGTAGAGAATGGAAAGCTGCAATTCAGGAGGAGCTTGATGCTTTAAAGAAAAATGGAACTTGGACTTTAGTAAAACCTGGACAAGCGAGCAACGTTGTAGATTCGAAATAGATTTTTCGAATTAAAGAAGAGGCGGGAAATAAGCGAAGATACAAAGCTCGGCTTGTTGCCAGAGGCTTTAGCCAAAGATGGGGTGATGATGATCTTGAGTGACAGTCAATCTGCTGTTGCTATTGCGCAGAACCCTGTACACCATCAACGCACAAAGCACATAGATGTGCGACACCACTTTGTGAGAGAGGCAGTTGAGCATGGCCATATTGAATTATGTAGAGACGAGTCGTATGGTTGGGGATGTTTTAACGAAACCTCTGTTGAAAGGGAAGTTCAACTGGTGTACGCTAGGTATGGGTGTTGTGTGATTGTGTGATGGATAAAAGTAGAGAAATTAATTTAAGGAGGAGTGTTAGAATAAAAAGAGTCTATATTTAAGATATAGAACCTTTTTGTTATATGCAAATTTATTTTTCTACAACATTCTGTCAACGTGAAATAAAATACGAACAATAAAAATATAAGTTTAATCTCAGCTTTTATTTAAATCGTTTTATTTTACCAGTGCTTCTATCTGCAAGCTAGTGGGACTTGAGCAAGTAACACCCACTACTAACAGTTAGTCACTAACCACACGAAGAGAAGAGACCACGCTTGTCAAGCGGATTGATGATCGCAGTTTATTGTTATTAGCAGATAGGATAATGCTTCTGGCCATCCTCTTCACGTTATTCTTTAGTGTCGCTTTATTTTGAAGCAAGAACTGAAAGCAGTTTCGGTGAGAGGTTACGATACTTTTAATTTTCAAGGATACTTACCGTTTTCTTATAAAGGTTGAGCCATAACTTTATTTAACCTTTTTACGAATTCGGTACCGAAAAACATCGAGTGATGAATTAATCATACTAATGAAACATTAACGCTATCTTTTCATAAAAAGGACAGGGTGGCGCGGCGGTTCTTCTTTTGCATTTTGTTGCTGCATAGCATGCAGCTGAGATGAGAATGTTAAGAGGGATGTGTGGTATTACGCGAATGGATAGAATTAGAAATGAGTATGTAAGAGGAAGCCTGAAAGTGGCGCCGGTGACTGAGAAGTTGTGTGGAAACCGGTTGTCATGGTATGGGCATGTGATGCGGAGGAACGAGGAACATGTCGTGAGGAAAGTATTGAGTATGAATGTGGATGGTTATAAGAGTAGAGGAAGACCAAAGAAACGATGGATGTATAGTGTGAAAGATGATATGGCTAGAAAGGGGGTGACTACTGAAATGACGGCTAATAGAGATGTATGGAAGAAGAAGACATACTGCGCCGACCCCAAATAAGTTGGGATAAGGGCAGAAGGATGATGATGGCGCGGCGGTTCTTCATAGAAAACCTTTATTTATAAAGGTTAAGGTACCGATACTGAAATATACCGTTTCGCATTTTTAGACTTTATTATTCGGTACCGAAATATATTTAAGTATCGAAATATTTAGGTAATCAGAATTTATAAGTATGACGTCATACCGTATTTTAAAGGTGTTGTAATTTTCGGGTTATTTAGTCCCCTGTTTTGTAGTACACTTTTTTTTAAAGAGTGAATAGGGCTGCATTGTTGGTCTACTGGTCTCAAGTGCGACTGCTGAGCATGGGTTCGATCCCCAGGTCGGGCAAAGTGTTATTGAGTTTTTCCCATAGGAATTTCTCAGTAGCGGCTCGAAGTCTGGATTTGTGGCTCGCCCCCTATTACATGGAACTTAAACATAACTGGCGAAACGAGGGTGTACTAAAAACACCTCTGCCAAACCCTTCGGGGAATATAAGGCGTGATGTTATGTAGTGAATAGGGCACGTAGATGATTTTGACTTTGTTAATAAAAAACTCGCCTTCGTTAGCAATTTCCAATTGTCATTTCGTCTTGGTGCTGAACGCCGAAATGACTGAAGCAAAGTAGGTACATTTCATTTGACAGAGGCAACCTTCAAAACTGGGTTTTATTCAATGTTTCCCCGAGACCGGTTATAATGAACGTCTGGGGCCAAAAGCCAAGTTTTTGTTTGGCACACAATAGCTGATGAACAATGGGTCTCGTACAGTCGCCGACACTCGACAGTTGATAAGAAAATTTATGAGCTTGAGAGAGTCTTGATGAAGTCTTGTCTTGAAGTACGAGGCGTTTGTTCGTTCAGAGAGAAGACAGTGCTTTTAAAATGATGTGAAAGTGAGTGCACAGTTGTAATTTAAGCATTACTGATCTTTTTAAAGAACTTTTTGGTGTAATGTATAACTTTGAATAAGGGAATACTCATTGCAATACAAAAAAGAAAAAAAAATCTTCATAACTTGTATTCATCTTCGTATTTTCCTAATAAAAACCTGAAATGGATTATTGAGTTCTATAATAAACCCATAATACGATAAAGGAATACGCTCCAACAAAATATAATACAAATAAAAAGATTACTACCCACTTTACGGATTCCCAAATTAGGCACCCTCAAGGCCAAACCCTCTATGTGAGTAAATAATAACCCTTCATATTACGTAAAAGGGTTTACTGCAAAGCTCAATAAGTACTTATTGGGCGTAAACATCTTGGAAATATCGGTAGATATGGGTTTAAGTAAAGCCCACGAATGTTGATATAATCACGTATTGCTCGCTGTGCGCGCCTGTACAATCGGGAGCACCCCATTTAATCCTTCTTTGAGGTTTTGACATGTTGAGTGTGTAAGCTGTGCGCGATTGTACATTAAAATTGAATTTTAGCGTCGAAAGTACCACGCTTGTGTTGTTTGGGTAAATAAAGTATTTTAATTGAGCGCTATTACGGGGAATTGTGTCGTAATTAAGTTTAGTAATTTTATATTGTTCGTGGCTTAGGACAGTGTAATCTACGATTAAGGGGATGTCCTTTCCCCTCCTCTTGGTAGTCGTAAGACAGGATTAAGAAATTCCACAGGTATGGGAGTTTCCAGTCGTAGATAAGATAAACTGTGTTTACAAAATTTATTCTGCGGGTCCAAATCTTGCGTCAATCGTGCTAGGCTCCATCTTTTCAAACTAAATAATGTTACCTCATTATATTAAACGATATCGGAAAAATTGTGTAGCGGGTTGTCTACACGTGGATTTTTGTGGTATCGTTGGTGCCTTTTCAGGCACAAAAACCTAGATCCAACACCTAGAATTAGATCTTAGATTTCAGTTTATAACCGCATAAGTAAAGTTATTTTCGACGTAAACCTTAATTAAATTCAATATGATTTAACCTCGCATGTATAAGGATATTTTAGTGTGATATCGTCGGATTTGTAAACAAGTAACGTCACGTCTGTATTTCCCAAAGGGTTGGGCAGAGGTGTATAGTATAGTAAAACCTTCATTTGGCTGTCATGTTTACGTCCCATGTAATAGGGGGCGAGCCTATTGCTATCAACCGGGCACAAATTCAAACTCCGGGCTGCTACTGAAGAATTCCACACGGAAAACCCGACAAACACTTTGCCCGACCTGGGGATCTAAAACAGGACCTCACGGTTAGCAGTCACGCTTGCCACCACTAGACCAGTGAGTCAGTTTTTAATTAAAAATAATACTAATTTATACTCAGTGCCATCTAGTAACGCATGTCGAACTACATGGTATAGGTCTACCAGAATTTGATGGCAAATAGGGAAATTAAACTTTTTTGTGGGTAACAAAGTCAAAGTCAAAGTTTTTTATTTCAAATAGACCAGATTTCAGGCACTTTTAAAACGTCACGACTAGGTGCACGGTTCCAAAAGGTAGGTTCTATGGAGAAGAGCCGGCAAGAAACTCCATGAATACTCTTTTTAAAATAGTAGTTCATTACAATTCCATTACAGTAGTATGAGAAATAGAATGAGAATAATGCAGGTTAATGTAACAAATAAACTCACATAAGAGTAACAAATAGAAAAATATGCCTTCTATGATTGCCATAGCAGTTAAGAGCTGACCAGTCCCGACAGACGGCACCCGTTCACGAGCATGACGTGCACATCCGCATCGGTCAGCTCAACCATATTATAGGGAACTCAACGACCGGATAAACAACGCCACCATCAGCAAGACATTTAAGTGAGCATGACAGACTCATATTACTAGACAATAGGCAGTAATATGATATGATTATAAGCGTATCACTAATAGCTGCATGATGCTCATACTTTACAGTTTGGAATGAAGTATTGTAAAGCGATATTATTAAAATAATAACTATAATACAAAAACCTATTTTGCCAGTCCAGATAACACAAGGGTAATTTGAATAAAAAGTCTTGATACTTGTAATTTTTTTCTTTAATTTCTTCTTCATCTTCTTCCTGCCCCTATCCTACACTAGATGGGGTCAGCACAACATGTATTTCATAAATCCATGTTGTTAGAGGTTTTGGCTTATTGTTTTATGTGACCCAATGTGCTTGCTGATATTATGCACTGGGTCCCAAAATGATATGCTGATATATGGTTTTTTGCAATTTTATTGTAATGGAAAAGGAAACCTTGTTAAAATAAGTATGTTTATTAAAAATGTTTGAACAATAAAACATTAATCAGAACTGGAAAATGTATCAACTACAGTCATACTCGTTTTGACAAGTGACATGTTAACATTGCCATATGAAAACCACTATTTGTTTAATTTTTAATGCCATGAGATTCTGGTTGACCTATATCTTTATTTAAGAGGAAACGCGGGCTGCAAAATATTTGTAGAATAGGTTTTTAAGCGATCTATATCCATCCCACCCCTCCTCAAACCTTCCCAATTGAGCGCGAAAGAGACAACTGCATCTCGGACTGATTTCTCCTGAGCAATATTAGCGAAATCGTACTTTCGTATTCCCCCGTTTCCTTCTTCAAATCTGGACCGATTTTAATATTATTTGTTTCTGTAATAATTAAAAAGACTTTGGTTATGTCTTTATTTTTTCTTTTATTTTTTATATTCGTCGAATTTGTTTGCCAAATGTCTGAAAACGGTGGCAAAACCGGTCGATTTTTGTAAAATTTAAACGTTTCTAGCTCTTTTGATAATTGAGTTATTGACAAAAACAAAAGATAGGGACACAGTGGTGGTAGATATTATATCATAATATGGTAAAAAATATTTGCTTTATTGACATTATCCAATATAATATTGTGTACATTTATAGTTTTATTTACGCCTTGAGTTCTTTTTTTTTATTTTTTTAACCTCAAATTTTTCTTATTTTATTCTTGAACAATAATATGCACCTGCCATGTTATCTCTTCACCACCTTTGGTTGACTGGTAGAGAATGCCTAAGGCATTAAGTCCGCCTTTGTACTTTTTTTTTGTTGCATAAAGTTTAAATAAATAAATCCAAGGAGGAAACTGAGGAATATGTTTGTATGGACTAAATGCCGATCGCATTTTCTCTTAACCCCAAGGAAATCTTTAACCTTCAATCGTCAATCAGTATCTATTCTGCCTAGAATGAGGAGGCACACGGAAAACGAACGCAGATGGCAGCACTGTTTGTACCAATTACAACCAATCAGAACGGGTTAAATTAACATTAGCAAAAATATTAAACAAACTTTAACCAATCAAATTGCGTTGGTACCGTCGATGGTGGCGCCAATAGTTCCCCAGGGTGCTACTCCATTATCGGCCTAATGATAATGTTTTTAGCCAATCCTGATAACTGGAAGACTTCCTAAACTACGAATTACAATCCTCTTCTTAAAATGTTCGTATATTTCTCACTGACTCTAATCCAAACCATCGAAAACCTTGGATCACATAAACCTTAAACTGTTATCTACCAATGGTTTTATTATTGGAACATAAAATGAAAATCCTCGTTTATCGTACCCCCATTTTTATATTCGCTAACATTTTATTCACAATGAGAGAGATATCTATAGATCTCTTTGTGTATTTGTTCTGCTATTGGTACTTTTGATATGCGGGTACCTACGATTCGTAATTCGTCAGCTATGAGGAATATAGAGAAGCAGTTTCGGAAATTATGTCTGGCATTAAAAGTTAAGAGAATAATCCCGATTAGAATTGTTTATATATCGTCACCAGAAAGCCAATACTACTTAACCGCCATTTTGGCTAAACAGAGTTATGTATTATATCGTTGGATTGGATTTTTTTTCTGCGTCGATTAGTTGGGATTTCGTATTTTATTCTATCATCTTACGAAATCCCAACTAATCGACGCAGAAAAAAATCCATTCCAACAATATAATACATAACTCATTTTAGCCAAAATGGCGCTTAAGTAGTACTGAATTTCCGGTGATGATATGTACCCAGTGGCGTGCATTGCATATAGGCAATTAAGCAGTGCCTATCTTTAGAAAGAAATAAAGAAAGAAAGAAAAACCGTTTATTCACGTGATAGTGACGCACATAACATAGCTTTTTATAAAAATAAAATAACTGGCACAGAAATATATTATGCGCCACTACCGCGCGAAACGGCCGACGCTCAGCATAATGCCGTGGCCCGTGCACGAAGGCACGGAACCACGGCGCTGGTTTTCAGCGTAAGCCGAACTTAACCATTACTAACTATTACTATATTATTTAACTATTACTATAAATAAAATAAGCGTGTATGGCTATGATTTCTTTTAGTCAGAATCGTATTGAAATGTGCTTAAGTGTATAATTGAAAGGCGACATCGCTAGTGCCTGCCTACCTAGTCCGAAAACCAATGCACGCCACTGTATGTACCTATAACCACAATACAGTTAGTTACAGAAGTCAATCACATGTATGTACTTCACTTTTCATACCTACGCTCAGCGGTCGCTCTATCTATATATCTATCTCTCACAAGCGCATGGCACTCGCGCTCGCACTCACTCGCACTCTAGTCCCAAACGGTCCGAGATATCGTGTCCGTGAGCAGTGTCTGTGTGCGTTGCTCGAGCGCACTTGTATGTAAATTGACTTCTGTACCTATCTGTTTTGTGCTATAACATCAGCCTGCATTTGGCAAAACTGTACAGTCAACAGCAAAAGTTGGTGAACTTTTTGGAATTTTAAAATTAATTATCTCAGGAGTTGTTTGATCAGAATACATTTCTTTAAAGATTTCACTTTTCTTTTGTTATTTGTTAATAAAATCAATTATTGGCTATAAACTCAAAACAATAAATAGTTTATTTTAATTTGCGACTTAAAAAAATAACTGCCTTATTGGTCTAGAGGTGGCAAGCGTGACCCCCAGGTCGGGCAAAGTGTTATTGGATTCTTCCGTGTGGAATTTCTCAGTAGCAGCCCGGAGTTTGAATTTGTGCTCGGTTAATGGCAATAGGCTCGCCCCTATTACATGGGAATTAAACATAACGGTGAAATCTCTGCTCTACCCTTCGGGAAATACTGGCGTTATGTTATGTGTTAAAAAATTAAGATTTTTAAAAATAAATTCTTCCATCGGCGAGTAGTGAGTAACGTAAGCGCCTACCATAATCATGCTCAATTTGTTGACATGTGTGTATTACAACGTTCTTATGAGCTCAGCTTGTTTCTTCACACACGAGGCGTTTAGGAAATCCATGCGAATTAGCGTCATTAGAGGCCACGAAACCAGCGCTTCAAAAATATCATTTCATAGACCATCATTACCATAAATTATCAGTCTGGAGGCTTAAACATGAGCCTCCAAGACCGCATAAATGAAAGGTCATATATTTACATTTATTCTTACATCTTATATATAAATTATTTATTTCCAACAGTAATGGGTGAGTCCTAGATCACCACCTCACGTTCCGGTAACACATCAAAAAGGTGCACGCTCGCGCCGCTTTTGTTGTGGGCCGGTTACACCCTATGATTAGGGCGCGCAGTAAGCTCTCGCTTAGAAATAAGTTGAGACTTTACCTGACGTGCATTCGCCCCATACTAACTTACGCCAGCGTCGTGTTCGTACACGTTAGGCCGTGTCGCTTTAAAGCATTTCAAATCTTGCAAAACCGCGTATTGCGCAGAGCCGCGGGCGCTCCGTGGTATATGCGCAACGTTCAGCTTCACTTAGACCTAAAAATGCCAACGGTAAGGCAATATCTCAAACGCACGTCTAAGCGTTACTTCGACCATGCCTCGAGGCATCGGAACCCCCTCGTGACCGCCGCGTCCGATTATAAACCCTCCCAGATTAGCATAGTCCGCCGTCCCCGGCATGCGCTACTAGAGCCCGATGATGAGATCACCCTCCTCCAGGAGGCGAATAAATCCACTAGTACCATACACAAACACCGCCGCCGCCGACCGGCGTATCGCCCTCGCCGACGAGGCCCCTCGCGACGTCCCACCGCCGCCGCCCCCGATCCATCGTGCTCACCCGCCGCAGCCGCGGAGCCGGTCGTCCCTTCAGACTCCGCGCAGTCACCATGACGCGAGAATACAGCCCTCATCAAGCTGTCGTATCCCTCCCAATCCTCTCGCATTCAACACCCTAAGAGGTCGAGTCCCCCCTTGGGGACACTCTTAGAGGTGTTGCTGCTATAGTCATAGTCATGATGTTACAGTAGTTAGCTTTGTGTAGTTAGCTAGGTAGTTAGAGCAGTAGGAATTGGTTCGAAGACCCTTCTGGTGTCGCCAATAATAGTCAGGTTACGTAGAAGAGGTCCGCAAGACCATCTACAATAGTCGAATAGGAAAAAAAAAAAAAAAACATGGGTGAGAGTGCTGGTGACCAGAGCCAGTGCACTTGCATCGAAAGAGGTAGACCATCATCTGAGGTGTTACAGCAGTGATAGCCTAGTGGTGTGATCGTCGGACTGCCAAGTCATAGGTCTCGAGTTCGAACCCAGGGCACGCACCTCTGACTTTTCGGATTTATGTGCGTATTGTATAATTATCACTTGCTTAAAAACGGTGAAGGAAAATATCGTGAGGTAGCCGGCATGTCTGAGAGATATGACTCGATGGTTTCTGAAGCCAAGTCAGAGACCCATGGGTTGCATTAACTCTGACACCATAATCACTAACCACACGAAAAGAAGAAGATCTGAGGTGTTTAGGCTGCGCTTTTACGGCCATTTCCAATAAACTGTTTATCGTCAGTTTGTCTCACTAAAGATGGTTTTTATGGAACAAATGGCTCTGACTAGGTTTCACATGCCATCGAGAAATATCTCTCAGGCATGCCGGTTTCCTCACGATGTTTTCCTTCACCGTTTTTAAGCAAGTGATAATTATACAATACGCACATGAATCCGATAAGTCAGAGGTGCGCTGGGTTCCATCTCGAGATGACTTGGCAGTCCGACGGTCACACCACTAGGCTATTACTGCTACGTATTTTTAGATAAGAATACGCGTATCAGTAAAAACGTATTTCTATCAGATTTTTTGGGAAATTACACCTTTCAAATTTCAATGAGGTATATTTATTCGAACATCATCCGTGCTCTCAAGGTATTCCCATGGATTCTGCAATGTCACGCAGTAAGCTGTTTTCTTAAGATACAACCACGTTTCGAATCTAACGCATTAAAAAAATAGCTACTATTAACACCGCTTTATTGTGACAAAATTATTTCAGAAGCAACATAACATCACATCACGCCTGTATTCCCCAAATGGTTGGGAAGAGGTATACATCCTCATTTTGCCAGTTATGTTTAAGTCCCATGTAATAGGGGGCGAGCCTATTGCCATTAACCCGGCACAAATCCAAACTCTGGGCTGCTACTGAGGAATTCCACACGGAAAAATCCAATAACACTTTGCCCGACCTGGTGATCGAACCCAGGACCTCACAATCAGCAGTCGCGCTTGCCACCACTAGACCAATGAGAAGCAACTCCGGAAATAAACATCGCAAACAATACGGAACACAATTGGATCAACCTCTTAACGTTCTATTGAAGCTCTTAACAAATAAAACACCAATAAAACAAAAGACAACACTCCAATGAATAATAAAATGAATTGAGACCTCTATTATCCTTTGAAGACGTTACAATAGTTAAACAACGGCATTAAGAGATTCGGTTCACGAGGACAATTAAGTTTATTGTAATAGAGAGAAAGGGGTAATTAATACAACGCAAATCCAACAATTCAATTAACAATTGGAAGGCAAATAGTAGGTTCGTCACCGTCGAGATTGATTTAATCACTATTTTGTAACTCATTGAGCGGAATGATTTAGAGCCCGTACACACAGCGGATCCGTTTTAACGCATCCGTCGGTACTGGATGTGTTGTTCACATCGTACCAACGGATCAGTTAAACAAATAGCAGCTGCGTCGCATCTGGCAGGCAGGATACGATAAGAATAACGAATCGTGTGTGAACGCACCCATACTTCTCCATATATTTTCATGTATGGATCCGTTTTTTATACCGTTCCGTCATCCAGTTTTTGATGACAAAACTGAACATGTAAAAATGTTGGACTGGTATTTTTTACTGGATTCAGAATACCGTCGTGTATGTGAACTCGCTCATACAAATACAAGCGCCATCACCAAAATAAAAACGGATCTGCTAAAGCGGGTCCAGTAAACAGTTTCTGTGTGAACTAGCTGTTACTTGTTTCGTGGCCACAACAGAAGGATACTTATCAAGCATTAGCTTAGCAACATTTAGTATGAGGAAAAATAGAAAAAAAGGCGGCGAATAACATTCTTCTTCATAAGGTTTAATGTAAAGCGATATGTTGGAGATTTTTTTCTCGTTAAAGCGTTTCTGGCGTTAGTTATTTTTAGTGGCATACTACGGCCAGTGTATTCTGTTATTAAACGGACACTAAGCTCTGATAACCAACAGATGGCAGCACGATATGCAAATTGCCTGCCTGAAGTACCTGACGGCGATTACGGAAGAGTCACCGGTGCGAGAAGGCTATCTCTGCATCTTGCTAATTGCTTGTCTTGTGCCGTCGATGCCATATTTGGGACAGGCTTATGCAATCAACTGATATGCATGATGTTGACAACAGAGGTTGGCAGGGTAGTAGATAACTTGCTAAGAACTGTGGGAAAGACTTGAGCCTGGGAGATATGACGCAAATGAGGAGAAGTCGTCTATTCGCAACACAATATATATACAAAGTTATTTTTACTACACAATAAACTAGAAACTAGGTTGTTCAAAATCACCAGGAATATCTATCGGTATGGATTTTATTTTACCACGTTATATTTTTTTTTATATATAGGTGCATGTACCTATGAGGCTTCCATAGTCACGCAAAGTGAAGTAATACCTCGTGAAAAACTGGAATAAAAAATTAAATAAAGAAGATATCTTACTACCTCGTTGGTCTAGTGGTGGCAAACGCGGCTACTGTTCGTGACGTCCTGGGTGGGGCTCCCAGGTCGGGCTAAGTGTTATTGTTTTTTCCTTGTGGAATTCATCAGTAGCAGCCCGGAGTTTGGATTAGTGCCTGCTTGATGGCAACATGCTCATCCCCTATTGCATGGGACTTAAACATAACGGCGAAATGAGGGTGTTACTATACACCTCTGCCCAACCCTTCGGGGAATACAGACGTGAAGTTATGTTTTGTTACTAAGCATGGACCGCGAATGGATACCTTAAGGTCTGAGTTGGTCGGCTCGGTAAGTTTACGTCGGTATTTGAGACAACCCCTGCATGGCACACTTTACACACTACGCACCCTACTGGGGATTTTAACACAACATAAACTAGCATGCAGCTTGGAGATTTAATAAAAATTGTTATGACACGTCTTGGCTTTTATCTATATAGTGCTATAGAGTAATTGACGATACGTTTGGTGCAGTGGTTGAGCGATTGGCTTCTGCACCGCGGGTCGTGGGTTCGATTACCGCACGGAACAAATAATTGTATGGCCTACAGATAGTTGTTCGGGTCTGGGTGTTTGTGCATGTGAAGATTTGTGTCTGTAAACGCACCCACGACACAGGAGAAATCCTAATGTGGGGCAACGTATTTAAAATAAACAAAAAAAAATTTACGTACATGGTAATATTCCGAAAATTACGAATGACTACTAAACCAGGTAATATTTTTTGCTCTGGCTACATTACATTACACATTCCAACATTATTACGTTGCCAGAGCTAAAAATATTGCCTGGTTTAGTATAAACGCGTAATTTTCGGAATATAAAGCTAAATTACTATACTAAAAACGTTGTATATACTTTTAAATATATTGCTGAACATTGTAAGTAAGCTTAAAAACGACAGAAGCAATACAAAAGATTTTCTAAAAGAATACTTTCTACTTATTTCACCGCAGTAACATTTAAACTCTGTTTGATTCCAATACCAATTACTTTAACTGCAGGCGCGTTAACAAGGCGGCTTTTAAATTGTTCTTTTTATCCGACTGCTCCAGAAGGAGGGTAATGTTTTTAATATATCGCTTTTATTTCAGACAAAGATGTTGGTATTCTTGGCTGCAGTCAGAAAATTTGTAGAGAATTGAAAATGGAAGCAATGCTTTTCGGAAATTTCAACAATATATCCCGAACACTAGTGTTGTAGTTGTTAAATTGAGTGTTAAATATGAATGTGGATGGATATATAAGTAAAGGTAGGCCAAAGAAAAGATGGATGGATTGTGTGAAGGATGATATAGGTAAGAAAGAAATGAGTACTGAGATGACGGCTGATAGAGGAGAATGGAAAAGAAATTCATGTTGTGCCGGCCCCACCTAGTGTGGGATAAGGGCAGGGAAACGATGATGATGATGATGACTAGTGTATTCTTTTTTTTTCATTCAAAGTTTTTTCGAGGCAGTATTTGTCTTTTTCGCGACCATGCAAGCCTGCATGCATAGCTGTATACGAACGTCCTATTTTATTACATAAAAATAACATTAAATATAAAACAATATACATACAGATGACTAGTGTTGTAGTTGGTTAAAAATATTCAAAGCAAGCGTACCTAATAATTCACAAGGTTAGGATTTCCATTCTCAAACATACCCAAAATGGATACAACAAACATACATAAATACAGATTGATTTTCGTCTCGTCTATATCCGTTTCTGACCCAACTATTGAGAATATAAGGTCACCGGACATAACGACGGTCCCTACGTATACTATCGAAACTACAAAATCTGTTTTTATTTTATTATGTATGTACACCGATTGCGCTGAGATTTATGATCCGATTTACGTGATTCTTCTTTAGTTTGATGCGGAATAGTTGCCATTTGGTCCCATAAAAATTTATTATTTTAAAACCTTTAGATAACATCATTTCACACATTTTAAGCAGATAAAATAAAAACGGAGATTTTGTAGTTTCGATAGTATACGTAGAGAACGTCGATAAGCTATAAATCACACCAAAAGTTTGTTTAAACTGTCCCTCAACATGATTGGTTCAATAATCAAAAGGGTTCGTCCTAAAGGATCTCTAATCCATTTTAATTAACTAAATACAAAGTACTTGGAAATCATTGAAAAATTTCGCCAGAGGGACTGAATTATAAATTGAGTAATTTGCATTGACATAGTGTGGACAAGTTCTTGATTGATTTGGTTGGACTTCGAGTATTTTTTAAGTGTTTGCTTTAGGTAAAAAAAGAATAAAGAATGAAGACTGTCTTTATGAGCGTCCGTTGCTAATTTCAGTAAAAAAAAAAGGAAATTCTATTGCTTCTTACAAACTTTTTCACCATACATTGGAGCTTTGTTCGTGCAGTTGTCTCGGGATGGAAGGAAAATTTGAAGCGCCTAGTACCGTAGACTTTGACAGAGGAATAGAGCTCTAAAGCAGGCACAGACAATAATAACCCATAAAGGCCTGGTCAGACTGAGGGCGTGGCTGGGTGTGATATTCACGTCGCGTGTTGATCGCGTGCTCTTGGCGTGCGAAGTACTATGACAATGTATGGAAGACGCCACACAGAAACTGCCACACCACGCCAAGCTTCGCGTGGCAGTTTCTGTGTGGTGTCTTCCATACATTGGCATAATAATTCGCACGCGATCAACACGCGACATGAACATCACACCCAGCCACGCTCTCTGTCTGACCAGGCCTTAAATCCTACAATTCGTCAGCAAATCAAAACGTAATTCGCACTCAAAGAAAAAACAGATTAAAAATAAAGCACTTAATAAAATAAACAAGGGAGATGAATCTGAAAGGCTGGCAATATTCACGGAAGTGAAGCGACGCGATAATGATGTTTGCTTTTAAAAGGAAACTCGATAATCGAGGAAAACATCACACAAATTGACCTCCGAAAAGGTGAGAGAGGTCGCGAGATATTCACATCGAAGTGGAATTAAGCTGAGCGAAGACGTGCTAAGTAAATCAGCAAATAACATTATTCCTTCAAGTGTAATAGATGGGGGGTGCATTAAAAGAGCCTCCACGAGTGACGATGCTTAAAGGTCTATCCACACCTATCAGGGCCGACACCGGGCCGGAGATCAACATCGCATACATTTTGTACTGAAGCAAGACCTCAGTCGCTCAGTGCTGGTTATTTAGCGTCAGTGACCAGCCCGGAAGCGACGGAGCTCTTGCTTCGGTACAAAATGTATGCGATGGTGATCTCCAGCCCAGTCCCGGCCCTGATACGGCTCTGATATGTGTGGTTAGAGCAACGAAAGTTGGTTAACACTGTTACTTTTACATAACATCTAAAAGACACAAAATTATTCCACACACTGCTTTTCGGAATTTCATATAATAGTCAAGAGTTTGTGTTATTTTATTGTTACATGTGTTCCGATAAAATTTGAATATTATTGTGTTCAGTTATGATTTAAAAAACTGAAGTGTTAACATACTTTTGTTGCTGACTGTACCTATGCACGCCGCACTCTGGGCACGGCATAAGCTGTTCTCGCATAGCTTGTGCCAACACGACAGAAGAGGCATAAGAAACAAATGGATAGGTGTTCCCTTTTAGAATTTTTGACGGTTTTTGCCTCATATAGGATTTCTAGTTTTAAGTCTATGATTGCCACGTCACAACTTTTAGGGAAGCTTGGTATTCGCAAAATCTAGTTATTTTTGTGCTGGTTCGTATGGTATGTCAGATGGGCACTACATGAGGTACTATACGTTTTAAATGATATCCCATCCTCTCAAGCGTTCGTCACAACAAACGCGGGCCGCGAGCGTGTCCGCGTGAGTTGTATTCAAAGGATTACCATGAAGTATATCACACCAACTGAGAGTGCGGGCCCGCCGATGACTCGTCCTCGCTCTTGCCCCGCGTTTGGTGTTGCGAGTCTGCCATCTCTCAAGTGTATTTATTTCAATCTATCTTTATTAGAAAAACTAGTTGTGTCCTCTCGGCTCCGCCCGTAGCCTATGTTAGTCAGTGATAATGTAGCTTTCTAACGGCAAAAGAATTTTTGAAATCGGTCCAATAGTTTTTAAGTTACATACAAAAATAAAAATCTTTCCTCTTTATAATATTAGTATAGATAAAAGTTATCCCATGAATCAATTGCTTTCCTATTTTGTCCTATACATAGTACGTACGTTACGTGCACGTAACTTGGCAAGAGTAGAGAAGAGAATTGCTCTCCTTTCTATCTTTCTTCTAAGCAGACATGTTTAATAATAAATTATAGCAATAACCATAGCATAATGACAAGCAGTAAAAGTGACCATTTGTTTGTTGCACTAAGTGTACATGCGCAAACTTACTCCCACTACGTCAAAACCTTGGCAAGTTACGTGTCGGCGACTATACATATCTTAAAAGCTCAAAGCGAAACATTTATACGTCACTAAGGATAAAGGCGAAACTCCATAAACTCTTTGCAAAAAAAGGAACGGTGGCGTGTGAACGAATTGCAGGTGCAACGTTACAAATGCATCGAGCTCCATGCATTTACTATGTATGACACACAATTAAATATCTTTCCTGTACAAAGCGTGTGAAACGAATGCACTTTAGTTATTTTTCAGGTCAGAGAGAGCTAAGAAATATTGTGTAAAACTAGGTGCTTGTCATGTCTCGTAAGTTGTACCAGGTACGGTGAGTTGTACCAGTAAAAATGTTTTGCAGCTTTTATTTATTTTTCGTATTTTCCAAAACCAATTTATGTATAGTCTGTTTACCTAGTATATCTTTGCAATATCTGTGGATAGTTATTAAAAATATCATTATGACATTTTATAAAATCTATTTTTCGCTTATTTTTTACATTGATAAATTGTGAATCGATGAGTGCGGTGTGGGTAAATCCGGCATAATCCTAGCGTTCACAACGAATGGGTGGCTCGAGAAAATGCAAGACAAGTATACTCCACCAAGAAGAACACACTCTGCTTAGTTGTCGTCAATAGGATTCACAAGCATATCATTTTGGGACCCAGTGCTTAATATCAGCAAGCACATTAGGTCACCCGCGCGACGGCGCAACGAGTATTCCCAAGGAGGGTTGATGTCAGGCAGGCGGCCGGTCATAAAACAATAAGCCAAAACCTCTAACAGCATGATTTTGTGAAATACATGCTGTGCCGACCCCACCTAGTGTGGGATAAGGGCAGGAAGAAGAAGAAGATCTATATACAAGTCAATGTAATGTTTTTTTTAAGACTAGATATACTCTAGTCTTAAAAAAAACATTACATTGACTTGTAAAAGTGTCTGTAACAGATTTATTTACAGAAATAAAAATCATTTATCGTTTATAATGCGATCACCGATCTGTTTTTTAAGCGAGGTGACTATGACAATTTCTCCCCGCGACTGTTCGTTTCAGCGGTTTATTATTTATTATTATGAAAATACTGTTGCCAAACTGTTAACACGTTTGCAAACACTTCGATGAAATTCGCAATTACTGCATAATCTCGTTCACACACATAACATCACGCCTTGTACACCGAAGGGTTTGGCAGAGGTGTTTTTAGGACACCCTCGTTTCGCCTGTTATGTTTAAGTCCCTTGTAATAGAGGGCGAGCCTATTGCCATTAACCGGGCACCAATCCAGACCCCGGGGAAGCCCGGGGAATCTCCCGGGAATCTCGTTCACTACCTACTTTGTTTATAAGGATTTTAAATTTTATTAGAAGTTTCATATGTATAAAGTGTTAAAAAATTCACTCTAAGAATTTCGTGGGGTTACTCGGTATCGGAAACTGAACAACTTTCGAAGAAAAACTTTTCGAAATTCGCGTATTTTTTACTACTTCAAATACAAATAAACAAGAAAAAAAATGATTTGTATGGAAAACATTTAAAAAAATACGCGATTTCAAAAAGTTGTTCAATTTCCGATATCGAATAATCCCACAAAATTCTTAGAGTTAGTTTTTAACAGACTGTAGTCTTATTTAAATATTATATCTTCTATACGAAATCTTCGGTACGCGAGTTTAACTCGCACTTGACCGGTATTTTATTCACTTCAGCCAATGTTTGCTACCTTTTCACAACTCTTCTCAACTTTTGCCATCATTTCTCGCTCAGCGCAATCTATCTCATTACTCGCTTAGCTTTCAGCTATGTTCCCGGCGGAGTGTGCGTCGAACGGAATCAATATCTATGTTATTGAGAAAAGTTGGAAGTGCTTAACAGTTTGTATTGAACTATATTGTTCTAGTGCACCAGTTGGCAGGTAATAATCGGTTGTTCAATACGTATTAGCTGCGATCATCGGGTATTAGAAGACAACGGCTGGATATTGTTGGTTAAAGAAAGTTTATACATTGGTACATAATGGCCTATATTCTGTTGGGGCACTGACTGAACTAAACTATTAATATTAGTACCTTTTAATTGCAGATAAAATAATGAGATGGATGTTAATTAGAGCTGATAAAAAAGTTGGAACCGAAACTTCCAAACAAGTTTAAACGACATCTCAGAACGCTGAAATTTAATATGCGCCTCTTTACTTTAATAACGTAATAAGTTCGAACGATCCTTATTTGTTTTATTTAATAATATAATTAAAACTACCGTGTCCGATATTATTTTTTTTAAAAACTTTCTTTTACTTTAATAATAGCGAAACTACGTTTTTTGAGAAAATAAAATTGGACACAAAACAAATAGGTACGGTTCGTTCGGACTTGTCATATTTTTGAAGCAAAGAGGCGAATTGTAAACAATAATTGTTAAAAATTGTATTTTTTTTCATTATGTTAGTAGCTGCTTATCAAAATCGGCACCAAATGCCAATGATCTTAACACTGCCCGGGATTCAATGTCCTGCTATTTTCCGGGGGCTACACAGAAAAATTCAGCGCGTTTCAAGTATTTTTATTCATATCGTGAATACTTGTGTCTCTGGGGCAGGCATATAGTCGGAGTTTAGTGGATAAACTCTAAAACAAACCAAACGAGACTATTGTTAGTTCCTTTTATTTTCAATATTCACGCTTTGCTTCCTAGTGGAGTTTTAGCAGCACTTATAGAACTCTGGTGATTTTGCCACAATGAAGGTTAGTTTCAGAGCTTTTTTGTCAAAAGGCACATATGTTCTGCATCATTTTACTCGGGAACAAGGTGCAATACATGACGCGCAACATGGCGGCACTTTGTACCTATCCGATTGACGGCAGTCTCTGCAACATGTGCCGACAAACTGTTGCGATACTGTGTGTCGCGACTAATGAACCCAGAGTGGACGAGCCATAAGAAGAGGCGATGGAATTCTGTTAAATGAATACAGTAGCAACCTACTGGCAGAATTACATTAAGGTTAGAGAAAGACGCCAAAGAGGTCAGGCGCCCGTCGGTTGGAGCGATGCAGTGAAGAGATAGGTTGCCGGTATTATACAATAAGCCGTGCACTCTTCCTCAGACAGATCTAAATGGAGACGAATTTGTGGTCGCGATCCTCAGAATTGTTGGACTGAGGAAGAAGAAGAGGTAGTAGAGGAAGATGTCTGACGTGTCAATACCAACCAACCAATGTATGTATGTAATGTATGTAACCAATGTTCTTCCTAGCCTTTTCCCAACTATGTTAGGGTCAGCTTCCAGTCTAACCAGATGCGGCTGAATACTAGTATTTTACAAGGAGCGACTGCCATCAGATCTCCGCAACCCAGTTACTGGGTATTGCCGATATCCTAAGGTTAGACCGGTTGTCAGACTTTCGGGCTTCAGACTTCCCGTAACGACTGTCATACCGACTGTTTAACGTGCTCTCCGAGGTAAGGAGAAGTCTCGATGTGTAACGAACGGTCACCCATCCACGGACTAACCGCAGCAAGCGCAGCTTAACCTCGCTAATCCTATCATCCGCGCGGTTGGTTCTTTCTGTTTGCTAATAAAAACGTCCTGCGATCACTGATCCGTTCGCCAAGGGTGGTGAATTGGAACTTTCTCGACCGTTAATTATAGTAGCGGTCATTGAGAGACCCAGGTTCAGTTGTGGAAGTTTTCGGCCTGATGATGAGGGAGAGAAACGCAGAAGGACGAAAGCCATGACACGTCACTGACTCACAAATCAGATATTGCGTATCGACAAGCTCACGCACACAGCGACGCGCACACATAAATACGTATTAATCTCTCTCTGCTTAGGTAAGTAATCGGGTATCACAAGTGCGTAGATAATATTACATGTACTATGTAAATGACGAGGCAACGTTTCAGTTTGTGTAAGCAAAATAAACATCATACACGGCCGTTATAGGTTGTTTATTTACCGGTAAAATGTTGATGTTTTACTTTGCTATTTATGTTTACATAACAAGGATCTAACATAAATAAATTGTAGATACTAATTCTCTATTACGCTACTGACTAAACTAGTTTTTATAATGGTTTCAGGTGTTACTTTGCGGAAATCTATGACATATAAATATACAAGGTTAATCGAAAAGGGGGTACTAAGCCGAAAGGGTGTTAAAGTAACCACAATAAGGGATAACTTTTGTTCTACAACTATCCCCAAAACTCGATAGTTTAAGAGAAATAGCTTTTCAAAGATTTCGTAAAAAATATGCTAAAACCTATCTGTCCATAGCTATAATCAGCTGTTTTTACAATTTAGGTCATATTTGGGGTCACGGATTAGAACATAAATTTTCTGAATTCATAACTAAAGCAGGTATGTTTTTTTTTGAAAAAAATAAATTAAAAATCTTTTTACATGCAAATAAAAATTATCGTATTTTGAAATTTTAACACTTGCTTTAAAATAGTAGTGATACTTTACGTGGCCTGCGGCTTAGTACCCCCTTTCCGACTAACCTTGTATAATTAATATTAAATATTGTAAATGTACACTCGCGTGCAATGAATCCGGGTCACCAACATAAACCTTAATATCTCGGAAAACATTGTTAAACATTATGTAACATTTTAACATTGTTTTGTTTATGTTGGTGACCTGGATTCATTGCTCCCGATTGTATATTTGTACAAAGAAGTTTGTCAATATATGATTGACAATTTAAGTGGTTATCCATATACAAGGTTAGTCGGAAAGGGGGTACTAAGCCGAAAGGGTGTCAAAGTACCCATAATAAGGGATAACTTTTGTTCTACAACTTTCTCTAAAACTCGATAGTTTAAGAGAAATAGCTTTTCAAAGATTTCGTAAATAATATGCTAAAATCTATCTGTCCATAGCTATGACCAGTTGTTTTTACAATTTAGGTCATATTTGGGGTCACGGATTAGATAATTAATTTTCTGAATTCATAAACAGAGCAGGTATGTTCTTTTTTGTGAAAAAACTACAATAAACATCTTTTTTCATGCAATAAAAATTATCGAATTTTGAAATTTTAACAATTGCTTTAAAATAGTCATCAGTGATACTTTAGGTGGCCCGCGGCTTAGTACCCCCTTTCCGACTAACCTTGTATATAAAAGGAGAAGCTGACTGACTGACTGGTCTATCAACGCACAGCCTAAACGGCTGAGGTTAGAAAGTTGAAATTTTGACAGTAGGTTCATTTTGTGACGTAAACATCCACTAAGATGGGATTTCTCGAAATTCAACCCCTAAGGGGGTGAAAAAAAATCACGCAAGCGAAGCTGCGGGCAAAAGCTAGTTGGTAATATGTTTTTTGTAAAGATACCAGAGCATAGATTAAAGAAAGTAGACTCAGAACCGGGTGTTGTGACGAAACTTGGGAGTTGCCTATTTCCAGCAGTGCACTGTGATGAGTAAATTGATTGATTGCTACAGGACGTTAATAGGCCAGGTGAAATTTTGTCATGCTAAAGAAAATAAAATAATTCATCTTTTAGTAATCTAGGTATAGCGTGAGAGGAGATACTGAATTTCACTTAAGAAGTAAGTAACATTTTCCTAATCGTAAGTACTTACAGTTTTTTAGATGATTTTTTTAAAATATAAATAACTGATTCTCATTTTCAAGATAAACAAAATACATTGGAAGTAATCATCCAGTACGAGAATACCAAGAATACTCAGACTGACTTCGGAATTCATTCCCAGGGCAATTGAAACTAAGACTGTGGACAGACGGGACCAGCAGCTGTTTAAAGTTCTTGATTTATATCTACCACCTTTATTAATATACTACGTTTGTACCATGTGGTAGCCGGCCAAGAATAAACCATGCCATCTTGAGGGGGAATTCCATTTTTCGCACCAACTTGAATCACACGTATAGTATCTACTCTATTTCTACTACTTACTATTGGTGTGATACGAATTGGTGCTATTCAATTTTTTTTTTTTTTTAAATCGTTGCCCCACACTAGGATTTCTCCTGTATCGTGGGTGCGTTTACAAACACAAATCTTCACACGCACAAACATCCAGACCCGGAACAACTATCTGTAGGCCATACAAATATTTGTTCCGTGAGGGAATCGAACCCACGACCCGTAGCGCAGAAACCGATCGCTCAGCCACTGCACTAAACGTGTCGTCAATTGATGCGCTAAATGGAATGCCTCCTCTTGAGCCGTGACATGATATAACATTACGTCTTATATTCCCCGAAGGGTTCGGCAGTGGTGTTTTTAGAACACCCTCGTTTCGCCAGTTATGTTAAAGTCCCATGTAATATCCGGGCGAGCCTATTGCTATTAACCGGGGAAAAATCCCGACTCTGGGCTGCTACTGAGAAATTCCCATTGGGAAAAACCTAATAACACTTTACCCGACCCGGGGATCGAACCCAGGACCCCATGCTCAACAGTCGCGCTTGCGACCACTAGACCAACAAGGCAGTCAAGCTGTGAGTGTCGTAATTATGTTATTATCACTCATAGATATAGAACTTTGAGCTTTATTTGGTGACATCTTGGAACCAAGTTCAGATAAAAACCGGTTGGTACAATAATAGTTGTCAGTGCGCTAATGCGCGGTTTTTATAAACAAAAACGAATCGTTTTACTTACCAATGGTAGAAATTTTACTACCAAACTGTGCATATAAAAAACTAGTAAACTAATTTTACACCTGTTATAACTACTTCCGTATGAGAGTCTACTATGCAAAGCTATGGTGGTTTTTGCTTCATTATTGGTAAATATACAAGAGTCTCAATTTTAACCAATAACGCTTCGTAAACAATAGGAGTCGGCCATTAGACGACTTTAAATCAACGTGCGTGTTACTTTGTGAGCGCACGTTTTTGAAATGCACGGTTTTCAAACGCATGTTTTTGAAACGCACGTTTTTGAAACGCACGTTTAGTGTTCATGTAAACTTAGCCTTAGAAAGTATGTCTATCTCCGTTTTCCCTTTGCAGCCTTACAAGAGTACCTTAAAAGCCTTGAGTCTTTGGCAGCCGTTGCGTCCGCTTAGATTGCAAACGACTTTACAGTTAACTGGAGTTTGTCTATATGTCTGCATTGCTTTGAAGGACCAGTATAGGGAAACTTAGTTTGCTTTGGTATGGCGCCTTTGCTACTTTGTGTGTAGTTATTTAACTGAATGTATGACTTATCTCAATAGAACCACAAACGATTTTCAGTTCTATCAAATTAAATCGAGTGCTGCAAAAGAAAAGTAATTTATAGCGTTAAGTAAATTATAACATAACATAATAAGGCCATTACTGTCCCTGGTATAGGCCTTTGTCTATCACGCTAGCCTTGTGCAGGTTGGCAGCTGCTTAGCTGTAGACACACCATCCAGAACTTTCAAACTCAAACTCAAACTCAAACTTTTATTTGCTTTCCACAATGGTATTAATAGATGGTGAGTAAATATATATAGTACATCGTGGACCCTGTTGGGCACGCAAAAATATTAGGAGAGAGGAAGGAATTGGTAAGTAATTTTTAACCGAATTCAAAAAAGAAGGAGGTTTTTCAATTCGACCGTATATATTTTTATTTATTTATTGAAGTATCTAGGTAGATTTTCGTATTCCTAATTCAATATTTATAGTAAGTATTGTTTTGACTATTTATATTTATTAGTTTTTAATTACCTATAATTATAATGTACTTATCTGTAGTTTTAGTTTTTAAATATAAGTTTATGTGGGTACCTATCTAGTTATGTAAATGTTTATTATTATTATTATAGATACAAATGTAGCATAGATAACATAGTGATATTTGCAAGCTTTATTAATGTTGTCTTACATTGTGGGTATTAATTTACTTTTTTTATTATATTAAGGTATTGAATTTACTAAGCATTTAAAATATATTACTTATTTATGTTATCGTTATTTATTATTATCATAATGTTATATTAGGAATAGTAAAACTTATCATTTAAGTACCTTATGAAGCCTTCTCAGGTGTACAGGTTTCCTCACGATGTTTTTTCTTCACCGTTAACGCAAGTGATAATTAAATTAATTAAATTCTGATCCGCATATGAATTTGAAAAGTCAGAGGTACGTGCCGGGATCGCACTCAAACCCTCCTGCATGGAAGGTAAGTGTTCTACGGCTAGGCTACCACTGCTATTATATTTATCGATACTAATATTATAAAGAGGATAGATTTGTATTTTTGAATTTTTGTATGTAACGAATAAACTTAAAAACTACTGGACCGATTTCAAAAAATCTTTTGCCGTTAGAAAGCTACATTATCACTGCGTAACATAGGCTACGGGGGATACAGCTAGTAATATTATAATATTGTAGACTTTTCATTTGTGGTGTATTTTTTTTAAACAGTTTTAATCAGCTTCAACTACTTCTGCTTAACCGATTCTTCTGAACCTTCTCACACAAATCAATTCCCATGACAATACAACATTATAATAATTTCAACCTTCAATCCTTAAATCCCGATGCTGCAAGATAAAACCATTTAAGTTAAAAGTTTTCTTTTTTACTTTTATTTAACTAGTTTTCCAATCTTCAAACACTAGTCTAGATATTCATGCTCACACTCTGTTTACATGGTATAAATTATATTCAGCAAAAAATCCTCTCCACCCAGCAAATATGCGTGAATAAAAATATGATACGGAGAACTGACATGAATATATAGTAGATTATTGATGTACTTACCTGTTGATGGCAGATGGGAAAAGTTTGCAGACTTTGTAATTCTGTAGTAGATGTTGTCAATGTATTCATGACACCTGACGAGGCTGATCATTATTGGTGAAGTTCGATTACATACAAGAGTGTTTGCGTCAAGTTGTTGCTATGTTTTAACTAGCTTGAGAGCTAAAGTATATATAAAATATTAATATTTATGCATACAATATGATGCCGGTTGATGGCAACAGGCTCGCCTCCTATTTGTAAACATAACGGCGAAATGAGGGTGTTACTGTACACCTCTGCCCATCCCTTCGGTGTGAGGAAATCAGATGTCAGAGGAAGTCAGAAGCCAGAAAGTCTGGCAACCAGCTTAACCTTAGGATATTGGTATTGCCCAGTAAATGGGTTGCAGAGGTCTGATGGCATTCGCTCCGTATAAAATGCTAGTATTCAGCCGCATCTGGTTAGACTGGAAGCTGACCCCAACATAATTGGGAAAAGGTTAGGCAGACCAATATGAGGAACTTCTAAACCAAAGGCGCTACGGAAAAGCTTTCTATGGAGACATTTTCTCATATTTATTTTATAAAAATGGTATATTAAAATGTTTTGGCCAAATGTGAACTTTCCCATAAAAAGAAAAAATATTCTATAGCAAAAAAAATTGCACTTTTCGACTCATTAACCGACTTCCAAAAAGGAGAAGGTTACTATGTTCGTCTGTATGTTTTTTTTTTGTGTATGCTCATCGATATTTTCGCCAATTGTAAACCGATTTTGATGATTATTATTTTAATGGATAGGGTATACTCCGAAGTTGGTCCCATTTAAATTTGGTGAAGATCTGATGAAGAACTTCGGATATAGACTTACTTACTTACTTACTTCGTAACAATTTTGGTGTACAATAAAGTATATTCTATTCCTATTCTATAGACAATGGAACTCCTAAATGACGAACAGTACGCATATTGTGATGATGTGATTATGTTACGAGCAGCGTGTTCAGCAGGTCCAACCAAGTTTTAATTAAGGCCACTAAAATGAAAAAAATAAAAACATTTTTTTCAAAAAATTTAAACTGACTTCAAAAAAGAATAAAATAATTACCATATGAAATTAACAGTTTCAGAAGTCGGCGCTGATCCACGCTGAACCAAATTGAAGGCACCGACTTCTGAAACTGTTAATTTTATATGGTAATTATTTTATTATTTTTTTAAGTCGGTTTAAATTTTTTGAAAAAAATGTTTTTATTTACATCTAAGGTTCAATTCGTTTTATCAAAGAAATTATATCTGAGCAGCAGAAATTAGTCAAAACTGATGATAACTTTAACATACATTTAACTAGCTTAGTTTTCTACATTAAATTCTTGACTTGGTTGCGTTTTGGCCTAATCTCACCTGATGGTGATGGTAAGCGCAGACAGATTCTAAGATGAAGCACAGGAATCCAAGGAACAGAGATATAGAGGGATTCCCCTATACCCCTCTGGCTCTCATATACACACGACGGAACACAGTAAACTGCTTCGCTTTAATGTGAGGGTGGTAGCTAGCCAGGCGGACCGTATAGATATTATCGTCGTATGGTTACGTTCTTTAAGATATCCAGATCCATGATATTACCTTCAAACGAGCAATTCTTGTATATATCGGGTGTAAAAATACCCTTAACGAAATCGATAGCCACATATTCGTCCCATCATTACGAAGATTTTTTGGTATTGGGCCATACCTTGGAACCGACTAGTTATGGAGGTATTGAAGGTCAAAGTCACTATATTTTTGAACGTTTTTCACGAAAACTACGCTTAAATGTTATTACTTAACATTCTTCTATACAAACATTATCAACATTTTCGAAATGTAGGCATAGTCTGCTGCGCGCGCGCTGCCATTGTGCGCTACAAATAAAAGCTGCTTTTTAATACAATAAAATTAAAGTCGTTTCCCATCAATTATGTTTGCTGTATGTTACTTAGTTTGATGTACAGTATGCGTAGACTTCGGCTTCGTTAAGGGTATTTTTACACCCAGTATATATAGGTACATATATTATAATCTGTATCTCGGAAACGGCTCCAACGATTTTCATGAAATTTAGTATGCAGGGGGTTTCGGGGGCGATAAATCGATCTAGCTAGGTTTCATTTTTAGAAAACGTCGATTTACCAAAACAAAAAACCGGGCAAAGCTCGGTCATCCAGGTACTCATCTTAACTTAAACAGATTAGTTCTTAAGTAGATTATAGTATTAAATCAACCCAATTTCCCTTTCATTTAATTTTCACTAAGTACGGAACTAATTTCCTTTTGCCTTTACGTGACTTCCTTCTTACGTACTTACCATAATTTAAGATTATGTTTTACTTTATTCCCAGGCTATTGTAAGGTCTATTATTGTTTACCTAGGCCCAAGTGACAAAGGCAGGAGATTCGCTTGGTGCTACGCTTGGTTAGTAACGTGGCTTGAACCGCGCAGTGTGGCATGCTAATCTAGGCGCTGGGTGCTATGCTATTATTGTGTCCTCCATCTTGTTGACGCGCCGATGCGTTTGTTTACTCGGTAATCTGAGTAATAGTGATGCAGCGTGGCTCCAAGCATCTGTCAGTTAAGTCAATAAATATTCGTCATTCGTTAAATTAATACAGCAGTGATAGCTTAGTGGTGTGACCGTCGGAATGCCAAGTCATAGGTGTCGAGTTCGAACCTAAGGCACATACCTCTGACTGTTCGGATTCATGTGCGTATTGTATAATTATCACTTGCTTAAAAACGGTGAAGGAAAACATCATTAGGAAACCGGCATATCTGAGTTATATTTCTCGACGTCATGTGAAGCCAAGTCAGAGGTCCATGGGCGGCAAAAGCTCTGACACCAGGTTAGTCACTAATCACACGAAAAGAAGAAGATTCGTTAAATTTGGCCACACTTTGTATAGAACGAATCCGGTTTCATCATTGATATGATATGCACTCACTTGATAGATGCGCTGTTTAGAAGAACAACATGGTATCAACGAGTTGTGGCTCCGGAACCACAGTGCCATAATACTTGACAGCTGTCTAGCGGTAGTTTGAACATTATTGCGTCAATGCATTTGCGTTTTGCCTCCTTGGTCTAGTGGTGGCAAGCGCGACTGCTGATCTTAAGGTCCTGGATTCGATTCCCAGGTCGGGCAAAATGTTATTGGGTTTTTTCGTGTGGAATTCCCTAGTAGCAGCTCAGAGTTTGGATTTGTGCCTGGTCGGCTCGTCCGCCCCTATTACATGGGACTTAAACATAACGGCGAACTGAGGGTGTTACTATACACCTCTGCCCAACCCTTCGGGGAATACAGGCGTGATGTTATGTATGCATTTGGCGTATGATGCATATACGAGATAGCGTGTCTATTTATTTCAACGTCGTTGTTTCATGTATTATAAAGTGCATTTATTAAGTGTTGTGTGTCCATAAATTATTTATTAAATAAATAACTCATGTGATACTCAAACCAGATAAGAAAAAGACTCCACTCCCACAACAGATCGATTTTGAAATCACAATGAAATCCCAATAGGAGCGCATAATTATGAACGAGAAGTGTGTTGGGTACCCGCCGAACTGTGAATAGGTAAGAAAGGAAGGAAAATTATCATATAAAGTGAAAATCCGACAAGCACATGTAATCTGTAGGCATAATATAATCGGGACCGCGTAAATACCGGTAAATATTGGATTTGTGAGAGCTATAAACCCATTTCGGTAAATTTGATAAACGGTATCGCGTGGTTCTCGGTAAAGACTTGGCACCCACATTCTATCCGCGGGTTTCTTGAAAGGTGGTTAAGGAATTATGTCAAGACAATCGACAGCAGTGTCCTCCTATCTGCTAATAATAACATAGAAAGGAAGATAGAAAGAAGAATGAAAGAAAGGAGAAAGAAAGAAACAGAAAATATTGACAAACCAAATGACAAAGCAAAGTTAAGTAGGTACTAAGAAAATATATAAAAAAAACACCATTGTGTGTCTCAGAGTTTCACCTAGTTTCACTATAAACAGTGATGGCCTATTGGTGTGACCGTCGGACTGCCAAGTCCCTATGACTCGAGTCGAACCCAAGGCACACACGTTTGACTTTTCGGATTCATGTGCGTATTGTATAATTACCACTTGCTTAAAAACGATGAAGAAAAACATCATGAGAAAATCGGCATGCTTGAGAGATATTGCTCGACGGCATGTGAAGCCAAGTCAGTGGCCCGTGGCGGCATGAAGTCTGAAACCAGGTTAATCACTAGCCACACAAAAAGAAAATAAGGGTTTCGCGAAATATGTACTGTTCAGCATAATGCCACACAACTAGTGCCTGACGCTGGTTGTCAACAGAACCCTGTAAATAAGTGACATATATCGATCACCAATTTATTTGCTAAGTAACAACAATAACAATATCATTTGTAACCGACTTCCAAAAAAAGGAGGAGGTTATCAATTCGACTGTATTTTCTTTTTAAATGTTTGTTACCTCAGAACACCGTCATTTATAAACAGATTTGGAAAAAAAATATATATGAAAGGGTATTCTTTCGGAATGGTCCCATTTAAATTTGGTGAAGATCTGATGCAGAACTTCGGAGATAGACAAAGGAACTCCTTAATGACGAACAGTACGCATAACGTGATGATGTGATTATGTTACGAGCAGCGTCTTTAGTAGGTCTAACCATGTTTTTATTAAGGCCACTAAAATGAAAATAATAAAAAACATTTGTACCAAAAATAATTCCTTCCTGCCTTCAATTTGGTTCAGCGTGAATTAGTTCAGCGCACCGACTTCTGAAACTGTTAATTTTAAAATATGGTAATCATTTTATTATTTTTTTCGTTTTTTGAAGTCGGTTTTACTTTTGGTACAAATGTTTTTTATTGACCATTCACTTTCCTCAAAAGGCCGTTCTAGGCGTTGCCTTACATTGTTACACTCGCATAGTTTTTATACCACAATATCTGGACTTTAAAAGAGACCTTGTTCTCTGAGTTTTTTCTTTCAGAGCTAGTCAGATAGGAAATGCCGGCGCCATCTAGTATTAAAAAAACATGATATAGACTTGTAAAAGTCTCTGTATGGGTCAGTTTCCACCAAGCGGAAAAATCTTCGCGCACTTTTTTGATCTGACTGAATAAAGAACAGTATCAGTATTACCTTTTAGTATACAATCCGACGCAGAGTCAAGCGTTTCCTTGTGCGTGCCCGAGCATACCCGAGCGTCGGATTTGATCCAAACAGATTTATTTACAGAAATTAAAATCATTTATCGCTTATTACTGTAGCGGTCATTGGTACATCTATGTATAGCAGTGCACAGAATTAACACAGGGTGGATGAAATGGCTGCAGGTCACGGGAACAACCTGCGACTTGCGTATTCCCCTTAAGCTTAAGGGGAAGATCTATAAAACCATGGTTAGACCTGCTGTCTTGTATGGATCGGAATGTTGGGCCATAAAAAGGATAAATGAAAGGCAATTGCATGCAGCTGAGATGAGAATGTTAAGAGGGATGTGTGGTATTACGCGAATGGATAGAATTAGAAATGAGTATGTAAGAAGAAGCTTGAAAGTGGCGCCGGTGACTGAGAAGTTGTGTGGAAACCGGTTGTCATGGTATGGGCATGTGATGCGGAGGAACGAGGAACATGTCGTGAGAAAAGTATTGAATATGAATGTGGATGGTTATAAGAGTAGAGGAAGACCAAAGAAGCGATGGATGGATAGTGTGAAAGATGATATGGCTAGAAAGGGGGTGACTACTGAAATGACGGCTAATAGAGATGTATGGAAGAAGAAGATATACTGCGCCGACCCCAAATAAGTTAGGATAAGGGCAGGAGGATGATGATGATTATAGCAGTGGACGTTTGCGAAGGCTGACATTATGATTAGAAAACAACCTGAACAGCTCTAGACCATTAATTAATTTGCGGTTTGATTCCCAGGTTCAGACTAAAGTGTGATTGTGAGTTTCAGTGAAAAAAAAAAACACAATCTCGTCCGTGATTGGAAATTTGGAACGGTGCCCGGTGAAAACCTCGCTACTTTGGGGACTAATACGATTTTCAGTGAACTGTGTTTGCTCACTGTAGGTACAATTGTTACATCCTCTGAATTCTGTTTTTTCGTATATTGTTACCCAGTTACTGCAGATATGGATACGGATTTTGCTGCATTTCGTCTTCACGTCGCTAAAGGAATGCCTGCGACAAATTAACAGTCACTCTGAATAAATGCTAAAATTATAAATCTTCTCATCTTTTTGTGTGATTAGTGACTTACCTGGTGTCAGAGTTTAGCCGCCCATAGGCCTCTGACTTCACATGCCGTCGAGAATCTCTCAGGCATGCCGGTTTCGTTACGATGTTTTCCTTCACCGTTTTTAAGCAAGTGATAATTATACAATACACACATGAATCCGAAAAGTTAGAGGTGCGTTCGAACCTTGAGTTCGAACTCGAGACCTATGACTTGGTAGTCCGACGGTCACACCAGAAGGTTATCACTGCTATCTATACTAATATTATAAAGAGGAAAGATTTGTATTTTTGTATGTAACGAATAAACTTAAAAACTAAAGGACCGATTTCAAAAATTATTTTGCCGTTAGACAGCTACATTATCACTGAGTAACATAGGCTATATTTATAACTGGAATAAAACTTCTTATGCGGGCGGAGCCGTGAGGACACCGCTAGTTAATTATAAATCTAAACCACAATACTCCATTTCATATAACATAAAACAGAAGTGGCGCACCAAGGCACGGATATCTTTTGACCCATTTCTTCAAATAGTTTCAGCTCATCTTAATTGACTAAGGTTCATAAAAGCATAAAACTGTGTGGAATCCGTGCTGGAAGCAAACATGTTGCTTGCTAAAATTGATCTTATATAAAGTATAGTATAGCTAGTTGGAACAAAAATTGTGATACGCTTGTTTCCATATAAATTGACAAACTTGTAGTATCAATAATATGATTACACTGATCATTCAGCCCTCATCAAGCTGTCTCCCTCCCAGTCCCTCCAGCAACGCCCTAAGCTGAGGCGGACCTCAGCTTAGGGCGTTGCTGGAGGGATGGGACTCGGAAGTCCCATTAGGGGTCGCCCCTAGCGCTGTTGTTGCTAGTAGTCATGATGTTAGAGTAGTAGTTAGCTTAGGTAAAGTATTTTACCCCATCCTCATTGGCTGAAGACCCTTTAGGTCTCGCTAATACGTAGAAACGGTTCGCAAGACCATCTACAAGCAGATCAATAGAAAGAAATATCAGTATTAAACAAAAAACGAAGATAAATGACAAATTAAGCAAAAACATCTTACTAATTATTATAAACTAGCTGTGTCCTCACGGTTTCGCCCGTAGCTTATGTTACTCAGTGATAATGTAGCTTTCTAACGGCAAAAGATTTTTTGAAATCGGTCCAGTAGTTTTTAAGTTTATTCGTTACATACAAAAATACAAATCTTTCCTCTTTATAATATTAGTATAGATATAGACTAGCGACCCGCCCCGGCTTCGCACGGGTGCAATGTGGATACTAATGTGGGGCATATAAACCTTCCTCTTGAATCACTCTATCTATTGCTGAAAACTGCATTAAAGTCCGTTGCGTAGTTTAAACGATTTAAGCGTACAGACAGCGGGAGCGACGTTGTTTTGTACTATGTAAAGATGTGAAAGTTTGGATTTTTGTGAATTTGGTTGTTTGCATTACGCGCTAACGGCTGAATGGATAGGGTTAAAATTTGGCATACAGGTAGACTATGACCTAGATACTGACATATTCTGACATAGAGGACATACGACACTTTTTATCCCGGTTCCTAACCTCGAAACGAGTGGAATACTTTTTATCCCGAATTCCGACTAGTGCGCGTGCGAAGCCACAGAAAAAAGCTAGGTATAAAATGTAATCTAGAATCAGCTTTCTACAAGGTAAATGTTCTAAAAACGGCCTATCTAAACGTTAACAACCTATTTACATAGTTATCACAAACGGCGTTTTTGTGTGTCTCATTAAATTTGTATTAAGGCAGCGATATACATACAACTAGTATAATATCCATTTGCGACTAAACAGATTTTTATTTGCGTTTTCTTTTTTAGAAAACCGTTTAAGTATTTTAAACCAATATTGCCAATTCCCTCGGGAACCGCTTATTCGATCTGTTTGCGAAGTGGAAACTGATAGAAAATATATTTTCTAAATTTACGTTTTCTTAATTTCCTTTGTCTTTGCCCCTCTCTTGGATTTCTTCTGTATCATGTATGCGATTACAGACACAAATCTTCACACGCACAAATGCCCAAACCACCACAACAACTATCTGTGGGCCATACAAACATTTGTTCTATGCGTGATCGAACCCACACCCCGTAGCGCAGAAGCCAATTGCTCAGCCACTGCACGAAAAGTGTCGTCAAATATTAATTGTTAATCTATATAAATAAAAATGAATCGCCAAATGTGTTGCTAAGTGTAAAACTTGACAACGGCTCGACCGATTCGGCTACTTTTATATATTCCTTAAGGCGCTAGGAAGGTTCTTATGGAGAGAAAAACATAAAAATTGCGTGGAAAATAGTCAAAACAACACTTTTCTTTTCCCGCTACAGGCCAATAACTTTTGACAGAACGAAGTCTGTCCGGGCAGCTAGTAAGTAATATAATTCTAACAAATAGTACAATTTCTTCTTGTCTCCGGTTCAATCTAAGACGGCAAGGTTCTAGACCTTGTCGTGTTATGCCCGGTTCCTATAAACAAAAACGAATCATTTTGCTTACCAATGGTAGCTTTTTTATTGCCAAATACATAACATAACATCACGCCATACATTCATCGATGGGTTCAGCAGAGGTGTTATAGTAAAAACAGAACATACGCTGACTTGGCGATAATTAAGTGCATGTATGCAAAGCCTACTATTTTTATTTTGTTATTAGATCAATTTATAAAACATAACATCACGCCTTATATTCCCCGAAGGGTTCGGCAGAGGTGTTTTTGATACACCCTCGTTTCGCCAGTTATGTTTAAATCCCATGTAATAGGGGTCGAGCCTATTGCCATTAACCGGGCACAAATCCAGACTCCAGGCTGCTACTGAGAAATTCCTAATGGAAAAACCCAATAACACTTTACCCGACCTGGGGATCGAACCCAGGACTCCATGCTCAGCAGTCGCGCTTGCGACCACTAAACCAACAAGGCAGTCAAACACAAACTATATAAAAAGACTAGTAAGCTAATTTTACCTGTTATAGCTACTTCCATATGAGAGGGTGTACTATGCAAAGCTATTGGGTCTTTGCTTCATTATTGGTAAAGATACAAATCTCAATTTTAACCAATAACGTTTCGTAAATTATAGGAATCGAATATTAGATGTTAATTTGTCATACTCACTGACCATATTAGAACAAAACAGATAGTACAGAAGTCAATCACATGTATGTACTTCACTTTTCATACCTACGCTCGGCGGTCGCTCTATCTATATATCTATCTCTCTCAAGCGCATGGCACTCGCGCTCGCACTCACTCGCACTCTAGTCCCAAACAGTCCGAGATATCGTGTCCGTGAGCAGTGTCTATGTGTGCGTTGCTCGAGCGCAATTGTATGTAGATTGAATTCTGTGCCTATCTGTTTTGTGATATTAGGCATTTATATGATTGGCGTTGGTATTCCTGTTCACGCTGCACAGATGAATATTTACTATGAAAAACAAAATTAATATCCAAAGAAAATTTCTCAAGGATTTACATAGAAAACAGTAAACAACGTGTAAAGAGAAACGACACTAAATGAATAAACTCGACAAATTGATGGAAATTAAAATTAACTCAGCTCAGGGCTACCAACGTCTTGGCACTATAACAGACATTACTTCTTGTCTAAGCAAGTCTTAACGCTGGCGTAAATCACTTAGATCGTAGCTTTGTTTGTAAGTGCAATGCTGCTCTTAGTTTTGCAATGTACTCTTATCATCATATGGGAGCAGAATAGCTTTTTTTTTAACTTTTTGGTACATAATAGTCCTACCCCCTGGGTTCGATCCCCGGGTCGGGCAGTGTTATTGGGTTTTTTCGGGTGGAATTCCTCAGTAGCAGCCCGGAGTTTTGATTTGTACCTGGTTAATGGCAAAAGGCTCACCTTATTACGTGGCACTTAAACATAACTGGCGAAACGATGGTGTTACTTACACCTCTGCCCCCACCCTTCGGGGAATACAGGCGTAATGTTATGTGTTAAAGTTCTTGCTACAGTACAAACAATTTATGACACAATATTTCTGAATTTCAGGTGTTGATATTAAGAGTCTCGTACACCCCTACGTGCATACATATTTTTGAACTTGACTGTACATACTTTGCATTCCGTTGCATCAATGTACAAAAAAATAAAATTTACAAAAAATAACAAATAATACCAAATTATCAAAGAAAGAAGGTGAAGAAAAGAGTCAGGTAAAAAACATGGTCGCAACATTTCGAAAGATGAATTTAATCCAACTGTGTTGCAATTAGTAATGCTCAAACCTTGTCATACAGACATCCTCAGTGCCCGTAGACACCAAGGTAAAGCGTTCATTACCACAAATTGTCGTAGATGAGACTTCCGGAAGCGTCAACCCTCAAACACTCCGACATTTGAATACATAATTTACCAACCCTATTGCTTGTTTGTACTAAATTGTGCGCTAGACTCAAAGGACGTCAGCATTCATTTCAAATTCCGAAACCCGGTGAATTACTACCATCGAGTTTATATCAAAAGCCAAGCTCTGACATTTTCTAGACATTCCGAAGTAGGATCTCTAACGAATGCCCTAATTTCGGGTTTGAAATCGGGACGTGAATTATTCATGAGTTCGCTGTACAAAGGTGAAAATTATCTGCGATATCAAGTGGGTTTTGCATTACGACAGGATCTGATACGGCAATGCGGAGGAAAAAAAGAATCGAGAAATTCTCAAAGTGGAATTCGTCGAATCAACCTGCATTTTATTATCTTTAGAAAATCCTCATGGATGTCCCTCGCTCGGGGAAGGCGAGGGGGGTATCTGCCGGCCTCTTACCGGCTAAAAACCAACGGTATTCCTCCTCCTGACCGTCGGCCGGGTTCGCGGGATTCGCAAAAGTATGCACCGCAACCTCGGCAGGTCTCGGTCCGCCAGCCCTGGCGTACCTTTCCTTTGTGGGGCTTCGTCCCACATCGTCCTGAGAAGCGCGCACGGAACACTACTAACCTTCTCGGGTCTGTTACTGTCTCGGGTCTGTTACTGTTCGGACGGCGGCGATAGGTCTCCTTACCCATCGTCCGCAGGCCACAAACTAGGGTGGCCGGAGGACGTAGAGCGCGCGCGCCCTCTGGCGCCCGGTGCTTCTGGCGCGGAAAGGCAGACAGCTTCCCTCTCCCTCTCCGCTCCTTCCTCGGTCGCCATTACCCCCTCGCAAAAGGAGGCGATGGCTTCCCACGCACTCTTGCTCCCGACCATGGACAGAACCACAGCCAGAAGCGAGAGGTCACTACCGAACGCTGCGACTAGATCGCGGCACTGCGTATCCCAGGCAGAATACTCAATCAACGTGCATTGCGCCGTCTTCGTTTATGTTCTGTCCAGCCCTTTCTTAACTATGTTGGGGTCAGCTTCCAATCTAACCAGATGCAGCTGAATACCAGTATTTTACACAGGGCGACTGCCATCGGACCTCCGCAACCCAATTACTGGGCAATGCTCATATCCTAAGTCTAGACCGGTTGTCAGACTTTCGGGTTTCTGACTTCCCGTAACGACTGTCGTTGGTATTCGTATGACATCCGGGACCGACTGTTTAACGTGCTCTCCGAGGCACGGAGGGGTCTCGATGTGTAACGAACGGTCACCCATCCACAGATTGACCGTGGTAAGCGCAGCTTAACCTCGAAAATCGTATGATCCGCGCAGTTGGTAATTAGCCACAAGCCGCCGTCTTCGTTTATATTCTTTTTAAAGTTTATAAGCCTGATGGTGTTGTAAGTTTACCAACTTTAGACTGTTGTACTTTATATGATTACAGCACATTTTCATTTTCTAGTTATAAATACTTCATTGCATAATATTAACATCATTCACCAACTAATGGAACAACAACAACAGCATTTATAAGCGTTCCTCTCTCGAACGACATCAAAGGTTGTATAAGAGGTCTATAAAAGTCCTAGATCATAGTTATGTAAAGAATGTTCCTGCACCGTTTTATTAGCATCTAATTAACCCTGCTTCAAAGAAACTTGCATTTTTATGCTTTTTAACTATTTATAGTTGCAACTAGGCTGACCTGGAATCGCTGGGCAGAAATAGCGGCGGATCGATGTGGAAATTGGACGGAATATTTACTAACGGAGCTTCGACGTATAGTCTTGACTGAAAATGGAAAGATTTATAAATACTAGTTGGTGTCATAAGATGCAGCTGAGGGGTTAACGTAACGGATTCAACCAAACTAGTCTAAGGCTCAGTTGCACCAACTAACTATAACTGTTAACTTGCCATATTTATGTCAAATTTGTACTGATTTGACAGACATTTTGGTGTTGTTACGGTTATAGTTAGTTGATGCAACTCAGCTTAAGTATTATCCTACGAATACAATGACCAATTACTCTACAGGGTGTAAACGAAATTATGTAATTCCTTCAAACCTCGTGACATAGAATAACCCTGCCCAGGATACATTTGGATTCAATTTAAAAAATTCAGGAAGTAAACGTGGTCCTAACGTGATGCATTTTAGCATACGCGTAGGGTAGCGTACGCGGTATAAACGCGGTGCATACCCGTCGCGTGTCAGGCATGGAGCGTTTCGTCACCTGCAAAATATTCTCGCGATTAAATTTTGCCGGTCTGTGCATACCACGCTACGGTATTTTCTTTTTGTGTGGTTAGTGACTAACCTGGTATCAGAGTATATGCCACCCATGGGCCTCTGACTTGGTTCCACATGCTGTCGAGAAACATCTTTCAGACATACCGGTTTCCTCACGATGTTTTCCTTCACCGTTTTTAAGCAAGTGATAACTATACAATACGCACATGAACCCGAAAAGTCAGAGATGCGTGCCTTGGGTTCGGACTCGAGACCTATGACTTGGCAGTCCGACGGTCACACCACTATGCTATGACTGCTATTAATGTTTACGATTGCCTATTTACACCTACAAAACCAAGAAGATTGGTGATGCTTTCACAACCTTAGAGACAAAGTTGGAAAATCTCATGTGCCTGTAATTTCACCGGAACCTTTCAAACCGGAACAGAGAAATGCTGTTTGGCGGCAGAAGTAGGTACAGTAGTAGTACTTCCCCGGACGAGCTCAAAGAGTTCTACTAATACTAGAATACAGGATAGGCAGTCTTTTAGAAGGAACATGTTTGGCAGTAATGATTAGTAAGTTGATTGATATTATACAAGGTTAGTCAGAAAGGGGGTACTAAGCCGAAAGGGTGTTAAAGTGCCCATAATAAGGGATAACTTTTGTTCTCCAAAACTCGATAGTTTAAGAGAAATAGCTTTCCAAAGATTTCGTAAAAAATATGCTAAAATCTATCTGTCCATAGCTATGATCAGCTGTTTTTACAATTTAGGTCATATTTGGGGTCACAGATCAGAAAATTAATTTTCTAAATTCATAACTAAAGCAGGTATGATTTTTTTTGAAAAAACTTAATTAAAAATCTTTTTGCATGCAAATAAAAATTATCGAATTTGAAATTTTAACACTTGCTTTAAAGTAGTCATCAGTGATACTTTAAGTGGCCCGCGGCTTAGTACCCCTTTCCCACTAACCTTGTATAACATAACATCATAATATCACGCCTGAATTCCCCGAAGGGTTGGGCAGAGATGTATAGTAACACCCTCATGTCGCCGTTATGTTTAAGCCCCATGTGATAGGGGCCGAGCCTATTACCATCAACTGGGCACACATCCAGACTCCGGCCTGCTACTTTGAAATTTCTAATGGAAAATCCCAATAATACTTTGCCTGACCTGGGGATCGAATCCAGAACCTCACGATCAGCAGTCACGCTTGCCACATCTAGAACAACGAGGCAGTTATATGTTAAGTTGATATTATATGACTTTGTAAATGCTTTGTTACAAGCTTCTCGTGTTAGAAAGAGACAGAGTATGAATTTGATGATGTGCGTTGGTATGTGGTCAGAGTATCAATCTGAAACATTATCAATTGTGTCATCATTATCAATTATTAACATAACCTAACATCACGTCACTTCAATATTCCCCGAAGGTTTCGGCAGAGGTGGTTTTGGTACACCCTCGTTTCGCCAGTTATGTTTTATTCCCATGTAATAGAGGGCGAGCCTATTGCTATTAACCGGGCATAAATCCAGACTCCAGTCTGTAACTCAGAAATTCATAATGAAAAAAACCAATAACACTTTACCCGACCTAGGGATCGAACCCAGGACCACATGTTCAGCAGTCCCACTTGCGGCCACTAGACCAACAAGGCAGTCTAGTTGTCTATAATTATTAATAACAGTAATAAAAGTCCATTGGCATTTCAATTTGTCATAATTGGATTCATAAATGACAAAATTTTCAATATTCTTTGACGTAAAACCAAACAAAACAACTCGACGTTGTTATTAATTCACAATGATTAAATCAACATTACTTTTGCGTTAACTCACTTAAATATTAAGGCAACCGCTGGTGACGTCACTAATTGACTTTCCAAAGGCTTCGATTCGATTTCACAACACGTTTGAAGGTTAAAAGCGTTACACACTTTGTACTGAAATATCCCAGAACTTTTGTTCGACAAACACCTTTTTGGAAACAAAAATATTTGTATTGTTGTACAGAAACCCGTCGCCCACTGTGTGGCTTTGTGGTGCGAAGTTGCTGACGTATTTTGTATTCGTAACAACTTTAGTTACGAGAAATATTATTATGCGTAAATAAAATTACTTTTAGTCTATTTCTTTGTTATTTCTATTTTATTCATAACATAACATCACGCCTTGTATTCCCCGAAGGGTACGGTAGAGGTGTTTTTAAAACACCCTCGTTTCGCCAGCTATGTTTAAGTCCCATGTAATAGTGGGCGAGGCTTTTGCCATTAACCGGGCGAATCCAGACTTCGGGGTGCTACTGAGAAGTTCCTAATGGAAATACCCAATAACACTTTGTCTGACCTGGGGATCGAACCTAGGACCCTAACCTCTGCAGTCGCTTTTGCGACCACTAGATCAACAAGGCAGTCCATCTCATAATATATACCCGGTTCTACCAGAAGCAACTATTTTTTTATCTACATAATGCTATAAGTATTTAGGCAGATGTTATTAACTGAGAAAATCATTAATGGAATGATAATACGGGCCCGTATTATCAAATCGCTCTTATGTAATATCGGGTGTTAAAATACCCTTAACGAAATCAAGAGCCACGTATTCTTCCCATCATTTCGAAGATTTTTTGGTATTGGGCCATACCTGGGAACCGACTGGTTATGGAGATATTGAAGGTCAAAGTCACAATATTTTTGTACGTTTTTCACGAAAACTAAGTTTAAATGTTATTATTAAACATTCTTCTATACAAACATTATTAACATTTTTGAAATGTAGGCCCAGAGTAATGCGCGCGCGCTTCCATTGCGCGCTACAATTAAAAACTGTTTTTAAATACCAAAAAATTAAAGTCGTTTCCCAGCAATTATTTTTCCTGTAAGTTACTTAGTTTTGTGTGCAGTATGCGTAGACTTCAGCTTCGTTAAGGCTATTTTTAAGCCCAGTATAGTTTTGACAGCTTGTGCTGATTTGATTAATTTAAAACAGTCTAGGTGCTAAGCAGTGATAGCCAAGTGGATGAACGCTTGCCTTCCATGCAGGAGAGTGTGAGTTCGATCCCGGCCCGCACCTCTGACTTTTCTAATTCATGTGCAGATCAGTGAACAACAGTGAAGGAAAACATCGTGAGGGAACCTGTACACCAGAGAGGGCTCCATAAAGTTCTTGATGATGTATGTAGTCTCTCAACCCGCACCCGGCCAGCGTGGTGGACTAAGTCCTAAACCCTTCTCATTCTGAGAATAGGCCTGTGCCCAGCAGTGGGACAGTAATGGGCTAATTATGTTTATGTCTATACATTAGTACCTATGTACTACTTGCGAATATTAAGATGTTTTTTATTTTATAAAATTAGTAGCTTATTAATATTCTAAAATTATTTCTGCTACGAACGCTTTTTGGTGCCTAATAATACTATAGCGGATTAGTCCCTATTAAAAATAATTTAGTGTGCGTCGAGTTGTCGTATACAGGGCGATTTATTATAATAAGTCAGTGAGAAAAATTCTTAAACCACTAAAAAAGGAAACCATTTGAAAGGAACCATGGCGCCGATTTTAGAATAAAGAAAAACCATATACAAGGATTTCAAAAAAATTGTCAAGCAGCGCGGGAATCGAAACGGTAATTTTCCCTGAAAAACTCGCAAGTTGTTTTATTATGACGATTTTTTGATAGTTTAGGTCAGTGTTCCGCAAACTTTTTGTGTTCAAGGTACACCTACGAAATCGAGGAATTTCAGAGGTACACCATAAATAAAAAATCATATTTCAATCATACAAAGATAGCAAAGAATACAATCATTATTTCCGTCCGCCTTAATAATTTTATAAGAAATAGATTTTTCCTGCGGCACACTAATTAATGACCACGGTATACCAGTGTGCCGCGGCACACACTTTGCGGAACACTGGTTTAGGTTATAAAAAATAAACGTTACGAAGGAATCCTGTGATTATAATGAAAAGAAAAATATCTATTTGAAACTGTGTCCATTAATTTTAGCAAAGTTCGAAATGGTACTAAGTAATTTTCATGTAATTTACTCCATTATGTAAGGAATTTCTCGGGCTGGTAATTTATTAGGGCCGTCTGTACCAATCTATTGCAGTTTTTTTTTCTTATTTAGATTTATTTCTTATAGAGATAAAAAATCTGTGATTTTAGAATTTTCCCTAAATCCACTATTTCATTTTAATGGATTACCTGTATATCTAATTTAATTGACATTGATATTTTATAAAATTTATTCTTCACGCATTTTTTTTTATATTGAGTAATTGTGAAGTTTAAGTGCGGTATGAGTAAACCAAGCGTTCACAACGGGAGACTACAATTCATCAATCCCAACTACAATCGGAGTTGACTACAAATGTAAAGTCATGGACGTGAACGGTGTTAAAGTCAAGCTTGGTATTTGGGATACAGCGGGACAGGAGCGATACAGAACATTGACATCAAGTTTTTACAGAGAAGCTCACGGTGCTAATATAGCACTAATAAGTTTATAATAAGTTTATTAAACTAATAAGTTTACGATGTGTCAGAACCAAAGTCGCTACCAAAGTAAAACTGAATGTGTGGGTCGAATAACTTGAAGTATACTACACCAAGAAGTACATAGTCTGCTTAGTTGTCGGCAATAAGATTGACAAGCATATCATTTTGGGACCCAGTGCAGTGCTATCAGTAAGCACATTGGGTTACCCGCGCGACGGCGCAACGAGTATTCCCAAGGAGGGTTGATGTCCAACAATCCGAATCTCCAACAATATGGATTTACGAAATACATGTTGTGCCGACCCCACCTAGTGTGGGATAAGGGCAGGAAGAATATGTATGTCTAATTTAGACTAACCCATTGTAATGGCTCATCCTGTATATCTAATTAAGACCAGAGTGGCGCATTAATGCGTTCTGGCTTTGACAATGTAATTATGAGCTGATAATTATAACATCATTAATATGGTTGATGATTGGTTTCAACCTATAATTTTAGATGTTCAGCGGACTGTTTATGAAATTCGGCAGTACTCACTTGTGTATAATGAGAATAATAGTAGGTACCTAATGATAAAATAAGAACGGGAAATGATGGATTCATACATTTTAGAAATCTTTACACAGTATAAAACAAAGTCGCTCCCGCTGACTGTACGCTTAGATCTTTTAAACTACGCAACGGATTTGAAAGCGGTTTTCAGCAATAAATAGAGTGATTCAAGAGAAAGGTTTTTATGCTCCGCGTTAGTATCTAAATTGCACCCGTGCGAAGCCGGGGCGGGTCGCTAGTACTTCATAAACGACGACCTAACTTTGAGCTTTAAAAAAATATTTACATTTTGCAATATAAATACGACAGAGCTAGTGAACTACATACTATTTCTATGTACATATTGTACACTACAATAATACAATACTATTAAAATAGCATCTATACTATTAAAAAAATAGTTTGTACCATATTTTGTTACATAACTGCATACAGTACGTGCATTGATTTATTTATAACTTAACATATCATAACCTGCCTAGCCTGTATTCCCCGAAGGGTTCGGCAGAGGTCTATAATAATAATTAGTAGTAGTAGTTATTAGGGGCCAGCCTATTGCCATCAACCGGGCACAAATCCAAACTCCGGGCTGCTACTGAGGAATTCCACAGGGAAAACCCCAATAACACTTTGCCCGACCTGAGGATCGAACCAAGGACCTCACGATCAGCAGTCGCTCTTACCACTACCAGTTTATTTATAACTTTTCAATTTTATTTCATAGCTTACACAATACACCGAGTATCAATTAAACTATAGGAGCTAATTCGTTGGTGTAGTGGTGGCAAGCGCGACTGCTGATCGTGAGGTCCTGGGTTCGATCCTCAGGTCGAGCAAAGTGTTATTGGGTTTTACCGTATGGAATTCCTCAGTAGCAGCCCGGATTGGATTTGTGCCCGTTTAATGGCAATAGGCTCGCCCCCTCTTACATGGGACTTAAAACATAACGGTGAAATTAGGGTGTTACTATACACCTCTGCCTTTTTTTTATCGTGGGGAAATCCTCATGGAAGTCCCTACGCCCGGGGAAGGCGAGGGGGTCTACCGGACTCTTACCGGCTAAAAACCCACGGTGTTCCTCCTCGTGACCGTCGGCCGGGGTCGCGGGATTCGCCTAAGCATGCACCGCAACCCCGGCAGGTCTTGGTCCACCAACTACTGGTGGACCTCTCCACTGTGGGGCTCCACTCCACGACCTCTTGAGAGGCGCGGGGAGCATCCCACATCACCGGCGCACCAGAACACATGGCATCCGTGACCACCTTGGGGACCAAACAAATACATGGGCGCCAGACTACCCCGTGTCTGGGCACCCTTGGTCCCCCTGCGACTGGTCAGGTTAGTGGCCCCATCGCCTACCACTTTTCGGCCGCAGAAGATAGGAAGAGCGGCCAACGACATACCGACACTTCTCTCCTCCTGCGGCCCCACCGCGTCCGCCATCTGACGGTAGCGACCCCGTCAAGGCCACGGAAGGTAGGGAGAGCGGCGCACCGCAATACCGGCACTCCTCTCCCGCCGCGGCCTCCGCCTTTCAGCCGCGATACCTCCCATGAGACATCGCGGCCCGCCTCAGTTGCGATTTCACCCAGGCGACACCGCAACCTACTTGGCCGCTACGTCAAGGGCTTCCAGGCCCAAGCCCCGACGAGCAGCCCTTCCTCGGGTTCCTCTTCGCTTCACCGTGGGGATCTACGCCACGGCTACTGAGCCCCCCCGCAACGACAATGCGGGAACCCACCGGGGGGGATACGCCTCTGCCTAACCGTTTGGGGAATACAGGCGTGAGTTTATGTTATGGTACCAACGAAGCTTTAATTCTTGTGACAAAAAGTACTTAATAATACGGATCAATAAAGCCAGGCTCGTATTGAAATCCGCAATATTCTTCAAGGCTCGCATTTTCCTAAGCTTCTTGGAAGGCATACGTATTATAGGCCTATAGAAGTAAGGCATAGTACTTGAAGTAGGGAATAAAACGAGGATAAGGTTACGAAGGCCGATTTGCTTAAATTGGAAGAAAGAATCTTGGTAAAAGTGTCGGCTTACTAGCGCGGATTGTGGTAAGTGGTGCTAGAAACTAGATATTAAGGCATTTTTTTACATAACATGACGCCTGTATTCCCCGAAGGGTTGGGCAGAGGTGTGTAGTAACACCATCATTTCGCCGTTATGTTTAAGTCCCATGCAATAGGGGGCGAGCCTATTGCCATCAACCGGGCACAAAATCGAAACTCCGGGCTGCTATTGAGAAATTCGATACGGAAAAACCCAATAACACTTTGCCCGACCTGGGGATCGAATTCAAGACATCATGATCATGTTTACCAAAAAAATATATTGTCATCGGAAATGGACCAACATTTTAAAATTCAACTCCATTGGATAAGAGAAAGTGGTTCAAAATTCAGTTGCAAGAATTTAACCGAACACACATACCTACGTACAAACATTGCAAGTTAAATAAAAGCTTGTAATAAAAAAGTGTCTTATCTCTGTTTAATCTTAACTTCGATTTGTTGGTAAGACGGTATGTATTTGGATGAACAGACTTCCAATCTGAATATTCTAAACCAGTGTTCGACAGCAGTATCATCGTTGGTTGGAGTCTGACTCTATGTTAACCAATCCCGTCGCCCAGAGAGACGACTACGCATTATACCTTCTCTTCTGGGAAGGCTTTTATCCCGTTGTACACCATGATAGACTGACACGATTCAAATTAGGAAATTTCTATGTGGCAGTTCACAGAATACTTGCTTTTAGAGACGCGAGTTCGACGAAAACATCAGGGTCTCGTAAATATTTGATCGTCTTGTCAAATATCGGGTCGGAATGAACGAATGAAAAAACAGTTTGTTATAACTCCTGTTCAAAATCTTCGGCTGTCAATGTGTGCTAGTGATTATACTATACTACAATTATGAAAAAGAAACAAATAAAAAACGTTTTAACAACCAAATAAAACCAACTTCAATAAAAAAAAAAAAAAAAAAATTACCGTATTATAAAATAAACTGTTTAAGACGGTTTAAAAAAAACAAGAATGGTTTCTTTTTAGTGGCCTTAATTAAAACATGGTTCGACCTACTAAAGACGATGCGCGTAACCCAATCACATTATCTGTACTGTTTGTCATTGAGGAATTCCATTGTCTATTTCCGAAGTTCTTCATCAGACCTTCACCAAATTTAAATGGGACCACCTCGAAAGAATACTCATTCAAAAAAAAAAAATCATTAACATCGGTTCGCAATTAGTAAAGATATCGCGAAACAAACATACAAAAAAACAAACAGTCGAATTGAGAACCTCCTCCTTTTTAACCGACTTCCAAAAAAAAAGGAGGTTCTCAATTCGACAGTACGTGTTTTTTTTTTGTATTTTTGTTCCGCGATATCTTTACTAATTGTGAACCGATTTTAATGATTCTTATTTTGTTTGTAAGAGTATTCTTTCAAAGTCCCATTTAAATTTGGTGAAGATCTGATTAAGAACTTCGGAGATAGACAATTTGAAGTCAGTTTCTTTTTTTAAGTTTTATTATTAGAAGTCGGTTAAATAAAACATAAAATAAACCAAGAAATATACGCAATGCAAGACTGCCAATAAAACATTCTCTTATACGTGGTGTTAGAACAATTTATATTGAACACAAACTCAACTAATTTACAACGCGGCCGACATGGCACGCCTTGGCAAGCCACTAGAAAGCCACGTCGTAGCTGTAACGTAGCATCATGGCGCTACGCCGTAGTAAATTGCTACGGTACGGTTTTCGGGTACAGGCTGAAAATTGCTTAAGGCTTGAGCTCATGATCCAGCATACTTGTAAGGAAAATAGAAGTTTGAGTGAGTTATCCTAAATTATGATTCATTATAATATTATTTTTATTTTTAACAAAAAATAAAAGATCAACAGAAAATGTGATATACTAAATGCCGAAGTAAATTGTATTTTTTTTTATTGACACAGGTTACAGAAATCTGATAAAACATTGACATGTTCAAAAAACATCGTTCAACCATTATCTAATTAGCAATGTTATTAAATTATTCCCTCCCATTATAAACGTATTTTATAGACAGAAGGAAAAACTTCAAAAAATCCACATAATTATTTTTCGTATTATGTTTCCGGAAAATTGGGCAGACATTCCTTTTCTCTGAGAAAACTCTAACGAGATAAAAAGGAATGCCTTTAATTCCTTTTCAAAACACTTGAAGGAATTACATTTTATTGGGGCAAGAATTTAAACAAATGAAGCTCATTTATGGAGGGCTATCGAAATAGCTGTCAGAAGGTTTTATAATTAAAACGAAACTTTGAGTTATTTGCTCATTTTCCTTTCATAAAATATTGAGGTAAGCAGAGAGATAATAGCGCAAACGTGACGTCATGATGGCGCTACGCTGTATAACGACGACGGCGACGCGACGTAGTCTTATCATATTCCATGAGACTAGGTTGGTCGGAAAGTAGGTACTAAACCGCGGGTTATTTAAATATTATTAAGGGTTAAAGAATCACTGCTGACGGGTGTTAAAATTACAAAAAAAAACGATTATTTATTAAATATTTTTATTTCGAACATATTTTTCCAAAATATCGAGTTCATCTTATCTCACACCAAAACGATACTGAAGACCTCTCAAATAAGAGCTATTTAATCTTCTTCTTCTTTTCGTGTGGTTAGTGACTAATCTGTTGTCAGAGTTTATGCTGCCCATGGGCCTCTGACTTGGCGTGATAATTATACACTACGCACGTGAATCCGAAAAGTCAGAGGTGCGTGCCTTGGGTTCGAACTCGAGACTTCTGACACATCACTAGGCTATCACTGCTTTGGAGCTATTTATTAAAAAGTCTTTAATTGTGGTAGAAAAAAAGTAAGGTGAAGTGATTGATTACTTCCCCAGTAAAAGGCTTATGGTTGATACACCAAGCACTTGTCAGTTATATACAGCCATCTCTCATATGATTAACAATATACCATATACATGAGTGAATTACCTCTCGTACCCCGTAAATAATGCTTAGTGTCAAACACTAGGCATATCCATGTTGGGTAAAATTTTGCAGGGCTCACACGTTTTGAAAATTAAACATATTTAGTGTTAATTTCGATTTTAGCTTCGTCTTTATTCTGAGATGAGCAAGAATATAGAAAGAAAAGAAAGAAAATACATTTATTTTTATTTAGCACAGACTAACAGTCACACAAAACATAAAGCCAAAAAAAAAAAGAGATTAGAAAGAAAGTGTGCCTCACGGCTGCGCCAAAAAGGCCCAGTTCAGCAAAAATTCCAGACAACTAGTGCCTGACGCTGGTTTTCAACTGGACCTGAAGTTTGAGGTGACGGATGTCAAACGTATAAATGTATAGGATTGGTGGTAAAAAAAATAACAACTTATAGGTTTATTTTGTAGACACAGTTTCTCCCCTCGTGTACAACTTGGTTTAAAACATGTTTTCTATATACATGGTGTAAAAATATCCTTAACGAAGCCGAAGTCTACGCATACTGTACATAAAACTAAGTAACATAGAGCAAAAATAATTTCTGGGAAACGACTTTTATTTTTTAGTATTCAAAAACAGTTTTTAATTATAGCGCGCAATCGAAACGCGAACGCAGCGGTCTTTATCTACATTTAAAAATGTTGATAATGTTTGTACAAAGAATGTTTAGTAATAACATTCAAACTTAGTTTTCATGAAAAACGTACAAAAATATGGTGACTTTGATCTTCAATATCTCCATAACCAGTCGGTTCCCAGGTATAGCCCAATACCAAAAATCATTGTAAGGATGGGAAGAATACGTGGCTCTCGGCTTCGTTAAGGGTATTTTTACACCCGATATATCTGGGATTTTTTTCGAAAACATAATTGCGCATACTTTACAAGGCGAACAGGTGGCGTATTATGACGTGTTAAAATCACAATTGTTCCGTTGTGAGAATGTGACGGCGCTCTACGACCCGCATAGCCGCGTCACTTTCTCTCACCGGAACAGTGATGGTTTTGATACTTCATAATACGGCCCCCGGTGTGTAGATCTTTAAAACACTTGATTCAAATATTCTATATTTGAACATTACGTGTTAAAAACATGTAAAAAAAAACCTTTAAACAATTTGTTTATGATTTGTATGACGACTTGTTTTTAAATGTAAACGAGGGGTTAGTAAGCGAATTATTGTTAAATTTTTAATGAGAAAATAAAGACCCTATGTATCAGCACGAGCTATACGATGGTAGATCTTGCCGTGGTAAAAAACCGGCCAAGTGAGTCGGACTCGCGTACCGAGGTTTCCGTTTTTTTTGTGATATACCTAACTTCGGAGATTTCCCTTTACTTGTGCTATAAGCTTTGCTTCTTGCCAAATTTCATGATTCTAGGTCAACGGGAAGTATCCTATAAGTTTTGATTCCATTGCGAGTGTTAAAATATATGGCCCTATCTATTGCTTGCGTTGACTTAGAAGTTTGATTTTTTCACATCCCCAACGGATTGCGGATTTAAATTTTGATTATACACAGATTAAGTATTTGATATTCATTTCAACTTGATATTTCATCGCGTTCCTGAGAAAAAGGGTTTTGACAGACAGACGGAACCCTAAATATGTGCCAGTCAGTAAGGTTAGTGGTGGTAGTGACTGCCGAGCAAATGTGGCTTTTAGCTAGTTTTCGTCCGGGATTTCCCGTCCATAAACAAGCGAATATTAGCTTCTAGCTCAACGCAAACTAAAACAGTGTTGTAGCAACCTTGTTAATAGAAGGCAGGCCATAAATACACGTCTGAGCAACGTAAACGTCACAGGTTGTTGCTTGGGCGGTAAATTAATGAACATTATAATGTACACAATGTTACAAAATTACTGTATCATGAAAATGTTGATTAAGCGGGCATAGCGGCGGGCAATTTTAACGTGTTTTGTGTGACAGTGGGTGTAACAAAATTGTATTTAATTTGATAGTGGTACTTTTATATTTATCGTTGTTCACAAAAGAGTACCATGCAATTTTTTTATAAAAAAATAATATTATGTAATAATAATATAATAATATTATGTAGGTACGTAGTGTACTTGTACACCTAGATTGCTCGATTTTCTCTTTCCATTCTCCCAGTCCATCCAAAGGTTGTCTGGAAGAGATCGCCTTGCGCGATAAGACCGCCTTGCGCGATAAGACCGCCCATTGTGCATTTTTGTATTTAAATAGTTTTTTGTGTTATATTAACCTGGTGTACAATAAAGAGTATATAAATAATAATAAATAAATAAAAAAAATAACTTTTTTTTATTAAAATACTATTTTTTTCAGTTTTTTTTTGTTGAGGAAGGAATGATTCTTATATCAAATATTATGATGATAATCTAGTAACAACGAGGTAACACATCATGCCTGTATTCCCCGACGGGTTTGGCAGAGGTGTATAGTAACACCCTCATTTCGCCGTTATGTTTAAGTCCCATGTAATAGAAGGCGAGCCTATTGCCACCAACCGGGCACAAATTCAAACTCCGGGCTGCTATTGAGTAATTCCACAGGGAAAAACCCAATAACGTTTTGCCCGACCTGGGGATCGAGCCCAGGATCTCACGATCAGCAGTCGCGCTTGCCACCACTAGACCAACATGACAGTTTTAACGCTTAAAATGTATGTTTAATACAGTCTGTAACACCTATCACGAAGTTCATAAAAAACATCGGCGTGCCACACATAAAAATCTCAGCGGGCTATAAACTAACAAATAACACGAAAATATAATATAAAATACATTTACACTTCCGTAACACGTGATCTGCCTTCACATCTTTATGAACAAACCTTAGATAGCCTTATTTAAAGACTGCCGTCAACGAAACGTGTCTTTTAACCTAAACCAACACACTTGGGCGTTTTAAAACGGCTTGCGTAAATAACTCGTAGCTGCAGTTAGTGGTATTTGTACAACGCCGTTGTGTAAGTGCTTTAAAATGTGATATGACGTCACTGTATGCTTTATGGGGAGTTTTTCTTGTATTTTATGAGAATTATGTTAAGGGAGAGTATAGTCGTCGGCGAGGTTTTGGCGTAGTGGGAGTAAGTTTGCGCATGTACACTTAGTGCAACAAAAAATGGTCACCTTTATTGCTTGTCATTTTTATGAGAATTATGTTAAGGGAGAGTATAGTCGTCGGCGAGGTTTTGGCGTAGTGGGAGTAAGTTTGCGCATGTACACTTAGTGCAACAAAAAATGGTCACCTTTATTGCTTGTCATTTTTATGAGAATTATGTTAAGGGAGAGTATAGTCGTCGGCGAGGTTTTGGCGTAGTGGGAGTAAGTTTGCGCATGTACACTTAGTGCAACAAAAAAATGGTCACCTTTATTGCTTGTCATTTTTATGAGAATTATGTTAAGGGAGAGTATAGTCGTCGGCGAGGTTTTGGTGTAGTGGGAGTAAGTTTGCGCATGTACACTTAGTGCAACAAAAAAATGGTCACCTTTATTGCTTGTCATTTTTATGAGAATTATGTTAAGGGAGAGTATAGTCGTCGGCGAGGTTTTGGTGTAGTGGGAGTAAGTTTGCGCATGTACACTTAGTGCAACAAAAAAATGGTCACCTTTATTGCTTGTCATTTTTATGAGAATTATGTTAAGGGAGAGTATAGTCGTCGGCGAGGTTTTGGTGTAGTGGGAGTAAGTTTGCGCATGTACACTTAGTGCAACAAAAAAATGGTCACCTTTATTGCTTGTCATTTTTATGAGAATTATGTTAAGGGAGAGTATAGTCGTCGGCGAGGTTTTGGTGTAGTGGGAGTAAGTTTGCGATGTACACTTAGTGCAACAAAAAAATGGTCACCTTTATTGCTTGTCATTTTTTTAAATGTCTGTTTAGAAGAAAGAAATAAAGGAGAGGAATTCTCTTCTCTGCTCTTGCCACCTTATGTGCCAGCGACGATATAATCTTGAATCTTTTATTTTTGTAATTTTTTGTAAGGCAAGAAAACAGGCTTTATATGATTAAAGTAAGTAGTTGTATAGTTTGTAAATATTATATGACCATACTTATAAGAATAAGTCCTGTGATAAAAATCTACTGATTTAAAATCATAAGTAATTGTTAATTTCTTTGTCTTTGTTTGTCTAATCTATGTATTAAATAAATAAATAAACTATATAGGTAACGGCAGGAATCTCAGTATTAGTAGTGATATTCGTCTCTTCAGAAGGTTGCCTAGTGATTGTAACACAGGTTTTACCTATCTCAGACACCATTCTCTATTTAAAATGTTATAATTACTATGACTGTAATGTGATGATGGGAAAATAAACATTTTTATTATTATTATTATATTATCTGCCTGGTAAACTTAGTACCACCTGACATTTTTTTAATCTTGTTTCTTAAATCGCACCAATATTGAGGTGAACAAAATAAAATAAAAACGATTCAAATCGGTCGAGCCATTTTAGAGTTTTTGCGAGACTAACGCATGGCAAATGATTTTTATTGATTATCGCTATTGCAGGCTAATCTGTCATATTGCTGCAGCAAGATACCTTAGTCCTATATTTAGATAAATCTCCAGTTATTTAGTTAATCAACACACTATATTATGCTTTTTCACCTAAACGGTCAATCAAGATGAGCTGAAACTCTACTTGAAGAAATTGTTCAAAAGATATTCGTCCCTTGGTGAGCGTCTATTGTTATATAAATATAGTATAGTTTACATTCATTTATTATCAAAACTACTAAATTCACTTTGTACTATCGTAAACATAATTTGACAATGGTAGGACAACATTGTCTCCTTGTCAATATTAAGTTGTTTTAAGCACGACTTGAAGTTCAGGAATATTAAAATAATAGTACCGAAATAACTTCTAATAAGAAACCATTTGTTTCTTTGTTTGTTTGATACTCAACAAATTGTTTTCTTGATCTGACAGCTTTTCTTGTGTAACTTTTGTAGGCTTTTACTGGAAATGGAAATTGGGAAAGTATTGTGAAGGTTGTGACAAAATGTCTAGAAATATACCGGTTATAATTCAGCCGTATGATAAAAGTTCTTCACAAAACATTAGTTTTGGGGCCGTTATTATAAGTTCTTTGACTTGTATGTAAAAATGACAGCTTCCTATGAACAATAACAGTTTGTATGTAGAATAATAGCTAATTTAAAGCCCATGATAGCATTTTCTATCTGTGTGAGGGCAGCAACTATACTAGGTGGAAAACTAACATACAGCAAAAATAAATGCTGGGAAATGACTTTTATTTTCTGGTTTTAAAAAACAGCTTCTTATTGTAGCGCGAAATGGAAGCGCGTGCGCATCATACTGAGCCTACATTTCAAAAATGTTGATAATGTTTGTATAGAAAAATGTTTAATAATAACATTTAAACTTAAGTTTTCGTGAAAAAGTACAAAAATATTGTGACTTTGACCTTCAATATCTCCATAACCAGTCGGTTCCCAGGTATGGCCCAATACCAAAAAATATTCGTAATGATGGGAAGAATACGTGGCTCTTGGCTTCGTTAAGGGTATTTTTACACCCGATATACAATTTCCTAACCGCATGCTGGGAATAGACACGTGTTGTAAGATTCAACAAAACTCATCACGCTTGGCGTTTGGATCTTTACGGTCCGCCGGCTAGGTACCACCTCTCATAAAAGCCAAGCAGTTTACTGTGTGCCGTCGTGTGTGTGTGATAGCCAGAGGAGTGTTAGGGGGGTTTCTCGACCATCGAGGAGCTTACTTACATTGACATGAAATTGTGCACTTTGATCACTTGTAACAGAAACTGTGTGAAACCCCCAAGTGATCAAACTATTCTTGAGTAAGCAACTATCCGTAACCGCAGGATTCCGAATAGCAAAGCACTTGAATGTACAGTCGCCAATAACAGGCGAGCCTTGCATGCAACCGAAACCACAACTGGCTGTGTTGAAATGTACTGACAGCTTAGGGGGATTTCAATTTAAACGATTGTGGTGTTAGTAGCGCGACTTAAATGGACTACACACCAGAAAACCATAGAGTACGAAATAGCAAAGAAAAAATGCTTCATTGTATTGTATCCAAAGGGTTATTGAGTTTATTACTGAATTCCTGAAGGAGGTATTTAGAGGTGCTGCTGTACCTTATCTTAGAAATTATTGATGAGAGTTTAACTGCCCCGTTTTGGTCTACTGGCGGCATGCGCGGCTGCGGATCGTGAGGTCCTGGGTTCGATCCCCAGGTCTGGCAAAGTGTTATTGGGTTTTTCCGTGTGGAATTTTTCAGTAGCAGCCTGGAGTTTTATCTAGTCATTTTCAATACACAACTACAACCAACAGCGTGAGCAAGATCGAAATCGATAAACGTGGTCGATGCGGACTCGTGCAGCGCTAACTGGTGCTAGGGTTGTCCTGCGTAAGCGACAAACGCGACGTGGTGCGATGCGACGCGACACGACGTGGAACAAATATGCGTTACGTCCCGTCTCGCTACATAGGCCGCTAGTACTGCCGCGCGATTCATAAACGCAGTAAGTAACGTTTTGGGTAAAATTGAGTTAAATATATATTCGTAATCACAATCCTATGGTGATGGTAGAGTAGGGAATGCCGTTGTCTTGATCGCGTTTGTCGTGTCACGTTCGTCGCTAACGCAGGACACCCCGTAAGACTAAGGTGGCGCGGGGGCTGTGCTGGTGTGCGGGCGTCCCCCCCCCCCACGACTCACCTCATACCTGATTGCCATGTCCACCTGTTGTTGACTGTACCTACGACCCATGAAAGCCGTCGCGCAGCCGGTGACAGCTTTGCGGATATTGAATGATACAACGCAAATCGCGCGTTTGTTGCGCCGCCATCTTGCAAAAATCGCTTAAACGGATAATAATACACACACGCTTTTCACGAAGTCGGATCACGTGAAAAGCATTATTCTCCTAAGCGTGTATCGTTAAGGCGAATTTCTTGAAGGTGATGCGTAAATGAGTTCTTATAGAGGCGCGTGACTGTTTATCATGCAAAATAATAATGTACTGCATATTGTTTTTGCTTCTGAAGATTGCCGAGAAATTCTGTTTTGTTTTTTAGTAAAAATAGGTAAAGTTACCTCATATATCACGTCTGAAATAAATTAAATTAGACTTCGTACACTCAATATGAATAACGTGTCTGAAATATAACGAGAAAATAAAGTTTGCTCATATATTATAGACGAAAAACCTATATTTATAATATTAATGCCCAATTTTGCCAAGGTTGGAAACCGTTTATCTGAGACATAAGTTAAACGTTCTGATAAATATTCTATACAAAAGCTGTCAAAACGATGTTGAAATCGGTCCTAAGTATGTTACAATAACAATAGGTACGCGTTTTGTCCTAACTTTATTTTAAAGAATTTGGTCTTTACGTACGCACCCGGCACAACATAGTAAGAAGTATACTTACCCTTAATATAAGAATAAACTTTTCTTTAATGGAACATCTTGACTTGGCTTTTTTTTTCCTAATCCACTCTTGTAGATGGTCTTGCGGACCTTTTCTACGTAACCGGGCTATTATTGGCGAGACCAGAAGGATCTCCGAACCAATATCTAAACTAACTACCTAGCTAACTACGCTAACTACTGTAACATCATGACTATTATAGCAGCAACACCTCTAAGGGTGTCCCCAAGGGGGGACTCGAACCTCTTAGGGTGTTGAATGCAAGAGGACTGGGAGGGATACGACAGCTTGATGAGGGCTGCATTAACAACGGTGTGACTGCGCGGAGTCAGAAAGGACGACCGGCTCCGCGGCTGCGGCGGGAGAGCACGGTGGATCGGGGGCGGCGGCGGTGGGACGTCGCGAGGGGCCTCGTCGGCGAGGGCGATACGCCGGTCCGCGGCGGCGGTGTATATGTATTGTACTAGTCGATTTATTCGCCTCCTGGAGGCGGGTGATATCGTCATTGGGCTCTAGTAGCGCATGCCTGCGTACTAAACTGATTTGGGAGGGTCTATAATCGGACGCGGCGGATATCTTGACTTGGCCCACGAGGTTGTCTACATGTGGGATGTCAGTGTGCCGATAGTTGTTACCGACAATGGTATAACAGCCAAGGGCCGCGAACCATATCAGAGAGGCTTGCATTAGGCAGTTGGATCAAGGACTTGATACAGAAAGCGATTCTCTAGGATGCCAAATCACCAGTAGTTTAAACCAGTTCCTAGTGTTTTTATTATATTTGTAAACAGGTTTTTATTTTCATATAATGTGTATTTAAAAATTTCATTTATAAAAAATCATTCTTGTAAACCTAAAATGGAAATGTACCCATATTATTTTGGAGTACTTGCTAATATGTATTATTGGAATTCTATTATAATTAAACTGAAAAGCAGTCAAATATCCAATTGTATTTGTTTCGGGTGTCTAAACACAGCGAATATCTTCGTGCAATAGGGACAAGCACGTCTTTTAAATTCCATTATTAGATTCCGAGCGACGTTCCTCGTGTCATCGTCTCGCGTTCGGATCTGCTTACACGTTTTGAATTTACTTGTATATAACGATATACTGGGTTTATTTTTGGCACAATAATGGGCAAATACTCAAACAGTAGGTACTCAATTTTAAGAGGCCTTTCCAGTTTCAGAGGCGTCTCGCAATAATCTTAAGCCTTTTTTTTATTTAAAGAGATTTTAGGTGATATGTAAAATGTTATCTATAGAAGTTCAGTGTATCCACCTTCTGAGTGTCATCACAAATATTTAAACAATAGTTTTATTTCCATACATGATTTATATAGAAAAAAACAAAAGACATAAATTTTCTTTCTCCTCCTCTTTCTAGTCAAGACGAGAATATGTTTCAAATATTTATAATGTTATCCTGAAGGATGTATATAGAATACATTTTTTAATCTCGCCTAAAATCTCTTTAAATCTTTATAAAATACCTTAAATTAGAGTGAGACGGCTGTGAAACTGGAACGGCCTCTTAAGTTGCCGTTAATATCGTGCTGTCACTGTCATTTCGCCTTAAAGAGACAGTGAAAGCACGAGACATCTTAAAATTGAGTGGCGTTTGAGTATTTGGCCATAAACGTATTAAAGGGGACTACTCGAATCAGATATTAAAGATTCCGCTCTCGGACGCCGGCCAGAGCACACGTGCTCTCGACTCCACGCCCGATCGCTGCGCGCCCCGCCGCGCACCTCTGACGTCACTGCGCGCCCCGCCACGCAGCTGCGCACACTCCGTTTCCGGTCGACGCGGCTCAGTACACTCGTAACGCTGTTACGAGTTGTGCTAGCCACACGACCGCTCGATTCAAAGCTCGTCTTTTTCAAGACAAGTGGCGAACATCACTGTCTCCTCCGAGAGTAAACCGTCAAAACGAAGTAGTCCCCCTTCAGGGAAAACCACTCTTATATAGTGGTCCTCGGTGGAAACCAAACGGTGCCAACGAAACCGAGGTGGTGGGGACCCGGCACACCATTCTTAAGCCGGTAGGGGTTTGGGGTTCACCGGCCTTGGGGGATCTCCTAGTCGGACCCAACTCATAACCCGTTCTCTTCCCAGCATTCCCGAGGTAATTAATTTTACTAAGGGACTTAGGAACCCGATTGCACAATAAGATCGGCGATCGGGATTTCAAGCTTAGGGAACACCGCAGGTACACAACCTCCCTGTCTACACCCGACAGGGAGGGTTACTCATCTCCGGGTAATCCCACCCGGAGAGCTAGGTTCTTAGGCCCTTCAGGCGATATCGAACAACACAGAGTGTAGCTACCGAGTTTGTTTATGGTTTTCTTCTCGGTAGTATAACACTAGGAAAACCTTACGGGTGGGCTTTTTCGTGGGAGTTGTTCGCCCGGGGCGACACGTACGTGTCTCCTCGGGACTGGATAGGAGTTAGGTCTCCCCCCCATTAAACTGCCCCCTACTCCATCATGACGGACGCTAGTATACTAGCGGCCGTCAAGGAGCTTCTTCACCACGATAAGGCGTTCGCAGCGGCGTACAGCCTGAAAATCTTCGGGGTTCCCTTCAGGAACTCCGCGGACTGCCCTCAGTCACCTGAGCTTAGGCGCGATGCTCAATATTCGAGCATACGTATCGATGACGGAGTTAACTCCGTATCATCAAACTCGTCCGGCAAACCGCCCTCAGCGGTAGTTGCCCCGGCCCCGTCCGTTCGACCGCCCTCTGCGGTAGTTGTCCCTGCCCCGTCAGTGCAACCGCCTTCCGCGGTAGAAGCCCCGTCCGTCATGGACGTTTGCGGCCCCTCTTCTGAGTCCGACTCCGAGTCGAACTCAAATAATGACTCGTCATCCTCCTCTGAAGGCTACACGCTAGTAGCCGGCAAGGGGAAGAAGCGCGCGCGTAAGACGCAGTCTGCCCCGACCGATCTCCCCGCTAAGGCCCTTAAAACGGTCACAGCGTCCCCCGCGACCCCCGCGACCCCCGCGATCCCCGCGATCCCCGCGACTCCCGCGACCTCCGCGAATCCCGCGAAACCCACTAAACCCTCAGTTCCGAGGAAAGAGCCCGCTCCACCGCCTGTGTTCATTCAGGACAAGGCTAAGTGGATGGACGTGGGTCGTCTGTGCACAGCACAGAAGATCCACTTCCTGAGCGCGCGCTCTACCCCTCAAGGCATCAAAGTCATGGTGCAAAATTCTACAGACTTTCGCAACATGACGCGATTGCTCAAAGATATGAAGGTGTCCTTCCACACCTACGCCCTCCCCGACGAGCGTCTCCTAAGGGTAGTCATTCGTGGCATCCCCCTGGGAGTTATCCCCCAAGATGTTCTTGAGGACCTTCAGTCCCAGAACGTTCCCGTCTTAGAAGTCCACCGCATGCACCGCGGCAGAGGTGGCGCCCCCTATGAGATGGTCCTCGCCGTCTGCGAACCATTGGCCGAATCAAAGGCCATTTTCAATATCCGAACCCTCTGCTACGCTACCGGTATCGTAGTAGAGCGCCCCAACAAAGGCGGCCCTCCAGGGCAATGCCATCGTTGCCAATTATATGGCCATTCGCAGCGTAACTGCTACGCGACGCCCAGGTGCGTTAAGTGCCTGGGCGCTCACGGCACGAGCGACTGCAGCAGGCCAAAGGACAGGGCTCTGTGTACAGAGCCCCCAAGCTGCGTACTGTGCGGCGTGGAGGGTCACCCAGCGAATTATCGCGGGTGCCCCAAAGCGCCAAAACAGCGCAGCCCTAAGCTGGCTCAGCGCTCGGCCGTTCGCCAACAGAGGGAGAGCTACTCCATAGCCCCCCTCTTGTCCTCCCATATCCCCGACCGCCTCAGTCCACAGAGGCCTTCCCCCTGGAACATGCTGCAACACCAGCAGTCGTTCCCAGCCCTACAGCAAAGGCGCCCACCACCACCTCCGAGCGCGGTTCCCACCGCCCCGCCGGTGGTGGCGGCAGCTATTCCCCCGCAACAACCTATTGTCGCCCCAACCACAATGCCGGCTGCCTCACAGCGACAGGCACAAATTGCACCACCGGTCCACCATGCACCGGCCCCCGTAACACCACCCAGGCCCTCAGCACCCGCGGCCCCCATCCCCTCACTCATGGCCACGAAAGTGTTTTTCCAAGACACTCTTCCCAGCCTGCTCAAATCTTTGTCCTCCTGCAATATGGATTGGGCACAAAATATGATTTCCGCTTGGAACGCCACTCAAGGCAATCCAATCGCGCGTATCAATGTCCTCCGCGATTTTGAGGACATCCTTAACCAACTTATCTCGCTACCCTCTAATGGATACTGAGACCAACACTAGAATCAAACCGCGATCCCTTAGGTTAGGTTTCTTCAACGCGAATAGCGTAGCCGGTCAACGAGATGAGATCGCAATCTTTCTGCGTGATCATCAAATTGACATATTTCTAGTACAGGAAACGTTTCTGAAGCCCCACAATAGGAATCCTGGAATTGCCAACTACAAGTTAGTTCGCAACGACAGGACCCGTTGTGGCGGCGGTGGTACCCTCATATACTACAAACGTTCCCTGTACTGCACCCCGTTAGACCCCCCTCCCGATCTCCAGTATCTGGAAACCTCTATCTGTCGGTTAGGCATGACAGGACATCAGCCGATCACTATCGTGTCGGTCTACAACCCCCCGTCTAGTCTGAGACTTCCTCTCGAGAGCGACCTTAGAGCTCTATTCGATCTCGGCGGAGGCTCCGTTATCATAGCGGGCGACCTCAACGCCAAACACATCACTTGGAGCTGTCACTCCAATAACCCGGCCGGCCGGACACTCGAAGCACTGAGCCCTCTGCTCGACTTCGATGTGATAGCCCCCATGTCCCCCACTCACTATCCCGCCAACGTTGATGACAGACCCGACATACTCGACATTGCGCTCCTAAAGAACGTAGGCCTCGCCATACGCTCGATAGAAACGCATGAAGAGTTAGACTCTGACCACCGACCCGTTGTCCTAGACCTGGGTCCCCGGGGCGGTCCCCCGGATCCCGGTCTACCCGCGCCTACTAAAACTATCACGGACTGGCGGAAGCTAGAGGAGCGTCTCAAGTCTCCGTCGTCCGCCCATTTAGATTCAATCCCCGACAACATAGTGACAATCGCCGACACGTTGGGCGCTATCGACTCCCTCACAGGTCACGTACAGTCCGCGGTGAACGAGTGTTCACGACAGGTTCCAGCGGTGGAAGATCACCGCTGGAAACTGCCTGACGATGTGCGTGAACTGTTGACGGAGAAGAATGCGTCCGTACGCGCGTATGACACTTTTCCCTGCGAAGGCAACCGCCTCCATATGCGTTCTATGCAGCGTGCTGTAAAGAAACGCATACGGGAGGTTAGGGAGTCCCGCTGGGACAAGATGTTAGGCGAATTAGAGCCATCCCATCTCGCTTTCTGGCGTTTGCAACGCGCCCTCAAAAATGAATGTGTAGCCTCTACTCCCCCTCTCAATCGTCCGAATCAAAGGCCGGCCTTTGAAGACGACGAAAAGTCCGAATGCCTAGCCGACAGTCTAGAAGCCCAGTGTACGCCCAGCGCATTACCAGTAGACCCGGTCCATCTGTCCCAGGTGGATACCGAAGTCGAACGTAAAGCCGCTCTCCCCCCCGTAGAAGATCCTGATGATCCCCTGCCCCCTGTCACCGCGGATGAGGTGCAGGCGATAATCAAGAATCTTAAGCCCAGGAAAGCCCCCGGTCTCGATGGCATCACGAACAAGGTGATTAAACTCTTTTCCGCCCAGCTCATAGTGCTAATGACCGCCATCTTCAATGGCGCTCTTAGCAATAACCTCTTTCCGCAAGCTTGGAAACAAGCCACAGTTATAGGCATCCCCAAACCCGGCAAACCCAAGTGTGAGCCGTCCAGCTATCGCCCCATAAGCCTTCTCAATTCGTTTGGGAAGATTTATGAGCGTATCATTTATTCGCGTTTAAAGGGATTCGCATATTCCCATAACCTCATTCCCGACCAGCAGTTTGGTTTTCGTCCCACCCACTGCTGCACTAGGCAACTTCACCGTATTGTCGAACACATAAGCTCCGGCTTCATGTTTTCATACAAGACAGGCATGCTGTTCTTCGACGTAGCGAAAGCCTTCGACAAGGTCTGGCACAACGGTTTATTATATAAACTGTACCAATTCAACGTGCCAGACCGTCTCGTGCTCATCATTCGAGACTTTCTGTCGGATCGCACCTTTCGCTACCGAATAGACGGCACGCTTTCGTCTCCACATCCGATCCGAGCCGGAGTCCCTCAGGGCTCCGTGCTAGCCCCCCTTCTGTTCACGCTGTACACCAGCGACATTCCCACTCAAGGCAAGGCCCAGTTGGCACTTTTCGCCGACGACACGGCTATTTACTACACGGGTAGTGACTTAAAATCGATCTCTCGCATCTTACAGACCGCAGCCAACCGCCTCGGCGCTTGGTTTCGGAAGTGGCGTATCGAGGTGAATCCCGAAAAGAGCGCAGCAGTTCTTTTCGAGAGGCACGGCGATAACCACTCGCGTTGTCCCCCAGTAGTCATGTTTGGAAAAGAGATCCCTTGGGAACTGAGCGTCAAGTACCTGGGGGTTATCCTAGACCACCACCTCTCGTTCCGGCAACACATCAAAAAGGTGCACGCTCGCGCCTCTTTTGTTGTGGGCCGGTTACACCCCATGATTAGGGCGCGCAGTAAGCTCTCGCTTAGAAATAAGTTGAGACTTTACCTGACGTGCATTCGCCCCATATTAACCTACGCCAGCGTCGTGTTCGCACACGTTAGGCCATGTCGCTTTAAAGCATTCCAGATCTTGCAAAACCGCGTATTGCGCAGAGCCACGGGCGCTCCGTGGTATATGCGCAACGTTCAGCTTCATTTAGATTTAAAAATGCCAACGGTAAGGCAATATCTCAAACGCACGTCTAAGCGTTACTTCGACCATGCCCCGAGGCATCGGAACCCCCTCGTGACCGCCGCGTCCGATTATAAACCCTCCCAGATTAGCATAGTCCGCCGTCCCCGGCATGCGCTACTAGAGCCCGATGATGAGATCACCCTCCTCCAGGAGGCGAATAAATCGACTAGCACAATACACATACACCGCCGCCGCCGACCGGCGTATCGCCCTCGCCGACGAGGCCCCTCGCGACGTCCCACCGCCGCCGCCCCCGATCCACCGTGCTCACCCGCCGCAGCCGCGGAGCCGGTCGTCCCTTCTGACTCCGCGCAGTCACCATGACGCGAGAATACAGCCCTCATCAAGCTGTCGTATCCCTCCCAGTCCTCTTGCATTCGACACCCTAAGAGTCCGAGTCCCCCCTTGGGGACGCTCTCAGAGGTGTCGCTGCTATAGTCATAGCCATGATGTTACTGTAGTTAGCTTTGCGTAGTTAGCTAGGTAGTTAGATTAGTAGGTATTGGTTCGGAGACCCCTCTGGTCTCGCCAATAATAGCCAGGTTACGTAGAAAAGGTCCGCAAGACCATCTACAAGAGTCGATTAGGAAAAAAAAAAAAAAAAAAACAGATATTAAATTGCCATTCATCTAGTTGACAGTGTTGACACTGACACCTTTATGTGGAACGTCAAACGTCAAGGTGGATGCACACGTAGGCACACTATAAATATTATTTATTCATTTATATACAAATATCAAAGTATTTATTGTAATTAATTTATTTATTTATGTAATTAATTTATTCATTTATGTATTTGCTTGTGGCTGCCCGTGGTCTCACTATCAGGATCCATCCGAAAACCAGCGCTGCTATACTTCGGTGTAGCAGCATTATGCTGAGATGGGCTCCTTTTTTAGTCTCGTGGAGACATGTAACTTTTTTATATTGTTGTTTTTTTTTTATTTGTCTTTTAATGTGTTTGTTGTTACGAGATTTTTTAATATTGTTTTTTAATTTTCTTTCTTTCTATAAATGATTTTATTGAACGAACTACTGATTGAATCGTATTTTTCACTGAACAGATTTTTTTACGCGTGTAGCGCACGGTCGCAGTCGTAGGTACCTATCGTTCGACGCGCACTTGCACTACCTACTCGCGCCAACTCTTGCGGCGCGGCGTCGGGCCTCTCGATCCCCGCCCCCGCTCGCTAGTCGCGGTCCCGACGCAGCCATGCGCGCCCGCATGTTACTTCGCTCCGCGGCTCTCGCTCGCTCAACGGCAAAATTGTAAAACAGTGATACTTAATAGACCTTTTAACACTGAACATCAACCTCGTTTCTATTTCACCTCTTACCCAAGACTATAAAACCATTAAACGCGTTTATTTTTTGGTAAACTGCATACGTATATTAGGGATTCTTTATTCTTCTTTACAAGATCTAATACAGATTTGATCGTTATTGAAAAGCACCTAGAAATTATTTATATGCGAGAAAAATACCTATTAACCTATTTGAGTAACAATATTGGGTCAGGTAGAGATATAAAGCAATCAAAATTAAAAAAAAACAGCTATTTGTCTTTCATCACTGACGTAAAATTAAATCCGGGATATTGTTCTGCCAACGATAGTCAGTTATTAAAATTGTTTTTGATACAGCACTTTGAAACTTTTTGCACTACACCCGTTTTTTTAATAAAAGAGGATAGAGGAAGGAAAACAGAAACGTATCGGCGAGAAATAATTAAATTGCCGTAAAAATGTCTGGCCATTTTGTCGATGGAACTGATTGCGTTAGAAAGCATGGTTAGTATGTTGGTTATACATTTTTTCATTTCGTTTTACTTACTTATATTTTCCTTCACCGTTTTTAAGCAAGTGATCATTATACAATACGCACATGAATCCGAAAAGTCAGAAGTGCCTTGAGTTCGAAAACCACTTGGGTTGGGTTGTTGGGAAAACATCGTGAGGAAACTTGCCTGAGAGATATTTCTGGACGGCATGTGAAGCCAAGTCAGAGGCCCATGGGCGGCATAAACTCTGACACCAGGTTAGTTAGTAACCACACGAAAAGAAGAAGACTTATATTTTGTTGTATTCATTCATGTTTATACTAACAGCTTATTAATGCCCAAATACTCAAACGTTGCTCAAATTTAAGTTGCCGTTAAGTCTCGTGCTGTCACTGTCACTCGAAGGCAAAGTGACAGTGACAGCAGGAAATTAACGGCAACTTAAAATTTAGTATCGTTTGAGTATTTGGGCATTAGTTACAAAAAAGGTTGTAACTAAGGTAGGACCATTGGAAAAACCGGATCTTTGCGATAATCTTAGTACGATTGCAAAGGACCGGATAATAGAATCTAAGACAGATTTTTATAATCATTCGCGCTATTTTCAGGATCAGCGCAAAAATCACAGTTTGTTAGGAGGATTGGAAACATGAACGCTGATTGCCTAATCTAAAACTCGATTTATATCACATTTATTCTGGGTAGTCAGAACGTGGCTCTTCACAAAGACACAGAAAAATGATAACGATCATATCAGACAATAAGCGCTCATAAAGTGAGCGGTGTTCGCGACTTACCTAAGATAAGCCAGATTTTTGCAATGACCCTGAAAATAGTTCGGATCATTATGAAAATCTGATTTAAGGTTAAAGCACACATATAAACTCGGAAAGGGATCGTCACCGTATCGCCTTTCGCCTCGCCGTCAAACAGGCGTCAACCTAACGTAAGTACGTAACCTAAGCGGATTAGCAGGTCCGATACGTCGACTCGGCTACGGCTAGGCGACGCCGCGCTTACGGCTCGCAATAACAGTAGTTTGCTGCAGGCAGGCCACGGGAAGGGCAAGGGTAGACGAAGAGACGTAAGCTCGGGTACGGAGAGTCGTAAGCGCGGGGACGACGAGCTGTAAGCGCGGGAACCAAGTTGACCACGCACCGCACCGCGAGTCGTGAGCTTGTCCGGAAGCGAGGCGGTTACGTTACGATTCCGATTAGTGTGCGTTGCAGTAGGGAGTTTCATACAAAGAATACTGAATGGCTAGAGTTGATACGGTGACGATCCCTTTCCGAGTTGATATGTGTGCTTTGATCTTTAGATCCCTAATATCCTTTGCAATCGTCTTAGGATTATCGCAAAGATCCGATTTTTCCGATTATCCTACAACACACACAAACATCGTCTCGACATGCGCCGCGAATAGTGAAACATTCGCCGCTCACAGTGAGCTACACCGTCCACAGAGCCCGAAGCATGAGCAAACCACTAAAACATGCGTGACAAGCCATTTGTGGCGCATGCCTGGTGATGTCTGTACGCACCTTTACACTCATCATCAACATGAATAAGGTCACTTAATACATTCCGTCTGATATTCCCAAGACGATAACCCGATGATTATGCAATCATACGCGGACAACCCTCTTTACATATACGAAAATAATATCTGTTTTGAACAAGGAGTTCTGGCCAAACCCCTCGTCAAAACTCTGATAATGTGACAGAAGGCCTTTCGCTTTGCTAAGAAGCCTTTATACTAACTTCATAATAACTGCGTTGAAGACATTCGAAAATAAACTTTGTCATTTGAGATATTAGGTCTAATATTGTTTATTGTATTATTTCGTCACGTGCTTTATGTTTTGTAAAGTTTCGTTAGGGATCCAATATTACGTATGCAAGGACGAGAGGTAGTAGAAAATAATGAGAAACTGCCGTCCGAACTCTAAAAGACCGTTAAGTAAGTATACTTTTGAGTAATGAGCAAAATCGTGGAAAATGTTGTTTTTAAAAACTCAGAAGACATAGAGGTGTTTCTGTTAAACCAAAAGATTTAGCTACTTTTAAGCTTACATTTCATAATTTTAAATAAGTTACAAGACTAATATTGTTATAAAAATTTCAGTTTTTGTTTTTTAGTCATGCTTTTCTGTGCTGAAATGTAACAACCTACAATATTAAAAAACGTGTATTTCGTAACTGACAATAGATAGAAATATATGAACCAGACTGATAGAGAAAAAGTTGCGCTTTTACGTAGTATATAAAACTCAAAGACAAAATGTTACTAAACAGTGTTGTAGAAATCAGATGGCAGAATTATAATCTTCTTTCCTTCACAATAAGATCTTAACATTTCTATGCAACATTGTAAGAACTAAAAGCATACCTACATTTGCAGTTAAAACAGTTTAAGAAAAGTAAATATTCAGTAAAGACTCCAGTGAACGTTACTGTCGTCTTTATTTGTTTAACATTCAGCTGAAGTGTACTGAAGAAAAGTGCTTTGAATGCATAACCAGCGGCGCCCTCTTGCGGCAAAACGTAGATATTAACTCTTCTATAGTTTACATACATACCGATTGTTTTTGTTTGTTTTCGAGTGGTTTTTTTAATCAACTTAGTTTTTTCCCACTAGCCCATTACTGTCCCACTGCTGGGTACGGGCCTCTTCTCAGAATGAGAAGGATTTAGGCCTTAGTCCACCACGCTGGCCTGGTGCGGGTTGGTAGACTACACACACCATCGAGAACTTTATAGAGTCCTTTCAGGTGTGCAAGTTTCCTCATGATGTTTTTTCTTCACCGTTAACGCAAGTTATAATCAAATTCTGATCCGCACATGAATTCGAAAAATCAGATACCTATGGGCCGGGGTATAACTCAGACCCTCTTGCATGGAAGCCAAGCGTTGAACAGTTAGGTTAGGCGAGGCATTAGTGCATTAGTAATTCATAAGCTTTTTATAAGCAAGCTAATTTATAAGTGCTAGCGCGCACTGTGGTGCGGTGAGTTGCGGTGCTTTTTTTTCACCGCAACGGATAAAATACAAGTAAATGAGTATCCGGCATTTATTTACAGAATTATCCTAATATACCTATACAATATAAATCTTAACTACTAAAATACAAATATAAAGTAAAAGAATCAAAGTGCATCAAAAAATTCGTCCGCTTCGCTGTCAACAGGAAAAGTGCCCATAAGGCTGGCAGCATTGCCACGTTGTATGGCAATGCTGATTCTTTGGCCAAAATATAGGCCAGCCCTATGGTCACGTGAAGAGTCGACCAACCGCTTGGCGATGTCGCGAAAAACTAAGTGGGCACTCGGACCCCATGGCCCTAGTGTTTCAACCCCAAATGGCTCAAACATATAAGACACAAAAAGATTGGAGTATTTGCGCCGTTTGAGGTTTTCCGCACCTGCAGCAGCCACCCCAGCACAGCCCGCCGTGCTAGGAAGATGGGATGGCGCAAGGGTGTCGACACAAGTTGCATCCTACACCAAAGGCCTACCTACCTTCCAAGGCATTATGGTCATTCCGTCTGGTCTCTTCCCATCGTCGCGTGCCAAGCCATTGGGTTATAAAACAGCTGGCACCCCGGCGGTGACAAGAGCACGACGGATGATGTCATTAATGCTAGCGTGCCGTGCTATCCGACCTGCGCTCTTACTACAAGATAGGCCATGGTGATCGAGGCAGTCAACACCTTCACCGCATTGGCAGCGATGCGGAACTACGCAATGAGCGCCGAGACGCAGACAAGTAGCGAGCCGGAAGGTAGTGTCACCCAGCAAAGTGCCTATGTTGGGTGATAGTAGTGCCTGAAGCCAGAGGCCCGATTCCCACTCACCCACAGCCAGCAAACGGGCACGCTCAGCAGAGTTGGTGGACGTATTAATGAGATTATTCCGTACTAACCTGCAGAGCGGCTCATCCCACTGCCTCTGGGAAGATGGGTTCACGGGCCGATCTGTATCCGGGCAAACCATTTTCCAGGCGTTCACCGCGTCGGTCAAGCACGGCACTTCAAAGTCAACTAGGGAGGGGGCTAAAATTTTCCCGGTCAACTTTTCGGTGCTGTGGACAGAGGACAGGAACGCCGGTAAGCTAATACTGGAAATTTTGCGGTGAATAATTCGCAGTGCGCGCTCTTCTATGACACTCCATACTTTACACATTATACCATAAAAATAACATAGGAGGAGCTTGTGGCTAATTAGAGGAAAGTCACCAAATATGGAATACCATTTTGTTTTAGGGATAGAAAAAAAAGCTTCATAGAAATGAAAATAGTTTAATGTTATTACTAATCAGTCATATTTAAACGTAGTAATTAATAGCCTTTTATCAAATATATTAATTATCAAATTAAAATCTAGCACAAAAAACAAAATCACAAATGAGTAACCAAATATGGAATCTAAGCATAAATCATCATAATCAAATAAATTTAAATAAAATATTGTGATAAATGAAAGAAGTTGATTAATTTACTTGCAAAAGTCACAGATCCAAATATCAAACTCTGGACCAGCACAGTCATAATGTGCCCAGAGCCCACACATTATGCACTTAATCCAACTTTCTCCACTTTTATCCATGAAAAAAAGTCTTGGACGGAACCCATTCTGCATCAGCACAGTCAGGAGATAGGTACTTGGTCCATCAACGAACGACTGTCCATATTTGGATTTTTATACTAGTTCAAACTCGTATTCATATTTTTCCATGTCACTATATTTTAATTACAGAAGGTCATAAAATGTTAAGATAAACATAATATCGATACACTCAATAGTATAATACTTATGTATTCATACATAATAACTGGTACTGGTACTGGTACTCATTTATTACATACCTTTAAAATGTTCTGCGTGACAACAAAACACGCCTGCCAGACGTGTAGCGTTCGCGCAACAGACATGATGGTGTGAGTGCGGTAGTAAAGCGACCGAATGAAATAGAAGATGGCCGTGTGTTGCGTTTCAAGCTTATATTTTTGGAGAAATTAAGGAATTCCATATTTGGATACTATTCCATATTTGGTGACTTTCCTCTACCAATCGCGCGGATCATACGATTTGCGAGGTTAAGCAGCGCTAGCCACGGTCAGTCTGTGGATGGGTGACCACTCGTTACACATTGAGACCCCTCCGTGCCTCCAAGAGCATGTTAAACAGTCGGTCCCGGGTGTCATTCGAATACCTATGACAGTCGCTTACGGGAAGTCAGAAGCCCGAACGTCTGACAACCAGTCCAACCTAAGGATATCGGCATTGCCCTGAAACTGGGTTGAGGTGGCCTGATGGCAGTCACTTCGTGTAAAATATTGGTATTCAGCCGCATCTGGTTAGACTGGAAGCTGACCCCAATATAGTTGGGAAAAGGGTAGGCAGAACGAACGTTTAAAAAAACGCAAGGCAGTTCGCGCTAGCCCTGAGTACCTACTTTTTATGCAAAAGGATTATTAAAAAAAATCGTACTCTTTATACGAATGTTAATGTATTTTACATTGTAAAGCCGGACTAAGCCTTCAAAATATAATAAGATTTTTCTGTGAATCACGGACTGAAACTGAAATGAATTCCCGAATGATTTTAATATTTTGTACACATTTTCAGATTAACTTTCAATTATGCTTAAAACTTATACCTACCCTTAACCCTTAACATAAGGTTTTAAGAAAAGTTAATGACAAACAATTTGGCTTTCTTTTTACAAAAAAAGAAGCATTTTTTTTAAATGTGTTCTTTATTTTTAGAAAATAGTAAAAAATTAAATATTAATAAGGTTTAACCTTAGGATATCGGCATTGCCCAGTTACTGGGTTGCGGAGGTCTGATGGCAGTCGCTCCGTGTAAAATACTGGTATTCAGCCGCATCTGGTTAGACTGGAAGCTGACCCCAAGATAATTGGGAAAAAGGCTAAGAGGAAGTAAGTAAAAAATTAAATATTCCTAGGTTTAAAAATAAAAATATAACAACGAGGCTTTAGCGACATTTTCCAAAGAAGTTGGTGGGAAATATATAAGCAGGTATCAAAATTCAAATTTTTGTTTGCTTTTTCGCAAAATACAGGAAACATTATTTTTATTCTGTGAGATTGAAATTTAATCACAATGAAAGCAAAATGGAATCTTCTTTAATGTAGACTTTCAATATTCTGAAACGGAAACAATGGAAAGTCAACGAGGTAAATGTATGAAAAAATAACGAAGTTGGAAGTTTGCGCGTCGTCGGCTGGGAGCGAAGGAACAATTGTACAGAAATACGCAAACTTGTTGTGTGTAGTGACAATGTTCAGTAGTTGTGTACTTACGCACCTACATATCGCACCTTTAGAATTATAGAGACCTATCTAAAAAAATATAGTTTTTGGAAAACGTCGAATAAAGGTTCGTATTTTTATGAATTTTGTAGAAAAGAGAGAAACTTTCTCTTATTAAAAGAGAGGCCTGTTGGGGCGTACCACAACAGGTCTCTCTTTTAATAAGAGTCGATGAAAATAGTCATCCATGGTCATTTTATGATTTCACCCTAAAATCTTATTTTTTTTAAATAGGTCTCTATAATTCTAAAGGCTCGTGTTTGCGTCAGCGAGTGGTTACATATTATGTAACCACTCGCTGACGCAAACACGAGCCTCCTTTTTAGGGTTTCGTATTCAAACTAGGAATCCTAAGGCATATACGGAGGCGCAGGCCGCGTAGGCAACACGGCTCAGTCACAGTTTTACAATGCATACTTACTTACTAGGTAATGACGATATGGTTGTCAGACTTTCGGGCTTCTGACTATCCATAACGACTATCATAGATATTCTTATAACACCCGGGACCGACGGTGTAACATGCTCTCCGAGGCACGGAGCAGTATTCACAATAGTAGTATATAATAAGGTAATAAGGAAAAATAACACAGTTAACTGTCTCGTTAGTCTAGTGGTGGCAAGCGCGACTACTGATCGTGAGTTGTGGGTTCGATGTGCAGGTCGGCCAAAGTGTTATCGGGTTTTTCCGTGTGGAGTTCTTCAGTAGCAGGCAGTAGTTTGGATTTGTGCTCGGTTGATGACAATACGCTCGCCCCATAATACATGGGACTTGAACATAACAGCGCAATAAGGGTGTTACTATACACCTCTGCCCGACCCTTCGGGGAATACAGGCGTGATGTTATGTTTACTATCACAGCTAAATTGGCTCTACTAGTTAACGAGTAAACACTAAGGTCGAAAGTACATAGCATCTTCATATACTTACATAAAATTAATTTATTCTCAGCCAAGAACGTTTACTGATGAATAATTAAGTAGGTATTTAATATCTTTAATAGGTTTCTGCGAGAAATCATATGAGTAAGTAACGCCTACTACATTAAATAATGGAACAATCTGTTTTTTTGATAGATATTAAACCGTCGCGTAGGATCAACGTAGTCTATACTTCTATATCTATACTAATATTATAAAGAGGAAACATTTGTATTTTTATATTTTTGTATGTAACGAATAAACTTAAAAACTATTGGACCGATTTCAAAAATTCTTTTGCCGTTAGAAAGCTAAATTATCACTGAGTAACATAGGCTAAGGGCGGAGCCGTGAGGACACAGCTAGTGTTACATAATGCACAACCAAAGTAGATTTGTTGCTCTAAGTTTTATAAAATGGTTTTAATTAGCATCACTTCGTATATTTGTGTGATTCAAATCTTGCAACAGATTTTTCGACTACTTCCGCTTAAGCGATTCTCCTTTCACTTCGCACACAAATTCAATTTTCATGACAATACCACATTATATAAAAAGGACATCATGGACCAAAAAGTAAAGTAGCCGGCCTAAGAAAATTATGCATATATTATGATAGTACATGAATATCTAAACATTTTTTTAATATGACGTCATTTCTCTAGGTCTGATATCTGAGTCGCTACATAACCGGGGTTGCGGTGCATGCTTTTGCGAATCCCGCGACCCCGGCCGAACGGTCAGGAGGAAGAACACCGTTGGTTTTTAACCGGTAAGAGTCCGGCAGACCCCGTCGTCTTCACCAGGCGAGGGACATCCATGAGGATTTTTAACCGGTAAGAGTCCGGCAGACCCCGTCGTCTTCCCCAGGCGGGGGACATCCGTGAGGAATTTTAACCGGTAAGAGTACGGCAGACCCCGTCGTCTTCCCCAGGCGAGGGACATTCATGAGGATTTTTAACCGGTAAGAGTCCGGCAGACCCCGTCGTCTTCCCCAGGCGGGGGACATCCGTGAGGATTTTTAACCGGTAAGAGTCCGGCAGACCCCGTCGTCTTCCTCAGGCGAGGGACATCCATGAGGATTTTTAACCGGTAAGAGTCCGGCAGACCCCGTCGTCTGCCCCAGGCGAGGGGCATCCATGAGGATTTTTAACCGGTAAGAGTCCGGCAGACCCCGTCGTCTCCCCCAGGCGAGGGACATCCATGAGGATTTTTAACCGGTAAGAGTCCGGCAGATCCCGTCGTCTTCCCCAGGCGAGGGACATCCATGAGGATTTTTAACCGGTAAGAGTCCGCCAGACCCCGTCGTCTTCCCCAGGCGAGGGACATCCATGAGGATTTTTAACCGGTAAGAGTCCGGCAGACCCCGTCGTCTGCCCCAGGCGAGGGGCATCCATGAGGATTTTTAACCGGTAAGAGTCCGGCAGACCCCGTCGTCTGCCCCAGGCGAGGGACATCCATGAGGATTTTTAACCGGTAAGAGACCGGCAGACCCCGTCGTCTGCCCCAGGCGAGGGGCATCCATGAGGATTTTTAACCGGTAAGAGTCCGGCAGACCCCGTCGTCTGCCCCAGGCGAGGGACATCCATGAGGATTTTCCAACGACAAAAAAAGGTTAGGTTAGACTTGTGACTATTTTGCCGATGGGTTGTCGAAGTCGTCGACGGGCGCTTCAAAGAGATTTTCGCCTGTTGAGGAATGTTAATACCTATTTATGAAAATGCGTTATGTATCTTAATACGTTACCTATATTATATAGCGTATTAGTATATATAGTATACAAGGTTAGTCGGAAAGGGGGAACTAAGCCGCGGGCCACCTAAAGTATCACTGATGACTATTTTAAAGCAAGTGTTAATATTTCAAAATTCGATAATTTTTATTTGCAAACAAAAAGATTTTTATTTTAGTTTTTTCAAAAAAGAATTACATCTGCTCTAGTTATGAATTCAGAAAATTATTTTTCTAATTCGTGACCCCAAATATGACCTAAATTGTAAAAACAGCTGATCATAGCTATGGACAGATAGATTTTAGTATATTTTTTACGAAATCTTTGAAAAGCTATTTCTCTTAAACTATCGAGATTTGGGGGAAGTTGTACAACAAAAGTTATCCCTTATTATGGGTACTTTAACACCCTTTCGGCTTAGTACCCCCTTTCCGACTAACCTTGTATATGTATTTTACTTACAAACATTAAGATACTATGTAAGTACCGTTAGTTAATATCTTAACGTTTAAATTCTTTATTTTTTTCACTAAGATCGAACATTTTGACCTTATGTAGTGACTCAAATATCAGCACCTAGAGGAATGACGTAATAATAAAAAATGTTTAGGTAGTCGTGTAGGTATTATCATAAGATGAAATACTTTTCTTTGGCCAGCTACTTAGGATTTTGGTCCAAAAATGTATGAAGCTTCTCAGGTCTCCTTTCAACCTTCAGTCCTTAAATCCTGATGCTGCAGGGGTACTGTAAGATAAAACCGTTTAACTTAAAAGGTTTTTTAAAGTTTTTTTTTCTAACCTAGCCTTTTCCTATACAGCTATGTTGGGGTCAGCTTCCAGTCTAACCAGATGCGGCTGAATACCAGTATTTTACACGGAGCGACTGTCATCAGACCTTCGCACTCCAGTTATGGGCAATGCCAATATGCTAAGGTTAGAACGGTTGTCAGACTTTCGGGCTTCTGACTACCCGTAACAACTGTCATAGATATTCGTATGATACCCGGAACCGACAGTTTAACGCTCTCCGAGGCACGGAGGGGTCTTGATGTGTGACGAACCATCACCCATCCACGGACTGACCACGGAAAACGCAGCTTAAGCTTGCAAATCGTAAGTCCACGCGGTAGTTAATTAGCCGAGTTTTACTAAGGTATTACTGTACCAAATTAATTTGAACACAACATGTAGGTAGTATTTATTAATTCAACGGTTCCATATTTCTTATGTTAAAATAAATAAAAAAAATTAAATGGCAGTGTTAGCCTGGTGGTGTGACCGTCGGACTGCCAAGTCATAGGTCTCGCGTTCAAACCCAAGGCACGCACCTCTGACTTTTCGGATTCATGTGCGTATTGTATAATTATCACTTTCTTAAAAACGGCGAATGAAAACATCGTGAGGAAACCGGCATGCCTGAGAGATATTTCTCGATCGCATGTGAAGCTAAGTCAGAGGCCCATGGGTGGCATAAACTCTGACACCAGGTTAGTCTCTAACCACACGAAAAGAAAATGTAAAAGTAAATACACGACCTTCGCTTATTTAAACAAGAATAAAAGCGTTTCAAAGTCACTAGACCCTTTGTATAGCAGGTCTGTGGAAAACTTTAACCAACAATGAGCATTGTATTGTTAGTTTGTGCAAATGGCACAAACATAACTACTTCTGTTAAAATCTAATTTTAGCAACCATAACATAAAACAACATAACATCACGCCTGTATTCCCCGAAGGGTTGGGCAGAGGTGTATAGTAACACCCTCATTTCGCCATTAAGTTTACGTCCCATGTCATAGATGGTGAGCCTATTGCTATCAACCGGGCACAAATCTAAACACCGGGCTGCTACTGAGTAATTCTATACAGAAAAACCCAATAACACTTTACTCAACCTGGGGATCGTATCCAGGACCTCACGATCAGCAGTCGCGCTTTCCATCACTAGACCAACAAGACAGTTACCAGGAACTATAACTTGGTTGGCAAAAATAGCCACGGTGAAAACGAATTTTGACCAATAATTTGGGTTGCAGAAGCTAAAATAGCCTAACTAGAGGGATAGGTTGGAATGTTTATTTGAAAACAGATAAAACACCTATAGGGTGGGTAAAGCTCGAGAATGGAATATTGATTCCAGGACATTAAGTAACCCACATCTTTCAGCACGGGATAGCGTTTTTTTATACTCTATCCTTTTCCATCGCTCAGGCACGTCATTTAATGGAGCGAAAAAGACAGCGTGAGAGCTATTGCGTGCGGTCTTGTGCCATCGCGTGCGGTCACACGCTGGTCTGCCGTGAGGGTACCTTGATCCTAAAGTGCAGTTAGTTCAGCTTTTTTATATTCATTTCATTTCATTTTTTTAAGAAAAACGTTGCCCCACACTAGGATTTCTCCTGTATCGTGGGTGCGTTTACAGACACAAATCTTCACACGCACAAACATCCAGACAACATTCAATATTGAACATAGAGTATCTGTTTATATACGCAGACGCATAAGGTTCAATACTGCAGTCACTGCATTTTCTGCAGAGCATTATAGGTTTGGTTTGGCCTCCTAGCACCATCAGTGGCCAAGTGTTTGCGTTCCAAAACTTGCGTGCTCGAAATGGCGACAAGCATGCTATATTTAAATGATCCAATGCAAAATCCTACCAAGATCCGAGGACTCGATTGGCGCAGTGGCTAACAGATTGGTTTTCAGCACTAAAAGTCGCAGGTTCGATTCTCACCTGGAACAAATATTGGGTGTTTCTGCATACAAGATTTATTGTCGATAAACTATATTTCCGACACAACAAAATTACTTTAGATTTTCTGATATGATAATTCTCAGAAACATATGTTACTCCATTTTTACGTTGACGTCATAATTTCGTCTCTCCCATTTGATTAAGAACCTCTGTTGCGTATATTTTATTCAATAAGACCTTTCAGTTGTACAAATTTTTGGTACATAATATATTCATAAGGTTGTGGTATGTAATTTTCCCTTAATTATCCACGAAGATTACAGTAACTCGCATGGGCATAGCTGGGTACGGTTGGGTAAAAAATATTTAGGGTTCTGGTAATCTAGATGGCAAATATGATAGTGTATGTGGACCATTATACACGTGATGTTGGTAGATATGCTTAATTAGGTGTCAGTTAGGTCGAATTGTATTGGAGACTAGCGGACCGTCCCGGCTTCGCACGGGTGGACATTTTTCCCGTTTTTGCAACATTTTTCATTTATGCTCCGCTCCTATTAGTCGTAGCGTAATGTTATATAGCCTATAGCCTTCCTCGATAAATGGACTATCCAACACAAAAATATTTTTTCAGTTCCAACCAGTAGGTCCAACCAGTAGAAACAAACTCTTTAGCTTTATAATATGAGTATAGATATAGGTTTCTTTTAGTTTTTTTTATTCGATTGTCTGTAGATGGTCATGCGGACCGTTTCTACGTAACCGGACAGTTATTGGCGAGACCTGAAGGATCTCCAAACAATGGGGACGAGAATAAAATACTTAACCTAAGCTAACTACTACTACTAACACCACGGGGCCATCCCTAATGGAACTTGTACCTTGGTTTAGGGCGTTGCTGGCGGGAGGACTGGGAGGGAGACAGCTTGATGAAGGCTGAATTAAGGGTGTGACTGCGGAGTCCGAAAAGATGACCGGCTCCGTGGCGGCGGTGGGTTAGCACGGTGGATCAGGGACATTGGAGATATAGGTATATTTGTAGGTAATTAATATCCTAAAGTATTGGCTAGTAATTAACGTTTGAGTCCCAACAAAGAATATACAATGCCCTCTCCACTCATCTGTATAAAAGGAGAAACTGACTGACTGATTGATCTACTTTTTTACTTTTTTAGACTCCGCTCTCGGCCACCGCAGCGCGCACACATGCGCTACGCTCCGTCTCACACCGCACCTCGCACCCCGCACCCGCACGCTCCGTCGTCATCGCGCGCTACGTGCGTAGCGCCCGGCTACGAACGCGTCACCGCCGGCCACTAGCCCCGCCCTTTCGTAGCACCTCGCTACGGATTGTGCGCCGCTTAAGGTCGAAGTTCCGAAGCTGTCTTTTTTAAGACAGCGGACGAAAATTTCCTGTTTCTTTGATTGAGTACTCGTCAAACTTGCCCCCTTCAGGGAAAGTCCACTGTTTTTGTGGCCCTTGGTGGAAACCTAACGGTGTAAACGAAACCAAGTGTGGTGGGGACCCGGCACACCAGTCAATTGTCAGCCGGTAGGGGAAGGGGTAGCCGGCCTTGGGGGATCTCCTAGTCGGTCCCGACCTATAACCCGTTCTCTTCACAGCATTCCCAAGGTAACTAGGGTTGACGCCCAGTTACTAAGGGACTCAGGGAACCTGTCCGCACAATAAGATTGGCGGCAGGTATTCAAGCTTAGGGCACACCGTAGCACACAACCTCCCTGTTTATACCCAACAGGGAGGGTTACACATCCCCGGGTTATCCCGCCCGGGGAGTTAGGACATAGGCCCTTCAGGCATACGAACAACACATAGTGCAGCTACCGAGTTTGTTTGCGATTTTCTTCTCGGTAGTTTACCACTAGGAAAATCGTAAGGGAGGGCTTTTTGCGGGAGTTGTTCGCCCGGGGCGACACGTACGTGTCTCCTCGGGGCTGGTTAGGAGTTTAGTCTCCCCCCACCCCCCCCCTCTCTTGCTATTAATTTTTTTTTATTTTTCGCCGCCACCATGGCAGACGCTCTTAGTGACCTATTTTATAATGTCCTTAAGGACATTTTTCAATCTCAACCCCACCTCATGGCCAAGTATATTGACCAACTCCCTACCGGAGTCACTGCTGCCTTACGCTGCACCGTCAAGGCCCCCGCGCACCCCGCGCCGTCCACCCGCGCACCTCGCGCCCGCCCCGCGCCCCTCGCGCCTACCGTCTCGCCCTCCGCGCCGCCCTCATCCACCCCCTCTGGCTCGAACATCGCCGCTTTTAGCGACGTGCTCGAGGCCCCCTCCTCCCCTCCTCCCGCTCGAGCGTCTTCGGCCGCCCCGACCGTGGAGGAGGTGATGGAGGACGAGGCGATGGAGGACGACGGCGACGAGGAATTTGAGACCGAGTCTGAAGAGTCGTGCACCTCGGCCTCCGAATCCACTTCCTCTGAAGACGACTACACGGTCGTCGGAAAGGGGAAGAGGAAGAAGGGCAAGGCACCCTCTAACGCATCCGCACCAAAAAAGGTGGTGGCCACAAAAGCCTCCCCTCCCCCCTCTGTGAGCGCCTTCCTGGCGGGGCGCCCGCCAAGCCCCATGGCCACAGCCACCCCGGCTGCGGCACCCAAAGCCACCCCGGCTAAGACCGCCCCGGCCACCTCGGCCACCCCCGCTAAGTCCCGACCCCTGCCACCCTTTTTCATTCATGATAAAGGGATGTGGCTGGATGTGTCCTCTGCGATGAACGATCGCCACATCCAATACACCAGTGCCCGAGCTGTACAGCTGGGCATTAAGGTCACGATCACAACCGAAAAGGGTTATCGTGACATGGCCCATCTCCTCCGCGACATGAAGGTGCCTTACCACACCTACTCGCTCAAAGAGGAGCGCCCCGTCAGGGTCGTCATTAAAGGCGTACCCGTAATCATCCCCACTGACCGCATTAAAAGCGACCTCGAGTCGCAGGATGTACCTGTCCAACACGTGCATCGCATGCACCGCAAGAGCGGAGAATCATATGACATGATTCTAGTTGTATGCGATCGCACTGAAGGTCACCATCCGATTTTTAACATCGCGACAATCTGTGGCCTCTATGGCATCCGGATTGAGAAACCACACGCGAGTGGCATTGTAACCCAATGCCACAAGTGTCAGCTCTATGGCCATGCACAGCGGAACTGTTACGGGAAGCCTAGATGCGTAAAGTGTCTGGGCGACCACGGAACAGCCGACTGCTCCCGCCCGAAAGACCGGACCCAATGCACGGAACCACCCAGCTGTGTTCTCTGCGGCGAGTCAGGCCATCCCGCGAACTACCGCGGATGCCCCAAGGCACCCAAGTCCTCGGCCCCTAAGTTGGCCTACCGTAACCAGATGAGGCGGCAACGAGAGGCACCTAGCCTCTCGCAGCCACCCCCGGTCTCTCTCAGTCCTCAGCGCCCCAGCCCCTGGAGCGCGCTGAACCATCAGGCCCATTTCCCGGCCCTAGGTCCATTCAAACCTCCCCCGCCGCCTCCGGCGCCGGAGGCCCCCGCGCCCCCTGTTAGGCCGATCACTAAGACGGCCGCGCCTCTCGCGGCCCCACCCACCGTTGGAGCTCCTCCCGGAGCACCCACCCCAGCCGTGGCCCCCCCTCTTCGCCCCGCGACCCGACCTCTTCCGCCGAAACCGGCGTTTGATCCATATGACCCCTTCTGGGTCATCACGAGCACCTTCGGGGTATTCCACAGCCCCCGAGGGATTCAAATGTCTAGAGACATTATAGCCTGCAGAGGCGATTACTGTTCACTTGCCCGGGTATACGCGTCTTACCCGGACATCACACAAGCTCTTAGGAACTTGCCCCACAATGCGTAGGTTAGGGCCCCAGTGTCGTAATCTACAGAAACATACCGACGCGCCCCGGCCCCGCCGCCGAGGCCCCCGCGAATTCATGTAAAATCAACCCCGACCCTTGTTTGACGAGCCAGCCCGCGTGCTGAGCCACTAGTTATAAAACAGCCCCTAAATAATCTACCCAGCCCGACCCTTGTTATATTCTCATATCGACCCACTAAGCCGAGGTTCTAACCCCACAGGGGGTGCCCTTAGTGTCCAGTTGATTTTCTCTCTCTAGTTTTTAAGCCCTGGCTGGGGGCCTTAATTTGGCCACCCACAGGAATAGTCCGGTTAAGCATAAGCAAAGCTCTCGGAGCTTTATTTGCGAGTGGTCCCATCTAAAAAAAAAAAAAAAAAAAAAAAAAAAAAAAACTGATTGATCTATCAACGCACGTTTGAAACTTGAAATTTTGACAGTAAGCATTAACCAAGGAAGAATTTTTGCAAATAACACCCCTAAGGGGGTAAAAAAGGGGATGAAAGTTTATATGAAAAAATCACGCAAGTGAAGCTGCGGCCAAAGGTAGTATAAAGCAAGCTTTTTAATGTTACTCTCGTGGGATTTGACAGGACGTAGAAGTAGAGGGAGGATGGCGCGCCGTGTTCCGCGCGTGCCACTCAGAAGGAAGTGGAGCAGGGGAAAAATTGCCCCACCACTGGAGAGGTCCACCAGAAGAAGCTGGTAGGCCAAGACCTGCCGGGGTTGCGGTGCATGCAATAGCAAATCCCATGACCCCGGCCTGAGTTCAGAAGGAGGGACATCGTTGGTTCTTAGCCGGTAAGAGTCCGGCAGACCCCTCGCCTTCCCCGGGCGAGGGCCATCCATAAGATATTTCCAACGATAAAAAAAGGACGTTGTAGTAGAGCTCCTTGTTAAAGAGCTCTTCAGAGGAAGTACTACCACCATACCTATTTCAGCGGCCAAGCATTACTATGTTCCGGTTTAAAGGAAGCATTGCTGTGTTCCGCTGTATGGGTGCCGCTGAAACTACAGACACATGAGATTTTCCAACTTTGTCTCTAAGGCTGGCAACGCACCAGCCATCCTACTGGTGTTGTAGGTGTGTGGCGGCATCTATAACGCCACATAAGAATTACGCAGCACGACGATTGTCTAGCAGATTACAGCGACAACAATGACAGCTGTCAAATGGAATGTCACAAATCCTGCATCGCGATATCAAGATTTGACACGCAGATGGTATATATGTTACAGTCATGGTGATTAAATAGCTATTATACATAATGACTGGTCATTATATATAATGACTTAATTGTCTAGACAATGTGATAAACTAATCACTTTATCCGGATATTATTCATAATAGCAGGTCGAAGTTAGTCAAAGTAATAAATACGGTTTTATTTTGTGTTATGGTTAGTGAACTTTCAATTGACTTTTTTAATGAATGTTAAATTGTTATCTATGACAATGTTAATTATAACATTATACGATACAGATTTTTTTTATTTACAAGGAAACTTAAAAAAAGCCTTATTTACCATGCATGCTTGCTTTGCAAAAAAGGAAATTGGCGCTCGTCGGCCGCTGCCGCGGCACGCTCGCCTTCGCGCGTTGCGTGGTCGCAGTTACAACCTAACTTAACCTAACCGTTTCGAATTAGATAAACTGTTTATTGTCTAAAGATTAGAATCCGTCGTTCTATCCGTCAATAGATAAATTATAATTATTACTATTTAAAATAACAGCATATTATTGCTACACATATGTTTAAGACAAATTGAAATAAAACATTATAATCTTCACCTATACTTATTTTATTACTTTATCCAAGTCTTCCAAGATATTATATAAAATAGCTAGTTAAAGTGATTAATTCTGTGTCATTAATCACTTTGTCTAAATTGAGTAGATATTATATATAAAGGCTGCATAGTATATACCTAGTCTGGCCATAAATACTGTTACAATTAAAAATAAGAAAGTTATTACATTTGAATTTGGAATCTGTCATTTTTATACGATTGTTCATTGAGTTTTCTAATTTGGCGACAATATTTTGCGATATTAAAATGGAGTGGGGTGATAAAGAGAACCGAATCGCTGTGATTGCATTACACAAACTTGATATGGAGCCAAATGCAATTTTTAAAACTCTCCATACGCTTGGTATTAGTCAAATGTTTGTGTACCGGGCTATTAATAGGTACAAAAAGGATCTGGCTGTCCACGTAGTGTTCGTACGAAAAAGGTGGTCAAAGCAGTAAGGGAAAGAATTCGAAGAAATCATGTCCGAAAGCAAAAGATTTTATCTCGGGAGATGAAGATAGCACCCAGAACCATGTCGCGTATTTTAAAAGATGACTTAGGACTTGCAGCCTATAAGAGACGCACTGGTCATTTTTAAAAAAGAATAGGGTGGTAAAATTGATCAACTACTGAAGCGGTACGCAAAGGGAGGTCACAGAAAAATTTTGTTTACGGATGAGAAAATCTTTACAATTGAGCAACATTTTAACAAATAAAATGACCGTATTTATGCTCAAAGCTCTAAGGAAGCTTCCCAATTAGTCGACAGAGTGCAACGTGGGCATTATCCGACTTCAGTGATGGTTTGGTGGGGTGTTAGCTATGAAGGAGTGACTGAGCCATATTTTTGTGAAAAAAGGTATCAAAACATCGGCACAAATGTATCAAGATACCATTCTTGAGAAGGTAGTTAAGCCCCTTAACAATACCATGTTCAATAACCAAGTATGGTCCTTCCAACAAGACTCGGCGCCGGGTCATAAAGCTCGGTCCACGCAGTCTTCGGACTTCATCAGAGCTGAAGACCGGCCGTCGTTTAGTCCCGATCTTAATCCGCTGGATTATGATTTATGGTCAGTTTTAGAGAGTACGGCTTGCTCTAAACGCCATGATAATTTGGAGGCCCTAAAACAATACATACGATTGGCAGTGAAGAATTTTCCCATGGAAAGAGTGCGTGCTTCTATTGATAACTGGCCTCAATGTTTAAAGGACTGTATTACAGCCAATGGAGACCAATTCAAATAAGCTTTTTATATTTTAAATTGTTCTATATTTATGTATTAAACTAACACACTGTAAAAGTAATAAATATTATATGCAATAAAAAAAATTTTTTTTCTTCGTGACAATATTTATGGCAACACTAGGTATTATATCCGGATTTATTACTTTCGCACTGACATAGACAAGTTCCCAACATCAACCGTTGGGCAATTGCCCGCCAGGCATAAGACCCGCCTGGTTGGGGGATCCTCCCTTTTCGTTGGAGGAACACCATACCTCTATCCTCCACAGGTGTGTATAAGCAGCTGTCACCACTTTCCATCAGTTGGGCCGTACGCCTTGCTTGCTAACAAAACTACATAGTCGCTCACTAAACTGTTCTTTTTTTGTTATCTGCCTCTTTGTTTTAGTGTTGGCAAGCGCGACTGTTGATCGTGAGAACCTGGGTTCGATCCCCAGGTCTAAAGTGTTAGGTACTGTGATTTTCCGCGTGGAATTTCTCAGTAGCAGCCTGGAGTTTGGATTTGTGACTGGTTGATGGCAATAAGCTCGCCCCCTATTAAATGGAACTTAAACATAACGGCGAAATGAGGGTGTTACTACCTATATACACCTCTGCCTAACCCTTCGGGGAATACATGCGTGATGTTATGTTATGTAAAACATATATCCGTAACTCTACACAGATATTGTTTACTTCCCAGATACATAAGATAATGTTATATTTTACCTACTATAATTTGGAGGCATCGACAGGAACTCTGCCGCGCGATTCATAGACGCAGTAAGTAACATTTTGGTCAAAAATGAGTTAAATATATATTCGTAATCACCATAAGATTGTGATTACGAATATATGATCAACACATTTTTGACCAAAATGTTACTTACTGCGTTTATGAATCGCGCGGCAGAACTTATAACGGCATTTACCATCATAATGAACTCCCAAACTTAGTACGCCAAGGATAAGCCGCCTATAAATTGTACACGACAAATTGATATTGCCTTGAGGTGTCTAATGGCTGAAGTTTTAGGAGAACACCCTATATTTTTACGATAGGCAATTTGTTAACAAAAAAAGTCTTTATTGATCGAAATGTTTGACTGCCTCGTTGGTCTAGTGGTGGCAAGCACAATTGCCGATCGTGAGGTCCTGGGTTCGATCCTCAGGTCGGGCAAAGTGTTATTGGGTTTTTCCGTGTGGAATTCCTCAGTAGCAGCCCGGAGTTTGGTTTTGTGCCCGGTTGGTTACAATAGGCTCGCGGGACTCAAACATAATCGCGAAATGAGAGTGTTACTATACACCTCTGCTCAACCCTTCGGGGAATACAGGCGTGATGTTATGTTATGTTTATTCATTTGTATTTTCATCCATTGTATTTGTATAATAATTTTTAAACGATTTTAATTAGCTTCACTTCGTATTTGTTTGTTTGATTCAAATCTTGCGACAAATTTTTCAACTACTTCTGCTTAACCGATTCTCCTGAAACTTCGCACAAAAATTCAATTCCCGTGACAATACAACTTTATAATCATTTCAACCTTCAATCCTCGAATCCTGATGCTGCAGGGGTACTGCACGATAAAACTGTTTAACTTGAAACCTTTTTTAAGGGATAATTCTAAGTTGCATAGGGCTTGCTGAAGTGTAGACTGATAAAATATAAATATACAATAAAATGTTTAGTGTTAATTCCGCGAAAAACAGTTGATCAAGCCTGAATGCAGTATGCAGCACCGCCCCCCGCCCGCAAATATATCTAAATGCAGAAGGTGCGATTAATAACATGCAACACACAAGCAAAACAAACCGATACGACACGTGTTTCGCCCCTCCACAGGGCATCCTCAGGAGATGTTGACTCGTCGACCGCTTGGACGCGAATCCAATTTCGCGAATTTTTCAAGCGGTCGACGAGTCAACATCTCCTGATGATGCCCCGTGGAGGGGCGAAACACGTGTCGTATCGGTTTGTTTTGCTTGTATGTTGCATGTTATTAATCGCACCTTCTGCATTTGCATATATTTGCGGGCGGGAGGGCGGTGCTGCATACTGCATTCAGGCTTGATCAACTGTTTTTCGCGGAATTAATACTAAATATTTTATTGTATATTTACAGGTCATGGATTTCCGCAAACTAACGCCTGATTCCATCATTTATCTTGTGTAGACTGATGTTTTCAACTGGTGAACAAATGGTCGTAAATTCGAACTCAAACTATCGTACGACTACTGAGGTAAACCTACTTCACCTATTCTAAGGGCTTGTTTTTACAATCGTCGATTAACTCTCAACTGAGAGATTAATATGGGAGTTTGACAATTTCTCTTTACAAAATCTATCGTTAAAATAATTTTACGATGATTATGAAACAGGCCAGAATTGAATAAGGCTAAGGTTTTTGGTTTTACGAGCGGAACCGTAGACACAGCTGTTAGGTACCAGTTACCAAATAAACTGTGCCATGAATACCATTAGACAAACCTCATGCACAAACAAATAAAGTCGGCAATGCAAATGCAGTTTAGTTTGAACGCCATACAAGTGTTTGTTCTCAAGATGGAAATCCAATCTGCGACCCTTGAGCTAAGCAAACAGTCGCTTCGTCTCTGTGCTACATTTATATTGAATGTCAGTAAGATTTGATTTACATACATACATAAACTCATCTTTCACATGGGAGAAGAAACTATAGAACGCCACATGCTACGATTCTTACATACTCCTTTCGCTTCGTCCACAGTCGCACGCCGGTTGAGAGTACTACGCACCTGTCCTTTGTGGAGAACATCACCAATAACCTCAATATACAGTGGTGGGCATATAATTAGAAACCATCATTACTGCACACATTGTTATATTAAAAACTCGCTATAATTTTTTATCAGTCTATCATTGACTTTTAACTACGTCATTATGTAGGCCCATCAATAGTGTTTAATACATGAGAACACATTGAGGAAAACAACAAACTCCTAATAAAACTTACAATCAATCTGTAAACCGGGTGGCAATTGAAATGAACTGAGAGCTGGACAAATAATTAGAAACAAGAAATGGGTTTGCTTTTGTTAATTGAACAATCTTGCAATCCTTACATGCTATCGTTTTCTGAGATTCATGCTTTCATGCATTCTGCAGAGTAATTTGCAGTGATAGACCACATCACAAACTTTAGTATTGGAACATTTTAAATGAACGTGCCCGAGAGATATTTCTCGACACGTGAAGCCAAGTCAGAGGCCCATGGGCAACATAAACTCTGATACAAGGTTACTCCACTAACCACACGAAAAAAGAAGACCATTTAAAAAGTAATTTTCTTTGCGACCTTTCGTTTATACCAACGTACCTACAGATGTATGTATGTACATACATATCTCCCGTTCAATCCCCACAAGACCAGACATCACAGATGTCAAACGTTTCCGTGTTAAAAGTTCGCCGGTTGAAATATCGACATACTTTCAACCCTTATTTTACAAGCCTATAGGGAGACGGCTAGTTAATCGGTTTTTTCCGAATACCTGAGGGTATTTTCAGGGCTATTTTTAACCTTGTGGCTTTTGTGTAAAGCTTAAAGGATTGAGCTGAAATGGCCTAAGTAAGCAGATGCTTTTTGACTTAAATTACACTTGAGTTTTGTCGTTTGATTTTGAACAAAAAATAGGTGGTATAAGGCCAGATGTGTCCGTAAACGTCCACTGCCAATATTAAGTCTTTTAGACGCTAAAATGGACGATCACGAAAAAGTAAGGGAACGTACCCATACTACGTGACCCCTTCAGGGGGCGGAGGGGGGTCTTCAAAATACCACGCTTAGTCACAGGGGCGGGGGGGTCTTAGGTTTTCGTCACGTAGTCAATATCCTCTAGGGAAATCTCGAGATTTTTCGAGCTATATTCAAATATGGCGCGTAGAGTTTAGCGCTTCTTGAACTCACAGGTAACACTGTCGCACATACTAGTCATTTTTTTTACTTCCTGTTTGCTAAGAATGATTAAAAACCATATTTATATATAACTACGTGAAAACTAGAGGGGGGGGTATTGGCATATACTACGTGTGGTCACCGAGGGGGGGGGAGTGGGGTAAAAAATTGTAAAAAAATGGGTCACGTAGTATGGGTACGTTCCCTAATGACATATTCACCAGGATTGGTAAACAGATAGGTCATGGGTGGTCAACATTTACAGCAATCGAGCCAAATTTTGAAAATGAGATTCAACGTCGGGCCGCCGCTATATTGATTTAATAAGAAATATGTCAGAAAAAATTACAATATTTTAACAAGTAAAATTTTTTGTTCATAAGACCCAGCTCCACGGGCCACAAATTGACGTCCGGCGGACCGTGTGTTGGCCACCCATGAGATATGATCGCACTTCGCAATATATTGTTATTAGTGCGAACGAGGATGCCTAGCCTCCAAACACATGGAAAGGTGGGGTCAGTCCATTCTATCCCGGGAACCACACAGCCAAGAGTCATGAGCATCAGAAAATCACCAATATATGTGCCAAGCGCGGTGATACCGACACGTCTGTCCATTACATTGTTATACCGATCGTTTTTGTATGTGATAGCTTGGGAAACTATCTTGTTGGTCTAGTGGTCGCAAGCGCTGAGCATGGGATCTTGGGTTCGATCCCCAGGTCAGGCAAAGTGTTATTGGGTTTTTCCATTAGGAATTTCTCAGTTGCAGCCTGGAGACTAGATTTGTGCCCAGTTAATGGCAATAGGCTCGCCCCCTATTACATGGGACTTAAACATAACTGGCGAAACGAGGTTGTCTTAAAACAACTCTGGCGAACCCTTCGGCGAATGTAAGGCGTGATATTATGTTTTTATGTATGTAGCTTGGGAAACAAGTCGACGGCATACCTGGTGGAAAGTGGTTACTACCGACTAAATACACCTACAACACCGAGAGGATTGCTGGTTCAGTCACACTGATAATTCAGCCCTCATCAAGCTGTCTCCCTCTTAGTCCTCCCGCCAGCAACGCCCTAAGCCGAGGTCCGAGTCCCATTAGGGGTCGCCCTTAGTGCTGTTGTTGCTAGTAGCCATGGTGTTAGTAGTAGTAGTAGTAGTAGTAGTAGTAGTTGTTAGCTTAGGTTAAGTATTTTTCTCGTCCCCATTGGTTGAAGACCCTTCAGGTCTCGCCAATAACTGCCCAGTTACGTAGAAACGGTCCACCAGACCATCTACAAGCAGTTGAATAGAAAAAAAAACAGCATTGCTGATGCTTTGCCAACCTTAGAGACAAAGATGTGATGTCTCATGTGCCTGTAATTTCACCGCCATCCATATCTTTCAAACCGGAACACAGCACGACGGTAGAATAAAGAGCTCTAGTATTACTAATCGTATGGTTAGTTTTTTACTATTTATTTTTTTATTTTATCATAGGTAAGTAATACATATTCAACACAACTTTTCATCGTCAAATTGCTAAGCAGTTTGTAGGCGTTCTGCTCCTTTGTACTTTTAAACGTATACTACCTAATCAACACATCATCTTATTTTTACACATCACCTTAATTACATCTATATTATTTTAATAATCTGAAAAAAGTAATTAAGAGGTCATCAACTCCTTAATATCTATTTTCAGCTTCATTTTACATTTAATTCTATCACCATCTCTTAAAAACGGGTATTTATTATACAACCTTGGTTATTTACGTGTTCTCTCACCATAATCTATACTATCTATACTAATATTTAAAGAGGAAATATTTGTATTTTTGTATGTAACGAATAAACTTAAAAACTACTGGACCGACTTTAAAAAATCTTTTGCCGTTAGAAAGCTACATTATCACTGAGTAACATAGGCTACGGGCGGAGCCGTGAAGACACAGCTAGTAGTTAATAACTTGATTTTGTACTAGTCTTCCCTTTTTAACAGATCTAACACTGTACTTGTAAGTTTTATTAATTTTATATTTACCTATGTTATGTTTCTAACGCTATAAAATATTTTATTTTTTATTAACAGGAATCATGCGACATTCTTTTAAATAACTGATTGTAATCGTCTTTACATGTATCTTGTTTGTAACATTTATCGTAAATGTATATCGTCTAAACGATAAAACACATTGGCAAATTGTTTGCATGTAGCCATTCATAGCAGTTGTCTGAATTGCCATTATCCAGCTGTGAAGTTGAACTAAAGTTGTATTGAAAACTAGAACGTGCCCGCAATCCTAACTTTGCTAGGCAATTATTTGTTTAGAGTTATTGGTTACAAATTATAAGCATATCTGCATGCTACTATGGATTAGGAACATTAGATTAATGAAACAAATGTACATGGCGAGTGTCGATGGAACAGTTGGAAGGGGCCGACGGCGGCGAACGTACAACGAACAAATCGCGGACATTCTCAAAAAAGGCCATGTTGGTGGCACCCTAAACCGACGAGCATGCATGAGAAGGTTAATGAATGTAGGTGAAGCGGAAAGGGTGTGTCAGGATCGTAGCAGGTGGAAATCTATAGTCTCTGAATTACAAGAAAAGAGAGAATTATATATGTTACAATACCTGGGTTCTATCCCCAGGTCGGGCAGTGTTATTGGGTTTTTCCCTAGAGAATTCCTCAGTAGCGGCCCGGAGTTTGGATTTGTGCCCGGTTGATAGCAATAGACTCGCCCCTTATTACATGCGACTTAAACATAACAGCGAAATGAAGGCGTGATGTTATGTTATATTTTACAGTTTGTGTAAAATTATTGGTAGTTTTAGAATGAGTAGTTCTATAATCAGCACCGATATGGATAGACGTAGAGAAATGTTAAAGTTAAATAATTGAAAAATTGAAGTTCATGACTGTACAGGGGTGTACTATAACGTGACGTTTACGTTTCGAAAACTATACGAAAGCGGTTGTCAAAAACTTGTGCTACCGATTGCTTAGTTCCAAATACGCACACGTGGCGATAGTAAAATTATCATACAAAATTTGTCGAAAACGAAACGAATACGTTAACTACACGATTTGGCAAAAACTCGAGCTAGGGGCTCTGCTGTTCACCCACAGTTCGCTGACGACAATATTTTGACACATGTAATAGAGGACAAGCTTTATGCCATTTACGATTTTTGACAGAGATTTTTTTATATTGGATATTTAGGCCTGATTTTACCAACGTCGGATAGCGTTTATCCAAGGAATAAGTTAGACGTTTTGACAGAATTTCTATACAAAAGCTGTCAAAACGTCAAATTAATGCCTGAGATAAAAGTTATCCGACGTTGGTGAAAATAAAATGTAATTATCCCTTAAAAACTTTTAAAATGAACAGTTTTATCTTGCAGTACCCCTGCAGCATCAGGATTTGAGGATTGAAGGTCAAAATTATTATAGAGTTGTATTGTCATGGGAATGGATTTTTAACTGACTTCCAAAAAAGGAGGACATTCTCAATTCGAATGTTTTTTTTCCGCGATATCTTTGCTAATTGCGTACCGATATTAATGATTCTTCTTTTTGTTTGAAAGAGTATTCTTTCGAAGTGGTCCCATAAAAATTTGGTGAAGATCTGATGAAGTACTTCGGAGATAGACAATTTGAAGTCGGTTTTATTTTTGTTAAAAAGCTTTTATGTGCGCAGTTTCAAGAGAATCGGTTAGGTAAGCAGAAGTAGTTGAAAAATCTGTCGCAAAATTTGAATCAAACAAACAAATATACGAAGTGTAGGTAATTAAAACCGTTTAAAAAACCTCTACACTAGCTGTCTATCCTGGGAAACTAACCCAGGTGCCCACACCTGGCAGTCGCGCTGGGAAATAATTAATTGATTTTACTATACTACCTAGATTATATTTGGGCGAGGTCATAATTACTTCGCCCACATGAATGTAGGTGTAGCGACATTTGTTCTTATTCTATAAATAGTTATATTAGGTCCCCACCTACGAAATTGGCGTTTTTTTCTCACAAATAGAGAACCTCGTCACTTCTATGATTTAAAATATTCATCAATTGCTTGATATTATATAGAATAATGACCATCATAGACAACCACCAATAGTAAAAAAACTTTCTTACTTATAGTTTTCTAAACATAAAAAATACCTTAAAAGTGACTCCTTTTTTTGTTACCAGAAATGACCACTATTTTTGTTTTAACTTAGCCAAAACTTATTTTTGTCGCATAATCTAAGTGGCATACGTTATTTTAGTTTTTAAACATTAGTGCATAAAAGTTTTAAAACATTACTGCTCATAGTTGTTACATAAATTAAGATAATGTTAGTATGAAAAATGTAATTTCTTTAAAATTCTCCATACAAAACGCTAATTTCCTAGGTGGGGACCTAATATTATGATAATCATGGTTCTTTGAACACGGAACTGAAATATTGAAAATAGACTAAGTTATCGATTGGTTATGATAAGGCTGACATATTAGTACGTCTTGTGTGTCTCTAAATAACCAAGATATTAAACACAACCCACTCGGTTTGTTTCACCTTATTTTTAGAATGACGGAAACATAACCCATTAGAAAAAATATAAAATAATATTGGGCTTGTTAAATTTAACTGCTCTATCACATTATGTATGTATCTGTAATGATAGATGTAAGTTTGTTATGTAATAAATAAATAAAATAACATAGCATAACATCACTCTTGTTGTATTGTGTGAGGGAGGATATGAAAGATAAGGGAGTAAATGATAATGCGACGGCTGGCAGGGAAGAGTGGAAGAGAAAAACATATTGCGCCGACCCCAAGTAACTTGGGACCAGGGCAGGAAGTTGATGATGATGAACATCACGCCTGTATTCCTTACTGGGATGGGCAGAGGTGTATAGTAACACCCTCATTTCGCTGTTATGTTTAAGTTCCATGTCATAGGGGGCGAGCCTATTACCATCAACCGGGCACAAATCCAAACTCCGAGCTGCTACTGATGACTTCCACACGGGAATACCCAATAACACTTTGGTCGACCTGGGGATTGAACCGAGGACTTCACGATCAGCAGTCGCGCTTGCCACCACTAGACTAACGAGGCAGTTGACGGAAACGTTATGATATTAGGACCAAGTTATCTGTGAATGGAACAGCGAAGTCCTGTTCACTTCTGTGTTGCCATTCTATGAATAATGATCCATTATGAGGGATATCTAATCTGACATGACATACATTTTATATTATGTCCCATTTTCTATCACTTTACAGATGACTTGTTAGCTCTGATAGCTCTTTCCATACACTATACTCGCAAGTCGTAACAAAATCATTGTTTGTTGCCAGACACGGGACGTTTTGATAAGGCCAACGACACACATTGGAACCAAATGTTTTCCCGATTGTTGAAATAAATAATTTTCGAGCATTATTGCAAAGGCACAAATTTCCTATTAAATATCTAATAAATGCACGGAAAAGATTTTTGCCATTCTGGCAACTGAATTAAACTGTCAATGTCACAAGGTTCGTCAATTTTCCATTTCACAATATGTATAGTCATCTTTGGACGTGACTGGCATTTTCAGCGCTGACGTCTGCACACATAACAGTATGGGTGAAGCCAGACGAGCGTAATTTTCTGAATGAGTGGGTCGTGGAACTGCAAGTACACTCCACCAAGAAGAACACAGCCTGCTTAGTTGTCGGCAATAAGACTGACAAGCATATCATTTTGGGACCCAGTGCATAATATCAGCAAGCACATTGGATCACCCGCGCGACGGCGCAACGAGTATTCCCAAGGAGGGTTGACGTCAGGCAGGCGGCCGGTCATAAAACAATAAGCCAAAACCTCTAACAACATGGATTTATGAAATACATGTTGTGCCGACCCCACCTAGTGTGGGATAAGGGCAGGAAGAAGAAGAAGAAGTCGCGTAATTTCGGTCGCATAACTTCAACACAACACAACACGACAACTCATTTTGCGTCGCCGTGTGAACGAAACAGAAGTTTTGTATGTAACCGAATGTAGCAGAAATTACGCAACCAAAATTACACGACTCACAACTCAAAAAATGACGCTCGTCTGGCTTCACCTTAAAAAGGTCATTCAAACTAAACGAACTAAAGTTCAAACCTTTTTAAAAACATCAAAAACTACAGTTACACATTATCTCTCAATCTTTGTTAAAGGTTAACAATACTAAAAAGTTAATTGGAAACGTTCATAAAGCAAACGGTATTGAATGTAATGTGACTGCAAATACACGAATAGGTTGATCTTAGGGCCGATTTTACTTACGTCGGATAATTTTTATCCGAGTTACTAGCGGCCCGTCCCGTCCTCGCACGGGTGGACATTTTTGACGTATTTGCAACATTTTTCATTTATGCTCCGCTCCTATTGGTCGTAGCGTGATTTTATATAGTCTATAACCTTCCTCAATAAATGGACTATCCAAAACAAAAATATTTTTTTAATTGCAACTAGTAGTACCTGAGACTAGCGCGTTCAAACAAAAAACTCTTCAGCTTTATAATATTAGTATAGACATAATAATATTATATTATGACAGAGTTCATTTCTTTACAAAAGCTGTCAAAACGACAAATTTATTCCTTAACCTTTTAGGCGCGTGGCTAAATATATCAATTGCCGTGCCCCTAGCGCGCGACTACGAATCGATAAAATAATACCTACAATAAATATATTAAGCTTTTTCAATACTTAGAGCTATGAAATAATTTTAAGTAATTGTTGTAAATTATATATCTATTGAATAATTGTTTTAGTTGCACCACGCAGTTCATAGGACGAAAATACAACAAAAAAACCATGCATGTTTTCTGTCGCAGAAATACGACACGCGCCGTAAGGGCACGGAAATATTTGTCGAAGAAATGCGACACACGCGCTTAAACGGTTAAATAAAAGTTACGACGTTGGTAAAATCGGTCCTAAGTGGCAGTAAGATTATGGAAAAGTTAGGTTTACTATTAGGTTAGTTAGGTAAATAGACGTTATGGCGGGAAATAAATCGATATTTTTTGTCAAGGGGACAGGTACAGTGGTTGTTTACGAAAATAGCAGTGGTATCATCGAATCTCCTATTTCACTTAAACTATGTTTACATTTGGTTCAATCTTGCAAGTCGTAACTAACAAGTTAACCTATAGTTTTCTACTCAGCCACTTGAGAATTTTTCCAGTTAGGCGGCTGCCGCAGATGACGACTAATAACATTTTGTTGACAACCCACCACCGTGCGACAAGGATGGCACTCTATGGTATCTGTAGAGAGATGATAATACCGAATTTATTTCATCTTTTTTTAAAGCCTTTACTTTTTGGGAATTATTGAAGCAACTCGTTCAGCGGTAGTTGTAGTTAAGTGCGCGGTCGTCTTTTTTATATTTGAATTTGTCTGTAGATACCAAGATTACGAGGTTTGGCTAAAGTTTCGCCTTTGTAACCCTAAAAAAAATTAGATTTTCGGAGAACCAGGAGTGTCAATACTAGTGCCTATTCTCTTGCTATCGACCCTCAGTCGCCTTTTTCGACAACCAAGAGTCGATGTGACTTGTTCTTTGCCTGTTATATAAAACCGGGTGTGAAGGTACGTGTCCACAGATTAACACAAAATCATTTGAAAAACGTGAGAGCAACGTAAACAATGTTGATAGCCTAGACTAAAATACTATAAGAGTCAGTCAGTTAAGGTAGGCTAATGTTTCATTTGTAAAACCTGTAACTACTTAATACAGGTTAATCTTTTAACCGCAAGTATATCCCAATAACGACAAAATCATCAGTGTTCTTTCGCAATTTGTAAGTATGACATATTTTTATTATATTATGTCGTGATAAAAGTATAGTAGGAATAGGTGTACCAGGTATTCAAATTGTTATATCATGATTTCCAAAAAGGAACATATAGAAAACACGTAAACTTTTGCATAAACAGCTCTAGAGATTGCCGCCCACCGCCATCACGTTTGGGGTTGAGAGCGTCGGTATAAGGGCTGGCGCGGCGCCCCAACACTCATTCGCGTCTAAAACCGCGACCCGATCAGTCGGGCGCCGTCCGATCTGCAACCAATATAGCGACCCCGCGCGTATGTATCTTCAAAGTTCCTTATTTGAAAATCATCATCAATATTCCATCTTCAAAGTTTAATTGGCAAAGTTGAAATATATTTTTTAATTTTAGAATTTTTTCAACGAACTTTCCAAGTTTGAATTATATTTTTTTTATCACCGCGGAGGTGCGTAAGTGTTCGTGTGTTGTGTGTGGCGAATTCGGTGAGTCGAAGTTTGAGTTTCGAATTGGTGGTCGTCGGCTATTGGTGGAAACTGGGTTTGTTTAATTTTCAGCTTATACTGGACGCTCAATTGTTATTTTTGGCTCTTGGATGTAAGTTTTTTTATTCATTGCCATTTTCAGTTGTAACTTGAGTTTATTTTTACAATTATTGGATTGAGTTGGATTTCGATATTGATACGAAATTTTCAAACACAATCAGCTTAATGGACCGTTATTCCAATGTTTTCCCTTCATAATCGAATTTTCTCGCGATGTTTGGCACTTTTTTTATTTGCATCGCCCTGCGTGATATGCAAATAGGCGAAAAATTCAAATTGAGCATTCAGATACGAATTCATGCATTTGAATGAGTTTGGTCGTTTTTTCGGCATCAAGTGGGTCGTTAATTATTTTTATGGTTATTAATACTGTGTACGTTACCTATTGCAATAACACGTACATTATTGTGATAATTAATTAAGGGAATGTGCTAAGGTTTTACTGTCTGGATGGTTTTCTCTAGAGTGTCCTTCGTCCGAGTAAATCGATTGCTATGCTATCTATTAGAAGCGTTTCACGAAGGTCTTTGTATTTACACATTGTCGGACCAAATATAAAATAAAAAGGAAAGGAAGAACGATGTTTTGGCACAAGATCTGTGTCACCTTTTTGACATTGACAAAGTTGCTACTATATTTTGTCTAGAAATAATTCTAATTTTATTATTCAACATTTTGTTCTACGACAAAATAAAAATTGTGATTACTTCTGATCTCAGTAATTTTTTACGAATGATATTGTTACGAAAAATTATAATGAATTCATAATAGAGTTACAGTTTAAATACTGTTGTTGTAACAACTAAATTTTACTAGTAAATCACCAGTTTAATTACTTGATAAACGAAAACAGTTGTTAGTTAGAGCTGTCTGGCAAACTGTGTGAGTACTTCGGAACATTTATCTGAAATTAATATCAACGTACTACACAGGGTTAATGGAAAAATACTTTCTAGCTCTTTTGTTTCTATTAATTTTGGAAATAACAAAAAAAAGGCATTTTAATTCATTATTATGACTACCTTGTTGGTCTAGTAGTCGCAAGCGCGATTACTGAGCATGGGGTCCTGGGTTCGATCCCCGGGTCGGGCAAGGTGTTATTGGGGTTTTCCATTAGGAATTTCTCGGTAGGAACTTGGAGTCTGGATGTGTGCCCGGTTGATGGCAATAGGCCTACCTCCTATTACTTGGGACTTATACATAACTGGCGAAATAAGGGAGTACTAAACTCACCTATGTCGAACCCTTCATGTAATAGAAGGCGTGATGTTATGTTATGAGTTCATTATTGTGGCGATGTTTTTTTTTAAAGTCGTACCTGTATCAAAAATTTTGTTCGTTTTAATGATAAAAATTAGCAGGTATCAATTGCAGGTATTTTTCCATTAACACGGTATATTAACCCTAATTATCGCAGAATATATTAAAGCAATTTTTATACGTATTTCCATAGAAAATTTTGATATAATCCAAGACAAATATAGGTAAATCGAAACTACATTCTTATTATGGAAACTACTGAGTAGCAACAGATCTTAATTAATATTGATTAATTATAATTTAAGATGATATAGTGACAAAAATTGAAAGGAGTATGCTTAGGAGGACATCCTAGAAGGACATACATCGATGTTATTGGTGATGTTCTGCACAAAGGTGAGGTGCGTAGTACTCTCAACCGGCGTGCGTGTATGAAAATATGTATGAATGTGGATGAAGCGAAAGGGGTATGTAAGGGTCGTAGCATGTGTCTTTCTATAGTTTCTGCCTACCCCCATGGGAAAAAGGCGTGAGTTTATGTATGTATGTATAATTTACTATTTATTATCCAGTTTGTTTCTTATTTATGTATTGCAGGGCCTACGAAGGCTCAGACATCCGTAAACAGCTAAAAGTTACTGCTACGAGTTTCCAACCAACTCTAAAAGTCCTCTTAATTGCGTTTTAATCGTACGTTAACATCTTTGATCGTTTATATTGTATATAATTCATTAATTTTACGAGTGTCGTGATACATTTACATTGTTAATTATTTATTGAAATAAATTAACAAACCAAATGGCGCCTATAAAACATAACTGCAACAAAAACGGATGTGTAAGGATAAGCTTATACCACATAATCGTGTTTAACGGTTGTTTAAACTAAATAAGGCTTAACATTTTTAACCGACTTTCAAAAAAGGAGGAGGTTCTCAATTCGATTGTGTTTTTTTTTTTATTTGTTCCTCGATATCTTTGCTAATTGTGAACCGATTTTAATGATTCTTTTTTTGTTTGAAAGAGTATTCTTTCGAAATGCTCCCATTTAACTTTGGTGAAGATCTGATGAAGAACTTCGGAGATAGACAATTTGAAGTCGGTTTTATTTTTGTTAAAAAGTGATTATTTATGTATGGAATTTGACGTTAGACATAGGTGTATAAACTTTTATAGTACGACTATAAGGCGCTTATTACAAAAAGTGGTTTAAACCAAGACTAAGATAAACTCAGATTTATAATATACCCATCACTTGCTAACGTCACATAACAAAAAGAGATGGAGCTATTTTAAAACCGAGGTTTTTCTTAGTCCATCTCTCGAAAAAAGTGGTTTAAACCAAGACTAAGATAAACTCAGATTTATAATATACCCATCACTTGCTAACGTCATATAACAAAAAGAGATGGAGTTATTTTAAAACCGAGGTTTTTCTTAGTCCATCTCTCGTAATAAGAGGGTAAATGTTCCATTCATAGACTAAAATTTAAATTCTAAACTTAAACATAAAATAAGATCACGCCTTATATTCCCCGAAGGGTTTGGCAGAGATGTTTTTAGTACTCCCTCGTTTCGCCAGTTACGTTTAAGTCCCACGTAATAGGGGGCGAGTCTATTGCCATCAACCGAGCATAAATCCAAATTCCGGGCTGCTACTGAGAAATTCCTAATCGAAAAACCCAATAACGCTTTGCCCGACCTGGGGATCGAACCCAGGACCCCACGATCAGCAGTCGCGCATGCCACTAGACCAACGAGGCAGTCTAAAATTAAATTTAAATACTTTTTTTTTTAAATCGAAATCAGTGCTACCTCCTATTGTGTTTACTCTCCCAGTCAATTCCAATCAATCTCATAGATCCCCCTGTATCCATAGTACATGTTAATCCTGTTAAACGTTCAGGGTAGGAGCGTCAACACCCATTCACTGACGGCGCCATTGTTTATCGAGTTACCGGCTTTGAATCCAGTCAGAGCGTAGTCATTCAGCGCTGAATATGGGATCCTGTCACAAATTATTATGTTTGAGGGATTAAATCATTAGCTTCGTGGAGCTACCATAATAACGTATGGCAGGCGAGTGGATAGTTATTTTTATCCTTTGATATCTATACTAATATTATAAAGAGGAAAGATTTGTATTTTTGTATGTAACGAATAAACTTAAAAACTACAGGACCGATTTCAAAAAATATTTTGCCGTTAGAAAGCTACATTATCACTGAGTAACATAGGCTTTGTTTATTACTGGAATAAAACTTCTTCCGCGGGCGGAGCCGTGAGGACACAGCCGGTGATGTATATAATAGTCACCGACACGTAACTTGGCAAGGTTTTGGTGTAGTGGGGGTAACTTACCGCATTTACACTTAGTGCAACAAAATGGTCACTTTTATTGCTTGTCATTATTCTATGGTTATTGCCATAATTTATTTTTAAACATGTCTGTTTAGAAGATATAAAGAAAGGAGTTATAATTAAATAAGATGTATTAAGCCCTCTACGCATTACCCATCCGTGCTGTCCATGCGTGCACGATGCACGTCAGCAAAACATCGTACATCGTTGCACGAGTGGACAATGCGTAGAGGGCTTTATTTGTTCTGCGATCTATCGACAGTAAAATGTACTCCGATAGAATATAAGAGAGTTGTATTTTTCTTTGATTTATTTTCGTAATAAATCAAAGAAAAAGGAGCTTTCGAGGAAGCTTCCGGTATGCAGCGTCCAAGTGTTGGAACAACATTCCCCCACCGATTAGGGACCTGAAAAATTTATGCACGTTTAGACTTAAACTAAAATTATTTATTCTTGCCTCTCAAATTGAATACAATGCAATTAATGTTGACAAATCTTTTATTTAATTTATTTAATTTAATCAATTTAATTTAATTAATTACTGTTCAAAAATTTTATACTTAATTTTTAAAATTGAATTTGCTATAACTCACCGGTTAAATTGGACATGTTGTAATGAATAATCATTAATTTATTCCCCAGCATTGTAGATCATGTTCGATATGCTTAACCCTTACGCTGAGTTTATTTTTGTTTCACATTATTATTTAAGATTATGCATTTTTGGATATTGGAATAGTAATTTTGAATAACCAAAAGTGCAAACTTACATTTTATGAGACCCATGTTACCGGGGTTGTGGTCGAGCAAAGAGTGACATAAAATGGATATAATTATGTCAACGCCTCATCTTAACAGGAAGTGCGTACCGCGCCGCCTGCTATTTCAATTGCCATATTTTTGATTAGCTGTCACAAATTATATTAAAAGTAGTTTTTATTTTTTATTATATTTTTGTAGTTTATTGACACATTATAAAACACTTTTATCCATTCAAGTATAATAGAATATATATTTAAAATTAACTACCTCCATCCGTGTGTCACTGCGGGGGTGCCAGCTGAAAATCAGCGCTGGGTGTTTTGACGCCTAGCATATGCTGAGTTGGTAACCTTTTCGGCATGGACATGCTCGACAGCATAAAATTTGTGTTTAATTCCTATTACATTGTTCTTTCTTTGTTTGTTTATTTTATTTATGCTGTCAGTGTTCTTGGCTGAATAAATGAATTTTCTTTCTTTCTTTTCTTAATAAACTTACAAGGAATTATATTGGTAGTACAAATACTGCCTATATTAGAACGTTGGAATTCAGGTTCAATACAAGATTTATTGTAGATTCCGTTTGAGTTAAATACGGCGGTAACGACTTAATATGGATACCTGAATTAATCATGTCGGGAAGATGAATTAGTCTTCTCTGAGGACTTTGTTCACTAACTTGCTTACCCAGGGTGATATCTAAGTGGTGTTAGTTTAATTTTGGGAGCAGGCAGGTGTAGTGGGGGGAGTTAAAATAAATATAAGATTTTTGAGAAGTCGTAATGGTGACTAAGGCCTGTAATCTTAAGTGATGTTCAGCCGTGAATCTCGATTCAAAACTAGATTCGACATTGATATTTGATTTTAAATTGAGATTTATAAATGAGCATAGTGCGCTAACAGTTTATTTCAAGAGAATAAGACGTACAATTAGTGAACTATGGCGCCACCATTGCAAGCCCTAAGCAATTTTATTGGTTAAAATGTGTTTGACATTTTAGTAAATGATAGTTTAAGTTGTTCTGATTGGTTGTGACGAGGTCTTACGGTGGTGCTTCCATCGGCTTCCGTTTTGCGTATCTTCCTGCAACGTCCTTCTTTTTGCTAATTACAGTAAAGTCACTGAAATCATCAAACTGCCTCCTTTGTGTGAGAATTAACATTGTAACAATGATTAGGAGACCCATGTTAAGCGGACGTTTACGGACTGATATGATACGATAAGGAGAAAAAAACCTATTATAATCTTGATTAGCGTTCAATAATTCCATCCAGTTTGATGTGTCCGTGCCTCGTAGAACACGTTAAACTGTCAGTCTCGAGTGTCATACGAATACCTACGACAGTCGAAGGGTGAATGTTCGAATTTTTTTAACATTATTTTAACAAATTATTCTTCTCCCGGGTTGTTAACGTTATAGTATTGTCAGATCGTTTTTATTCTTATCTTATTGCTTGACGGCAGCGGTATAGTTTGAGTTTTCATTATCATAATTATAGTATTAAACATCTGCATTCTTAACTTTGGGATGATGCTAATGACGTTCTCAATTTTTGTTAATATTTTTCGAATATTCGCCCCGTTACGGGTAGTCAGAAGCTCGAAAGTCTGACAACCGGTCTAACCTTAGGATATCGGCATTGTCCTGTTTTACGGAGGTCTGATGGCAGGCGCTCCGTGTAAAATGATATTCAGTTGCATCTGGTTAGACTGGAAGCTGACTCTAACATAGTTGGGAAACGCTAGGTAGAACGAACGTATCGTTCAATAATTAGTAACACATTTCGTCAACGCTCAATTTTAAGCCATTACCTTCCAACGTACCGTGTCAGTAATACGAGCTAATCCACTTAGGACCACGTCGCGTCGGTTTATTGGATCCGACGACCCCTCTGTGCAATTGATGGATTTTAATTTAACGTACCTACTTACAAAAGTACCTATATATGCCAGATTATATAATATGGTAGACAGGTTGGTCGTATATATAGTGTGAATCTGAACACAAAACAATACGGTACCTAGTAGAAATTTTTTTTTAATTCGCTGTCTTGACTTTTTACAAGTATAATATAATAAGCTCATTACTATCTCACTGTTGGGCACGGGTCTCTTATCAGAATAAGAATGGTTTAGGCCTTAGTCCACCACGCTGCCTGGTGCGGGTTGGTAGACTACACACACCATCGAGAACTTTATGTAGCCCTCTCAGGTGTGCAGGTTGCCTAAAGATGTTTTTCCTTCACCGTTAATGCAAGTGATAATCAAATTCTGATCCGCACATGAATTCGAAAAGTCAGTGTTACTTAATGCAAAGGCAACAGAAAAAAAACCAATGAAATGTGTATATCCTACGGAGACGCTTTTTTGCAACTTTGCAATTTTATTAAAGTTAATCGCACGATAATGAGTAACCATCAGTACCCCTTAGTACGAGTTTGTAAATTAGGAAACGGCAATCGTTTTTGTGAGCTCGCTAAACTACATAATTACATAACTTTTAACTGCTACCGGAGGGGATGCAATAAGGGGCTCATGGCTAATTACCAACCGCGTAGATCATATGATTTGCGTAGTTAAGCTGCGCTTGTCGCGGTCAGTCTGTGTGATAGTTCGTTACACATCGAGACCCCTCCGTTCTTCGGAGAGCACGTTAAACTGTCGGTCCCGGGTGTCATACGAATACCTATGACAGTCGATATGGGTAATTTGAAGCCCGAAACTCTGACAACCGTTGGTTGTAACCTTAGGATATCGGCATATCTCTATAACTGGGTTGCGGAGGTCTTATCGCTGTCGCTCCGTGTAAAATACTGGTATTCAGCCGAATCTGACTCCAACAAAAAAAGGCTAAAAAAGGAAAAAGGCTAGGCAGAACGCAACCGACGATGACGTCGAATAATATCGGTCTAGAATAGCAATCTTGCAACTAGCACTTCATCATCTTCCTGCCGTGGTCCCAAGTTACATGGGGTCGGCGCAATATGTTTTTCTCTTCCATTCTTCCCTGTCAGCCGTCTCATTATCATTTACTCCCTTATCTTTCATATCCTCCCTCACACAATCCATCCATCTTTTCTTAGGTCTCCCTCTCCCCCATCCATCAACATTCATATTCATCACTCTCTTAGTCACATGTGTTTCATCCCTCCTTATCACATGCCCATACCAAGACAAACGCTTTCCTTTCAACTTTTCTGTCACTGGTGCCACTTTCAAACTCCCTCTAATATACTTATTTCTTACTTTATCCATTCGCGTCACTCCACACATCCAACACTTGCAACTAGCACTTGAGATGTTTTATTTACTAAAGTGTCTTTTGACACGCTTCGCGTCACGTCTTAACTCGAAACAGGCAAGAGACGTGCGAGAGTGTAATCCTTGACATCCTAAACAAAATGTCTGTTAAAGCTCAGAGGGCTGAATGAAGTACCTATTCATCTTTATTAAGATTCAAGTCAGACATACGATCACCTCATTGAACCTTTTCTGAGTGAAAATAAACACTTTAGTACCTATGGTATGTGTCACACAGAAACTGTTTACAGGACCCGTTTAAGCGGATCCGTTTTAATTTTGGTGCTGGCGCCTGTAGTTGTATGCGCGAGTTCACATACACGACAGTATTCCGAGTCCAGTAAAAAATATACTAGATCCGTTATTTTTATCGTATCCTGCCTGCCAGGTGCGACGCAGCTGCCATTTGTTTAACCGATCCGTCGGTACAGATGTGAACAACACATCCAGTACCGACGGATCCATCCGCTATGTGAACGGGCTCTTGACATACATTCACCTCATTTAACGTTGTCTGAGTGAAAATAAACATTTTAGTACCTATGCTATGTGTCATGTATATCCGAGTATCAACGATAGATAACCTATGATTGTGTAGGTACATATATAGAATGTAGGTAGCTCCTTGCGAACGATAACTTGTAAACAAACTTATCTACTGAAATCGATATTTGTTTATCATAGCGGTCTTTTTCCTGAATGAGGAGAATTTCAAGCAGTATCGCCGCAAGTGCATAACTGAATATAGAGCTAAAGATACTGGTATTAAAGTTCAAAATTGTGCATCCGCAGAGACAATTTGCTAGCTCATCGTGGAAGTCTGAAGAATAACAATAAGAGATATCCATTTTCGTATGTTGACTTTTACGAGGTTTACACATCGCAGCGGACGATGCCGGCAGGATGAGAACCGATTTCAATAGAGCCGACGGATTCTGGACGCAAGCCGTTAATTGCGAACAAAGTAATCATTCATAGTTGTCTATATAACATAACATAACATCACGCCTGTATTCCCCGAAGGGTTGGGCAGAGGTTTATAGTGACACTCTCATTTCGCGGTTATGTTTTAAGTCCCATGTAGTAGCGGGCGAGCCTATTGCCATCAACCGGGCACAAATCCCAACTCCGGGTTGCTACTGAGGAATTCCACACGGAGAAACCCAATAACACTTTGACCGACCTGGGGATCGAACCCAGGACCTCACGATCAGCAGTCGCGCTTGCCACCACGAGACCAACGAGACAGTTGTCTATATTTCCCGGTATATTATGAGGGCCATGTTCAATAGTGGACGTCCGACGGCTGGTATGAATGAATGCTATATTAATTACTTTATATCACTGAAGTCCGGTTCCTATGGCCAAAAACGAATCGTTTTGGAATATAAATAGACTCGTAAGCTAATTTTAAGTGCGATAGCTACTAACGTATGGGACGGTCCACTATGCAAAGCTATGGGGTTTTTAGCATCATTATTGGTAAAGATACAAGTGTCTAAATAACCAATGACGCTCAGTAAATCATAGGAATTGACCATAAGTCCATCACAATCCATTTTTGTATACAAGGTTAGTCGGAAAGGGGGTACTAAGCGGAAAAGGTGTTAAAGTAGCCATAATAATGGATAACTTTTGTTCTACAATTTTCCCCAAAAGTCATTAGTTAAGGAGAAATAGCTGTTCTAAGATTTCATAAAAAATACGCTAAATACTATCTATCCTCAGCTATGATCAACTGTGTTTATATTTTAGGTCACATTTGGGGTCACGGATTAGAAGCTCCATTTTCTGAATTCGTAACTAAAGCAGGGATGAAGATTTTTTTAAAAAACTAAAACATAATTCAATTTGCATGGAAAATAAAACTAATTTTGAAATTTTAACACTTTCTTTAAAACAACCATCAGTGATACATTAAGTGGCCCGCGGCTTAGTACCCCCTTTCCGAGTAACCTTGTATATTCCCCTCCAATAAGCTGCTATCCGTTTCTAGCGTGCTAGGTAGATGACTGCAAAGCCATTGAATGCAGGGTTCAAAAATTGCAAGCCTAGCTAGGCCGGTGCTAATCCGACACTATAAGCCAAGCTTCCCGCACAGCCTGTAAAGCCAACAGCTTATCTCAGAACGACAGGAAGCCGACACGACACACTCTTTCATCCCGACATGGAAATACTGAAAAAAGTCACCAATCGAAACTTTTATCACGGAGTCTTATCGCATCAGTGTTCGCAAACATTTCGATCGAAGGATTTAGATTCGAACGGTTTCATTGCGAGGTTTTTGTGCGACTTCAATCGCAGGCGATAACGTAAAGAGCTTGGAGATTAGAAAAGTAACACCAGTTTTTCATTGATAAAATCTAAATTTGGGTGCTGTTGACGCTTTTTTAAGGAGAGTTTTGAGAATAGAAGTACTCTGAGTGGTCTTTAAAGTGTTCAGATGAGGTAGGCTTCGTAACTCTTCAGACGTACAGTCTCACGTAATAGGTCAGATTTGACGTTTCCATAAAACCATAAAATAAATAAGTAGGTACAGAAATTGCACTCTTTTGATCTTAAAGAAAGCCATGTTTTTATTATTATTAAAAGGTTTGGACTGCCTCGTTGGTCTAGAGGTCGCAAGCGTGACTGCTGAGCATAGGGTCCTGAGTTCGATCCCCAGGTCGGGCAAAGTGATATGGGTTTTTCCATTAGGAATTTCTCAGTAACAGCCCGCAGTCTAGATTTGTGCCCGGTTAATGGCAGTAGGCTCGCCCCCTATCACATGAGACGTAAACATAACTGGCGAAAGGAGGGTGCTACTAAAACACCTCTGCCTAACCCTTCGAGAAATACATGGCGTGATGTTATGTTAGAAGGTTTTAATTAGCTTCACTTCGTATATTTTTTTGTTTATTTGATTCAAATCTTGCGACACATTTCTCAATTACTTCTGCTTAACCGATTCTTCTAAAATTTCGTACACAAATTCAATTCCCATGACAATATAATATTATATATTCTTCACAAAGGTCAGGTGCGTAGTACTCTCAACCGGCGTGCGTGTATGACAAGATGTATGAATGTAGATGAAGCGAAAGGGGTATGTAATAGTCGTAGCATGTGGCGTTCTATAGTTTCTGCCTACCCCCATGGGAAAAAGGCGTGAGTTTATGTATTTATGTATATAATATTATAATAATTTCAACCTTCAATCCTCAAACCCTGATACTGCAGAGGTACTGCAAGATAAAACCATTGAACTTAAAAAAGTAAGGTATTATTTACCTTAACATTCACGCTAAAATGCAACTAAACGCCGCTCATTAGGGAGCGTTCAAGTATTACGTAACGCAATTTTTGGAGATTTTTGACCCTCCCTCCCCCCTATGTAACGCGCCGTAACGTTTTTCTTTACCCCCCCCCCTCTCCTCCAGTAAAACGTTACGTAACCACCACCATGTGACCATTTTTGCCAGAAAGTCACAATTATGTTCCTGTAAAGCAAGCAAGAAATTTTGTGAAGGTAAAACAATTTTCAAGTGGTCGTTCCATTTGAAATTTTGAGAATAAAACCGTTTTAAGAAATGCGTGAGAAAATAAATCTCTACCCGACCGTTCTGAAGGGTTAAAACAATTTACGTAACGCGTAGTACAAACCCCCCCTCCCGCCCCTGTAACGCGACGTAACGTTTTAGAAGACCCCCCCCCCCCCTCCTCCCAAATTCGTTACGTAATACTTGAACGCTCCCTTAAAGTAATTATTACTAATGTTAACACTACACATAGTATTTTGATAGATATCAAATCCAACCTATTACATGGCGACAATTTTAATTGGTTTAAGCATGTTACCCACAAAGCGTTAAACTAGGTTAAACTACCATAAACTCACTGTTGGCTGATATTCTGACGCTATTGAATTAAGACAGATAATTCAATCATACTCGAATACACTAGCAAATCATGCAAATATTTCTGTTTACATCTCTGCTTACGCCTTTACATAACAAAGAACACGAGAGCCAGAATGGCCAACTTTCTGAACCGCACTTACATACATAACATAACATCACGCCTTTTATTCCCCGAAGGATTGCGCAGAGATGTTTTAGTACACCGTCATTTAGCCAGTTATGTTTAAGCCCCATGTAATAGGGAGCTACCCTATTGCCATTAATCGGGCACCAATCCAGACTCCGGGCTGCTACTGAGAATGGGAAAAAGCCAATAACATTTTGCTCGAACCGAGGTTCGAACCCAGTGCCCCGTGCTCAGCAGACGCGCTTGCGACCACTAGATCAACAAGGTAGTCAGTCACACCTACAGTACGCGTAAAATAACTTTATTGCTCTGAACTAGGCTCTAGGCGTTCTGTTCCTCACTTCAGAGTGACATAGTTCTTTTATTTGTATTGTACTACCCGCTTCACAGACAATATCCAGTACTAACATAAAACCAACATCGCGCCAACAAGTTGGCCAAAGTTTTGTACAAACTTTTACGAGAAACATCAGGGCCAGCTAATTAACATGAAAATGAGCCCGGCTTTGTCTGTCTCGTTAGAATAACAGAACAGGCTTGAACGCTGTCTTACTAAAGACCAACTTTATCTCGAACAGTTTGTAATCGCCAAGTAATAGGTGTTTAACTTTTGATTTCAAGATTGTAGATAGTTGATGTGTATCATCACGCCTGAATTACCGAAGGAGGTAGGTATTTAGAGGTGCTGCTGTACCACATTTCACCAATAAACGTATGAAGGGGAACAATTTCAAATGCCTGCTACAAAGAATTTTCTTTGCCTATTCTTAAAAATGTAATTCCTCGTGTTTTAATGAGAGTTAGAGCGAGATAGTCATATGTTTACAGATGTCAATCTTCTTCTTCTTTTTTTCGTGTGGTTAGTGACTAACCTGAATTCAGAGTGTATGCCACCCATGGGCCTCTGACTTGGCTTCACATAACGTCGAGAAATATCTCTTAAGCATGCCGGTTTCCTCACGATGTTTTCCTTCACCGTGTTTCAGCAAATGATAATTATACAATACGCACATGAATCCGAAAAGTCAGAGGTTGGCCTTGGGTTCGAACTCGAGACCTATGACTTGGCAATCCGACGGTCGCACCACTAAACGTAATAAGAGGGCACAATTTTAAATACCTGCTAATAAGAATTTCCTTTACCTAATTTGTAAATTTAATTCTTTTAATTCCTAGCGTTATTAATGAGAGTTAGAGCGAGATAGTCACATGTTTACAGAGGTCAATTAGAAACATAAACAGCGCGTAACAGCTCACAATTTCATAACTATTTTTTTTACTGACCATCACCCTAATAAATTTTCTCGGGTAATAAAAAATCACAATACATATTCAACTAGCGGACCCAGCAGACGTCGTCCTGCCTGGAAAAGCAGCGCCACATTAAATATGACATGACATCCCGACAGCAGCGCCACCTACCGGGTCCAATTGTGAATCTAAACCATCCAGGGCGCCACCCAAACGCAAACAAAAAAAAAACATTCAAATCGGTCCAGCCGTTTAGGAGGAGTTCAGTGACATACACACGTACAGTCGAGTTATAATATTAAAGATATAGATACAAATAGTATGGTTATGTTTGCTCATGTAGTTGTAATAATATAACAAACATAATTTGGATATTACAATGTCAATGTTATCTTACATACATCTGTGAAGGAAACGAGTCGCTTTGATAACTAGACGAGGGTAGGTAGCAAGTTTGGGGTATGACGTCAGCAGTGTGACGTCAACAACTATAATAGGAATCGGCTGTCTCGACGCTATTTTAGTTTTGCTTTCAGTGAGCGAAGTTACTATTATCTGCCTGGTTGGTTTGGTGGTGGCAAGTGCAACTAGATGAGCATGAGATCCCGGGTTCGATCCCCAGGTCGGACAAACTGTTATTGGGTTTTTCCATTAGGAATTTCTCAGTAGCAGCCCAGAATCTGGATTTGTGCCCAGTTGGTTGGAATTGAAAAAAAAAAATTGTGTTTGATAGTCCATTTATCGAGGAAGGTTATAGGTTATATAACAACACGCTATGACCAATAGGAGCGGAGCATAAACGAAAAATGTTGCAAAAACGGGAAAAATGTCCACCCGTGCGAAACCGGGACGGGTCGCTAGTATTATATGATTATACAATGTAGTGAAAACGATATCCAAACTCGAATAAACAACAATAACTTAACATAACATCACGCCTGTATTCCCCGAAGGGTTGGGCAGAGGTGCATAGTAACACACCTTCATTTACCAGCTATGTTTAAGTGCCCATGTAATAGGGGGCGAGCCTGCCATCAACCGGGCACAAATCTAAACTTCGGGCTGCTACTTAGGAATTTCACACGGAAAAACCCAATAACACTGCCCGACCTGGGGATCGTTCCCAGGACCTCACGATCAGAAGTTGCGCTTGCCACCACTAGACCAACGAGGCAGTTTATAATATTAGTTAAATTAAAGTAACGCCTAATAGGAACCCTTCTTATTCTGAGAAGAGGTTTGTGCCCAGCAGTGGGACAGTGATGGACTGATTATACTAAAGTAAAAGGGTTCTTAATAAAATTATCAACATGCTGTACGTATCTAAGTTACCTATTCAATCTTTTAAGAACTTAACAACCAATCTAGCAATATTAAAATAGTCATTCAATGGATTCCATCACACGTTAATATCGAAGGTAATGATGTCGTCGACCAGTTAGCAAGACATGCGTGTACTGAGGGTATCCCGTTAAGTGTATTACCTTTATTCTCTGACCACGTTAGGCTTGTAAGGGAGCAGTGTAGAGGCTGTTGGCAGGAATATTTAGACGAGAGATCCAAAGAAAAGGGTATTTGGTATCGTACAATACAGCCACATATCTTTCAGTTCCCGTGGATTGACAATATCAAATTGGAAAGAAAAATGTTGGTGACAGCTCTCAGGTTGCGATCTGGCCACATCCCGTCAAATAAATTCGCATTTTTAATGCAAAAAGTAGCTTCTCCTAACTGCGAGGACTGTGGACGGATAGAGGATGTTTTACACATTCTATGGGAGTGTATACGTAACGAAGCTTACGGGTTTATGCATTTGGGTGTAGCCAGAGAGATGGATATTGGTCTTTGCAATAGTATCTTGGCAAAACCTATGTCAGACGATGCCAAAATTCTTTATAAATTAGCAGAACTAGGTCTTGCTAAGCAATAACCTCATTTAATATGTATTTGTTTTTTGTTATTTTGTATTACAGGGCGATGTGGTCGCTCAGCGACAAAGCCCATAATAAAAAAAAAAAAAAAACTTAACAACAAAATGGAGGCACTGTTGAAGTATATGGAGCAGTAAGTTATTTAAGGCATGCTAAGTACCGGAACGTTAAATGCATAGAGTGCACGGAATTACTAAGAAACCGCAGCTTCCCAAGTTCCATCTCAAACTACCATCAGACGTTGGGGAATTTACGAACACTTTGAATATATTATCTATGGGAGTGTTCCGCAAACTTTTTGAATTCAAGGTATACCTACGAAATCGGAGAATTTCGAGGTACACCATAAATAAAAAATCATATTTTAATCATATTAAGATAGCAAATAATATACAAGGTTAGTCGGAAATGGGATACTAAGCCGAAAGGGTGTTAAAGTACCCATAATAAGGGATAACTTTTGTTCTACAACTTTCTCCAAAACTCTATAGTTTAAGAGAAATTGCTTTTCAAACATTTCGTAAAAAATATGCTAAAATCTATCTGTCCATAGCAATGATCAGCTGTTTTTACAATTTAGGTCATATTTTGGGTCACGGATTAGAAAATTAATTTTCTGAATTCATAACTAAAGCAGGAATGTTTATTTTTTTTTAAATAACTAAAATGAAAATCTTTTTACATGCAAATAAAAATTATCGAATTTTGAAATTTTAACACTTGCTTTAAAATAGTCATTAGTGATACATTAGGTGGCCAGCGGCTTAGTTCCCCCTTTCCGACTAACCTCGTATTATTTCCGTTAGCCTTTGCAATTTTATAAGAAATAGATTTCGGTACATCAGTGTGCCGCGGCACACACTTTGCGGAACACTTCTCTATGGTACAGATAAGAAGGACTTTACAATTTTGATCATAATATTTTTTATGGCGTAGGAGATCCTATTTGGTTTATAAATAACTTAATTAATAAGCAGTTCGTTCTGCCTAGCCCCAACTATGTTAGGGTCAGCTTCCAGTCTGACCAGATGCGGCTGAATACCAGTATTTTACACGGAGCGACTGCCATTAGACCACCGCAATCCAAGAACTGGGCAATGCCGATATCATAAGGTTAGACCGTATAAGCAGAATCTTTTCAATTTTTTTCTAATATGATTATTATTTTAGCATAATCTACATAACATCACACTTGTATTCCACGAAGGGTAGGGCAGAGGTGTACCTATAGTAACACCCTCATTTCGCCGTTATGTTGAAGTCCCATGTAATAGGGTGCGAGCCTATTGCCATCAACCGGGCACAAATCCAAACTCCAGGCCGCTATTGAGGAAAACCACATTATAAGTGTTTTTATCTTTGCAATTAAAACATTACTCAAATACGTATAATTGTGTGCCTTGAATAATAAAATTCTTTCAATTTCACTAAAATGCTTTGTCATCAAACCCAAATCTTCTTTACATAGTATAAAACAAAGTCGCTCCCACTGTCTGTACGCTTAGATCGTTTAAACTACGCAACGGATTTTAATGCAGTTTTCAGCAATAGATAGAGTGATTCAAGAGGAAGGTTTATATACCTCACATCACATTAGTATCTACATTGCACTCGTGCGTAGCCGGGGATGGTCGCTAGTATTTTCTAAAAAAAACTGTAGTTTAAAAAAAGAATATTTAGTGTTCGAAATACAAACGTCAATCAAACGTGCGCAATCAGAATTTATGAATTCATCAAACGTTCAATACTAGGCCGCGCCGCATAGAAAAACTATTTTTTTTTAAACCAACAGCCAATATTTTTTTAACCAATCAATGGTCCATTCAATCACAAAGTTCACTCACTATCCTCACAGTTGACCTGCTAGCATGCTGATAGTAGGTCGTCTGTCCCATTTTACATCACAGCTACCACTTGATAAATGGTGTTTTGTGCACTTCACTACCGTTCGGCTTAGGAGAATGACTGATGGTCCATCCGATCCATTCCAATTTTGCATGCTCATAATAAATGGCCATGTTCTGCTTAGAGCGACGACATTCGAAAGTCAGACCACATGAAATAGGGTTGTGGCTTCGCATTTAATAATAAAACCTCATTCCTTTTATTTAATTCCAAAATACCCTACATTCCGTTTGTTTCTTTGCTATCTGAAATGAATTTATCTTCGCGATATCGGTTGCTAAAATCTCGTAACTTTTGTTCTCGGGTTTTCGGCTTAATTGGTGACAGAGGGTTTAACTTGAAACATTAAACACCATATTTAATTAGTTATTACTTTGGAAGTGCCTTAAAATTGTAGGGATTTAACTTCGCCGTGTGTTCTCTTATGAGTTTCAGGAAGTTTGACGCTAAATTTCATTTTATGGGGGTGTAATGAACGTCTCTTGGATAACGTTTTGTTCCTGAGAAATGACGTAAAGAGAGCTTTAGACTGTTTACATAACGTAACATATATAACATCACGCTGTATTCCCTGAAGGGTTGGGCAGATGTGTATAGTAACACTCTCAATTCACCGTTATGTTTAAGTCCCATGTAATAGGGGGCGAGCCTATTGCCACCTACCGGCCGCAAATCCAAACTCCAGGCTGCTACTGAGGAATTACACACGGAAAAACCCAATAACACTTTTGCCCGACCTGGGAATTGAACCGAGGACCTCACAATCAACAGTCACGCTTGCCACTACTTGACCAACGAGGCAGTTTTCATATCATCTAAATATTTTACCCCTTGGTTTCTAAAAGGCTGATTAATTTAATCTGTTGTCAAAATCTCAAGTTATGTGATTGGTTCAACAAAATCCTAACAGCCAATCCGATCGCTTAATAAGAGATTTGGCAGCTGGTTAGATAACTTTTGCGTGGTTCAGCCTTTTCAAAATTGAGGATTAGTGTTGAAGCTGTGTAATCTTAACTTTATTAAACTTCAGAGTGTTATTGTTATGATATTTAGCAGCTGATGGTTATTGCATTTTTCAGTCAGATATACAAGGTTAGTCCTAAGCCTCTTAAAGTATCACCGATGAGCAGAGATCGGATATTCGGATGCATATTTACCTAAAGTTCAGGTGTTGGCTAATATGGAATGCACTTTTCCCGGGCCGGGGGGGGGGGGGGGTTGGAATTTAGTGTTCTGTAGAATAGAATCATAGAATTCGATGTATATTTCTTTATTTACATACTTAAAGTTGTATCTTTTTTTAACTAACACACACGTGCACCCCTTACTTTATTACACCCTACATAGACACATATTCGCATTTCAATTAATGCATTCGATTAGTTATGCAATCCCGTGATATCGAGTTTTTTTTCTGATAAATTATTTTAAGAAGCCTTTTCCATACTTTCGTAGCGAAAAATTAACTTTAGGTAAATGTGCATCCGATTATCCGATCTCTGCTGATGACTATTTTAAAGCAAGTGTTAAAATTTCAAAATTCGATAATTTTTATTTGCACGCAAAAAGATTTTTATTTTAGTTTTTTCAAAATATAAAACATTTCTGCTTTAGTTATGAATTCAGAAAATTAAGTTTCTAATCCGTGACCCTATATATGACCTAAATAGTAAACACAGCTGATCATAGCTATGGACAGATAGATTTTAGCATATTTTTTACGAAATCTTTGAAAAGCCTTTTCTCTTAAAATATCAAGTTTTGGGGAAAGTTGTAGAACAAAAGTTATCCCTTATTATAGGTATTTTAACACCTTTTCGGCTTAGTACCCCCTTTCTGACTAACCTTGTATATTGTTTCTAAAGAAAAAAATATAAGTACCACAATTATTGTTTAAATTATCTTGAAATGAAAAATCTTTATATACAAAATTATCTTTGTTTCTAAGGAGCAGTGGGTACACCAAAACTTTGTAAATAAGTGGACCAATCAATTACCTGTTTTGTTTTATCTTGTTACTAGGAGAAGTACTTACTTTATTACCTTGCACATAAATTACATTCACTTAAGTGGGGTCTGAACAACGAAGAAGAAGTTAATATTATTTTATTACACTGCGTCATAAACATTAGTTTTATAGTGTACTAGCGACCCGCCTCGGCTTCGTATGGGTGCAACGTAGTTACTAATGTGGGGCATATAAACTTTCCTCTTGAATCAGTCTATCTATTGCTGAAAACTGCATTAAAATCCGTTGCGTACTTTAAAAGATCTAAGCGTACAGACAGCGGGAGCGACTTTGTTTTATACTATGTAAAGATTACTGCGTAATAGAGCGACTACCATTTTCTAAAACACTGCTAAATCTGGTGGGACTGGAAGCCGACAAACATAATTATAACATAGTTGGGAAAAGCATATCAACCCATCACTGTCCCACTGCTGGGCACAGACCTCTTCTATACATGAAAAGGGAGGGTATTTAGTCCGCCAACCTGGACCAGGCCAGCGTGGCTGACTAAGGCTTATACCTTCCTACATAATATACAATGTGTCCCGGTATGAAGTAATACATCTTTAGGAAAGGTATATATACTCAATTTTACCGACAAAAACACCCCACTTGCGGGGTCGAATCCCCACCCCACCAAGATAGAGCAATTTTAGTATTTGACTCACCTATTTCGACATCTATATAATCAAACACCCACAACTTAAGATCTAGGTCTCACAGAGGCGTATTTTTAATTCACTTTGAAAAGTTACAATATAGACGATCAAAGAAATATCAAATTGCCATACATAAATTAAGAACTAAAAAAAAAAATAAAAAAAAAAAAATAAGAAAAATGAAGCTGAACACATTATTTTCATTTTTTCTAAAATACTACAAAAACTACAGGGAGTAGTAACACGAATTTTTTATGTGTAATTTTATAGTGTTTGAGTTCTATGCACCTGTGAAAGATTCACTCCTCTATGAGACCTAGAGCTTAAGTTGTGCGTGTTTGAATATGTAGAGGTCAAAATATCTGAGCTAATTACGATCATTTTTTAATCATGGGGGACGGGTAATCGACCCCATTTGTCAGGGTCTTTTGTTGATAAAATTAAGTGTATATACCGCCCTTAAAGTTTTATTACTACATACAGGAACACATTGTATAATATGTTTACTCAACTCAAATTACATTTCACGACAAGCAGTGGACGCTACATTTCATTCACTTCTAAAAACCACAAAAAAGAAACCCTTTTTAAAGTGACATAAACAGCGTGAAAAATCCTCATAAAAACGCTTCTATTGTACCTCCATTTAAAGCAGTCATATTTTTTACGATGTCCCTTTATTAAGTATACCAAAAGCTTCCTAGGAATTCATCAGAGGAATATTACATAACCATAATTTTCCGTCGCCTTTACGACTCTTCGTAATACTGGGACGGATAAAGCTTATATCCGGTATTCCGAGTATCGAAGTCAAAGTATTTATTTCAATTAGGTACATAAAAGGCACTATTGAACGTTAAATTTTACAAAAAAAAAATTGAATTGATTCTAGTCGCCTCTTCCAAAAGGTAGTTTCGTATGGAAAAGAATGGGTAAGAAACTGCACCGTTACTCTTTTAAAATGTCTTACAATATTTTGTATAGGTACATTAATTATACAATTATATGTGAAGACGATGCACCTAGAATAAAATTACTATACCATAGGTATACCAATAGGTTTTACCAATAGGTAAAAAGAATTAAAAATGAAGCAATGACAAATTAATTATGTGATAGATATATGGAGCTCCCATATTTACAAATATTGCGAAAGTATACGTTTTCCCAAACATTTTTAGGCTATATCGACGGGGATAAATTATACCAGCATATAATTGGGACGCAGTTAAGCGAAAAGGATCCAACCCACACAGTTATGAGATATTCAATTTTTAAGTTTAGACTGTATTTCTTCATTGGTTCTTTGATTTAAACTTGGTTTTATTGTAATTAAGGGACAAATGTATAATATTTTACTTGTTAAAATGTCATTATGTGTAGTTTGGCTTAAGAAGTTTAGGGAGTATTTTGATATAAATAACTCATTTTCGATAATTTTGTGGGTTGGATCCTTTTCGCTTAACTACGTCCAATTGTCCCACTGCAAGTAAGAACCAGCCTGTTACTGTCCCACTGCAGGATAAAAGACTATTCTCATACTGAGAAAGACTGAGCGTTGATCGTAGGCGATTGGTTTGCAATCAGACCATCAAGTCCAGGTTTCCTCACGATGTTTCCATTCACCGTAAGTGGTATCTTAGAAAGCACAAATGACATCCGAATCGGACATGACAGGTGTTTGAACTCACAACCCGATGTACCTTTCACCTCCGGGCAGCCATGACACGTAGACAAAATCTTGATAATACATTTGATAATCGACTTCCAGAAAGGTGGTTCTCATTTTGATCTGTATGTATGTACGTATGTAGGTAAGTTCGCGTTTATCTCGAGAACCGTTGGTCATATTTCGATACGGTTTTGACTAATCAAATAAACTCGTCCCAAGAAAGGTTCTTACTAATACAATGTTTCGAAAATGTTGATAATTCATGATTAGGTATGTGACCTCATATCTCCAGCATTTCTGAACCAATTTGGACGTTTTTTTTTATACAGAGTAATATCATTTATTGTCTTTTTCGTTTCCATTTGGACTACATATTACAGCTTTATATAAGTAAGCTTAGTAAAACTAATACCTACATAGATAAAGAGCTGATAACTTGACAATGTTCATTGCAATCAAAAATCATGAGTAGCAATTCTTTTTATTAATATTAAATGTAGTTCTTTGTAACGTTTTGGGATTCATTATAAACCCTTCTAAACCCATGTAATTTTTATTTCCAACTTGCTGCCCGGTGAATTTCGTACGACATCATTTTTATTTTTCCTAATTTTCATTTTTCCTAATCTAACCCAGTAAGTAATGAGGCGAATAAAACAAAAAAGAAATTCAAAACGGTCGAGCCATTTTCGAGTTTTGGCGAGACTAACGCACGACAATTGATTTTTATATACAATATGTAACATAATTAACGCACATCCTGAAAGTAGTTTGTTCAGAATTGTTTACTGAATCGATTTCTATCGTTTTTAATATAGGTAATTTTTTATCCCAAAAATAATTAAAACTACGGAAATTAGCCACATTACCCCTGTACAGTCAAAACAAACTGAAATGGACTGTAAATCAAGGCAAAAACACTTTTAAAAGTGCATTTTTATTTGTATTAATATAAATTCCGTCATTCAATACAAAATAAACCTTATTTCAAGAACGTTAATTTAGTAAATAACAATGCATATACATGTTAAACTAAAATTTCAGTGTATATATTATGATTATAATATAATATTCAAATTGGGGTGTTTGAGGCTGTGCGTTAATTACGTTACATGTTGTATAGATTATGTTACGATATGGAAGTAAAAGCGACACATTTCCCAAAGAGTATTGCTAAGAGAGACATAAAATAAAAGTGTCGTTTACAGTTTGTAATGGTGCAAAAGTATTATGTTGCTGACAAAACGGTTACCAACTGCACGACAATTTATTTCACTTACAAGTTACAACTTAATGCAAGAATTTAAACGACTTAACACTAACATCAGCACTTAGCAATAATTGCAATGCAGTTACTTAAGTGCTGAAGTAAGTTAACCTGTACTTTGATACTTAAGTTTGCCTGTCCAATGTCTTAATACAAATTGTATTTAGTTTAATATTTCCTTTATTCATTGAATATACATATAAACTACATTTTTAAATATTTCTATAAAAAAATATACCTATATAAAACATTCAAAAATATAAAAAATAGTAGCCCACCGGCATTGGGAACAGGGTGCAGGCTGCCGGTGGTCAGGTCCTCAGAGAGAGAAACTTCTTAACGATACGCACCGTGTCTAGAAGTACCGCTTTCTGTATCAGGCCCTTGACCCACACGCCCAACGAGAGCCTCATCAGATGTTGGTCGAGGCTTTAAGTGTTTATTATTATTCAATGAAAAGTATGTATGACACCAACAATAACATTACAAAAATTTAAAAATCGACTTTTAAATGTGTATATCGAGTGTAAAAATACCCGTAACGAAGCCGAGAGCCACATTTTCTTCCCATCATTACGAAGATTTTTAGGTATTCGGCCATACCTGGGAACCGACTGGTTATGCAGATATTGAAGGTCAAAGTCACCATATTTTTGAACGTTTTCGAACATTTTCGAAATGTAGGCACAGTCTGCTGCGCGCTACAATTAAAAGCTGTTTTTTGCTGTATGTTACTTAGTTTGATGTACAGTATGCGTAGACTTCGGCTTCGTTAAGGCAATTTTTATACCCAGTATAAAAGATATGTTTTTTATCAAAAATCATTTATCTTACGTTCAGTCAGTTCGAAGAATTCTAAATTGACTGCGTTAATCCGATTTCCGCGGTTTGGGTCGGTTGATATGGAACTGTTACAATATATGTACCCCTGGTATTATCCCTAAGATTACGTTTAAGATCAGTGGAATATATAAGTTCCCTTAGTAATATATACAACCAATCAATGTATATCAATTGATCGGTATGCACATAAAATCATCCAATAATCGATACATGACGGACATAACATACATGACCAGGGAAACTATGCAGTTTACGTGAGGAATTTAATTAACTATTGACATACAGTACAAAAATACCGAAAAATTTGTGTGTAATGTATGTAGATCTTTACAAACATATTAAACAACGATGGATTAATTAATGTAAATTAATATCATTTGTTTTACATACCTACCTTATGAATTGTTCTGACGACACGTTTGGTGCAGTGGCTGAGCGATTAGCTTCTGCGCTACGGGTTGTGGGTTCGATTCTCGCACGGAACAAATCTTGTATGGCCTACAGATCGTTGTTACGGGTCTGGGCGTTTGTGCAGGAGAGATGTGTGTTTGTAAACGTACCCACGATACAGGAGAAATGCTAGTGTAGGGGAACGTTTTTTAAAAAAGAAACAACAATTTTTAAATATTTCTTTATAATACACATTCTTTTAATTGACATTATTAGTCCATTGCTGTCCCACTGATGGGCACTGGCCTCTTCTCAGAATGAGTGTGCAGAGTATAAAAAACACATTAAAAAATATAAAAATTTTTAGCCCACCGTCATCGGGAACAAGGTCCAAGTCTGGTGGTCAGGGCTTCAGAGAGAGGAACAAGCAATACGCACCGTGTCCAGGAGTCATTACTGACTGTTTTCAAATCCCTTTCCTATGTTTGTTCTCCTTTAAAAATAATCCTGTCCAAACCTCCCAGGACTCTAAAAACCAATTTTATAAATTCCTGGAACAACCGGATTTGTCGGAATGTTCCTAAAAAACAAATCCCGAGAGCTGTAGGGTTTATTTTTCGAATCTGTCTATTTTATAAAAAAACATCAACCGATAGCTCGGCCAGAAGTAAACACAAAATTGGCCTCGTTAGACCCCAAAGATCAACATGAAGTTGTAAAAGAAAAAATATTTTCGTCCAAACCTGGAGGCCGAAAGAACAAAAGATTTATTCAACCATAAACGATAAAAGTTTTGTGAGTATTATATATACGCGTAATTTCGGTATTTGGTAGTAGCTTTCATTGTTTGGCCGAATAACTTGGGGCAAAAAGTACACGAGACGGTCTCTTAAACGGACAATTTGGTGCGTTATTTTGAAATAAAGTAAGGGTCGCAAATTCATTGTTCGAGATGTGAGCGTGGACTAAGATTTTTTTACGGCAGTTTAAAGAATTTTGAGGTTTATAAGGAAGTTAAGTGTCCTTAGTTTGCGGATATGCTAATAAATATGAAGAGTCTTTTAATAATGTCACAAAGAACCAAAAATACAGCTCATTATGCCTTTTTTTTTTTTTTTCGTTGGAAAATCCTCATAGATGTCCCTCGCCCGGGGAAGGCGAGGGGGTCTGCCGGACTCTTTCCGGCTAAAAAGCAACGGTGCTCCTTCTCCTGACCGTTCGGCCGGGGTCGCGGGATTCGCAAAGCATGCACCGCAACCCCGGCAGGTCCCGGTCCGCCAACCCTCGGCGGACCTCTCCTCTGTGGGGTCTTGCCCCACATCCTCCTGAGAAGCGCGCACGGAACACAGCGCGCCGCCTTCTCGGCCTGTTACTAGTCGGGCGGCGGGTCCCCTAACCCACCGCCCGCAGGCCACACACTCGTTTAGCTCGTTATGCCTAGTTTTTTCCAACTATGTTGGAGTCAAATTCCAGTCTAACTATTTTACACGGGGCGATTGCCATCAGACCTCCGCAACCCACTTACTAGACAATGCCGATAGCCTAATATTAGATCAGTTGTCAGAGTTTCGTAACGACTGTCATAGGTATTCTTATAACATCCGGGACCGGACCGTTTATCCTGCTCTCCGAGACACGGAGGGGTCTCGATGTGTAACGCACGGTCACCCATCTACGGATTGACCGCGGAAAGCGTAGCTTAACCTCGCAAATCATATGATCCCCGCGGTTGGTTATTAGCCACGAGCCCCTCCAAACGAAAAATAAACAAAAATGCAGTATTGTGATAAATTAAAAGGGTCATAGTACACTATAGACTAACCCTTCAAGTACAATAATGTAACGTAATTAACGCTCACCCTCATACACCCCAATTAGAATATTATGTTATAATCATAATATATGCACTGAAATTTTACTTTTATGTTCTTAAATATGGTTTATTGAAGAAAATTGTATTGCTTTTTATTGTTAACTGCATTTAAAATTCAGTCTTATCGCCCCGACATAAGGCTGAATTTTTCTTTATCTCAATAATTATAAGACTTATTAGAGAAAAGCAATTTTATAAAAAAAATACACATTAGAAATGGCTAAAATCGATTCAGTAGCAGATTCTTAACAAACTAATTTCAGGGTGTGCGGATAATAAGTTACACATTGTATAAAATGCTTGCCAACTGTTTAGATGAAACACAACCTATTTGCAATAACCTTGACATCTCAAAAGTAACAAGAAACTTAACACCATTTTTATAACACAAAAAAACACACGCGTTATTTGACACATTTCCTCGTCAAAAAACACCGAGGGCCCTCGCGTGAAATAATAGCACATCCTTCACATTTCCCACATGACGGTGTTATCTTTTAAAGATAAAATCTATCTTTTCTACTCATCTTTTTTTTACTGACAATTCTACCGAGGTGTTTTATGATGGACGTAATGCATTTTAGAGTAGAGACACTTAAATTTTACAGCTGAAAGAAGTGTACGGAATCGTTTCGTTGGAATTCAACTTAAATATGCAAAATGGTCTGTTTTAGATGCAATTTTGCATTTTTATGCTCATGTTGGTGGGTCTTTTTTACTTTTACGTCTTTTTTCGGGTCTTGTTCAAGCGGAGTTTTGATATAATTATGTTCTTCTTATGTTGTCGTTGGCAATCTAAATGGAGTAGGCCCCGAACTTAGCTACGAAGTTAGTGTTAGCCATAAGTTCCTGTAACGTGTGGCTATCAGGGTACGCAGGGCATGACGTCAGGAGTCCCATCGTTTGTGGAACAGCACCACGTTTACACCCTAAGCTGGAATCGTCTATGTATCTCCACCTGAGCAGGTTTTCCTTGATCCAATCAACCTAGGTCCGCAGTCTATTTAAAGACTTCTAGGTTAGCCAAGGTGGTCAAGGTAACTCATGACCAGGTGGGAGATGTTCAGCAGGTGGGGCAATAGGATGGGTACGAAAGCTCTATCACGCCACAGCTTTAGTCTTTTTTGAGACTGCTCGCCAGTGAGTGGGCGGGCACATAAAAAGAAGTTATAGTTAAGTTGTATGTTATTGTAGGATATCTATACTTCTATACTAATATTATAAAGAGGAAAGATTTGTATTTTTGGATTTTTGTATGTAACGAATAAACTTTAAAACTACTGGACCGATTTCAAAAATTCTTTTTCCGTTAGAAAGCTACATTATCACTGAGTAACATAGGCTACGGGCGGAGCCGTGAAGACACAGCTAGTGTTTTATATAATGCCTTGTACAATTCTGTCTACATAGATAATTACACATACAAGGTTAGTCGGAAAAGGGGTACTAAGCCGCGGGCTACCTAGAGTATCACTGGTGTCTATTTTAAAGCAAATGTTAAAATTTCAAAATTCGATAGTTTTTATTTGCATGCATAAAGATTTTTATTTTTTTTTTTCTAAAAAAAAAACATACCTGCCATAGTTATGAATTCAGAAAATTAATTTTCTAATTCGTGACCCCAAATATGACCTAAATTGTAAAAACAGCAGATCATAACTATGTACAAATAGATTTTAGTATATTTTTTACGAAATCTTTGATAAGCTATTTCTCTTAAACTATCGAGTTTTGGGGAAAGTTGTAGAACAAAAGTTATCCCTTAGTGTGGGTACTTAAACACCCTTTCGGTTTAGTACCCTCTTTCTGACTAACCTTGTATATATTGGTATTAATTATCGAATTTCGTAACTTCGTTCTGGAAACTTTAATTAAGCAGAAAAAGATGTAATTTTAATGCACAGCACGCAGCTTACATTACAAGTGTCTTAAAGTACCTAATCGCCTATGAATACTAACATTCAAATTAACCTTGACCCAACAGTAGGGTCTGATTTAAAGGTATTCGCAAAAAAATCGTATGAAAATAAATATGGGTTCCTTGTTTTATTACGGAACCCTAATAAAACTGGTGTTAGCAATCGTAAAGAAACCTTACTGGATAAATGGCAAAGGAATAACCTGTGAACATTAATATTAAACGTATTCTAGACTGCTTTGTTGGTTTAGTAGTCGCAAGCGCGACTGCTGAGCATGGGGTCCTTGGTTCGATCCCCAGGTCGGGCAAAGTGTTATTGGGTTTTTCTATTAGGAATTTATCAGTAGCAGCCCGGAGTCTGGATTTGTGCCCGGTTAATGCCAATAGGCTTGTCGCCTATTACATGGGACTAAAACATAACTGGCGAAAAGAGGGTGTACTAAAAAAAACCCTCTGCCTAACCCTTTGCGGAATACAAGGCGTGATGTTATGTTATGTTCTAGACTCTAGAAACACGATGGCGTCGTATTAAAAGCAGAATGTATTATAATGATCGATAATACATTTTTATTTTTTTAAATTCTTGACTTGGTCGCGTTTGGCCCTAGTCTCACCTGGTGGTAAGCGCAGACAGGGTCTAAGATGGATCACACGAATCCAAGGAACGGTGATATAGAGGGATTCCCTTATAGCTGTCTGGCTCTCATATACACACGACGGAACACAGTAAACTGTTTGGCGCCGGACTTTAATGTGAGGGTGGTAGCTAGCCAGGTGGACCGTACAGATCCTACCACCGAGCGTGCTGGGTTTTGTTGAATTTTATAACACGCGTCTATTCCCGGCGTGCGGTGAGGAATTTTTATATGCTACATCGTGTGGGGACCCACACGGGGTAAAAATAAATAATAATAAATTGTAAACATTGCTCTGCACCGTTTCTCCTAAAGGTGCTTCAGAGCGCTTGTGCACTGCGTCCGATCCGCATCCGAGAAAATACGGTACGAAAAAATATGGTTGCGAAACATGTAATTCAGTAGTTGCAGTGCACAACCGTTCATACAAATAGTGCAGCTTGTTTGGATTGTATTATTTCGAATTCGGATTGAATGCAGTGTAAGACGCTCTAATGGTGCGTCCAGACGTGACGAACGCGCCGCGCGTGCATTTCATGTTCGTACAAAGCTCTGCGCGCCGCTCGCGCGCAGTTCGCGAGCGGCTCGCGAGCGGCGCGCGAGCTGCGCGCGAGCGGCGCATTCGCGGCGCGTTCGTCAGGTCTGGACGCACCATAAGACGACAAAACCTGACTTGGTTTCGAGTTAAAATCCTACTTTGTTGAAGAAACTACTAGGCATAAGCTTTGTTTGAGAAAATGCTTAGAAAGTTATAGTGGCAATAAATAGCTTTTATAAAATATTGGTTAATATTTATCTTTTATCGACCAAAAAGAAATACCCCCAACACTACACCTTGCAAATACCACAGTACCACAAGCTTTTAAAGGTCAATCGTAGAACTTGTAACTTCTTGTTCTGCCTACCCTTTTTCCCAACTATGTTGGGGTCAGCTTCCAGTCTAACCAGATGCGGCTGTATAACCAGTATTTTACACGGAGCGACTGCCATCAGACTTTCGCAACCCAATTACTGGGCAATGCCGATGTCCTAAGGTTAGACTGGTTGTCACACTTACGGGCTTCTGACTTCCCATAACGACTGTCATAGATATGCGTGGGATACCCGGGACCGACTGTTTAATACGCTCTCGAAGGCACGGAGGGATCTCGATAACGAATGGTCAGCTATCCAAAAACTGACCGCGGCAAGCGCAGCTTAACCTAGCAAATCGTGTGAACCGCGTGGTTGGTAATTAGCCACGAGCCCCTCCAAGTAAAGATGGAAATAAATAACGAAGAAGCTAATACTACCCTTGGGGAACAAATTGCACGATAAGCGGAATTCGAAGGGCGAGACAGATGATACGCTATGGGGGTCGTAACTTTGACGCCTCACCGCGCAAACTTGGGGCCGTCAACGAAATTATGTATGAAAGTTTGATACGGAACCGGGGAAGCGTGTTCTGATGCGCGCCTTTATGACCTCTGACGACGAATCCGGTAGCGATAATTTGATTTGTTTAAAAGTTGCGTTTTGACGATTTAATTCAGCGTCGAGTACAAACATTTTGGTATATTTATGACAGGATTAAAATAAAATGAAGGAGAGAGTTATAAGTCATTACAGATGAATTTGTTAATCTAATAGTCAAATACTCAAACGCCACTCAATTTATTAATCTAATAATCAAACACTCAAACGATATTTTTGAATAATTTGTATTTAATAATTTTGTATATAGGTAGTTAGTTTTGACTTTAGATTTGTATGTTTGTAGTTTGGTTTTAAATTGTATATATTAGGTTAAAATGTAAATGATAATTGTGTAAATAAAGATATTCAACAGTTTAAAAAAAACTCAAACGCCACTCAATTTGTTAATCTAATAGTCAAATACTCAAACGCCACTCAATTTGTTAATCTAATAGTCTAATACTCAAACGCCACTCAATTTTTTAATCTAATAGTCAAATACTCAAACGCCACTCAATTTGTTAATCTAATAGTCAAATACTCAAACGCTACTCAATTTTTAATTGACGTTAATTTCGTGCTGTTACTGTCATTTCTTCTTAAAGTGACAGGGACAGCGTGAGACTTAACTATAACTTAACTAACTAATGAAATTTTTGTTTATGGATTGAGTATTTTAAGGAATTTCTTTCTCTTTATGTATAGATTTCTTCTTGTTAAACTAAACTAATTTAACAATACCATTATATTCCACATTGTGTAATTAGTTAAGTGAGGTCCTGGATTCGATCCCCAGTTCAGGCAGTGTTACTTATTGGGTTTTGCCATGTGGAATTTCTTAGTAGCAGCCCGGAATTTGGTTTGTGCCCGGTTGATGGCAATAGGCTCGCTCCCTATTACATGGGACTTAAACATAACGGCGAAATGAGGGTGTTACTATACACCTCTACCCAACCCTTTGGGAAATACAAGCGTGATGTTATGTTATGTAATGTGTAATTATAACGTACGCTATAAACATTATTTTTATACATTTATCTTAGTATTTTCCTGCCTAAGAAACTTGATATCTTAAAACCATACAATGTATATTGTTAATATAGCTTTCTATAGCAAACATTGTTTCACACTTCGAATTTCGATTCAGTACGCAAATGCATTTCCAACCTAACTATGTTTGAGTACCGCACGACCGGTATAGCTCTATTTAGAAGGATACCGTATCAACAAGCTAAAAGCCACAGCGGCTTCGTTTACAAATACTAGAATAATCCATTCTCTTTGTTTGACTTTCAACTTGCGAGACAGGCAGCTGACATTTATTGGTATTTTATGGGAATTCTTCTAGACTAGGGATAAAATAAAAATAACTCGACAGAACTGTTACAAGGGTTACCTCTGATGGACTCAGCAGAAGAATATAATTTTATTATACACCTTATTCTTCATCTTCGCTAAATAATAATTTATCTTAAACCATTAATTTTCGTACTTAACCAACTAAGCACTCTTATGGGTAATTTAATCCTATGATTATAATATTCTCCAACAGCAGTGATAGCCTAGTGGTGTGACCGTCGGACGGCCAAGTCATAGGTCTTGAGTTCGAACCCAAGGCACGCACCTCTGACTTTTCCGATTCATGTGCGTATTGTATAATTATCACTTGATTAAAAACGGTGAAGGAAAACATCGTGAGGAAACCGGCATGCCTGAGACATATTTCTCGACGGCATACAATGTGAAGCCAAGTCAGAGGCCCATGGGCGGCATAAACTTTGATATCAGGTTACTCACTAACCACACGAAAAGAAGAAGAAGAATATCCTCTTAGTCCTTTTCCAAGTATATCAAGGTCACTACATATAACTGTAATAGTTGTTCATTCATAACTGTTTTCGCAAATTTATGATCAAATACTCAAACAATACTCAATTTATGGTCAAATACTTAAACAAAATTTTAAGTTGCCGTTAAATCACGTGCTGTCATTGTCACTCTAAAGGTGTGATTTCGCAGGACGCGGCAGACGGCAGACGGCCGACGCCAAATGCTGTCGAGCTTCAGTTGCCGCGTATAGATTCCGAAGCCGGCAGCAGGCACTGCAGTTACGTCGCGGCATTACTAACTTGCGGTTGTGTCTTCTGTCAACTTTCTGTCCTTTCTGTCCTGTCGCGCGGCAGTTGCAGTCGTATGTCGGAATCGGTCTCATAGAAACTAATACTACAAAGTAAAGCCGTTTGCCGTCGCGGCACATGCCGTTGCCGTCTGCCGCTGCCATCTGCAGTCTGCCGCGTCCCGCGAAATGGCAGCTTAAGGCAAAGTGACACCGACAGCACTAAATTTACTGCAACTCAAAATTGAGTAGCATTTGAGTATTAAGCCATTAGATATCTTGGAACGCAGCTACTCGATGTAATGTGAAACTCATTAAAAACTTCATCCTATTTCCACCCTCCACTCTAATTTACATTGACACAGTTTTTCAAGGTATTCTTGAGTTGACGTTTGAAATAAGTGGGGGATGCCTTTGTCAGCGCGGGGAGGATGAGACGGATGCTCCAGTTTCCACGTGTCATGTCACAGACTAGGCCTGTTGTTTTCTGAACGATTAAACGCGGTTTAAATACCTACTTCTTATTGTTGGTTGTATGACGTATTTTTTAAGCATGTGTGTGGATTTAAAAAGTTTTTTTTTTGTATTCTTTGTTTAAAAGAGTGGGTTTGTTTTTTGGGGTAAATATACGATCCGCCATTAAAATAAATAACAAAGTACCTATATATAGTCCCGCGATCATGGCGCTTGCAACAGCGTCGAAATATCGGGAACTCAAATCAAACTATAATCACAGAAGTTATCCCGTAAGTGAGTGTTTAAGTATAGTACCTATAAAATTAAATAATCTCTAAAAAAACTTTTAAGTTAAACGGTTTTTTATCTTGCAGTACTCCTGTAGCATCAGGATTTGAGAATTGGAGGTTAAAATTATTAGTGTTATATTGTGATGGGAATTGAATTTGTGCGCAGTTTCAGGAAAATCGGTCAAGCCGAAATAGTTGAAAAATCTGTCGCAATATTTGAATCAAACAAACAAATATACGAAGTGAAGCTAATTAAAACCGTTTAAAAAGTGGGTTTGTTTTTAGATTTTGTTGAGTTGATGAATACATTTAGCCCTTGTTTAGCAGTGGACGTTAATGGGCTAATTGTTTGTATTGTCTTGTAGTGTGTATTACGTATATAGCCCGCGCGGAACTAGTTGACCGCGCCAAAGGTATGTGATCGGCAGGAGGGGGTTGCGCGCGGTAGACAAGACAAAGCAAACTGACAGAGCGCGTCTATTGTTTCGCACCCCCCCTCCTGCCGCTCACATACCTAAGGCGCGGCCAACTAGTTCCGCGCGGACTATAGTCATCTCCTCAGGTATGAGAGCGGCAGGAGGGGGGTGCGCGCGGTAGACAAGACAAACCAAAGTGATACAACGCATCTATTGTTTCGCACCCCCCTCCTGCCGCACTCATACCTCAGGCGGTGACTAGCACTTGCGCGCAGACTAGAATAAATATAGTTTTACTTAAGAATGAGAAGGTTTATCTGCTTGAAATGAGTGACATACAAGTTATTTTCATTAAATAAAATCCATGATTTCGCCTACTTGGCATGAAAATTTAAAGTAAGCTACCCGTAGTGTCAAACACAACACAACATATCTAGCTAAACAATATTATGTAGGTACAAAATCTTCTCTATCTTTTCTTGTTATATTATTAGGATGATGAAAATAGAACCTCATGAAGTGTTAGTTTCAAATTACATCGCAAAGTTTCACATCGATGCGATAGTGGATAGTGGGTGATAGTTAATTACAGGTTCAAAAAAAAAAAAAAGTTTTTATTTCGAATAGGCACAGTACATGCACTTAGGAAACGTCTCGACAATTTAGTTGCACGGTTCCAAAAAGTAGATCCTATGGAGAAGAAGCCGGCAAGAAACTCCATGGATACTCTTTTAAAATAATTTGCTGTACAATCGGGTACAGTTACAATGCGGTAATACAGGTGAAGGTAATATAAGCGTGTTAAAAAGCTATTTCTTTTTATTGTTTTACTGTGATTGTTGAGGGTCGAGATTATATTATACTTCCAGATGAAGTTCTAATGACTTAAGTTTTGACCTAAAACGTTTCATGTTTTGATGTCTTTTGAAGTGATATTTAACTTTATTAACGGTTCTTGACTCGTTTCAATTTCTCCCATGGGTATCGTCAAAAGCAATTAAGGGAGCTATGAAGGTTAGACAGTAACCCCATAAATAACACAGCTCCACAAAAAAAAACTTGTTCAGCGGTCTAGACCATGTCTATCTTATGTTTTTGGGGTCGCTGAGACCGAATCTGTGGTCCATTTGACCCTACTACGTCGGGGTTTCTTAATAACCTCGAAAAATAGGTCTAAATACCCAGTTATTGCTTAAATCACAAAAAAAAATTGTTCAGCGGACTAGACCATGTCTATGACCGACCTGTGGTCCGTTTGACCCTATCAGGTTATGAAGAAACCCTGACCTGATAGGGTCAAACGGACTACATTTTCGGACTCAGCGACCCCAAAAACATAAGATAGACATGGTCTAGTCCGCTGAACAATTGTTTTTTTTTGTGATTTAAAGGAATTACTGGATTTTTAGACCTATTTTTCGAGGTTATGAAAAAACCCTGACGTAGTAGGGTCAAACGGACCACAGATTCAGACTCAGCGACCCCAAAAATATAAGATAGATATGGTCTAGTCCGCTGAACAATTTTTTTTGTGGTGCTGTGTAATCAGCCCATTACTGTCCCACTGTTGGGCACGGGCCTCTTCTCAGAATGTGCAGGTTTAGGCCTTAGTCCATCACGCTGGCATGGTGCGGGTTAGCGGACCACCCCCGTATATACATACAGAAAAAAAACTAATTATTTTATGGATAAAGAAACTAGTCGTCGGCTGTTGCTTTAAACCAAGCTGACACTAGGAAATAGCTAGGTTAAATAAAACTATACAATTTTAAGTTTCCGTTTAAGACACAACAGAATGGATTTTATATTGTTATAAAGCGCTCTTGGCGCATTTAATGAGACTTAAAACTGTTTCTGTGCTTAAGAATTCTGGAAGCAACTGGAGATAATATTAGCTTTTGGTCTACAGCATTTATATTGTCTAAAATAATTACATTTTAATTTAAAACTCGGTTGATGGCTATAAGCTTGCCCCCTCTTACACGGGACTTATACATAACGGCGAAATGAGGGTGTTACTATACACCTCTGCTCAACCCTTCGGGGATTACAGGTGTTATGTTATGTAAAACCAAATTCTTGCAAGATTGATATGAAATAAGTTGTGCCAATAAATCCACGTGATTTTTTGGGTAAAAAACTACTGTTTAGATAGGTCAATAGTGTTTTCAATAGTACTCAATACTATGTATAAGCACATTGCACACTTGCACAGCCTAACAAGTATGATTATAACGTTATTAGAATCCGGCGCTAAGCCTTGTTCCGTCGTGTGTATATGTGAGAGCCAGAGGGGGATAGGGGAATCTCTCTTTACCCCTCTGGCCCTCACATCTCTGTTACTTGGATTCCTGTGTATCTTAGACCCAGTCTACTATTGACGCAGAACATTTTTTTTATTTGGGCATCTTTTACCCTATAAGACGCCCAAATAAAAAAAAATGTTCTGCGTCGATATTTAAGAAAGCGTACACAACTTGGATCAATAGACTTCCTACGATTTCTGCCACGTGTAAGAAGCTATCAATACATCAAAAAGTGAATAGCGGGGTTAATAGAGTTTGAAGGAGCAAATAGTCCCATCATTGTGAATCACATTGAAGAACGAGCTACCATTTGCAATAATATCCTGAATGACAGTGCTGTACTTAAGATAAGTGGTGGATCGTGACGCGGCTACGTGGCGCCAAATAAATTGTTAAGTAGAACAGACGGTAGATCTTAATTATAATATCTTGTTAATTATACTGTCTTGTGAAAAAAATACGGCAAAGTAGAAGAGAGAAAGGATACAGGAGATTTTTAAACATTTATGATGTTGTCTGTGTCATTGTTGTATGTTTAACTGGTTTAACTGTTTTTTTTATTTTCTTTCTTTCTTTCTTTCTAACTGGATCCGGAATACTGTTGTGTATGTGAACTTGCTCATATTACTACATATGTCACCACCGAAATAAAAATGGATCTGCTAAAAACGGTCCTGTAAACAACTTGTGTGGACGAGCTGTTAATTGAATATCTTTATGCAAGCCGGTCGGAAATTTCTGTAATTAAATAGGTATATTAGTTACTAGCTGTGTCGTCACGGCTCCGCCCGTAACTTATGTTACTCAGTGGTCATGTAGCTTTCTAACGGCATAAGAATTTTTGAAATCGGTCCAGTAGTTTTTAAGTTTATTCGTTACATACAAAAATCCAAACATACAAATCTTTCCTCTTTATAATATTAGTATAGATAGAAAAGTCTATTAATACTAGATATTTGATAACTAAGCAGTAGCCCAAATTAGCGGTTGAACGCTTGCCTTCCATATAGGAGAGTCTGAGTTCGATCCCGACCCGAAACTCAGACTTCTTTTATTCATGTGCGTATCAGAATTTGATTGTCACTTGCGTTAACGGTGAAGGAAAACATCGTGAGGAAACTTGCCCAACAGAGATGGCTTTAAAATATTCTCTATGGTTCGTGTTGTCTGCCAACCCGCACCAGGCCAGCGTGGTGTACTAAGGCCTAACCGCTAGTTCACACAGAAACTGTTTACAGCGCCGTCTTTAACGGATCCGTTTTTATTTTGGTGATGGCACCTGTAGTTGTATGAGCGAATTCACATACACGACTGTATTTCGAATTCAGTCAAATATACTAGTCCGACATTTTTATACATTCCGTTTTGTCATCAAAAACTGGATGACGGAACAGTATAAAAAGCGGATCCGTATACATGCAGATGTATGAGTGCCTTAACACACGTTCCGTTATTTTTATCGTATCCTGCCTGCCAGATGTGACGCAGTTGCCATTTGATTAACTAATCCGTCGGTACAGATGTGATCAACATATCCACTACCGATGGATCCGTTAAAACGGATCCGATGTGTGAACGGGCCCTTAACCCTTATCATTCTGAAAATAGGCCCAAACCCAGGAGTGGGACAGTAATGCGCTAATTATGCTTTTATCAGTCGAGACTTCTCTCAAATACTTACACCTCTCTGCCTTACCCTTACGCGTAATACAAGCATTGTAAATAAAACGCGAATGACTATGACTATGCAACACCCAAGTGAAGTGTCACTTAAGGGACGCCGGCTTTGCGGCGCCAAATAACTTAGTTAGTAAAACGATAAATCTTAATTATTTTGATAAACGCCACCTGACATGTAAATAATGGGCTAAGTGTCCATTACACCAGACAACAGTGACCAGTCGGAGCTGTAGTTATTTTTAAATGTTGCTACTTTACGATTTGCGAGGTTAAGCTACGCTTGTCGCGGTCAGTCCGTGGATGGGTGACCGTTCGTTACACATTGAGGCCCCTCCGTGCCTCAGAGAGCACGTTAAACAGTCGGTCCCGGGTGTCATACGAATACCTATGACAGTCGTTACGGGAAGTCAAAAGCCCGAAAAGTCTGACAACTGGTCTAACCTTAGGATATCGGCATTTCCCACTAATTGGGTTGCGGAGGTCTGATGGCAGTCGCTCCGTGTAAAATACTGGTATTCAGCCGCATCTGGTTAGACTGGAAGCTGACCCCAAGATACTTGGGAAAAGGCCTAGGCAGAACAGCTTTGAGATTATTTCTGTATAATGGGTACGTTAACAGACAACAAATCTTCACATGCACAAACACTTAGACACAGAACTTTGTTGGCAATGCAGATCCATGTTCCATGCATGTGTAATGTGCCGAGTAAACGTTTATGCTTAGTGTACCAAGTTCATGCACCTATGGGTTCGATCGGTGCCTTGCAGGCAGTCAGATATGAGCTATTGTAAGGAACTGACTAATAAATTGTGTTATCGTTTTGGTAAGAAACCTGTTTCATTTAAGCTCTCCCTGACCTGACTACATGGCGACCCTGCCTGTAGATTTGGTTTGGGGTATTTGAAAAACTTTAAATATAACTATGTCTATACTTATAAAAGGAGAAGCTGACTGACTGACTGATCTATCAACGCACAGCCTAAACGGCTGGAGTTAGAAACCTGAAATTTTGACAGTAGGTCCATTTTGTGACGTAAACATCCACTAAGAAGGGATTTCTCGAAATTCAACCCCTAAGGGGGTGAAAAAAAATCACGCAAGCGAAGCTGCGGGCAAAAGCTAGTATACTATAATATCGATGTTATTGGTGATGTTCTTCATAAAGGACAGGTGCGTAGTACTCTTAACCGGCGTGCGTGTGTGACAAGATGTATGAATGTGAATGAAGCCAAAAGGAGTATGTAAGGGTCGTAGCATGTGACGGTCTATAGTTTCTGCCTACCCCCATGGGATAAAGGCGTAAGTTTATGTATGTAAATTATATTTAATTATATTTGTCGGTTTTTCAATTGCAATCTGTCAAATTGTTTGTAAAATTGACGAGACGATTAGCACTCAGATCACTTGGCTATTGCGCGATGAGTCGCGGGTTCGATTGTTGCACAAGGTCGCGTACAAATTCAACGAATACACAAAAAATCTTCTTGTCCACTTTAATAACTATACACAAAAAATCTTCTTGTCCACTTTAATAACTAAAGTGGACAAGAAGATTTTTTGTGTATTCGTTGAATTTGTACGCGACCTTGTGCAACAATCGAACCCGCGACTCATCGCGCAATAGCCAAGTGATCTGAGTGCTAATCGTGTCGTCAATTTTACAAACAATTTGACAGATTGCAATTGAAAAACCGACCGACCCCGGATGGAAATAAGTTTTACCTTTTTCTACGAAAGAACTAAATCGTGCGGGCAATTCGTAAAATGCTGCCATTTGTCTCTGAAACTGCTAAATCAATTTAAGTGCAGCTCTGTGCTCTCTCTTTAGTTTCACTGAAAACCGTACCAAGTTTGAAACAAGCAAGTTACTAGCTGAAATTTTCAACCTTACCTTTGAGGTAGGTTGAATAGTTAAATACGATATTCAGTAGAATTTAAACTTTGAAATGCTTTGGTGGATTAAATGCAGTGATAGCCTAGTGGTGTGACCGTCAGACAACCAAATCATAGGTCTCGAGTTCGAACCCAAGACACGCACCTCTGACTTTTCGGATTCATGTGCGTATTGTGTAATTATCACTTGCTTAAAAACGGTGAAGGAACACATCGTGAGGAAACCGTGCCTGAGAGATATTTCTCGACGGCGTGGGACGCCAAGTCAGAGGCCTATGGGCGGCATAAACTCTGACAGCAAGCACTAACCACACGAAAAGAAGAGGTGGATTAAATGTAGTTTTATTCATCAAAAGCGTTCTACCGTCAGGCTAGCCCTTGCCTTCCATGCAGGAGGATCTGATTTTGAATCCGGCATGCATCTCAAACTTTCGGAAATCATGTGCGGATTAGAAGGATTAAAGCCACGTGCCCAGCAGTGGGACAGTAACGGGTTGATTATGTTATAGTATATTCATCAAAATCTGAACAATTTCATCGTAGCTTCTACATATTAATAATTTTCTAACTCAATTTTTCCTTTCGGCAACACATTTTCAGTTCTCAGGTGATTATTATGGCTTTCAATGAAAGGTAGGCTTTGTAGTACGGACAATTGGATGTTGGTATGTTGATAAATTAAGCCCGTTAATTACGATTCGGACTTGTAATTTGGTCAGTCTGGACTTCAAATTAGGTTTTAACTACTTCTGATTACGGCGGCTACCTGTTTGGACTTTATTATATTTTTAAATCTGGTTCTGGGTAAATATGTTTTGATTAAAAGGATTTTAGAATTATATGATTATTTAGGATTATACTTTTTACAAATTACATGGTGTAGGTTTATTCTAGCCATTTTCAAATTTGAATTAAAATGCTTCAGGATTAGAAACCTTAATTCCATTATACATGGTTCCATTTCTGTTGCAACTTTAATTCTTTCACGAACTTTTTCATAGTTTTTGTCGTTGTGACATCAACTTAGTTCGCTTGTTCTTAAAGTTGATATTTGTTTAAGGTAGAATAAAATGTCATTTGTATTTTCGAATTGGATTACGTATAACGACTTAACAACTTGTGCTTTTTTAATATCAATATTAAATCCTCTTTTAAATCGTTTAAAAACCATACACAAGTCCTTATTTGTCCATAACATTAAACAAATAATATCTATTTTAGAAAGGGAATAACATAACATCACGCCTGTGTTCCCCGAAGGGGTGTATAGTAACACCCTCGTTTCGCCGTTATGTTTAAGTCCCATGTAATAGGGGGCGAGCCTACTGACATCAACCGGGCACAAATCCAAACTCCGGGCTGGTACTGAGTAATTCCACACGGAAAAGCCCAATAATACTTCGCCCGACCTGGGGTTCGAACCCAGGACCTCATGATCAACAGTTGCGCCTGTCACCACCAGACCAACGAGTCAGTTAGATAATGTATAGAAATAAGCAAATCGTTTGCTTTCAGTGCGGCCAACACAATATGCTTTTATGAACCTGGATGGTAAATCTAGATGAGCTGAAACTCTATTTGAAGAAATGGTTCAAAAGATATTTGTTCACTTTTGTCGAGTGTTATAGCTAGCTATGAGTTCAAAATACTACCTGTTAAACCATTACGGTAAGCCGATTACAATTAGGTACAAGTTATACAAGGTTAGTCGGAAAGGGGGTACTAAGCGGAAAGGGCGTTAAAGTACCCATAATAAGGGATAACTTTTGTTCTACAACTTTCCCCAAAACTTGATAGCTTAAGAGAAATAGCTTTTCAAAGATTTCGTAAAAAATATGCTAAAATCTATTTGTCCATAGCTATGATCAGCTGTTTTTACAATTTAGGTCATATTTGGGGTCACAGATTAGAAAATTAATTTTCTGAATTCATAACTAAAGTAGGTATGTTTAATTTAAAAAATAACTAAAATAAAAATCATTTAAAAGGCGTGAGTTTATGTATGTATGTATGTAAAAATCATTTTTCATGCAAATAAAAATTCACGAATTTTGAAATTTTAACACTTGCTTTAGAATAGTCATCAGTGATACTTTAGGTAGCCCGCGGCTTAGTACCTTTCCGACTAACCTTGTATAAATATACATTTACTTTATACGATTTCGCTGTTATGTTAGGTAAACTATACTAATATACGGTTACAGACATTGATTGTTGAGACACTTGTCATCATTCATAATTTGGGCGTGTTTTACAACGGTGATGATTGACACATTATAAGAATGACATGTCATGTTCAAATGATAGAATTACATGCCTGATTTGTATAACCCGGCCAAATTAAGTGTAGTGAAGGTACCTCAACAGTCTATGTCTGTGACCATACTTCAGTTTAAAATTATTTAAAAACAATAAAAGACTTATTCCGTTTAACGGATTATAGGTTCCTTAATGAGAGGCTCGTGACTAATTACCGACCGCGAGGATCATACGATTTGCGAGGTTAAGCTGCGTTTGCCGCGGTCAGCCTGTCGATGGGTGACTGTTCTTTACACATCGAGGCTTCTCTGTGCCTCGGAGAGCACGTTAAATAATCAGTTCCGGGTGTCATACGAATACCTATGACAGTCATTACGGGAAGTCAGAAGCCCGAAAGTCTGATAACTGGTCTAACCTTGGGATATCGGCATTGTCCAGTAACTCAGTTGCGGAGGTCTGATGGCAGTCGCCCTGTGTAAAATACTGGTATTCAGCCGCTTCTGGTTATACTGGAAGTTCACTAACATAGTTGTGAAAAGGCTAGGCAGAACATGTTCCCTAATATAAAGAGCTTAAAAATAAAATGACGAAACAAACTGACTTTTACAGTAATTGCAAAGAGATTTTACCAAGCAAATAGGGTAATGAGACCCTACCCCAACCCTATCGTTGCCATACGCTCATTCAAGCTGAATTAATTTCTTGTGAGTTACGTGAACGAGTTAGGGTTGTCAACAGCGCAATTTCCGACCGGACTGTAAAGTAATTTGTCTGGGTCCGGCTTGTCAGTTACGAAGCTCGAAATATTCGGTTAACACACATTTCGTGGAAATCAAATCCAATTTAATTAAATAACGTCATGTGCTCTCTCATTTGATGATAGGTACTTTTTTTACGAATCCGTTGGTCAAGTAATTATTGATTTCCGCACAACCTTGAGACATTTATGGAGTACTGATGATGATAAAATTGCCCCTGTCTTAAGGTCCATACACACGGAGACACGTAAATAGCTGTTGAATGCAAGTTGAATACACGTTGTGTACCTACCTAATCTAAACAGATTTTTAATGGTAGAATTTTCTATTGCTTCTATACAAGGAGGGAGTACCTACTAATCCGCGGGCCACGTAAAGTATCACTGATGACTGTTACCTATAAAGCAAATATTAAAATTTCAAAATTCAATAATTTTTATTTCCATGCAAAATTATTTTTATTTTAGTTTTTTCAAATATCTTCATTCCTGCTTTAGTTAAGAATTCAGGAAATTGAGTTTCTAATCCGTGACCCCAAATATTTTAGGTCATATTTGGTATTTGGTGGATTTTAGCGTACTTTTTATGAAATCTTTGTACTCTCTTAAACTATTGACGTTTGGGAAGTTGTAGAACAAAAGTTATTCATTAGTATGGGTACTTTAACACCTTGTCAGATAAGTACCCCCTTTCCGGGTAACCTTGTATATTGCTTCCAAAAGGCTGTGAAATTGCTGCGTCTAAATTTTCCTTTACTCCCGACACCAAAGTGTTCTCAAAACAGTCCTTTAAAAACGAACGGTGCCTTTTTCGAATCGGCTTAGTAGTAAGCCCCATCAACCTCTTACAAAACTGGAAGTTCGCACTGCGCACTGCTCGAGCTGGCATATCAACTAATCCGAGGCGACACAAGTCTCTAATTAAACTTACATCCATATTCTAAGACGTTCTTCCAAAACTTACTCGACTCGACTCCACCTCGACTCACTACCAAGTTGACATAAACGTCCTCGACTCGAAATTTTTCCTCAGTCGAGGTAAGGAATCATCTATCAAATTCAAGGTACCTCGGAACCTACCTTAAGGTCAAAGTTCGTATGTGATAAAAATGAATTTTGAAGACTTTATCGAATATGCTTATGATAATCCTAATAATGATAATCCTTACAATTATTTATCGCGGCGTTATTTGCGCGATGCAGATAATTCAAATTATGACGTAATGACTCCGTCGAGGCACCTCAAAGTTCACTCGAAATTGCGACTAAGAATACAATTTTGAAGGTGTTTTCGAGGCCGTTCTGGGTCGAGTAAGTTTTGGAGGAACGTCCAACGTAACGTAACGTCCGTTAGTCCAGCAACTTTGCAGAAAAGTGAACTAACGAGCAGTTTGAACAGATCAGGAGGTTTGAGTATATAAGGGTTCGGTAGGACCAAGTTTGATCGCGAATTTGAAATGGAAATGCGAGATTTTTCGCGTCCGTTTCAGATTATGTTAGACACGATTTTTTTGCGATGGTAATGGCGGTTTAACATTTTGTGAGAGTTTCTTTGCTGGTTTTTTTTTTAAATTTTTTTTTCAGCTAACTACATAACATCACGTCTGTATTCCCCGAAGGGTTGGGCAGAGGTGTATAGTAACACCCTCATTTCGCCGTTATGTTTAAGTGCCATGTAATAGGGGGCAAGCCTTTAGACCAACGAGGCAGTTCAACTAACTACTATCGTCTTTATTTCGCGGCCCTTAAAGAATCAGGGTTTATTAATACAAAAACTCATACATAAACTCACGCCTTTTTCCCATGGGGGTAGGCAGAAACTATAGAACGCCATATGCTACGACCCTTACATACCCCTTTCGCCTCATTCACATTCATACATCTTGTCATACACGCACGCCGGTTGAGAGTACCTACTACGCACCTGACCTTTGTGAAGAACATCACCAGTAACATCGATGTATGTCCTTCTAGGACATCCTCTACCGGCGTTCACAATGACATCCGCCTCATAAATTCCTTTTGTTAATCGCCGTTCACTCTTTCTCTCAACATGACCAAACCACCTAAGCATACTCCTTTCAATTTTTGTCACTACTATTAATACAAGTGTAACCAATAACCATATTAGTGAATATTTTCTATAATATCACCTAAATGTTTCACTAGGCACTGCTTAGGCCACTTACGATGACAATCACAGGCGGCCTATTTACCTACCCCCTTACTAAATACCACTGTATTAATTTATATCAGGCATAAAGTCTGTATAACCATTTTTTATGTATAAGGTTGTCACAACTTTTTTTAGCGTTTACTAGTAAGGTGGCTAGTCCACCCAGCTGTAATTTAATATCTACGGCAGGTAATCTAAACTAAATAAGGGCGACGACAAACAAATCTAATTACGTAACTCCAGAGTTAATCGGTATGACTCGACAGCTTAAATGTCAAGAAATCGATTTGGATTACGATTAAAGTATTAGGGGTAGGTCACTTGACAGGACGTTGACATTCTGCCAAGTTTTTAAGAATACTGTCTACTTTGTAACAACGTTTCCTTTATTCTCCATAATATTGATTTTTGACAAAAGGAAATTTGTGTGTACTTATTGTTTTTCAATCAGTGAATAACTTCATGTTTTTAGAAACGGCAATAGCTAATTAGTTGTCTTAAGGATCATTTCCACCAAACGGCTCGCATCGCATCGGATCGGAACGGATTTTACGATCTTTAAACGATATTAAATCGTGTACAGAGTATTTAGAGTATATATTACCAAGCCGCGCACAGCAGTTTGACCGCGGGCGTCGTCCGTGACACGCTTATCGTAGCTGAAAGTATGCTGCGACGCGCGATCTACTCCGATCGCCTGTCGTCGTATCCGATCGGATCCTTTCGGCTGTCGTCGCCACACTTAGAACACGTCAACACGGTAGGAATTAAACTATTTGACTAGGCGCAGAAACGGATACGTTCGCATGCGACGGTACGGAGCTGATCGTATGCGTCAACATCCTACCGGACGCGATCGGCTGTCACCGCATCCGTTTGTATCCTATCCGATCCGATGCGATGCGAGCCGTTCGGTGGAAATCATCCTTTAGCATCGTGTCCTCTGTATCAATATATTTTACTTTAAAAGCGCTTATAAGCATTAAGATCATATGTATACCTAAATCTAAGTTTATACCCATTGCAACATTGACTGAGTTCAAAAAAATAACTGTAGAATTTCTTGCCCATTATTATATAATATTACTAGTGGACGCAGCAGATGTCGTCCTGCCGAGAAAAGTAGCGCCACCTACCGGGTCCAATTGTGAATCTAAACCTTCCAGGGCGCCACCCAAACGCATACAAAAAAATTCATTCAAATCGGTCCAGCCAGCCGTTTAGGAGGAGTTCAGTGACATACACACGTACAGTCGAATTATATATATATAAAGATATTCAGCTCTCATCGTCCCACTGTTGAACAAAGTCTTGCACATACATCTTAAAAAAAAAAACAATTAAAATGGCAACTTTTCTTGGCTATTCTAATTACAAGCTTTTATTTAACTTGCTTCGTTCGTATGCGTTTCCGGTTCATTTGTAATCCATTTTTCAAGCACTTACGATGTAACTTCGATAACAATACAATAATATGATACCATGAAGCTGGTCTAATGATGGAGCCGAAAGACAAAAGCTTGTTTTAAAAAAAGGTTTTATTTTAAATTATTCTGACTTTTGAAAACCACACACGCAAATAACTATACCTATTTACATGATAGAACACGAAAATAGAATCCTAACTTACAAACTTCATCAATTTCCCAAACTTCTTGTCCTCCGTCAATGCCACAATTACGTCATAAAACAAAAGGGAGCACACGTGCCCACACCTAAGTACATCTAACCCCCTAACGCTAATTCTTCACTGTCCGTATAAATTCAGTTATAAGGTCCTTTGGGCCCCTTTTAGTTGGACTCCAACTTGGTCCTAAGAGACCTCACGGATTGTCTTTGTGGTTCTTATAAATATAAGAGTTGATTCTCAATTTAGTTGACTATTACTACTAAGCCTTAGTAGTAATAGTCAACTAAATTATACAGAGTGTCATTTTCTGCTATATTGCGAGATAGGATAAAAAATTACGAGTATCCTTTAGAAATTTCCAATAATAGACATAGCATCACGCCTGCATTCCCCAAAAGGTTGGGCAGAGGTGTATAGTAACACTCTCATTTCGCCGTTATGTTTAATTCCCATGTAATAGAGGGCGAGCGTATTGCCATCAACCGGGAACAACTCTAAACTCCGGGCTGCTATTGAGGAATTCCACACGGTAGAAAAAAAAACACTGCCCGGCCTGGGAATTGAACCCAGGACCTCACGATCAGCAGTTGCGCTTGCCACCACTAGCCCAACGAGGCAGTTACAATAATAAACTACCGTAAAATAAACTTACAACATTTAACCTTCATCCACTTCTAAACGTATGGGCCTCCATCAATGCCACAATTACATCATATAACAAAAAGGTATCACTCACGTACTTACATATGAGTACATCTAACCCCCCAACGCTAATCCTTCACTGTCCATATAAATTTAGTTACAAGTCTCTTGGGCCTCTTTTGGTTGGACTCCGAGTTGGTCCTAAGAGACCTCACGTGATGTTTTGTGATTGTCTCTATAGCTCTTATGAAGTATATGAGTTAATACTATTTTAGTTCATAGAAACTCTTGGGGACTTGTTAGGTGATTTAATTAGTATAATAGAGAAGAGTTTGTATATAAATCAGAAAATCTTTGTTATTATTGTTTGTGTAACTTCTTTGTCGCATTATTTGTTCAGCCATTATTTGTCAAAAAAACTGTTTACAGGACCTTTTTTATTTTGGTGATGGCGCCTGTAGTTGTTTGAACGAGTTCACATCCACGACAGTATTCCGAATCCAGTAAAAAATACTAGTCCGACATTTTTACATGTTCCGTTTTGTCATCAAAAACTGGATGCCGGAACAGTATAAAAAACAGATCCGTACATGAAGATGTATGGAGAAATATGGGTGCTTTCACACACGATCCGTTATTTATATCGTATCCTGCCTATCAGAGGGACTCGGCTGTCATTTGTTTAATTGATCCGTCGGAACAGATGTGTACAACACATCCAGTACCGACGGATCCGTTCAAAACGGATCCGTTGCAACGGATCCACTATGTGAAGGACTCTTAGGTATCTTTATTTGTCAACTCAATGCAGACATATTCTTTACTTAAGGCCGACTGGTTTTTAGAAAAAAATTACTCCATGGTATTTTTTTTCCAATTTTTTTTTCTAATATTTTTTTTTTTTTTATAAAGAACGTTGCCCCACACTAGGATTTCTCCTGTATCGTGGGTGCGTTTACAAACACAAATCTTCACACGCACAAACATCCAGACCCGGAACAACTATCTGTAGGCCATACAAATATTTGTTCCGTGCGGGAATCGAACCCACGACCCGTAGCGCAGAAGCCGATCGTTCAGCCACTGCAAAGTATAGAAATAACGCATACCTTTGCATCTATAAATCACTGAAGTACTAAAATGAAACATAGTACTTACAGTTTTGTTACTTTTCAATTATATTAAGTAATTAATTTTGTTCTGAACTACAAAAACGTAAATTCAATAGTCTAAATTCAATTAAAAGCTTAGTACATAACCATATAATGTTACACAACGTTATATAAATTACTATACGCACATGTGTAAGTAATAATGTTAATCTATTTTATGTGACCAAGCTCGCCCGACTCGCCCGTAAATAAGGACAAAAATTCTAGAAAAAAAAAAGCTAGTTTTATCGGTGTGTCCTAGAGCGGTACTGGCTTGCTCACAACGAATTTAATTACAAGAAAGAAAGTATACAATGTACCTTATGTACACATGTGAGAGGTTTTTAATCTAGTTTTGCTATGTGCTTCTAGAATTCCAACGAACATTTTGTTGAACTAGTGGCGCGGTACTAATTGGCTTTTCATTGTGTAAATGATACACTCATAATACAGGGTGTAAACGAAATCATGTAATTCCTTCAAACCTCGTGATGTACTGCTGACATAAATGAATCCTGCACGGCATACTTTTGGATTCAATAAATAAAAAAATACAAAAAGTAAACGTGTTCTTAACGCGAGGCATTTTAGCGTCCCGAGCGAATTGCGCGGCTAACGCGTTTAACTCGGGGCGCTAATATGCCTCACGTTAAGAATACATGTTTACTTTTTATAATAAAAATATTTATTGAATCCGAAACTCTACCGTGCAGGGTTAATTTATGTCAACAGTACATCACGAAGTTTGAAGGAATTACATGATTTCGTTTACACCCTGTATACGTAGGTAGTAGTTAAGTTCTTTGGAATGTGTCCGTCCAGTAGTACTTCTACTACCACCAGACCTGTTATAACGCCAAGCAGCATTTCTGTGTCCCGTTTTGAAAGGTATGGGTGCCGCTGAAATTACAGGCGCATGGGACTTTCCAACATTGTCCCAAGGTTATGTCACAAAATAGATAGGTACAGAAGTCAATCTACATACAAGTGCGCTCGAGCAACGCACACATAGACACTGCTCACAGACACGATATCTCGGACTGTTTGGGACTAGAGTGCGAGTGAGTGCGAGCGCGAGTGCCATGCGCTTGCGAGAGATAGATATATAGATAGAGAGACCGCCGAGCGTAGGTATGAAAAGTGAAGTACACACATGTGATTGACTTCTGTACCTATCTGTTTTGTGGTTATATTCTTTGGAATGAGTTGGTCCCGGGAAATATACTACCACCAGAACTGTTATACCGCCAAGCAGCATTGCTATGTTCCGCTTGGAAAGTATGGTTGCCGATGAAATAAGAGGTACATGAAACTTTTCAACTTTGTCTATAGGGTTGGCGACGCATGAGCAATCCTCTTGGGTCTGCCAACCATCATCTCCCTGCCCTTATCCCACGCTAGGTGGGGTCGGCACAACACGTATTCCTCTTCCATTCTCCTCTATCAGCCATCATCTCTTGTATATCCATCCACATTCATATTTAATACTCTTCTAGTAACATGACTTACTTCCCTTCACATAACATGTACATAGCACGCTAACCTATTACTTCGGATTGCGAATCGATACCATAAAAAAAATTAAACCTTCTTTGGAAAATATTTAAAATGGTAGTTCAATTCCTTCATTGTTGCTATCCCGTTTTTTAAATATAACATCACGCCTCGTATTCCCCGTAGAGTTGGGCAGAGGTGTAAAGCAACACCCTCATTTCGCCGTTATGTTTAAGCCCCATGTAATAGGGGGCGAGCCTATTGCCATCAAACGGGTGCAAATCCAAACTCCTCATATAGCAAAACCCAATAATACTTTGCCCGACCTGGGGATCGAACCAGGACCTCACGATTAGCAGTCACGTTTGCCACTACTAGACCAATGAGGGAGTCCCGTTTTTTATAGGCAATAAAAGTTTTCCCAGTCAATTTCCTAAAATAAATCGCCCAATATTAGTATTCCTTCCACTGTCCTACGAAAATAACGCCATAAAATTTCCAAAGACGTTTCTGTCTCCTGTGGTTAGAATAAAATCAATATAAAAATAGGTGCTATGTATTCTAGAGATTTCGATGAAAACGGCTCTCGTAGAACATTTATGAGAATAAATAAATTTCATAAAAAAGATGTCTGGATAGATTAGAAGACGGAGGACTTTGTCCTTGTTTAGAAAAATAAAGGTTTTGATATATTCTTGAAGTACAGAGAACTGTAGATGACCTTATCTTAGGACTTCTTTTTTTTGTTGGATACCCAAATATTTAAAGCTTGCTATAAACCTTCAATCTGCTGACACGATATCTTAACAGTTTCATTCTAAGCATCAGAAAAAATGCTACAGAAATGAGACACACTGTTGATTAAAGTTAGGAGGTCATCATCAGCATCAGCCTATAATGTTCCCACTGCTGGGACACAGGCCTCTTCTCTATAAGAAGGAATGGGCCGTAATCCACCACGCGGGCCCAGTGCGGGTTGGTAAATGTCACATGTCTTCGAATTTTTGGTTCTAGGACATGCCGGTTTCCTCACGATGTTTTCACCGTTTTGAGAGCAGTGGTGATGAAATGAATTACACAAAGTAATGCGCCTAAGTTAGGAGGTACCTACCGTGAACTGTGTGTTCGGTTTAAAGGCAGTAAGTCGCGTCGCTGTGAATGGAAGTGACGTTCACGCGTTTTCCCCGGTGCGAATTTGATGTAAAAAGCGATCTGGAATGCCCACGGTCGCGCGAACTTCATAGCTATTCTGTATAATTATGAATGTCACAATTCTACAAATGCAAAAAGCAAAACGTTGTACTGAAACTACAATATTCTGTTCAAACCAACATGCAACAGTGACGTATCCAGCACACGTATAGCTGTACAATATCAACAAAGCCACTGCCAGCTAATCTATGCGACAACGTACAAATTGAACGGTACGTTCCTAGCATTTTGGCTCCCCGTTCGTGTGGAGGACGCGACTCATGGCGTTTCGCGTCCTTTATTTTGACTGGGTTCCAGTTCATTCGGCTTTATTTGGTGAAATCAAAATGAAACGTATTTTTCTATCTGGGTTCGTTGCGGTTTAAACTATTGGTACATGTTCAAGGATGGTAACTTTTAGACGATAGCCACTAGTTCGTCAATTTATATTAATATAACTTAGCGCCAAAGGGTTGGGCAGAGGTGTATAGTTACACACTCATTTCGTTAACTTTAAATCCCATGTAATAGAGAGCGAGCCTATGGCCTCAACCGGGCACAAATCCAAACTCTGAGCTGCTACTGAGAAATTCCACACAGATAAACCCAATAACACTGCCCGACCTCGAGATCGAATCCAGGGCCTCACGATCAGCAGTCGCGCTTGCCACCATTAGAGCAACAAGGCAATTTCGGCGAGTAATGTACTAGAATACATTTTCGTCGTATTTTCACGAATCAAGTATTGCTCGTGTGGCTTTATTGTATCAAAAAGTAGGACGTTGATTGGTTTTGTCACCTCTGGTCGTAAAAGTCCACCTCATAGACCACTCCAATGAACCGTCACGAAGGAATATTGCCATAATCATTATGTTTTTATTGGCACACGGGGATACTACTGTCTTCATAACATAATACTTAAGACGCCTTCTTCATAAAGTTACTTCGTAAAGTCTGCCAATTACGAACAAAATGTCAAGGTGAAGGGCAATTACACTTCTAAAATAATCTAATTAAAGTGTCTAGAGCAAATGTCAACATAATCTTACTAATTGTTGAAGTTAGACTTGATATGTAGTGACGTCTTCACTTTAGGGATCTCTTTGCTTTTAGATCTGTTCTGCCTAGCTTTTTCCCAATTGTGTTTGAGTCAGTTTTCAGTCTAACCACATGCGGCTGAATACCAGTTTTTTACACGGAGCGACTGCCATCAGACCTCCGCAACCCAGTTACTGGACAATGCCGATATTCTAAAGTTAGACCAGTTGTTAGACTTTCGGGCTTCTGACTCCCGTAACGACTGTCATAGGTTCGTATGACACCCGGGACCGACGGTTTAACGTGCTCTACGAAGCACGGAAGGGTCTCAATGTGTAACGAATATGTCACCCAATATGTTTCTAGATGACTTTTAGCTTATTTGTTTGAGAACTTAAAGAGGTACTGAAGTGTACTGTTTAATTACAAGGCATTTATTCAGATGTAATTTTTAGGGAAGCTTAAAAAACTGTGAATGTTAATAACATGAATTTTATTTAGCAAGCCCAATGGCTTGGCTGCTAGACTAAACAGATACACCTGAGTATGCTATGACTGTCATTTTAACTCTGCAACTGGGGATCTTCTAGTTGGACTTCTTCCAAATTTTTAGACATCTAACTACCCGTGACTACTGAGATAGGTATTCTTATGAAAGCCGAAACCGACTGCAGTGCAGAAAAGCGGCGAGTCAGTCGGAGTCTATTTCGAGAAAATAAAATGAATGAATTTGTAAAAGTAATGTAGAACAAAGTTGAGATACAGAAATACACTGGCCTGCAAAAATAAGTATCACACTTTTAAAATTTCAATTTTTTCTAAACTATAGAAGTTAGAGATTTAAAATAAAAAACGTTTTATAGCAATTTTTATCAGCTTTCTTTGAAACTATAGTAACAAAGTTAAACTCTTTTTTGAGTCCTTTTTGTTTCGAAAATATATCTTGTGTACCTAAAAAGTTATAGTAATTTTAAAAGTGTGATACTTATTTTTGCAGGCCAGTATATTTTACATTGTATATTTTACTCCGTGTGGTATTTCACGGGTTAGAATATAAAACTTCCTCATCGCACGCTGAGAGTAGATGCGTGTTATAAGCTTCAACAAAACTCAGCACGCTTGGTGGTAGGATCTATACGGTCCGCCTACCTAGCAACCACCCTCACATTAAAGTCCGGTGCCAAGCAGTTTACTGTGTCCCGTCGTGTGTATGTGAGAGCCAGAAGGGTACAGGGGAATCCCTCTGTATCTCTGTTCCTTGGATTCGTGTGCTCCATCTTAGACCCTGTCTGCGCTTACCATCAGTTGAGACTAGAGCCAAAGGCGAACAAGTCGAGAGAAAAAAAAAAATTACCGATTTTTTTGTCAATGTTTTGTGTGAGATACGTCTCCTTATTCTCGAGAGGTAGGGAGGGGCTCGTGGCGAATGAACAACCGCACCGACCATACAATTTGTGTGACCGTTTGTTACAAATCGAGATCCCTCCGTGCCTCGGAGAGTACGTTAAACCATCGGTCCCGGGTACGATACGAATACCTATGACAGTCGTTACTGGTAGTCCGAAGCCCGAAATTCTGTCAACCAGTTCTGTTAACCAGTCTAACCTTAAAATACCGGTATTGCCCAATGACTGGGTTGGGGAGGACTGATGGCAGTCGCTCCGTGTAAAATACTGGTACAGACGTATATGGTTAGAAGATAATTGAGGCCGCGAGAGCAAGAACGGCCTATATACTGATTTGTCTTATATTCAAAGAAATTAATTTTGATTTTTTTTAGTTTTGTATTTTTTTGTGCCGTAAATGCTTTCAGATTTTAATGCAATAAATGTGTTACTAATACTATGTCTTGGTAACCCGAAAAATCAGTGTTAGGCCATTTTGCTTTTTTAAAAAACAGAGTATAGAAGCAGACAGGCTATTATAAAAAAAATACTCGGGCCGTTTTTGCTCTCGCGGCCTGAATTGGGAAAAGGCTAGGAGGAACAAAAAATAAATAATGATATGCAATAGAAAAGGTATTTTTTGAGTAACCACTTTTTGGTTTATGAGTGAGTGCTCGGGGCACGAAGAGGCCTCGTACACTCGACTGGAGCAACCTACATTATTTTCGGTGTAGCATGTACTATTATCGATCGAAGGTAGCATGTTGCGGGCGACAGCTGTCAGTATTTGATTTTATTTGTAGACAAAAAAGACAATCATACCTACAATCTTCGCTGCGCCTGCAAAATCAGCTGTATTTTTTTTTAAATCGGTCTTTTATGCTATTTTTTTACTTCTCAAGCCACGTGCACCTGTAAAATCTGTTTTCCAATTATTTATTTGGTTAAGGAGATAGCAATATCAGTTACGTAATTTTGGCCAAAAACGGCTTGAAAAATCCTCTGTGCAAAGAGACACTTAACGTATTTTTATTTCAATGTGCGCCTCTTAGAATTGCGCTTCAATATGACACATAGCGCTAAGTGCTCTAGGAAGACCAACAATGAAAATTATCTAGTAAAAGCATAAATCCGTCATGTGGCGGAAATTGATATAGCACTATTTACGACCCACAAAAAAATCGCTATGTGCCCAAATTCACCTAAGAAAAATCCTAGCACCTGTTATATCGTAGAAAAAACATAAAAATAATATTCATTGATGTCCCGACATAAAGTCTTATTTTCTGTATACTAAGTTTTAAAATGTTGTTATCAGTTTGGGAAAAAAAAAGTTAAAGTTGGGTTTTTTCCCATAGCGGATTTTGCAATTTTAGCAGGGTTTATTTAATTTACTACAGTTATTACTGATTCTGTGTTTTATGACTGTGATATTTGGGTAATTTAGGGTGCAAGTGAAATATTAAGTCATGATTGTAAAGTTCGTCATAAGTCACGCGCACCATGCTACACCGCAAATCGTGTAGCTTAAGCTCTTTAAATAGCTCGATGTTCATGTAATCACAAGCGTAGGTACTGCACCATTAACATACCGAGGCACGTATAACTCTTCGTTTCTGAGCAATTACTGAGCCACAATTATTGTTCAGAAACTGCATAATTATTAACACAGTTATGTAACATGTGCGAATTTTACTCAGTATTCAGTGCTAAATTTTAGAATAGTTTGTTTTAAATTCGTCACACTCAAAGGGTGGATTCTCATGCAAATCACTCACGTTTTTGGGGTTAACGGATTCACAACTAAAGGTGAGTATACACTAGAGCATTTTCTCGAGCATTTCCATGTAATGTAACGTTCTTACAAATGGTACAATACAGGCAAAAGCTCAATTTAAAAAAAAGTATTTCCATGTAATGCAACGTTCCTGCGAATGCTTGACACGGTGTTCGAAGTACCTAATGCTCACGGGGAGTGAGCATTAACCTGTAACATTCCGATGCACGTGCAACACCACTGAGTGAACTTAAACAAGTAACGATCTGCTTGACCTGCTTGCTCCACGCTCGTCTTTGCTTGATGAAATGTTACACAAATTCGCTCGTTTGTGTGCAAAATCAAGTTGTAACAAAGCGTCGAGCGTCGTGCTCATTGTTCGTTTAATTCACACACTAGAGCGGCTCGATGTTTTGTTAAAAGTAAATGCTCTAGTCTATACTCACCTTAATGTGAACGTGATGCGAGAAATGTTAGCAAAACTAGAATTGTTCTTTTTGGGGTCTGTTCGGATATTAAATCTTGCACTAACAATTTAGAAATGTCGTACCTACAGTAATAAAACAAAAACAGTGATAGCCTAGCGATTGAACGCTTGCCTTTCATGTAGGAGGGTCTGAGTTCGATCCCAGCCCGCACCTCAGACTTTTCGAATTTATGTGCGGATCAGACTTTGATTATCATTTGCTTTAACGGTGAAGGAAAACATTGTGGGGAAACATACACAAGGGAAAGGGTTTAAAAAAAAAACTCGATGTTGCATGTAGTATACCAATCCGTACCAACCTAACATGGTGGAATAAGGCCCAACCCCTTCTCATTATGAGAAGAGGCCCCATGCCCAGCAGTGGAACAATAATGGGCTGATCATGTGTATGTATGTCTAGCAGTTATTCGTGATAAGCTGAGTTGATGACGAAATACATCTTCTTCTTCTTCCTGCCCTTATCCTAATATAGCGCCGTGAGCTCTATTTGTAGTCAACTCCGATTGTAGCTGGGCATAATGAATTGCAGTCTCCTGTTGTGAACGCTAGGATTGGATTTACCCACACTGCACTCACCGATAAAATAATATACAATTGCTCAATGTAGATGTAATGCCGGTAGAGGACGTCCTAGAAGGACATACATCGATGTTATTGGTGATGTTCTTCACAAAGGTCAGGTGCGTAGTACTCTCAACCGGCGTGCGTGTATGACAAGATGTATGAATGTGGATGAAGCGAAAGGGGTATGTAAGAGTCGTAGCATGTGGCGTTCTATAGTTTCTGCCTACCCCCATGGGAAAAAGGCGTGAGTTTATGTATGTATGTTCTCAATGTAAAAAATACACGAAAAATATTTTATATAAAATATCATTTGATAGAAAAACATACATGTACTTTATTAATCATTTTGAAGCAAACTGTCTTGTGAATTTGTCCAACAAGAATAATTATCAACAATTTAATTTTGATAATTTTAAAACTTTAAAAATCCGTTTTATACATTCACACCGTTCTATTTTTAAATCGTTTTCACGGAACAGAATAAAATGTTTGTTTTAAAACTCCGTGTCTCGCTACTTCAATATCTGTACTGATACTTAAGTTGTAATATGAAGTTGGTTCTTTGAGGAAGCTTGGCTTCATGTGCAAGCCAAACTTCGCAACTGGTTCAGAAAAATACTTATATATTACACTTTTAAGTATACAAACTAAGCTTAAGTTAATATTTGTCTTGGATAATGTAGAAAGTTGTTCAAGGGGCTCGTGGCTCAACAACCACGCGAATTGACGACACATTTGGTGCAGTGGCTAAGCGATTGGCTTCTACGCTGCGGGTCGTGGGTTCAATTCCCGCACGGAACAAATATTTGTATGGCCTACAGCTAGTTGTTCCGGGTCTGGATGTTTGTGCATGTGAAGATTTGTGTTTGTAAACGCACCCACGATACAGGAGAAATCCTAGTGTGGGGCAACGTTATTTCTTAAAAAAAGAAAAGAATCATATGATTTGCAAGGTTAAGCTGCGCTTGCCAAGGTCAGTCCGTGGATGGGTGACCATTCGGTACACATCGAAAAACCGGAAACCACGTTAAACTGTCGGTCTCAGGTGTCATACGAATACCTATGATAGTCGTTACGGGTAGTCAGAAGCCCGAAAGTCTGACAACCCGTCTAACCTTAGGATATCGCCATTGCCCAGTAACTAAGTTGCGAAGGTCTGATGGCAGTCGCTCCGCGTAAAATACTGGTATTCAGCCGCGTCTGTTTAGACTGGAAGCTGACCCCAACTATGTTGGGAAAAGGCTAGGCAGAACGAATAATGTAGAAAGTTTTTACTTACAATAGCTTATCTTTTATTAAGTTATACTTTTCGCTTCTTGGCGGAATTGGTTTGAATTTATTTTTGTTTCTATGTCAACAAAGTCGACGTATTATGAAGAACAAAAGTGGAACAACAATAAATCTTGGTTGGACATTAATGTACCTTTATGATATTTCACATTATTCTGGTCTTGGCAATATACTCTTTACGACTGTGCGATGCAACGTCATCGAATCTCGTTTTGCTGATCCAGCAATCTATAAAGCCGCACAAATGTACGATCGGCCAGCAACTAACTGCATTCATTTTCCACATAACGACGCTCGGCATAAATCCAATTTTCTTCAAAAGCGTTTTATTTGTTCTTTAGTTTGATAAACTCGTCATACACGTATTAGTTCAACAAACGTTCAACTCAAAGCTATCTATGACGTACGATGACAAACTTGTATAAATATTTGATCGGCCATTTTTTTTTCAGTAGACAGAGTTTTCTATCTTCTTCTTCTTCCTGCCCTTATCCCACACTAGGTGGGGTCGGCACAACATGTATTTGATAAATCCATGTTGTTAGAGGTTTTGGCTTATTTTTTTATGACCGGCCGCCTGCCTGACATCAACAGTTTTTTCTGTCTTGTAAAAAATGTATTTTACACATACGTGGTTTTCACTGCCAACCGTCGATAAGTACATTAACAACATTAGCATTTTAGCATAGTTATAATAATATAACATCACGCCTTGTATTCCCCGAAGGGTTTGACAGAGGTGTTTTTTAGTACACCCTTGCTTCGCTCGAGTTATTTAAGTCCCATGTAATAGTGGGTTACCCTATTGCCATCAACCGGGCACAAATCCAAACTCCGGGCCGCTACTGTGATATTCATAATGGAAAAACCCAATAACACTTTGCCCAACCTGGGGATCGAACCCAGGCCCCGTCAGCAGTCGCGTTTGCCACCACTAGACCAACGAGGCAATTGTACTTTTATGATATTTCACATTATTCTTGTCTTGGAAATATTCTCTTTACGACCGTTAATTGTGTAATGGTGTAGTTGGAGACCTTTGTCTTTAGTGGATTTTTACGGGACTATGATAGACATAGACATATATTAAACTATTTTTTTTTATTAATAACATTTTTGCAGTAGGTATGTTAAACTTAATGTCTAAAGAACAAAACCTTCACAATTGTTTTGTGATCTTTTTTGTGTGGCGTAAACAGTTATGACTGTTGGCAGGCTTTGAGTATTGCCCTCTTAATGGGGTATTAAACTCGTATATTAAATATTTTGTCATACTTAAGTTAATTTAATAATCCAACCCAGACCTGACACATTTACTTATAACTAGCGGCCCGTCCCGACTTCGCACGGGTGGACATTTTTCCCGTTTTTGCAACATTTTCATTTATGCTCCGCTCCTATTGGTCCTAGCGTGATTTTATATAGCTTATAACCTTCCTTGATAAATGGACTATCCAACACAAAAAGAGTTTTTCAATTCCAACCAGTAGTTCCTGAGATTAGCGCGTTCAAACAAACAAACAAACTCTTCAGCTTTATAATATTAGTAGGTATAGATGACACGTACTTTATCAAGATATACAGACACATTACGCTAAAAATTGTCTCGTAAGCCATGTTGATAAAATTAATAATGTAAGTAGGCTGTTGATAATGTCATAATGCAGCAACCGAAATATCATTATGACATTTTATAAAATTTATTTTTTGCTTTTTTTTACATTGATATAATTTGTGAATTATTTTATCGGTGAGTGCGGTGTGACATTAAGACTGACAAGCATATCATTTTGGGACCCAGTGCATAATATCAGCAAGCACATTGGGTCACCCGCGCGACGGCGCAACGAGTATTCCCAACGAGGGTTGACGTCGGGCAGGCGGCCGGTCATAAAACAATAAGCCAAAACCTCTAACAACATGGATTTATGAAATACATGTTGTGCCGACCCCACCTAGTGTGGGATAAGGGCAGGAAGAAGAAGAAGAAGTAAGCTGTTGATATATAAACCTAGCCTCTTCCCAACTATGTTGGGGTCAGCTTCCAGTCTAACCAGATGCCGCTGAATACCAGTATTTTACACAAAACGACTGCCATTAGACCTCCGTAACCAGTTACTGGGCAATGCCGATATCCTAAGGTTAGACCGGTTGTCAGACTTTCAGACCTTTGACTTTCCGTAACGAATGTCATAGGTATTCGTATGACAGCCGGGACCGACTGTTTAATGTGCTCTCCGAGACACGGAGGGGTCTCGATGTGTAACGTACGGTCACCCATCCACAAAATGACCGCAGCAACCGCAGCTTAACCTTGCAAATCGTATGATCCGCGCGGTTGGTAATTAGACACCAGCCCCTCATATATAAACCTATACTTAACACCAATAATGTAACCCATATATCGCAAATAACATAAATGTATTAAATTGAATTGATATAATTAATTGAATTCCTCACGTTATGTCGCATTGTATTCTCGTTCATTTTTAAAAAGAATTTAAAACCTACCTGTGCCTAAGGTGTATTCACTGGATATAACAAAATTGCTTTTCTTTTATAACAATAAAGTAAAATGAGTCGTTTTAAAAGTTCAATCGACACAATCATTTTCACATTTCCTCCGCCCCTCGAGAATAAGTCTCTATTCGAAGCCACGGCACTCTCTATTACTCCGACTTGTCACTAGATACTTAATTACTATCTGTGCACGGTTGCAGTTCTGTATGTTTGTTGAACTAAGCGGCGTCAATGTGTTTCGAGGAAATAGGAATAGGTTTTTGTAATATTGATTGTATGGCGTAGTCAGTGATAATTACTTACAGCTTTTATTTCAGGACAGAAATTAGATTAAATTATCGACGCCCATAAGTAAAAACCTCGTAAATCCAATTTTCTTCAAAACCGTTTTAGTTGTTCTTCAGATTGATAAACTTGTAATACACGTATAACTTAAACTTTCAATTCAAATACTTGTAACGTCATCTATGACGACACTTGTATTAATATTTGATCGGCCATTATTTTTTTAGGAGGCATTTGTTCTCCCTCCTGTAAAATTTTGTATTTTATACATAGGTACGTGGTTTTCACTGCCGGCCGTTGTTATGTGCATACATACCCCCTTACCGATTAATTGTTGTGTAAAGTTATAAAAAGCTTATACCTACATAAAAAATGTATGGTTACACTGGCGTTAAATAGCATTATAACTTTACACAACGGTTATTAGTAAGGCGGTTAGTGCTGATTTTACCAACGTCGGATAACTTTTATCTCAGGTTTTGACAGCTTTTGTATAGAAATTCTGTCAAAACGTCTAACTTATTTCTTGGATATGCGCTATCCGACGTTGGTCAAATTGGGCCTTCGAAAAAAAGTATTGTCAAAATATCTGCCCAAAATTCAGAAGACTGTGAACTAATGATTACTGCTATAGTCCGCACGCAAGTGCTATTCACCTCACCCTCATGGACACGCGCGGTAGACAAGACAAAGCAAACTGACGGAGCGTGTCTCTTATTTCGCACCCCCCTCCTGCCCCTCTCATACCTCAGGCGGTGGCCAGCAGTGCGCGCAGACTATACCTACTTACCTTCGATTTCTGTGTAACGTAGTATAACACGACTTGAGAAATTAGAAGTAATATTTCAGACCCAAACAACAATTACTTCCAATCCATCTTCGACTGCTCATAAAGCCTCCTTCTGCTACAATGCCTTCACAATTTATTTTAGTTCCCATTCCAATATTCCAGCACAGACGTAAGAAAATCGTCTTAGCAGTAAGATTCCTGACGTAACACACCTTGATTCAGTCAAGTTAGCTGCTATTTTTAGCACTGGTAGCACCGAATGGCTTTGGCTTCGTGCCACCTATTTAAGGCTGGCCTAAATAGACTTGAGCCGCCGAATTAAATATAAATCGTACGGGAAATTGGTAAGTTCGATTAACGTTCGGAACTATATTGGAAGTATTTTAAAAAGTTATATAACTACAGAATTTCTTTCAACCCTAAATATTTAAAGCAACAACAACTATTATTATTTTACATTGTAACAACAGCTATTATTATTTTACATTGTAACAACAGCTATTATTATTTTACATTTTAACAACAATTATTATTTTCTTGTTTATTCATCTAACATTCTTATAAATTATATTTATAAATAATTAAAAAAAAAAACATTTAAAACCATAAAAAATAGGGTTCCACCGGCAGCGAGAACAGGGTACAAGCTACCAGCGGCCAGAGCTTCAGAGAGAGGAACCGTCTTACAATACGTGCCGTGTCGACAAGATCTGCTCTCTGTAATAAAGCCTTTGATCCAGGCATTATTATTTTATTTATAACTAGCTGTGTCCTCACGGCTCCGCCCGTAGCCTATGTTACTCGGTAGTAATGTACCTTTCTAACGGCAAAAGAATTTTTGAAATCGGTTCAGTAGTTTTTAAGTTTATTCGTTACATACAAAATTCCAAAAATATAAAAATACAAATCTTTCCTCTTTATAATATTAGTATACCTAGATATATTTTTTGTTGTTATGATTGGGTGCGACATATTTTCTAACTAGGTAACACATTTCAAAGAAAAAAAAATACAGTTAATTTTTTTATTTTTCTATTGTGTCTAAACTTCATAAAGTTCGTGTACCTAACTTTTTAAGCCTTAGCTTCAAATATGTAGAAGTCTTACAAAGAAAATTAAAAATTTATTTTATAATTTTATTAATGAGAAGAAAGTTGGTCGTTTTATAATTCATTTTAAAAACACGCGTATCATAAGGTTGAATTAAGATTTAAAAGTACCACTTTTGACTCAATGTTAATTTATATTTAATTAAAACATGTATTTCCTTTGATTACAAATCCTAATTTATATTAAATTGTAGGATTCTATTCCGTAATTATAATTCCGTGAAGCGAACATTTTCCGCAACTCTACACTTTACGGGATGAAGGAAGTTGTTTTATTTAATCTGTGCTACAGGCAGAGTTGTCCTATGTCATATACCTATATATTATGCTACATAATTATGTACTATGTACTATTATGACTGCCTTGTTGGTCTAGTGGTCGCAAGTGCGACTGCTGAGCATGGGGTCCTGGGTTCGATCCCCAGGTCGGGCAAAATGTTATTAGGTTTTTCCATTAGGAATTTCTCAGTTGCAGCCCGGAGTCTGGATTTGTGCCCGTTTAATGGCAATAGGTGGCGAAGCGAGGGTGTTACTATACACCTCTGCTCAACCCTTCGGGGAATACAGGGCGTGATGTTATGTTTATCTATACTAATATTATAAAGAGGAAAGATTTGTGTTTTTGGGTTTTTGTATTTTTGTATGTAACGAATAAACTTAAAAACTACTGGACCGATTTAAAAATTATTTTGCCGTTAGAAAGCTACATTATCACTGAGTAACATAGGCTACGGGCGGAGCCGTGAGGACACAGCTAGTAATTATGTATATCGACTTATAACTTTACGTATCTACTCATTGGAAGTACTTCGTTTTGTAGGCCAGATACCGTGAAATATTTGAATGCATTTTAAGAACACATCTGCTATTCAACCCTACGTCGACCATTTTCAATCTATTTTTCCATACTTACTATTATAATTGTTATTGACCGCCTTGTTGGTCTATTGATACGCGACTGCTGCTCGTAAGATCCTGGGTTCGGTCCTTAGGTCGAGCAAAGTGTTATTGGATCTTTATCAATAACTAGCACTTAGCCCGCGACTTCATCCGCGTGAATTTCGTTCAACGGTGAATATTCGAAATTTTTTAACATTATTTTAACAAATCATTCTTCTCCCGGGTTGTTAACGTTATAGTATTGTCAGATTGTTTTTATTCTTGTCTTATTGCTTGACGGCAGCGGTATAGTATGAGTTTTCATTATCATAATTATAGGATTAAACATCTGCATTCTTAACTTTGGGATGATGCTAATGACGTTCTTAATTTTCGTTAATATTTTTAGAAGAATGCCCCTCAAACTTCCATCCCCTATTTTACCGCCTTAGGAGTAGAATTTCCTAAAATATTTTCTTAGAGGATGCCTACGTCACAAAAGGAACCTACTATCTAAATTTCATGTTTCCAGCTTCAGTGGTTTAGGATCTGCGTTGATGAATCAGTCTGTCAGTCAGTCAGAACATTTCTCTTTAATAAGTATATAGAGTGTAAACAAAAGCATGTAATTCCTTCAAACCACGTGATGTACTGCTGACATAGATTACCACTGCAGGGGATACGTTTGGATTCAATAAAAAACAAATTACAAGAAGTAAACATTGTGTTCTTAACATGAGGCATTTTAGCGCCCCGAGAGAAATGCGCAACTATCTCTTACCACGCGGTCATTTAACTCGGGGCGCTGAAATGCCTCACCTTAAGAACACAATGTTTACTTCTTGTAATTTTGTTTTTTATTGAATCCAAAAGTATCCCGTGCAGTGTTAATCTATGTTAGCAGTACATCACGAGGTTTGAAGGAATTACATGATTTCGTTTAGACCCTACAGATGGTGCGTCTCTTTAGCGTAGCTAAGTGGTATCCCTCTAGCCGTTAGTAACATTCTGAGGTAAAATTCTCTTACTCAAGCTCTTTCTTACATTTTGTTATACACAGTACCCATCACTGAAGACCGTGAGGGTTTACGTTTATTATTCCGAAATACGGTCTGAGAAAAGAAACAACGGTGGAATTTCACTAAATATAAACTGACTATAGCGACGGTTTTTTACGATAATGCATTAAAATAAAGCATATTTTATTGTTAACATAACATCATGAAGAGGAAAGAAGAAGGGTTGGGCAGCGGTGTATAGTAGCACCCTCATTTCGCTGTTAAGTCCCATGTAATAGGGAGCGAGCCTATTGCCATCACCCGGGCACAAATCCAAACTCTGGGCTGCTACTGAGGAATTCCACGTGGAAAACCCAATAACACTGCCCGACCTGAGGATCGAACCCAGGACCCCACGATTAGCAGTCGCGCTTGGTGTTAATACCGATAAAACATTATTCAAGGCCTGATTGTATGTCGTTTAAGCCCATCCCACAAGTAACTGTAATATATATTAATATAAGTTACAGCGAGACATATTACGATATATTTTCTATAATAATTTTTACTCAAAAATGCTTGTAATGTGGTCATTATTTTGACAACCTTCTTTGAGCAAAGTCGACCTTTCCGCGCTACTTGAATAGGCGCCAGCAAAGTTGTATGGAATTTCATTGCTGGTGAGTTTTAGCCACCAGCAATTTCCTTTGAAAATCCATTATTGTCGAGTTTTGTTTCAAAAATAGTCAGATGCAAAAAGTTTTTATTCAGAATTTGGCTGTATAGATATAGGCAATACAATCATTATAGAGTTATAAAAAAACTAAAGCCCGGGGAAGAAACAAATTGTTATTTTAAATAAATTCTTACTGTACTAAGCTGGTTTTATTTCAATTACTCGCATTGTTTGAGTAAAGCACTATATAAGCATTGGTCCGCAATGACTGCGCTGCTGGCCACGCTATGATGGCCTCGAGCTTACCTTAGCTACGCTCTCGGCCTTCAAGCTTGGTCATCATTGCAGTCCTTGCTGTCCGCGCTATAAAGGCCAGCTTGTCCATCAAGAGCTGCAATGCTGACCGCGCTGTGATGGCCTGGAGCTGCGCTACACTGCGCTTTCGGCCATCATCAGCGCTGCCAGCAACGCAGTCATTACAGACCGCGGCAGTAATGTACTATTGAATGACCACTCACGCAGGTATAATGTAACCGTATTTTTTGTATACCTACCCTGAACCCGAAAACGGATCATTATACTCATCATTATGAACAACTTCTACCATGGGATCGGACAAACAATGAAATCGCAATAAAAGAAAACAGTCAGTCCATATATTTTGTCGAGTTATGTGAACATCTATGGAACAGCTGAATTTTATTACAAAAAATAAGGTTCTATTATATCTTTGAAACGTATATTAGAAAAGTAATATATTTTGGCATATCTATCTAATACCTTTAAACGAGCAATTCTTGTGTATATATATATATATATATATATATGTATAAAAACCCCCTGCATACTAAATTTCATGAAAATCGTTGGAGCCGTTTCCGAGATTCAAATTATATATATATATATGCTCCAACGATCTTCATGAAATTTAGTATGCAGGGGGTTTTGGGGGCGATAAATAGATCTAGCTAGGTTTCATTTTTAGAAAACGTCGTTTTATCCGTGTTTTCAGGCAATGAAAAACTGCTACATTAGAATATGAAAGTGAATTTCGTTGCGATCTACAAGGTTGAAATAGCTCAGGTGGGAAATCGGGCGGTCCCGAATTCAGAAGATTCGGTTCGAGTCCAGGTGCTTATTTTTCTCCTTTTTTTCAAGTTCTTTCTTTTTCCCTTTTTTTTTCTTTCCAATAAACACGATTTACCAAAAAAATACCGAGCAAAGCTCGGTCATCCAGGTACTTAATAATTATTATAGCTACGTGTGTGACGGGACTTTATAACAAGTACCTGGATGACTGAGCTTTGCTCGGTTTTTTTTTGGTAAATCGTGTTTTTTGGAGAGAAAAAAAGGGAAAAAGAAGGAACTTGAAAAAAAGGAAAAAAAATAATCACCTGGACTCGAACCAAGTCTTCTGAATTTGGGACCGCCGGATTTTCCACCTTAGCTGTTTTAACCTTGTGGATCGCGGCGAAATTTACTTTCATATTCTAATGTTATTGTAGCAGTTTTTCATTGTCTGAAAACACGGATAAAACGACGTTTTCTAAAAATGAAACCTAGCTAAATCGATTTATCGTCCCCGAAACCCACTGCATACAAAATTTTATGAAAATTGTTGGAGCCGTTTCCGAGATTCAGTTTATATATATATATATATAAATACAAGAATTGCTCGTTTAAAGGTATTAGATTAGATTAGATAGATAATAAATGTTATTTAGTATTAAAAGGTTTTACATGTTCTTAAATGCTTAAAATTAAATTAATTTATTACTATAGTCGAGAACGTTCGTGCTGCCTAGCTTTTACCCAATTGTGTTGTGGTCAGTTTCCAGTCTAACCAAATACGGCTGAATACCAGTATTTTACACGAAGCGACTGCCAACCATGAGCCACTCCTACTATAGTCGAGAACATGTTAAAAAGTGTTACTAAAGACTTCCTGCACTCGGCTAGTAGTCTATTCTGCCGGGGTCGCGGTGCATGCAACAGCGAATCCCGTGACCCCGGCCTTAGGTCAGAAGGAGGGACACCGTGGTGGTTCTAGCCAGTAAGAGTCTGGCACACCCCCCCGTCTTCCCCAGACGGGGGATAGTCCATGAGGATTTCCCCACGCTAAAAAAAAAAAGGCTATGTCTATTCTATCTTTTTCTTCTCGTGTGGTTAGTGATTAACCGGGTGTCAGAATTTATGCCGCCCATGGGCCTCTGACTTGGCTTCACATGCCATCGAGAAATATCTCTCAGGCACGCCGGTTCCCTCACGATGTTTTCCTTCACCGTTTTTCAGCAAGTGATAATTATACAATACGCACATGAATCCGAAAAGTCAGTGGTGCATGCCTTGGGTTCGAACTCGAGACCTATGACTTGGCAGTCCGACGATCACACCACTAGGCTATCACTGCTGATATGTCTATTTTATTTCTTTTAACGGTTCGTTAAACAACTAATTATAAGCAGCATTTGTATTTTTATCGCAACCCCGACTTTACTAACACAATAAAAGTCTATAACAAAAACTGTTTACGTAATAAGTGTTCCACTGAAATAAGTATTTAAAGAAAAAAAGGTGGTTTCCTGATAAAATGGCCTTAAAGTAAGGCTGATAGTCGTTTGTTTTTATTCTGTCGTTAAAGACACAGCTCAGACGAGAGCTAATTAAAAAAATGTCAAGCATCCACAAATGTACGGAACTTATAGTTATTTTTATTTTAATAGAGAAGAAGAAAAATAAATCTTTAATCACACTGAATAGACGTACAAAAAATGTTTTTAAATAAACAATACGAATAAAAAAGCAGCAAATAACAACAAATAAAGATTGCATAATTATTATATTAATTTACAGTAATTACAAGCCTTTGCGTTCAGATCGTGTTTGTACCGTATAACTTTTTAGTTATATATTATTACTTTATTTATTTGTCACTATACATTATACAATAATTACATATTTAAATTTAAATATTTCTATATAAAAATGAAATATTATAAATATAAAAAAAAAGTTGCCGACCGGCATCGGGAACAAAGTCCAAGCTACCGGTGGTCAGGGCTCCAGAGAGAGGAACCTCCTCATAATACGTGCCGTGTTGAGAATAACTTATAATCTTCATTATTTACCACTTAAGTCGTTGTTTGACTCAAAACATTAAAAAAACATTGCAAAACACAAAACCCACTAAACTCAAGAAAATTTTAAGAAAAATATCTTAAGAGCGAATCTCTTAATCTGAGGCTTTTACAGTTTCAGCGCGGATATAAGTGCGACGACTGAAGCCTTAAGATAAGGCAAAAATAAAAGTCCGAGTGGAATTTTGCTGATCAAACGATGGCCGATCGGCCATTGAAGTCCGAAGGCAATAAAAAGGTCTGTAACTAAATCAACAGAGACTATCGATCATCCCCAAAGTTCAAGTAACTGGTTTATGGTCCATAGTTTGTTTTCAATTACGTTGTGAAAACGATATGAGGGAATTCTTTGGAACTGATGTTGATGGAAACGAATTAGTATCGCCTACGGGTTTTGTTCCGTTTCTAAAACAATATTGTGGGATTAGTTGGCTACGCTACAAAAGGTGAATGTTAACTGAATATTTTTAGAATATGCGATCGTTTGCTAACTAAAACCGCTCTTTGAAAATGCAAAAACACTGTTATTATTCAAATTAAAGAGCCACAGACAATACACGTCCGAGAGACTTTTGAAGACGACATTGGCATTAAAATGCATCGTTATGTAGCCGCCACAGACGTGCCGTGTAGCAGTCTCAGTTCGCCTATCTGCTACGAAAGCGTAGCTGGCGTAACGGTGATATCATAGCGTAGCGGTGATATCATGGCGTAGCGGTAATATCATGACGTAGCGGTGATATTATGGCGTAGCGGTGATATCATGGTGTAGCGGTAATATCATGGCGTAGCGGTGATGTCATGGCTTAGCGGTGATATTATGGCGTAGCGGTGATATCATGGCGTCATATGAGCATTATAGCTAACTAATCAACATGTATCACATAGATATCATCATTATATCAGCTCGTCAACGTCCACTACGAATGAGTCCTCTCATAAACCATAACAAGAAACATTTGCAAGAAAATTTGAGGAGGCTGTTGTTAGGCGGCTGGATCAAGGACTTGATACAGAAAGCCCTTACTCCTGGACACGGCACGTATTGTTAACAAGTTCTTTTCTCTATGGCCCGGACAACCGGTGGCTTTAACTCGAGGCCGGTGGACTACTATGTTTTTTTAATGTAGGTATATTGTATTTTTATAAATTAGTATTTGAAAATATAATTTATATGTAGGTATTTTAGAAGATGACGAATAATAAACGTTGCAAGGGAATATACAATAATCAACTTTTTCTTCTTGTTTCGGCTTCTACTCCTGGCATTGTGCTTATTAGATAAAGAGGTCGTAGCATAAATTACTATAAGTTTATCATAAAATCTACATAGCATCACGCCTGTATTCCCCGAAGGGTTGGGCAGAGGAGTGTAGAGTAACACCCACATTTAGCCGTTATTTTTAAGTCCAATGTAATAGGGGCGAGTATATTGCCATCAAACGGACACAAATCCAAACTCCGGCCTGCTACTGAGAAATTCTTCACGGTAATACCCAATAACACTTTGCCTAACCTGAGGATCGAACCCAAGACCTCACGATCAGCATTCGCGCTTGCCACCCCTAGATCAAGGAGGCAGTTATCATAAAATCTTGCTGACTCTATTTCGATTACTATGTGTAAGATCGACTCGGGAAAATAATACTTGATCCCAAAAATACGTAATGGCATCTCTCAGATTTCCCATTCCCAATCCCCACCCATAAGGTACGTGTTTACTTTTCCACATTCCCAGATCCGCACGGTCGGCTATTTTTATTGGACCGTTAATTTCTCGGTCCGTTCTTATTTACTGTGGCTTCGTATGTTTTTCTTTGAGTGTTTTCATGAAGACGACTTGCGTATCAACCTAATTATTGTAAAAAGCATGATTAAAGTGGGGAGTGTTAATGTAGGTATGTACAGTACACTCATATTCGCCAAAGGTTTGTCTACAAAATTCGATCGTCTAGAAGAGAGTACAGACAGGTCTTACCAGAGACTTTGACAGACAGCTTGTCGTCTGTTAATGTAGGTAGACAAAATCGACCTGTTAAAATACATTATGAATTTTCATTTAGATACCTACTTCTGCTTTCTTTGTTTGACTAGACGGCAGCTTCTTTAAAGTGCTGTCAAGTTTTCTTAAACAAACCAAATGCTACATTTAAATGTATTAATTTTGCTCGAAATAACATAACATTACGCCTGTATTCCCCGAAGGGTTGGCAGGTATACAAGGTTAGTCGGAAAGGGGGTACTAAGCCGAAAGGGTGTTAATGTACCTATAATAATGGATAACTTTTGTTCTACAGCTTTCCCTAAAAGTCATTAGTTTAAGAGAAATAACGGTTCAAAGAGATCATAAAAAATACGCTAAATTCTATCTATTCTCAGCTATGATCAGTTGTGTTTACATTTTAGGTCATATTTGGGGTCACGGATTAAAAGATCCATTTTCTAAACTCGTAACTAAAGCAGGATGATTTTTTTTTTGAAAAAATTAAAACAAAATCATTTTGTATACTTTTTTTTATTATAGATCTTTTTAATTTTAACACTCTCTTTAAAATAACCATCAGTGATATTGCCATTAAGTGCCCCCCGGCTTAGTACCCCCTTTCCGACTAACCAGTTACACCCTCATTTCGCCGTTATATTTTAAGTCCCATAAAATACAAAGCGAGCCTATTGCCATCAACCGAGCCTAAATCCAAATTCAAAGCTACTACTGGGGTGTTCCACAAGGAAAAACTCAATAACACTTTTCCCGAGCTGGGGATCGAACCCAGGACCTCACGATCAACAATCGTGTTTGCCACCACTAGACCAAAGAAACCAGTGATATAGTCACTAACAATCTAGAATTATAAAATTGATGATCTCGTAAATATAGGATCGTTATCTCATACAGTCCATTTTCTCATAAAAATAATTAGATTATCCCAACGAAAGTAATCTACATAAATTAATGTAAAACAATTATTTCTTATCCTCCCACGTGAGCTGTAAAAGTCAATTGAGAGAAACGGCCTAACGATCTGCGTGGGCGGCGGATAATTTGCGACCAATTATACTTAATCATTATAATTGTTACCTCATTAATGCTAAAAAGAGCTCCTACACTTCTGAAATTTTGAGTGCGAGGCTCTGGGAGAAATGCTACACGCTCAGGCTTATTTGCACAAATTCTAATTTGCACAAGTTAGCATCAGCTGCGCAGTGCATTATACCGACAATACCGTTGCACAAGCCGTTTGCACATGCAAGTAGGTGCATGTATCCGGACCTTAAATTCACATCCGTCTTAGGTATCTACCTACATCCTGCCAGGGTTGCGGTGTATGCTTGCGAATCCCGCGACCCCGGCCAAACGGTCAGGAGGAGGAACACCGTTGGTGTTTAGCCGATAAGAGTCCGGCAGACCCCCTCGCCTTCCCCGGGCGAGGGACATCCATGAGGATTTTCCAAAGAGAAAAAAAAAACAATAAGGTATCTACCTACATTGACAGACGACAAGCTGTCTGTCAAAGTCTCTGGTAAGACCTGTCTGTACTCTCTTCTAGACGATCGAATTTTGTAGACAAACCTTTGGCGAATATGAGTGTACTGTACATACCTACATTAACACTCCCCACTTTAATCATGCTTTTTACAATTATTAGTAGAATCATCTTTACAATGCTGCCTTGTTGGTCTAGTGGACTACTGAGCATGGCATCCTGGGTTCGATCTCCAGGTCAGGAAAATTGTTATTGGGTTTTTCCATTACGAATTTCTTAGTAGCAGCCCGGAGTCTGGAGATGTGAGTACTTAAAAACATAACTAGCAAAACGAGCGTGTTCTAAAAACACCTCCGCCGAACCCTTCGGGGAATACAAGGCGTGGTGTTATGTTATGTATCTCTACGATTCTACGTAATAAAAATTAAACAACGGAAACCCGACGTCATATTAAAAATAACGAGCACAACGAAAATAACTACAAAGTTATTTCCGTTAACGTTTTTTTGACATAATGAGAAAATATATTCACATTCAGTGGTCCACGTCTCGCCAATATTTCATAATTACTGCTCCGTGAGTCATGAAATTCAGGACATTACGTTGAAATTTATTATGGACAGGTCCATACTTTTTTAATAAATTTCAACAACCTCGAAGTATGGCTCTTTAAATATTGTAAAATTATGAGGGAATTATCAGTTTTACGGCTAATTACTTTGAATTAAAGTTTGTAATTAAGCTATAATAGCATGAAAGGTTAAGCGGTTTAGAATGATCGCGGGCTTATTATCTTAACTTCACGAAAATTTTAATTGATATGGCTGCCTATTGGATAAAATTAGTATTAGCAAATAAAGTTCTAATGATAATTTTCAAATTATCAAAATTAATCATAACATAACATCACACCTGTATTCCCCGAAGGGTTGGGCAGAGGTGTATAGTAACACCCTCATTTCGCAGTTATATTTAAGTCCCATGTAATACGGGCGAACATATTGCCATCAACCGAGCACAAATCCAAACACCGGTCTGCTACTGAGGCATTCCACACGGAAAACACAAATAACACAGCCCGAACCGGAAATCGAACCTAGGAACTCACGATCAGACCAAAGAGGTTATTATTATTAGTTTATAATTAATCCTTTAAGATAAATGAGTGTACAAAAAACGGCACTTTCTCTATCTATCTATAGGCAAATATTCATAGTAGCTATAATACAACCTCTCCTAAACGCACCCAAGAATAGCCGAACAAACCAAGCAAATGATTTACTCGACAACGCAAACACTTAGCCTCAGATCAAGTTACCATAAAGTTACTTAACGTCTTGCCTTGAACGGACAAATGGGAATGTCCGATCGATTTCTATTTTTAACCTCTGACGCAAAAAGAGTCGTGTTATAAGTTTGAAGTCTTTGTTTTTTTTTTTTTTTTTATTTATCAAAATAAACGGTTTGCAATCATTTTTGAACCCTTAAACATACCACACAAACCAACGCGGGTTTAACAGCGGTATGGCCAGACACGGCAACTCGGTGCCACTACTAATTAATAGTTAATTAATGAACGATTTGATAGGTACATAGATATTTATTTATAGATCACACTGCAATCTAGATAGTTTTTTTTTAATACCTTTGCGCAGTTCTGCGCACTTAATACGTTGCAGATTTTCATAGGTAAATCATTCATATATGATGGTATCATGCATTCCCACGTCCGCGCTCCATAAACATTATTAGATCTAGGTACGATGAATGTGGATAAGTAGGTTAAACAACGCAACGACTTTCGTCTTTCGTATTTACGAATATTAATTAAAATATTAATTTGTGTGTCTATCTGTGATACTGCAGTGTTCCCAAACGGATGAACCGATTCCAATGCAGTTTTTTTGTGGATGGCTCCTAGCTTTGTTTGATTATAATAACTTCAGCAATTTCAAGGCCATTTTTAAATTTAATTCTTATTGTTAGTCAGATCGTGAGCCGAAGTTGAGGGGCTCGTGGCTAACTACCAACCGCAATTATCATACAATTTGCCGGGTCAAGCTGCACTTGCCGCGGTTAGTCTGTGGATGAGTGACCATTGCTTACACATCGAGACCCCTCAATGTATCGGAGAGCACATTAAACATTCGGTCCCGAGTGGTATACGAATACCTATGACAGTCGTTACGAGAAGTCAAAAGCCCGAAAGTCTGACAATTGGTCTAACCTTATGATATCAGTATTGCCTAGTAACTGGGTTGCGGAGGTCTGATGGCAGTTTTTCCGCGTGAAATACTAGTATTCAGCCGCATCTGGTTAGACTGGTGATCCCAATATCGTTGGGAAAAAGAAACACAAGCAGAACAGGCTATCAAGACTGTATAAAAGGTAAACTAACATTTGATCTTGAAACATTCACTTTGCTTTTAGAACCCATTAAACATACACATTATGAGAAAACCCTGAAACTAATCTTTTAAAATAAAGATTTGTTTACTGTTTAAAATTTTAATGAATAAGGATGACCTGAGTCCGTAAACAGTCAAAATAATTGGAAGGAACGTCATAGGTTTTGGTTTATCAATGAACACGAATTTACAAACTTGAATTTGCTAAGCGGCCCTTAAGGAAAGGGTGCTTCATTTAAGATTAGGTCTTAGCTAACAATTAAAACAAGCTAAGTGTGGGCGGTGTCGGATGCTCTCTTGTCTTCTTTCTTGTTTTCTTCAAAACGTACTAATTTTTATCCATATTGTGGGGTACATGGGATTGAAGACAAGAGGCGAAATATGGATGAACAGACACCTGTAATAGGAAAACACCTTTTAGGGATTATAGGCGTGAGTTTAAGTATGTATGTAGTACTTTTCTGCTTAGCTTTATCCCAACTCTGTTGGGGTCAGCTTCCAGCCTAACCAAATGTGGCTGAATACCAATATATTACACGGAGCGACTGCCATCAGCGTTCCTCCGCAACGCAGTTACTAGGCAATATCGATCTTGTAGGGTTAGACCAGTTTTCAGACTTTCGGTCTTCTATGTTCCCGTAACTACTGTCATAGGTATTCGTATGACACCCAGGACCGACTGTTTAACGAATGTACTAATCAATTTTTATGTTCTTTTTCCGTTTGTTTTTATTTCTTAAAAACTTTATTAGAATTTTCCGTGTAAAATTCCACAGTAGCAGCCCGGAGTTTGGATTATTGCCTGGTTGATGGCAATAGGCTCGCTCCCAATTACATGGAACTTAAACATAACGGTGAAATGAGGGTGTTACTATACACCTCTGCAAAATCCTTCGGGGAATACAGGCGGCGTGAATATATGTTATGTTAAGAATTGCTCTTAAGGTTTTGGCTATGTAAAAAGAGAGTCCGAATGTCTTATTTTTGTAAGTAAATAAGGAGGATTATGAACAGATGATGTGCATTTCAAATTACAGTTTGCTTTTAAAAGATATTACTTACAAAGTTACGAGTATATTTTAGCTTATTTGATGTTAAAAGTGCATAAGTTTTTACGATGTTGCGGGACATATAGTGCCGGTGAGCATATGCAATGGAGAGCTTGCTTGAAACAGTAAATTTAGACGACACGACGTCTAAAGTTTATACGTTGGATGGAACAAAATAGCTTTTCTAGGAAAGAAAATATATTACAGCTACTTACATAGAAAATTGCCTCGTTGGTCTAGTGGTGGCAAGCGCGATTGCTGATCGGTGAGGTTCTGGGTTCGCTCGCCAGGTCCGCTAAAGTATTATTGGGTTTTTCCGTGTGGAATTCCTCAGTAGCAGCTCGGAGTTTGGATTTGTGCCCGGTTAATGGCAATAGGCTCGCCCCCTATTACATGGGACTTAAACCTAACGGCAAAATGAGGGTGTAATTATACACCTCTGCTCAACCCTTCGGGGAAAACAGGCGTAATGTTATATTATATAGAAAATACAGCCAATTATAACTATAACGATGTTCTTGTACGTATTTCTCTCACAATAATAGTCGTTCCGTTATCTATACTCTCTATACTAACATTATAAAGAGGAAAGATTTGTATTATTATATGTAACGAATAAACTTAAAAACTACATACATACATAAACTCACGCCTTTTTTCCATGGGGGTAGGCAGAAACTATAGAACGCCACATGCTACGACCCTTACATACCCCTTTCGCTTCATCCACATTCATACATCTTGTCATACACGCACGCCGGTTGAGAGTACTACGCACCTGACCTTTTTGAAGAACATCACCAATAACATCGATGTATGTCCTTCTAGGACGTCCTCTACCGGCGTTCCCATTGACATCCGCCTTATAAATTCCTTTTGTTAATCGCCGTTCACTCATTCTCTCAACATGACCAAACCACCTAAGCATACTCCTTTCAATTTTTGTCACTACATCATCTTTTAAACCGCAACTTTGTCTAATCTCAACTTTGTCTTCAACTTAAAAACTACTGGACCGATTTCAAAAATTCTTTTGCCGTTAGAAAGCTACATTGTCACTGAGTAACATAGGTTACGGGGGGAGCCGTGAGGACACAGCTAGTAAATTGTATCGTTGTTTTCTAAATTGTAATTTGAGGAAGTTTCATTTTACACTGTTGACGTCATTCTTAATTTTTATATATCAGACATAAAATAAGAAATTCACTCTGATAAAATAAGAAAGAGACGGACGTAAATAAGAGCTGTCAAATTTAGTTGAACTAAAATCTTCATACACATTTGGACGACACGTCAGAAACTGTTTACAGGAGCCGTTTTAGCGGATCCGTTTTTATATTGGTGATGGCGCATGTAGTTGAGCGAGTTCTCATACACGGCAATATTCTGAATCCAGTAAAAAATACTGGATCTGTTATTTTTATCGTATCCTGTCTGCCAGGTGCGACGCAGCTGCCATTTGTTTAACTGATCCGTCGGTACACATGTGAACAACACATCCAGTACCGACGGATCCACTGTGTGAAGTGTGTACTCATGGTAACACGGTGAAGTTCAAGGCGCAAACTAGTTTGACATCTCTAACTTAGTTCTGATCTATCACCGTCCCTTTCTCGCGCAGTCTGTTAGTAAATGATAGCAATACTCTAATTTTAGTTTAGTTGGTAAATAAGAGACGACACCATTATCCCCTTATTCCAAAACATGGTTTAACCTAAGACTAAGGTAAACCCAGATTTAAAATATACCCATCAATTTTTAATGTCATATAGAAGCCGATCGCTCAGCCCCTGCACCAAACGTGACCACACGTTTGGTGCAGGGGCTGAGTGATCGGTTTCTGCGCTACGGGTCATGGGTTCGATTTCCGCACGGAACAAATATTTGTATGACCTACAGAGAGTTGTTCCGGGTCTGGATGTTTGTGCATTTGAAGATTTGTGTCTGTTAACGCACCCACGATACAGGAGAAATCCTAGTGTGGGGCAACGTTTTTAAAAAAAATATATATACATATAACAAAAAGAGATGTAGCTATTTTAAAACCTTTATTTTACTTAGACCATCACTCGTAATAAAAGAGTATAATAAGTTCATTATCTCTATACTTTGCACAGAAGTAGTTGCAACCCCATAATCATTTACCCCACTTAATCCTATAACACGTATCGATCTACGTCACTAACACTCAAACACGTCATCCATGTAACACATTATTAACCAAAAGGCCTCCTAATCCTCACCGTCGCCATCCTTTTGAAGGCTTCAATCAAATGGGTCTCTATACAAACGTAGGCCAATCAGTGTACCTACAGCACGTGGATACCCTCTCACGCGTTAAATTGCTTGTCTTATTTAACGATTCACCTTTTATTGTGCCCTGATTGTAAACGTTATGTCTCTTAAGATTTCCGCCCCTGAGTCCCCAAATTGGGGCGTTTGAGAAGTATTTTGGGGTGCAATAAAAGTGTTTGGGGCTATAAGATACAGACACTTTAGATGTTTCTGATACCGAAAAGCGGGTTACAAAATGCTTCAAGGCAAAGCTTATTAAAACTGACACGTATTTATAAGCAATCGACCACTTTCTTTTATCGAAGGCTAATTACCAACCGCGCAGATCATACGATTTGCATGACCGTTCGTTACACATCGAGACCCCTCCGTGCTTCGGAGAGCATGTTAAACTGTCGGTCCCGGGTGTCATACGAATACCTGTGACAGTCGTTACGGGACGTCAGAAGCTCGAAAGTCTGACAACCAGTCTAAATTTATGATATCGGCATTGCCCTGTAACTGGGTTACGGAGGTCTGATGGCAGTCGCTCCGTGTAAAATACTGGTATTCATTCATCTGGTTAGACTAGAAGCTGACCCCAACATAGTTGGGAAAAAGATAGGTAGTTCAGACAACTTAATTAAAATAGTAATACGGGTCTTGTTCTCGTGGACGGTATGTAATATAAGATTATCACTTGAGGGTTGTGAGGGCTGCGTCTCAATCCCTCTTGTTAAGAGAGATAGTCTAAGTAAAACTCAGGCTTTAAAACAGCTTGGTCTTTTTTGTGGTAAGACGTTAATAAGTGATGAGGATATTTTTAATCTGAGTCTACCATAAACTTGGTTGATACATCACACTAATTAATCATCATTTTAAAATGTCGGGGATATTTTTAGGGTACCGTACCGAAAGGGTAAAACGGGACCCCATTACTAAGACTCCGCTGTCCGTCCGTTCGTCTGTCACCAGGCTGTATCTCATGAACCGTGATAGACTGTTCAAATTTTCACAGATGATGTATTTGTTGCTGCTATAACAACAAATACAAAAAAAAACAATTTAAAGGGGCTCCCATACAACAAACGTGATTTTTATAGATAATGGTACGGAACCCTTCGTGCGCGAGTTCGACTCGCACTTGGCCGGTTTTTTAATCTTAGTCTTGGTTATATACTTGGTTTAAAGCATAGTTGGACATAATAAAAATAACAATTATACAATATCACATTCGTAATTATACTAATGTGATATTGTATAATTGTTATTTTTACAATATCACATTCGTAATTATACTAATGTGATATTGTATAATTGTTATTTTTTTGTACTGGACTTGGACATAGTAATGTGATAAGGTATAATTGACATTCTTTTTTTTTCTTGAGTTGTGTAATGTACCTGTAAACTTGCATACCGTAAGATTGAATATAGTGATACTAAATTTATTTTTGATATTTTAATATCAAATCTAATATTACTCATATTTAGCAAATACATTGATTTGAATTTTAACCATCTCTCACTAACTAATCATCATTTTCTTTAATTATTTAATGTAGAAATAGTGTAGAAACTGGATTAATATCAAAGACAAAATAAAACAGTTCTTTTATTGCGAATATTATGGAAATCAAATAGGGATAACGTAATATTTTGACTCCATATATACTTCTTACCCAACCCATATTTTCCCAGAGGACCTCCTCAAGGGATTTTCACTATGTCAATCTATATACTGATCCTCGTTTCCCCGAGTATTGTGCTGTCGTCATCAACGTTCCATTGCGAAGGTTATTGATATTTGCTTTTATTTTAGTGGGGCTCGTGCCTATCATACGATTTGCGAGGTTAAGCTGCGCTTGCCACGGTCAGACTGTGGATGGGTGACCGTTCGTTACACATCGTGACCCCTCCGTGCCTCGGACAGCACGTTAAATAGTAGATCCCGGGTGTCTTACGAATACCTATGACAGTCGTTACTGGATTTCAGAAGCCCGAAAATCTGACAACCGATCCAACCTTAGGATATCGGCATTGCCCAGAAACTGGGGTGTGGAGGTCTGATGGCAGTCGCTCCGTGTAAAATACTGGTATTCAGCCGCATCTGGTTAGATTGGAAGCTGACCCCAACGTAGTTGAGAAAAAGGCTAGGCAGAACATTGATATTTCCTTTTATTCATATAAACACTCATTCCAGTTTGAGATCTCTCCCGCAAAGAGACTAGCCGCTAACTCATAACAAACAACTCGAAACTACTTCTTAAGTAGTTGCTTGTATATTTTCAAGTGGCAACACAAGAAAAATCGAAAAACTTGGCAACATAACTCAAGTGTTATTGATGAAAGAATTTTGTTGTACAATGGTAATTTTCTTTCTGATGTAGAAGAATTTAAACGGATTATTTTTACTAAAACATAATTATAATGGAAGAAATGAAATGATAAAAAAGGCACTTGTTTCCGTTTAGCAGCGAGTTTCTTCAAGGCTAAAATGTTCACCCATAATTTATGTTCGGTATTCATATTTAATTAATTTGATTTACTTAATTAACAATTGATGTCTGAAACTACGAAATAACAAATTACAGTCCTTTAATTAGGTATACATATAGTTAAAAAATATTTCTAATTACATAACATCACGCCTATATTCCCCGAAGGGTTGGGCAGAGGTGTATAGTAACACCTTCATTTCGCCGCTATGTTTAAGTCCCATGTAATAGGGAGCGAGCCTATTGCCATCAACCGGGCACAAATCCAAACTACAGGCTGTTACTGAGGAGTTCCACACGAAAAAGCCCAATAACACTTTACCCGACCTGGGAATCGAAACCAAGACCTCACGATCAGGAGTCGCGCTTGCCAACACTATACCAACGAGGCAGTTGCATTTACTAATTAGTTAGGTAGGTATAATTATAGAGGTGTCTTTTTAATGAACCTACCAGTATCAGAATAAAAGAAAAAGAAAATAATAATTGTTACTAACTTTATAATGTACAAGGCCGAATTTAAACCTAAATAAAAGAGTTGTGGTTTGACCACAGTACACATACCTACATTCAATTTATTTTATCCAAAAGTTTTAAACACTGTGTTCTAACTTTAATTCGTTATCATAAAATGTATTTTGTTTCAATTTACCTACTGTTATTTCATTTAAGCGAAGGTAAACTTTGTTCAAAGGTTATTATATAACTAGCGACCCACAAGGCTCCGCACGTCTGCAATGTAGATACTAATATGGGACATATAAACCTTCCTCTTGAATCACTCTATCTATTGCTGAAAACTGCATCAAAATCCGTTGCGTAGTTTAAAAGATCTAAGCGTACAGACAGCGGGAGCGACTTTGTTTTTAACCAACTTCCAAAAAAGGAGGAGGTTCTCAATTCGTCTGTATGTTTTTTTTTTTTTTTTTAATGTTTGTTACCTCATAACTCCGCCATTTATAAACCGATTTAGATAAAAAAAAGTTTATTTAAAAGGATATACTTCCTGATTGGTCCCATTTAAATTTGGTGAAGATCTGATGAATAACTTCGGAGATAGACATTAGAACTCCTCAATGACGAACAGTACGCATAATGTGATGATGTGATTATGTTACGAGCAGCGTCTTTAGTAGGTCCAACCATATTTTATAATTAAAGCCACTAAAACGAAAAAAATAAAAAACATTTTAACAAAAATAAAACCGACTGCAAAAAAAACGATGAAAAGAATAAAATAATTACCATATCATAAAATTAACAGTTTCAGAAGTTGGTGCCTTCAATTTGGTTCAGCATGGATTAGCACCGTCTTCTAAAACTGTTAATTTTATGATATGGTAATTATTTTATTCTTTTCATCGTTATTTTTGAAGTCGGTTTTATTTTTGTTAAAATGTTTTTTATATACTATGTAAAGAACTTTCACTGTCACTGTAATCTGTTATTCTTCTAGATTTCCTAATCTTTTATTAATTATATTAGGATCGATTTCCAATCTTATAAAGCGGATATTGGAATTTATGTGTATTTTTTGTAATATGCCATTAGATTCCCGTACGTTTTATATCGAAAGAAATGTTAATGCGTCGATTTAGTTAAAAAACTAAACTAAACTTGGTTGGTATAGTGGTGGCAAGCGCGACTGTTGATCATGATTCGATCCCCAGGTCCGGCAAAGTGTTATTGAGTTTGCCCGTGTGGAATTCCTCAGTAGCAGTCCGGAGCTTGTATGTGTACCCGGTTGATAACAATAGGCTCGCCCTCTATTACAAGGGACTTAAACATAACGGCGAAATGAGGGTGTTGCTATAAACCTCTGCCCAACCCTTCGGGGAATACAGGCGTGATGTTATGTTAGATGTAGAATGATAAATCGATTACTGGAACAGCCCGTATATCTCTAATGGTATAATCTAATATTGCATTGTTTGTGAAAAAAAAATGTACTAGCACTTTCAAACAAAGGGTGTCCTGGTTCACTGCCCGAAACACTCAACCACGAATCAATCACGGAATTGACCGATTGACATGCGGTTCACGAAACGAATATTTTCAATTAAGCGCAGCAGCGCTCAAAACTGGCTTTGCAAAGCAAACCTTCATTCTAAAGGTGGAAAATACTAGAAAAAAAATCGAGTGTGATTTATTTGATCGATGCGTCATTCGCATATAATTCTGAATACGCTGTATAATGATCCTTTTCGCGAATACTGCTTCCATGGTATCAGTAACTGAGATAAGTCTAGATATAATTCTCCCACTGTTGGGCAAATTTTCTCGTACAGAGAAGAAACGAGTATTGATCACCACACTAGTTCACTGCTGGTTAGCGATTTCAAACCATCAGATCTGGGTTTTGAGAGGCCTGTGTCCGCGATGGACTTCGATAGGCTGAGCTCCAAGTTTCTTCACGGTGTTCTCCTTCACTGGACTTGATGCAATGACTCATTTAGCATTTTAGATTAATTAAGAAAAAAATGTCTAGTGGTCGCAAGCGCCACTGCTGAACATGGGGTCCTGTGTTCTAACCCAGGTCAGGCAAAGTGTTATTGGGTTTTTCCATTAGGAATTTCTCAGTAACAGCTCGGAGTCTGGGTTTGTGCCCGGTTAATGAGAATAGGCTCGCCCCCTATTACATGGGACTTAAACATAACTGAAGAAACGAGGGTGTACGAAAACACCTCTGCCGAACCCTTCGGGGAATACAAGGTGTGATGTTGTGTTATGTAAGAAAAATAATGATATTAAAAAAAAGTCACATTGAAACATGCCAGGTTTTGAACCCGACACCTAATGCTTACGAAGCGAATCCATAAACCCGACATGCGCATGCTATATTGACACTCAAAAAACACACGCTGTAGGTGCTGTTCCCGTAATGACGCTATCATACAGCCTCCATTCAGGTTTCACTCACCACCTGTGAATAAGACTTAATTAAACCTGCTATTTCAGGTTACACACTGATTTTCAGTGAATACTGTTGATTCGACGTTCGAACGTATTCGTTAACGTATGCGTATCTGACAGGCCCATCGAGGTTGGTATGGTCGTGATTTTATGAAAGGCGGTTTTGATGATGTGATGACTGATAATATAGAATGTCATTTTTGTTTTTATAAGATACTAGCTGTGTTCTCCCGGCTCCGCCCGTAGCCTATGTTACTCAGTGATAATGTAGCTTTCTAACGGTAAAAGAATTTTTGAAATCGGTACAATAGTTTTTAAGTTTATTCGTTACATACAAAAATACAAATCCTTCCTCTTTATAATATTAGTATAGATATAGAAGTATAGACTAACGACCCGCCCCGGATTCGCACGGGTGCAATGTAGATACTAATGTGGGGCATATAAACCTTCCTCTTGAATCACTCTATCTATAACTGAAAACTGCATTAAAATCCGTTGCGTAGTTTAAAAGATCTAAGCGTACAGACAGCGGGAGCGACTTTGTTTTATACTATGTAAAGATTTTGGGAATAAAACGTATTTACTTACATTATATTTTACTTTATACTAGCTGTGTCCTCACGGATCTGCTCGTAGCCTATGTTACTCAGTGATAATGTAGCTTTCTAACGGGAAAAGAATTTTTGAAATCGGTCCAGTAGTTTTTAATTTTATTCGTTACATACAAAAATACAAATTTATAATATTAGTATAGATTATATTAGTAACTAGCTTGTGCCCGTGGCTTCGCTTACGTGTTTTTTTTATACATACTTTCATCCCCCATTGAGGGTGAAATTTTCAAAAATCCTTCAGGAGTGGATGCCTGTTTTATAAAAGGTACCTACCTACTGGCAAAATTTCAAATTTCTAACCACAGCGGTTTAGGCTGTGCGTTCATAGATCAGTCAGTAAGTCAGTTTCTCCTTTTATACAAGGTGAGTCGGAAACGGGGTACTAAACCGCGAGCCACTTAAAGTATCACTGATGACTATTTTAAAGCAAGTGTTAAAATTTCAAAATCCGATAAATTTTATTTGCATGCTAAAAGATTTTTATTTCTGGTTTTTCAAAAAAAATATCATACCTGCTTTAGTTTCATTCAGAATATTAAGTTTTTAATTCGTGACCCCAAATATGACCTAAATTGCAAACACAGCTGATAATAGCTATGGACAGATAGATTTAAGCATATTTTTTACGAAATCTTTGAAAAGCTATTTCTATTCAACTATCGAGTTTTGGGAAAAGTTGTAGGACAAAAATTATCCCTTATTATGGTAACTTTAACACCCTTTCGACTTAGTACCCCCTTTGCGGCTAACTTTGTATATACAGATGTTAGCGGGTGAAACAAAGTTATAACAGCTTTGTAGGTGAGGCGTAGTGCGTGACGTGTGCCATACAGAAGTTGTCTGATATTATGGAAACTTACCTAGCCGACCGTCTCTGGCCTTAAGTTATCTATTCAATGTCCACTGTTATATGCGTAGATACCGATTGAATCCAAGTTGACCTTAGAACTTATTTTTGGAACAAAATATGCCGTACTTTATTATAACATTAGCTGTGTCCTCACGGCTCCGCCCGTAGCCTATGTTACTCAGTGATAATGTAGCTTTCTAACGGCAAAAGAATTTTTGAAATCGGTCCAGTAGTTTTTAAGTTTATTCGTTACATACAAAAATATAAAAATACAAATCTTTCCTCTTCCTCTTTATAATATTAGTATAGATAGCATCACGCCTGTATTCCCCGAAGGGTAGAGCAGAGTTGTCTAGTAACACCCTCATTTCGCCGTTATGTTTAAGTGCCATGTAGGTGGCGAGCCTATTGCCATCAACCGGGCACAAATCAAAATTCCGGGCTGCTACTGAGGAATTCCACACGAAAAACCCAATAACACTTTGCCCGACTTGGGGATCGAACCCAGGACCTCACTATCAGAAGAAGTGCTTGCCATCACTAGACCAACGAGGTAGTTATAAAAAGTAAAGGAATCGATTCCTCTGGTGATTCTGAACAAATTTTAGGTTTAGTGTATAGTTAAAACAACGTGCGGGAACGCTCTCCGCGCATACATTTTATACTACACCCCACAGACTGCCGGATCCCGCAAATTCTAACAGTGTGTGTCTAGTACATAAATATGTGCGAAGAGTGCCTTTCAAAAATTCTCTGACAGACATTTTCTTATCGTGTGCGATCAGGCTTAAATTTCAACGTTCACTCTAGGCATGTAAAATAAAATGTTGCTTAGTAAAACTGTAGTCTGACAATGTGGCTTAATGTTAGGCCATCCATCACATTGACAGTTATTACCCCGACACTGCCTTTTAAGGGCGGTAACAGTCTCTTAGCCTTTGGCCAGACTGCAAACGCGGGCGCGGGGCGGGCGCGGTGCGGCGAGTTCAAACAGAAGAACTTCATTTGAGTGTCCATAGTGGGCACGCGGGCGCGGGAAGCGGCGCGGGCTACTTGGCGCGGGTAGCTCACGCCATAAGTCGTTCATACAAGTGGCCGCAGTGAGAGCGCGGGCGGCAAGCGACAACCCGCGCGGGAGCGGGGGATCTCAAACTAGTTCGAGCTGACCACGCGCGTTGTTGTGATGGCGTCTTCAAAATTAAATGTTGAAGAATTAATAAGTGCTATTCAAGCACGATCTGCACTGTGGATGTCGAAACATCGTTTTTTAGTAAGAATTTTCCAGTAAAAATAAGTTTTCTTCATCCATATGATATTTTGACAAACACTGGACACTACAACGCTCAGAACGAAGCCACGCTCCACTGCGGACAGGTAAATCGCGCGCGTTCCCGCACCCGCGCCGCTCCCCGCACCGCGCTGCCAGTCTGGTCAAACACTTAGATCTTTTATATGGCCTAGAAAGTTAGTAAACCCACGACGACAAATCAAGCTAAACATCCAATATAAGCTGACCTCTCCTTATATGGGAATTCCGTACAACGCGAGATCAGCTGTCATACTGGACATATAGTTGGATATGTCGTCATGTGTACCTATTGCTTGTTGCGATGGGTAAGCAAATTACCATATAAATACCATGCCTGCATTCCCCAAAGGGTTTAGCTGCGGAATAGAGTACACTTCGCGTCCTTTGCTTGTTATGGACAATATTATATTGGGTAGTGACTGTCTCTACAAGGTTAGTCGGAAAGGGGGTACTAAGCCGCGGGCCACTTAAAGTATCACTGATGACTATTTTAAAGCAAGTATTAAAATTTCAAAATTCGATAATTTTTATTTGGATGCAAAAAGATTTTTATTTTACATTTTTCAAAAAAATATCATACCTGCTTTAGTTATGAATTCAGAATATTAAGTTTCTAATCCGTGACCCCAAATACGACCTAAATTGCAAACACAGCTAGCTGATCATAGCTATGGACAGATAGATTTTAGCATATTTTTTACGAAATCTTTGAAAAGCTATTTCTCTTAAACTATTGAGTTTTGGGGAAAGTTGTAGAACAAAAGTTACCCCTTATTATGGTTACTTTAACACCCTTTCGACTTAGTACCCCCTTTTCCGACTAACCTTGTATATTTCTCGTGTCTGTATGATTTGTACGTAGTACATGCTGTGGTAGAACGATTAGCTAGTCAGAAAGAGCTGATTGCTCAGGGTGCGCCGGATGTACTTAGGTATCGTCACTCGTGGAAGCTCAACATGGCATCGTTAAGGATAATATTAATAACTAGCTGTGTCCTCACGGCTCCGCCCGTAGCCTATGCTACTCAGTGATAATGTAGCTTGCTAACGGCAAAAGAATTTTTGAAATCAGTCCAGTAGTTTTTAAGTTTATTCGTTACATACAAAAATACAAATCTTTCCTCTTTATAATGACGACATGTTTGGTGCAGTGGCTGAGCGATTGGCTTCTGCGCTACGGGTCGTGGGTTCGATTCCCGCACGAATCAAATATTTGTGTGGCCTACAAATAGGTGTTTCGGGTCTGGGCGTTTGTGCATGTAAAGATTTGTGTCTGTAAACGCACCCACGATACAGGAGAAATCCTAGTGTGGGGCAACGTTTTCTTAAAAAAAAAAAAAATAGTATAGAAGTATAGACTAGCGACCCACCTCGGCTTCGCACGGGTGCAATGTAGATACTAATGTGGGGCATATAAATCTTCTTGAATCACTCTATCTATTTCTGAACACTGCATTTAAATCCGTTGCGTAGTTTAAAAGATCTAAGCGTACAGACAGCGGGAGCGACTTTGTTGTATACTATGTAAAGAAGATTAACATAACATCACTCCTTCTGTTCCCCTAAGGGTTCGGCAGAGGTATTTTTAGTACACCCTCGTTTCGCCAGTTATGACTAAGTCACATGTAATAGGGGGCTATTGCCATTAACCGGACTCATATCCAGACTCTGGGCTGCTACTGAGAAAATCCTAATGTAAAACCCCAATAGCACTTTGCCCGACTTAGGGTTCGAACCCAGGACCCCGTACTCAGCAGTCGCGCTTGCGACCACTAGACTAACAAGGCAATTAAGGCAATTTAATTCTTCTTCTTCCTGCCCTTATCCCACACTAGGTGGGGTCGGTACAACATGTATTTCATAAATCCATGTTGTTAGAGGTTTTGGCTTATTGTTTTATGACCGGCTGCCCGCCTGACATCAACCCTCCTTGGGAATACTAGTTGAGCGTTCGCGCGGGTCACCCAATGTGTTTGCTGATATTATGCACTGGGCCCTAAAATGATATGCTTGTCAATCTTATTGCCGGTAACTAAGTAGACTATGTTCTTCTTGGTGGAGTATATTTGAAGTTCCTCGACCCACTCATTCAGTTTTGCTAGGGACTTTGGTAATTAATTAAGGCAATTTAATTAAGATTAAATATTTTAAAAGTCCCTGTAAAGACCAAATTCTTCTAACAGCCTCGCGTGACCTTTGAAAAATCAATTAAGAATATTTTTGCGGTAGGGAAATTTCAGTGGGCACTTTCAATGTTATTTACCCTATGAAAGGAAATGTACCATTGCCACGTTCATACACCCCTCGAAATCCCATCACGTAAAAGCCAGTAATCCGATTCCCTAATAATCGGATACGAACCGTTTTTCCATTTCATACATTCCATACACAGTGATACTCTGGAAAAATCCAGTTAATATTTAAACGGGCGTAATCCTAAAGTTGGCTTTTACGTTCCAGTTTGCACAGTGAAAATTGAATAAAATTTTCGTCGCTTGTCCACTAAGCCTGGTTTATGCTGTTAAAAGGATAAGAAAGGCCTATTACCGGCCGACTGTGGTGGAAGATAAGGCTCCTATTAATATTGGTGAGTAAACAGTGATAATTACAAAGAGCTTTGGTAAATGAGTTGAGCGACCTCGGGCGATCTCATTATTATACACTTTGGGAAAATTAGTGGAATATTCCATTATTAATAGCTGGGTGCCTTCCTTTTGTAGTTAGTTTCCAATTTATATAAAATACTTAGCTATTGTAAGCAGTTTATATAAAATACAAAGCAACTTTCATCTTATACAATTATTATTAACATAACACAACATCTCGCCTGTATTCCCCGAAGGGATGGGCAGATGTGTATAGTAACACCCTCATTTCGCCGTTATATTTAAATCCCATGTAATAGGGGGTGAGCCTATTGCCATCCACCGGGCACAAATCCAAACTTCGGGCTGCTACTGAGGAATTCCACGCGGAAAAACCCAATATCACTTTGCTCGACCTGGGGCTCGAACTCAGGACCTCACGATCAGCAGTTGCTCTTGCCACCACTAGACCAACGAGGCAGTTATTATTACTAACGAGTACCTGGATGACCGATTGAGCGTTTTGTTAATCGACGTTTTCTAAAAATGAAACCTAGCTAGATCGATTTATCGCCCCCGAAACCCCCTGCATACTAAATTTCATGAAAATCGTTGGAGCCGTTTTCGAGATTCAGATGATATACAATGTGGATACGACAATACGACAATAAATGAAAACACTGTCAATACTACTTCATAAGAGTAATTTTAAACTATAAAAAAAAACTAACATCGAAATTAAAAAAAATATTTTTTCAAACAAACTAAATAGCACAAAAATGGAAACAAAATAGAACACCATTTGTGAATATTGGTTCACTAACCTGTCATAAGAGCGGCAACAGCGCGGTGCAGTGTCATTTTACGACATGATCTTTTGGCGCCATTAATGCTGAATAAAAACATCACACTGTTTCGACGTTTCGAGTCATTATTTATCAAATTATTAATCACAATCACTTTGTTGAATAACATAGTTTGAGTTATTAAATTTTTAAATTTTCAATATGTCCACCATGAACACGAATGCACAAATTACACCGTCTTACAATGTTATTTCTAACTCTTGATAAGAGGTCTTGATTCACACGAAATTGTCTAGCTGTCCTACGCAAACTAGACGTAGGATTGCGTGCAAAATAATTTAAAATTTGTTCGTCTAGGTTCACTCTTTCATGTAGAGGAGCACTATCCAAATGCGGGATTAAGGATTGATTTTCACGTATCCTCTGGACAGCTTGAACAATAGTGCGGCCATTGGTAGGACAAACACGGGTGTTCCCATACATACCGCTCTTGGTATGTCCGTATAGCTAAAGAGGCGTTTCCGTGACATTCCCCATAAATTAAAATCATGTCGGTGTACTCCGAAGCTGAGTAATTATACCGAGGCATGGTAATTAAACAAAACTAAAGTATAATATTGTAACACTAAGTAAGCGTCTAATTACACATAATTCACTAACAATTTAACTAGGTACCTACTTATTCTAAACTAGCTTTTGCCCGCGACTTCGTCCGCGTAGAATTATATTATTATCCAGTTCCGGGAAATCACCATTTCCTATTTTAAGCAACAGATCTGAGAACTGTAACATCTCCCCTCAGATGGACTCTCATATTTTTGGTAAGGCTCTGTTTTGTCACTGAAGGCCACAACAACACACAAATGAGACCGCTTCACGCACACTTTAACTTCGTCTACTCGCGTTCCTTTGGGCACTACGGGTAACGTCTGCCGGAAATCGCCTGCTAACGATACAGTAACTCCTCCCATTTGACAATTATTATTCCTAACATCTTGTAAATAACTATTTAGGGCTTCGAAACTCCCTTTATGAGCCATAGTACTCTCATCCCAAATAATTAATTTCGTTTTGCGGAGTACTTCTGCCATATTACTTTGTTTGGGTATATTGCAGAGTGGGGTTTGGGGTTGTATCAAATCGAGAGGAAGTTTAAACGCGGAGTGTGCAGTTTTATCTCCTTCCAGCAGCGTGGCAGCAATTCCGGACGATGCGACCGCTAAGGCGATATCACGATTGCTTCTCACTTTGGCCAACAGTTAATTTAATAGAAAAGTCTTGCCTGTTCCACCAGGAGCATCCAAAAAAAGATATCACCTACACCTGCATCGATACTGGAAAGTATTTTATAATAAATACGTCTTTGTTCATTGGTTACAGAGCCTTCACTACTTGACACCACTTCTGCTAAGGAATTGACATCGTTACTTGTTTCCTTCAGGTAGTCCCGGTTATTGTGTAAGCCTTCAGACCTTTGAGGCTGAGACAACCCGTACTGCTGTAGGCTTTGTCCTCCTAATGCTAATACAGCTTCCCATATTGTGACCAGACATTTATTGTAGATTTCATCTGCTAGATGTTCATCTATAATGCTAGAAAACTTTCCACTTGTCGTTTGTAGTCTTTTGATAGGCTATCCCTGTATTTTACCCAAAGACTTAGTGCGTCTGTAATCTGACAGAATGCCACGCACGCACTTTAAACGCATTCACGCATTTTAAATGGCGACTCGCATAGGGCTGTTTCTTCTAGGGCAGAATCTCAATGTTTGTCGTCCTCTAGCAAGCCAAGTTTCATGCAATCTAATTGAAAAGTTGGTTGGAGGACACCGTTGACAGTCTTCAAGTCATCGAAGGACGATGGACCCCTAACCAGGGGGTAACCTCGTGCAAAAGTAAACGAAGATGGTAACACTCGGTGTTATTCGGGTGAACCGTGTACACTCTACCTAGAGCGTGTTCTTTCATTATTCCTGGCCAGCCATCTACGGGTTTTCCTCTTTTCCTTCTCACAAATTTATTTTTTTGCCTTACAAAATATGAAGGCACTTCCGCATATAGAAGGGTTTTAGAAAAATCATCTGTTTGACATAAATCAAAAAATGCTAACAGTGTCGTTTTTGGTGGGCTATTAATTATGTCGGCGAGGTTGTCGGAATTAAAATAGACTCGTTGGCCATTTTCAAGGTGGACAGCTAAATGTATGACTGCGGGAAACCTTTCATGTATGGGAAACCCTAAAATCCTTCAAACTGCCTCCGAACTACTCAAATAACGCCCACTCTCATATAATTTGAATCATCATCGTCATCAGTAGCCTATAATGTTCCCACTGCTGGGACACAGGCTTCCTCTCTGTGAGAGGGAATGGGCCGTAATCCACCACGCGGGCCCAGTGCGGTTTGGTAGATGTCACATGTCTTCGAATGTTTGGTTCTAGGACATGCCGGTTTCCTCACGATGTTTTCCTTCACCGTTTTGAGAGCAGTGGTGATGAAATAAATTACACAAAGTAATGCGCCTGGCGGGGTTCGAACCCACGACATACAACTCGTAAGTCGGGGCCGTTACCACTGGGCCACCACTGCTCTAATGCTTTTTTTAATGATTATTTGTCAATCTAATTTCATTTTGAACTGACTCTTGGGTAGTGAATGTTGGAAATGCTATGCAATTATTAGTGGACAAAGAAGAAATTAAATCTGACTCACATTCAGATTCAATAATTGTATAAGTAGGCGAATGAAAGTCTTGCACAACATTAGAGATTAGTGAAGATTGAGTAAACGTCGGAGATACAGCAATTTCAATGCGCCGTTTTTTGGCTATTGGACGCTCATCAGTGTTATTATCACTATCCGCATCAGCGTAGGCATCAAAGTGACTATTAGAAAGATCTTGGGGAAAACGTAACCTTTTGATAGGTTGGTCCTCTGTACCAAATTTGGCATACAGGTTGTCATTTCAATACACTTCAAATACAAATGGGTATATTTGACCGACTGCAACTAACTCGCCAAAACTGCCATATGTAGAGTTTTGTAACATATCTAAAGTATACTCTTCTTTTGTCCTATGATTGTTGCCATGACGGTCATGATACATAACAGCAAATTCATCCCAATTGTTCGTCACATGACACACAATTTCTTTATGAATATCCATTGAGCGTTCTTGTGTGCCGTACAACAAATAAGAAAGCGTACGGAAAAGGCTTGCGGCATCCCCCACTATTGGTACAATAGTAAGGTTTATTAATTTCCCATTGAAGTTAACCAACTCTGCACCCATTTTTAAAATGGACACAGACAAATTTATAAATGTAAATAAATTGCGAAAAACAATACACACAAAATTAAACTTCTAAAACAAACTAAAAGAAAACTATAACTATTATTATACACAACAAATCAAACACAGATATTTTTACTATTAAAACTAAAAACCTATATTATACACTAACAAATCAAACACAAAGAATCCTTTTTAATTATTATAACAACAAATTGAAAAGAAATTAAATTAACTACACTGAAAATATTCTAATGAAATAATGAAAATGAACTTCCAAACAAATTATACAGCAATCGCAAATATTTGCTAAGTAGGTAATTTATGAGATTTCCAAGGAATTTTTGAAGGAAAATCAAGGTATAAGGTAAGTTTTTCATTCAAATATCCAAGAACAAATAAAATTGAAATTTCAAATTCTAATCCGATTTAAATATTCTTTTATATTTGTATTTTACATTTTTTTTTAAATATGGAATGATGCGTATAATTTATAACCAATATGTTCTAATCCTTACCAACTATCGATATCAACTTCGAAGCAAATCACCGCCAAAATAACTTTCTACCCCTTTTTAATACCATTAGAGGATGAATTTCAATAAAATACGAAACACGTCTTCCATCAATTCTGTTAAAAAAGGTTTATGCAAAATTTGAAGTAGATTGGACCAAGGAATCACGTTGTCCCATACAAACTTTGCCCCCCTTTTTCACCCCCTTAGGAGTAGAATTTCGGAAAATCCTTTCTTATCGGATGCCTACGTCATACAAAAAACACGCCCTCCAAGTTTCAGGTCTCTACGATCAGCGGTTTAGGCTGTGCGTTGATCCGTCAGTCAGTCATTCAGGACAAAGCATTTTAGACTATTACCCGCGGTTTCACCCGCATCCTAGGGGAACCACTTGATGTATCCGGATAAAAATTATCCTATGTGTTAATCCAGGGCATAGTCTATCTGTGTGCCAAATCTCATTCAAATCCGTTCAGCCGTTTTTGCGTGAAAGAGTAACAAACATCCATACATCCATACATCCACACATCCATACATACAAACTTTCGCATTTATAATATTAGTAAGGATTACGTGTCCTGTCACTATAAAAATAAAGCATCCAATTTTGCACAATTAACACTTCTCAAAGTTATAATAACTCATAAACAAAACGAGCGGTGTCACTTCAAAGCCGTGCCGCTTCCGCGGCGAAACTCGGGCGCTTCCGAAATTGCAAAGTAATGATGCGTGCGACGTCACAGGATCGCGGCGACACACTGACCTACATTATGTAGGCCGCAGGCGCAGGTTTTCAACAAGAAAACGAAATAGAAACACAATAGATGAATCTAGAGTTGTCCCTTTCGCACATACTTAATTTTAGATTGACATGAGTGCGTAATATGAAGTAATAACTTCCGCATGCATTTTTTACTTTCTTATAGCTAATTCTGAGTCTTATCACTCAAGCATAAGGTATAATATGCATTAATTTACACCGGAAGAACAAATTTGGCGAAAGTTTTTTAAGCAGCGAGTTGGCAACGTGTTCTAATACCGATACGGGGGGTCCTTAACCCATTCGGTGATAGCCTAGTAACCGATACATCATGTAGAAAATGTTAAAAATGAAAAATAATGTCCGGTGACTAAACTATCGCATATAATTGATTGAATTTTTGTATGCAGACTTGGATCGTCAATAGATATACGAAGTTTAATTTATTGTCGTATTATCGTATCCACATTGTATATACAAGAATTGCTCGTTTAAAGATGTAGGTATACATGTAAATAATGATTTATTTATTTATTTATACTTTCGCACAAAATTTATACAGAGACGGACTTAATGCCTTAGGCATTTTCTACCAGTCGACCTTAGGATGATGCAGAGAAAACATGGTAGGTGCGCTAAAAAGAGCTATGTCATGTGATACGATATTAAAAAATAAACACAAAGATAACTGAACATTTTTGGTAATAATATTACCTACAAACATATTATATTTATATATATATATATATTAATAAACTTATAAATAATAGATATTATATACATACATATGCATACATTCATATATAGATGTAGATGATAGATGTAGTCATTTTTAATTAATTTCTAAAACATAGGAAACAAACTCATTGTTCATCCAACATTTTCAAAATTCCTTTCACAAAATTATCAGCATCAAGGAACATAAAAGTACCTCACAGTACTTACTCGCAGATCTTATCAAACCTCCCCAATTGGTCTCGAGCTCTCGGGCACATTTTGGCGACAGATAAACGTGTACATTTGGTGTCGTACGGGACTGGTAACTTTATAGCTTACTAAATGTAACACACAACTTCCTCCTTGAATAAACAGAGCTCAAAGTTAACAGTGACTTTGATTTTAAATGTAATAGTATCCACAAATGTCAAACACTACTGAACGACAAGGTAGATTTATTCCCGGTTTCTATAAACAAAAAAGAATCGTCTTGCTTACCAATGGTAGCATATTTTATTGCCGAACTGGACATATAAATAGATTCATAAGCTAATTTTACCTGTAATAGCTACTTGCATATGAGAGGGTCTACTATGCAAAGCCATGAGGTGTTTGCTTCATTATTGGTAAAGATACAATAGTCTCATAGCTAGTAGATAATCACACAATACATCGAGTGTCTGTGAGGGAACCCCACTGAGACATTTATTGCGACAACACGCTGAGTGTCATGCCGAGAAATGTGTCCCGCTGTGTCAAATTGTGAGCTGACCAGCAATAAGTGCCAGACATTTGTGTCGCAATTAATGTTGTGTAGTGTCCGACTTTTTACAGGCGTTTCCGGCCAAATATATTCAAGTCTGGCCTGTCCGGCTTTTGTTATGCTTTTGGTCAACCCCGCCCCGCCAAAAGGTGACGAACGAAAGCGCGCGAACGGCTCATACGGACATGCATGACGCACGCATCAAAATTGTTTCTTTATTTAAATCCAGTTTGTGGAGCTTTCAGGGCGAAATGTCCGAATAAATATGAACCTGTGTCCGGCTTTTCTATTTTTGGGCCAGGCAACCCGTCGCAATTAATCTCGGTACCTTCACGTGATATCATCACATTCAATCGATACTTACCTCTCTCTTCTATATTCATGTACTCGTATGCACTCCAAGTGCGCTGCTTGGTACGACCCACCGACGTAATATTTTTAAGATAGTCTCAAATATGCTTCCGTACCGTCAATACCGCCTCTTTGGTTCAATAACGTGACAAAACCGCGACCCTTAATTGTTTTCTATACTAATATTATAAAGAGGAAAGATTTGTATTTTTGTATGTAACGAATAAACTTAAAAACTACTGGACCGATTTCGGTTTAAAGACATTTATTCCTCAAAAAAAAAGAACGTTACAGTTCACTTAACATATTGAGAAAAAGTAAGACAAAAAATAAAAGTAAGTGCGATTCTCTGTGTTCACAATAATAAAATTAAAAGTTAAAAGTGACAATCGGTGTTGTTAGTATTGTTTTCTAACGTGTTCTTCCAGGGTTTTCTTAAATGTAAATATGGTATCACTGTTGGTTACATCATCAGGTAGTAGATTTCAAAAATTATTTTGCCGTTACAAAGCTACATTATCACTGAGTAACATAGGCTACGGGCGAAGCCTTGAGGACGCAGCTAGTATTTGATAAAACCGCCGTGACCGATTTTTTTTTTTTTAAACATTGTATCTTTTACTCTAAAAATAGCGCAACTACGTTTTTTGAAATGTAAAATCCGAAATGGCGGATTTCATTATCGAATTGAATAAGGATCGTTTGGACTTATTACGTTATTGAATCAAAGAGGCGATATGTCTGAAAATATTATGGTAAAAAAAGCCAATATTAAAAAATATTAAAATGATTTTCGTCCATCTTAATTCTGGAGCAATTTATAATTTATTTATTACTAGCGACCCGCCCCGGCTTCGCACGGATGCAATGTAGATCCTATGTGGGGCATATAAACCTTCGTCTTGAATCACTCGATCTATTGCTGAAAACTGCATTAAAATCTGTTGCGTAGTTTAAAAGATCTAAGCGTACAGACAGCGGGAGCGACTTTGTTTTATATTATTTAAAGATTTGTAGACGTTCAATAAAGAAAACATAAAATGAAAGTTCAAAAGAATAATATTACTAGATCACATTAGCCTGTAAATGTAGAAAAATACGATTTTATTTGTCGACGTGGTGTATACAGGAAGTGAAAATGTACATTTTTTTATTTTAAGCGAACGATTCTCTGTTGATCCTCGAATACAAGAAATGTTAACCTTTTGTATTTTTAATAAATCCAGACTCAATCCAGACTCAATAGGTACCTAATACATTATTCTTTAAAATCTCACACTTACCTGTTTACATGTTGTATAACAGTAACTTCGTCTTTTCGTGTGGTTAGTGACTAACCTGGTGTCAGAGTTTATGCCGCCTATCCCTTGACTTGGCTTCACATGCCGTCGAGAAATATCATTCAGGCATGCCGGTTTCCTCACGACACTTTTCTTCACCGTTTTTAAGCAAGTGATAATTATACAATTCGCATTTGAATCCGAAAAGTCAGAGGTGCTTGCCTATGACTTGGCAGTCAGACGGTCACACCACAAGGTTATCACTGCTGTCACTGCTATTTACATCTATACTAATAATTATTATAAAGCTGAAGAGATTGTTTGTTTCTTTGAACGCGCTAATCTTAGGAAGTACTGGTTGGAATTGAAATTTATTTTTGTGTTGGATAGTCCATTTATCGAGGAAGGTTACAGGCTATATAACATCACGCTACGACCAATAGGAGCGGAGCATAAATGAAAAATGTTGCAAAAACAGGAAAAATGTCCACCCGTGCGAAGTCGGGACGGGCCGCTAGTCTTGTATAACAGTAACAACAGTAGGAATTTACACAACTTGTTACAAGGTAGATATTTACAACTTCCAAAATCCCTTGACGAAGCCTACCTAATAGTTATAATTAAACTATCAAACTCTTAATTAAACAGAATATCAACTTTATTAATAAACATTTTCGTACATATTATGTATATTTAGTTGGCGCTATGCATAATGAGCACAAACTTTGAACACGTAATCTATTCAGATATCTTTGTTATGTTAATTGGTCTGTTAAGATAGTTGCTCCTCAGGTAAGTTTTAGTTTTGAGGCTAGGAATAGTTTAATTTTAACATCTCAAACAATCTGTTTGTCAATAGATTATTTTCTTCCTCATAAACCTTTTCCCAACTATGTTGGGGTCAGCTTCCAGTCTAACCAGATGCGGCTGAATACCAGTATTTTACACGGAGCGACTGCCATCAAACCACCGCAACCTAGTTACTGGGCAATGCCGGTATCCTAAGGTTAGACTGGTTGTCAGACTTTCGGGCTTCTGACTACCCGTAACGACTGTCATAAGTATTCGTACGACACCCGGGACCGACGTTTTAACGTGCTCTCTGTAGCACGGAGGGTTCTCGATGTATAACGAACGGCCTGACCAAGGCGAGCGCAGCTTAACCTCGTTTGATCCACGCGGTTGTTTATTAGCCCCTCAGCGAATAGATTATGACGATACTATTAATAGTAATGATATTATATCATATCTTCAACACTCATCGTATTATTTATCGATTAATGGATCTTACTGTAAGCATAATTTATACGAGTACACTGCAGTGAGGGATCAATTCATTGAAGCGATATTTAGGAGGCCCGTTATTAACAGTGGATGTTTCCAGGCTGATATTAGGAAATCTACTCAGCTTACCACTGCTGGTAATAGGCTTGTCCTAAAAAGGATTCTTAAGACTTAACAAATGGGTATCAAATTAATTATTGAAGATTATAAAAGAGGCCCGATTTCACACTCAATCTGCAGGGCAAATAACTGAGTGACAACTCAGCTCCTTATAAGCGAAAATTCTACAACCCAACACGCTTAAAGAGACATAAAAACAGTGTCTTCATCTAGTACTATTATTTATTCGAGCTTGTAGCAGAGAATAATAAATACACTCGGGAGCAATGAATCCGGTTGACCAACATAAACCTTAATATCTCGGAAAATATTGTTAAACATTCTTTTACATTTTAATTTTGTTTGATTTATGTTGGTGACCGGCATTAATTGCTTCCGCATGTAATATTACGTGATAACCTTCTCTAATCTTAGAAATCCAGGAGAAGGCTCGAATGATTGACACACATACCTGCATATCGGGCTACATTTTCATGTTATCGGTTGGCAAACATGCACGCCCATCTGATGATACGTGGTAACCACAACCTATTACACCTACAACTCGAGGTGAATTGCTGATGTGTTGCCAACCCTGGGACGTAGTTGAAAGTCCCACGTGCCTGTAATTACACCGGCACCCTTCCCTTCAAAACGAACACAGCAATGCTGGTTGGCGATAGAAATAGGTATGATGCTACTAACATAATTAGCCCATTACTGTCCCACTGTTGGACACGGGTCCCTTCTTAGAATAAGAAGGGTTTAGGCCTTAGTCCACCACGCTGGCCTCAAGAACTTTATGGAGCCCTCTCAGGTGAACAGGTTTCCTCACGACATTTTTCCTTCACCGTTAACTCAAGTGATAATCAAATTCTGATCCACACTTGAATTCGAAAAGTCAAAGAAACGGGCCGGGATCGAACTCACACCCTCCACGGTGCTAGTATTTCAAGAAAACTTTGTGATTGTATCGCTACAAATTACAAAGCATATAGTTTCTGGATTAGACTCTATGATGCTATCCCCTATGACCTGCGGATAAACACGAGATGACGTAACAGTTAACGTAACAATTGACGTAACAGCTAGCTAGGGTTTACGTGTAATCGCTTTATATTTAATCCCGGGTCGTAACGTTGTATGACGTATTTTATGTACACGCATCATGCATTGAATATACTGTATGAGCAAATGAGCACAGCTCGTGTCGTAACTTGGGTGGGCATAGGCTTCCGAATAACCAATCAGAAGTCCACTGCTGGATACAATATGTCCGTGCGAGGAATACAATTTTTTTTGCAATAGTCGCACACTCCTACAATTTTATATTTCGTTTCTCTTTGTAAAGAAGAAAAACTGTTCATTTTAGACTCATTCTAATTCATAATAAGTGAAGTATAAAAAATAAATAAAAAGAAAGACAAGAATAACATAACATTACATTACGCCTTATATTCCCCGAAGGGATCGGCGGGGGTGTTTTTTTTTGTTCATCTTCTTTTCTCCAATTATCATTTATTATCAAGTCTCATGTAATAGGGGGCTATTAACCGGGCGCAAATCCAGACTCCGGGCTGCTACTAATAAATTCATAATAGAAAAACCCAATATCACTTTGAACAACCTGAGGATCGAACGCAGGACCCCATGCTCAGCAGTCGCACTTGCAACTACTAGACCAACAAGGCAGTCAAATAACAACAATCAATATACAACATTAATTAAATTTTAAAAAAACATTATAATACAAAGTGTTACAAAAACACCACCAAAGCCGAAAGGGGGTTAAAAGGTCCCTTGTAAAGAGTCTATTGGCAATATTTGAAAACAGTAGTATGACCCTAAAAAAGAAAAACAATTTGGTTAAAACATAAAATAATCATCATAGAAACGCAACCCCGAAAACATAAAACTAAAGAGTAGACTACCCAGAAAGTTATTTACATTCTTACATAATTTCCTTCTAATTTATCTGGGTTGGCACTTTTTTTCGGTTTAATAAATATTTTCTTTTTCATGGGAAGTTATGTAACACGTTGTATAAGCAGTATTATAGAAAATAAATTACTGTCTTTTCTTTCACGAGTTAGCAGCCTCCTATTATCCGCTGTTTTCGTGGCCCCGAGCCATAACATCCAGCGAATTAATTCCATAGCGTAGCGATGATATTACCCGTCAACCTACCGCCTTACAGTCAGTAATAAAACTCCTATTTAATTGACTCTTCAAACGAAACCAATAATTATTCTGCGACGTTAGAGAACAAATAGTATTGTAGAGCGGTGTTTCTAGTTGTTGACAACTATTGTAAACTGCACGATCAAGTTTGAACACTTACATTGAGGATGTTGATGCTTTTACACTGTTTCGCAAGTATCGTAGCTGTTCCCTTGGGCGTGTTGCAGTTGAAAACGACTGTATCTATACACCATAAATGATATCTGATGTTCAAAATCTTATAAGCCGCTAAGATAGGTGATATTTTTGCCACTAAATGAGAGAAATAATGCTTTCTTTTGTTTATACTTAGTTACGATACGTCTATACTTAGATAAGTACGAAGGTAACTATCGTACATTCAAGTTTAGGCAGAGTTCTGTGTGTTTGCCGAGTAGTTAGACCAATTTTTGTAATGTTAATGACAGTTCGTCTATAGACTGTACTTCGGTGAGTGTGCTCAAGAACTCCACAACCTCATCCCACCTCAACCTCAGCCCCCTTCTACCATCGGATATCTAAACGCACTGCAAGTTACCATCCATACCTAGTTGCCATTCCACCAATTCGCACTAAGCGCTTCCAAACATCCTACATAATGCGCACGGCAAAAAAGAGGAACTCACGACCTGCGTCTGTGTTCCCGAACGCATACAACCCGAATATCTTCAAAGTAAGAGTAAACAGGCTTCTGGGTAAGCTCACTCCATCGTAGACTACATCGTAGTCTTTGTCTCTGTCAACTCTGACGTAGACTAGAGTCAAGAACAAAGCCACCTCAAATAAAAAGAATGTGCAAAGATGTGCGCTTTAGATCTAGGGCGAATATTATCTCATTAGTAACGTTAATTTGAGCGAATTTTGAATCGAAAATAGTGTCCTATAACATTTTAGTGTTTTTTTTTTCCGACATACACAATTTGTATCATATCCTGTTTGCCTACATGCTTAACTCTTTTGATATTATATAGCTGTATCCTCACGGCTCCGCCCGTAGCCTATGTTACTCAGTGATAATGTAGCTTGCTAACGGCAAAAGAATTTTTGAAATCGGTCCAGTAGTTTTTAAGTTTATTTGTTACATACAAAAATACAAATCTTTCTTCTTTATAATATTAGTATGGATAAAAGTAGGTGCGGTCTATAACTTGTCTAATGTATACTCTTCGGCCGTGACATTTAATTTGATGTTAGAGGTGACTATTTTATTATTTTGTTAATGTTACGCGTCATATTGAGTTGATGGTAATTTGTGTTCGCGGTTTATTTCTAATTATAATTGTTATTGTTCACGAGAACGGCACGTTTTAGGCCATTACAATTTTACTATTGCTTGTCAACTTAAACTCGTTTAATGATATAATGTGGTAGTGTTCAATGGTGTCTCAGTCAATGGTGTCTCAGCCTTTTTCCATGGGAATAGGCAGAAACTATTGAACGCCACATGCTACGATCCTTACATACTCCTTTCGCTTCATCCACATTCATACATCTTGTCATACATGCACGCCGATTGAGAGTACTACGCACCTGTCCTTTGTGAAGAACATCATCAATAACATCAATGTATGTCCCTCTAGGGCGTCCTCTACCGGCGTTTGCACTGATATCCGCGTTATAAATTCCTTTTGTTAATCGCCGTTCACTCATTCTCTCAACATGACCAAACCACCTAAACACATTCCTTTAATTTTTGTCACTACATCAACTTTGAATATACTTATAGTACTGGTAAAGGAATATTGTATTTACTTAATCAATAATTTACTAGGAAACAATGCTTTCATACCGAACACACATTTGCTAATCCAACAAAATCGTGATTTCCTAGATACGAATTCAAATGCAAACATATAGTCCAAAATATCGGAAGCGACATCCACTTAACGCTGGCATCATACATTGGCCAACCATTGGCCAAACAGTTGGGGCAAGTGTAGATACACGTAACAGCGAACTGCTCAATGGGTGCCAAAATTTAAGCCATTTTGAATTGACCAATTGAATTGTTGCTGCAATCATCGCCAATGTGAGTTGAAAAGATACACACACCAACGCACACATACACATATACACACACACCCTCGCATACACATTCACACACACTATTATATTTTTATATTATATCTCACATACAGATAAGGATACATCTTATTTTATTTTAATTTGTATTATGTAGTTCAAGTGTTACTTTGTTTAATTTTGATTTTACTTATATTTTCTTGTTTTCAATTCTATTATCTTTTGGTACACTACGTTTACCATTTTATAATTTGTCATTGAAGAGCGGGGCCTCCTAGCACAGGTATATCGTTTACTTAAAAGGAGGTCCCTATGTAACATTTACTGTAAAAGTTGTACAAGTTTCTGCAATAAACTTTTTGTGTTTTTGTTTTTGTAAGCCAACATTGGCTCAGTTTATTGAAGCCAATGTGTGAAACTTGGCCAAACATACCAGAATAGAATGGAAAGCTTAAAAGCAAATCGGATTCCCGCAGCACAGCATTCCGATTTAATCTGAATTTCAGAAATTGTTATACACTGAATTGTTGGTATCTACATAATACCTACTGTTTGGCCTCGATACAGGACACCGAACAGTCTAAAGAAACTTTATTTTATTCTGGATTTCTGTGAGAATAAATAAATCTCTCTGATGCAAACAGTAAACATGATTATTGGTGCGTATAACTCGAGTTGTAGTTTTGTTGTTAAATCTGGTTTTACGAAACATTGGTGTCGGTTCTATTGAGCACCGTGACAGGACTAAAGTAAACGAAAGGCGTTTGTCTCTTTCTGTTTCAATAGAAAAAGAAAGGGACAGTTGCGTTTAGTCTTGTTTAGTATCTACTGTCAAAATATGCTACAGAATCGACACTATTTTATACCTTACTAGCGACCCGCCCCCGACTACGCACGGGTGCAATGTAGATACTAATGTGGGGCATATAAATCTTTCTCTTGAATCACTCTATCTATTGCTGAAAACTGCATTAAAATCCGTTGCGTAGTTTAAAAGATCTAAGCGTACAGACAGCGGGAGCGACTTAGTTTTATATGCTATGTAAAGATACTTATATTTATGTGTGCTTGTGGCTAATTAACAACCACGCGGATCATAATAATATGATTTGTAAAGTTAAGCTGCGCTTGGCACGGTCAGTCCGTGGATTGATGACCATTCGCTACAAATCGAGAACCCTCCGTGCCTCGGAGAGCACGTTAAATCGTCGGTCCCAAGTGTCATACGAATACTTATGACAATCATTACGGGTAGTCAGAAGTCCGAAAGTCTGTCAACCGGTCTAACTTTAGGATATCGCTATTGCCCAATAACTGGGTTGCGGAGGTCTAATGGCAGTCCCTCCGTGTAAAATACTGGTATTCAGCCGCATCTGGTTAGACTGGAAGCTGACCCCAACAAAGTTGAGGAAAAGCTAGGCAGAATAACTTATATTTATGTAATGGATCGCTTATCTCATTTTTTCTCAGGACGAATAATCATAATATTCAATATTATAGAAGTCTTGTTTCAGAACTTATGGGAGCTACGAGAGTTATGTCTACTTCTGTCGTTAGTTCTGCCTAGCCTTTTCCCAACTATTTTGGAGTCAGCTTCCAGTCTAATTAGATGCGTCTTAGTACCAGTATTTTACACCGAGCGACTGCCATCAGACCTCCGCAACCCAATTACTTACTGGGCAATGCCGATATCCTAAAGTTAGACCGGTGGTCAGACTTTTACCCTTCTGACTACCCGTAACGACTGTCATAAGTATTCATATGACACCCGGGACTACTACTATGTTTACTTCTGTCATTATCTGATAATTATAATTTATGTCAATCAGTGTGTAACATAACATCAGACCTTTATTCCCCAAAGGGTAGGGCAGAGGTGTATAGTAGCACCCTCATTTCGCCGTTATGTTTAAATCCCATTTAATAGGGGGCGAACCTATTGCCATCAACGGGGCACAGATTCAAACTGGGCTGCTACTGAGGAATGCTACACGAAAAGCTCCATATCACCTGGGGATTTAACCCAGGAGTCGTGCTTGCCACCACTAGACCGACTACGCAGTTAGTTCTATATGTACATTATAAATAACTGTCATGTTTTATTCGACATGACAAACTCGAAAGGCTACACTTAGTTATCACAAATTGCAACTGGGCTCACCTGTAGCCGGCTAAACCTAGGTATAACCGCAAGTTTAATCCTACAGGCGATCTGTTTGCGGATAGATGGACGAAGGTTTTATTGGTATGTCAGAAGTACTATGAGAGGAATTTATGACAGTGATGTTAACCTTCTTTTATTTATGTTTTCACTTAAAATTTTACTTTACTTTTTTTATTTTAATATGTGTTATAATTGTCTCTTATATTTTTATATTTTAGTTGCTGTAATTGGTTGTAATACAACCTTTGTAACTAAATAAATAAATTCGCCTTCTACCCGTAACACATACACTATTCACAAAATATTTGTATGCAAGAGGGTACACATACATGATCGTTATTTTCTTTATGTATACATTACATGTACGTCGTATTCAGAATTAATTTCAAAGTCGTGTTTTAACCGACTTTAATTAACAGAATAGCCCGTTTCATAGAAACCGCCCGTGAAAACAAATATATGCAAAGTAATATAAAGCCACATAAAGGATTCTTCTCAAAGTTATCGTATTACGGTGTATACAAGATTAAAATTAACTTAAGTTGGTATATCAGTATTTATTTTATTTAATAAACTTCTTTAGGTTTTTCCTAGAAGAGTGCTCGATTTTGGTAATAGTAATTCTTGTTTCCTATAGAGCGGGAATTGCTCTACCGTTTACAATCCAAAGGCTGGGTATTCATGACCACGGCGTGAGCAGCATGACTCAGTAAAGAAATAGATGAGCTCGTTTAAACTGCCTCGTTGGTCTAGTGGTGGCAAGCGCGACTGCTGATCGTGAGGTTCTGGGTTCGATTCCCAGGTCGGACAAAGTGTTATAGGGTTTTCCCGCGTGAAATTCCTCAGTTGTGCCCGGTTGATGACAATAGGCTCGCGCCTTATTACATGGGACTTAAACATATCGCCGAAATGAGGGTGTTACTATACACCTCTGCCCAACCCTTCGGGGAATACAGGCATGATGTTATGTTATGAACTCATTCCGATATTTCCTATGCAAGGCCACGCTGCACGCAGCACGCGCCGCGGTCATTAAAACGCGGTCCTACGGTCAACAGATTCTCGTAATAAAATGTTATCTATCTATGGTTATAAGTACTTGCATTACAATTCCGATTTAACAGTCCCGTTCGTTCTGCCTAGCTTTTTCCTAATTATACTGGGGTCAGCTTCCAGTCTAACCAGATGCGGCTGAATACCAGTATTTTACACGGAGTGACTGCCATCAGAATTCCGCAACCCAGTTACTCGCCAATGCCGATATCCTTAAGTTAGATCAGTTGTCTTAAATTTTTCTAACAATTTAAAAAGAACACTATTATAAGATCACTGATAACAAAAACTGTTGATCAGTGTTTGTAGTAACATAAAAGTAATTGGCCCATTACTGTCCCACTGCTTGGCAAGGGCCTTTTCTCAGAAAGAGAATGGTTTAGGCCTTAGTCCATCACGCTGGCTTGGTGCGGGTTGGTGGACTACACACAATCGAAAACCTTATGGAGCCCTCTCAGGTGTGCAGGTTTCTTCACGATGTTTTTCCTTCACCGTTAACGCAAGTGATAATCATATTCTGATCCGCACATGAATTCGAAAAGTCAGAGGTGTGGGCCGGGATCGAACTCAGACGCTCCTGCATGCATGGCAAGCATTCAACCGCTAGGCTATTACTGGTTTTTTTGTTTGTTTGTTTGTAGTAATAAAATTAAATCATCCCGATGAAAAAGGACTACACCCCTTATATTTTTATCCATCTGATATCATACTGTAGTAGTCAGAGGTCTCGTCATTATTATACGCGTAGTATTGCGCCATTTGTATTCCTAAAGCATATTCCTTTTATTGTGACGAGGCAGAGATAATGAACATTCGTCGGCAATATAAAATGAAAATAGAGAAGTCGAAATACCTATCATAATCCCTTACAATACTTCTGTTTTTTGTTATTATAGTTTTGTTACTTTTGTATAAAAGCAAGATGGAAGAAAAATATAAAATATTTTTAAGCTGTATTCTATAGTGAGCAGTGATAGCCTAGCGGTTGAACGCTTACTTTCCGTGCAGGAGGGTCTGAGTTCGATGCCGGTCAGTACCTCTGACTTTTCGAATTCATGTGCGGATCGGAACTTGATTATCACTTGCGTTAACGGTAGTGAAAATCATCGCGAGGAAACCTGCACACCTGAAATGGCTCCATAAAGTTCTTGATGATGTGTGTTGTCTGCGACCCCGCACTAGGCCAGCGTGGTGGACTAAGGCCTAAACCCTTCTGATTCTCAGAATAGGCCTGTGCCCAGCAGTGGGACAGTGATGGGCTAGTTATGTATGTATGCATTCTATAGTCTATTCACGCTAAAACAGACATAATATTGGCTAACTAGTCGGGTTTACCAGTCTTCTTTTTTTGTTCTTTAAATCCAAAAGATTTTTTGCAATATTTAAATTTGAGAGAGGTCTTACTAACCTGGCTGATGTACTATGCTTAAAACTAAACATTTAAAAGCCCGCCCTGTTGGTAGAAGCTAAAAGCCTTTTTTTCAATGTTTCTACATTAAGGTGGAACTATCGCACTTACTTGAAACTTAGTGTATTTAGTTAATAAAGGTTTTAGTTCGTTTTAGCTGATCTCGAAGGTTGAGAGTTCCGGGAGCTCGTGGCTAATTACCAACCGCGCGGATCATACGATTTGCGAGGTTAAGCTGTGCTTGCCGCGGTTAGTCTCCACATACTGACCGCGGCAAGCACAGCACGGTCACCCAACCACATGGGTGACCGCTTGTTACGCAACTAGACCCGTCCGTTCTTCGGAGACCACGTTAAACAGTCGGACCCGGGTGTGAAACGAATACCTATGACAGTCATTACGGGAAGTCAGAAGCCTGAAAGTTTGACAACCGGTCCAACCTTAGCATATCGGCATTGCCCAGTAGCTGGGTTGCGGAGGTCTAATGGCAGTCGCTCCGTGTAAAATATTGGTATTCAGCCGCATCTGGTTAGACTGGAATCTGACCCCAACGTAGTTGGGAAAGGCTAGGAAGAACGAATAAACGTTTTAGTTACTGTCACGCTGACCTTGGAAATAAAAAATTACTAATTATGTATAAATGGACATAAGTAAAATTGAGCAACAACAAATAAGTTTATTTTCTCCTACAGTTGGGTTTTTGCTAAATGAGAATTTCCTTTTAAAATATTTTTCGTCCATCTTCTTTTTCATCCCGCCCTCCAAAACCTATCAACCCCAAGCTTGCTTTATATTTAGCGTATAGACTAAAGCAGGTCCACAAAAACGTAAAACGAAGTATAAAATCTCAAATCAAATCAAATCCGTCAGTTAGGACAGGTCAACTCGAACCTGCTATGGCACTTTCCTCAAAAGGCCATTCCAGACGTTGCCCTACATCGTTTCTCTCGCATAGTTTGTATACTACAATGTCTGGACTTTAAAAGAGACTTTGACCTCTGAGTTTGTTTCGGCTTTTCTTCTCAGAGCTAGTCAGATAGCAAATGCCGGCGCCATCTAGTCTTAAAAAAAAACATTACATTGACTTGTAAAAGTGTCTGTAACAGATTTATTTACAGAAATAAAAATCATTTTATCATTTTTTATCAAAAATAAAACGTCCTCTATTCTAAAAAGCGATGTTTCAACATTATAGACCCGTAAAAGGTTAGTACAAGTATCAGTTTTATCGTAAAATTGATACGTATACGTTATACGTCCACCGTTATCAAGTGTTTAATTAAGTGGCTGTTCGAAGGCTGGCCTTGTTCACGTTATGAAGGCCTTTTGTTCACCACCGCTTGAGGGCTTGATGGGAGCAAGAGTAACTTTGTATATTTCTAGGACAATGTGCTGGAGTATGTACGAGAGTAGGTTTGTTGATTAATGAAGATCACATAATACATAACATCACGCCTGTATTCCCCGAAGGGTTGGGCAGAGGTGTATAGTGACACCCTCATTTAGCCGATAGGTTTTAAGTCCCATGTAATAGGAGGCGAGCTTATTGCCATCAACCTTGCACAAATCCAAACGTCGGGCTGCTACTGAAAAATTCCATACGGTAAAACCCAATAACACTTTGCATGACCTGGGTATCGAACCCAGGAGCTCATGATCAGTAGTCGCGCTTGTCACCACTAGATCAACGAGGCAGTGAAGACCACGTTTTCCGATATTTTAATATTTATGACAAAAGTACCTACTTAGTTATAAAATCAGTTAATCAGTTTGCTACCAACTCTGCATGATGAAAAATATATTGTTTTAAAAAGGCACTCAAACCCTTAAGCTAAAGCCGAGTCTCCACCAAAGAAACATTGGCAACATGTGTGTTGTCAACATGTGTTTTCTTTTGCTAGCTGAGTCTCCACAACAGAAAACACGGGTTTAAAACACAAAAGATGCCAATTTTTATTTGATGGACAGTCGGCTTAAGGCTATACTTAGCAACGATGTGAATTGCGACACATAAGCGATTGAAACAAATGTATTAATATTCACGTGTGGGGCAACAATATACACAACAGCGATTTTTGGTGTAATGTGTAGCTAAAACACGTAAATATTAATACATATATTATTTGTTTCAATCGCTTTAAAAGCTAATTTGGGAGGGGCTCGTGGCTAATTACCAACCGCGCGGATCATACGATTTGCGAGGTTAAGCTGCGGTTGCCGCGGTCAGTCCGTGGATGGGTGACCGTACGTTACACATCGAGACCCCTCCGTGCCTCGGAGAGCAAATTAAACAGTCGGTCTCGGGTGTCATACGAATACCTATGATAGTCGTTACAGGAAGTCAGAAGCCCGAAATGTCTGACAACTGGTCTAACCTTAGGATATCGGCATTGCCCAGTAACTGGGTTGCGGAGGTCTGATGGCAGTCGCTTCGTGTAAAATACTGGTATTTAGCCGCATCTGGTTAGACTGGAAGCTGACTCTAACATACTTGGGAAAAGGCTAGGCAGAACATTTGTATCAATCGCTTTATGTGTCGCCGTTCGCGTTGCTGCTAAGTGTAGCATTAGCCTAAGTCTTTGATGAGACATTTGGCGCAATGGCGGAGCGAATGGCTTTGAAACAAATATTCGTATGGCCTATAGTTACTTGGTCCGGTAGTATGTGCATGTGGAGGCGTGTATCTGTAAAAAAAGCAACGATAAATTGTAACTACACATGCGCAGGATATCCAGCAACAATAATTGAATATCGTAGCTGCGCCTGCAAAATCTGCTACGTGTTTTTTTTTTAAACTGTCTATGATGCTATTTTATAATAGTTCTCAAGCCACATGCACCTGTAAAATCTGTTTTTTAATAATTTATTTGGTTAAGAAGATAGCGTTTACAGGTGCACGTGGCTTGAGATCTATTATAAAATAACATCAAAGACAGATTTTCAATTAATTAAAATTATTGCCATTGTGCCTAATTCCGAATGTTTTGAATAATATGAGTTTTTTTTAATAATAACAGTAATGTCGCTTAGCAAATAGAATGCTTTATTTATGTGTTTTTTTTTTGTGTAGTAAAATGTAAATGTTTTATGTTAAATAATTTTGCATGTCGTAAGGCAAAATGTATCCGGGACGCTCATCAAAACAACCATCATATCTGTATACCTACATTATTGACAAATAAATGATTTCTATTTCTATTTAAATAAAAACTTTTGTACAAAAATTTAAACCGACTTCAAAAAATAATAAAATAATTACCATATAAAATTAACAGTTTCAGAAGTCGGTGCTGATCCGCGCTGAACCAAATTGAAGGCACCGACTTCTGAAACTGTTAATTTTATATGGTAATTATTTTATTCTTTTTTTTTGAAGTCGGTTTAAATTTTTTGTAAAAAATATTTTTTTTTTTCATTTTAGTGGCCTTAATTAAAACTTGGTTGGACCTACTAAAGACGCTGCTCGTAACATAATCACATCATCACAATATGCGTACTGTTCGTCATTGAGGAGTTCCATTGTCTATCTCCGAAGTTCTTCATCAAATCTTCACTAAATTTAAATGGGACCAACTTCAAAGTATACCCTATCCATTAAAAAAAGAATCATTAAAATCGGTTCACAATTGGCGAAAATATAGATGAACATACACAAAAACAAAAAAAAAACATACATACAGATGAACATAGTAACCTCCTCCTTTTTGGAAGTCGGTTAAAAAAAACAGCGAATTTTGCAGGCGCAGCGACGATATACGAAATAAAAATACTACTCTAATGTTCAAATATTAACTCTAACGTTCGTACAACTAAAAGCAAGATTTTTTTCGCAGAAAACTGTTCCATATTTGTACTTATAAATTGTACCAAGAATTCTCCCCTATAACAGGGTGCATTTAATGGTTTCACTCCAGACCGTCGACTCGCTAAGGGCTGTAGTTGACATTACGTTGATTTCAAAGAAACCCAGTGACCTATGTATTGCATTTCGCGCCTCGAGCCGACTGGCTGTGACGTCACTAGGAGTTTTATACTTGTTGAGAATCCTGGTTGTAAAGACGAATGTTTATAGGTTTGAAAATTCTTATGATATTTATGGCATCTCTAATTGAGGACTTCTTCTTATCGTATTGATGGTACGGTATTAGTTTGACCCAGTAGATGGCCACGCCAATTGCGTTATCACTGGCCTGAGTAAGGTCCTCCGTGGTACAGACGTAAGGAGACAGAGGACAGTGGAGCAGATGGGTCATTGTCTGCTCGGGGGCACCACGCTCACAGTCAACTTAGTCTGGGTTGAAGATACCCCATTTTGCCACATTGAATCTGCAGCGATGTACTAGTGATCTCAGTCGGTTCAAGGACTTCCAAATAGGCCACTGTAGTTGATTATCTAGTCATCGAAACCACTCGGTGCTTCAGAGAGCACGTTAAACCGTCGGTCCCGGATGTCATACGAATACCTATGACATTCGTTATGGGTAGTCAGAAACCCGAAAGTTTGACAACTGGTCTAACTTTTCGATATCAGCATTGCCCTGTGATAGGGTTGCGGAGATCTGATGCCAGTCAGTCCGTGTAAAATACTGGTAATCAGTCGCATGTGGTTAGACTGGAAGCTGACCCCAACATAGTTGGGAATAGGCTAGGAAGAAGAAGAGTTGGTTATATAGATTAGGCGTCATCTCAACTTGGATGGCGGTGGTAGGTACACAAAATAAATAAAGGTAGACTAACATAGATCCATCATAAAATAAAATATACGTATTGGTGTTACTGCCTTGTTGGTCTAGTGGTCGCAAGCGCGACTGCTGAACATGGGGTCCTGGGTTCGATCCCCAAGTCGGACAAAGTGTTATTGGGTTTTTCTATTAGGAATTACTCAGTACCAGCCCGGAGTCTAGATTTGTGCCCGGTAATTGGCAATAGGCTCGCCCACTATTACATGCAACTTAAACATAACTGGCGAAACGAGGGTCTACTAAACACCTCTGCCTAACCCTTCGGGAAATACGAGGCGTGATGTTATATGTTTATAAAACCCTATTTCCTAAAAACAACTCACTTATCACTGTTAGAAGTAACGCCCAGACAAGAGTAACCTTCCGTTTGATTACCATATAAACCTTAATCAAAGTATCTACGCTAACAAACCTGGCTACCCCAAGATATATTACCACCCTTACCACTTCATCATCATGAAGCTACATTAGTCCACTTCTACGTTAAATACACCTCCCTTAACTTGCGACCCTTCCATCCATACAAATTTTAGAGTAAATGCGGCCCAGATACCGCAGTTTAAACGACCTTACAGTTAATGTCAGTTTAAGTATTATGTATAGTAGGTAGGTACCCAAGTTCCATCAACGTGTCCTAGAATACACTAAGCTGTTATTTAGTCTGGGGTCTTCAGAGCTGGATAGTCGGAAGCTTTGCCAAATGACAGCTTATGACTGACAGGGGCTCTAAGTTTCCGTAGAAACTTAAAGGTCATGTTAAAATCCTGAATGACATAAAAAAAATGTTACAGTTGCCGCAAATAGTTTGATTTTGACGTTTCCATAAAATAATTAAGTGGGAGAATATTCGAAAAATATTAACAAAAATTGAGAACGTCATTAGCATCATCCCAAAGTTAAGAATGCAGATGTTTAATACTATAATTATGATAATGAAAACTCAACTATACCGCTGCCATCAAGCAATAAGACAAGGATAAAAACAATCTGACAATACTATAACGTTAACAACCCGGGAGAAGAATGATTTGTTAAAATAATGTTAAAAAATTTCGAATATTCACCCATTATACATGTTATTGTTAAGTAATAAAATAGGACGTACGTGTGAGGCTTGAATAGTCGCGAAAAAGTGAACAAAAGCCACGAAAAAAAGTTGAATAAAAAAAAAAAAAGTTGTAGTCTTTTGATCTTATACAAAGCCGCCTTTTTTGAAATATCGCGCAGCCATGCTAAAATGCACGTATTTTGACAGGTGTCAAATTTGACCTATTAGATTGCAACAACTGTAGTCTGATAGTAAGTAGGTACATTAGCTGAAAATTTATCATTCATTATTTAATTTTAGCTTAAGGGTTTCTTTCGGCTTTTTCTTCTATTCAGAAAAAAGGAAAAGGCTTGTAATACATGCATACAAAATAATGCAACAAGGAATCGTGTTTTACCGACACTATATTTATTAAATTAATTGAAGCATTCACCACACCAAACGCGAAGCGCAAGCGGGGCATGTCGTCGGCGGGGCCGCGTGAATTGTATTCAAGGGATTACTATGAAGCATGTCACATCAAATTATGTTAGCGTAAACCTGCCGACGAAACCCCCGCGTTTGCTATGACGAACGCTTAAGTTCGAAAATTAATTACCAAAGATTATAAGTAGATACAAAACAGGCAATTGCAATTAATCACGCTTAACCATGTTGATCGTAAATCTGCCATCTGCAGTTTGCCTGACAGATATTTTGGGGTACAATTCTACCCCACCATTGTTCCAACGCAATATGATTTATTACGTTATAATTTGATAACAATACTGAAATATTGTTCAAATTAAAATTAAAAGGGACGAGGAATAAACTGTAAATTTGTTTAACATTTAAACAATGGATTAAGCTCTTGAATGTTGGACGAGATTGAGATGATCGTTGCAAACTAAGATCTTCAGACAATAGATTCGTTTCTCGGGTTCAACGAAGTGGTTTTGGGTTATTTCCTATAGCACGTAGTTCTTTGATTTACTTATTTTTTTATTTGACTTTAATTAGAACGGCCAACTACAATAATTAAATAATTATATAAACATAACATAAACGAACCACATTACAACAATACACTCATCTAATGCCAGATTCACACTAGACCTACGTGTCGTGACGCATTAGTCTCATTATGCATTACACACGCATCTGACGTTATCGGATTCATATATTTTGTATGAAGGCGTACATACTAGACTTACATGTCGCGTCCTACGCGATATGACGTGACATGTAAGTCTAGTGTGAATCCGGCATTATTGTATACGAGACATTATAAATGATAAATGATTTTTATTTCTGTAAATAAATCTGTTACAGACACTTTTTCAACTCAATGTATTTTTTTAAGACTTTTACAAGTTGTGACCAACGGATGCCCCTCAATCTGAAGGGCAAAATCTACAAATGCATTATAAGACCTGTCGTTCTGTACGGATCAGGGTGTTGGGCCGTGAAGAAGACGGATGAAAGAAGATTACACGTAGCGGAGATGAGAATGTTGAGATAGATGTGTGGAGTGACGCGAATGGATAAAGTAAGAAATAAGTATATTAGAGGGAGTTTGAAAATGGCACCAGTGACAGAAAAGTTGAAAGGAAAGCGTTTGTCTTGGTATGGGCATGTGATGAGGAGGGATGAAACACATGTGACTAAGAGAGTGATGAATATAAATGTTAATGGATGGAGGGGGAGAGGGAGACCTAAGAAAAGATGGATGGATTGTGTGAGGGAGGATATGAAAGATAAGGGAGTAAATGATAATGAGAAGGCTGACAGGGAAGAGTGGAAGAGAAAAACATATTGCGCCAACCCCAAGTACCTTGGGACCAGAGCAGGAAGATGATGAAGATGATGTATTTTTTAAGACTATATGACGCCGGCGTTTCCTGTCTGACTAGCTCTGAGAAGAAAAGTCGAAACAAACGAACAAACAAACATCAGCATTATCATTAGCAAAATATGATTACTATGGTACCGACACGTCTAGGCCTAACACTTAAACATCACTAAAGTGAGAGTCATACATACATACATACATAAACTCACGCCTTTTTCCCATGGGGGTAGGCAGAAACTATAGAACGCCACATGCTACGACCCTTACATATCCCTTTCGCTTCATCCACATTCATACATCTTGTCATACACGCACGCCGGTTGAGAGTACTACGCACCTGACCTTTGTGAAGAACATCACCAATAACATCGATGTATGTCCTTCTAGGACGTCCTCTACCGGCGTTCCCATTGACATCCGCCTTATAAATTCCTTTTGTTAATCGCCGTTCACTCATTCTCTCAACAGTGAGAGTCATGTCTAGCAAAAAAGTCTACCTAACTTAATATAAGAATTTCAACTTCAGAAACTCCAAGCATTCTTTAATCGCCTTGTTTTAAAAGAGTATGACGTCGACATACTAAGATTTATCGACAGTTTGTAAATGTCAAGTTTTATGAATAGGGGGATAGACTATCATCCCACGCTGTATTTCATCCTCCACAAGCTATAAGTCACTGTTGATAAGAAAAGGGTTGTTTTCGTTATATCGGGGATGCTAACAATTTGTTACTACTTGGACGACTGCAGAAAATAGGAGGGAGGAGAGAATTTTGACTTACTATGTAACTTTAAGCAGTGTTAGTCTAGTGGTTAAACGTTATTGTATATTTACAGGTCATGGATTTCCGCAAAGTAACGCTTGATTCCATCACTTATCTGAAGACACAAATTGTTTAATGTTGGTTAAAGCCTAAAAAATGTCCACAGTGAGTTTTATTTCTTTTCAAAAATATTCTGTGCATATTCAACTTTTATGGTTGGAAATGAAAGCTAGGTCGTTATACCTATAAAACTCATAATCCAGCTGTAACACAGAAATAAATGACATTCACACAATACGAATGTACCTAATGTATTTTGCTGCAAATAACGATATTAAAAAACAAAGAGCGAGTTCCATTAACCTTGTGTAGAACATTTTTAAATTCAACAACCGTTCTCTGTAAATTGTAGTTATGTTAGTTTGTTTTTATTTTTTTTATTCTTTACTTGGGCGCGTATGGCCCTAGTTTCACCTGATGGTAAGCGCAGACAGGGTCTAAGATGGAGCACACGAAAGCAAGGAACAGAGATATAGAGGGATTCCCCTATACCCCTCTGGCTCTCACATACACACGACGGAACACAGTAAACTGCTTGGCGTCGGACTTTATTGTGAGGGTGGTAGCTAGTCAGGCGGACCGTATAGATACTACCACCAAGCGTGTTGGGTTTTGTAGAATCTTACAACACGCGTCTATTCCCAGCGTGCGGTGAGGATTTATTGTTAAAGAGAGTGTGATTTATTTATTTACTTTAATCAAAACGGTCTTAGACCAATCACAATAATTAAAGATAGAAAAAAGAACAGGAATGGAAGAAGATGCATACAAAACAATGGAACGAAAAATAATTATTAAAAAAAAAAATATAACAATATGAGACACCTCTTTCACACAGCCCTCACAATGCACCTGACAATTTATTCTTCCATTCATCTGCAAACAGATCACGTACAATTATAATTATTTTATAACATAAAATAACTAAAAAGAGAATTCAAAACGATCATGATACATTCCTCTCGCAGTACTCCAGGCATTCCGATAAAATCACCTTCCATTCATCAGCAAACACATCAAAATTCGGTCTGGCGTCCAGGAGAGCATTGAGTGCGGTTAGACTTCGCGGTATGGGTGATCGTGAACGAGCCACAGTACGACATATCGGAACAGCAAACAGCTTATGTTTTCTGTTCCGACGGTAATTATTGGGTACAAACAATCGGCACAACTCACAATTAAGGTCAGGGGCATCTACTTTTCCTCGAAGGATCTTGCACATCATTAATAGTTGGTCATTAGACCTTCTAACCTATAAAGAGTTATACCCCAAGTAACCTAAGAGGAATTTAGTTGGGTACTTAAAAGGAAGTTTTATATTCTAACCCGTCCCCACACGGATCTTACAAAATCTTTATTTTCTAAACGAAAGCTTTTGCAATCAGCCTGCAGATCACTGAGAAATAGCCAATCACTATGCAACCACTTCACAGCCAAAAACTACGACGAAATTAGTTCCGTTGTCCTCGCAAATAGTTTTGCAATCATGAAATAGTCGTGATCCGTGATTTCACGCGCCGATATACCCAATCAAAGGGCGAAGAAGTAATCAAAGTTGTCCCAACTATTCGCTTTGAGAGTGGTTTGGCAATACAAGTTTGATTGTTGTTGGTGACATGTCGATAGTACCTCAATAGGTACTATCGACATGTCACCAACAACATACCATACCAATGTATATTAGGTATGCAGTATGCTAATCTAATTGTACTGCTACACTGAGGTTACAATGTTATATATTAATTGGACGTAGTTTAGCAGAAAGGACTCAATCCACAAAATTGTCAAAAATGAGTTATTCGTACCAATATGGTCGATAAGGTACAGTCTTTCATACAGCAAAAAAGATCCAAGAAATAAACAAAGGACATTCGTTTTTTGTGACGGGGAACCAAAGCACATATTAGGCACGTATTTTCTTTTTATTACCTATAAAGACCCAACCTGCTTAAATCATCCAACTCTATATTATCCTAAATAAGTCCAGAAATACACAATATAACCATCAACCACCGATTTTACCAAGGATATTTAATTACGTAACAAAATCTGAATAGAGCATCACTGAAGAAAACCGCTCTGAACTTAAAACGTCAATAACTCAAACGTGACTGTGGGTTGAGTCCTTTCTGCTTAACTACGTACAATTAACCTAAATCAAATGTAATGTATTATTTGTATACAGGCTGTCCCGAAACATGGGGAACAATTAATGATAGGGCACTTCATGACTGTTCAATTTTCAAAGTAGTGTACTTTTAAAAGTAAACTAATTTAATAGTTACATTTATGAGGTACAACTTTATTCATGGCAACTTTGAAATCCGAAAACTTTTTTTTTAACTGTCATGCTTTTTGTTCTGCCCTATCATTTGTTCCCGGGACACTCTGTAGGTGTATTTAGTAATATTACTCCTTCACACAGTGTGTCTACATTTCTTATCTTCAAATCCTCTCGATAACTTGAATAACAAATCATCGTATTTTAACATCTATCGTATTCATATTATCACACAAAAACTATCCTAATACCGACATTCGTGTTCGAATTACTTCTGCGATCCGAACATTTCAGGCCACATTGATCCAGCCTCCACTTTTACGGTATTGTCTCACCGCTCGTATCTGTCACACGACATGATATAACATTGTTATGAATACTTGAACACATCTCGCGTTTTGGGGCATGTCAAAGTGTCAGCGTGACAAAATTGTATTAAATATTTTATTGAAATGAATGCTGTTTGGTTATTGAAATTGGGTTACTTTTTTTTATTTTGGTTGTCAATATTGTAGAGGATTTTGTAGTGATGTTTGTCGACTCAAGTCTCAACTTCGTACGGCTACTATTATGTACTTGCTTGAGATTTTTTTATAGGTTTTCATCAAACATTTGATTTTTTCGACTTTCTTGATTAAAACCGCGATAGTTCCGCTAATATAAACAACATGTTTATAAATTAAACACATAAAACTTTCCCGTGAGTTAACTATCTAATCGTAAACACCGGAATATAATGCGTTCAGTAGTTACTGAGAAAATAAAGCATAGACAGACGCGGCGGGGGATTTTGTTTATAATATTTAGTGATAGTAAAATGATAAACGATAACATTAAACAGTTGGTCCAGGGTGTCATACGAACACCTATAACAGTTGTTACAGGTAGTCAGAAGCCCGAAAGTTTGACAACCAGTCTAACCTCAGGATATCGGTATTGCCTAATAACTGGGTTGCGGAGGTCTGATGGCAATCGCTCCGTGTAAAATACTGTTATTCAGCCGTATCTGGTTAGACTGGAAGCTGACCCCACCATAGTTGGGAAAAGGCTAGACAGAACGAGTGATAGTAAAATGATATACATAACTTCACATGTGCAATTCTCTATAATTCCATGAAACTATGCACATATGCAAAATATGGCTATCCCACGGACCGCTACATTAAATGGTCAAGTAGCAATAGCCATAATCATCACCCTTGATAGGCGAATCGGTGATCGCAGAGATAGAAAGACCCTACCCATGCTCTTGTCGTAATGACACCGTAAGAATGGTTAGTAACACCGTGGCCTATTTATAAGAGTCGTCACTCAAACATCGCTCTTACCATTTCATTATTTACTAGCTGCCCGGACAGACTTTGTTCTGTCAAAAGTTATTGGCCTGTAGTGGGAAAAGAAAAGTTTTGTTTTTACTATTTTCCACGCTATTTTTATGTTTTTTCTCTCCATAAGAACCTTCCTTGTGCCTTAAGGAATATATAAAAAAAAATATTGCCGAATTGGTCGAGCCGTTCTCAAGTTTTCCGCTTAGCAACACATTTGGCGATTCATTTTTATTTATATAGATTTAGAACATGGGAGACTTAAAGCTACAGAAAAATAATTAACAAAAGCATAAAGAAGGAAAGCCATTAATAAGTCTTCACGTTTACACATAGACTAGAATTTGGAATGTGAGCAAACAAGAACACACTGCTAAAATTAGAAGTTTGCACCTTAGATTATTTAATAAATGTTTTGAAACTTTCGCGATTTGTACACATTATAAAAATACTAATTCGGGTCTACTGCGTAGAAAAAAAAATCGGTCGAAACGTCGGGATAAATAAGGTATTTTTCTGCCTTATAAATTTTATACGCGTTTAGACCCGAATTAGTATTTTTAAAATTAGATTATTTAGTTCATTATTCCTAAAAAAAAATCTTATCAGATTAGGAGCCGCGCAGTTTTAAGTGAGCGATTAGTCTTATTGTTATTTTGATCCTATTTACTGTTTAGATGGTAATTAAGATATCCGTAACGGATGATTGAGGTCTGCAATATGAGAAATATTTTGATAGTAGCTATTGACTAGTTGGGTTTAAATTACAATAATTAATTTGAAAATTATGATAAATAATTTTAATTACTGTAAGTACCCTTTATTATATTAATATTGTTTTCGAAGTCTTCAGTACTGTCTTGTTTTCTATGACAGCCTCATAGGTAGCACATTTGTTATTAAAAATTAAATTTAGTAGGTACTTAAAACAAATCATACTATAATCATTCATTAACTCTTCAGACAGTAAAGCCGGCTTTTCACTATCTTTATATATATAATTCGACTGTACGTGTGTATGTCACTGAACTCCTCCTAAACGGCTGGACCGATTTGAATGAATTTTTTTGTACGCGTTTGGGTGGCGCCCTGGATGGTTTAGATTCACAATTGGACCCGGTAGGTGGCGTTGCTGTTGGTATTTCACCGAATTTTCCAGGCAGGATGACGTCTGTTGGGTCCGGTATTGGGATATATATTACATCCCGGGATATAAATTAATATCGCTCACCGTAATTTTTAATAGAACCCTTTAAACTTAGATATAATACCTATATACATTATGTTCCAGTCGTGGGATTTCATTTATATCTCGTGATATAATATATATTATATCTCATAGTGAAAAGCTGGCTTAATACGCTGCTTGGTAGTGCGTATGCTATACACCTACATATTTTAAAAACACTTTCTTCTTTTTCTTCTTAACGTGTCGATGGCAACTTAGCTACCAGTTTAGCGTTATCAGTAGCGTTCATTAGTTCCTGTAACGTGCAGGTATCAGGGCACGCAGGGCATGATGTCAGGTGTCCCATCGTTTGTGGAACAGCACCACAAACACTTTCACATATCAATATTTTAGATTTTTGAATTGGCGATTCCTAACTGACTATCTTTAAGAAAAAACGCCGCAGTATCACATTAACCAGTATATTCAAAACCTAGTTTTACGAAATAAACAAAAACATCTTCCGAAACATTAGCTACACTCTCAAGTGTGTAACTAATACCATAAAAAAACTACTCTCGTGGGTCAAAAGATAAAAGCTAAGTTTCCACTTGAAGACACCTAAACGGCAACCTGTCAATTTATAAGGCTGTTCCGCTCCATATCCAACGATCTTATTAAGTCTTTCTAGTCAATAAAGCCGGACCGCTTGTCTTACTTACTATGGGTCTAGGTTAATAGGCTACGGAAGCGGAGACCCGACCAGCAATGGAGCGAAACGCCACTAATCGCCTCGTAGCCGTAGCAGTCTAAAAGCGTAACGGTGTAGCACGTTGCTACGTGATCTTGCGTAGACGATCTACGATGTAGGGACGTTTCTTTTGTTGGGTTGATAAAAATAGTTTTGATAAGTTTCCTCTACTACACAGATTTGAAAATAATAATAATAATGCATGTTTATTATGATATTTTAATTTCAATTATGAATACCCATATGTCATCGCAATATATAATAGAAATACTTATTAATTACACTTGATTTATGCAGTTATTAAAATCCTGATTCCATCGTTTATCATTAAATTATTGGAGTGCAATACATAATGATTTTATCAGAACTAACTAAATTATGACGATAATAACCAATTAAGCAAACTAATTTAATATTCACAAAATCATAAAATTTGAATTATCATTGCTAGTTTCACTGAAATGAAACGCGTTTAAATGCGATAATCCCGTTCGGTTTCATTGTAATTAATTTAAAAAATGTTCCCGTATAATTAATTATTATTGAAAATTTAAATAACATTCCATTCATTTTCTGGAGGGCTTTATGTAAGAATCGATTTTAAAATACATATTTCAGCGTTATTACCTAACTGACTTAAATTTCGAAATTAATGACATTACAAAAAATATACTGCTTACTCTTTTTGCGCTGTGTCTGTGGCCCACGCCATAGCACAGCATTATGCTGAGTGGTCACCTTTTTGTCACAGTTGTCTTTTATTTTAATATTATTTATATACTATCATGTTTTGTGTTAAAGTGTATCTGTGACAAATAAATGTTTTTTCTTTCTTCTTCTTTTCTTTCTTTTTCGCAACTATATTGGGATCAGCTTCCAGTCTAACCAGATGCGGCTTAATACCAGTATTTACTACGGAGCGACTGTCATCAGACCTCCGCAACCCAATTACAGGGCCATGCCGATATCCTAAGGTTAGACCGGGTGTCAGACTTTCGGGTTTCTGACGTATTCGTATGGAACCCGGGACCGACTGTTTAACATAAATAACATTACAATATATGTTCTGAAATAAATCAGCAATGAAACGAGTGAAGGACGCCCACGCTGAACAAAGACCTCCCCCATAAATTTCCACAACAGGCACATATTCCCTGCATCCAACGACTCCCAGCGACCTTCACCTAGTAGTCTGTCCATCTAGCTGGAGGCAGTCCCACGTTGCGTTTTCTGAAGCGTGATTTCTACTGGAGAACCTTCCTGCCATAGATATAATAACATCACGCCTGTATTCCTCGAAGAATTGGGCAGAGGTGTATAGTAACATTCTGATTTCGCCGTTATATTTAAGTCCCATGTAATAGGGGGCGAGCGTATTGCCATCAACCGGGCACAAATCAAACTCCGGGCTGCTACTGAGAAATTCCATACGTTAAAACCCAATAACACTTTGCATGACCTGGGTATCGAACCCAGGAGCTCACGATCAGCAGTCGCGCTTGTCACCACTAGATCAACAAGGCAGTGAAGACCAAGTTTTCCGATATTTTAATATTTATGACAAAAGTACTTAGTTATAAAATCAATTAACCAGTTTTCTACAAACTCTGCATGATGAAAAAAAATTCTTCAGTAGCACTGAAGAATTCCACACGGAAAAACCCAATAACACATTTCCCAAATCGAATCCAGGACCTCACGATCAGCAGTCGCGCTTGCCAACACTAGACCAACGAGGGAATTATATAGGTAGATATTGTCTTAAAATGCCTTGCTCTAACTAATGTCTCATTCAATTAATAATTACTTTGGCGCTTTACATATTAATCACATAGTAGTGAAAGATTATTATAGGGTAGTTGCTAGTTTTCAATGAGGGTTCGTTAGTCATTAGTAATAATTCCTGAGGTTCGAAGTTTTCATGCTTTTATAAGCAACAATGTTGTGGTTTTTTTATTGTTTTGGAATCATTACAATGCAGTGTTTTCGACTATCAGCATAAGAGGGAGAATAGAGTGTTTTTTAAATGTTTTTTTGGCCAGTTGTTCTATCAGGTGTCTTGTTAAGCTTTCGAAAATATTTTTATATTCGTTTAGAAATAGAAGAGAAGGTCATATGGAGAAACGAGGTAAGGTGTTCCTCCAACGAAAAGGGAGGATCCTCATACCAGGCGAGTCTAATGCCTGGCGGGCAACTGCCCCATTGGTGAAGTTGGGAAGTTGTATACAAGGTTAGTTGAAAAGGGGGTACTAAGCCGCGGGCCACGTAAAGTATCACTGATGACTATTTTAAAGCAAGTGTTAAAATTTCAAAATTCGACAATTTTTATTTGCACGCAAAAAGATTTTTATTTTAGTTTATTAAAAAAAAAACATACCTGCTTTAGTTATGAATTCAGAAAATTAATTTTCTAATCCGTGACCCCAAATATGACCTAAATTGTAAAAACAGCTGATCATAGCTATGGACAGATAGATTTCAGCATATTTTTTACGAAATCTTTGAAAAGATATTTCTCTTAAACTATCGAGTTTTGGGGAAAGTTGTAGAACAAAAGTTATCCCTTATTATGGGTACTTTAACACCTTTTCAGCGTATTACCCCCTTTCCGACTAACCTTGTATATACTATCTGCGTGTCAAATCTTGATACCGCGATGCAGGATTCTGTGACGTCACATTTGAGAGTTGTCATTACTGTCGCTGTAGTCTGCTAGACAATCGTCGTGCTGCGTAGTTTGCATGTGGTGTTGTAGATGCCGCCATAAACATATTGCGCCGACCCCAAGTAACTTGGGACCATTGCAGGAATATGATGATTAAACGTTTAGAAACGCCACACACAACACGGAACTCAATCAGGAATATTCACTTCTCGTTATTTTAAGATTTTTGATCTTATTTGTATACCTTTGACCGCCACATTTTAATACTCAAATATTAGTTTATTAATTATTAATTTCATATATCGACGATGAAGTGCCAATACCTCCTAACTCACAGTTAAAAATTTACACAAAATGAAATAACGTTTAATTTCTTGATTAGTTAAAATTTGTTAACATATTTATTAATTCAGAATATTGCATATATGTATGCTTTATATATTTATAATGAATTCGTATATTTTATGATAGTGTAGAGGTATTCGGTTAGATAGGAGGCAATGCCATAAAATAGACACATTGGTTTAATTGGGAGATATTTTAATTCAAGCTGTTGTAACAAAAATTTCACTTCGGAGATTTCATTAAAACATGCAAATCTTCCTCTTAGCCTTTTCCCAATTATCTTGGGGTCAGCTTCCAGTCTAACCAGATGCGGCTGAATACCAGTATTTTACACGGAGCGACTGCCATCAGACCTCCGCAACCCAGTAACTGGGCAATGCCGATATCCTAATGTTAAACCGTTTGTCAGACTTTCGGGCTTCTGACTACCCGTAACGACTGTCATAGGTATTCGTATGACACCCGGGACCGACGGCTTAACGTGCTCTCCGAGGCACGGAAGGGTCTCGATGTGTAACAAATGGTCACCCATCCACGGACTGACCGCGGCAAGCGCAGCTTAACCTCGCATATCTTACGATCGGCGCGGTTGTTATTTAGCCACGAGCCCCTCTCTTTAAAACATGCAAATAACGCCTTTAAATTCAAAACGATAGAAAAGGGAATTTCTCGAAAAATTACAGTTAGGAGGTATTGGCACTTCACCGTCGATATGAAAAAAGCAAAAAATAAATTAAAACAAGTCTTGGTACTTTTGTTTAATAGCAATGAAAGATTAAAGCCAAATATGTTTTTTTTACTTGTTTTTGTATCATTGGCGGTCAAAAAGTCCACTCTTGTACGTGTATCATCACGCTAACGTGACATCTCATTGCAGGCAAGCAGCGGTAGTCGCGTAGGCAGAATGCCGCGCGCCGGCGCACTCCTGCTGGCGTTAGCGGCTGTCCTACTCGCCGCTGAGTGGGCCCATGCCTCATACATCGATCCTGGTATATTATACTAGCTTTATTCTTATGTATTCCATAGGCATATGCACCGATGAACTGAAGAAGGTCACTGCAGTCTTAGCGCGTACTTCCGTGGTAAGAAATTTTCGACATGATCCGTGATATATGTCGTGATAGTGTATGCTATACATGCTGGCTGCTGGACGAAGACTAGATACTGAGGGTGGATAACCAAGTGTTCATCCATATTAAAAGCCTGCTGATGCCAATTTCAAATGGTAATGCACCTAACGTTAACATTATTGTATTCATAAGTAGCTATAATAAATAACATAACATCACGCCTGTATTTCTCGGTGGGACGGGCAGAGCTGTATAGTAATATCTCACACCATTATGTTTAAGTCCCATGTAATAGGGAGCGAGCCTGTTGCCACCAACCGGGCACGAATCCAAACTCGGGGCTGCTACTGAGGAATTACTCACGAATAAACTCAATCACACTGCCGGACATGGGGATCAAACCCAGGACCACACGATCAGCAGTCGCGCTTGCCACCACTAGACCAACGAGGCAGTTAAAAGTTAATTAAAAGTCAAGAATTTCAGTTATTACAACAACGAATTCGCTAAACTGTTAATAACACACAACATTGTGTGTTGTCTTCTGTAAGTACGTTTAATTACAGCTAGTTCACACAGAAACTGTTTACGGGACCCGTTTAAACGGATCCGTTGTTATTTTGGTGATGGCGCCTGTAGTTGTTTGAGCGAGTTCACATACACGACAGAATTCCGAATTCAGTAAAAAATACTGGATCCGTTATTTTTATCGTATCCTGTCTGCCAGATGCGACGCAGCTGCCATTTGTTTAACTGATTCGTCGGTACAGATGTGAATAACATATACAATACCGACGGATCCGCTGTGTGAGGGCGAATATTCGAAAAATATTAACAAAAATTGAGAACGTCATTAGCATCATCCCAAAGTTAACAATGCAGATGTTTAATACTATAATTATGATAATGAAAACTCAAACTATACCGCTGCCATCAAGCAGTAAGACAAGAATAAAAACAATCTGACAATACTATAACGTTAACAACCCGGGAGAAAAATGATTTGTTAAAATAATGTTAAAAAATTTCGAATATTCACCCGTGAACGGGCTCTTAAATGCCTCAAATTAAGCTAGCAACAGTACTAAAGTTCGGCAGCCAACGCTAACTGCTTCATTATGAACAACGTCGCCCCAAGAATTCTGTGAAAATAGACTACAAATTATAATTATAACTACGTCTACCTATATAATAATAACTTTGTCTTAGAAATTATAAGATGACACAAAGATAAAAAATAAACATTTCAACACCTTTTTATTAAGCTGCCTTACAACAAATCTTTTATATTAAAGAATCTATTTTCAGTAATTGTCGACTGTGAAAAACGAAAATATAAAAAGGACAATGAATGGAAGACTCTATTTCTACGGGCGGTAAATTACGGACTCGTAAATCACCCAATTTTATATTTGACGACGTTATGAAAACAGTTGATGATTGAAGAATAAACGAAATAATATCATTTGGACGGAAAATAAACTTAATTATCTTGTTTAATATCAAATATGATTAAAGGTCCGTCCATATTGAGCCGAAAATTCGCTGTCGCTGCGACTATTTCAAACCAATTTAATTTTGTTTATCTATGAATGCTTGCTTATAGACTTGAGATATTACATTAAAATTATTCATACACTTAGAAGCAATGAATCCGGGACACCAACATAAACCTTAATATCTCAGAAAACATAGTTAAACATTACTATGTTTGTTTTTTAAAAAAACGTTGCCCCGCGCTAGGATTTCTCCTGTATCGTGGGTGCATTTACAGACACGAATCTTCACATACATAAACAACTAGACCCGGAACAACTATCTGTAGGCCATACAAATCTTTGTTCCGTGCGGGAATTGAATCCACGACCTGTAGCGCAGAAGCCAATTGCTCAACCACTGCACCAAACGTGTCGTCAAAGTTTGTCTGTTTAAGTTGGTGATCCGGATTCATTGCTCTCGAGTGTATTCAAATTGTGTAGGTACCTATAAAATCTTAACGTAGCGACACACCATGCCGAACTGCGAAAGTATTCGGTTGCAACTTCCAACGACCAAGGCCTGGTAAATTCAGCCTGGTCACCAGGTTGAAATTACGCGCAACGTAATTTACGTTTTTGCGGAATGGACTTGAATGGTTTTTTGCGTCAAAGTTTCGATCGCATAATGGTGAGTAGGTTCCTATTAAAACCGTGTAAAATGCGATGTTACCGAATCTCCGTCCGACCGATACGACGTCTTTGTGTCCGAAATGCAGAAATCGAAATCCAAGGACTTCAAATCGTTAAACCCTCGATTTCAAGTACTTAAATCTTATAGAACAATGGATAAAATGAAGTATTTTGTCAACAGGAGACGACGACGTTGAAGTAAACCTGTCCGATTACGGAGAAGACCCAGCTGATTTGCAGCTGCTCCAGGATGTTGGAAAGTGAGTTCTAACATTTCATAAATAGAGTTCAAAATTAAATAAACTAAAGTTTTAAGTCGAACAAGGTGAAACTTCTTTAATAGTTATAATCAATAAGAATTTAAATACATGGGAAAGTTTCTTAATTAATGTGACAACTCTTATTTAAATGAAAAATCATACAAGTTAATGATACATCCGCTTATTAAAGTAGCAGATAAGTTCAACTTTGCTCCCGCTTGGTGGCGGTAGTTTTGTTGGAGGTCATATCATTGAATTGAGGTTATATTAGAGCTAGGGAAATAAAAAAATTAGTCTGTAGATTGTTTTTTTATATATACCAATTAATGTAACAAATACACACTATTATCAATTTTCCAGAACAGAATAAAGAGACATTGCGTAATCTGTTTCAACAAAATGTTGATTGCGAATACGTGCCTTTATTGTTGGCATAAATTTATCTCTTCTTATGGCTATAATCCACTTTGGTCTCATCTGATTATCTTTGGAAAATCTGTGTCCTGATGTTCTTGATTAGCACAAAGGCACACCGCAACACTGAGGCATTATAATTTCACAAAATAAACACCACACTCAAATATTTACTTGGAAATAGACAGAGTTTGACAGATAGCATGACCTCCAACTACACTAGCGCTATCTGCTTTGAGCTTTTGAGATGACCTGCTATTGAGACCAATTTAACCTAAGGCAATTATTAAAATTATTATTCAAACGAGACGAGGCAAGACCATGAATTAATTTATGAAACGGCTATAAATATTATATGGGACCTCAGATTAATGATTGCTCTCCGATTTCAACGTCGTTGATCGGAACCGTTGCCCGAGCGTTAGGCGTCACGTCACTTCAACAGCAACGAAAATAATAGAACCCCATAATAACTATGGATTTCTGCTTTCCTGCAAATCCATGAAAAAAAGAGCAGAAAGTGCACATTTTTGATCGGATTTTGGACAAGGACTTGGTGACAATGATGTGCTATGGTCATGTGTCGATGACATTTTTTTTTGTATAGTATATTTTTTAATTAGTTTATTTTATTAAATTTTAAGTTTTGCACATACCTTATGATAAGAACTGACGGCAGTAGCGATGCCGAAAACAGTTCCAGCAGTCAACCTGCCGCATCGCTGGATAACAGTGCCCTCGTGAGATGCCAATAATGTTCCCGGGCACATTTTATCAAATGTGAACGGGGCCTGAAGTTATATTGTGGTAAGGTCTATAAACCTCACAATGTACCTTCAAGCCCCACATTGACACCGATCACCCCAAAACCATCTACAGCCAATAATGCACCACATTGGAAATCATAGTCAAAATTAAAGACTTCGATCCCCTTATTGAACAGAGTTCCCCGTGGTGCGAGACCTTCTGTTGCTTTAAGTTTACCTCGCCATGTCCGTCTCGCCGCCCTGGAGAACTCACAAAGTGCCTGGGAACAGTTACCTACTTACCTTCCCTTGTAAGATTGTACACATGCAAAGAAAAAAAAACCCCAAATTTCCACTTTCCACCCCAACTTTCGCCCCAAAACTACCAGCACAGAGTCACCTCTCACACAAAGGTTTACTGCAGCATGGTGAATAGAAATTAAGTAAAGGTGAAATTAAGTGGAGCGGCCAGGATGCTCTTTAGCAGCGATGTGGTGGCGCCTTACTCTTCAGAGACACTCGCAGCTCTGGAGAGTAAGCATCCTACTCCGGCGCATGATCTTTCCTTCGCTGATCCCCCTGACCCTGACTCCAAAACCCTCACCGTTACAGCTCGCCAATTGGTCGCAGTTATAGGCTCCTTCCGGAGCGATTCCGCCGGTGGCCTCGACGGCTTGCCACCCGACCACCTAGAAGAACTGAGGTGCCTCGGCGCCAGGACACCTGGTGAGTTGCTTTTGAAGGAGCTTATGGCTCTGACCAATTTGATGCTCTCCGGTAGGGTGCACGAATCCGTTGCGGTTTCTACAGTGAAACCCTGGCCAGTAAATTCCACCCCCTGCATCTAGGTTTCGGCTCTAAGGGGCGCTATGAGGCTGCCATATACGCCCTATATACCCAGCAATGCAGGTGAAGTCATCTTCAAGGTTGACATAAAGAATGCCTTCAACTCCGTATTACAGTTTTCTTTGGCAACCTTCCAAATTACTATTATATATAAAGACAACCTTTTAGAATTGGCTCTTGGAAGCCAACAGAGTCACCCTCTTGGGTCAATCATTTTTAGTTTTAGACAACTAAATTCAAAGTTTACCGTATGGTACTTAGATGACGGAACCCTAGGAGGCGACATAGGTACAGTCTTAAAGGATTTAACATAACATCACGCCTGAATTCCCGGAAGGGTTGGGCAGAGGTGTATAGTAACACCCTCATTACGCCGTTAAAGGATTTAGATTTGTATAAAACAACAATTCAGTTCAATTGACCTAGATCTCAAAGCATCTAAATATAATATCTTCTTACCCCTCACCACCTCACGACAACAGATTTCCAATTTAATCCAATTGCCCCAAATATCAAAATTATCGAAAAAAGTTAACTTAACAATTTACCATAGGGTCGAACCCTTTTTTTTATCGTTTGAAAATACTTATGAATGTCCCTCAACCGGGGAAGGCGAGGGCGTCTGCCGGACTCTTACCAGCTAAAACCAACGGTGTCCCTCCTTCTGACCCGCGAACGGGATTCGCTATTGCATGCACCGCAACCCAGGTCTCGGTCCAACAGCTTCTTCTAGTGGACCTTTCCAGTGGTGGAGCAATTTTTCCCTTGCCCCACTTCCTTTGTAGAGGCGCGCTCGGAACACGGCGCGCCATCCTCCCGGGCCTGTTAGTGGTCGGGCGACGGGTCCCCTAACCCGCCGGCCGCAGGCCACTCACTAGGGTGGCCGGAGATCGTCACGCACCTTCTGGCGCCCGGTGCGTCTAGCGCGAGAAGGGAGGGACGAAGACGCCTCCCTCTCCCTCTTCGCTACCTCCTTGGTAACCATCACATCCTCGCAAAAGGAAACGACGGCCTCCCACGCACTCTCGCTCCCCACCATGGATTGAACCACAGCCGGAAGCGAGAGGTCACCACCCACTGCCGCAACCAGGTCACGACAGAGTCGAACCCTAGATGAATCCTTTCCAACTTTCATTGAGGAAAAAGTTCAAATTTATTGTGATATTTCGGAAAGGCTTTTCAAAATTAATGTGATCCTTGTGTTGTGTCGGAAACCTCGGACACCATAGCCTGTCTTGCTGCAGGACAATAGGGCGCATAGCACGGCACGCTAATATTAACGACATTATGCGTCGTGCTCCTGCCACCGCCGGTGTGCCAGCAGTACTAGAACCCAATGGTTTGGCACATGACGATGGGAAGAGGCCAGATGAGATGTCGCTATTACCACGGAAGATGGGTAGACATCTGATGTGGATTGCAATTTGTGTCGACACCTTTACTCCTTTCCATCTTCCTAGCTCGGCGGACTGAGCTAGAGCTGTCGCTGTGGTTGCGGAGACCCTCAAACGGCGCAAATATAGTAATGTCGTTGGTTGCTATGACTTTGTGCCGTTTGTGATCGAAACGCTCGGGTCCCGGGGTCCGAGTGCACGTCTCCTATTGAAAGAAATTGCTCGAAGACTGGTCGACACTTCGCGTGACCAGGAGGCTGGTTTATTCTTTGGCTAAAGAATTAGCGTTGCTATCCAACGTGGCAACGTTACCAGTCTTCTGGGCATGCTTCCAGATGACAGTGATGTGTAGGAATATAATGACGCCTGAGTGCATTTTTTAATTATTTTTATACGTATTTTGTACATATTAGTTTTTACTTTAGATTTGTATTATACTATTTTAGATTTATATTGTATATATTAGGATAAAATCTATAACTTCAAATTTATACATATATTAAAATTGTTTATTTAGACATTAATGTTGATAAAGAATGCTATGGGGCTTTCGTCAAAAAAAAGTTCGAACTGACAAAAAATATCTAATCGATAGATTGTCACCATTTTCCTCCTTGCTCAGTTTCAATCTTTTACTTTTTATGGGATGAAGCAAAATTAAGCAAATCCCATGGATTTTTACTAATGACGAGAAATCAAGTTATCGATTAAAGACAAGTAAACTAAATGCATGCGCCCACCGGATAGGATTGGCACAGACACTAACTTAGGCTAGCGTTCAATGATGTGGTTTCAGACGATCGTCGCTGATCTACGTTTTCAGGCGCGCCTGTGTGAAGCGGGGAGGCAACTGCGACCACCACCCCGGTGACTGCTGCCACTCCTCGTCGTGCAGGTGCAACCTGTGGGGCTCCAACTGCCGTTGCCAGCGCATGGGGCTCTTCCAAAAGTGGGGGTAGGCCTCCACACAATACCTCGACTCCCCTGAAGCGGCGACCAACTCCCACCAGCCGACTTGACCGCCGCTCCATCGGACGGACAACCTTTGCATTTTCAAACGGACCCATTGCGTTCTTCGCCATTATTTCATTTTCCTACGTTCCCTCTCTAGTCACTCTACCTTAACTTATCGCTTAGAGAGATTCGAATTGAAAACAGGGACCTAGATTTTAGTTCGGAAATATTTTTGGACCTTTTATGATATACAAAATTTATAAAATGGTATTGTTTTTCTTGACGTTAGACTTCTGTGTATTAGTTTGTTTCTTGTAGTTTTTCTTTATCTGATTCACCGAGTGTCCGCTTACGTGGTTGGGCAATCACCCAGCCTTATTGCCCAATCAGTACGCCCCGACGTCAAGCTCGGTCAATCAGACCCCGGCAACTGCCTCTGGCGACGCGTCCTCATACGTTCTGTTTCGTTTCACGTTTTGATTTGGACGAAGCGACCCGTCGCCTCGAAGGCAGTTCGACTATTCTATTACAATGTATGTATGTAGAGTTAAGTAAGCTAATCGTAGATGAATAAAGCAGTAGCTGCTAAATTGATGGTAAACTTATGTCAATAGGAAGTAGCGATCACTACAAAATAGAAAAAAAAATATAAATGTACTTTTAATAAACTAAATGTTCTAGTTGTATAAGAGAGTATCGGTGATGGAAAACTTGGTGAAAGACGCTATTATAAGCCTTTATATATAACAACGCCATTTGTATTTGCGATTGGCACCTTAGATCTTTAAAATATCTATTATTAATGTGTCAATACATAATTCATATAATAATATTAATAAAACGAATCTTAATGTATTCTATGCGACTCTCGGACAGGAGTATATATGGTATTGCAGCCAAGTAGATTCTTATGTATGTAGCTTCTTATGTATGTTCCTGATTGTGGAATATGGTAATTGTATTAATACTAATATTGGAATATGGAAAATGATAAAATTATATTAATAAATGTTTATGGACGATATCGGTGTTTTTATTTACCTCCCTCTTATGATTACCTTACACAAGCCTTTAGTACAAGTAAATACATAATGCGTATAGCCCCAATGTAATTTCCTAATTGCCTTCGCTCTGATAATATACAGGCTGGATTTTTTTATCGCACCTGTAGGGAAAGTACTCTAAATACTGGAGATAGCCAATTTTACTCAATGGAAACATTTATATAATAAAACATAACATCACGCCTGTATTCCCCGAAGGGTTGGGCAGAGGTGTATAGTAACATCCTCATTTCACCGTTATGTTTAAGTCCCACGTAATAGGGGCGAGCATATTGCCATCAACCAGGCACAAATCCAAACTACGGGCTGCTACTGAGGAATTCCACCCGGAAGAACTCAATAACACTTTGCCCGACCTGGGGATCGAACCGAGGACCTCACGATCAGCAGTCGCGCTTGCCACCCCTAGACCAACGAGGCAGTTATAAGTTAGTTTATACCTATATATGTATCTAATAAATAACGTTTATTTCTCACTAAAAACCAAAAATACAAACAATGGTATACAAAATATTAGCTAAGCGAGACCAGACAATATTTGATTGTGGATCGCTGGTCCCTGTGGTAGGTAGTAACACATGTAAGAGCCCGTTCACACAGTGGATCTGTTTTAACGGATCCGTCGGTACTGAATGTGTTGTTCACATCTGTACCGACGGATCAGTTAAATAAATGGCAGCTGCGTCGTATCTGGCGGGCAGGATACGATAAAATTCACGGATCCAGTATTTTTTACTGGATTCGGAATACTGTCGTATATGTGAACTCGCTCATACAACTACAGGAGCCATCACCAAAATAAAAACGGGTCCTGTAAACAGTTTCTGTGTGAACTAGCTGTTACCTGTAACACCTGATAGAAAATGCTTAGAGAATAATTGAAAACTGAAAAACAAAAAAAGCTCTTTCTTTCTCGTGTCTGCACGAGCTGCACGAGAATAGCTCATGTTGTGGTCAAAAGATTAGCCAGTCAGCACGGTTGGTAGCGAAGCTGACAGCCCAGTGTGTCGGACGTGCTTAAGTATCGTAACTCATGGAGGCTCTTTGGAGCAATCACGCCCTGGGACGCTCCGACTTGGTAAACTATGTACACACTGAAACGTAAGTACTTACGTAAGTATTGTTGTCTATGTTCTCCTAGGTTTTTCCCAACTGCGTTGGGTTCAGTTTCCAGTCTAACCACATGCGGCTGAATACCAGTATTTTACACAGAGCGACTACTATCAGACCTCCGCAACCCAGTTACTGGGCAATGCCAATATCATACAGTTAGACCAGTTGTCAGACTTTCGGGCTTCTGACTTCCCGTAACGACTGTCATAAGTATTCGTTATAACACCCGAGACCGACTGTTTAACGTGATCTCCGAGGCAAGGAGGGGTCTCGATGTATAACGAACGGTCACCCATCCACGGACTGACCGCGGCAAGCGCAGCTTAACCTCGCATATTGTACGATCCGCGCGATAAGTATCATTATCCATGTAGAATAATAATTATTAGAACGGTAGCAAAGCGACGCCACATCATCATACAAGCTCGTAGAATCTCCTAATAGATCAATCAGTGAACGATCGTGAGTTTATTTTATGTTTGTTCCGTGAAAGTTAATAGTATTGGAGTAAATAAAAATTTTGGTTCTTTGACGACTTACTAATAATATTTTTAAAAATCTGCCTGATCTATTACGTCTGGGGCCAAGATGTGAATAACTATTGTGTTCTATAAAATATCTGATATTCAATTCAAAAGCACAGTCTACGCAAAAAAATAAAACAAAAATTTAATTTACTCGTAAACTACTAACTTTCGCGGAACATACAAAGGGGTCTACAGGATAGCCCGTGGGGTCACCAATCCATGGTTTTTGTTGGAACCATGATTAAAGGGACACCTGTATAATCAACATTTATGAGACGGATTAATGATCGCAATATGTTGTTATTTGGTAAGAAGAAGAAGAAACGTAGCAACAAACTCCTACGCAACACAGCTCTGTCTGTGAAGTAATTAATCGAGTCTACACACAAAAAAAGTTAATATTAATCACAACTATGAAAAGAATAGGTCTGTTTGCAATGACGTTATTATAACCCTACCAAAATAGCTTCTATAATATAAAAGTACCTGGATGACCGAGCCTCGCTCGGTTTTTTTTGGTAAATAGTGTTTTTTGGAAAGAAAAAAAAGGGAAAAAGCAGGAACTTGAAAATAAAAAGGGAAAAAGATAATCATCTGGACTCGAACCGGAGTTTTCTGGTTTCGGGACCGCCCTATTTTCTACGTGAGCTATTATAACCTTGAAGATGGTGGCGAAATTTACCTTGATATTCTAATGATATTGTAGCAGTTTTTCATCGCCCGAAAATACGGATAAATCGACGTTTTCTAAAAATGAAACCTAGCTAGATCGATTTATCGCCCCCGAAACCCCCTGCATACTAAATTTCATGAAAATCGTTGGAGCCGTTTCCGAGATTCAGATTATATATATACCTATACACATATATATACAAGAATTGCTCGTTTAAAGGTATTAGATTAGATGTTACAGTACCCGGCTATAAATATTATACATCGAGATTTAGAAACAGATATTGGCTAGCTTCGGCTTTATAGAGCGTCATCTCTGTCGCACGAAGCGACAAAACGTCACACAGGTATGAGTGACAGAGACAACGCTCTACAAAGCCGAAGCTAGCCGATTATCGGTTTCTAAAGCTCGATGTGTGATATTTGTACATAGCCATCTAAGATAAAAACCAGAGAAATCTTCTTTTTATGTTCTTTTCTTGGTCACCTTTGGCCTTAGTCTCACCTGATGGCAAGCACAGACAGGGTCAAAGATGGAGCACACGATCCCAAGGAACAGATTCGAGATTTAGAGGGATTCCCCTATACCCTTCTGGCTCTCACGTACACATGACGGAACACAGTAAACCGCTTGGCGCCCGACTTTAATGTGAGGGTGGTAGCTAGACAGGCGGACCGTATAGATCCTACTACCAAGCGTGCTGGGTTTAGTTGAATCTTACAACACGCGTCTATTACCAGCTTGCGGTGAGGAAGTTTTATATTCTAACCCGTCCCCACACGGGGAAATAATAATTATTAATTTAGATTTCTGTGACAAGAACAGTACGAGAAAAGGAGGCCATACAAATATATTTTGTTCCGTGCGGGAATTGAATCCGTAGCACAGACTAATCGAGCCAGCCAGGGAATTTTATCCGATAGTGGAATGGCCAATAGTAACAGCGCCGCAGGTTTGAAATTGTAAGTAGCATTAGGCTTGTCCGTTATTTTTTTTTATTTGTTACTAGGCCTGCGTTTGGCCGCCATCTCGCCTGATGTTAAGCGATGATGCGGTCTACGATGGAGCACGCTTGCCCAGAAGAAATCGATTCACTCGTGACTTGAAGACACCCAGATTGTAACTGTCGGGGAACACCCACTCGGGCAGCGCGGGTCCGTTAAATGAAACCAAATACTATTACTTATTGACTAACTACTCTAAACTAATCATGTTTGGGCTTGGTGTGTTTGTACCATTACTTGTCAGTAGCATCACCATCATTTGTCAAATGCTAACAAAACAAAGCTAAAACAAAACACAAACAATAAGTAGACGAGATTCAGTGACGTCACCAAGTTCATTATTAACAAAGTTCGACAAAACTTTTTTTTTCGCTTCATCAATCACTCCTTTTATCCATCCATCGTTCAAAACAACCCCTCCTCTTTTTGAGACAAAATTAATTATTTCACTTCCAAAATTGTTTTACTGTGTAAGCAAAAATGGACTCTTTGGGTCCTTCCTTTATATTATTCATAAGCTTGTCCTATTTTGGTCACAAAGTGGATCCTGACTATGCCATGTCGTTTCCTTTTTTTGCACCAGACTCATCAATACACTTTGATGTATAATTTAATGAAAGTTTCATTTTAAATGGATTATCTGTTTCTGACGGGTAAGAAAGTATGATAACACACAAACAAACAAATCATAAAACAAGAACATAAAATTTTCTTTCTGGTTAATTCTTTTGTATTGTAGATTTATGATATACTAGCGGCCCGTCCCGGCTAAGCACGAGTGGTCATTTTTCCCGTTTTTGCGACATTTTTCATTTATGTTCCGCTGCTATTGGTCGTAGCGTGATGTTATATAGCCTATTACCTTCCTCAATAAATGGACTATCCAACACAAAAATAATGTTTCAATTCCAACCAGTAGTTCCTGAGATTAGCGCGTTCAAACAAGCAAACTCTTCTGCTTTATAATATTAGTATAGATAAGAGGGGTAACCTTTGCGTCTTCAAAAAAGATAATGTCGACGTCTTCAAAAAAGATAATGTCGTAACCATTTCGCTGCACAATCGATTCCGTGAAGAGTTACGTAAGTAGGTAATCAATCGTCAAGAGTGATACGAACATTGTTTGCGATACACATTGATGCTAATAAATGAAGCTCCTTAAGTCAGATGATATTCGTGTAAAATTACTTATTTGACGGTGTTTAACATTGAAAGCCGAACCCAACATAGTTGCGAAAGGCAAAGTGGATGATAGAAGTTTGATCAATGCTAATTAAAACTACTGAGCCGTGTGCTGCTAGTACATCATCCATCAGTGACTGACAGATTTTCTAATTGAAGAATTAGTACGCAAATGTATTTGCAAATACATACATTTGGAATCTATAAAATCAAATTGGCTCCCTTGTCACGCGCCATGCGGCTCATTAATTCAATTACTGCTGAAGTTGATATATATCACTGTAGCTTGCCGAAATTCACAGAAATAGCGCAAAGGTGCATAATTATTTCTAACCCTATTCTAGTTCTAGCTTATAATATCGTTTTATGCTCTGTGATGATATTATAAATGTTTCAAATAAATAAATCTTCTTCTTTTCGTGTGTTTAGTGTCTAACCTGGTGTCAGAGTTTATGCCGCCCGTGGGCCTCTGACTTGGCTTCACATACCAACGAGAAATATCTCTCAGGCATGCCGGTTTCCACACGATGTTTTCCTTCACCGTTTTTAAGCAAGTGGTAATTATACAATACACACATGAATCCGAAAAGTCAGAGGTGCGTGCCTTGGGTTCGAACTCGAGACCTATGACTTGGCAGTCCGACGGTCACATCACTAGGCTATCACTGCTATAAATAAATAAATGAAGAAGAATAATTTAAAAAAAACTAAAAATGTACGTGCAACATATCGATTTTCGTGTTTTTTTTTTATATTATGCACACACAGGTAATATAAGAGGAAAAGTTTTTGTGAAGGAAACTGAAATTCATATAAAAACAGTGAACTGTTATCAATTGAATCACCTACCACCTGATTGGTAGATTTATTCACACCCGCATGCAAAATACGCGCTTTGTTGTCGAATAAAGGAAAACACCCCGCTACACCAACCTGATTGTTCGGAAACCTTCTCTATCGGGTACCCTACGTGCTACAAAAATTTTCGAAAATAAACTCAGAGGGTTATTTCATAATAATAATATTCCCTACTCACTGCTAAGATCATAATATTCAATCTTAAAGCTGACCCTCGCAGCCGGGATAATATCAAGAAACGACCCAAACAACTTGGTATAATCGAAGAAGAGAGCATCACAATAAAAGTGCACTTATCGTCCTTGTTTTCACCCAAATCCACCCCAAAGGAACGATGTGACATAACTATACGAACATATATACTAACAAAAGAAAATCCCTCATCTTTTGTGCGTTCTAATGTATAAACTCTATACAGAAATATAAGAGAATATTCTTATTGTCACGTCCTACATAGGAATGGGAACTATATATTAATTCGGTTCGGGTACGCATGTGTTGGTATAATTTGGTAAATATTCGTGAATCCCAATGTTCAGCGAACTGGTTCTCGGTGAAGTAAATCTTTTACTGCGAATCTTATTAATGTTTAAATAGATCTGGATTTTGGGCTGAAGGTACGTAATAACGTGTCTGTATGTATGAATAGGTGTTATTTGTAGTTGATTTTGTTAAATATACACTGGCCTGCAAAAATAAGTATCACACTTTTAATTTTTTTTTTTCTAAACTATAGAAGTTAGAGATTTAAAATAAAAAACTTTGAAACTATAGTAACAAAGTTAAACTCTTTTTGAGTCCTTTTTGTTTCGAAAATATATCTTGTGTACTTAAAAAGTTATTGCAATTTTAAAAGTGTGATACTTATTTTTGCAGGCCAGTGTAGTTCGACCAACTCTTCTGTGAAATGGCAATTTGACGAAACTTGTGACATTGCCAGTTTAATTCAGTTGCCTTATAGCAGTGATAGCCCAGTGGTGTGACCGTCTGACTATCAAGTCATAAGTCCCCAGTTCGAACCCAAGACACGCACCTCTGACTTTTCGGATTCACGTGCGTATTGTATAAGTATCGCTTGCTTACAAACGGTGAAGGAAAACATCGTGAGGAAACCGGCATGCCTGAGAGATATTTCTCGACAGCACGTGAAGCCAAGTCAGAGGCCCATGGGCAGCATAAACTGTGACACCAGGTTAGTCACTAACCACACGAAAATAAATAGTTGCCTTGATGTCAAAAATCTTTGCTCGAAAATTGCTCGAGAAATTACTCGAAAATAAGTAATCTCAACAATCAAGAATGTGAAAATTAGACTAAACACTGACAGACATCATCGTCTGCTTCAATTTAGCTCCATTGTGTATAGTCGGTCTTGTCAAAACTTCCCGTATCTGAAAACAAACGATAATTTGGTTACGTCTTGCGAGTGCAGTGTTCGGAAAGAGCTATCAGAGCTACGAGTACCAAGCCATCTGTAAAGTGGCAGAAAATAGGACATAATATACCTGAAATGTGTGTCATGACATATACCTCATAATGGATGATGATAATAATTCATAGAATGGCAACACAGGAATGAACAGAGCAACGCTCATTTGGTGCAACAACGACGTAATTACGCTTTTTTTTTAAACAAGTTAAATGTGTCATAATGTGCGGAAAGATTATTTACATCGGGAGAAACATCTCCTGTAAAATTTCTAAAAGTGTAATTATGCCATTGTTGCACCATATGAGCGACTTGGTCCTAGTGTATCCTAGCAATTTTGTATTTCAGCTTTTTTTATAAATGCTAGCAGAACCAGTTAATTTAGAAATTAATGACGACTTTTTAGTTTTATGCAACTTTCATCAAAACTTTAAAACTCTTACCAAGACCAAAAATGTTTCAGTAGGTAACAATGAAACCATATTATGATTATATTATACCAGCTGTGTCCGCGACTTCGTCTGCGTAGAAGTCTAAGAACAAAATTTTGATCGAGCAAACCGATTACGTTGAAACAAAAATTAAATGTTACTCCAAAATACGCACAATATTTGCCATTGAGTCGGTACTTTATACGTGCAGCGTGCACAAACAAACCGACAAACAAATAAACAGATAAAAAATACGAAAATGATCGAAATGGATTCTATTGGTTACCGTTTAACCAGCCCGCAATATATTTTTTTACAGACCCGCTGAGTCTACAGATTTATTACATGTAAGATGACAGAAAAGCAAATAAAATAAATCCACTCAGTTACCATTACCCAATTCTGTTTTAGAACGCACACAATGGATAGTCAGTTGATGGTTTTTGACGGACGAAAAAAGACCATAATACCGTCAAAAGGTTCTACACTAAAATACAATACTTATAGCCCTGAAGGTAGCGTCGCAAATGAACAAGTCATAGTAAGCCGGCTGATTTTGACATCGATAGTCTGTTGATCTGGTACAATTAATCATGCAACCACAAAACAGATAGGTACAGAAGTCAATCACGTGTATGTACTTCACTTTTCATACCTACGCTCGCCGGTCGCTCTATCTATATATCTATCTCTTTCAAGCGCATGGCACTCTAGTCCCAAACAGTCCGAGATATCGTGTCCGTGAGCAGTGTCTATGTGTGCGTTGCTCGAGCGCACTTGTATGTAGATTGACTTCTGTACCTATCTGTTTTGTGATGGAACCGACCGTCAGCTGCTCAAGTAGCGGTGGGTGTAGGTGTGGGAGGTTGCGAAAGTAGTAAAAAATAAAATAGTAGTACGCCAGCTGAAACTTTTTTCATAAATATTTGACATCAAGTTAGCTGAAAAAAATCGTCAGCTGCATCGTTATTCATTGTGTTTTTCATTGTTGTTGGACTATGCGTCAGTTAGTCGCATAAACTTGTTAATTTTTGTTTTTAATTAAGTCATAATACGCCGGTTGAAATTTAAGTAGGTGATTGTTTAAATAATTAATAGTACGAAAAAAACAATCAGCTGCATGTATAGCAGTGGAATTATTATTCTTCTTCAAATACCTTATATTCATCCTTCTAGCAAAGCAGTATTGAAAATGAATAAAAATATTTTTTTTCATATCACTTTTTTTTCATTCTAGGTACTAGAAATATTTTATACAACACGAAAATATACTTCACGTTTTGAAACCCACTCTACTGATACAAAAACCGGCTCACGCCGATGGAAATCGGCTTTGAAAATCCCATTTTTGAAAGCTTACGTACAGAAATGGATAGAAGAGGTTTACATACAAAATATTGTGTTCAAATAACTTCGAATGTAGGTAGATTAGGTAACATCGTTTCTGAATTTTCGGCGTAAAAGGCACCTTTTAGATTGAGCCCAACTACTGAAATTCATTGGGTTGAGTATAATTTGGTACTATTTAGGTAAAACTACGCCGTACGTTATGAATTCTCTACGTAAAAGGTATAAAAAATGTTTTTATAAAACATTTTTTACAAAAAATTTAAACAGACTTCAAAAAAGAATAAAATAATTACCATATAAAATTAACAGTTTCAGAAGTCGGTGCCTTCAATTTAGTTCAGCGTGGATCAGCACCGACTTCTGAAACGGTTAATTTTATATGGTAATTATTTTATTCTTTTTTGAAGTCGGTTTAAATTTTTTGTAAAAAATGTTTTTATTTTTTTCATTTTAGTGGCCGTAATTAAAACTTGGTTGGACGTAATAAAGACGCTGCTCTTAACATAATCACATCATCACAATATGCGTACTGTTCGTCATTGAGGAGTTCCATTGTCTATCTCCGAAGTTCTCCATCAGATCTTCACCAAATTTAAATGGGATCAACTTCGAAGTATATCCTATCCATTAAAAAAAGAATCATCAAAATCGGTTCACAATTGGCGAAAATATCGATGAACATACACAAAAAAAATACAGACGAACATCGCAACCTCCTCCTTTTTGGAAGTCGGTTAAAAAGTGTTTCTTAATCTTCTTCTTTTCGTGTGGTTAGTGACTAACCTGGTGTCAGAGTTTATGCTGCCCATGGGCTTCTGACTTGGCTGCATCGAGCATGCCGGTTTCCTCATGATGATTTCCTCCACCGTTCAAGCAAGTGATAATGCACATGAATCCGAAAAGTCAGAGCTGCGTGCCTTGGGTTCGAACTCGAGACCTTTGACTTGGCATTCCGACGGTCACACCACAATAGAGATGGGTAGCTATTTCAATAACTAGCCAAATAACGGCTATTAACAAAATAGCCACGGCTATGATATCCGTCAACACGATGACTAGCTATTGGCTGGTTAGAATACGACACAGCGGATAGTCGCCACAGAGTATAATATAACTACTACGTTTTGCAGCCGTCCCGGTATTCGGTAGCCGGAGGAGCCGATAGCTGACTAGCTGTGTGCGCGCTCACTGCGCTGAATAGTGTGAGACGCGAGTGCGAACTTAAAACTAAACTTCATTTCTTTTCAAAAGATTATAAAATAAAATAAAAAGTAAATGAAAAACGAAATCAAGACATTATCTAACTTATTATTAACATCTAGACTTGTTGACGCGGTGAGGATCGAACCCGAATCGCAGGGCAGTTGATCGTTATTCATTCAAGTCCTACCTACCTAGCTACGCCGCTGCGCCGCTAGGCGACCGCTAGTCGTTATTTTTCAATAGCCAAGTAGCCAAATAGCTGGCTAGCTAGCTGGTTATTCCACCACAAATAGCCGGCTAGCTAAGCTATTGAAATTTCGGCTAGTTATCCATCTCTACACCACAAGGCCCAGACTGCCGTTAACGTTATTAAGAAACACTGCTATAGTGTTTTTAATAACGCGTTATAAATCCCCCATAACAGTCTGGATACACGCTCTATCTTATTTGCACAAATTCTAATTTGCACAAGTAAGCATGTAGAGTCACAGAAAGTGATTGTTTAGCAAACTGACCGCTAACTTAAATTCGAAATCTGTACACCTGAGAGGGCTCCATAAGTTCTCAATGGTGTGTGTAGTCTGCCAACCCGCACCAGGCTAGCGAGGTGGACTAAGGCTTAAACCCTTCTCATTCTGAGAAGAGCCCGTGCGCAGCACTGGGACAGTAATAGGCTAATTATGTTTTTTTTTTCTTTTTGTTCTTAAGGGCGTCAGTAGGTATTTTGCTACGTAATCGGTTACACTGACGTTAAACATAGCGTTATAACTATACACAGCGATTAAGGTGGATCTAATATAAAAAAAGATAAATATACTGCTGGAATGACTGCCTCGTTGGTCTAGTGGTGGCAAGCGCGACTGCTAATCGTGAGGTCCTGGGTTCGATCCCCAGGTCGGGCAAAGTGTTATTGTGTTTTTCCATTAGGAATTTCTTAATAGCAGCCCGGACTCTGAATTTGTGCCGGGCTAATGGCAATAGACTCGCCCCCTGTTACATGGGACTTAAACATAACTGGCGAAACGAGGGTGTACTAAAAACACCTCTGCCGAACCCTTCAGGGAAAAGAAGGCGTGATGTTATGCTTATGTGTATTCTTTGGCGCTGAACACTAAGATGTTCCAAATTCAAAAAGTGCGCGGCAAAGATAATTGCGGCGCACTTATAAAGAGGATTAAAAACTCATTACTGCCCGCTAAAAGTTTCTTATAGAAAACGCCACCTTTGGGTGCACTTAAAGGCGAACCAAGTCGTCTTTTTCGAATAGATGGGTTGAAAATTATTATACTATATACATTCGCTGACAATCAATTCAAATTCCACTTCTATATTAATTTAATAAACCTGTACGCGACAATTGAAATTCCTAACTGAAACTCCTTTCAAAGATCTTACAATAAGAGCAATTAAGACCTTATAGGACACGTTACGTAGACATAAAGTCCGCCCGACTTGTTGCTGAGCAAGCCGCGAAAATCTTTATAAAAGCCAGAGTTTTATGACGTCATCCAGGCTTTATCGCGTCATTGTAAAGCCTTTGGTATCGAGCCTATCTACACTGTATTACATCTCGTAATTGGATTTTGAAGGTACACCTTTGGTATATTAAAAGGGAATGTTTTATATGATTTTAATTAAAATGTAATAAAGGGTTTTTGTGAAATATATAAGGTTAATTAAATGGTAGGATTTTTGAAGGGCTTTTTTATTTTATATATTTTTGATTATATTACGTGGATGATTCAACTGTTCTCACTAATCTCTCTTCAAAGGGTGATTAGTAGAACATCCCAAAATATAACGCGACTTTTTTTAAATATTTCAATGTTTGTTACTCGTTGGTCTAATAGTGGCAAGGGCGACTGCTGATCATAAGGTCCTGGGTTCGATCCTCAGGTCGGGCACAGTGTTATTGGGATTTTCTGTGTGGAACCTCAGTAGCAGCCCGGAGTTTGGATTGTGCCCGGTTGATGGCAACAGAGTTGCCCCCTATTACATGGGACTTAAATATAACGGCGAAATGAGGGTATTACTATACACCTCCGCCCAACCCTTCGTAGAATACAAGCGTGATTATGTTGTTAGTTTATCCAAAACAGACTATGACCAATATTCCAGAAACTCTCCAAAGCTACATTTTTCCATGAGCATATTCAGTGAAAACTACAACTACTGACGCTGTCGTACTAATTTTAGCAACCGCCTATAAATACATGATTTACAACACACAAGGGAGGCTTTCTCGCGTCGAGTGTGTCTCATTATAAACCAAGCAATCCGTCGAGATTTGATTCACACGCATACAATTAATTTTATTGGCCCCTGAGTTATTTGCGTGTCAATTAAAATTAAATTATCAGGCCTTTACCCTCTAGTTATAAGTTATAGTGGTTAGCACTGTGTATTTGTCAACATAGTTAAATACACTCCACAATAACGAACATCATATTTATTTTCCATTTGACATTTCACCATAGACATAGAACACACATAGATAAATCATAGACAACAAACTTACATAACGCATTATCTATTACTGATCATTATTAACAAAAACATATTAACTACATTTAAGTATTTTTGGATTCAATAAAAAAATTACAAGAAGTAAAAGTGAGGCATTTTAGCGCCCCGAGCGAATTGCGTGGCTATCGAGCGCCGCGCGGTCGTTTAACTCGGGGCGCTAAAATGCCTCGCGTTAAGAACACATGTTTACTTCTAGTAGTTGTTTTTTTATTGAATTCAAAAGTATCTCGTGCCGGGTTAATCTATGTTAGCAGTACATTACGAGGTTTGAAGGAATTACATGATTTCGTTTCCACCCTGTATATTGGGTAAACACATTTTATGTGATAAGCCAACCCAATATAAACTATTTTATAGCCTATTTATAGCCTGGCTGTTAAGGCTTCTTATCTCGTTGCTTATATTCTGGCGAAATGAACAACTAAAACGAAATGATCTTGTTTAATCGTAAGATACGGCCAAAACTAAACTCAAAATAAAAATAATATGTGTGTATAACTGCTTCCTCGCGATGTTTTCCATCACCGTAATCATCAAATTCTGATCCACAGATAAACTTGAAAAGTCAGAGGTGCAGGCTGGAATCGAACTCAGAGCCTCCTGCATGAAAGGCAAGTGTCCAACCACTAAGCTATCCCTCATTCACGACGACCTGAATCTTTAATAATAACATAACATGACATCATGCCTGTATTCCCCGAAGGGTTGGGCAGAGGTGTATAGTAACATCGTCATTTCGCATTTCGTTTAAGTCCCATGTAACAGGGAGCGAGCCTATTGCCATCAACCGAGTACAAATCCAAACTCCGGAATCCTACTAAGGAAATTCCATACGGAAAACCCCAATAACACTTTGCCGGACCTTTTTTTTTTCTCGTTGGAAAATCCTCATGGATGTCCCTCGCCCGGGGAAGGCGAGGGGGTCTGCCGGACTCTTACCGGCTAAAAACCAACGGTGTTCCTTCTCCTGACCGTACGGCCAGGGTCGCGGGATTCGCAAAAGCATGCACCGCAACTCCGGCAGGTCCCGGTCCGCCAACCCATGGCGGACCTCTCCTCTGTGGGGCCTTGCCCCACGTCCTCCTGAGAAGCGCGCACGGAACACGGCGCGTCGCCTTCTCGGGCCTGTGGAGCGAACCGAGAACCTCACGATCAGCCGTCGGGCTTACCACCGCTAGACCAACAAGGCAGTTCTTAATCCGAATCGTTAACCTTTTAAGCGCGTGGCTAAATATCAATTGCCGTGCCCCTAGCGCGCGACTACGAATTGATAAAATAATACCTACAATAAATATATTAAGCTTTTTCAATACTTAGAGCTATGAAACAATTTTAAGTAATTGTTGTAAATCATATCTCTATTGAATAATCGTTTTAGTTGCACCACGCAGTTCATAGGACGAAGATAGAACAAAAAAACCATGCATGTTCTCAGTCGCAGAAATACGACACGCGCGCTAGGGGCACGGAAATATTTGTTGCATAAATGCGACTCACGCGCTTAAAAGGTTAATAATGTTACAGATAATATTTTATTTTATTTATTTCTCAAACATTCTAAAACCAGCACTTCACTCTGCACTTCTAAATTCTATTGCATTTTCACCTCAAAATTTTGCTTTATACACAGTATTTTGCTGACGCGTTGAACGTGCCAACACAAAACACTAGTGCACTATCGTTATCTTCAAGCTCAACACGCGTGCCTTTAAGAGGTACTTGTCACACTGAGAACTTCGCTTACGTAAGGGATAAAGGCATCTACGGAAGAATATAAAACAATTTGTTAACATTTTTTATCTGCATACTGGGTTTCCTTTTAAAAGTCTAAAAGAAAAAAAAATAGGAAAAAAATTAGGGAGTAGATGGGAAAGTAAAAAAAACACCATAAAATTCTCGATAGTGTGTGTAGTCTACCAACCCGCACCAAGCCAGTAGCGTGGTGGATTAAGGCCTAAAACTCTTCTCATTGTAAGAAGAGGCCCGTGCCCAGCAGTGGGACAGTAATCAGCTAATTATGTTATGTAGATGGGAATAGCTAACGCTGAACATTTATCTTCTGCCTCACAGAAGACATGGACAGAGCTTGATTCGCAAAGCTGCGGAGTGTCAACAGGATCAGAAGAATGACCACTGAAAATTTAAATAATTTAATTGGGGAAATCGTGTTAAAAGAGGCGTGCACGCAGTGCTTGCCACTGATCTACGAGATTAATGGCCAAATACTCAATTTTAAGTTACCGTTAAGTCCTGTGTTCTCATTGTCACTCTAAGGGCCTGTGCACACTACGTTTTTTAAACGCGCCGACGACGCGCGTTTCCGTCAAACTCCATACATAAAAAACGATACACACATTTTTTAAGTATGGAGTTTCACATTAAAAACGTGGTGTGCACAGGCCCTAAGGTGAAATAATAGTGACAGCGAGAAATTAACGGCAACTTAAAATTGAGTATCCTTTGTGTATTTGACCATAACACGATCAGTGGCAGGATAAATATACAACTTGCCTGATACCCAAGTGCCCGGTTTCATCACCTTAATCTGAATTGTCAATTTCGTGGTTAGGATGACATGTCAGCACGTACGAACTAAAACAAATGTTCGGTCTTTTTTATTTATAACCAATTAAATTAAAAATTTAAAAAACCCCCGACGCAAAAAAAAACGAACTTTTAAAAAGTCAAGAATAATAGTATCGTTGAGCCATCAAATTCGATTGAGTAACACCTATATATTTTAATTACAGAAATTTATGGATAGCACGATAAGGTTTGCTCGTTGAAATGGCGATATAATATCGCGTCGGGGTACCGCTAAAGTAAGTCAGACCCTTCATTTAATTGACCATCTATTAATTTACTAGCTAGCTAATTTACTTAGCGGTACCCCGACGTGATATTATATCGCCATTTCAACGAGCAAACCTTATCGTGCCATCCATCAATTTCTGTAATTAAAATATATAGGTGTTACTCAATCGAATTTGATGGCTCAACGATACTATTATTTTTGACTTTTTAAAAGTTAGTTTTTTTTGCGTCGGAGGTTTTTTAAATTTTTAATTTAATTTTTATTTTAAACTTTTTAAACTTAGTATTAAGTTAATTGCCACCATTGCATTGTATGTAGAATCAAATACTGATCAAAACGAATCCAAACACAACATATCTGCTATTATTTTTTCAAGAGTGTACTAGTGCACTGGTTATCCTGGCTGCAGCATCAGACCAATAATTTCATAATCTTGCATACTTATATAGCTTACATGAGTGTTTCAAATTTTATTTCACACGTATGTTTGAAAGTAAAGTAATACACATTATGCGTCTAAGAACCCTACCGCAGCTAACAAAACAGCTGATAACCTTGAAATGGCTGAACCGATTTTAATAAAACATGTCTAAGATCACTCGCTAGAAAACCAGCTTTCAAATAAAAAAAACCGCACTCAAATCGGTTCATTCGTTTAAGAGCTACGGTGCCACAGACAGACACACACACAGACAGGCAGACACACATAGCGGTCAAACTTATAACACCCCTCTTTTTGCGTCGGGGGTTAAAAAGGTTGTAGCTTTAATAAAGACTGACCAGGAAATGATGGATCTCTGTAAAGTGCTTGTCATCGATAAATCATGAGGTGTATTTTACTTGTCATCTTGTGCAAGTTATAAGAGATATTATGAGTTTGGCAGCTAATTACTATGTTTCATTATAGGCAATGCAGTGATAGCCGAGCGGTCAAACGCTTGCCTTCCATACAGGAGAGTCCGAGTTCAAATCTAGCCCGCATCTCTGACTTTTCGAATTCATGTACCGATCACAATTTGATTATCACTTGCGTTAACAGTGAAGGAAAACATCGTGAGTAAACCTGCACACCTGCGAAGGCTCCATAAAGTTCTCGATGGTGCATGTAGTCCGCCAACCCGCACTAGGCCAGCGTGGTGGATTAAGGCCTTCACCCGTGCCCAGCAGTGAGCCAGAAATAGGCCGATTATGCTTGTTAATGACAGATGTTTAAAAGCGATTTTATATCCAATGCTCCACCATTTACATCACATTTCGCATCGTATAGCCTATAGGTACCTACTTCATCACCGTTTTCATCCCTCAGGGTGATGTAAATCGTATTATTGAAAGGTCGCTCGCGTTCGGACCGAGACAAAAAGTAGGTACTCCTCTCGCAACATGTGCTTTGATTTTCTAAAGGGATCCGTGATATGAATTTATAAAGCCTTTTTGATAACCGACGTAGAAACATATCTGGGGTTTTATATTTTGTCTTTACGCCTGTTTTGGGGAAAGTCGTGGGGAGAATTTTAAGTAGTTTGAATGGTTTGTCGAAGCTATTTTGACTATAAAGTATTTAAAACCCTATAAAAAACATTTTTACAAAAATAAAACCGACTTCAAAAATACGAAAAAAAGAATCAAATAATTACCATATTATAAAATTAACAGTTTCAGAAGTCGGTGTGGAAGCGAAACTCCCAAATACTCGGCGATTTGCGAATATGGGTTTATAGTTTAATTTAAGTGGACTGTATAATTAAAGATGGCGGGTAATCGCCTAGAAACTATGAGCTGATATGAATGGGCGATTAAGGAACTCGGAAAGGGAAGCACGCCTTACCTGACTATTTCTTCTTGACTTCTTGTCGTTGAGCTGGTCAAGCAGACGGGGCGCTGTGGCGATCACGTTACAGAGCCCGGTTCACATGAGTTTCTCGTTCACAATCACACGATCACACCCGCGGGTGGCTTCACCAAAGTTTATGAGATTATCCAAATAGGAATGAATCAGCGGTAACCTTTCGGCGCGGCACTACCGGCACGCGCGCGATGCTTGTCCGTGAGCGCGGTACGTTCGCGACGCGGCTTCTTCACGGGACGATTCGTTTTTGTTTCTTGATTGTTTTTTCTTTTTGATTGTTTCTTTTTATTTTGACACAGCAGTGCATGTCATAGGCGTGCGGGAATAATGAATGGAACAGGATCATAGAGTATTTAATATTATTGGTCACGACAAAAATAGATGGCGCTACCATTTCCCCCGGCCTTAAAGGGTTGCCTTTAAAGGGAAAAGAGAAAATTGAACTTAGCTATATTAGGTATACTACCGCATAACCTATCCACAGGCTAAGACAGCGTTATAAATTTAAATTAATCTATATTAACTTTAGCGGAACAATTATAACTAAAACTTAAACTAGGAAGGAGATCCAACTTCAAGCTAGATCTCACTGAGTCGGTAGCGGACAGAGACGTACAACAGGGCGCACATAGCTACCCTTCGCGGTTTTCACGGTAACAACGCGGGTTGCACCGTCTTTAGATGTATGTAATCTCTCAACAATGGCTAAAGGCCATGAAAGTGGCGTAGAATTATCATTTATGATAATTACCAACGTACCCTGTATAGGGGATGTAGGACTATTCCATTTAGATCTAGCCTGAAGTTGGTGCAGGTATTCTGAACGCCAGCGCTGCCAAAACGACTGCACGAGTTTATCTAGCAGAGTATGTCTCTGAAGCAAGCTAGAAGAGTCGGCTTCAGGAGCGGGAAGTGACGACAATGGCGTTGTGTTCAAGAAATGCGCAGGAGTTAACACGGATGGTTCAGCAGGGTCACTACTCAGTGCTGTGAGCGGACGCGAGTTAACCAGTGCTTCGACTTGAGCAAGGACAGTTAAAAGCTCTTCGTAAGAGAGGATTTGTTGACCTATAACTTTGAAAAGATGCGTTTTAATTACTTTAACCATGCTTTCCCAACATCCACCGAAATGTGGTGAAGCAGGCGGAATAAGCTTCCAATCAATGTGATTAATGGAAAGTTCTTCCTGTAGACGTGTACGATATTCCTTATTGAGAAATTTATAAAGATCGCGTAAGTAAGAACTTGCCCCAACGAAACAAGTGCCGTTATCCGTGTACAAACACTGTATAGGGCCGCGTCGCGAAAGAAATCGTTTTAGAGCTGCCAGAAATGACACGGTGCTTAAATCCGTCGCAACTTCAATGTGCGTCGCGCGTGTTGTTAAGCATGTGAAAATGCATAACCAAGCTTTACGGCCTTTAACACCTCTACCACGCGTTCGTTCGTTCTGCAATACACACCAGTTGGTGTGTATTGCAGTGGTCCTGCGTAATCACAACCGGTATGTATAAACGCCTTACCTACCTGATTTACACGCTGGCTAGGAAGATCTGCCATGAGAGGGAAGACCGGACGCGGACGGAATTTAAAACAGATATTACATCTATGTATTCTGTGGCGAATTATTCGCCGTGCAGCTAAAATCCAATATTTATGCCTGAGTAAGGACATAAGCAACTCTGGACCAGCATGGAGATGTTTCTTGTGATAAAAATCAACAAGAAGATCTACCACATGGTCATGACGCGGTAGGATGCAAGGATGCTTGTAGTTGTAGGGTTCGTCCGAATTTGACAGACGACCGCCAACGCGTATGATGCCGTGCTCATCGAGAAACGGCTTGAGCTTGAGAAGAGTGACTGAGCAAGATACATTATTGTGTAAATTTTGAATATCCTTGCTAAAATGAACAGCCTGTACAGCTCGCACTAATCTATACTCTGCGACTTCAAGATCAGAGCTTGAAACAGAAGTTCCCTTAGGTAGTACCCTAAGAAACCTACAGACATAAACTATGGCGCGCAGTAACTTAGACCACGACGAAATGCGTAGTGCGAGTGAATAAAACGGTGATTCCGCAACCTCAACAATCACGGGGTGAGAGACAGACTTCCGTTCGGGTACGTCCTCGTCCTCTGCACTATGGTGAAAGGGACGGATGGGCCATTCTGACGGATCATGGGAAATCCAAGAAGGTCCACGCTGCCACAAAGCATGATGCAGAAGTTTAACTGGAGTAACACCACGAGACAGGCAATCAGCGGGATTCTCAATACCCGCGACGTGATTGAAGCAAGCAGCAGGAATGAGTTCAATTAATTTAGTAACACGATTGGCGACAAAAGTCTGCCAGCGGTGAGGAGAAGAATAAATCCAAGCAAGCACTACTTTGGAGTCAGTAAATGCATATATTTTATTGATAGAGTAGTGGGGCGAAACTGTGTCTTTAACCTTGCGAAGCAACTGAGACAACAGAAGGGCCGCGCACAACTCCAGCCTCGCAACCGAAATGGTTTTGACAGGCGAGACCTTGGACTTGGCACATACTAACTGCACAGAGTAGTTAGAACCAATGCGGACCTGCAAATATACGACTCCGCCGTAAGCGCGCTCGCTGGCGTCAGCGAAACCTATTAAATTAACGGTACATCCATCCACCAAACCCAGATGACGCGGTATCGTAATTTGATTGAGTGCTGAAAGCTCAATGCAAAACTGTTTCCACGCGGCGACAATATGGTCGGGAGGTGCGTCGTCCCACTCACACTTTGATAACCAAAGCTCTTTGATCAAGAGCTTGGCGTACAAAATTGTGGGAGCCACAAAACCCATTATGTCCCATAGTCGAGCTACTGTGGACAGCATAGTGCGTTTGGTGCACTTATCATCTGGTGGCGCGACGTCGAAACGAAAACTGTCACAGGATTTGTCCCAGCGTAAACCGAGAACCTTATGCGGTATTGACTTCTCAAACTCAATGTCTGGAGAAGCTTTATGAGAATCAGGTATGTGCGAGAGAACCTCTTTAGAATTGCTTGTCCATTTGACAAGATCAAATTGGCCTCGCTTGAAAAGCTGAATAAGCTCTTCACAAAGCGTAATTGCTTGCGGAGCGGATATGACACTACAAGCGATGTCATCCATATACAAAGCGGAAGAAGCAGCAGCTGCTGCAGCGGGAAAGTTGTCGCCTTCATCAGCGATCAACTGTTGGACAACTCGTAACGCGTGATATGGACTGGACTTGAGACCAAAACAAACACGATTAAACTGATACACGGCTAAAGGTTCATTATTGTCAAAACGATAAAAGATTCGTTGAAATCTACGGTCAGACTCTCGAACACCGATATTGAGAAACATTTGGCGGCAATCAGCAGAGAGAGCAATTTGGAAAAGACGAAATTTTATTATGATGTTAAATAAATCGCCCTGTAGATTAGGGCCGGCATGCAAAATATCATTGATCGACTGACCCGATGTAGTTCGACAACTGGCATCTAAAACCACGCGAAGTTTAGTGGTAGTCCTATCATCGCGAACTACGCCGTGATGCGGTATATAATACGAAGGAAGAGAATCGCCCTCTTTGCTAACAACCGGACTCAAAAAACCTTTATTTATATAATCACGCATGACGTCATTGTAGGCGCCGCGCAATTTAAGCGATGCATCAAGTTTGCGTTCTAAACAATAAAAGCGTCTAAGCGCAGCAGCGTACGAGTCGCCCAGCGAATAAGGATCGCTACAGAATGGCAACGCCACAGTATATCTGCCACTGTCATTGCGAACAGTGGTAGCGCGGAAATGTTCTTCACACTCGAGATCCTTACGGCTCAGCGAGGGCGGTGCGGTAATCTCTTCAAGCTCCCAGAATCGCTTGAGGAGAAAATCAATATTATTTTCTTGAAGAACAGAGCAACAAGACGTAGTATAATGAGAAGTATATGATGTAGGTACAGTACCCATAACCACATATCCAAATACCGTCTCAATAGCGGGAGGTAAATTATATAGCTCACTACGTACAACGTTAGGTAGTAGTAAGTGCGGAAACACCGAAGCCCCGATCAAAACATCGATATTTCCCGGCTGACCAAAGTTAGCATCTGCGAGTGGCAATGTTTTGAGGTGCGTAAGTAAGGACACGTCCACATGAGCGTTCGGCAATGTGTCCGTAATGCGTTCCACGATAAGCGAGGAAACGTTAAAATTAATATCACTATTAAAACGCGAATGTATTTTTATATCTACGGAACCCTTACATGATTTCTCTGAACCACCGATCCCCTTAACTACTAAGTTAGTATTTTTAAAACTATTCCACAGTCCAAGGCGTTTAAAGCAATCCGAAGTAATAAAGCTACTTTGAGATGCGCTATCAAGTAAACATCGGACCACGCGCGGTGTTTTGTTTACATCGTAAATGATAACCTGCGCGGTTGCGAGCAATATGGTGGATGCGGCTTCGCGCCGAACGTGACAAGTGCGCGAGCGCTGACTGCATGCGAGCGCGACAGACGTTGTACACAAAGAAACTTCGGGCTTAGACGCGGGAGGGGCAGGCACCGCGCTACGGGCGGCCTGTCCCTGCGGTGATGACGTCGAAACAGGTGGGCTTGTAACTACGTCAAGGTTACCGGGTTCATCAGATAACGAAGATTTTTTATCAAAATGCAATAACGTATGGTGACGCTGATTGCATGAACGACACTTGGTTTTACTAGAACATTCGCTTGATTTATGCTTTATACTTAAACAATTAACACAAGCTTTATTTTCTTTTACATATTTAAAACGAGCAGTCGGGGTTAAATTATTAAAAGCGGAACATTTAAAAAGGTGGTCATGTACAATATTATTGCACAGACACTTGTGCGAACTATTATTATTCGATTCCGAACATGCTACGTATGATTGCGGATTAGGGACCGAGTTATTATTATTATTTCGCGATTTAGTCGACTTTTGTCTACTATTATTATTACTTGACGAGCTAGATGAACTAGGCTGCGTATTATTAAATATTCGGCACTGATCTTTGATGAAGGAAATAAAACTATCTAATGTAGGTATTTTATGATTACGTTCCGTCATCTCGAAAGCGCGAATGGTTTCCATGTCGAACTTTTTTATTGCGAGTTGTAATAACATAAAGTCGGAAAGATTTTCTAATTTTAAGTTTTTAAGGGAATTGACTGCGGTTACAAAGTTGTCAATGAACAACTGGAAATTTGATAAAGACGCGGGACCTGACAATTTAAGATTTAGAGCTTGATCCAAGTAGGTACTTGCAAGGACACGAGTATCCTGATACTTGTCAAGGAGCGACTGGAATATGACCTGATAATTCTCAGCACTGGGTGTGACACCTGCGAATACGGATTGCGCTTTCGGCGACAGCTTACCTATTAAATAGTACAACCTGTCAGCATCTGTCAGAGAGCCATTATCATGCACTGTAGATTTGAAACTTGCATAAAATAATGGCCAGTTCCGTATATCGCCATCGAATGACATAAGTTCGATTGCAGGTAGTTTCGGTGCTCGGACGGTCGGCCAAGCAGCGCTGGGATTTACTGACTGTCTACCTTCTAATTGCGACTGTATGCGCTTTATGATACAGTAAAGATCTTCGAATGAGGTGTACGCCTGATAATTCGGCTGGGAATCAGGATTGATAGAAAGTAATTTTCCGTTATAAGTGTCCAATAAATTATGAAAGTCAGATCTAATATTATCTACAGTCATACAATAACTAAGAAATGATTCCCTGTTAACTTCGGAAGAATTGGCCGTCTTTGAACGCTCGTAAATGTTTTGAACACGCTCAAATAACACATTACGTTTAGCTTCCAAGATTGTCAACTCCTTATCCTCCGAAATACATGGCTTATTTTTATTCGACATGTTTAAGCGGGTAAATTAATAAAACCGTACAAAACTAATACCTAAGTATTTATGCGGTAGTTATTCCTAACACAACAACGATTACAACGTAGGTAGGTAGGCAACGATTTTAAAGGCGGTGGAACTAAAAGGCGCTTGAAATATGGAATTTACAAGACGACTATTAAAGTTTAAATAATAATTATGATTGCAGTAGGTAGCCACGTAAAAGTATATTACCTACTGGGATGCGGGATGTAACCACGTACTGGGTATATAAAATGAACTAGGAGTGTAGCTAGATGCTACAACTACCTAGATAGGTAGGTACTTCGAGAAGATACCTACGCGAATAATCGAGAATATGGATAATAATCCGGCTCGAAGGACCATTAAATGGAAGCGAAACTCCCAAATACTCGGCGATTTGCGAATATGGGTTTATAGTTTAATTTAAGTGGACTGTATAATTAAAGATGGCGGGTAATCGCCTAGAAACTATGAGCTGATATGAATGGGCGATTAAGGAACTCGGAAAGGGAAGCACGCCTTACCTGACTATTTCTTCTTGACTTCTTGTCGTTGAGCTGGTCAAGCAGACGGGGCGCTGTGGCGATCACGTTACAGAGCCCGGTTCACATGAGTTTCTCGTTCACAATCACACGATCACACCCGCGGGTGGCTTCACCAAAGTTTATGAGATTATCCAAATAGGAATGAATCAGCGGTAACCTTTCGGCGCGGCACTACCGGCACGCGCGCGATGCTTGTCCGTGAGCGCGGTACGTTCGCGACGCGGCTTCTTCACGGGACGATTCGTTTTTGTTTCTTGATTGTTTTTTCTTTTTGATTGTTTCTTTTTATTTTGACACAGCAGTGCATGTCATAGGCGTGCGGGAATAATGAATGGAACAGGATCATAGAGTATTTAATATTATTGGTCACGACAAAAATAGATGGCGCTACCACGGTGCCTTCAATTTGGTTCAGCGTGGATTAGCACCGACTTCTGAAACTGTTAATTTTATAATATGGTAATTATTTGATTCTTTTTTCGTATTTTTGAAGTCGGTTTTTTTTTGTTAAAATGTTTTTTATTGTTTTCATTTTAGTGGCCTTAATTAAAATATGGTTGGACGGGTTGGATCTACTAAAGACGCTGCTCGTAACATAGTCACATCATCACAATATGTGTACTGTTCGTCATTGAGGAGTTCTATTGTCTATCTTCGAAGTTCTTCATCAGATCTTCACCACCACCGTGCCATGTCATGGGACCACTTCGAAAGAATACTCTTTCATAAAAAAAATTAACCAAAACGGTTTATAAATGACGGTGTCGTGAGGTAACAAACATTAAAAAAAACAAGATAAAAAAATTCAACCCAATTGATAACCTCCTCCTTTTTGGAAGTCGGTTAAAAATAAAGAAAAGGGTGCATGAAAATAGCCTTTACGAGTGGCGATACTTATCGTCCGGTGCACCCTGGGCAGTCAGCCGTGCGACTAACCTTGCTGACTGGCTCATCTTTTCATCACGGCGTAATCTATTCTCATAAAGTTCGTCCCGATTCCATACACCATCCATTTTCCCCGTGGGTGTTGTAAAAGGTGTCTTGGGGGTGATAGAAGCAGGATGAACCTGGAGAATCCTCCAATCCGTGTACAGGCTGATAATAACGTGGAAAGCATTGTACTTACATACATACATAAACTCACGCCTTTTTCCCATGGGGGTAGGTAGAAACTATAAAACGCCACTTGCTACTATCCTTAACTCTTTTCGCTTTATCCACATTCCTACATCTTGCCATACACGCACGTGTTAGATTTTTAGAGTTTTATACAAAACGCGAAGAAATACAATCACGTTACACACTCAGACATAAATCAAGATTAAATATACCAACTTCACGGTTAAAAGTACACTCTACAAGCCCAATAAAAATATATAATAAGTTACCTGCATTAATAAAAAAAGAAGAAAAAAATAATTTATTGATAAGAAAACTTAAACAATTATTATTAAAAAAATGCTATTATACTATAAATCAATATTTAAATGACAAATTTTAGCTGCAATATTATTTAACAATAGGTAATACTAAGAACAGAAATTATATTTATTTAAAAATTAGAAAATTACGTTTAATAACACTAGAAATAGGTATTGACTGATAAGCTAAAGCTTCCTCTCTCCTAATATTTCGTTATTTTGCTGTGCCCGACAGGGTCCATAATGATCTCATTTTCTTTAAGTTACCACATAAGTACACATTATGGAATGCAATAAATGATTGAGTATTGAGTATTTATACCGATGAAATTAGTACATAACAACGTATTTCATGTTGTAATATAAAGTAATAATTAATTTCTAATTAAATGTGGTAAAAGCATAGTAAATAACATCATTTCAAATAGAATTAGGTTTTTGAATTTTGGATAGCAAATAGGTATGAATCATGTTTGCTTGCCATCGTTTATGTAAACATGAATCATACTTGTTTGTCGTCGCTTATAAAACCAAGTGTTCCGATGACTGTTGGGACTATTGGTTGGAGACCCTTCTGGTCTCACCAATAACTACGGTTACGTAGAAAAGGTCCGCAAGACCATCTACAAGCAGTCGATTAGGAAAAAAGAAAAAAAATAAGACTGTTGGGACCTTTTGGCTTGAGACGTTGATCGGTACGGAGCTCCCGAAGAAAATAATAGATAAGTCTAACTATGATGATGATAACTATGAAAGGCTATTTTAATCAATAAATGTGTAGTTATACGTATAATAATATATAGTTGTTATGAAATATTAAATTAAAATATATATGTTTCCTGAACAAGAACTTTCTTTTCACTATTCTGTTCTAAAATAATAATATTGTTTGAGTATAAACGGTGTAAAAAGACCCTTAACGAAGCCGAAAGGCACTTATTGTCCACGTCATTGCGATATTTTTTTTGTTCTGGACTATGCCTGGGAACCTTCTAGTTACGGAGATATTGGAGGTCAAAGTTCCAACTTTTTCACAACATTTTTTAAATATACTAGTTTTGGAGGTACCAAATGTACTTGAAATACCTCCATTACCCGTTTACTACTCATTGCATCTATCAGCACAGTGTTTTGAGTGCGTTACATTGAGCTTTACAGTAAAACGAAATTTTTCACCCAAAAAAAAAGTCGTTTCCCAGCGACAATTTTTGCGTATGGTTACTTAGTTTGATGTACTGAATGCATGGTTGACGGCTTAGTGAAGGGTCTTTTTACACCTTGTATAAGTGTGTGTATTTAATGTACAGCTAATTAATTGCTTTTTTAAAGTTGCTTTTATTTGCTGTTTATAACACACGCTGGTTGAGAGTACTACACACCTGTCCTTTGTGAAGAACATCACCAATAACATCGATGTATTTCCTTCTAGGACATCCTCTACCGGCGTTTCCAATGACATCCACCTTATAAATTCCTTTTGTTAATCACCGTTCACGCATTCTTTTAACGTGATCAAACCACCTAAGCATACTCCTTTCAATTCATTGTACTTATAGAAGCTAATTGATGTTTTATTAGAGTTTCGTACCAGGGGTGCCAACGAGAACCTATTACGTAATATATGGGTAGACAGTGCTATTACTAACCATTGAGACCCTATTATTTACTGTCCATCCGTCGGTCACACGGATATATCATGTATCTCGGCAACCGTAAGAGGTAGCCAGTTCCGAAAAAAGCGCTTCTAACCTTTTTTTGTTGGTACGGAACCCTGTCTATGACTCGCACTTGACCGGCTTTTAAAGAATGATTACATTCGCGTTTCAGCCTACGCAAGTCCAAGCGTTTAATTAATTAATATTCAATGTAATCTTGAAGATACATTTTGGGACGGTTTTTCTTACCCCTTGCGGAAGGGTTTCTTTTTTTTTATTTTATTTTTTTAAACGTTGCCCCACACTAGGATTTCTCCCGTATTGTGGGTGCGTTTACAAACACAAATCTTCACACGCTACAAACATCCAGACCCGGAACAACTATCTGTAGGCCATACAAATATTTGTTCCGTGCGGGAATCGAACCCACGACCCGTAGCGCAGAAGCCGATCGCTCAGCCACTGCACCAAACGTGTCGTCAAATATCGTTTAGTATATTAAAGCCTTGGATACACTAAATAACAAAATTATCCGCAACATGACGCGCAACTTTGAGTTTACGTGACGCTACAACGTTGCGTGCAACATTGTGAGGCATTTCTACGTGATGCGGGAAATGTTGCGAACCGCCGTTTCTACAGTGTGTGCGAGCGAATTATTCCGCGACATTGTCCCCGGATATTCATGTAGATATCCCCGGGACATTCACATAGATGCCCCCGGGATATTCACGTAGATGTCTCCGAGACATTCACGTCGATGTCCCGCGTCAGTCCCGCGGCATGTTGCCCCATTTGTCCCTTAGTGAATCCAAGGCTTTATAATACGGTTGCCAAACCACTATCTGGCTGCTAGTCATTAACTAATGAAGATACTCTCCATCCGTACACATATATTATGTACCTATATACCTTCCTACATCCCCCTAACATCATTTATCAAAGTAATGATAATAAGATCTGGCAAGGTTATCTTTTTTCCTTATATTTTCGTCTTTTCATATCTTCGTTCGTATAAAATTAACTCCCATCATGAAAAATGATGAAGGCTCAGCTGTCTTTCCTACGAATCGGTATTGAAGTTCATCTTTAGCTAGGTATTTATTATAGAATATATTTATTATAACGCTGTACATTTTGTCACAATCAAAAATGTACGGTGTGTTTAAGCTGGTAAGGTTCAATTTCCAATAGACCCGACGTAATGTTCAAGGGTTCAATATTGTAGCACTAACGGTTGATCTAACTAAATTATCGTTTTTTCTATCACAGTGGCGTTAATGAAAAAAAGAGAACGGTGGAGAAATTAGAGCTATAAATTCTGTTCTTAATTTAATCATTAGTTGTTAAAATAGTGAGGAATAAAAGTCTGTATTTCAAATGTAAATAGGTAATGTAGGGTAAATGAATAATACGGTTCATCTGGGTGATATTATTAAAATCCTATCCTACTATATCTTCTTCTTAGCGTGTCGATGGCAATCTAAATTGAGTCGGCCCAGAACTTAGCTACGAGTTTACAAAGAATGAAAATTATTTATTTAAGTCTCGTTACAGACATACGAACACATTAAACAACAAATAAAAAATAACAACAAAATACAAAAATTACATGCCTCCACGAGACTAAAAAAGGAGCCCATCTCAGCATAATGCTGCTACACCGAAGTATAGCAGCGCTGGTTTTCGGATGGATCCTGATAGTAAGGCCACGGGCAACCACGAGCAATTACATAAATAAAATGAATTAATTGATTTATTACAATAAATACTTTGATATTTGTAGTTATATAGTTTATAGTGTGCCTACGTGTGCATCCGCCTTGACGTTTGACGTTCCACATAAGTTTAGCGTTATCAGTAGCGTCCAATAGTTCTTGTAACGTGCATATATCAGGGAACGTAGGGCATGATGTCAGGTGTCCCATCGTTTGCGGAACAGCACCAGATTTACACTCAGAGCTGGAATCATCTATGAATCTCCACTATCCTACTAATTATAAACGCAAAAGTTCGGATGTTTGTGAGTTTTTGAATTCGGTTTGTTAATCAATCACCCCTTAACAGCTCAACGGATTTGGATCAAATTTGGCACACAGGTACACCATGACCTGGATTAGAACTTACGATACTTTTTATCCAAGTACATGAAAAAGTTCCCCTAGGATGCGAGTAAAACCGCGTGCAACAGCTCGTAATTCATAAAATAATGGTATATTATGGTAAATGGTAAACAAGGTGGATCAAAGATTCAATTTTCTTATATTTATAAGGAAGAATACGATCCCCAATCTGTCTGTCTAGAGCAGTGATTATGTCATTAGTACCTCTTCCCCAAAAAAATGACATGTAAATCGAACGTGGAATCGCATGTACGGCTTTCTATTCTTTATCTCATCATTAGGTATCAGCCTACTTTTTAACCGACTTCCAAAAAGGAGGAGGTTACTATGTTCGTCTGTATGTATGTTTTTTTTTGTGTATGTTCATCGATATTTTCGCCAATTGTGAACCGATTTTAATGATTCTTTTTTTAATAGATAAGGTATACTTCGAAGTCGGTCCCATTTAAATTTGGTGAAGATCTGATGAAAAACTTCGGAGATAGACAATGGAACTCCTCAATGACGAACAGTACGCATATTGTGATGATGTGATTATGTTACGAGCAGCGTCTTTAGTAGGTCCAACCAAGTTTTAATTAAGGCCACTAAAACGAAAAAAATAAAAACTTTTTTACAAAAAATTTAAACCGACTTCAAAAAAGAATAAAATAATTGTCATATAAAATTAACAGTTTCAGAAGTCGGTGCCTTCAATTTGGTTCAGCGTGGATCAGCACCGACTTCTGAAACTGTTAATTTTATATGGTAATTATTTTATTCTTTTTTGAAGTCGGTTTAAATTTTTTGTAAAAAAGTTTTTTTCCTAAGTATGTTGAGGCCTACATTTTTACGGGGTTTTATAATGGTATATGCATTGAAAAGTGAAATATTATCTAGATTTAATTTTGTATGGATCTGTTGATACATACCTATATTGTGGTGGCTCTAGACTCGTTGAGAGTTCAAAACCTGGCATTTAACTAATGTGACCGTTTCTATGTGGTATGTACTTTATAAGTTAATCTATGGCGTGCAATTAATAAACAGCTGTCATATAAGAGATCTTCCAATTAAAAAAAAAACATTTTTTTAAATATCTCAAGTCATATTAAAACTACACTTAAAAGGATCCCAGTTAAGTGTATAAGAATTCTACTACGGCCTAAGACGCCTTTAATACAGGCCTAAGACTCCACTAACTTACAATGAAGGAAAACATCGTGAAAAAAGAGGAGGACGTAATGGTCTGAAATTATTATTTGTTTTTGCTAACACGTAATGAGCAAGCGTGGTATTTAATGATCGTTTTTCACTGTATGAGATTATATTACTAGATACTAGCTGTTCTCCCGCGGCTGTGCCTGCGTAGATAATATGACTATAGCGCCATCTATCGGATCCCAGCGTAGCTACGAACCATCGTCTCGGCAAAAAAAAAATATTGTGTAAATATGACTTCAATCGGTAAAGTCGTTCTCAAGTTATAGCGTGACCAAGGGAAATAGGGATTCATTTTTATATAGGTATACCTATAGATATAGATTATTCTTTTAAGCCCTAAATTGTTTTTCTATTCGTCTGCTTGTAAATAGTTTTGCGGACCGTTTCCACGTAACCGGGCAGTTATTGGCGAGACCTGAAGGGTCTCCAACAAATGGGAACGAGTAAAATACTTAAGCTAACTACTACTACTAACATCATGACTAACATTTATTTGATTATGTAAATATATTCAGAGGAATTTAACCAGCTTACCGATATTTGTACACGAATAAACGGTCGATTTAAAACACGTGTGTTCTCTGTACCATAAACTTACATACAGGATGTAGACGAATTCGTGTAATTCCTTAAAACCACGTAATCTATTACCGGTATAGATTAACCCGCACGGGGCTTAGGTAAATAAAAAAATAATCTTGCAGGGTAAGTGACCTTTCGGCGGTGACCTCTCGCTTCCGGCTGTGGTTCTGTCCATGGTCGGGAGCGAGACTGCGTGGGAAGCCATCGCCTCCTTTTGTGAGGGGGTGATGGCAACCAAAGAGGAAGCGGAGAGGGAGAGAGAGCGGTGTGCTCTTCTCCCTTCCCGCGCCAGACGCACCGGGCGCCGGAGGGCGCGTGTACGCGATGATCTCCAGCCACCCTAGTGTGTGGCCTGCGGGCGGCGGGTTTGGGGACTCGCCGCCCGACCAGTAACAGGCCCGAGAAGGCGGCGCGCCGTGTTCCGTGCGCGCTTCTCAGGAGGACGTGGGGCAAGGCCCCACAGAGGAGAGGTCCACCATGGCTTGGCGGACCGGGACCTGCCGGGGTTGCGGTGCATGCTTTTGCGAATCCCGCGACCCTGGCCGTACGGTCAGGAGAAGGAACACCGTTGGTTTTTAGCCGGTAAGAGTCCGGCAGACCCCCTCGCCTTCCCCGGGCGAGGGACATCCATGAGGATTTTCCAACAAGAAAAAAAAAAAAAGGGTAAGTGACCTTAATTTAACCACCTGATAAAGTTTTAATAAAAAATAAGTAAAAAAAGATTTTATATGTTTTTTTATCTTATAGTACATTTCGATGCCACCACACAGCTGGTCGGCACGACTAGCGCAATATCGCTCCGCGGAGTCAGTTAACTCGGGGCGCTAAAATAACTTAAACAGAACAAGAGGTAATTTTTACTATTTTTAATTCTTTCATAAAAAATCTAATGCAGGATCAATCTGTGTCACCAGTACTTAGACCACGCGGTTTGAATTAATTACACGAATTCGGATACACCTGTAGAACAGTATTTTTCCATACCTATACATATATTTGATTTTAACTGTTTATATTTCGTTAGTTTAGTCGCGTATTTATTTGATGGACAACATTGGTTATCCAACTGTGATATTTAATAAAACCGATACATTCCAGCGTCCAGCGAGTTTAGGGTTGCCAAATATTACGGATGCAAGTGGATTATCTGGATAGAATTTCTGCCTCACTGGTGACCCGAGCAAGCTATAAATGATAACTGTGGAAGTTTACTAAAGGTCGATTCCTATGATTTACCGAGCGTTATTGGTTAAAATAAAGACTCATGCATTAAGATTTATACAAAGTTAGTCAGAAAGGGGGTACTAAGCCGCGGGCCACTTAAAATATCACTGATGACTATTTTAAAGCAAGTGTTAAAATTTCAAAATTCGATAACTTTTATTTGCATGCAAAAAGATTTTTATTTTATTAAAAAAAAAAAACATACCTGCTTTAGTTATGAATTCAGAAAATTAAAAGAGAAAATTAATTAGCTATGGACACATAGATTTTAGCATATTTTTTACGAAATCTTTGAAAAGCTATTTATCTTAAACTATCGAGTTTTGGAGAAAGTTGTAGAACAAAGTTATTCCTTATTATGGGTACTTTAACACCTTTTCGGCTTAGTACCCCTTTTCCGACTAACCTTGTATTAGTTAAGACTAATAATGAAGTAAAGACCCATAGCGTTGCATAGTACTGTAGCCCTTCCCGTATATTAGTAACTAATGCAGGTACAATTTGCTTAGGAGTCTATTTATATGCCCAGTTTGATATTAAGAATTGCTACCATTGGTAAGCAAAACGATCCGTTTTTGGCCATAGGAACTGGGCATAAATAGTGCATAAAAGCAATCTAATAGATTGGTCATACTGATAATTTGTCATAATGAAATGAATAAATATACAGGTTTTTTTTATTTAATTTTTAAACAGTTTTAATTACCTTTACTTCGTATATTTGTTTGATTCAAATCTTGCAACAGATTTTTAATCTACTTCTGCTTAACCGATTTTCCTAAAACTTCGCACACAAATTCAATTCCCATGACAATACAACATTTTAATAACTTTGACCTTCAATCTCCAATTCTTGATGCTGCAGGAGTACTGCAAGATAAAACAGTTTAACTTAAAAGTTTTCTTAAGGTATTATTACCTAACTTAGAAAATCCTCGCGGATATCTACCACCCTGAGGAAGGCGGAGATCATGTCGAACTCTTAAAAACTAAAACCTCCACGGTGTTCCTTCGAGGACTTACGGCCGCGGTCGCGGGATTCACGAGTACATTCACCGCAATCCCGGTAGTATTTTTTAACGAATCATCTTGCTTATTTAGCAAAATCCCAAAACCTTTTGTTAGGACAGATATACCGGACTAATGACCAAATACTCAAACGCTACTCGATTTTAAGTTGCCGTTAAATCTTGTGCTGTCACTGTCATTCTAAGGCGAAGTGATAGTCATCATCATCATCAGCCTATAATGTTCCCACTGCTGGGACACAGGTCTCCTCTCTGTGAGAGGGAAGTGTGATAGTGTGTGGGAAGTGATAGTGACAGCACGAAGTATTTGGCCATAACAGTTTTAAGTTCGTAGCATAGCGTCGTTCGTGCATATGTTGCTGAAACGTGATGTTTAATTTTTAAAGAAAAAATATACAAAACAAATAGTCTCTGTGAACACAATTTGAATGCGTGGTGGGTGTTGCTTTTTGCTTCAGTACCAAGTATCCAACTCACTGCCTGCTCTTGTAGTATTTTTTGCAATGGAACCGGAACGTGCAGAAAATACTAAAATAGAGCGAATAAATGCATGGACGCAGTCAACATCTGGCGCTATTTGCTGAAAGACTGAAATTGTAGTTATGTCATGTTTGTCAATTTAGTAAGAAACTCTGTAAAATTGTTTGAAGAGCTAGAAATTACAAGGGAACTCGGTTCTTGTTTGGCAGAAGCATCGGTGTTTGTCTAGACCAGTGATACCCAAAGTGGTCTTTATCGACCCCCAGGGGTCGACGGCGACCTCAAAGAGGTCCACATGGGTGAAAAAATAATTGGGGGTCCGTTAGATGTACACGGGGTCCACGATAGTGGATCACATTTAAGCAGGTTGTGACTTTAATTTTGACTTTCCATTAATGGAATAACTCACATACACAGATGATTTGTTGCTTAGTTTTTATCTGAAAACGTAACAAACAAACCGACGACGATAGTATTATTATAGGTACTGTCGTAGGTTTACTAAATGTATAAAATTGAACGTGTATTTTTATTGTTTTTGCATTCTACACCTCACTACAGTTAGAAATCAGTCAAAAACAGATTTGAAGTCGATGAATTTGCAAAAATGCAATATTAGCTAAGCAAGTCTACCGAAAACCGAAAAACATGGCTACTGGTCAACGAGACAAAAAAGTTTGGGGACCTCTGGTCTAGACTAATGACCAGAGACGGGGTGTATGTATACATTCAACACAAATTCATCTGTAGTGTCCAAAATAAAAAGAAGCATTAAATGAAAAATCCCTGTTTATAGCACAATGAGAGACCTCAACTAGAAGTAATTGCAATAGTTTGTGCTATTCACCCAAAATAGTTTAAGAAACTGCCTTGTTGGTCTAGTGGTCACAAGCGCGACTGTTGATCGTGAGGTTCTGGCTTCGATCCCCAGGTTAGGTAAAGTGTTATTGGGTTTTTCCGCGTGGAATTCCCCAGTAGCATCGCTCGGAGTTTGGGTTTGTGCCCGATTGATGGCAATAGGCTCGCCCCCTATTACATGGGACTTAAGCAAAATGGCGAAATGAGGGTATTACTATACACCTTTGCCCAACCCTTTGGGGAATACAGGCGTGATGTTATGTTATGTCAATGTTGTATGAGACTCGGTAAAAATTGTTGGATGAGCTAGAAATTACAAGGGTACTCGGTTCTTGTTTGGCAGAATGATCGTTGTTTGACTAGAGTAATAACCAGGGACGAGGACATTCAACACAAACTCATCTGCAGTATCTAAAATAAAAACAACTATTTAATAAAAATACCCTATTTGTAGCACAATGAGACGCTTTAACTAGAAATAGTAGCATAACAGTTTGTGCTATTGACACAAAATAGTTCAAGAACTTTTTGTAGCATTAAAAATATTACCCTAAGAATTAATTGACTGCTAAAATAATTATATACATACTATCTATCAATATATTTTCTTCGCAACAATTGTTTAAAAACACAAATAGGAAAAAAAAACACACAAAAGAACAGAACGAGGACAACCTGCTTCTCTAAATCTAAACCATTTATCCCGAAATAAAGCGCTTGAATCTGGCAATCCGAATAGATATATTATCTAACAATAGTCGTTCTGAACTAGATTAATCTGTAAGCATCCGCCTAGAACACGTAGGCAATATGGGTATTTATTTAGTTCTGAGTGCTCTAAGGTTAATTATAATATTTTATACTAGCTATTACCCGCGGTTTCACCCGCATCCTAGGGGAACTACTTAGTGTACCCGGATAAAAGTATCCTATGTGTTAATCCAGGGCATAGTCTATCTGTGTGCCAAATCTCATCCAAATCCGTTCAGCCGTTTTTGCGTGAAAGAGTAACAAACATCCACACATCCATACATACAAACTTTCGCGTTTATAATATTTGTAAGGATTGTACAGAATTCTAAGTAAGTGTTTATGCAATTTATTTGACTAAATAAATTGCATAGACTAGATTGACTAGAGACAGTAGACTTGGCACTGATTTCAAATTATTTTGTAAGCTTATTTTTCTTTATATTTAATGTTATTCTTAAGTACCTAATAAAATAGGACGTAAATAATGAGTCTTGCATAGTCGCGGAAAAGCGAATCAATGCCTCGAAATAAATTTGAAAAAAAAAAATACTGCCTCGTTGGTCTAGTGGTAGCAAGCGCGACTGCTGATCGTGAGGTCTTAGGTTCGATCCCCAGATCGGACAAAGTGTTATTGGCAGCCCGGAGTTTGGATCTGTGCCCGGTTAATGGCAATAGACTCGTCCCCTATAACATGGGACTAAAACATAACCAGCGAAACGATGGTGTACCAAAAATACCTCGGCGTGATGTTATGTTAAATGCTCTATCGTGTACATAAATAGCTATAGGCTATTATTACAATGAGAATTTTGATAGAAAAGGCTTGCTAGCAAACTATTTTAATAGATTTACGTGTTAAACAATGACATTGTTAGAATGTTCGTTTCAATGACCGCTACCCGCGGTAATAAGATACTCGAAAAACACTAGGTATCAGGAAAGAACTAATTACTTAACTGTCTACCATGTTATAAAAGGCGACAAAGAAAAATCTATTTCCGTAGTACTTTATCCACGTTAGAAAGCTGTCATCACTTATGCACTTTCAATCTTTCACCGCAGCAACACAATACAAAACATGACGCTGAACAAAGCCAATACACTACAATGTATTTATCGATTGTTTTTCTTTCCTTATGGGAAAACATACATACATTCACGCCTGTTTCTCATTGGGGTAGACAGAGACTATAGATTTCCACTGACTACGATCTCAACACACCATTTTCGCTTCATCTACGTTCATTAACCTTCTCATGCATGCTCGTCGGTTTAGGGTGCTACCAACCTGGCCTTTTTTGAGAACGTCCACGATTTGCTCGTGATACGTTCGCACAGGCCCCTTCCAACTGCTCCACCCACATTCGCCTCGTACACTTGATTCGTTAATCTCCTTTCGTCCATCCTCTCTACATGACCAAACCATCTTAAAACCCTTTCTCAATACTTCTCACTACATTTTCTTTCTCTCCACAACGTTCCCTACATGGGAAAAGGCGGCGTTTTTATTGACGTTAATTTAGCGTAGTTACTTGTAGTCAAGTAACTTTTCAATCTATCTCCCCGACTGCAAAATTGAGGAAATAATTGCTACTTGAATTTGATAACTTCTTCTTCTTCTTCTTGCCCTTATCCCACACTAGGTGGGGTCCGCACAACATGTATTTCATAAATCCATGTTGTTAGAGGTTTTGGCTTATTTTTTTATGACGGGCCGCCTACCTGACATCAACTCTCCTTGAAAATACTCGTTGCGCTGTCTTGCGGGTTACCCAATGTGCTTGCTGATATTATGCACTCGGTCCCAAAATGATATGCTTGTCAATCTTATTGCCGACAACTAATCCGATTATGTTCTTCTTGGTGGGGTATACTTGAAGTTCCTCGACCCACTCATTAAGTTTTGCTAGGGACTTCGGTTCTGACACATCGTAAACTAATATGTATAGCACCATGAGCGTCTCTGTAAAAACTTGATGCCAATGCCAATGTTCTGTTTCGCTCCTGTCCCGCTGTACCCCAAAACCAAGCTTGACTTTGAACATGCTTGAATTTGATAACCTAATGGCCAAATACTCAAACGCTACTCGTGTGAGTCGTGGCCACAAAGTACTTTATAAGTCGTGGCCGCTCTGACCCTCGTGCGCTCACACAGATAATTTAGCCCTCATTAAGCTGTCTACCTCCCAGTCCTCCTGCCAGCAACGCCCTAAGCCGAGATCCGAGTCCCATTAGACGTCGCCCTTAGTGCTGTTGTTGCTAGTACTCATGATGTTAGTAGTAGTAGCTAGCTTACTTTAACTATTTTACTCGTCCCCATTGGTTGGTTGGAGATCCTTTAGGTCTCGCCAAAACTGCCCGGTTAGTTGGAAATGGTGTGCAAGACCACATACAATCATTCGAATGGAAAAAAAAAGAACATCGTGCAGGTGGTTGCGTAATAGATTTTTCAGCAAGAAAATAGCTTTTAACATTTAATTACTACGATCTTAGGATTGGGCATTAATGAAGTAAAGTTTAATTAATAGTTTTTTTAAGTAAGTAACTGTTTTCTTCACCAGTGTACATGCGCGAAAGTTCGCAAAACCTATCTTCAGAGTGGCCACGACTGTACGTTGCCGTTAATTTCGTGTTGTCACTTTCACTTCACGTTATAATGACAGTGACAGCACGAGACTTAACGGCAATTTTAAATTCAGTAGCGTTTGAGTATTTGGCCATAAATACCTTAGGCCAGTGACGGATACTTGCGATAGGACTAACGCGAGCAGAAACCAACCTTCTCTAGCAGCGAAGTGACTATGGGCAATGTCACCTTTGAAGAGAGTTTTATGTCCAATCGTGAACTATGGTTGACTATTGAGTGTGTACTTACGATATTCTGAACGACTCAGTAGACCACTACAGAAAATACATAACATAACATCACGCCTGTATTCCCCGAAGGGTTGGGCAGAGGTACATAGTAACACCCTCATTTCGTCGCCCATGTAATAGGGTGCGAGCCTATTGCCATCAATCGAGCACCAATCCAAACTCCGGGCTGCTACTAAGGAATTCCACACGGAAAAACCCAATAACACTTCGCCCGACCTGGGGCTCGCACCCAAAATCTCACGAAAATACAGTTCTTGTGAAATCGATTATGGTTGAACAATGATACAATCATCGCTCTTGGCAAGCAAACTTGTGGTAACGGTACGCAGTTGAACGCTGTTGTCCATTCCATCCCAGAGCCTATTAGTATGCAGCTGGGATCATCAAATTATGTCGTACGAACCTACACTTGTGGTAAATTGGGAAATGTGTAACAGGCTTTAGGTAGACTTGTTTCCAAGCGCCTCGAGATTGTATTAAACGTAGGTATACCCTTGGGTCCTTAATCTACTGGACAGGGAGGACGCTCGACTCGGAACGATTTACTGTTATCTATTTATCTGTTAACCCCCCAATAAGCGGCGGATTTTTATTGCGATTTGGGTCAACGCGACCAGGGGAAATAAGGTTCATATTTTGTGAGTAAGCATTTTAGCTGTAAGAAGTTATAAGTAAAATGTTACCGTCTTACTAATAACCGCTATGTAAAGTTATAACGCTATTTAACGTGATTGTAACTATACAAGGTTAGTCGGAAAAGGGGTACTAAGCCGAAAGGGTGTTAAAGTACTCATAATAAGGGATAACTTTTGTTCTACAACTTTCCCCAAAACTCGGTAGTTTAAGAGAAATAGCTTTTCAAAGATTTCGTAAAAAATATGCTAAAATCTATCTGTCCATAGCTATGATCAGCTGTTTTTACAATTTAGGTCATATTTGGGGTCACGGATTAGAAACATAAATTTTTTGAATTCATAACTAAAGTAGGTATGTTTTTTTTTTTTAACTAAAATAAAAATCTTTTTGCATACAAATAAAAATAATGCATTTTGAAATTTTAACACTTGCTTTAAAATAGTCGTCAGTGATACTTTAGGTGGCCCGCGGCTTAGTACCCCTTTTCCGACTAACCTTGTATAGTTCTTGATGTGTAAAATTGTCGTAACTTTAGACAACGATTATTGGTAAGGAGGCTAGAAGTCAACAACAACAAAAATTGTAACTTACGAGAAGGAATTTGTTATAAATTTTACATAGGTTTTTATTTATGTTAATAGTCCCCTTTTCTTCTTATAATTTCAGCAACTGTTAGTTTATTCTACATCCGAGCGAGAATCTCTTTTCCTTAGAAATTATTTCCATTTATTACTTTGGTAAAAATTTACACCTTAAATGAACAAATCTTGGGGTCAGCTTTCAGTCTAACCAGATGCGGCTGAATACCAGTATTTTACACGGAGCGACTGCCATCAGACCTCCGCTACCCATTTACCGGCAATGCCGGTTACTGAGAAATGCCTTTATCCTAAGGTTAGACAAATTTTCAGACTTTCTGGCTTCTGACTTCCCGTAATGACTGTCATAGGTACTCGCATGACACCCGTGACCAACTGTGTAACGTGCTCTCCAAGGCACAGAGGGGTCTCGATGTGTAACAAACGATCACCCACCCCGAATTATTAATGCCGCTAAAACATAAAACGTAAAAATAACCAAAAAAGACAACGTGTCAAAACTGTCAATTGTTAACTGTCACTGTCAAGATTTATGACAAATTGAAGTATAATCAGATTATTTACCATTTTATTTTATCGAAAACATGAGATGAAATGGGAGAATTTTAGACAGAAACAGGTTGACGTATCTTTTCCGGTTATACACGTAGGACTGAAAGCTGAGTCACAGTGACACTTTCACAGTGATATCTGATGTAGTCCGCGCGCAAGTGTTAGTCACCTGCTAAGGTGTGGGAGCGGCAGGAGGGGGGGTGCGCTCGGTAGACAAGACAAAGCAAACTCACAGAGCGCGTCTATTGTTTCGCACCCCCCTCCTGCCGCTCTCATACCTCAGACGGTGACTAGCACTTGCGCGGACTACACTAATAGAGGTCGCGGTACAGGAAGAATTTCGTACAATGACACGTCACTACTTATCTCTGTCGCTCGTGCAGAAATATCTTGCCGTCGCGCTCGCACAGATGCGGTGACCGCAGTCAACACAGATTGCAATTGGTTGTAGGCACAAAGGTCATTGTACGAAAATCTTCCTGCTCCGCGATTGGACTTTGGATAATTCTATGGTAAGTTTTATTTCTGTGTTACCAACCATCTATAAAATAATGTACTTACAATAAATGATTTATTAATTCTTTCATTAATGGATGGCTCTAAAATTATTCTGTCAGTGGTTCCATTTAAATATTTGTCGCTTTTACATCACTGTAGTTTAATGCTGATAAAATTTTGCTCGGAATAAAAAAACCAACGTCCATACAAAAACTGGACATATCCGTTATTTAAATCTTCGACCTTGACTGAAATGTTTTATGTCATCTTTATAAAAAAGTTAATCTGTAATGCCGGATTCACACTCGGCTTACATGTCTTGTTGTGACGCATCAGTAGGAGCATGTGACGCTGTCGGATTCATATATTTTGTATGAAGGCGTGCTACTGGACTTAGCGCGTAGGACGTGACACGACACGTAAGCCTAGTGTGAATCCGGCATTAGTCTTTATAATGTGAAGTACTCGCAACCGACGTGCATGTACAGTAGGGAAATAAAAAGGTTACACACCTTAAAGGCTATTTATGCTTGCACAGTTCAAGAAACAAACTATTTTACCGACTACGTATTGTCAACATTATAGAAATGATAATCACTTTTTAACAAAAATAAAACCGACTTCAAATTGTCTATCTCCGAAGTTCTTCATCAAATCTTCACCAAATTTGAATGGGACCACTTCGAAAGACTACTCTTTCAAACAATTAAATAATCATTAAAATCGATTCACAGTTAGCAAAGATATCGCGGAACAAACATACAAAAAAAGAAAAAAAAAGAACACAGTCGAATTGAGAACCTCCTCCTTTTTTGAAAGTCGGTTAAAAATACAAATATTTTTTGACAGGATATACTAACTATAATGGTGCCATGCGTGACAAACTAGTAATGTCAATTTATTTAATCACCGAATTGATTGATGTAAGGTTATTTTCAACAAAACTTCTTAAATCAAATCAAAGACATCGCATGGCACTATTACGTCATATGGAGGCAAAAGCCATTTTTGATCTTTGCTACCAAATAATTAAACATAATTTTCCATGCATTGATCTGTTCCGTTCAACAGTTTGAGAAGGTAGCATGTGCCCGCGATGTGGGAGAGGAATGAATTTGGAAACTGACGAATCTTTTCATTCCCCTACTGTACTATGAAATATGCAATGAACATGAATAATGGTAAACGCTAAAGGAGTATGTGAGGGTCTTAACATGTGGTGTAGTTCCTGTTTGCCAATATGCGAAAGCCGCGTGATGCTGCGTAATTTCGAACACTACAAGTACAGTACTACGAGATAAGTTATGTGCATAGGCAATTTTCCTGGTTCCTTTGTACGTGCAACCAATTAAGTGATCTATCCGGAATTGATCCAAAAAGGATAAGACCGAAGTTATATAATAATAACATTAACATCGCGCCTTGTATTCCCCGAAGGGTTGGGCAGATGTGTATAGTAACACCCTCATTTCGCCAGTTATGTTTAAGTCCCATTTAATAGGGGGCTAGCCTACTGCCATTAACTGTGCACAAATCCAGATTCCGTGCTGCTACTGAGAAATTCCTAATGGAAAAACCCAATAACACTTTGCCCGGCCTAGGTAAATAACCCAGGACCTCATGCTCAGCAGTCGCGCTTGCGACCACTAGACCAACAAGGCATATAAAGACATAAATATATAATAATATATCGCACACTTAGATCTAAACTAAGACAACTCAAATAAGGTAATTTTTCAGGGGACGAAAAAAACGTACCGGTAAAACGGGGCTATTTGAAATTCATGGGGTTAATTGAAATTCAGTTATGGGACATACTTCTTATACATATTTACCATTTCAATGAAATTGTATATTTATTATTATAAAAATAAATATTATAAATTAAATTATTTATAGTCAGCTAAAATATATATCGAAAAATCTTCTGCACCTTGTTCGTTCCAATTAGCCCCGTTTTACGGTATATCTGCAATTTTTTTTAGGGAAGTTATACAATTTAATTTGTTTCTAGATTTTTGAGCTGTCTCAGTTTATGCATACGATATGTATAGTATCATCATCATCTCCCTGCCCTTATCCCACACTAGGTGGGGTCGGCACAACATGTATTTCTCTTCCACGCTCCTCTATCAGCCGTCATCAGTACTGTAGTACATACTCAGTACATATCATCTTAATATATGTATAGTATAAAAACTCATAAAAACAATGGGTCGTATAATAATAATAATAAAGCCATTTATTCCATATTACCAATTTACATTTCAAATTTTGTTAGTAGTTTGTTAGTATATTTTCCTTAGAAAATGTTAGTACTTATGTTAATCTTCTTTGTTTAGAATATGGCCCCCTTTTTGGGAAAAGGCCTCCTCCAGCTTCTTCCACACGTCCCTGTCCTTGCCTAGGTCTAACCAATTATTCCCTGTCACCTATCATCAACCCACCTTCTCTTTGGTCTACCAACATTTCTTTTCCCTCCTGGGCCTTTCCATCGAGTGGTCTCTATGGTCCATCTTTTATCTGAGTAGCGTGAAATGTGTGTGGGTCGCATAAATTGTTCAAATTCGGAAACACGAAGATTGCCGAGGCGAATAATGCTCGATTCACGCTCGGCTTACGTGTCATGTTGTGATGCATCAGTAGGTGCATGTGACGCTATCGGATTCATATATTTTGTATGAAGGCGTCCACAGTACTCTGACGTTATGCGTAGGACGCGATACGTAAGTCTAGTGTGAATAACTTATGTCGCATAAATATACAATAAAATATTTAGTGTTAATTCCGCGAAAAACAGTTGATGAAGCCTGAATGCAGTATGCAGCACCGCCCTCCCGCCCGCAAATATATGCAAATGCAGAAGGTGCGATTAATAACATGCAACACACAAGCAAAACAAACCTATACGACACGTGTTTCGCCCCTCCATGGGGCATCCTTAGGAGATGTTGACTCGTCGACCGCTTGGACGCGAATAAACACTAAATATTTTATTGTATATTTATAGGTCACGGATTTCCGCAAAGTAACGCCTGATTGCATCATTTAACTTATGTCGCGTAATTTACGAACATTTTTTTAAAATTACTATGTTACTTCACGGTAAAAGCAGCGATAGTCTAGTGGTGTGACCGTCGGACTGCCAAGTCATAGGTCTCGAGATCGAACCCAAGACATGCACCTCTGACTTTTCCGATTTATGTTCGTATTGTATATTATAACTTGCTTAAAAAACGGTGAAGGAAAACATCGTGAGGAAACCGGCATGCCTGAGAGATATTTCTCGACGTCATGTGAATTCAAGTCAGAGGCCCATGGGCGACCAACTCTGACACCAGGTTAGTCACTAATCACACGAAAAGAAGAAAAATTCACGGTAAAATATTGTATCGAAATTTCGCCTAGAAATTGTCGTTTCTTGTCTTAACTTAATTCTCCATCGTACAATCACCGATCTTTATCGGCCGTCCGAACTTTCTTGGACTTGTTAACAAAATGGATATTAACGGAAAGTAATAAAGTTACGCAGTACCTTTTAGCTTAATTTGATTTGAGTCGGTTACTAACGACTAATTTTATAAGCGTCCAAAGATATTTGAACGGAATATTTTATTAATCGTAACGTTTTGTCGTATAATTTTAATACTGCTTAATTCATTTAGTTAAGTTTAAACTCATTAACATTCTTTTTCTTCCTGCCCTTATCCCATACTAGATGGGGTCGGCACAACATGTATTTCATAAATTCATGTTGTTAGAGGTTTTGCTTACTGTTTTATGACCGGTCGCCTACCTGACATCAACCCACCTTGGGAATACTCGCTGCGCCGTCGCGCGGTTGATCCAATGTGCTTGCTGATATTATGCACTGGGTTCCAAAATGATATGCTTGTCAGTCTTATTGCCGACAACTAAGCAGGCTGTGTTCTTCTTGGTGGAGTATACTTGCAGTTCCACGACCCACTCATTCAGTTTTGCTAGGGACTTTGGTTCTGATACATCGTAAACGAATACAGCACCGTGAGCTTCTTTGTAAAATTTTGATGTTGATGTTCTATATCGCCCCTATCCCACTGTATCCCATTAACATTGACTGTTAAATTAAAAAGATTTAAGGGTCCGCCCACAGTTTGGTTCCTCGCCACAGCCACACGTGGCCGGCCACAAGCTGCAGACTTACTTTTCAATATATTTCGCAGGGACACGCCGCACATGTGTAGCCGATTTTTTTTTCCTATTCGACTGCTTCTAGATGGTCTTACGGACCGTTTCTACGTAACCAGGCAATTATTGGCGAGACCTGAAGGGTCTCCAAGCAATGGGGACGAGAATAAAATACTTACCCTAAGCTAACTACTGCTACTAATAACATCATGACTGTTAGCAATAAACATGCATGGCGGCCGCTGTAAATATATGTAAGTAGCTTGAGCCGGCCCCTTCTGGCTGTAGCGAGTGACCCATGTGCACCCCCTTTAACGGAAACAAACTTCACAATTTTTAAACAATGCCACCTTAGATCAATGATTGGTCTCCATTGAACTAATTATGACACACTAGCGACCCGCCCCGGCTTCGCATGGGTGCAATGTAGATACTAATGTGGAGCCTATAAACCTACCTCTTGAATAACTCTATCTATTGCTGAAAACTGCATTAAAATCCGTTGCGTACGTACGTATTTAAAAGATCTAAGCGTACAGACAGCGGGAGCGACTTTGTTCTATACTATGTAAAGATTTACGAACTATTTCCACGTATTTTATGATATGAACTGCCTCGTTGGTCTAGTGGTGGCAAGCGTGACTGCTGATCGTGAGGTTCTGGGTTCGATCCCCAGGTCGGTTAAAGTGTTGTTGGGTTTTTCCGTGTGGAATTCCTTAGTAGCAGCCCTGTTTGGATTTGTGCCAGGTTGATGGCAATAGGCTCGCCCCCTATTACGTGGAACTTAAACATAACGGCGCAATGAGGGTGATACTATACATCTCTGCCTAACCCTTCGGGGAATACAGGCGTGATTTTATGGTATAAAAAACATTTTAACAAAAATAAAACCGATTCCAAAAAAAAAACGATGAAAAGAATAAAATAATTACCATATTATAAAATTAACAGTTTTAGAAGTCGGTGCTAATCCACGTTAAACCAAATTGAAGGCACCGACTTCTAAAACTGTTAATTTTATAATATGGTAATTATTTTATTCTTTTCATCGTTTTTTTTTTGAAGTCGGTTTTATTTTTGTTAAAATGTTTTTTATTTTTTTCGTTTTAGTGGCCTTAATTAAAATATGGTTGGACCTACTAAAGACGCTGCTCGTAACATAATCACATCATCACATTATGCGTACTGTTCGTCATTGAGGAGTTCTATTGTCTATCTCCGAAGTTCTTCATCAGATCTTCACCAAATTTAAATAGGACCAATCTGGAAGTATATCCTTTCAAATAACTTAATATTCATCTAAATCGGTTTATAAATGACGGAGTAAGGAGGTAACAAACATTAAAAAAAAAAAACATACAGACGAATTGAGTACCTCCTCCTTTTTTGGAAGTCGGTTAAAAATGGCTTAAAAGAGTGGGAGACTTATACTTGTAGTGGGTTGACGTATGATGATGATGAATGTATGTTCAACTCAACTGTAATAGTCATGAGTGCCTCATCTATCAGTATCGCACACGACATGAGTATATTTACCTTATCCGTCTCAAGGATATTTTCCCCTACCCATAAAAGTTTTTCTAATAATTGATCCAGCTGCATGCATTTTTTTTACATCACGCCTGTAATCCCCGGAAGGTTGGGCAGAGGTGTAATAATAACATTAACATTTTGCCGTTATGTTTAAGTCCCATGTGATAGGAAGCGAGCCTATTGCTATCAATCGGGTATATATTCAGACTCCGGGCTGCTACTGAGAAATTCCACACGGAAAAATCCAATGACACTTTGCCCGATCAAGGGATCGAACCTAGGACCTCACGGTCATCAGTCAGCGCTTGCCACCACTAGAACAACAAGGCAGTTTTTTTATCTATACTAATATTATAAACAGGAAAGATTTGTATTTTTGTATGTAACGAATAAACTTAAAAACTACTGGACCGATTTCAAAAATTCTTTTGCCGTTAGAAAGCTTCATTATCACTGAGTAACATAGGCTACGGGCGGAACCGTGAGGACACAGCTAGTCATCTATACACACATACATGCATATACAACGTGTTACATAATTCCCCATGAAAAATGAAAATAATCAAGTAGTCTTTTATTGTTGCTGTCATTTGCCTCTCAGAGGAAATCAGGTAAGAATGTAATTAACTATCTGGGTAGTCTACTCTTAAGTTTTATGTTTTCAGAGTTGCGTTTCAATGATGATTATTTTATGTTTTATCCAAATTGTTTTTTTTTTGTCATACTACGGTTTTTAAATATTGCCAATAGACTCTTCACATGGGACCTTTTAACTCTCTTTCGGCTTGAAGGGTATTTTTGTAACACGTTGTATAATTACTTGTCCTGACTGACTGACTGATTCATTAGCGTTGAGCCTAAACCACTGAAGCTGGAAACATGAAATTTGGATAGTAGGTTCCTTTTGTGACGTAGGTATCCACTAAGAAAGTATTTTTGGAAATTCTACCCCTAAAGGATGATTTCCACTAAACGGCTCACATCGCATCGGATCGGAAAGGATATGAACGGATGCGGCGACTGCCGATTGCGTCCGGCAGGATGTCGACGCCTACGATCAGCTCCGTACCGTCGCTTGCGTACGTATCCGTTTCTGCTCCTAGTCAAATAGTTTCATCCGATCGGACACGACGACAGGCGAACGGATCCGATCGTGCGTTACAGCATACTTTCGGCTATGATCGCGTGTCGCGGAAGACGCCCGCGGTCAAGCTGCTGTGCGCGGCTTGGTAATATAGACTTTAAATACTGTGTACACGATTTAATATTGTTTAAAGATTGTAAAATCCGTTCCGATCCGATGCGATGCGAGCCGTTTGTTGGAAATCATCCTTAAGGGGATAAATAGGGGATGGAAGTTTGTCTGAAAATTCACGCGGCCGAAGTCGCGGGCTAAATGCTAATTCCTTATATTTTTTAAATTGGTAAAAAACATAGTTCTTATTTGTGTTCTTTATTGTACCCAAATAAAATAACTTAAAATCTACATTTTAATAAAGTCATGTACAAATGCGCGTTTACTTAAGGCCAGCTATACATCTGTAAGTTTTCTTCACGTAAGTCCCTTATGTAATTGACTTACGATGAATTTTCAAACGTAATCTCCCTTGTCGACTGCTTATCGACTGATTTGTAAAGTCGACTTAATTGTCATAAGTCACTTACATAAATCGATGGTCCCTACATATACTATCGAAACTACAAAATCAAGCAAATGCAATCAATTAAGCAATTAAAATAAAAACTGAGATTTTGTAAGGTTCGATAGTATACGTAGGGACCATCGAAATATGGAAGCAACTTACAAGTGTACCGGCGGCCTAACTCAAAAATTAGTTTTTTAGTACTAAACTTTTGAGCGATAGATAGATTGATGGGCTGAGGGCAAACTCCAGTGTACAACAGTCTTAGTTATACTGTCTTGTACAATTAATATAAGATTACAGATTGAAGATGTTCCTGCCCATCACCCTGGTACTCCCTTGGTCGCCTATTGCGACACTCACTTAAAAGACGTAAATCTATTCACTGATTGCTTTTCTTAGTAATAGCCCGGAGTCTGGATTTGTGCCCTATGTGCCCTTGCGATAACATGGGACTGAAACATAACTGGCGAAACGAGGGTGTACAAAAAAACATCTCTGCCAAACCCTTCGGGGAATACAAGGTGGTGTTATGTTATCTATTCATTGCAAAAAACCACAACACAAAGCTGTCCACAAGCTAAACCTGGAACCAACACAAAGTGCCATCCGTTTCCCACGTAACATATCTTTACAACTGCAGGAAGTAACACCACTTTAGACACCAGATAGTGTTGCTAGCTGCTGAATAAAAACTCCTTCACACCAACTTCTCTAAAAGATTATCTAGCTCTTGGCGCCGCGCCAACAGATCTGCATTTTCTTTCTGAATAAACTTTCTATATTGAACAATGTGTTACTTGTTGTCGGTTTAACTTTTGATCAGAAGAGTTTCTACAAGTTTTTCTGTGTGATAGCCAGGGCCCGGTTTGTTAAAGGAACTTTTGTTATCGGTAACTGGTAACACTGGACAATGTTGACATAGGAGGGTAACCGTCAAGATTAATCAACGTACCCGAAGCTATAAAAACACTGGTCTTTCGACGGAGCAAGGCATTCCATGTTGAATAGCTGAAGAAGTCTGACCTTTTATATCTGGTTTGCTTGTCCTCATTTTCTGATCTTGTGTTAATTATTATATTGTGAACTAGCTTCTGTAACTAATCACTAACTTAATTAAAAGTACTCTCAGTGGTGGAGAGTCTATGTTGGTTTAATTTACTTTATTTACCATGCTCCCAATCCTGACATACCGATATTAGCTATAACTGTAATGATAGATTCACCCCTATAAGATTGTTGTATGTATTTTATACTTTTAAGGAGTTTTTAATGAATATACCTATAGAATTTTCTGCCTAGCCTTTTCCCAACTATGTTAGGATCAGCTTCTAGTCTAACCAGATGCGGCTGAATACCTGTATTTTACACGGAGCGACTGCTATCAAACCTCCGCAACCCAGTTACTGAGCAATGCCGATATAAGGAAGTAAGGTTAGACCGGTTGTCAGCCTTTCGGGCTTCTGACTACCCGTAACGACAATTTAACGTATTCTCCGAGGCACGGAGGGGTCTCGATGTGTAATAAACGGTCACCCATCCACAGACTGACCGCGACAAGCGCAGTTTAACCTCGCAAATCTTATAATCCACGCGGTAGGTAATTAGCCACGAGAATGATTAATTAAAGGAATATAGAATGTTTGTTTTAAATGGCAAATTGGTTCTAAGGTTATTAAGGGCCTTATTACATCAATTTGTAAAAAGCTGACTGGTTTTAGACGCAAATAACTCTTTATGTAAAACTAGCGATCCGCCCGGCTTCGCACGGGTGCACTGTGGATACCAATGTGGGGCATATAAACCTTCCTCTTGAATCGCTCTATCTATAAAACACTGCGTTAAAATCCGTTGCATCGTTTAAAAGATCTAAGCGTACAGACAGCGGGAGCGACTTTGTTTTATAGGTACTATGTAAAGATGAGCTGACTCGAGACATTGACAGGCATTTTTATTGATGACTTTCACCCCAGACCATAATGCCGGATTTATACCAAATTTACATGTCGCGTACTACGCATCACGTCATAATAGTGTGCACGCCTTCACATAACATAACATCACGCCTTTTATTCCCCAAAGGGTATGGCAGAAGTGTTTTAATACACCCTCGTTTCGCCAGTTTTTTTTTTTTTTTTGTTATGTTTAAGTCCCATTTAATAGGGGGGCGAGTTTATTGCGATTAACCGCGGGCAGAAATCCAGACTCCGGGCAGCTACTGCGAACTTCCTTATGGAAAGACCCCATGCTCAGCAGTCACGCTTGCGACCACTAGACAAACAAAGCAGTCAAAATTGAATCCGATAGCGTCAGATGCACCTATTGATGCGTCACAACACGACACGTAAGTCTAGTGTGAATCCGTCATAAGGCTGTATTTTTTTTTCTCTGTCGCGGGATTCTCCTAAGTATGCACCGCAACCCCGGCAGGTCTTGGTCCACCAATTGCTGGTGGACCTCTCCACTGTAGGGCCCCACCCCACGACCTCCTGAGAGGCGCGGGGGGCACCCCACATCACCGGCGCACCAGAACACATGGTACGCCGTGACCACCCCGGGGACCAAACAAGTACATGGGCGCCAGACTACCCCGTGTCTGGGCACCCCTGGTCCCCCTGGTCATAAAGGCTCTACAAGTACAGTAGGGAAATGAAAATGTTGTACACCTTAATGTCTATTTTTGCTTGCACAGTGCAAGAAACGAACTATTTTACCGACTACGTATTGCCAACATTATAGGAATGAAAATACAAGTATTTTTGACAGGCTATTATGGTGACAAGGTGACAGACACAAGTAATGTCAATTTAATTAAACGTCGATTTGATTGATGTCATGGTTTTTACAACAAAAGTCCTTAAATCAAATCAAAGACATTACATGGCAAGCTACTAACGTCATATGGAGGCAAAAGGCAATTTTCATCTAATTTTCCATGCGTTGGTCTGTTCCGTTTAATAGTTTGAAAAGTTAACATGTGCCCGCGACGGCAACGCGGTGAAGGAATGAATTTGAAAACTGACGAACCTTTCATTCACCTACTGTACATACTCCACATTCTAAAAATAAACATACGTCAATAAAGTTCAAAAATATCTACTTAATTTAATTAAAAGAAAAAGCTAATTAACCCAATTTTCCGTGACGAACGAACATTCAACACTCATAATAGTGAAGGTTGTTCGTTAATACCGTTATTATATTACCTTATCATTTCCGGGAGGCGCCTGTTAATTATGATAGTAACGTTATTGATATTTTATTACCGACATTGTAGGATATCCGGTTGCGAGGTTAAGCTGCGCTTGCCGCGGTCAGTCCGTGGATGGGTGACCATTTGTTACACATCGAGACCCCTCCGTGCCTCGGAGAGTACGTTAAGCCGTCGGTCCCGGGTGTCATACGGATACCTATGACAGTCGTTACGGGTAGTCAGAAGCCTGAAAATCTGACAAACGGTTTAACCTTAGGATATCGGCATTGCCCAGTTACTGGGTTGCGGAGGTCTAATGGCAGTCGCTCCGTGTAAAATACTGGTATTCAGCCGCATCTGGTTAGACTGGAAGCTGACCCCAAGATAATTGGGGAAAAGGCTAAGAGGAAGAAGATTGTAGGATATCCGGCTTTCGAGCTCGGAGCTGCTAATTCAAATGTCATATGGTACGTAAAATACATAATACACTCACGCCTATAATCCCGGAATATAAGCAGACGTGTTCTTGGTCCTATTTTAGGTGTACACACGATGACAAATCAAACTATATTGTCCAGTATAAGCTGACCTCTCGTTGTACGGAATTTCCTTACAATGAAAGGTCAGCATAAACTGGCAGTGTATAGCTTGATATGTCGTCGGATTTACATCCACGATTCGCCTCTGGTAACGGGTGAGCATATTACCATTTTCCTGGTAGAATTATGGTGCCAGATTCGTAGCCTCTCACGACTCGCTTGACGCGACGGAGCGAAATAATTATATTCTTAATCCTTCCTCCATGAACGATATAAATAGTAATAATCCTGAGTATAGGTACTTATTTGGTTTGAGGGTTTTATTATAAGTCCATGGCCTTCAAAATATTTTTTTAACGTTTATAAAAAGCATATAAACTCGTTATTTTAAAACTGTGCAAGCTTGTAGGTATAATATGACGGGTTAGGGGACCCGTCGCCCGACCAGTAACAGGCCCAGGGAGGATGGCGCACCGTGTTCCGCGAGCGCCCCTCGGAGGAAGTGGGGCAGGGGAGCGATTGCTCCACCACACGAGAGGTCCACCAGATGAAGCTGGTGGACCGAGACCTGCCGGGGTCGCGGTGCGTGCAATAGCGAATCCCGTGACCCCGGCCTTAGGTCAGAAGGAGGGACACCTTGGCGGTTTTAGCCGGTTAGAGTCCGGCACACCCCTCCGACTTCCCCAGACGACGGAGGATAGTCCATGAGGATTTCACCACGCAAAAAAAAAATGGATTAGGTATCCATTCTGTATAATCCCTACATAAAAATGTCAATAGTTCCTCTGTTTCTCTTAGTACCTAATTAAATAACCCGAGAAAAAACAAACTTTTCAGTTTTCAAATAAAATTAACTAGTTGGAAGAAGATATAATCTGCTTACAACTGGAACTTACAACTAAATTATCTTTGAAAAAAATGGCGCGCCTTTTTATAACCCTTGTTAGAGATTGAAAATAAAAACTGTGACGCAAGTCCGGCTTGTAAGCTATAAAAGGAAAGCGGACGAACGAAACGCGAACTCGGATTATATGACAATCTACCATACTTCTTCTTCCTGCCCTTATCCCACACTAGGTGGGGTCGGCAAAACATATATTTCATAAATCCATGTTGTTAGAGGTTTTGGCTTATTGTTTTATGACCGGCCGCCTGCCTGACATCAACCCTCCTTGGGAATACTCGTTGAACGTTCGCGCGGGTGATCCAATGTGCTTGCTGATTATGCACTGAGTCCCAAAATTATATGCTTGTCAATCTTATTGCCGACAACTAAGCAGACTATGTTCTTCATGGTGGAGTATACTTGACAATCTACCATACGAGTGAACAAAAATCACACTTGAGGACATAATCTGATCAATACTAGTCGTTTTTCGCTTTTGAACATAACATAATATAACATCACGCCTTGTATTTCCCGAGAGTTCGGCAGAGGTGTTTTACTACACCCTCGTTTCTCCAGTAATGTTTAAGTCCCATATAATAGGGAGCGAGCCTATGGCCATTAGCCGGGCACGAATCCAGATTTCAGATTGCTACTGAAAATTCCTAATTGAAAAACCCAATAACACTTTGCCCTACTCGGAGATCGTACCCAAGACCCCATGCTGAGCAGACACGCTTGCGACCACTTGACCAAAAAGGCAGCTTATCGCTTTTTAATGAAAGGGTGATAGTCACAGGGCACGTGAGTAAGTGTGCTGTTAATATGACGTAAGGCGAAACACACACAGCCCCGCGCGGCGCCCCGCGTGGCGACGGAGCCACAACACTGCGCGTGAATGCGTTTTCTGTGTGTTGCACTACGTGTGTTTTCTATACAAACATAGATACTTGCAAACACCGCAAGAACACGCACTCCCGCGCTACACTGCGTGATGCGGTGCAGTGTGCAAATCGCCTAAAGCTTAGGCTCTAAAAGAAGGTGCAGGCCGCGGTGGACACAGTTCAGTCAGAGTTTTACAATCCATACAGTTGAGCAACGCCTACACGGGCGATGACATCGCCCGACATCAAAGTCGGTGCCCAACTTCCTCGTTGGTCTAGTGGTGGCAAGCGCGTCTGCTGATCGTGAGGTCCTAGGTTTAATACCCAGGTCGGGCAAAGTGTTAATGAGAATTCCTCAGTAGCAGCCTGGAATTTGGATTTATGCCTGGTTGATGGCAATAGGTTCACCCCCTATTACATGTGACCTAAACATAAAGGCGAAATGAGGGTATTACAATACACATCTGCCCAACCCTTCGCTTTGGGGAATACGGGCGTGATGTTATGTTATGAACCCGAAAGAAGCGAAAAAGACACTATCAAGTTTGCAAGCCCGTCTCTTAGATCTCTCCCATTACTTTCCCACTGCTAGGCTGGTGCGGGTTGATGGACTACTCACACCATCAAGAACTTTTAGCTGTGCAGGTTTCCTTACGATATTTTCTTTCACCGTTAACACAAGTAATAATCAAATTCTAATCCGCACATGAATGCAAAAAGTCAAGAGGTGCAAGCCAGGATCGAACTCGGACCCTCCTGCATGGAAAGAAAGGTGTCAACTGCTAGGCTATCACTGCACTGTCTATTATGAGAAATAGTAATTAGCCGCCAAACTCGTAATATATCATATATATAATATATATCATAATATCTCTTATAACTTGCACAAGATGACAAGTAAAATTTGAGTAAAATACACCTCATGATTTATAGATGACAAGCACTTTACAGAGATCCATCCTTTCCTGGTCAGTCTTTATTAAAGCTAAAACCTTTTTGTTCAAAAAAAGTGCGAACAATTTTTTTAGTTCGATCCTGCCTACTCAGCACGGTGACTCACTTTTTTGGGAATGACTATATAGGTATTCCAGGTTTATATTAGGCTATGTTGATTGAGACTTATGTCCGCTGTCCGGTTGACTACAATAGGCTAAAAAGATTAAATATTTTATAGTTACTTAGACCTTTTGTGTCGTTTTGATATAATTTGAGATGATAGTTTTATGAATAAAAAATGTGATAGTATTATAAACATTTTTTCAGTTTTTTATAATTCCGAAAATACTAACAATTTACTTTAGTTGTGTTAGTTCGAAATGATTTGTTTTAAAAGACCTTTCTAATGACATATCACTCATTGCTAGAGGGGGAGTAGACCAATTTCCAAACATTTCGCCCATTCTCCTTTTAATGTCGTTTTTTGGATAGCTCCATTTGTGATGGAGCTCCTAGGCCACCGTGTTGAGAAGGGGGATTAAAACGGACCTTAGATTTGACCTTGATATTTACCAATCATAATTATTTATTATACCTTACCTGTAAAAGAAAAGGCTTTTGCCCAGCAGTGCACAACAGGCTGGTGTTATTATTATACCAAACCAGAAACAAAATTATGGTTTTTGTTTTTTAGAAATGAGGAGCATGATTATTTCATCGGCAATAGCTCAACAGCTAAGTCCTCGGACTGCCGACCAAGAGGTCGTGCATTCACCTCCCACTCGTTACACTATGGACATGAACCCACTCCTAGTACAATCATATTATTATTACGCTTAGCTGGAAAATTTAAAAGGGTAATAGAAATATTATTTTTCCAAATTGCAATTTCTTTTTGTTTTTTTTTATTATTTAGGTGTTTAGTCAAAATTTGTATAACAATAACACATAAAAAGTCTGCCAAACTGCAAAATAGTTTGTCGGCAGTTGTTCTCGTTTCACAATATCGATTTTTATTATAAAATAACGTATAAAATAAAGTGAGTTTACAGAAAGAAACGTTTTACACCTATGGAAAATTACTATTGTCCATAGATGCAAAATTAGCTATGGACACAATGAGAGATAGTGTTTTTTAAGAACGCTTTTATGTTGGTCTTTGGATTTAACGTGTGATATCATCTGTGGGGGTAGCTCATTCACTAACGAGGGTACTACATATTTTCTTGCACATATACCTTAGCACTTGATTTTTGGGACTTATATAATGGTGTGTAATAACATTTTATAAGCCTTATTTAATAAATGTACACGTTTATACGTTTAACGAGGGTCGATGGCTGATAATATTTCAGCTTGGACCACACTCGGGACGCACCAGCCACCCCGAGGGCCTATAAATCACGCTGCAGATGTAACTCGAGCCTATACCACTAATTTACGAGTTAAGCAACGAGGGGTTACCACATTTCATATTTTTATTGAAAAAATGCGGCATAATTTCGTAAATTAGGTTCATAAGTTCTTATTAGGAGTAAATTCTTGTTTTGAAAAATAAGTATTGGAGAGATAAGTCTTATTAAAGAGAAAAAGAAAATTGACACATCCGAGAATTTATGGCTTAATAAAATCGAATTTTATATTGAAATGCCCTTGCCTCTCGTTTACACCGAAAAACAAGTTGTGATACAAGTTAAGAAACAGGGTAGTTGACAATTTTTATCTTATTGTCTCGAAAGTTTTACAAAAAACATAGGCGACAATGAAATATAAAATACCCAAGTTATAAGCGATTTAAAATTGTTAACTAGACAGAGACCGCACTATTGAACGATGTTGACATTGTTCAAAAACTTCATAGTAACTTGACATTAGGTACTTCGTATAATGTCCATTTCGTGCGATAAATAAAGAAAATGTGCCATTAAAAAACTTGAAAAACGTGTATATCCTCCATTTTTAAGTTTGATTTTATTTATTTTTTCGACGATCATTTTCTTTCTAAAACTTTTTTGATATAGTATTAAATTCTTCAAAATTTTCTAAAGTAGTCAACTACCGAAACGTTGGTCTTTTTAAAAGTAGTTAACTACTTGTTTTTAGCTTGTTGTTGTTACCTTGATGACACGGTAGTTGAAATACTAACAACCAACAGCGTAGTTTTTAACATCAATTATTTTATAAGGTACTAGCGGACCCAGCAGACGTTGTCCTGCCTGGAAAAGTAGCGCCACCTACCGGGTCCAATTGTGAATCTAAACCATCCAGGGCGCCACCCAAACGCATACAAAAAAAAATCATTCAAATCGATCTAGCCGTTTAGGAGGAGTTCAGTGACATACACACGTACAGTCGAATTATATATATTGGCCTGCAAAAATAAGTACCTACTACACTTTTAATGATATTTACTTTTAAAGTGTGATACTTATTTTTGCAGGCCAGTGTATATAAAGATTATTAAAATCACCTGAACTGAACATATAACGATTTAAAATATTCAGCACTTAATTGTAGTTATCTGACCATATTATGATAGCAAAAACGAACTGTGTGATAGATAAAAAAATGGTACCTATTCGCCACTGTTTTCTAAATAATAATTTCTAAAAATTACTTAAGTACCGTGATGGTAAGTAAACTCAAAGAAAGCCCAGTTTAAAAAAATTGGTAAGTAATTACCTTTTTATTTCTAACAAATAAAATTAATTCAGCTTCGTTATTATGCTTTCACTTCTGTGATTTCAGTTTAATCCAGATTTTAATTTAAAATCTCTGCAGTATTTTTTTATTCGTGCAACATTGTTTCAGAACGGCACAACTCCGCAAAAAGTATGAATATCGAAATAAATTGGCTTACGTTTTGTTTGTGCAAATATACGCGGAAATATATATCTCAGTTTACAAATGGAATAGCGTGATTAAAATAATAAAAATATTTTCTAGCAATCACGACCCATGCATTGAACTATTGCACAATACATGAATGTAGGGTAATCTGATTGGAAACTTTTTGATTGTAGTATGCAAAAGCTTATAGATTTAATAACTTTATTGTTCATGGATCATTCCAGTTTCTGTGCTCATTCTTGTTAATTGTGTGGAAGCCGCTTATTTCTCCATACAAACGAAGAAAGTTGATAACTTCACAATTTGATGATAAACACCCTATACTAAGCGTTATATAGAATAGTTTTGTTTTGTTGTATCTAGGTTTATCGCTAAATAGAACCGTAAACTAAATATTGATTTGGAAGTTACGAGCCTCCAAAGATACATATTTTAACATTTATTCTATCGCAACTTTGGACGTCAATTAATGTTATTAGGAATATGAAAGCCTCAAAATAATTTAGCAATAGACATAGTTTATTTATAAAGTTTTTTATTATTATTTTATATTATTTAGTATTTTATAAAGTTATTTGAACTTTCGAATAAATAAACTATCAGTGTCACTGCCAATTGTCCAGTGTTACCAGCTACCGATAACATGAGCAGTTAGAAGCTACTGCGTACTCACAGGAGTACGCAGTAGCTTCTAACTGCTCATGTTATCGGTAGCTGGTAACACTGGACAATGTTGATATAGGAGGGTAACCGTCAAGATGAATCAACCCGAAGTACCCGAAGTTATAAAAACATCGGTCATTCAACGGAGCAGAGGATTCCATGTCGAACCGCTGAAGAAGTCTGATCTTTTATATCTCATTTGCTTGTCCTTATTTTCTGATCTTGTGTAAATTATTATTATATTGTGATATATTGTGAACTAGCTTCTGTAACTAATCACTAACCCAATTAAAAGTACTCTCAGTGGTGGAGAGTCTATGTTGGTTTAATTTACTTTATTTACCATGCTCCCAATCCTGACATACCGATATTAGCTATAACTGTAATGATAGATTCACCCCTACAAGAATCTGTTGTATGTCTTTTATACTCATTACTGCGTCTATGTCTTTCACACACTTCGCTAGGTAAAATAGCAATCTGTTTGGCCGCGCTCACCGGCGAACTCGTCTCGGCGGCATACGAACTCTTAAGCAGTCGGTCACGGGTGTCATACGTATATGACTGTCGTTACGGGACGTCAGAAGTCTGAACGTCTGACAGCCGGTCTAACCTTAGGATATCGACTTTGCCCAGTAACTAGTTTGCGGAGGTCTGATGGCAGTCATTCCGTGTCAAATACTGGTATTCAGCCGCATCTGGTTATACTGGAAACTGGCCCTAACATAGTTGGGACAAAGGTTAGGCAGAACATTCGCGTGTCTGTGAAGCAAACACTGGCGGAGCCTGAAAAACCAGAAATACTTTTTCTATTTCAAAACAAGAGCTTACAACCGTGCTAACTCCTTTTTACACCACAAACGACTTTCCATAAAAACAAAAACAAAGAAGAACTAAAGAAACAACTTGATGTTCTAAACAGCTGGAAGGCTTTTACCAGGAAATATAAATATATACGCAGAAGGGACGTACGAACTATCGAGATAAACAAGTTAGCAGTAAGTTTACGAGGGTGGAACAGTGTAAACAGGATGGCTCGCAAACGGCATTACGGAGTCCGCAACTAAACGAATAAGTGCAATTCAATGCTTGGTCACGCTGCCGCGGACATGTTTTAACCATTACTAGTGATGGGTTGATGCTAAATTAGATGATGGTACTAATTCCTCATTTTATTTCTGAGATACAGTGACAATGTTATGTAATTACTAGATTAACAAATCACAGCGGTGACATTCATATCAGAACATGATTATCACTTGGAAGAACATCGTGATGAAACCTGCATACTTAAGAGGGCTCCAAAAAGTTCTCGATGGTGTGTGTAGTCCGTCAACCTACAACAGGCCAGCGTGGTAGATTATGGGCTTAACCCTTCTCATTTTGAGAAGAGGCCCATGGCCAGCAGTGGGATAGCAATAGGCTGATTATGCTAAAGTGAAACCTCAAAACTATTATACTGTGGTTAAAATAAATATAGTAAATCCATCGTTAACTTATTTCATCAATATCTTTGCAGCTCAAAATAACTAAAAATAATCACAGAAGCTGCTAGGGATTAATATTAGGTCCCCACCTATGAAATTGGCGTTTTTTTCTCACAAATAGAGAACCTCGTCACTGCTATGATTTAAAATATTCATCAATTGCTTGATATTATATCGAATAATGACCATCATAGCCAACTACCAATAGTAAAAAACCCATATTAGTTATAGTTTTCTCAACATAAAAAATACCTTAAAAATGACTCCTCTTTTTGTTAGCAGAAATGACCACTATTTTTGTTTTAACTTAGTCAAAACTTATTTTTGTCGCATAATCTAAGTGGCATACGTTGTCTTAGTTTTTAAACATTAGTGCATAAAAGTTTTAAAACATTAGTGTTCATAGTTGTTAAATAAATTAAGAAAATGTTAGTATGAAAAATGCAACTTCTTTAAAATTCTCCATACAAAACGCTGATTTCATAGGTAGGGACCTAATATATTAGGTACACTAATATTGAATGATCTACATCACTAGCGCGACCGTCCTCGGGGATTTTGCTTGTGCAAACTAAGAACGGGGCCACTCGGAACTTCCATCATGTTCCAAAATGCGTTTGAAATTGGAATAAGAATGTTCTAAAATTGAATTTCAAACGCTCACTCAGGCAATTCTCGGTATCTCTTGTACCTCGGTATCTATTGCGTTCAGATACTCGATCTTTATTGGATCTGTGGAATAAGCCTATAGATGTGTGTGTAGATACAGTATTAAAAAAGTTCCCATACTCGGACTCGGATTACGCTCTTGGCCATGCAATATGAAATATGTGGATCATAACTTGTATAGCTGAACAAATGTAATAGAGCCATTGGAGAGCGCATTCATTTTTTTTCCTTTTTTTTGGCGCACGTTTTTAATTTATATGCGAGTTCAACATATTGCACTATTTGTTTGTTTTCCAACCAAATAATTAAACCGGGTCACGTTTAAAATCGTGACGTATGATCGCCATTTTTTTATTTAGTTTATGTTTTATGTTTGTACTTAGTATTACTTTGATTTATGTAATTGGTTTCTTAAGCCGTGTAAATCAAATTAACAAATAAAAGTTTTGCCTATGGTTTTGAGGATAATATGATTAATTGCATTAAATAGCGGTAGGTCAACCCTTTTAAATCCGTCACGATATTTGAAACAGGTAATGATACTCCATAGGGGGTGTTATACGAATACCTATGACGATCGTTACGAGTAGTCAGAAGCCCGAAAGTCTTACAAACGGTCTAACCTTAGTATATCGGTTTTTCCCAGTATCTGGGTTGCGGAGGCCTGATGGCAGTCGCTCCGTGTTAAATACTAGTATTCAGCCGCATCTGGAAGGTGACCCCAACATAGTGGAATGATACTCCATGAAAATCCAAACACAACAAAAAAAAAATCCAAACTCGTTATGAAACTACAAAACAAGCATCAATTATCCACCTTCAAACTATTTTAATTACGTGTAACTAGTCTGAATAAATTTTATCTTTTATTTGTACACCCGATGGACGATAAAAAACTTTTTAACAAAAATAAAACCGACTTCAAAAAAACGATGAAAAGAATAAAATAATTACCATATTAAAAAATTAACAGTTTCAGAAGTCGGTGCTAATCCACGCTGAACCAAATTGAAGGCACCGACTTCTGAAACTGTTAATTTTATAATATGTTAATGGTTTATAAATGACGGAGTTATGAGGAAACAAACATTAAAATATAATTATAAAAACATACAACCGAATTGAGCACCTCCTCCTTTTTTGGAAGTCGTTTAAAAAGCACCCGCTTCGCCAAACAACAGCTTACTTCAATGAATCATAGAACCATGTTATTCAGACATACGACTTATTTTTGCATAACATTTTTGATGGCAATTCTGATACCGCTGTACTAGGAACACATGAGCACGGAGTAAATTTATATTGATGTGTTAACGGAAGAACGAACGGAATGAACTGAAAGGTGTTTGTTCCGTTCAGGGAGTGCTTTTGAAGCTTTGTGACATGTTTTGTTTTAAGGAGAGAAAACAGTTGCCTTTCAGCGAGGTTGGGGTGAAGTTTTTAAACGATTTAAAGCGTGGGACGAACAAACCAACAAACAACAATAGGAACGTAAGTACCTACCTACAATTGAAAATAATCCCATAAAAAAGACTTTTAAGTTAAACGTTTTTATCTTACAGTACCCCTGTAGCATCAGAATTTGAGGATTGGAGGTTGAAATTATTACTATGTTGTATTTTCAAGGGAATTGAATTTGTGTGCGAAGTTTCAGTAGAATCGGTTAAGCTGAAGTAGTTGAAAAATCTGTCGCAAGATTTGAATCATACAAACAAATAATTATACGGAGTCAAGCTAATTAAAACCGTTAAAAAAAATAAGTGATAACTTTAAATTACTTTTCAATTAATTTGTCAAAACTAAAATTCTCATTGGGCCTCCCTCTATAAAAATATTTTTCAGTATCAAAACTATTCTTAAAGTACACGCTCAAAAATAGATATCTTCTGCCGTTTAAAAAATTAGGCTGTGTCCATAAATAAACCTCCGTTTAAATACAATGACTAACACATTACATAACAGCGATTTAATCACCATTATAACACCCATTACGTTAACACGTACTTTTTCCACATCGTAAAACTAAAAGCCTACTTCTGCGCTTTTGGGCGAGCGTAAAAAATAAATAAAACGGAACACTCCCCCCAAAGTGGTTACGTGTAGTGTATCATAAAAATCTAAGATATAGGAACTATGGATAGTGGGAACTATAGGTTATTGTTATAGGTCTAGATCGGGTACTAGGTGATAAATCGACGGTCCCTACGTAAACTACCGAAAGTCGAAAATGACTACTTCTGAGGAGAGTGTTTTGAAGTTTGTTCTTTGAATATTTTCAACTTTACGTTTTGAAAAACACGAAATAATATGATATTTTAACTTTTTAATTTTATAACCTTTAATATAACATAATTTCACACATTTTAAGCAAACAAAATAAAAACTGAGATTTTGTAGTTTCGATAGTATACGTAGGGGCCATCGAAATAATAAAACTTCAATTACTCATCCCCTGGAAAGGCTGAATTGATCATTTTCAATCACAGCTTATAACCATCCCGATTAAACCAGCTGTCAAACAAACAAATAAATGCATTGATATTAATATAATTGGCAAATACAATATGTAACATAATTAACGCACATCCTGAAATTAGTTTGTTCAGAATCGTTTACTGAATCGATTTCTATCATCTTTAATATAGATAATTTTTTATCCCAAAAATAATTAAAACTACGGAAATTAGTCACATTACCCCTGTACAGTCAAAACAAACTGAAATGGACCGTAAATCAAGGCAAAAAGACTTTTAAAAGTGCATTTTTATTTGTATTAATACAAATTCCGTCATTCAATACAAAATAAAGAAAAATAAACCTTATTTCAAGAACGTTAATTTAGTAAATAACAATGCATATACATGTTAAACTAAAAGTTCAGTGTATGTGTTATGATTATAACATAATATTCTAACTGGGGTGTTTGAGGGTGTGCGTTAATTACGTTACATGTTGTATAACCATTAACCAATAAAATCTGTTCGATAAATAAAATTACCGTTATCGAATAAAAATATCATTTAACAATTCTCGATTGGTAGTATTGGTACCTACTACAGACTACGATTGGTACTTCATTCCATTCGTGATTAACATCAGCGAAATTTATTTTTCAATGAAAAATTTAATGATATATTTTCAACCAATAAAATTATCGATAAAAATATTTATCAATTACTAGTTAACAGTTAAATAAATTCAGCCAATAACGCCATCTCTAATTGATATCGGTTCATCTGTTTTAGAGCTACAGTGCCATAGACGGACACATAGACAGAAAAAGGGTTAATATTTTAGCAGGTCACGGGGCAGCGACGCGGGCGATAATACAAACGCAAGAGGCAACGATACGTAAAGCTAAGCAAATTTTCATAAATTCTCTATTCCACCGCCTGCAAGATGTACACTAGAGAATAATGAATCCGGGTCACCAACATAAACCTTAATATCTCGGAAAACATTGTTAGAGGGGCTCGTGGCTAAATAACAACCGCGCCGATCGTACGATTTGCGAGGTTAAGCTGCGCTTGCCGCGGTCAGTCCGTGGATGGGTGACCATTTGTTACACATCGAGACCCCTCCGTGCCTCGGAAAGCACGTTAAGCCGTCGATCCCGGGTGTCATACGAATACCTATGACAGTCGTTACGGGTAGTCAGAAGCCCGAAAGTCTGACAAACGGTTTAACCTTAGGATATCGGCATTGCCCAGTTACTGGGTTGCAGAGGTCTGATGGCAGTCGCTCCGTGTAAAATACTGGTATTCAGCCGCATCTGGTTAGACTGGAAGCTGACCCCAAGATAATTGGGAAAAGGCTAAGAGGAAGATCTCGGAAAACATTGTTAATCATTTTATAACATTTTAACATTGTTTCGTTTATGTTGGTGACCCATTGCTCCCGAATGTATATACTGGAACAGCCGTTTCAAGATGAAAAAAGCTTTGAAAACTTCAGTGGTAAAGCGTAAAAAATTATCGACTTACATACATACATAAACTCACGCCTTTTTCCCATGGGGGTAGGCAGAAACTATAGAACGCCACATGCTACGACCTTTACATACCCCTTTCGCTTCATCCACATTCATACATCTTGTCATACACGCACGCCGGTTGAGAGTACTACGCACCTGACCTTTGTGAAGAACATCACCAATAACATCGATGTATGTCCTTCTAAGACGTCCTCTACCGGCGTTTCCATTGACATCCGCCTTATAAATTCCTTTTGTTAATCGCCGTTCACTCATTCTCTCAACATGACCAAACCACCTAAGCATACTCCTTTCAATTTTTGTCACTACATCTTCTTTTAAACAACATCTTTGTCTAATCTCATCATTTCTCAATCTATCATTCAAAGTTACACCGCACATACTTCGCAAGGAACGCACTTCGACTTATGATCGTCAATCTAGCAAGTCTGTAAGTACCTTCACATACTTAGTTGCCGCTTTCATAGCATCTGAGATTGTTAATGTTCTACCAATACTGTTAGTTCATAAACAAACAATACATAATTATATTTGATTACCTACTAAAACCACACGTAATATAATATCAGCTATAACCACAAATAACATTCAACATTATAGTCGTACCTAATTAATTGGATATAATTTAATCTCAAATGTAAATTTAAATTTAAATTTTCATTTACTTCTGCAAATGGAAAAACTAAGTTTTAAAGCGATCACTTCTCTCCCGACTAAGATGACGCGAAGAAGACAAAGAAAAAGTAACTTAAAAAACCTGGGTATAGAAGATAGATATTGGACTAATTACTCTTGTATAAGTATACTACACTTTTAAGTAAATTAACGGATTACTAGCTTTAGCATAATTAGCCATTTCTGGACACGGGCGTCTTCTCATAATGTGAAGGGTTAAAGCCTCAGTCCGCCACGCTGGCCTGGCGCAGGTTAGTAGACTTCACACAATCCACAGCCCTCTCAGGACGTGTGTAGGTTTCCTCACGATGTTTTACTTTACTGCTACCGCAAGTGATATTCAAATTTTGATTTGCACATGAATTCGAACGAGTCTGCGTTAAAACTTAGGTCATTCTGCATGGAATGTAAGCGTTCAACCGCAAGGCTATCACTGCTTCTTAAAGAATAACTAACTAACGAGTCATATAAGTATCAGGTGGAGCCACTCGAACCTGTGTGAGTATTTTATGCTTTGAAGTGCGAGAAACGTTAGCTATCTAACATAGTTTATTAATACCTACAAAAAAACAAATGCAAATGGATTGTCAATCAAACCATCATCATCATTTTCCTGCCATTATCCCACACTAGGTGGGGTCGGCACAACATGTATTTCTCTTTCATTCTCCTCTATCAGCCGTCATCTCAGTAGTCACTGCTTTCTTACCCATACCAGCCTCTACACAATATATCCATCTTTTCTTTGGCCTACCTCTACTTATATATCCATCCACATTCATATTTAACACTCTTCTCGTAACATGCTTTCTTCCCTCCACATAACATGTCCACACCACCTAACCTATTACTCCTCAACTTTTCAGTCACTGGCGTTATTTTCAAACTTACTCTGACATAATCATTCCTTATCGTATCCATTCTTGTCAATCAAACCACATGTCACCATGCCTTCCATGCCACCCTCCAAAAAGCAGAGTAGAATAAGTTTATTATTTACCAATCTTCTCTTCTTCTTCTCTCGTGTCGGCACGACCTATATACGAGAATAGCTCATGCTGTGGTGAAAAGATCAGCCAGTCAGCAAGGCTGGCAGCAATGCTAACTGCTCAGGGTGCGCAGGACGTACGTAAGCATCGACACTCACGGAGGCTCTTTTAGGCCCGTATTATTAAACAGCTCTCATTTGAAAGATATTCCAACAGCAGCTACCATAAACTAGAATTGATATGACAACATTTTTTAAATACGTCTCATGTCATTTTAAAACTACATTTAAGAGAGATCTCTGAAATGTGAGCTATTAATATGGACCTTATGGCCTAGTACTCAAACGTTAATCAATTTTAAGTTGCCAAGTCTTGTGCTATAACTGTCACCTTAAGGCGAAGTTTGAGCATTTGGCCATTAGTCTTTTAATGCACTCTAACCTTCTCTTAAAACCGCTGTCAAACTAACAAAGTAAAGCATAAAAAAGTTGAAATGATATTAAAATTAAATTAGTCAGACTGCCCTGTCAAACTTCTAGTGATATTAAAAGTTTATTTTATTACTAAGAAACGTGTCGTACACACTTCTGAATTAGGTAGAGCAATATTTTTAGATTTATTACTTTACGTTTCTTGAATGTTAAGTAAGCGAAGTTCGAGACGACTTTTTTGTTCAAGTACATTTTTCCTTGTAGGTACTTGACGTTCGTTATTAAGCGCAAAAGCTTAAAGTGGGTTTTGTGAAACGAGAACTGAATTTATTGTACACATTTCAGTAGGTATATTTGGATTAACATGATGGGCTCCTGAAACAACCGCGCGGATCATACGATTGGCGAGGTTTTAAGATGTGCTTGCCCCAGTCTGTCTGTGGATGGTTGACAGTTCATTACATATCGAAACCCCTCCGTGCCTCGGAGAGCACGTTAAACTGTCGGTCCCGGGTATCATACGAATACCTATGACAGTCGTTACGGGTAGTCAGAAGTTTTAAAGTCTGACAACCGGTCTAACCTTAGGATATCAGCATTGCGTAGTAACTGGGTTGCGAAGGTCTGATGGCAGTCGCTCCGTGTAAAATACTGGTATTCAGCTGCATCTGGTTAGACTGGAAACTGATCCTAACATAGTTGGGAAAAGGCTAGGCAGAACAACAAGGTATACATGAAGTAGTTCCCCTTGGATGTGAATGAAACCACGGGCAACACCTAGTAACATAGAAACATTTAGAGCTCTTAATTGTCTTGATAAGAACCAGACAGAAATAACTCTGCGTACAGACCGAAAAATAAAAATGAACTTATAACGTAGTACAGAAGAAGCCATTGAAACTTAAGAATATTACACTTACGATAAGTTTTAGATTAGAGATAGTAGCTAACTGTCGAAATTTCACGTTTCTAATCAGCGACCAAGTACTGAAGAAGATCAATACCTACTCGTAAAATTTTATCTTAAAACTTTTGATTTTATGTCTTATTTTGATCAGCTTCCGTCCTGAACACTTCAGTAAGATCTGGGTACTTAAAACAAAAATATTGATCCCAAACAAAAAAATGAATCAAAATCAGAAAGTTTATAATTTATTTCATTGAAAATACTTTAAAAGATCCAAGTTTTTGATTCGTGCGAAAAGAAATTACCAATTCACATTATTAAGGTTAACAAAAGTCGAAGCCGTAGAATATACAAGTTAATTTGGAAGTCGGCAACAGCACGTAGAAAACTGTTCTGGCAACGTTCCGGCTAGAGAAAGTAAGAAACTTAGTTTAACTGAACTCCACATCGCTTTAGGAGACTGATTGTATTATAGATGAGGGCAACTTGGCTGCAAGAAAAGAAGTTACCGCTGCAAAAATAAATGAAGGTTTTTTGGAAATTAAATTTAAGGGTACTAATAACATTAAAGCAGTTGATGAAGACTGCAAGGAACTTGGTATTGCTTTTGTCCGATGCTTGGCATTATTGCTCAAGAGTCATGAGTAGTAAACTCGTCAAGGATACACAGCTTGTAAGGTTAGTCAATTTACATCCCAAAACCATGAACTTTGCTTATCATTCTGCACAACATTTACTATGGGATAAACTCTGAATTCATGAAAAAAGAATCAGCTGTTCCATACATTTTGTTCAGCAACATTTATTATTTTTGTTGGGATTTGAGAACGCTACCATAAAATATTATCATGTTGGTTTTCTGCTAATTAATTTAGCACTTTATGTTGGCAACAGTTTCTTTCTTCCCTTTTGTTCTTTGCTTTTGTCAAGTTGCAAATAAACGCGGTTGAGCATTTTTCAAAATCCTTTTAAAATTATTTACATTATTTGAATCTGGTGTTTGTTCCATAGTAAAAGTTGTATAGAATGATGAGCAGAGTTCATGGTTTTCGGATTGTAAGCAACTCACCTTACAGGCTGTATAAGTTAAGATTTAAAAGCAATTCCAAGAGCTTTATTGCCCACGGCAAAACCTTGGCCTTGCTGGAGCGCAACCTCGAAAAAAGCTTTGCAACCTGAATCTATAAAAGAAATGTCAGTCAAGGTAAGGGATACCTGTATATTATTATTGTGCATGTGTGATGTATGTCTGTAAACGTGTCCACGATACAGAAGTAGTCGTAATGTGAAGACATTGACTTATGCCCGGTTCCTATGAACAAAAACGAATCGTTTTGCTTACTTATACCAGCATTTTTATTGCTAAACTGGGCATATAAAAAGACTCGTAAGCTAATTATAAGGTATATGTGATAGTTATTTCCACATGAGAGTCTACTATGCAAAGCCATGAGGTCTTTGCTTCATTGGTAGACAATGAAAGGGAGCGCAGGGCGTTGGCAGTCAAGGGTAATATGTTGGTCCGTAGGTTTGCTCGCTGTAGTAAAGAAGTCAAAATAACGCTGTTTAAAGCATACTGTCAAACTTTCTACACGAGCAGTCTATGGGTCAGTTATACCCAGAGGTCTCTTGACGGCTTGCGCGTCCAATACAATAATGGCTTTAGGATGCTGTTAGGGTTACCCCGTTTTTGTAGTGCCTCCAGTATGTTTATGGAAACGAGAGTAGATGGCTTCCATGCCATCATACGCAAGCGGGTTGCCTCTTTGCTAAGAAAAGTGCGGTACAGTAATAATGGCATCCTAAAGATCATTGCAGACAAGTATGACTCCGCTATCATGAGGAGTTTTGTTAAAAGTATAGTTAGGTAGTGAAATGTTAAAATGTGATGAACTGTGTTATTGTAAGTTACTACCATAGGATAGGAAAATTGTTACTAAAAATATGAACTCTTGTCTGAATAAATAAATTTATTATTATTATTCATTATTGGTAAAGATACAAGAGTCTCAATTTTAACCAATAACGCTCCGTAAATTATAAGAATCGGCCATATGAAACACAAAAAAATTAAATACACCACACACACACAAACTATACTAAAAACCTCAAGATAAATCTCCTGTCATCAGCGTTTTAAAACTCATCAACATTTTAGACATGCCATGTCATAACATCACACCTGTATTCCCCGAAGGATTGGGCAGAAGTGTATAGTAACATCCTCATTTCGCCGTTATGTTTAAGTCCCATGTAATAGGGGATGAGTCTATTGCCACCATCCGGGCACAAATCCAAATTTCGGACTGCTACTGAGGAATTCCATACGGAAACATTTACGGCACATTTTATATCACCAACCTTTTAAGAACTTAAAGCATAAGCATGCGTTGATGTCACAACAAACACTTCGCGTCTATAAGTTACTCGAAAACGTGTTCTCTTAACTCCAAAACATGTTTGCGTTGCACTCAGGAGTACGTTAGTTTGTTGTTACTGAAGATGTCGCCTTCACGTTTGACTAAAAATAGTTTCAGTAGTACGACGTCAGTAATGGGAGCTTCGAAGACGCGTTAGCAAGTATTGGAGTGGAAACTTTTGGGAAATTTAGCTTAGGAAATTCTGTTGAGATTTGAAGTTCTTAGAGAGTAAGTGGGTGAAATGTAGTGATAGCCTAACAACGGTTGAACGCTTGCCTTTCATGAAGGAGGGTCTGACTTTGATCATGGTCTGCACCTCTGACTTTTCCAATTCATGTGCGGATCAGCATTTGATTATCACTTGCGTTAACGGTAAAGTAAAACATCGTGAGGAACTGAACATGAAAGAGGGCTCCAACGAAATTATTTTCGATGGTGTGTGTAATCAGCCAACCCACACCAGGTCGGCTTCATGGAGTAAGACCTAAACCCTTCTCGTTCTGAGAAGAGGCCCGTTTCCAGCAGTGAGAGGGTAATGGACTGATTATGCTTAGTGGATAAGAATATAGCTAAAAGACGCCATTACATTGAGAATACCTGATTTTCAATGTTAGATCGGAGTCCTACGTAAAATTTAAAGACTACTTACTTTTGAATTAAATATTATAATGCTTCCTAATATCGACTAAATATCTTTCCCCGCTGAACATTGTATTTAGGTATTATCTTCCTCATAGCCATTTCCCAATTATCTTGGGGTAATTTTCCAGTCTAACCAGTTGCGGCTGAATACACTATTTTACACGGAGTGACTGCCATCAGACCTCCGCAACCCAGTTACTGGGCAATGCCGATACCCTAAGCTTAGAGCGGTTGTCAGAGTTCCGGGCTTCTGACTACCTCGTAACGACTGTCATAGGTATTCTTATGACACTCAGGAGCGACGGTTTAACGTGCTCTCCGAGGCAATGAGGGGACTCGATGTGTTACGAACGATCAACCATCCACGGACTGAAAGCAGCAAGCGCAGCGTATCCTCGCAAATCGTATGATCGGCTCGGTTGTTAATTAGCCACAAGCTTCTCTCCTACCATCATTTTAGCTAGGTATTATAACTGCTTTAATATTAAGTCTGACGCATCCATCAAAAATACGAAAACATAATTTAGTTCCACTTGATAAAATAACATTCAATCAACATTATCATTTCGGTGCTTAAACACTTTACCTACCCTTAATAACATGATTTACTCACGATAATGACGTTCCATCATGTTTTCAATTAAACTATGGCCATATTTGCCGCTTAAGTGAACAAAATTAATGGACGAGAGCGAACAAATAACACCTATTCGCCGCTCGCAAATACATAGAACTGTACAGTTCGATGTGAAAGCACTTAATGTTATTATTTACTTCAGCTGACTACCAAATTTTAATTAAATTAACTTCGGTACATAATGTTGACACTGTGCTTCACGTGTGACAGAACAGCATACAGAATGTTTATTTAAATTCCGGAAACATTTAAGGACAGTATAATACCTGCCTTGTTGATCTAGTGGTGGCAAGCGCGACTGCTGATCGGGAGGTCCTGGGTTCGATCCCCAGGTCGGGCAAAGTCAAAATCAAATCATTTATTTATTTGTTAAACATAGGTATTTACATGTGAAGATCTTAAATAATTACGTAGTAAGTGTAATTTTGTTTTTCCGTGTGCAAATGTTCAGTAGCAGCTCGGTTATTGAATTTGTGCCGGTTGATGGCAATAGGCTCGTCCCTTATTACATGGGACTTAAACATAATTAGGATGTTATTATAGACCTCTGTCAAACCTTTCTGGGAATACAGGCGTGATGTTATGTTATGTTATAATACCCTGTAATAAGTTGTGTAATGAATTCAAACTTCAACGGTCTATGACTGCTGTTTTGCGAATCCATGTTTTTAAACTTTTCAAAACATTTTTTTATAATGTAGTTGGTATTAGGGGCTCGTGGTTAATTACCAACCGCGCGGATCATACAATTTGCGAAGATAAGCTGCACTTTCCGCGGTCAGTCTGTGGATGGGTGACCGTTCGTTAAACATCGAGGCCCCTCCGTGCCTTGGAGAGCACGTTAAATAGTCGGTCCCGGGTGTCACACGGCCTGTGACAGTCGTTACGGGTAGTCAGAATCCCGAAAGTCTGACAACCCATTGCCCTGTAACTGGGTTGCACAGGTCTGATGGCAGTCGCTCCGTGTAAAATATTGGCATTCAGTCGCATCTCGTTAAACTGGAAGCTGACCTCAACATAGTTGGGAAAAGGCTTGGCAGAACGTTATGGGGTGTATTCCAGGAATTAATTAGTGAAACAAAGTGAAAACGGTCCAAATATTAATTTTCAGATAGCAATGTTTAGAACGTTAAGGCGTCGTTCTAATTGGCAAGTGACCGTACTACCATGCGATTGTAAAAATGCTTCATCAAAATATCTTATTATATGAGATGCAAGAATAACACAATTAAAAAACTTTTAAGTTAAACGGTTTTATCTACCCCTAGTAGTACCATTTTTTTTGTCATTGGATGAATGTCCCTCGCCCGGGGAAGGCGAGGGGGTCTGCCGGACTCTTACCGGCTAAAAACCAACGGTGTTCCTCCTCCTGGCCGTTCGGCCGGGGTCATGGGATTCGCATAAGCATGCACCGCAACCCCGGCAGCTATTAGTACCCCTGCCTGCAGTATCAGGATTTGAGGATTGAACCTTGAAATTATTATAATGTTGTATTGTTATGGGAATTGAATTTGTTTGCAAAGTTTCAAGAGAATCGGTTTAGCAGAAGTAATTGAAAAATATGTTGCCAGATTTGAAACAAACAAATATTATTATACGAAGTGAAGCAATTTGAAACCGTTTAAAATTAAAACAATTTAGACCTAAAAAGCCATCGGGAAATGTTACGAATATAAAGATATTTGATTGAACATTCGTACAATGGCATCGTATGATGGTGTGATCGCTTGTCATTTAGGACGACACCGACTCTGCAAGTAATCAGAAAGATGTACATAGCTTTGAAAATAGAACATTTTCAGAAATCGACAATTGTTTTCAGGGAGCACGAGTGTTTTGTCCAAGGATCCCTCCTTCAAACAACAATCAGATGGGAGTGACGTCGAGAGGCATTCATTAGTTTATTTTCTCATTTGCGAACGCTAACAGAGAATCGTATTGTTTGAGACCTTATTTCGCGATTAATTTCTACGGCGCGTGACCTATTTTTGTAGAAATATAGGTTGAGATCGATGATGATGTCCGAAGTTGGAGTTAATTAGTTGATCAGCGTTGAAATTTGTAGCCATGGTTACCGTGATGAGCGTTGATACTTTTGGTAGCTGTTCCATAATCAATTAGAACTCCACAACCTCATCCCACCGGCACCCTTCTACCATCGGACATCTAGACGCACTGCAAGTTACCATCCATACTTAGTTGCCATTCCGCCAATTCGCACTAAGCGCTTCCAAACATCCTTCATAATACGCACTGCAAAAGAGTGGAACTCACTACCTGCGTCTGTGTTCCCGAACGCATTCAACCTGAATCTCTTCAAAGTTAAAGTTAACAGGCTTCTTCTGGGTAAGCTCACTCCATCGTAGACTTTGTCTCTGTCTCCTCTGACCTAGACTAGAGTCAAAAGCAAAGCCAAAAAAAAAGCTTTTATCGTCATAGATTTCTATAATACTCGCATACTCTGTTTAATGTGTCTTATTTAGACTATTGTTGACCACGTTCTAGGCTTCTTACAATAAGAGACTCTGATACCTCACTTTGTTCGTTCTGTCTAGCCTTTTTGCCATGTTGGAGTCAGCTCCCAGTTTAACCAGATGCGACTGAACACTAGTATTTTACACGGAGCGACTGCCATTAGACCTCCGCAACCCAGTTACTGGGGAATGCCTTTATCCTAAGGTTAGACGGGTTGTCAGACTTTCGGGTTGCTGACTTCCCGTAACGACTGTCATAGGTATTCGTATAACACTCGGAACAAACTGTGTAACGTGCTCTCTGAGACACGGAGGCGTCCCGATGTATGACGAAAGGTCACCCATCCACAGACTGACCGCAACAAGCGCAGCTTAACCTCACAAATCGTATGATCCGCGCGCTTGGTAATTACATACGGGCCCCGATACCTCACTTTATCATTTTTATTTAATTTCAGTGTTTAGTCTTCTTGAAACTCAAAACAATGAATTTTACGAATACGATACGATTGTGATTTAGTTTTTATTGCCTCTCAATTCATAAAAGTAAAGGATAACTAAACCACGCAAAAGGAACCATAAAAAGACAAAAGCTTGGTTTTAAGCTCCTCTTATTTAGCAAAGTATTGTTTTAATCGTACGGATTTTAAAGGCTTTCAACAACGCTTGAAATGCAACAGACAAAATAAACGCGTCACAAAGGACCTAGCGCTGCCGGCGACATTTTTAAAGGGAGACGGGGCGCGAATTTCCCGCCATAATAGCTCATTTTGGCGCGAAATGTTGATAAAATTGGCGCCAACAGGGCTGACACGGTTTTATTTATGGACTTTTTTAAAATTATTTATTTATTTCAATATCCCTTTGGGCCAAAACCTTACCTTTTTCCACTCACGTCTGTTGTATTTTTATATATACCTAGCACGAACGTTTGACGTATAGTATCGTAAACATATCGCTAATGTAAGCGAATTTTGAATCGAAAATACAACTATCCTATAACATTTTGGTTAAATTTTTTGAGACATGCACTATTTATATCACATTTCGGAGAGTGTGCTTCAGATCTGCATGATCTAATACCCCCCTGCCCTTTTTTCTATCGGACGGCCAGAAGCACGAAAAAGCGCCATCGGTTCATGGTTGATATACCAAAAACCCGAACGAAGCGTTTTGATTCCACTATCATTGTGAAAACCGCCAAACAGTGGAATGCGCTGCCTGAGTGGGTGTTCCCCGACAGTTACAATCTGGGTGTCTTCAAGTCACGAGTGAATCGGTTTCTTCTGGGCAAGCGTGCTCCATCGTAGACCGCATCATCGCTTAACATCAGGCGGAATGGCGGCCAAACGCAGGCCTAGTAACAAATAATAAAAAAAAGCAGACATAGATATGAATAAAGTTTTCAACTTAATTAAATAGTATGTGCGATACGAGTATTTCCGATTCAAAATTCGCATACATTAACTTTACGTTTACTTTAGTAACTCGACAGCGTTCGATCTAGGCTGATAGGTCGTTTCAGTAGATGCCATACTAGTCCTGTCATGTTTGAGTCCGCTGCAACAGCGTCAAGCATTTTGAGGAACGTGATGATTGCGTATATCTTTCTGAATTTTATAAATTTTTTATACACTCTCTGGCATTTTACTGGTACCTATAACATAATATTTAAAAAAAACACAACATCACGCCTTATATTCCCCGAGGAATTCGGCAGATGTGTTTTAATACACCCTTGTTTCGCCAGTTATGTTTAAGTCCCACGTTATAGAGGGCGAGCGTCTGGGTATAACCCCACTGCAAAACCGAAAGCAAAATCCGATGGATTAATTTTCATCGTACATTTTCAATACCTATAATGAGAATATATCGTATTACTAGCTTATGCGCGCAACTTCGCTTGCATTATTTTCACCCCATTAGGGGATGAATTAAAAAAAAACCTTCCTTAGTGGATCCCATACGTTAATAATGGTACCTACTGTCAAAATTACAAGTTCCTAACCCCATCTGTTTAGGCTGTGCTTTGATAGATCAGTCAGGCAGTCAGTTTCTCCTTTTATATAATTATACAGATGGTAAAGTTTTATTGCTTGACGCAACATTTTATGTGCCTAGATTCGCTTATAATCTTTGGCAGGAATAATATAAATCGTTAAATATTTTCTTGGCTTGTGGTCAACATATCTCATGGTTCCTTTGCTTACTTTGTACAATGGCCATCCATTTTAAATTCCAGATCTTCGACTTTTCTACGACGTGGAATCACGTTCGGTATTCCGTCAACAAGGAAAATACCAAACATGTCCGCTCCTCTTTGTGCTACTTTTATTTTACGAAAAATGGAGATAGAAATATTCATGGAAATATGAAAGGAACATTCCACTAACAATAATGTTCTTAAAATTCCGTTTTATAACATGTTTATAATGCTATGTACATGTAAACAAATCCAAAATGTATGTCTTTTGTGAGAACTGATTGTGGGCGATCTAGCTATGCTGCAGCAGTGGACATTCTCTCCTACATTTTCAAACAAAGCGTAGTTGAAAAACGTGCGTAACGTGGAGGTGCGTAACGTGGACGTGCGCAGCAACGAATCCTCGCGTGGGACTATAACATGTCAAAATAATACGACGCTATGCAAATAATGACCTATTGAGCTGTCGAAAACAGCTACATATGCATTGTTCGGTCATCGACAGAAATGTAGTACTACAGTATTCCATTGTATACTATTGTCTATGTATGGTGTGTAGTATATATTTTGCAGCAGTACACCATGGACTACCCATCCAAAGGTTGTCTGGTAGATATCGCTATCAGCGATAAGACCGCCATTGTACCCTTTAATGTTTGTTATTGTATAAGAGCTGTGTTACAATTTTGGTGTACAATAAAGTATATTCTATTCTATTCTATTTTCAATACTGCAGAAACATCCAGATACGAAACAAACATTTTTTTTATTCAACGAAAGAATCGATTCTCCTTCCCTGAATGGCGCGGATTCTGTCAAGTGTCCTTAAGCGGGAAGCTTCGTTGAAGATGGTTTGGGTTGTCAATTTAATAGCTTCCTATTGTCTCAAAATTTTCGGGTATCTCGAGTCCTTAACTCGTCTTCATTAAACTAGATAATTTCGAAGCCCATTTATTTTATAATAACGTGATAAAAACAGCAGTGATAAGCTTAGGGGTGTGACCGTCGGACTGCCAAGTCATAGGTCTCGAGTTCGAACCCAAGGCACGCGCCTCTGACATTTCGGATTCATGTGCGTCTTGCATAATTATCACTTGCTTAATAAATTGTGGTGCAATTTGGACAAGCCTATATCCAGCAGGGTTGAATTCATTTTGATAAGCAGTTATTTCAACTGCCTCGTTGGTCTTGTGGTGATAAGTGCGACTGCTGATCATGAGGTCCTAGGTTCGATCTCCAGGTCGGGCAAACTGTTATTGGGCTTTTCCGTATGGTATTCCTCAGTAGCAGCCCGGAGTTTGGATTTGTGCCCAGTTAATGGCAATAGGCTCACCCCCTATTACATGGGACTAAAACAGCGGCGAAATAAGCATATTATTATATAAATATACAATAAAATATTTAGTGTTAATTCCGCGAAAAAACAGTTGATCAAGCCTGAATGCAGTGTGCAGCACCGCCCTCCCGCCCGCAAATATATGCAAATGCAGAAGGTGCGATTAATAACATGCAACACACAAGCAAAACAAACCGATACGACACGTGTTTCGCCCCTCCACGGGGCATCCTCAGGTGATGTTGACTCGTCGCGCGCTTGTTCGCGTCCAAGCGGCATATAAACCTTCCTCTTGAATCACTCTATCTATTGCTGAAAACCGCATTAAAATCCGTTGCGTAGTTTAAAAGATCTAAGCGAACAGACAGCGGGAGCGACTTTGTTTTATACTATGTAAAGATAAAGATATAATAATAATCATCGTTATGAGACTGTTTGAAGTGACGTATTAATTAAAATGTGCGTCATACATTATAATTTTGTATATACACGTTATGTTATTATGATAAATTTTAATTACGTAGCCGATAGACGAAGGCGCCGCTTGCTACTTTCAAATCTAAAATGAATACGGTTTTATTATTGATATTATGACTGTAATTTTCATATTTGAAAATTTGAAATAATTAATTATGTATATTTTGATTTCAGTAATGACTTTCACGAATAATTTTGCCAACTCTTCATATCTACTTCTACCACTAAGTAATAATAATGTATTTCGGTTTGAAGGGTATGGGTGCCGGTGAAATTCGGTAGTTGACTACTTGACTACTTTAGAACATTAGTAAGTAACAATTTAATTAAATTTTTATTATATCAAAAAAAGTATAGAAAAAAAATGATCGTTGAAAAAATAAACAAAACCAATCTTAAAATGGTGGAGATACACGTTTCTCAAGTTTTGAATGGCGCATTTTCTGTCCTTGTCGCACGAAACGGACATTGTACGGAGTGGTTGCGCTAATTTGATATATATTTTGTTTGTTGGCAAACATGATTGTTTGGTTGTTGCACTTCCTTATCCCGATCTTTTTCCCGCACACTACCTCGCGTATGCGTGCAAGCGATACCGCTACACGCAGTGGCGCCACCCCACGCATCTTTCGCTATAACACGTTTGAAGAACGTAATGGCCGAACTACCACGCTCGTAACAAGTGTCGCTCCGCGTAACTTCGAAAAACCTAAGGAAGAAGTGTTGAAACTCGATTGAAAGGATTTTGTGTCGTCGCTGCAGGCTACTACCTCGACAATAAAGGTATTGTGCTTCCTCCTTATACACAAACTGCTTCTTTCACCTCCTTTTGCTCCTTGCAGTTTGTACTCGTCGTCCATTTTCGCAACAACCAATTAAACTCAATATATTTGCTCTAGCGTATCCACGGAGTAATGTAAAGTTACTATGAAGATTTTGTGCAATGACGTCATCGTTCAATAGTGCGGTCTCTGTCTATTTAACAATTTTAATCGCTTATAACTTGGGCATTTCATTATATTTCATTGGTTTTTTCATTGTTGCCTATGTTTTTTGTAAAAGTTTAAAGACAATTAATAAAAAAAATGTCATCCACCCAATTTCAGGTGCATAGACTTTTAACTTTGTCTCTAGGGTTGGCAATGTATCAGCAATCCTCTTCGAGTTGTAGGTGTAACTGACGGTGTAAACAACTTACCATCAGGTAGTCCGTCGGCTCATATTTGCGAACCGAAAACTTTAAAAAACAGCCTATTATGCGGATATGTCTGTGTCAATAATTCCAACTTTCCCCTAGTATGTTTTAATTTCTGCTTCCAGTCGAACCAGATCTGTCTAGTTATCTAATTTTACCTGTCAATGTATTAGAATATTCATATTTCACCTGTCGAAACCGAAATCTAAGTAACCAGTAGTTCCTCCCAGCTAATTGCCGCTATCCCGTTGACGCAGAATAGCGTCAACTAATTGCTTGTGAATATTCGATCTTGTTATCTCGGTATCTGCATTGTGAGCAGTAATTGAGATGCTGACAGGTGTAAGTAAATAGGTAGTAATTTATAATTCATAATAGTAGTAGTAGATAATTTTTTTTTTTTTTAATTTTGTTTTACATATAGGTATTAGAGGCGGAGTATGCTAATTAATTAATTATTTTAGGCAGAATAATAAATGTATTTTGATTATGATTAAACAATATTTTGATTTTCTTTACTATACACACTTACTTTTTAGTGGCTAGGTACAGGGAGACGGTGTTGCCATATATTTATTTATTAGACGTCTTAATGCCAAGACCTAGACACCTATTGTTAATAATGTACTGTAGGGAAATGAAAAGGTTCGTCAGTTTTAAAATTCATTCCTTTCCCACATGTTACTTTTTCAAACTGTTGAACGGAACAGACCAATGCATGGAATTTTATGTTTAATTATTTGGTAGCAAAGATCAAAATTGCCTTTTGCCTCCATATGACGCGTAGTACTGTCATGTAATGTCTTTGATTTGATTTTAGAAATTTTATTGTAAAAACCAAGACATCAATCAAATCGATGATTAAATAAATTGACATATTACTAGTGTCTTTCACCATCTATGGTCACCATGTCACCATTATAATTGAATTTAATATCCTATCAAAAAACATATATTTCCATTTATACCTATATAATGTTACGTAGGTAGTCGATAAAATAGTTCATTTCTTGAACTGTGCAAGCAAAAATAGACCAAGGTGCATGACCTTTTCATTCCCCTACTGTACTATAGCTTGATAACCATGACAGCTGTCATCAATACCGACAACATAACTTTGAACAAGAGTCTCGATAATAATTTCCTATTTTCGTAGAGAAATATTGTCACGATGCCTAACTTAATCCCAACTGTGTTGGAGTCAGCTTCCAATCTAACCAGATGGGGCTGAATACCAGTATTTTACACGGAGCGACTCCCATCAGACCTCCGCAATCCAGTTACTGCTGGGCAATGCCGATATCCTAAGGTTAGACTGGTTGTCATACTTTCGGGTTTCTGACTTCGCGTAACTGCTGTCGTAGGTATCTATGTGACACCCGGGACCGACGGTTTAACGTGCTCTCCGAGGCATGGAGGGGTCTCGATGTGTAACTAAAGTTCACCCATCCACAGACTGATAGCGGCAAGCGCAGCTTAATCTCGCAAATCGTATGATCCGCGTGGTTGGTAATCTAAATCCACGAGCCCCTCGCGTACCTACTATGATGACTAACAACTGTCATAGGTACTAAGCTAGATTTTATTAGCAAAGAAGCAAAATGTATCGAGCCGAAAATAAATTATTTATAAAACTAAGGTTGTAAACTGCTCTGGTAATTGGTTTTCGAATCATCCTTTTATTTACTAGAAGTCATCTCAGTAAAATTTTATGAAGACCGTAATATTTTACTTCTTGCTCAGTCAGCATTGAGACATTCGATTTTAAACTTACTGTTTAACTTCGCACTAACGGTGGCAAATTAATCTATAAAATGCAGATTTTTAAAGAAAATCTCTGTGGCTTTTTAAAATAACCTATCTACAAGGTTCGGTAAATATAAATAAACTAGCGACTCGCCCCGGCTTCGCACGGGTACAATTTAGATACTAATGTGGGGCATATAAACATTCCTCTTGAATCATTCTATCTATTAAAAAAAACCGCATCAAAATCCGTTGCGTAGTTTTAAAGATCTAAGCATACATGGGGACAGACAGACAGCGGGAGCGACTTTATTTTATACTATGTAAAGAAGATACTGGAATTCAACCGCGTCTGGTAAAATTAGAATCCAATTCCAACATATATGAGAATAGGCAGAATAACATCTTAAAAATAACTGCAACCACATTATGGGTACAATACCCATAATTCAGTCAATACCCACAGTTCAAGAAGTCAAAGAATACCCAAAATCTAGCAGTAAATTCAAATAACCATTTTTCACGATTTTCTGGTAACCCTAAAATCGCTTCTGACCAGCAAGAACCTTTGTTGCGTGGGTTGCCCCACTGCCTCGCATTCTGAATTTGAATTTTAAAAGAGTATTGGAGTTCCAATTTTAAATTTGAATTTCAAAGCAACCGTGATCGCGACCTCACTGCGTGATAATTCCTTCGCTAAAGAAAAAGTCATAATTAAGGTTTAATTAACTTTGTTATGAAAATTTAATTTTGAATTGTATTGCTTGATTTTTTTTTATAAATGGAAGTTGAATTATTTATTTAATTATTATCTTAGATTAAATTTAGTTTTACGGCGTTCTTTTTGAAAAAGTAAGCTTATGAAACATAACATACGTATTTCCAACGTATTTCCCGAAGGGTTGGGCAGAAGTGTATAGTAACACCCTCATTTCACCGTTATGTTTAAGTCCCATCTAATAGGGGGCGAGTCTATTGGCATTTTTTTCTGTATTTTTTCATTTGTTTATTCTGTATGAATCATGGGTCCGAAATAAAGATTTATTATTATTATTAACCGTGCACGAATCCAAACTCCGGGCTGCTATTGAGGAATTCCACACGGAAAAACCCACTAAAACTTTGCCCGACCTGGGGATAACACCCAAGACCTCACGATCAGCACTCGCGCTTGCCACCACTAGACCAACGAGGTAGTAAGCTTATAATTATGTTTTAATTAACCGCTTCATCTTCTATTAGCCCGCCACTTTTATGTTCTAAGCCGACTCTATCAATTTTCCATCAGATTTTCACCTCAGGTTTACACACACCAACCATTTTTTTCTAATTTCCAGTTTCGCAATACATAGCCAAAACAAAACCTAGGCTAATGAAAACGTTAGTACATACTAGCTAATAGAAATAAAAAAAAGGTTGTAACTTAAGTTAAGCCCAAACCGCGGCCGCACTGCGGAGGCCACTAAAATAATGACCTCCCCTCGGCTATGATTCCACTAGTGAATGGCTAAGCCGTTCTCTATTGTTAGTCGTTAAACACATATCGATCTGGACCTTTTTTGTAGCATCTTTAAAATATTTTGGGATAAAAACACAAATTGTAAAGAATAAAGGCTTACTGCCTCGTTGGTCTAGTGGTGGCAAGCGTGACTGCTGATCGTAAGGTCAGACAAAGTGTTATCGGGCTTTTCCGTATGGAATTCCTCAGTAGTAGCCCGGAGTTTGGATTTGTGCCCGGTTGATGGCAATACCCTCCCCCTCTATTACATGGAACTTAAACAACGGTGAAATGTGGGTGTTACTATACACCTCTGCCCTAACCTTCGGGGAACACAGGCGTGATGTTATGTTATGTTTTCTTTGTTTTTTTTGCCGTTTGTGTTTACTTTTAGTGTGCCCAAAATAATATTCTAGGTAGGTAGCTGGTAGTTCTTTAAAATGTTTATTTTTATAATGTTGTGTTCTTCTTCAGTTCAGTGCTGGCCCAGTGGTAACGGCCCCGACTTACGAGCTGTATGTCGTGGGTTCGAACCCAGCCAGGCGCATTACTTTGTGTAATTTATTTCATCACCACTGCTCTCAAAACGGTGAAGGAAAACATCGTGAGGAAACCGACATGTCTTAGAACCAAAAAATCGAAGACATGTGACATCTACCAACCCACACTGGGCCGCGTGGTGGATTACGGCCCATTCCCTCTCACAGAGAGGAGGCCTGTGTCCCAGCAGTGGGAACATTATAGGCTGATGATGATGATGTTCTTCTTCTCTTGTGTCGGGTTGACGAGAATGGCACATGCCGTGGTGAAAAGATTAGTTAGTCAGCAAGGTTGGTAGCCAGGCCGACTGTCCAAGGTTCGTAGGTGTACTTGAGCATTTAGTAGTAGTACTCTTTCAATAAGTATTAACTTGAATGTACAGTAGGGGAATGATAATGTTATACACCTTAAGCTCTATTCTTGCTTGCACACTGCAAGAAACGAACTATTTTACCGACTACGTATTGCCAACATTATAGAAATGAAAATACATTATTTTTGACAGGATATTATGGTGACATGGTGACAGACACAAGTAATGACAATTTATTTAATCATCGATTTCATAGATGTCATGATTTTTACAATAAAACTCTTTAATCAAATCAAATACATTATATGGCATTACTACGTCATATGGAGGCAAAAGGCAATTTTGATCTTTCCTACCAAATAATTAAACACAATTTTCCATGCATTGGTCTGTTCCGTTCAATAGTTTGAAAAGGTAACATGTGCCCGCGATGTAGGAAAGGAATGAATTTCAAAAATTACGAACCTTATCATTCCCCGACTTTACAAATTCTAGTGAAACGGAATGATGGTCGCAAGCAGTTATTTTGTAAACCTGTAGGTACACTATTATTTTTAGACAGTGTGAGCAGAGAACTAACAATACTAAAAGAAAAAAAAATGTCCATTGAGTTCTATAAGGAGAAATAAGAGTGTCATGTTTAAGTGTCATGTAATAGGGCCTATTGTCGTCAACCGAGCACAAATCCAAATACCGGACTGTTACTGAGGAATTCCACACGGAAAAACCCAATAACAATGCCCAACCTGGGGATCGCACCAGGACCTCACGATCAGCAGTCGCGCTTGCCACCACTGGACCAACGAAGGAGTAAAGAAATAAAAATATGCATTAAAACATAAAAAAACACAACAATTCCGTTGAAAGGAAATCAATCAGTTGTTTGTACATGTTAATCTCATTGCCGTATTAAATACAGAGTTCAAACTTTTAATTTATTAACGTTTCCTTTAATTATTTAAATTAATTAGCCAATTGCCGACCACAAATGGAAAAGGGATATTTCAGAGAATTTAAACAATAAACAAGATATAATGAGTAAATTAAATTCGATTTAAACGCCTTTTAGATATTTCGGAAATAGAAAAATGTTTAAAGAACATAAAATTACGCCTGTGTCACAAAATTATAGGTACAGAAGTCAATCTACATACAAGTGCGCTCGAGTAACGCACACTAGACACTGCTCACGGACACGATATCTCGGACTGTTTGAAATCAGAGTGCGAGTGAGTGCGAGCGCGAGTGCCATGTGCTTGAGAGAGATAGATATATAGATAGAGCGACCGCCGAGCGTAGGTATGAAAAGTGAAGTACATACATGTGATTGACTTCTGTACCTATCTGTTTTGTGCCTGTATTTCCCGAAGGGTTGGGCAGAGGTTACCTAGTAATACCCTCATTTCTCCATTATGTTTACATCCCATTGTAATAGGGGGCAAGCCTATTGCCATCAACCGGGCACAAATCCAAACTCCGGGCTGCTACTGAGAAATTCCACACGGAAACACTCAAAAACACTTTCCCCGACTTGAGGATCGAACCTTGAGGATAGGACCTCACGACCAGCAGTCACGCTTGCCACAACTAGACCAATGAAGTAGTTATTTTTCTACATATAATCCGTTCATTTTCATATTCCGTTACGTAGAAGCGCTTTACAGATTTTTCCGTGGGCTGTACATGGCAGTGGGCATGCAGAGCGGTATTGTTCTATAAATACACTCGTGCACAATGCGCGAGCGACACGTGACCATACACATAAGCCGCTTAAAGTTCCCTATTTATGATACACTATTGTGCAAAGCTGTGCATTCACTGGGCGACGAATGTTGCACAACACGTGTCGGTTCACGATACCGCTTAACATTATACCAAGCGATAAAAAATGTATTGAGTTTTGAAACTCATTATGGATATCAGTGGAAACGCTGGTAGAGGACGGCCTAGATTCTAGGGCGTCCTCTAGGGCCTAGAAGAACATACCTACATCGATGTTATTGGTGATGTTCTTCACAAAGGACAGGACTCAACCGGCGACGGCGTGCGTGTATGACAAGATGTATGAATGTGGATGAAACAAAAGCAGGTAAGAGGAAGGAGGAGTAAGGATCGTAAGCAAATGGTGTCCTATAGTTTCTGCTTACCCCCATGGGAAAAAGGCGTGAGTTATGTATACATATATGTATGTATTAGTAGTTCGTATTTTTTTTTGTTTTTATTTTTTTTTACTTTTTTGTGTTTGGGTTACCAGGTAATTATATGTTTAAATTTAAGTCCAAAGGACATGTTATATTTTTGTATGGAAGCTGGGCTTTGGCTGTGAACAGAGAAGAGATATTTTTTTTATGAAAGTACATAAAATATGGAGCTTCCGTATATATTTTTTATTTTTTTTAAAAGCACCCTTCTATTGTTTTTTTTTTATTTAAATAATTAGAATTAAAAAATAAAGTTGCAACCCACAGTTGTTAACCCATAATTATTAATTCTGGCAAAACTTCTGTTGGATGACATTTATTGTCATTGTCAACGTCAGTCATTGTCAAAAAGTCAAATTCAATTCAACTTATTCAACTGTTGTCTGTTATTGTGACTGTGGTTCCTGTGTTTTTGACTAGGTACCATTGTTTTGAGGTTTTTTTTTTATTTGACCTGGCTTTTAACAACAATAGATAGCGATTTTGTGCGACAACTTTGACATGATTAGACATTGATGACATTACTGACAATGACAAGTGACAACCTTGCTGACATATGTACAGTAAATATTTTATTTTATTCTATTGAGACAAGGGAATCAATGCCATACATCCAAACCATTAAGTTAATTCATTAATTTTATTTTAATTTAAGCCGTTTAATATTATTTTAATATTAGGATAAATATTATGCTTTCAAAAATGATATATATCATTTTTATTTCTAAGTTTTTTGTCAGTTTATTAGTTTTTTAACAAAAAAATATCAGGATTTTAAATGTTTTTTAATTAAATAATGGTGTTTTTTAAAAAAAATGTTTTTGTAAGCTCGTCCTAGACAGTTTTCCCTATCAGAAAAACCGCACATGTAAACGGTTCAAAAATAAAATTATTTTAAGCCCATTTCATAACATGTCCTTTTTGTTGTAGTTTTAAGTTTTTAATTTTAAGAATTTATATATTTTTAATTTTAAGTATACGTTCGCTTGGACGAAAAAATAAATACATTTTCTTTCTTTCTTTTCTTTCTTATGTATTATGGATATAAAATTATACGAATGTTAGTGTTATCAATGTGCGGTGTGAACCCTTCTCATTCTGAGAAGCGGCCCGTGCCAAATAGACAGTAATGGGCTGGTAATGTGATGTTATTTTTGTACTTGGGCACATGTCTGCCGTATTTTTTCCTCGCATAGCTATTTTAACGTAGGTCCAGCTGCATTCTCTACGTGTTCGCTTGCCAACACAAATACTACTGGAACGAAAGAATTTAAATTGTATTTTTCAGTGGAAGCACAAAGTTCACGAAGCGATTACAATGGTAAACTCATTTTACATACGTAATAATGTATAATTATCACTTGCTTAAAAACGGTGAAGGAAAACATCGTGAGGAAACCGGCATGCCTGAGAGATATTTCTCGACGGCATGTGAAGCAAAGTCAGAGGCCCGTGGGCGGCATAAACTCTGACACCAGGTTAGTCACTAACCACACGAAAAGAAGAAGAAGACATACATATATAGGTATACTCACGCCTGTACTCCCCCCAACGGATAAGCAGAGGTGTTCTCTCATTACAAAACTCTGTGCACCCACGTTTTACCTTTTGTATTAAATCCCGAGTAAGTGGTGAGCCTATTACCATTTTTCGGGCACAATTATGGTGCCAGGTCCGTCATCACTTGCCCGACGACGGCAGGTAATTATATTCTTGATCCGTCCCCCCGCAGAAACTCATCTAATGTTCTTAGTTAAATTTGCTACACTAATAACGATCATGTAATGTTGTTTGTCATTATGGTACAGAAGTACGCTGCTAGAGTGCTACCCTCTTCACATATTTAAATTTTTACGACACCATCGGTAATGATATAATTGCATGTATGACAAGATGTATGAATGTGGATGAAGCGAAACGAGTATGTAAGGATTGTAGCATGTGACGTTCTATAGTTTCTGCCTACCCCCATGGGGAAAAGGCCTTGACTTTATGTATATATGTACCATCGGTAAGAAAGAAGGTGGTTCAATTATATCAGGATACAGAAGGTAAAAGGATCGAGAGAAATCTTGCTAAGCTGGTAAAAACAGTGTAAAAAAAACTGACTTAAGTTCTCTAATAACTTATAGTTTACTAGCGGACCCAACAGACGTCGTCCTGCCCGGAGAATTTGGTGACATATCGACAGCGGTGCCACCTACCGGGTCCAATTGTGAATCTAAACCATCCAGGACGCCACCCGCCACCCGCGCATACAAAAAAAATAATTCAAATCGGTCCAGCCGTTTAGGAGGAGTTCAGTGACATACACACGTACAGTCGAATTATATACCTATATATAAAGATAAGCCAAGCAGTCAGTAGGTAGGTACATAAAGTTTATCCAAATACAACTTACAAATAAGAAATACATCGATGTTATTGGTGGTGTTCTTCACAAAGGACAGCAGCGTAGTGCTCTCAACCGGCGTGCGTGTATAACAAGATGTATGAATGTGGATGAAGCGAAAGGAGTATGTAAACTGCGTAGCATGTAGCGTTCTATAGTTTCTGCCTTTGCCATGGGAAAAAGGCGTTAGTTTATGAATGTATGTATGTAAATACGAAATACAAGCGACAAGAATCATATCCATCGAGTTCCTATAGTAAGAGTTATCTATCGTCGCGCGTCGTTTGTTCCTTTTTGCCAAGCCGGGTGCATGGCTTTGTTTCCGATTACACAGTTCGATTATTCACAACCGACCGGCGACGTACGAAAACAAACTAGTAAACTAGTTTACCTATACCACGGAGTCTATACGCATTCCTGTAGCTTTCTGCTTGATCAGATGCGATTCATCCGAGTAGACTTAAATTATGTGATGGTTATTTAGCTACATAACATCACGCCTGTATTCCCCGTAGGGTTGGGCAGAGGTGGATAGTAACACCCTCATTCACCGTTATGCTTAACCGGGAACAAATCCAAACTCCGGGCTGCTACTGAGGAATTCCACACGGAAAAACCCAATAACACCATACCAGACCTAGGGATCGTACCCAGGACCTCACAATCAGCAGTCGCGCTTGCCATCACTAGACTAATACCAACCGCGCGAATTATACGATTTGCAAGGTTAAGCTGCGCCTGCCGCGGTCAGTCCGTGGACTGATAACCGTTCGTTACAGATCGAGGGGCCTCCGAGCCTCGGAAAGCACGTGAAACAGTCGATTCCGGGCGCCACACCAATACTTATGATAGTCGTTACGCGAAGTAAGAAGTCCGAAAGTTTGACCACCGGTCTAACCTTGGGATATCGGCATTACCCAGTAACTGGGTTGTGGAGGTCTGATGGCAGTTGCTCCGTGTAAAATAGTGGAAGCTGACCCCAATATAGTTAGGAAAAGGCTACGCAGAACGAATATATCAGACGAAGATTTGATTTTCAAAGCTGAATAACTTATAAAAAAATTAACCCACTCTTGGAGTTACTGAGAAAATTATGACATCCAAGTTGACCGAAACCGGTATCTCGATATCCTCTAAACTTCCAAAGGTATCGTTGCCCAAATGGCTTCTCAATACATTGGATAATAGAAAAGTTCACAATGTACCGATTCTAATAATAAATTCTTTATTGCTATAACTGGATATTGTACCAAAGTTTTTAAACTGGAACCACTTTGAACAGGATCGCGTAAAATACGTCCAGAAATAATGAACGCCAAGCCATCTAATGTTTAAATAGAATTACTAATTTCTGAATTCTTTTTGACATCTTGAAGTTTTGGATTAATATTCGTACTTTATTTTTTGGACGGATCATTTTTCTTTTTAATGGCGTTGATTTATGTCGTCTTGTTATTAATTGTTCTTAAGTAATCGCGTGTAGTGAAGTGATACAATTCTTTGAAAACCTTGCTATGAGTGTCTAGAACCGAATATAGGGATAACATAACATAATATCACGCCTATATTCCCTGAAGGGTTGAGCAGAGTTGTATAGTAACGCCCTGATTTCCCCGTTATGTTAAATCCCATGTAATAGGGGGCGAGCCTATTGCCATCACCAAGGCACATATCTAAACTCCGGGCTGCTACTGAGGAATTCAACACGGAAAAACACAATTACACTTTGCCCGATCTGGGGATCGAACCCAGGATCTTATGATCAGCAGTCGTACTTGCCACCATTAGACCAACGAGGCAGTAATAGGGATAATGGGGATTGTACTCTTAGTGCGCTTTCAATTTAGACGTTTCGTGTCGGACCGTTGCCGCGTTGCGGTGCCGAAAAGGTGCGTTTGTAGTATTGCGCACGAACGGTTGTTTGTTTTCATACAAAGCACGCGGTGCGGCAGCAGTGCGGCGTCGGTACCGCGAACGCTCGACAACACGCACTGTTGCCGCACCGCGTTCTCTGTATGAAAACAAACGACGGTCCGTGCGCATTACGACAAACGCACGGCTTCGGCACCGCAGCGGTCCGACACGAAACGTCTAAATTGATACGTACCTTTCCGAATTCATGTGCGGATCAGAATTTTATTGCTAAATGATAAATGATTTTTATTACTGTAAATAAATCTGTTACAGACACTTTTACAAGTCCATGTAATGTTTTTTATGACTAGATGGCGCCTGCATTGCCTATCTGACTAGCTCTGAGGAGAAAAGTCGAAACAAACTCAGAGATCAAGGTCTATGTTAAAGTCCAGACATTGTGGTATGAAAACAATGCGAGTGTAATAATGTAGGGCAACGTCTGGAATGGCTTTTTGAGGAGAGTGCCATAACAGGTTTGATTATCACTCGCGTTAACGCCGCGCCAAGCCAGAGTGGTGGATTAAGGCCTAAAACTAGCAGTGGGACAGTAATAGGCTGATTGTGTATACGTCTACTGTATTATTATGATGATGATAACTCTCACATACAAAGCTACAATAACAATATTAGTGTTAATTCCGCCAAACAGTTGATCTTGGATGCAGTATGCAGCACCACCCTCAGCCCGCAAATATATGCAAATGCAGAAGGTGCGATTAATAAAATGCAAGAAACAAACAAATCAAACCGATACGACACGTGTTTCGCCCCACCTTGGGGCATCCTCAGGAGATGTTGACTCTAGAGATGGCATTATTGGTTGAATTTATTTAACTGTTAACTGGTAATTGATAAAAATATTTTTATCGATAATTTTATTGGTTGAAAATATATCATTAAATTTTTCGTTGAAAAATAAATTTCGCTAATATTAATCACGGATGGAATGAACTACCAACTGCAGTAGGAATTAACACTACCAACCGAGAATTTTTAAATGATATTTTTATTCGATAACGGTAGTTTTATTTGTTGAATAGAAATGGAATTCCTCAGTAGCAACCCGGAGTTTGGATATCGTCGGTCGGCAGTGAAAACCAAGTATGTGTAAAATACAATTTTTTAAAAGAGATAGAAATAACTGTCTACTCCAAAAAAAATTGCCGTTCAAATGTTAATACAAGTTTGTCATCGTACGTCATAGATAGCTTAGAAGTATTTGAATAGATAGTTTGTTGAACTAGTACCTGTATGATGAGTTAATCAATCAAAAGAACAAATAAAACGCTTTTGAAGAAAATTTTATTTACGAGGTTTTCACTGCTGAGCGTCGGTTTGTGCCCGGTTGATGGCAATAGGCTCGCCCCCTATTACAAGGGACTTAAACATAAGGTGAAATGAGGGTGTTACTATACACCTCTGCCTAAACCTTCGGGGAATACAGGCGCGATGTTATGTTTATGTTATGTGAATAGAAGTATTATTTTTTTATCGATACATTTATTGGTTGATAGTAATATTTGCCAATACAAGTTGCCTCGTCGACCGCTTGGACGCGAATAAGTACCATAATTTGGTGACAAGAGTAACCAATATCATTGCTTTAACACTTCAGTGATTAAACAATTCTGTGTTTAAAGGGCAATGTCCATTTTAGGCTACGCGTGAACATAATGCTACAAAATTAATAATTTTAACAATAATAATTTCATATTTTTTTAAGTCTTTCTGATTATATCTTTGTATCAATCAACACGTTTATGAATATGAATTTTAACAGTATACATATTATTTGATTTTTATGATTATAATACCGGTCGTCTATGAAACAAAGGAAATTGGTCATTTTTATGAACATATATCTCCACCTGCCCAGTTTCTAGATAACATATTGTTAACTTATGAATCAGAATAAAATAAAAATAATTCATAAAAATGTCTTTTATTTCACATTTATAACCTTATTTGTAACATGTAATAGATTCTATTTAAACTCTTTTGATACTAAATCATATTCATATTCTTTTTCTTAGGACTGCTAACTAATTAATTATTGTAAAAATATATTTGTCAATGTTTGTTCATGCCAGGCCAAAGTCTCATACTAAATGGACGATCCCCTTTACATCACGTCGTAAATTAACATTTTGTTATGGAAACCGCGCCGTGAAATTACAGAACGTGAGTTATAATCACGCTTTATGATACAGTCAATAAATATGCCTACAGCGTGTTCTAATATTCTAGTTTAAATTAAAACTATATTCATGAGAAGGTTAATTATGAAGGGCTCGTGAGCTTCTTAATGACCGCGCGGATCATACGATTAGCGAGGTTAAGCAACGCTTGCCGCGGTCAGTCCGTGGATGGTTGACCGTTCGTTACACATCGAGACCCCTCCGTGCCTCGGAGAGCACGTTAAACCGTCGGTCCCGGATGTCATATAAATACCTATGACAGTCGTTACGGGTAGCCAGAAGCCCGAACGTTTGCCAACTAGACTAACTTTAGAATATCGGCATTAGTAACTGGGTTGCGGGGGTCTGATAGCAGTCGCTCCGTGTAATATACTGGTATTCAGCCGCTTCTGGTTAGACTGGATGCTTACCGCAACACAATTGGACAAAAGGATTGAGATCTAAATGGGTGCCAAGTTCTGACTTGGCTAGTTTTCACATACAAGTTATCTTATATTTGGCTAATCAACTTATCTTCTTTATGTTATACGCAAGTTACTGTTTTTATATTGTAAGGTCAACATAATTATCTTACTCTTCTAAAAATTTGGTTTGCTGGTAAAAACTAGCCAAGTCAAACTTGAGCTTCAATTTATCCTAAGTTATCTGCTTTGTGTAAATATATTTCAGGATTATCTACAGAACTTGGCACCCATTTAGATCTCAATCCTTTTGTCGGCGAAGTCGACAATCACGCATACTCTTATTCTTGAACTTGGTTCTCATTTTCACATTTATGTTTTTGATGGGAATTAATTACTTAAAAGTTGCGTTTCAATTATGCTTCTTCTTTACATAGTATAAAACAAAGTCGCTCCCGCTGTCTGTACGCTTAGATCTTTTAAACTATGCAACGGATTTTAATGCAGTTTTCAGCAATAGATAGAATGATTCAAGAGGAAGGTTTATATGCCCGACATTAGTATCTATATAGCACTCGGGCAAAGCCGGGGCAGGTCGCTAGTTTGGTATAAAATAAGTTATCGTGTTGGGAAGTTAGCGAAATAAGATGTAACCGACTCCAACTGGAAGACACTAATCCTGATTATGAGACGTTTCGGGCTGCTGAATTGCCATTACAACTGTTATATTCTTATAGGTATTAGTATGACGTCACGTTTGGTGCAGTGGCTGAGCGATTGGCTTCTGCGCTACGGGTCGTGGGTTCGATTCCCGCACGGACCAAATATGTGTATGGCTTACAGGTAGTTGTGAAGATGTATGTGAAGATTTGTGCCTGTAAAGGCACCCACAATACAGGTGAAATCCTGGTGTGGGTCAACGTATAAAAAGAATAAAAAAAACGGTTAATATCTGTGTAAGGCTAAGCGCGCACTACGAAAATAAATCGTTGCGAAGAAAATTCGTCAATCTGTGAACAACAGAAATGTACTATAATCCGTGCACTGCAAAAATAAATCGTTAGCGATTTAGCGGTCAGTCGACTTGTGATTTAGCGGTCAGTCGACTTGTGATTTAGCGGTCAGTCGACTTGTGATTTAGCGGTCAGTCGACTTGTGATTTAGCGGTCAGTCGACTTGTGATTTAGCGGTCAGTCGACTTGTGATTTAGCGGTCAGTCGACTTGTGATTTAGCGGTCAGTCGATTTGTGATTTAGCGGTCAGTCGACTTGTGATTTAGCGGTCAGTCGACTTGTGATTTAGCGGTCAGTCGACTTGTGATTTAGCGGTCAGTCGACTTGTGATTTAGCGGTCAGTCGACTTGTGATTTAGCGGTCAGTCGACTTGTGATTTAGCGGTCAGTCGACTTGTGATTTAGCGGTCAGTCGACTTGTGATTTAGCGGTCAGTCGACTTGTGATTTAGCGGTCAGTCGACTTGTGATTTAGCGGTCAGTCGACTTGTGATTTAGCGGTCAGTCGACTTGTGATTTAGCGGTCAGTCGACTTGTGATTTAGCGGTCAGTCGACTTGTGATTTAGCGGTCAGTCGACTTGTGATTTAGCGGTCAGTCGACTTGTGATTTAGCGGTCAGTCGACTTGTGATTTAGCGGTCAGTCGACTTGTGATTTAGCGGTCAGTCGACTTGTGATTTAGCGGTCAGTCGACTTGTGATTTAGCGGTCAGTCGACTTGTGATTTAGCGGTCAGTCGACTTGTGATTTAGCGGTCAGTCGACTTGTGATTTAGCGGTCAGTCGACTTGTGATTTAGCGGTCAGTCAATTTGTGATTTAGCGGTCAGTCGACTTGTGATTTAGCGGTCAGTCAATTTGTGATTTAGCGGTCAGTCGACTTGTGATTTAGTGGTCAGTCGACTTGTAATTTAGCGGTCAGTCGACTTGTGATTTTTGAGCGAAATATATAAATAAAATAAAATTAAGAAGTATATAATGGTTATTTTCTTTTGTAAATGCATATTTCGATGTACACTCCCGTCCGTGGCGGCACAGTGACTGTCTTTGGCCCTGCTATTTCGCAGGCGATAATAAATCGTAGCGCGCGTAGGAATTATTGTCGTTTGCTATTTTAATTCGCACTTTAAAAGTCGCAACGAATTCATTTCGTAGTGCGTGCATACCCTAACACAAAGCCTTAGGAAAATAAAAAATCTAAACACCGTATAACGTTTTCATTTAATAAATAATCCATAATACACTAAACTTCACCTTCTATTTAAGTATCTCGGCGAATCGCAAAAGGCCGGCACGGACCTCCTTCAGAGCGGTCAATATCCTTGCTGGCTGCAGTAGGTCCAAGCCTAAGGGACCTCTAGTTTGTATCACGTATGAGTGTTTTATCTGCCGGACACTGTACATCCAGTCAATTGCCATCCCAAAACTGTCGGGCATTTCTAATAAGTGGGAGTTGCCATTTGTGAAGTGATAATTTGCTATTTTACCCATCGCCTAAAAATAAAACTAGGTATATTTAACACAAATAAGGCCGCAAACATAAAGAAAGAAAGAAGGAAAAATGTTTTTTGACCACAGTCAGAGGCACACAATAACAATAACATACAATTTTGACACTAAGATACAACTTAATCCTAAATAACCATTGTGTGCCTCACGGCTGCGCCAAATAGACTCATTACAGCAAAAACCTTATTGTGAGTTGTAGCGGACGAAAATCAGTTTTGTAGTGAGGAAACATTGTAAAATGAAAATAATCTTTACATAGTATAAAACAAAGTCACTCCCGCTGTAAACTACGCAACGGATTTTAATGCAGTTTTCAGAAATAGATAGAGTGATTGAAGAGGAAGGTTTATATGCCCCACATTAGTAACTACATTGCACCCGTGCGAAGCCGGGGCGAGTCGCTAGTTAATAATAAAATAAAGCATACATACATAACATCACACCTGTATTTCCCGAAGGGTTGTCAGAGCTGTATAGTAACACCTTCATTTCGCCGTTATGTTGAAGTCCCATATAATAGGGGGTGAGCCTATTGCCATCAATCGGGCACAAATCCAAACTCCGGGCTGTTACTGAAGAATTCCACTCGGGAAAACCCAATAACACTTTACCCGACCTAGTGATCGAACCCAGGACCTCACGATCAGCAGTCACGCTTGCCACCACTAAACCAACGAGGTAGTTAATAACAGATAGCTAGATATATTTTTAGTCAAGTTTAGCTGGTGTGCAACATGAACGGCCAAAGGAAATTATCAAATCAACACACTTGACGGACGGATTCTTGACCGCAGTTTGTTGTAAGTAGGCAGGAGGACAGCGCTGCCTATCCTCTTCACATAAACCCTGAGTCGCCTCTTATGATACCCACGGGTATCGTACGGGTTGCCTACTCTTTGCTGAAAACGACACGGAATATATAAATGGTTAGACGGAAAGGAGGTACTAATTCGCCGGCTATCTAAAGTATTGCTGGTGACTGTTTTGAAGCAAGTGATAAAATTTCAAAATTAGAAAAAAGAAAAACCATTCAAAATTATTTTTAATTCAGTTTTTTTTTAATTCTTCATCCTAAAGCAAACCTTCATAACTAAAGCAGAGTTACGAATTTAGAACATGGAGTCTCTAATCTGTGACCCCAAATATAACTTAAAATGTAAACAGCTGATCCTACCTGAGGATAGATAGATTTTAGCGTTATTTTTATGACATTTTTGAACAGCAATTTTTCTTAAACTATTGACTTTTGGGGAAAACCGTAAAACAAAAGTTATTCATTATTATGGATCGGATAGATTTCGGATTAGTACCCCCTTTCCTACTAACCTTCTATAGTCTTGATGCGGATGATCAGATTGGGTGTGGAACGCTTAAAACAGGGTGTTGTGGCACCACTGGAGAAAGATCTTTGTCTAGCACTGGATTACGACAGACATAGTTGATTGATTTGTAGAGGATAGAGGTATGGTGTTCCTCCAACGAAAAGGATTGATCCTCCAACCAGGCAGGTCTTATGCCTGGCGGGCTACTGCCCAACGGTAGATGTTGGGAAGTTATATATACTATCTGCGTGTCAAATCTTGATATCGCGATGCAGGATTTGTGACGTCATTTTTGAGAGTTGTTATTACTTATCGCTGTATACTGCTAGATCATCGTCGTGCTGCGTAGTTCGCATGTGGCGTGGGTGGTAGATGTCGCCACAGATTGATTGATAAAATACGAGTAAATGAACTCACCTGCCCAATTTGCTTGGTCGTTTGTTGATGTGTATCCAGGTCGTATGACTCTGATCCCTTCGGGTACAATACCTTGGTCCCAGCCGAATGAATAGATATGTACCCGTGATAGTGTGTAATATCTACTAAAGTCTGAAAACAGATTACTGTTGTGGCCATTACAGAACTTGGTAACTCAGAAGTAATGTCGAATATAACGACTTTATTGGGAAAGTGGCAAAGTGCTTTTGACACTACAGTTCGCGTGCCATACCTCCGAATGTATCTATATAAATAAAAATGAATCGCCAAATGTGTTGCTAAGCGCAAAACTTGAGAACGGCTCGACCAATTCGGCTATTTTTTTTTTATATATTCCTTAAGGCATAAGGAAAGTTCTTATGGAGAGAAAAAATATAAAAATTGCGTGGAAAATAGTAAAAACAACACTTTTCTTTTCCCACTAAAGGCCAATAACTTTTGACAGAACGAAGTCTGTCCGGGCAGCTAGTTAATATTTTTGTAACACATACAGGGTAAACTCGTATTCCACGTATTCCCATTAAGGCGTGATAGTGTGTCCCATTTGCAACAAATTAGCACCAGTATAGCCGAAAATCAGATTTAGAAACGTTACAATTTCAGTATTTTTTTTCGTAAAATACCAAAAATCCGTTATTAAAGGTTATTTAACTTTGAAGTATCAAATTGAATGTTTTTGATTTCCATATTAACTTGTAGCTGATACTTTAACGACGCTTTTCACGTATACAAATGTTCAAGAATACCAACCAGTTGAAAATAATGATTAAGTATTAATTGAATGTATTGGAAATCATCCAGGTACACGTTAAACAATGATGATTATCCCAAAAACTTATTATAATAATAATTGTTTCGGGTGTCTCTGTAAACACACTCATAAAACAGGACAATGTTACTCGAAACTAAAAAATATATATCTGATTGACATCAAAATTGTCCCATGGTTACTGCGAAAATTCTACAAAAATAACAGAAATATTTTTAACAGTTTAAAATTAAAGCGAGTTCTTATTCGTTGTTTGCTTTTGCCATGTGTACATCACATTCTTGGCATTATTATTACTAGCGTAGCCCGCGGTTTCGATACGACAATTAGAAGTAGGTTCAAATTGACCTCCAAGATTGTATTATATTGTTGGTTAGTTACAAGTGTAGCTAATAAAAGCGTGTTAAAAAGTACGATTCTTTTCCACCTAACTTCATCCTGTTCATCTTCAACGATCTGATTGATGGTTCTAATATTCTAGACATAAATATCATCGTCATCTCCCTGTCCTTATCTCACACTAGGTGGGGTCGGCACAACATGTATTTCTCTTCCATGCTCTTCTATCAGTCGTCATCTCAGTATACACTCCTTTCTTACCCATATCATCCTTCATACAATCCATCCGTCTTTTCTTTGGTCTACCTCTACTTATACAAGGTTAGTCGGAAAGGGGGTACTAAGCCGAAAGGGTGTTAAAGTACCTATAATAAGGGATAACTTTTGTTCTACAACTTTCCCCAAAACTGGATAGTTTAAGAGAAATAGATTTTCAAAGATTTTGTAAAAAATATGCTAAAATCTATCTGTCCATAGCTATGATCAGCTGTGTTTGCAATTTAGGTCATATTTGGGGTCACGGATTAGAAACTTAATATTCTGAATTTATAACTAAAGCAGGTATTCAATTTTTTTGAAAAATCTAAAATAAAATTCTTTTTCATTGCAAATAAAAATTATCGAATTTTGAAATTTTAACATTTTCTTTAAAATAGTCATCAGTGACACTAAGTGGCCCGCGGCTTAGTACCCCCTTTCCGACTAACCTTGTATATCCATCTACATTCATATTTAACACTTTTCTAACGTCTTTCTTCCCTCCACATAACATGCCCATACCATGCTAGCCTACTCCTGAACTTTTCAGTCAATGGCGTTACTTTCAAACTTCCTCTGACATACTCATTACTTATTTTATCCATTCTTGTCACTCCACACATCCATCTCAACAACGACATAAATATACGCACCCTAAATGCTTTGGTTTCTTCTTCAGAGAAAGGACTTGTTCCACAATGATCGGCGCTGCATGGCATAAGCGAAGTCTCCGTCTTACCCCAGTTGATACTTCGGAGGAAAAGAAAGAAAATCACATTTAAGTATTTTTTATGTTACCTATATTTTATTCAGACTGCTTCATTAGTCCAATGGTGTGGTGTGTAGCACGTACACACATACATCACGTAGGCTTTGGAATGTAAGATTAGATTGTAAGATAAGTATTAATCATAGAGAGTATTGTAACACGTATAGTTTAGTATATAAACTTAGGTATTAAAACTATTATATATAGTACTATCGTGCCAGTGACGGCACGATGGACTGCTTAAAGCTGAGTCCGTGTATCATTTATCGTCCCAAAACCCCACATCACAGTAAGCGCAACTGCTGATTGTGAGGTCCTGGGTTCGATCCCCAGGTCGGGCAAAGTTGTGTTTCCGTGTGGAATTCCTCAGTAGTAGCCCGGAGTAGGATTTGTGTCCGGTTGATGGCACTAGGCTCGCCCCCTATTACATGGGACTTTTTATTGAATCCAATGGTATCCCGTCCTGGGTTAGTCTATGTTAGCAGTACATCACGAGGTTTGAAGGAATTACATGATTTCGTTTACATCCTGTGTATATTATTAAATTATATTGTTCACGCTGCTATTTTAGTTGTTAGTTATCGACGATGTTATTATTTTGCTATAAATTGTAATAATGATTATACAGTCGGGCGTTATAGAATCACACAGACTAGGAACTCACGACGTCACGACGTAACGCACTTTTAGTTTTGTTAGATAGCCCTGTCTTATAGTAAATATTATACCAGTATGGTTGATTTTTATAATGTGTTAACATTAGAAAATTATAAGTAAACTAGCGGCCCGTCCCGGCTTCGTACGGGTGGACATTTTTCCCGTTTATCAACATTTTTGATTTATGCTCCGCTCCTATTGGTCGTAGCGTGATGTTATATAGCCGATAACCTTCTTCGATAAATGGACTATCCAACACAAAAAGATTTTTTCAATTCCAACCAGTAGTTCTTGAGATTAGCGCGTTCAAACAAACGAAAACAAACAAACTCTTCAGCTTCATAATATTAGTATAGATATATTGGCTGTTGTCTGTTATAAAGTCCAACACTAGTTACTATACACCTCTGCCCAATCCTTCGAGGAAGGCAGGCGTGATGTTATGTTGTTATTTTTTATTTTCTCAGAGGCTGTACCCATCACAGATCATCATCATCAGTGTCTAGTTTAACCATATTCCTAATTCCATAAAAGAGGAACCAGTAACAACTTTCAAAAAGAAACTAACTGTACTCCTATTAAATAAATTTTACTACTCTGTATCGGATTTTCTAGCTGACAAATTTTAGTTGTATATACGTAAAAAAATCGTTGTGTTGTGTATTGGTAAAATTTAGTTTGTATGTTTGATGATGAACTGCATCAATGTTTGCATGCCAAAATGGTAGAATGTACAAGGATTCTTTAATATTATTGGTACCACCTTATTGTAAAATACCTACGTTCTGAGCAAATAAAATTCTATTCTATTCTATTCTAGGTATTAAGCTACAAACAGTACCAAAACAAAGTAGTACCAACTTTACAATTATAATAAAATTGCATTTGTGCAGGTAACTGACAGGATACATACGTTAAATCAACAATCACGAAATCAAAATTCAAAATATCAACACCACTACATCGACCTTTGAAGAAATCAACGGCTTACTGCATCAAAAATTTACGATGTCAGCAGTTCATGAGATCACAAGCGTTTAACAGCCCTCTACAAAAAAAGGTAGTTTGTACAAATAGGTAAATGATGAGCGCAAAATCGATTTCCATTGATTGGAGACCCTTCAGGTCTCGCCAATAACTGCTTGGTTACGTAGAAACGGTCCGCAAGACCATATACAAGCAGTCGAATAGAAAAAATAAAAAAGAACAATATGGATCCAGACCGTTTGAATTCGACCCATCAAAATTAAATTAAAAATTTAATAAACCCCGACGCAAAAAAAACGAACTTTTAAAAAGTCAAAAATAATAGTATCGTTGAGCCATAAAATTCGATTGAGTAACACCTATATATTTTAATTACAGAAATTGATGGATGGCACGATAAGGTTTGCTCGTTGAAATGGCGATATAACATCGCGTCGGGGTACCGCTAAAGTAAGTCAGACTCTTCATTTAATTGACCATCTATTAATTTACTAGCTAGCTAATTTACTTAGCGGTACCCCGACGTGATATTATATCGCCATTTCAACGAGCAAACCTTATCGTGCCATCCATCAATTTCTGTAATTAAAATATATAGGTGTTACTCAATCGAATTTGATGGCTCAACGATACTATTATTTTTGACTTTTTAAAAGTTCGTTTTTTCTGCGGCGGGGGTTTTTTAAATTTTTAATTAATATTTTATTTTAAACTTTTTAAACTTAGTATTAAGTTAATTGCCACCATTGCATTGTATGTAGAATCAAATACTGATCAAAACTAATCCAAACACGACATATATCTGCTATTATTTTTTCAAGAGTGTACTAGTGTGCTGGATATCCTGGCTGCAGCATCAGCTCATCATGTCGCCACCATTGAATTGCATGTAGAATCAAATACTGATCAAAACGAATCCAAACACGACATTTATCTGCTATTATTTTTTCAAGAGTGTACTAGTGTACTGGTTATCCTGGCTGCAGCATCAGACCAAGAATTTCATAATCTTGCATAGTTATATAGCATACATGAGTGTTGCAAATTTTATTTCACACGTATGTTTGAAAGTAAAGTAATACACATTATGCGTCTAAGAACCCTACCGCAGCCAACAAAACAGCTGATAACCTTGAAATGGCTGAACCGATTTTAATAAAACATGTCTAAGATCACTCGCTACAAAACCAGCTTTCAAATTTAAAAAAACGCACTCAAATCGGTTTACCCGTTTAAGAGCTACGGTGCCACAGACAGACACACACACAGACAGACAGACAGACAGACGGACAGACACACATAGCGGTCAAACTTATAACACCCCTCTTTTTGCGTCGGGGGTTAAAAATATAAATAAAAAAGAACAATATGGATCCAGACCGTTTGAATTCGATCCATCAAAAAGTTAAAACAAAAATGTGGCATGCTCTTCCATCAGTATGAAAAAACATCGCAATAAATTATCATTTCCAAAAACCTGTTTCAACGGAATGTAATTTCATATTGTGACAAAGAAAATTCCGTTCCTTTATGAATTTTTGATTGCATTTTCTCTAGCGGTAACATGTTACATACATCGACTCCTTAAATTGGAATTCGGTTATAAAAGTGATAGGTTTTTTTTTGCATTGAGAACAAAAATATTTCGATAATATTCTGATCTTATTTTTTGATCAACATTTATGATATGAGTGGCTGCCGTAACGATATATTGCCGGATGTTAAAACAATTTTGTTGTTTTCTTTTGAAAAATGTCACCTTTTTAATTCAAAGGACATAATAACAACGCGACAACGGATATTCTGTTTAAAAATCTCGAGTTGATATCGTGTTCCGTTGAACGACGAGTTTTATAGAAAACCTATTAAAGCTGGAAACACACTGTCGAACGCGGTAATGGACGCGGTTGACAGCCGCGACTTATAAGTGTGCACAGTCGAAAAATATCCAGTGGGCCAGATATTTATTGGACGTCCAAACGCTCAAGGACGGCCCAAGCTTACGTCCGCGACTTACGGCCGATAGTTTGCACAGTTCAGTGTACAGTACCTGGATGACCGAGCTATGCTCGATTTTTTTTTTGGTAAATCGTGTTTTTTGTAAAGAAAAAAAAGGGAAAAAGAAGAAAAAGAAGGAACTTGAAAAAAAAGGGGAACAAAAATCAGCTGGACTCTGATCAGTCTTCTGATTTCGGGACCGCCCGATTTCCCACCTGAGCAATTTTAAACTTATAGATGGTGACAAAATTTACCTTTATATTCTAATGTTATTGTAGCAGTTTTTTATTGCCTGAAAACACGGATAAAACGACGTTTTAGCTTGCTCGATTTATCGCCCCCGAAACCCCCTGCATACTAAATTTCATGAAAATCGTTGGAGCCGTTTCCGAGATTCAAATTATATATATGTATATATATATATATACAAGAATTGCTCGTTTAAAGGTATAAGATAAGATTCATTATCCAGATACCTATAAGTCGCGGCTGTCAGCCGCGTCCGATAGTTTGTTTTCAGCTTTAAGCCTGCAAAATATATTACAAAATATGTTATTAAAAAAACGTTTTATAAGTCTCAAAGTAAAAATAATTTGATCCACCTTCTCAATCATATTAAGTCCAAGTCATCCAAAAACATCCTAGCTGTCTTTCACATAGTAGGTATAATAATATGCTACTCCAGGTATTCTCTTCCCACGATAGCCCAAGACTACGTCACGATCAGTGTTGCCATTGATTATCATCTTAATATAATTTAAGAGATTTTTTATTCATAATCCATATAAAATAAATTGTTACCTAGCCTATTTGCTATCTCATGTTATTCATCTATTTAGTTAAAAGAGTAAACTAAAAAATCGAGGGGCTCGTGGCTAAATAACAACCGCGCCGATCGTACGATTTGCGAGGTTAAGCTGCGCTTGCCGCGGTCAGTCCGCGGATGGGTGACCATTTGTTACCTACACATCGAGACCCCTCCGTGCCTCGGAGAGCACGTTAAGCCGTCGGTCCCGGGTGTCATACGAATACCTATGACAGTCGTTACGGGTAGTCAGAAGCCCGAAAGTCTGACAAACGGTTTAACCTTAGGATATCGGCATTGCCCAGTTACTGGGTTGCGGAGGTCTGATGGCGGTCGCTCCGTGTAAAATACTGGTATTCAGCCGCATCTGGTTAGACTGGAAGCTGACCCCAAGATAATTGGGAAAAGGCTAAGAGGAAGTAAACTAAAAAATCACTAGTGTTAAATTACTTCTGTATAATGCATTTTACTCGGGTAATTTATTTACACATAGAGGCTGCGCACCACACCGATGACGTAGTCTTGGGCCAATTACGTAACCTAGCTATCAGGGGAAAATAATACTTGGCGTAGCATAATTATTATTTAATTATACCTTGGTCTTTCTTTTCTACGTCCATAAACATGGAAGAGAGATATTAAACAGAAAACCCACCATACTAATATAACTCCTCCCTTAAGTAATATATAGTTTCGATGCAATTTGGAGGATGTAACATTAAACTTAAGGGGAGAAATGATTCCCCACTCGAACTCCTTCCAGATAGGAGCAGCATCCCCCTAGTAATATAACGCCAGATATAATAACATAATCGACGAAATCGCACCAAATGTAGAGCCATAAATATAATTGCTACGCGAAAGTTTGCTAGCCTCATCAAAATTATAGGTATATAGGATGGTATATCTCTCTGCGTTATGTAGGAATACTGTTTGTTTTGTTGCAACGGAGTTTAAGGCTTACTTATGCTTATTATTCGTAAGATATGAAAATATCTAATGATCGACTGCATCGTTATCTCGGACGGTGTGAGGTAAACTGTTTAGAAAACCATCTTATCATCAGCCTAACTTCTCAATAATCATGAGGTGTCAGTCAACCATGCACGTATTTTACACGATAAAAAAATCTTTAGCCAGTTATATTTTGTTTACGATGCTGTTTTTATTTGACGGTTTCAAAATTATCATGAAACCGAAACGGTGGACATCTTGTCATATCTGCAAAGTTGGCTGATTTTAATGTTAATTTAATATTTTCATCCCTTTATTTTTTAAGTGGGGATGTGTCGTTTTGTCGAAGTGTCATATACAAGTGACTGAAACGCTGCAAACACATCTACGAACGAGCACGGTTTGCGATGCAAGCCAAGTCCTCTAGATAGTCACATCAACATCATTATTGTATTATCATTAGCTGTAAAATTCGACAGCTAAACATCCATAGTCTAATAGACCTCAATAAAGAACATTAGGAAATATTGCAATAATCTCCCCCTTGGACTTCGGACAAGTAATCGAAGTATATTGTTATTAACTCGAAGTTATTTTCAGTTAAAAGGACGATGCTACCCATGTGGATAGGTAGTCCCTAGGTTGCCCTCTATGACACCCACCGACACGGTCAGAAAGCGGAGAGGCCCTTTCTTTTCCGGCAACCGCATGGACATGAAAATTTACGCTTTCTACACGAACAATTATAAGATGGAGTCGTCTAACCATCACTTCATGAATAAAAATGAGTAGCCAAGACCACATGGCCACGGAAATTTTATTTAAAATTCAGAGACAAGCTTCAAAGTAAGCACCCAAAGTGCTAATTGTGAATTTGGATGTACTAACGCGGTTGTCCTCTCGTTAAAAACAAAGTTTCGTTCCTTTTTGTTGGGAATTCTAATTATTTCTTTATCCGACTTGATATTTTATACTTATTTTATGCACTTGACTCAGTTAAATATGGGCAAAAACAAGCCTCTAATTCTGCGTTGTTTTTAAGAAGAATTTTGCTTTTATCCAAATTGGGACCTTTACTTTTGTTAAGCGCTAATTATTTTTATACATTGATTGTAGTTGAAGTAGGTAACAGTTCTGAAGGGTTTGAGAAGGTCCTGAGTAAAAAAAAAGTATTTACTAAACTCAACCTAAGACATAGGTTTATTCCTACAGAAAGTTACGGCCAAACATACACACGATACGACGTCGCATCGTAGCACGATACACGGCACGACATTTTACATACGATGTCGTAGAAATTTAAAGAAAAAAACTGCCACCTTTTCCAGAGATATGGACCGCACTAGACGTGTACTCCTCTTACTGTTATTAAGAAGACGCTTAAAGAAGAGACAGAAACACAGAATATACTGGGTCCATCCATTTCTTTCCATCATGAATAATAGAAATCACTTTAAGAAAAAATATAGGTATAGGTGTCAGCTATAGTTTTCACGACATGACGTGACGTCGTGCCGTGCATCGTACCACGATACGACATCGTATCGTGTGTATGTGTTTTGGCCCTTACTTGTTTATCTATTTAATTTCGTTTCTAGATAGCGAATAAACAGATTTTAATAATCAATCAAACAAAATCCTTTTAACTCTATCGGAGATCAAGATACAAAATTCTAAATTCGAAGTCTTACAATAACAACGATAAAAAAAAAGTACATACAGACGAACATAGTAACCTCCTCCTTTTTGGAAGTCGGTTAATTAATGTGGCCCTTATTAACATCAAAGTGTGGACCAAAAAGCTGATTCGGCTTGGTAACAAAAAGGGAAAATATCACGATTAGCTTAGCGGGGAAATACTGGTATTCAGCCATATGTGGTTAAACTACAATCCAAACACAACATTGTTGGATAAATGGTAGGCAGATTTAGGCGACATTTTATTTTAGAGGGGTTTGGTGGCTAAACCGTGAAGATTGATCGATCTGCTAGGTTATGCTATGCTTGCCGGGATTAGGCCTTGGATGTGACTATTCTTTAGGCATTAAGATCTCGTTAAGTCTTCGACCGCGTTTTTCGTAAGAATACATTATGATAGTCGTTACAAGCAGACAAATTGGCGAAAAATTCTTACAAAGGCCAGAGACCTTAGAGTACCGGTAATTGGGTTTTACTGGTCAGATATCAGTCTTCTGACATTTGGCCGCATCGGGTTAGAAGCCGACTTTAGCATAGTAGGGAAAGGCTTTAACGGTGATAAAACAGGCACACGGGCATGAACACAGGTTCCGTACTATTGAGCTTTCATCCTCCTAGCTTTTTTCCCAATCATATTGGGGTCAGCTTCTAGTCTAACCAGATGCGGCTGAATACCAGTATTTTACACGGAGCAAATGTCATCAGGCCTCTGCAACTGGTCAATGCCGATATCCTTAGGATAGACCGGTTGCCAGACTTTCGGACTTCTGACTTCCCGTAACGACTGTCATAGGTATTGGTATGACACCCGGGTTCGACTGATTAACGTGCTCTCCGAGACACGGAAGGGTCCCGATGTGTAACGAAAGGTCACCCATTCACAGATTGACCGCGGCAAGCGCAGTTTGAACTAGCAAATTGCATGACCCGCGTGGTTGGCAAAAAGCCACGAGGCCTTCCTTTTAAAACAAATGTATTCTATACTTATAATAAAATCGTAACGATGCAAACAATCCAATGGTTGTCTGGAAGAAATTGCTTTAAGCGATAAGACCGCCATTTGTACTGTTCCTAATTATGTGTATTCCTTCTGTTTTATTTCTTTTAGTGTGCAATAAAGTATATCAATCTATCTAAAACTGTACATTAAATGTTTTAGGAAAATAAAAAAAAATTAACAAAAAATTTAAACCGACTTCAAAAAAGAATAAAATAATTACCATATAAAATTAACAGTTTCAGAAGTCGGTGCTGATCCACGCTGAACCAAATTGAAGGCACCGACTTCTGAAACTGTTAATTTTATATGGTAATTATTTTATTCTTTTTTGAAGTCGGTTTAAATTTTTTGTTAAAAAGTTTTTATTTTTTTCATTTTAGTGGCCTTAATTAAAACTCGGTTGGACCTACTAAAGACGCTGCTCGTAACATAGTCACATCATCACAATATACGTACTGTTCGTGATTGAGGAGTTCCATTGTCTATCTCCGATGTTCTTCATCAGATCTTCACCAAATTTAAATGGAACCAACTTCGAAGTATACCCTATCCATTAAAAAAAAACACTAAAATCGGTTCACAATAGGCGAACATACACAAAAAAAAAAAAAAAAACCTCCTCCTTTTTGGAAGTCGGTTAAAAAGTAAGTGCAACGCCTCCTAGTAATGATACTGATGCCAAAAATTACGTTTTTAGGATTATTGTGTTTGTCCGTTTGTATCTTTGAGCTTCTCGCCAGTGCTACTGGACAGATCCAGTTGTATGGCTGCCACATCCGTTAAAAAGCGGGTCAGTATATAAGATACAAATTATCACGCTATGCAGTGACGGTGAAGAGCAGTAGGTAACCTTGTTTCCGTAGCCAAAGCCACGGGTATAGTCGCCGGCACGTAACTTGGTAAGGTAGAAAAGAGAATTCCTCTCCTTTCTTTCTTCTAAGCAGACATCATCACCTCCCTGCCCTTATCCCACACTAGGTGGGGTCGGCACAACATGTATTTCGTAAATCCATGTTGTTAGAGGTTTTCAGGATTTTCTTCTTAACAGATATGTTTAAAAATAAATTCTGGCAATAACCATAGAATAATGACGAGCAATAAAAGTGGCCATTTTTTGTTGCAATAAGTGTATATGTGCAAACTTACTCCCACTACGCCAAAACCTTGTCAAGTTATGTACCGGAGACTATACAGCTAGTTGAAAATAAAATGCTTTTATCATCTTACTCAAAATTCGCGTTGAGGTCAACTCCGTAGCAATTCCCGCTGAATCTATGTCTATTTTTCGTCCATTTACGGTCCTTAGTTTGACTGTATACATAGCCATCTGGGTTCAGCACTGGTATTATATGCCTGAAAGGTAAATACAGAATATTTACATACCTACCGTCTTTTATAACTGAACACAACAGAACGCCACATGGTTAATATCCTTGCATTCTGCTTTTGCTCGTTTCATATTCTTGTATTCTTTTCAATTAGCGTTTTTTAAAAACATCACAAATAAAGTTCTATTTTTGGTTGATAAGCATGTAACATAACATCACACCTATAGGTATATTCTCCGGAGGATTGGGCAGAGGTGTATAGTAACACCCTCATTTCGCCGTTATATTTAAGTCCCATGTAATACAAATCAAGTTTGGTATTTGGGATACAGCGAGACAGGAGCGATACAGAATATTGACATCAAGTTTTTACAGAGAAGCTCATGGTGCTATATTAATTGACGATGTGTCAGAACCAAAGTCCCTAGCAAAACTGAATGAGTGGGTCGAGGAACTTCCAATATACTCCACCAAGAAGAACATAGTCTGCTTAGTTGTCGGCAATAAGATTGACAAGCATATCATTTTGGGACCCAGTGCATAATATCAGCAAGTACCTACATTGGGTCACCCGCGCGACGGCGCAACGAGTATTCCCAAGGAGGGTTAATGTCAGGCAGGCGGCCGGTCATAAAACAATAAGCCAATACCTCTAACAACATGGATTTATGAAATACATGTTGTGCCGACCCCACCTAGTGTGGGAAAAGGGCAGAAAGAAGAAGTAATAGGGGGCGAGCCTATTGCCATCGACCAGGCACAAATCCAAATTCCGGGCTACTACTGAGGAATTTCACATGGAAAAACTCAATAACACTGCCTGACCTGGGGATTGAACCCAGGACCTCACGATCAGCAGTCGCGCTTGCCACCAATAGACCAACGGGGCAGACATTAAATATATTATCTATACTAATATTATAATGCTGAAGAGTTTGTTTGTTTGTTTGAACGCGCTAAGCTCAGGAACTACCGGTAGGAAATGAAAAAATATTTTTGTTTGGATAGTCCATTTATCGAGGAAGGTTATAGGCTATATAACATTACACTACAACCAATAGGAGCAGAGCATAAATTATTTTTTTTTCAAAAACGGGAAAAATGTCCACCCGTGCGAAGCCGGGACGGGCCGCTAGTATTTAATATATTCATACCAATCCCTTCTCGTTACATATGCTGGCTGCTTAGTATAATTCCGCACGATTGAATCGATGAAATAAAGGGTGGATATAACGGAGGTCCATTCTTTACCATGCATGCCGCCATCGACCAGGATTGCTGGGTGTCCTGGTATACCAGTTGTTATTTTTAACATCTATAATAGAATAAATAATGGAATTTGACGTTACTTTGCGGAAATCCAAGACATACAATAACAATATTTAGTGTTAACTCCGCCAAGCTAGTTAATCAAGCCTGGATGTACTACCTCCCGCCCGCAAATACAAAGTTAGTCGGAAAGGTGGTACTAAGCCGAAAGTACCCATAATAATGGATAGCTTTTGTTCTACAACTTTCCCCAAAAATCATTACTTTAAGAGAAGTAGCTGTTCAAAGATTTCATAAAAAATACGCTAACTTCCATCTATCCTCAGCTATGATCAGCTGTGTTTACATTTTAGGTCATAGTCGCGGAATAGAAGCTCCATTTTCTGAATTCGCAACTAAAGCAGGAATGAAGAATTATTGCATACAATTTTAACATTGCCGTCCATATACATATGTTCTGGAAACCGTTATGTTTGTCAGGAACAATTCTAAATTATTTCCGCGCAAAGCAGATCAATTTCCTAGGAACAGACGTGACCAAAGTCAACTATGTGTGCCCTGTAGGACTGCACTTTTGCGCAAAAGTGTTTTTCATATGACTCCAATTGTTTATAATAAGTTGCCTAAAAGTTGGAAGGACCTTGATAATGTGCACTTGAAAAGAAAACTTAAGACATATTTAGTAAATAAAGCATATTATAACATTAATGAATTCCTTATTTTATTTTTTTCTCGTTGGAAAATCCTCATGTATGTCCCTCGCCCGGGAAGGCGAGGGGGTCTGCCGGACTCTTACCGGCTAAAAACCAACGGTGTTCCTTCTCCTGACCGTACGGCCAGGGTCGCGGGATTCGCTAAAGCATGCACCGCAACCCCGGCAACATTAATGAATTCCTAGAGGAAAGATTTGATTGACATAGTAGTTTATTTGATTTGATTATTAATTTATGTGCTTATTAATTTACAATGGAATAGTTTGATTATTTTTGGATCTTTTTATTATTTTTTATTGTTGACATGATTATTGTATAACAGTCTTAATAACTTATTTTAGTTTTTAATGTTCTGTTTGATTCTTGTTATTTTTTTATTATTATTATTCTCTAATTACTTAATTTATTGTTATTTTAAGAGAATGTTTTAATTAATAATGTTTCAGGACATTTGCACGCCATATCATGTGGCAAACATGCCTGTACCTAATAATGTCGTTACGATCTTGCATGCATGTATTTTCTTGTATGTATAACACATGTTTAAGCAAATAAATATTATCTTATCTTATTGAAAAAACTAAAATAAAAATCAATTTGCATAGTTTTTTTTTTACGAATTTTGAAATTTTATCACACATAACAATCATCAGTGATACATTAAGTGGCCCGCGGCTTAGTACCCCCTTTCCGACTAACCTTGTATAATATGCAAATATATCTTAGGTCTGCAGGTTTCGCCACGATGTTTTCCTTTACCTAATTCTAATCAGGGATCGCACTCAGACCCTCCTATATGGCAGTCAAGCGTTCAACCGCTAGGGTATCACTGATTGATGCGCGTGAGTACAGGCAATATCACCTTTTTTAGAGACGCCAATATTCGGCAGTGGACACATAATATAAAATCACGCCTTGTATTCCCCGAAGGGTTCAGCAGAGATGGTTTTTAGTACACATTCATTTCGCCAGTTATATTTAAGTCCCATGTAATAGTGGCCGAAGCCTATTGCCATTAACCAGGCACAAATCTAGACTCCGGGCTGCTACTGAGATATTTCTAATGGAAAAACCCAATAACACTTTGTCCGACCTGGGGATCGAACCTAGGACCCTATGCTCAGTAGTCGCGCTTGCGACTACTAGACTAACAGGGCAGTCAGTGGACTTCGGCATTGGACTGAGATACAATTGACCAGCTAAGCAAGACTATAAGATGAGTGTACCTAAAGTAATTAACTAACTATTTTCTTTATTAAGACACTTATTAATTAAATAATTAAATTCAAAACAGCTTACTTTGATAGGTCTGTGTTGAAGGGTCGTTCCAATAATAGTGACCTTGCAATGGTCCGGATAGGTGGCGGCCATCTTTTCTAAATATCTGTTGATATCAACCAGTGAGGGATACTCGGTCCATGAAAATGAATCCCCAGATACACCTACGTAGTTTATAAGATAGTAAGGTAATATTACAAAATTATGCCGTGTAAGAAAGGTCACTTCAACTTCACTTCCCCGTGGGTGCTATAAGTGGCGACGGCCCCGTTACCGCAACCGCGGCGTGTGCGGTGTGATATGATATGGAATGGGATTCCACGAAGCAAGTTGCCTGCGCAGTGGTCATAAAATCACAACTTTGGGTATTAAATTAAATAGATATAACTGAGATAAATTAAAGTAAGCCATCTACAACTTAAGAGGCCGTTCCAATTTCACAGCCGTCTCACTCTAACTTAAGGTGTTTTATAAAGATTTAAAGAGATTTGTGGCGATATTGAAAAATGTATTCTGTAAAAATCCATCAGGATAACATTATAAATACCTATTTGAAACATATTTTCTTCATATTTCTTGATTTGTTGCCTAGAAAGAGGAGGAGAAAGAAAATTTACCTATGTCTTTTGTTTTTTTTCTATATAGATCACTAGCTGTGTCCTTACGGCTCCACCCGCGTAAGAAGTTTTATTCCAGTAATAAATATAGCCTATGTATGTTACTCAGTGATAAAGTAGCTTTCTAACGGCAAAAGAATTTTTGAAATCGGTCCAGTAGTTTTTAAGTTTATTCGTTACATACAAAAATACAAATCTTTCCTCTTTATAATATTAGTATAGAAGTATAGATTAGTATAGATGACAATGGAAATAAACCTATTGTTTAAATATTTGTGTTGATACTCAGAAGATGGATAGGTATACTGAACTACTACAGATTAAATTATTAAATATCACTTAAATCTCTTTAAATCTTTAAACAAGGTTTAAAGTTAGAGCGAGACGGCTGTAAAATTGAAAAGGCCTCTTAATAAATAAGATTAAATAGAAATACGCTTCTCAATAGCAATTTTTTTTTCAAGTCGTCACTTTGTTTTTAGATAGCTGATTAGCGATTGCACAGGTCAGATAAGGGTCAAGTAAGCTCATGAATTTAAGACAAAAAACACGTTTAATGAGTAGCTACACTCATAATAACATGTTTACATTGATAAAAAAGGCAGTCTAATTCTTCGTCAAATTTTTAGCCCTGAGTAAATATGATGCGATAGAGCCTGTAGGCTAGTGTAAGGACTAAATACACTACCAATTTAATAAGACATTTAAATTGTTCTGTAGTCCTAGCATGAACGTTTCGCATATACAAGGTTAGTCGGAAAGGGGGTACTAAGCCGCGGCCCACTTAAAGTATCACTGATGACTATTTGAAAGCAAGTGTTAAAATTTCAAAATTCGATAATTTTTATTTGCATGCAAAAAGATTTTTAATTTAGATTTTTCAAAAAAAAAAATCCTGCTTTAGTTATGAATTCAGAAAATTAAGTTTCTAATCCGTGACCCCAAATATGACCTAAATAGTAAACACAGCTGATCATAGCTATGGACAGATAGATTTTAGCATATTTTTTACGAAATCTTTGAAAAGCTATTTCTCTTAAACTATCGAGTTTTGGGGAAAGTTGTAGAACAAAAGTTATCCCTTATTATAGGTACTTTAACACCCTTTCGGCTTAGTACCCCCTTTCCGACTAACCTAGTAGTATCGTAAACGTATCGCTAATGTAAGCGAATTTGTATTATACATAGGTATGAATAAAGTTTTAAATTAAATTAAATAGTAACTGCCTTGTTGGTCTTGTGGTGGCAAGCGTGACTGCTGATCGTGAAGTCCTGGGATCGATCCCCAGGACAGACAAAGTGTTATTAGGTTTTTCCGTGCGGAATTCTTCAGTAGCAGCCCGAAGTCTAGATTTCTTTCCAGTTGTTGGCAATAGGCTCGCCCCCTATTACATGGGACTTAATCATAACGGCGAAATAAGGGTGTTACTATACACCTCTGCCCAACCCTTCGGGGAATATAGGCGCGATCTGTATGTTATGTTAAATAATATGTGCGAAACGAGTATTTCCGATTCAAAATTCACTTACATTAACTTTATGATTTCGTTAGTAACTCGACTGCATTTGTGCTAGGCCTACTTCTGTAACCTACCGCACTAGGCAACATTCTCTACTAATGTAAACGCTCACTAAAACAGTAAACTCCAAGCTACATATTTATTATATGTATGTAAATCCTATTAACCTTGGAGTTTGCTATTCAAATGAAGACATTGCAAATCTCTAGTCGACACTTTACCTAGCTTCAAATAACATTAGTTCGGTACACACTATGTGTACAGACACATTTATAACCCGGAGTTCACATTCAACATTTCAGCACATTATATAACATTACAAAACAATTCTACTGGGCCACTGAAAATTACAGTACTGAGTCAGACTTTATGCTTTCGACTAAGGGCCTGCGCCCATAGGCGGCACGACATGGCAAAAAGATTTTTTAAGTTCAAATAATTTTAAACCTTATTATAATACCCTTTAGGACTCATATTTACTTTACTTTAGGGCTCGTATGCTTCGGCAAGCCGCGGCACGACGAGGCATCCCGCGGTATGCTAAGCAAATATGAGTGCTAATGGTATTAACATAAGGTTTAAAATTATTTGAGCTTAAAAATTCCTTTGCCATGCGGTGCCGCTTATGGACGCAGTCCCTTACGAGTCGGAACAGTTGCTGCAACTAAATTTTCAAAAAGCCGCTTCATTAAAGGCTGGTTTATACGACGGGAATGACTGGAGCCAGTGACTCGGATTTTCGATGCCAGTCAATGGATGCATGTAGTCGGTATCTATCAGTAAGTCAGTTTGTTGTCGATTTTCTATTTTTATGAGAAAGGCTAGTAACATAACATAACATCACGCCCTGTATTCTCCGAAGAGTTCGGCAGAGATGTTTTAGTACACCCTCGTTTCGCCAGTTACGTTTACGACCCATGCAATAGAGGGGGAGCCTATTGCCATTAACCGCTACTGAGAAATTCTTAATGGAAAAACCTAACAACACTTTGCCTGACGTGCGAATAGAACCCAGTACCCCATGCTTAGCAGTCGCACTTGCGACTAATAGACCAAAGAGGTTGTCAAAAGCCAGTAATATTCAATAAACATTCTTGTTTTCTGTACACCTGCATACATTTCAGAGTTTAATTTTCAGTTAGTGGAGGAAGTTTGCGTGAAAAAGTAGATTGGATACTCCATGAAAAACTGACAGCGACTGCCGGAACGCATCTAAACAATGCCAGTCGCACTGTACTGACTTGAGCAGCGTGATCTGGGACAAGCTACTGGGTCCGAAAAATTGCTTGTGAGCGCGAAGTTAACGCTGGACTGGGTAACTGCAGGCCAATTTACTGTTCTGCCTAGCCTTTTCCCAACTATGTTGGGGTCAGCTTCCAGTCTAACCAGATGCGACAGAATATTAGTATTCCGGATTATTAGTACGGAGCAAATACCATCAGACTGCCGTACTGCCGAAAAGTGCCCCGCAGTTTGGCAGGATGTTTTTGTAAAATTTTGTGTAATTTTTTCGTTGAATAAAAAATTCTAAAAAAGACCTCCGCAACCCAGTTACATGAGAATGCCGATATCCTAAGGTTACACCGTTTGTCAGACTTTCGAGCTTCTGACTTCCAGTAACGACTGTCATAGGTCGTGTGACACCCGGGACCGACTATTTAACGTGCCCTCCGAGGCACGGAGGGGTCTCGATGTGTAACGAATGGTCACCCTTCCACAGACTGACCACGACAAGCGCAGCTTAACCTCGCAAATCGTTTGATCTGCGCGGTTGGTAATGAGTCCCGAGCCCCAAGTAGTGCAGTGCTAAGTTACTACCATCGTATAAACCATGCATAAAGGCGGATTTACATTGAGTCAGTTACTGACGGCAATACTGGGGCCCAGAACTGATTCACACTCGTTCCCATGCTGTGGTTCATCAACTAAACTAAAATTATAGAATTGCTATCTTTTACTAACAAACAGCGCGAGAAAAGGACGGAGATAGTGTGGAGGAACAAGGTATCGTCACAAAATACATAGGTACAGAAGTCAATCTGCATACAATCTGCTCACGGACACGATATCTCAGACCGTTTGGGACCAGAGTACGAGAGAGTGCGAGCGCGAGTGCCATGCGCTTGAGAGAGATAGATATATACAAGGTTAGTTGGAAAGGGGGTACTAAGCCGAAAGGGTGTTAAAGTACCCATAATAAGGGATAACTTTTGTTCTACAACTTTCCCCAAAACTCGATAGTATAAGAGAAATAGCTTTTCAAAGATTTCGTAAAAAATAAGCTGAAATCTATCTGTTCATAGCTATGTATGATCAGCTGTTTTTACAATTTAGGTCATATTTGGGGTCACGAATTAAAAAAATAATTTTCTGAATTCATAACTAAAGCAGGTATGTTTTTTTTTTGAAAAATCTATAATAAAAATCTTCTTGCATGCAAATAAAAATTATCGATTTTTGAAATTTTAACACTTGCTTAAAAATAGTCATCAGTGATACTTTAGGTGGCCCGCGGCTTAGTACCCCCTTTTCGACTAACCTTGTAGATAGAGCTCCCGCTGAGCGTAGATATGAAAAGTGAAGTACATACATGTGATTGACTTCTGTACCTATCTGTTTTGTGGTATGGTGTTCCTCCAACGAAAAGGGAGGATCCTCCAAGCAGGCGGGTCTTATGCCTAGCGAGCTACTGCCCTTTTCGTTGGAGGAACCATACCTCGTTCCTCCATATTGGTGAAACCGACGTGATTTCATGCCGAGATCTCAATGGTCATCGGCGGAAGCGGTTGTGATAGCCAGTATGAGTCGCTACAATAGATAAGAACTAAGAGATGTCGAACTAGTTTACGCCTTGAACTTCACCGTGTTTTTAGTCAACACATTCTGACGTTTCGACTAAACGACGTGTGTCTTTTGTATGGAAATTTAAGTTCAACTAAATTTGACAGCACCCATTTACATCTGTCTCTTTATTATTTTATCTGAGTGAAAAAGATGGCAATAGCCTAAAGTTTATGCACAACGGAATCGGCACGACTGATTACATAAAGTCAGTTAGTCGTTGATAAATGTTTACACGAAGTAATTACGGGGCAGCACTCATCATCATCATCAGCCTATAATGTTCCCACTGCTGGGACACAGGCCTCCTCTCTGTGAGAGGGAATGGGCCGTAATCCACCACGCGGGCCCAGTGCGGGTTGGTAGATGTCACATGTCTTCGAATTTTTGGTTCTAGGACATGCCAACACAGCACTTTATTGGTCAGCACTGAATGGTCTTAATTTGAAGTCAGTAACTGACTCAATGTAAATCCACCTTAAGCATAACATCACACCTCGTATTCCCCGAAGAGTTCGGGACAGATATTTTTTAGTAAGTACACCCTCATTTCGCCAGTTATATTTAAGTCCCATGCAATAGGGGGCGAGCCCATGCCATTAACCGGGCACAAATCCAGACTCCGGGCTACTACTGAGAAATTCTTAATGGAAAAACCCAATAACACTTTGCCCGACCTGGGGATTAAACCCAGGACCCCATGCTCAGCAGTGGCGCTTGCGACCACACTACAGATCCACCTCAAAGTTCAGACAATTACCTTTACGTCTGGTAGGAAATTTATTCACTGTTTCCTCGTCGAGTTTTCCAGAAACATTTTGCATCAGCATCTTGTAGGTAACATTGTGCTCGTCTAAGATTGGGAATAAATATTCCTTTTCGCTTTCGTTCATTAGAAAATCGATTGTTTTGTCGTCTCTTTTCCAAATTTGTTCGGTGAAATGAGCTGTGGCAAAGTATAAAGACATTTAATTTTCTGTATGGTAAAATACCTTCTAATCTTGTGGTCTATTGGTGACATAGATTGACCCTGCAAGGGATATCGCCAAATACTACAAAAAAAAAGCATTTTGTTCTCAACGTGAGTCGTTTATCGCTCCGAGTTAGCTAGGTGATGATGATGAAGATTACCTCTAATATTGAATTCTTTTAATACAACTTCATCAAGATAACCTTGGGCTCTCCACAATTGTATACCTCTGTTAGGATCCGTAGCATTTTCATCAGTCAAGATACCTGAAATAATTAATCATTGTAGCTTCGAAAGGTATTTAATACCTCTTGGCTCAAAGGGCGTAAAGTCAGCCCTTGTGTCTCTTACGGGCTTTGAGCGCTTAGTTATTAAATGTTCTCAAAATATATAATCCACCAAACCTTTAATAATTAAAAACAGAAAAAAACTCAACAACATCATGTTATTATTGAAGATTGAATGAACACTGAAAGGCACACGATAAGAACTTTTATGGACGTATAAACGAACCGACGTTTAATTACAAAATTAATTGGTCGAGTCTTATTTTTCTTCATAGTGGGTATTCAGAAAAATATGAGACAACTTATTGTAAATTTTGCATTCCAATTAAACGAAATGCCGGACTTCCAATCATAACACACCAATGTATCTTATTTCATGCTAATAAACGTTTTTATTTATATTCTTAAGAACTAAAACAGTTTCTATTTAAACGAGAGCTACGCTCCATCAATTTATTTAACAGACTTTTAGTGAAATAAAAACAATAAAGCCGTCGCGGGACGCCTGGCCGATGTGTAACATCGAAACTCATTTTGTATAAATAACTTTGGAAATACAGTCTCCAATTTCGTTAGTATTATTAATGTTCAAGTGACAAGTTGGTCTATACTCGAACGTCGTGGTACACGGAGTGTTTTGAGTTCGCGTCCCTACAAAACGCACTATAGTCTTTTTGTAATTTCGTATCATCTAGAAAATAAATTTACTAAAAATAATGGCTAACAATGACTGTGCTGATTGTATGAATACAATTAAAAGCATAGAATACCTGCAATGCTCCACAAATTACGGTACGGACTACTTTGTTCGAATGTACCCGACGAGCAATTAATTTAAAACAATAAATAGGTAAAGCAAAAAAAAATACTGATCGAATCAAATAGCAGAGAGCCGATGAGTGTTAGGTCTGGCGTCGTGTGTCTGCCATCGTGAGTATTGTCATGCAACAGCCACTCTGGCACCTGTACCGACGCATAAGATGTTTCACAAAATTTTTGTTAAAATAGCATTGAATAAAAATTCAACAGATAAGTGTTAGAGCCCGTACACACACCAGATCCGTTTTAACGGATCCGTCAGTACTGGATGTGTTGTTCACATCTGTATCGACGGATCAGTTAAACAAATGGCAGATGCGTCGCATCTGGCAGGCAGGTTACGATAAAAATAACGGATCCAGTACTTTTTGCTGGATTCGGAATACTGTCGTTTATGTGAACTCGCTCATACAACTACAGGCGCCATCACCAAAATAAAAACGGATCCGCTAAAACGGGTCCTGTAAATCTGTAATCTGGTGAAGTGGCTTTTCGTAAGTTCTCTTTCAATTGCTGCCCAGTGGACATACAGATGTATACCCCAAGTGTGAGTTGGGAAGTTTACCACAGGTTTCCGTAACTAAGTAGTACCTCATCATCAATCTACCTTGTTTTCCCTATCACATAATTATATATCATATATATATATATATTACAATATTTATAAATGTATATATATATACCTATATGTAAGTATTATGTCTATGTGTGGTGTGTAGTATATATTTTGCAGCAGTACACCATGGACTACCCCCTCTATCTTATTCATTGACTTCCTGTTCATCCAAAGGTTGTCTGGTAGATATCGCTATCAGCGATAAGATGGCCATTGTACCCTTTAATGTTTGTTATTGTATAAGAGCTGTGTTACAATTTTGGTGTACAATAAAGTATATTCTATTCTAAGATAAGGTTTGCACTGCTAAGGTTTTCATACATTTCTGTTGTGACCCAATGCAACTACAGTAGTTAACGAAAAAAGCTCACACTAGGAGTACAGATGACAGTCATCTGCGTACTTACTAGAAACTTGATATACTGATACTTGATATTCGACGACACGTTGGGTACAGTGGTTAAGCGATGGGCTTCTACGCTGCGTGGGTTTGATTCCTGCACGGAACAAATATTTGCATGGTCTACAGATAGTTGTTCCGGGTCTGGGCGTTTGTGCATGTGAAGATTTGCGTCTGTAAACGCACCCACGATACAGGAGAATTCCTAATGTGGGGCAAGGGTAATAAAAAAAAACAAAAAAACCTGATGATTTAAGACTTCTCTCGTCTAATTAGAAAACACATAATAGGTTAACTGCCTCGTTGGTCTAGTGATGGCAAGCGCGACTGCTGTTCTTGAGGTCCTGGGTTCGATCTCCAAGTCAGGCAAAGTGTTATTTTTTCTAGTGGAATTCTTCAGTAGCAGCCAGAGTTTGGAATTGTACCCGTTTGATGGCAATAGTCTCGCTCCTTATTACATAGGACTTGAAATAACGGCGAAATGAGGATGTTACTATACACCTCTGCCCAACCCTTCGAGGAATACATGCGTGATTTTATGTTATAATATGTAGGTTACTAAAAGAAAAGTAGATGTAAAACACAGTTGAAGCACGCTTGTACATTGGTAGTGTAAGTAATTTAGTAGTTACGGTAAAGTACTGAAAATAAAATTCCTAGCCCAATGTAAACTCTCTAGTCTATTGGTAGTAGGGCACACAGAGGCTACTTACACTACCAATGTAAACGTGCACTAAAACAGTAAAGGCAAGTTAATAAAACACATCAAGTTACTTAGCACCTCAAATTTATTATAATATATGTCTATTTCTATTAGCCTAGGCATTTGCTATTCAAATGAAGGCTTTCCAAATGTCTAGTCAACACTTTATCTAACTTCAAATAGCATTAGTTCGGTACATACTCTGTGTATAGACACACAATCCGAAACTTCCTTGGCATAATATCGGCATAATATTATATTATAAAACCATTTTAAATTAAAACAATAAGACGGCCACTGAAATTGAGGCTGCGAGCGCAAAAACGGCCGAAGTTAACATTTTTGAAAAAGACAGCCTATCTGCGTCTAAATTGATTTTTCGAGCTACCAAGAGATGGCATTAGAAACTGAAAGCCACAAAACACATTTATTGCATTAAAAACTGAAAGCCTTTACGGCAAAAAAAAATTACAAAACTCAAAAATTTCAAAAAAAATATCTTTGAATATCTCAATAAGACAAATCAGTATACTTATAGGTATAGGCCGTTCTTGCTCTCGCGGCCTCAATTTTCAGTTGGAACTATTGTTCTATTCTTTATTCGAAAACAATTATTTGTTTAACTGAATTGAAGTGCATAACTTTACAGTTCATCATGTCTTTTCATCGACCGTCATGGGAATTCTTTTAGGGTGCATGAAAAGTGCCTCCACGAGTGACGTGACTACTTAAGTATGTCCAGCGTACGCTGGACAGTCAACCTTGCGCCCAACCTTGCTGACTGCCTCATCTTTTCACCATGGCATGAGCTATTCTCTAACTCGTGCCAACACGAAAGGTCACATCATTTACAGACCCAAATACTTGCCCAAATAGCCGCATACTTGTGTGCATTGGTCCACGTTCCATGGTTTATAAATTAGCCAAAAAAAATGTTTTTATCTCTTGTAGCCACGAGCCACGGGCTATACGAAATTAGCTCACAGATAGAAGATTAGCCTTTCAGAAAATATGGTAAGAATTTCCCGGGTCCACGCCAGCCTTTTCTTACTTCTGCTTGCCCGCCGCCGGAGTGACGTAATGCTTTCGGCTTAGGAGTTGGATCAGATGGTGGTAATAAACTGCCAGAGAGCCGAATGGCCTGATCTTCTTGAACGTTATCATTCACAATCTTATGGGTAAAATTGTGATCGTCCAGGAATTGAGCCAAAGATTCCCCTTCGCTTTCGTATATTAGTAAATAGATTATTTTGGTGTCTCGACTTTCCCAAATTGCTTCAATAATATGTGCTGTGGCAAATTACAAAGAGATTTTATTATGTGTGAATTATTATAAGGAAAGCTCGTTGATCAATTATTGGTAAAAATTAAGACTGGTGCATCTTTGCCTTTAATGAAGAAGTCTTTATTTTTCCATATAGAAGACTCATTGCTTAGAAGCATCCAATGGTACATCCCCTCTTTAGGACCAATCCAATGCAAGAACTATCATTGGTAAGCAAAACAGTTCATGTTATGTATAGTACCTGGATGACTGAGCTTCGCTCGGTTTTTTTTTGGTTAATCGACGTTTTCTAAAAATGAAATCTAGCTAGATCGATTTATCGTCCTCGAAACCCCCTGCATACTAAATTTCACGAAAATCGTTGGAGCCGTTTCCGAGATTCAGATTATATATATATATATATATATATATATACAAGAAATATATATACAAGAATTGCTCATTTAAAGATATTAAATTTATCGTGCAAAAGATGCGTGTGTACTCAATTGACTTCTTTGGAGGTAGTTCTATTGTCACAGAGGTTTACACTGAGTCAAATTGTGTTCTTTGACTGGAACGATTACAGTGAAATTACCCAAAAGGTATATAAAGATACGTATACACCACGCCAACGAACGAAACAGGATTCGTTTTAAGCAAAGTTTGGTCCAATTAACAAATAACAAACGTTCGTTGGCTTTGTGTGTACGTACCATAAGGAAAGATCTACGTCTTGTTTAGTTAATCTTTCTTCCGCGGAGTTTGACGGATCATTCATTATTCAATTCAATAAGAATGCATTTAAATACACATGTCTGTACTATTATTTCAATTTGGAAATCAAAATATTTTTTTTTTATTTTTTTTTATATGAATTGGGTCTGCTCTTGAGTCTAGTCTAGGTCAGAGGAGACAGAGACAAAGTCGACGATGGAGTGAACTTACCCAGAAGAAGCCTGTTAACTCTAACTTTGAAGAGATTCAGGTTGAATGCGTTCGGGAACACAGACGCAGGTAGTGAGTTCCACTCTTTTACAGTGCGCATTATGAAGGATGTTTGGAAGCGTTTAGTGCGAATTGGTGGAATGGCAACTAAGTATGGATGGTAACTCGCAGTGCGTCTAGATGTCCGATGGTAGAAGGGGACCGGTGGGATGAGCTTATGGAGTTCTTTTATGAATTATTACTGCGATACTATAACCAAATATAACATTTTACAATCCTCCATTTGACAAATGGCAACATTTGGCTGTGATCGCCATCTATATAATTTGCAAAGTATGGTGATTAGTGTTATTTGAGGGGCTCGTGGCTAAATAACAACCACGCGGATCGTATGATTTACAGGGTTAAACTTCGCTTGCCGCGATCAGTCTATGGATAGATGACCGTTCGTTACACATCGAGACCCCTCCGTGCCTCGGAGAGCACGTTAAACATTCGGTCCCGGGTGTTATGCGAATACCTATGACGGTTGTTACGATTAGTCAGAAGTCCAAAAATCTGACAAATGGTCCAACCTTAGTATATAGGCATTGCCCAGTATCTGGGTTCCTTAGGTCTAATGGCAGTCGCTCTGTGTAAACTACTGGTATTCAACCGCATCTGGTTAAATGGAAGCTAACCCTAAAATAGTTCGGAAAAGGTTAGACACAAAGGTAATTAGTGCAATAGATCATCACGACTGAAAAATTTAGGTATGGATGAGGGAGCTCGGACGTCTTCAAGAAGATGATAATATGTGGTGATGATGAAGATTACCTGTTCTGTGTAGCCTTTTCCCAACTATGTTGGGGTCAGCTACCAGTCTAACCAGATGCGGCTAAATACCAGTATTTCATGTGGAGCGACTGCCATCACACCTTCGCAATCCAGTTACTGGGCACTGTCGATATCCTAAGGTTAGACCGATTGCTAGACTTTGAAACTTCTGACTTCGCGTAACGACTGTCATAGGTATTCGTATAACACCCGGGACCGACTGTTTAACGTGCTCTCCGCGGCACGGAGGGGGTCGATTTGTAACGAACGGTCATCTATCCATAGACTGACCGCGGCACGTGCAGCTTAACTTCGCAAATCGTATGATCCACGCGGATGATAATAAGCCACGATCCTTTCATGATGAACATTACCTCTTTCATAGAATTCCATAATTACATCTTCATTTAAATCACCTTCGACTCTCCACAATTGTAAGCCACTGCGAGGTGCCGTAGTATTTTCATCACCCAATATACCTGTAATAATTAACCAATATAATTTCAACTAAACAAAAGTGTCCGGTACCCCGAGGCTTACAGGGCGTAAAGGACAGCCCAAATGTCCCTTACGCCCTTTGAGCCCTAAGTTATAATTTGTTCTCAAAATAAATAATTCACTAAACATGCAATGCTATTAAATTAACACAATAAGATGACTGGGCAGCTGGAATTATCAGTTGGAACATTGTTACGAATTTTTATTCGAAAACAATTATTTGTTTGGCTGAATTGAAGTGCATAACCTTACTATTCATCATTCCTCCTTTACATCATTTATAGACGATTTTACAGTTTTAAGAAGGAACGAACCTCTTTTTACAATACGATTGGCCAAAATAGGCTCGTACTTGTGTGCGCTGGTGAAACCAAATAAGATTGGTAGTGACTTTCTGCGTGTACGCTGGCCAAAACCATTAAGAAATTGTTTCGACTTACGAGTCGGATCAGGTGGCGCAACTAAACTGCCAAAATTTCGAAAGGCCTCTTGAAGATTTTCTTGAACATTCTCATTCAGAACCTTGTGAGTGACGCTGTGATGGTCCAGGAATTGAGTTAGAGATTCCTCGTCGCTATCGTTTATTAGAAAATCGATTGTATTGTTGTCTCTTTTCCAAATTGCTTCAGAGAAATGTGCTGTGGCAAAGTATAAAGAGAGTTTATTATATATTAAGACTGGTGCATCTTTGCCTTTAATAAAGCATAGTGTTTATTTTTCCGTATAGAAGGCTCATTGCTTAGAACTATCTAATGGTACATCTACTGTTAAAGACCAACCCAATGCAAGAACTATCATTAGTTAGCAAAACAGTGCATATTTATTGTGCAAAAGATAACAGCGTACTCAATGTACTTCTTTGGAGGTAGTTCAATTGCACAGAAGCCTCGAACGATTACAAAAAAATTGCTCGGAAGAATATTCTATACCTTTTCTATAATGGTACGTACCTACACACCACGCCAACGAACGAAACAGGATTCACTTACAGGAATAACTTTAGTTGGCGTTCGTTGGCTTAGTGTGTATGTACCATGGTACCGTGCGATCTCCTTCGAGGCGGCGAGTCTTTTGGCCGGATCCGTGCCCTGGGATCTGGAGGCTAGAGCCCTCGCGCTGAGATATCGTCAGCGCGAGGAGGCGCCTGAGCGGAGCAAGCTCCGCCAGATCCTGGTGGCCGAGTGGAGGGAACGACTTGCGCAACCCAGCGCGGGCCACGCCGCGACAGCGGCGGTAAGACCCGTGATGGAGGAGTGGCTGGAGAGGCGTCACGGCGCCCTCAGCTTCCGGCTGACGCAGGTACTCTCGGGACACGGCTGTTTCGGGAAGTATCTGTGTCGTATAGGCCGGGAGCAGACGCCCGGTTGTCACCACTGTGACTGCCCCGAGGACACGGCGCTGCACACTTTGCAGGCGTGTCCAGCATGGGGGTCGCAGCGCCGCGAGCTAGTCGCGGCGATCGGCGGTGACCTCTCGCTTCCGGCCGTGGTTCTGTCCATGGTCGGGAGCGAGACTGCGTGGGAAGCCATCGCCTCCTTTTGCGAGGGGGTGATGGCGATCAAGGAGGTAGCGGAGAGGGAGAGGGAGGCCGCTTCTTCTCTCCCTTCTCGCGCTAGACGCACCGGGCGCCGGAGGGCGCGTGATGATCTCCGGCCACCCTAATGAGTGGCCTGCGGGCGGCGGGTTGGGGAACCCGTCGCCCAACCAGTAACTGGCCCAGGGAGGATGGCGCGTCATGTCCTGCGCGCGCCTCTCGGATGGATGTGGGGCAGGGGAGCAACTGCCCCACCACAGGAGAGGTCCACCAGAAGAAGCTGGTGGACCGAGATCTACCGGGGTCGCGGTGCATGCAACAGCGAATCCCGTGACCCCGGCCTTAGGTCAGAAGGAGGGACACCGTGGGGTTTTAGCCAGTAAGAGTCTGGCACACCCCCCCGTCTTCCCCAGACGGGGGATAGTCCATGAGGATTTCCCCACGTGAGAAAAAAAAAAAAGTGTGTATGTACCATAAAGGGAGATCTACATCTTGTTTGGTTAATCTTTCTTCCGCAGAGCTTTACAGATCATTCGTTATTCAGTTCAGTAAAAAATCTTAATACACATGGCACTATTATTTATTCAATATTGAAATTAAAATCTTTTAGTTTGAATGATCCGTGCGATACTATACGGTATACTATAGGTCCAAACGAACCACAATTTCTTACACAGTGTTCAGTACGTTTATCCAAACATATCCAAACAAAAACGACGAGATTCAAGTGTTTTTCTTTAACCTTAAAATAATAACGTTTTAAATTGGCTAGTGTCTAAGAATAATCTCATCCAGTTTTTATGCATCAATCGCTGCAGGCGCGGGCGCGCACTTTCCGCGCCGTGTTTTACATAAACTGCGAAGTGAGGAGTCGACTAATAATAGGTCTAGTAAGTAAGTACGCACAACTAGCAAGCATGGAAGGCTACAATAAGGGGTGAATGAACTTTCGCCGAATAAATTGTTGTGATCGAACCACTATATGACAAAACAAGCTAATTTCCCCATCACACTTTAGCAGGCTTTGGACTGTCTAATTTAGTGCTGAACGGGTATGAAATCTGCTATTGCAGTCCGTTTTAAACAAATAAGGGTGAATACAGCCTACCTCACGTGAGAGGTGCCGTTTTTTTTTTCTCGTTGGAAAATCCTCATTGATGTCCCTCGCCCGGGGAAGGCAAGGGGATCTGCCGGACTGTTACCGGCTAAAAACCAACGGTGTTCCGTCTCCTGACCGTACAGCCGAGGTCGCGGGATTCGCAAAAGCATGCACCACAACCCCGGCAGGTCCCAGTCCGCCAACCCAACGTGAGTGGTACCTACCTAACACTTGAAGTAAAACCACCCTTACTGCTAAGGAATATAGGCGCAAATTAATTTCAGTTTGGATTTTACGTAGTTAATGTGTCCCTAATGTTATTATGAGTCCGTTTTTAAACTTCGTTAACAGTAAAACAATTAGACATGGTTGACAATTGAACTCAGCCCTATTTACAATAATTAATTAAAATACTATGTACAACAATTTACTGCATGAACTGTTGAACGTGCCTACCATTTTATTCAATGGACTTCCGAACCCGTTTAATTATGAGTCTGCATTTTTAACAGTGTCACTTTCACTTTTAATTTGTTCTAAAGAGAGGGTAATTCGCGTACAAAATTCACCCTCTCTGGATGTCAGGTGTCCATTTTCACTGTAAACCAGGTCCTTGGCTCAACCCTACGATTGAAATTCAAGCGAAGTCAAGTTCGGGCTTCTAGCAGACCTCGTAACTGGACCACCCCGACTAATCCAGCGGTATCGACATTGTCGCTACATTGACATATTCGCATCTATCTAATTTTATAATGTGCTATGCACATGCAGGCTGCTCGGTGGCAACTGGCAACTGAGTGATTGCGTCATCGCGTCATTCTAATGCAATGCAAGCGAGCGGGCGACAAAGATAGAACGAGACAGACAATGCGTAAGTAGGCGGTTGTGTATGCGCCACAGCGCGGCGCGGCGACGATGGCACGTGCCCCTGCACGTGCCACCGGCTTCTTTATACCATTTGATAACAGAAACTATGGATGTTTTTATGCCTTAAGTAGCCAGCGTTTTCAGTGTATTTTTCTAACGAAATTTATTTATTTTCTTCTTTTTTTTAATATTTTCACTAACTAATGTCTTTATTATGGTGTTCTGAATGATCTGTAAAAGATTGTCCAGGTATTTTGTTGGGATAAATAAGACACTTGAGAAATGATAACATTTGAATGCGATCACCATCCATATCATTTGCAAAGTGTGATGGTTAGTGCAATGTTCTCGCATCACGACCGAAAATTGTAGCTGTGGACTGTGGTTGAGGGAACCCTAATACAGGACCTCTTCAGGAAGATGAGATGTGATGACGATGAAGATTACCTCTATCTTCGAATTCGTCGATTACATCATCATCAAAATCGCCTTCGATTCTCCACAATTGTATGCCACTGCGAGGTGCCGTAGCATTTTCTTTTGACAATATATCTGGAATAATTAACCAATATATATTCAACTAACCAAAAGGTGTCCGGTACCCCGAGACTTAAAGGGCGTAAAGGACAACCCTAATGTCCCTTACGCCCTTCGAATCCTAAGTTATTAAATGTTCGCAAAATAAATAATCCACTAAACATGCAATGCAATTAAATTAACACAATAAGACGACTGGGCAGATAGAATTATCTATTGAAACAATTGTTTCGATTCTTAATTCGAAAACAATTATTTGTTTGGCTGCATTGAAGTGCAAAACTTTATTATTCATCATTTCTCATCATCGACCTTCACATCATTTACAGACGATTCTAACGTTTTAATTTAAATTTAAATTTTTCGGAAAACACAGCTAGGCAAAATCATAGTTAACAAGTTCTCTGTCCTGTGAATCATATGTATCTAAACATCTCAATTGTTAAACTATTGTGTCTAATTCACGGACAGTAAAACCGTTAATATAAATATGTAACATAAATAAGGCCAATTGCAAGTTTTCACATATAATAAAGGAAAGCATTAAGAAGGAAAACCTCTTTTTTCACTTCGAGAGTGGCCCGAATAGCCGCGTTCTTGTGTGCGCTGGTGGAACCACATAAGTTTGGTAGTGACTTCCTTCGTGTGCGCTGGCCTTTTAATGGTTTCGACTTACGGGTGGGTTCAGTTGGCGCAACTAAACTGCCAAAAAGCCGAAAGGTCTCTTGGAGATTTTCTTGAACATCCTCATTCAGAACCTTGTGAGTAATGTTGTGATCGTCCAGAAATGGAGTTAAAGATTCCTCGTCGCTTTTGTTTATTAGAAAATCGATTGTATTGTTGTCTCTTTTCCAAATTGCTTCGGTGAAATTTGCTGTAGCAAAGTATAAAGAGATTTTATTATGTGACTATTTAAATAACGGAATCAGGCGTTACTTTGCGGAAATCCGTGACATACGCAGCCGTATCACTCGCGTCCAAGCGGTCAACGAGTCAACATCTCCTGAGGATGCCCCGTGAAGGGGCGAAACACGTGTCATATCGGTTTGATTTGTTTGTGTGTTGCATGTTATTAATCGCAACTTCTGCATCTGCATATATTTGCGGGCGGGAGGGCGGTGCTGCATACTGCGTTTAGGCTTCATCAACTGTTTGGAGAAATTAACACTAAATATTGCTATTGTATATTTGTATGTGTGTATTTATTATAACTAAAGACAAATGCCCAATATCTCGCCGATCTGTATTGGTTAAAATTATGACTGGTGCATTTTTGCCTTTTTTGTTCCGTATAGAAGACTACTTGCTTAGAAGCATCCAATTGTACATTTACTCGTTAGGACCAATCCAATCCAAGAACTATCATTAGTAAGCAAAACAGTTCATGCTTGGCCATATTTATCGTGCAAAAAATATAGTGTACGTAATTGACTTCTTTGGGGGTAGTTATATTATATTGTCACAGAGGCCTGGAACGATTACAGTGAAATGACTCTATACTTTTGCTATAATAGTAGGTACACACCACGCCAACAAACGAAACAGGATTCGTTTTAAGCAAAGTGTAGTCAAATTAAGAAATGACGAACGTTCGTTGGCGTTCGTTGGCTTAGTGTGTATGTACCATAAACGTAGCTCTACGTCTTGTTTAGTTAATCTTTCTTCCGCAGAGTTTTATGGATCATCCGTTATTCAGTTTGGTAAAAATGTCACTACTATTTATTCAATTTTGAAATTAAAATCTTTCAGTTTGTAATTATCAATGCGACACTATGAGGTCCAAACAAAATACAAACTATTACATAGTGTGATCAGTATATTTAACCAAACACATCTTTAAACAAAAAACAACGAGATTCAAGTGTTTTTTTAACCTTAAAATAATAAAGTTTTAAATTGGCTGTAGTCTCTAAGAATAAACTCAGCCAATTTTTATGCATCGACCGCTGCCGGCGCTGGCGCGCCCCCTCCGCACTATGTTTTACCTCAATTGCGAAGTGAGGAATCAGCTAATAGGTCTAGTAGGTAAGTACGCGCAACTAGCTAACATGGAAAGCTACAATAAAGGGTGTATGAACTTTCGCCGAATAAATTGTTATGATCCAACCACTAAATGACAAAAGAAAACTAATTTCCCATCACACTTTATCAGGCTTTGGACTGTCTAATATAGTGCTGAACTGGTATCAAATCTGCTATTGCAGTCATTTTTAAACAAACAATACGTATACGGCCTATCGCAAGTGAATGGTACCTACCTAACACTTGTAGTAAAACCACCCTTACTGCTAAGGTATAAAGGTGCAACAGGTCAAGGTCAAACAGTTACCACTGACGACGTGCAGTTGTGTGTACGTACCTACTCCGTAGTCAAATTAATTTCAGTTTCGATTTTACGTAGTTAATGTGTACCTAATGTTATTATGAGTCTGTTTATAAACTTCGTTAACAGTAAAACAATTAGACATGGTTAAAAATTGAACTCAGCCCTAGAATAATTAAGAAATTAGAATAATACATTAAAATACTATGTCCAACTTACTGCATGAACTGTTGAACGTGCCTACCGATTTATTTAATTCACTTCCGAGCCCGTTCAATTATGAGTCTGCATTTTTAATAGTGTCACTTTCACTTTTAATTTTTTCTAAAGAGAGGGTGATTCGCGTACGAAATTTACCCTCTCTGGATGTCAGGTGTCCATTTTCACTGTTAACTAGGTCCTTGGCTCGACCCTACAAGCGGAATTCAAGCGGAGTCAAGTCCGGGCTTCTAGCAGACCTCGTAACTGGACCACCCCGACTAAACCAGCGGTATCGGCATTGTCGCTACATTCACATATCCTCATCTATCTATTCTAATAATGTGCTGTGCACATGAAGGCTGCGCGGTAGCAATTGGCAACTGACTGATTGCGTCATGCTAATACGATACGAGCGAGCGGGCGACATACTAATAAGATAGAAAGAGACAGACAACGCGTAAGCGGCGCGGCGGTGATGGCACGTGCCGCTCGCTTCTTAATAGTATTTGATAACAGACACTATGGATGTTTTATTGCCCTAAGTAGCCAGCGTTCTCAGTGTATTTTTCTAACGGAATTTATTAATTTCCTTATTAAAGTTTTTTTTAATATATTTATTAACTAATGTCTTTATTATGGTGTTCTGAATAATCTGTAAAATATTGTCCAGGTATTTTGTTGGGATAAATATAACATTTGAGAAATTTGAATGCGATCACCATCCATGTCATTTGCAAAGTATGATGGTTAGTGCAATGTTCGCTAATCACGATCGAAAATTTTAGCTGTGGATGAGGGAACCTTAGTTTTGTACAGGACGTCTTCAAGAAGATGAGATGTGATGACGATAAGATTACCTCTATCATAGATTTCGTCAATTATATCATCATCAAAATCGCCTTCGATTCTCCACAATTGTATGCCACTGCGAGGTGCCGTAGCATTTTCATTTGCCAATATATCTGGAATAATTAACCAATATAATTTCAACTAAACAAAAGGTGTCCGGTACCCCGAGGCTTAGGGCGTAAAGGACAGCCCTAATGTCCCTTACGCCCTTTGAGCCCTAAGTTATTAAATGTTCTCAAAATAAATAATCTACTAAACATGCAACGCAATTAAATTAACTCAGTAAGACGACTGGGCCACTGGAATTTTCAGTTGGAACAATTGTTTCGATTTTTTATTCGAAACAATTATTCGTTTGGCTGAATTGAAGTGCATAACTTTACTATTCATCATGCCTCCTTTACATCATTTACAGACGATTTTACAGTTTTAAGAAGGAACGAACCTCTTTTTAGGGTGCTTTCAATTTAGACGTTTCGTGTCGGACCGTTACGGTGCCGAAAAGGTGCGTTTGTCGTATTGCGCACGGACGGTTGTTTGTTTTCATACAAAGCACGCGGTGCGGCAGCAGTACGGCGTCGGTACCGCGAACGCTCGACAACACGCTTCGGCACCGCAGCGGTCCGACACAAAACGTCTAAATTGAAAGCCCAAATAGGCGCGTACTTGTGTGCGTTTGTGGAATCAAATAGGTTTGGTAGTGACTTTCTGCGTGTACGCTGGCCTTTTAATGATTTCGACTTACGAGTTGGATCAGGCGGCGCAACTAAACTGCCAAAATTCCGAAAGGCATCTTGAAGATTTTCTTGTACATTCTCATTCAGAACCTTGTGAGTGACGCTGTGATGGTCCAGGAATTGAGTTAAAGATTCCTCGTCGCTATCGTTTATTAGAAAATCGATTGTATTGTTGTCTCTTTTCCAAATTGATTCAGAGAAATGTGCTGTGGCAAAGTGTAAAGATCGTTTATTATGTGTGTGTTTATTATAACTAAAGACAAATGCCCAATATCTCGCCGATCGGTATTGGTTAAAATTATGACTAGTGTATCTTTGCCTTTAATAAAGCGTAGTCTTTATTATTCCGTATAGAAGGCTCATTGCTTAGAAGCATCTAATGGTACATCTACTGTTAAGGACTAATCAAATGCAAGAACTATCATTAGTTAGCACAACAGTTCGGGCATATTTGTTGTGCAAAAGATAACAGCGTACTCAATGTACTTCTTTGTAGGTAGTTCAATTGTCAGAGGCCTGGAACGATTACAAAAAAAATAGTCTAATCTCTACAGAATATTTTATACTTTTACTATAATAGTACGTACGCACCACGCCAACGAACGAAACAGGATTCGTTATAAACAAAGTGTAGTCAAATTAAGAAATGACGATCTTTCATTGGCGTTCGTTGGCTTAGTGTGTATTTACCATAAATGGAGATCTACGTCTTTTTTATTTAATCTTCCTCACATTTAATTTTAGTCACATATCACTACTATGTATTCAATATTGAAATTAAAATCTTTCAGTTTGAATTATCAGTGCGATACTATAAGGTCAAAACGAACTACAAACTTTTACACAGTCTTCAGTACGTTTAACCAAACATATCCAAACAAAAAAACGAGATTCAAGTGTTTTTCTTTAACCTTAAAATAATAACGTTTTAAATTGACTATAGTCTAAGAATAACCTCATCCAGTTTTATCCAGTTTTATGCATCAATCGCTGCCGGCGCGGGCGCGCCCTTTCCGCACCGTGTTTTACATAAACTGCGAAGTGAGGAGTCGACTAATAGGTCTAGTAAGTACGCGCAACTAGCAAGCATGGAAGGCTACAATAAGGGGTGAATGAATTGAAATTGTTGTAACCCCTTATTGTAGCCTTCCATGCTTGCTATTATGACAAAAAAAGCTAATTTCCCATCACACTTTAGCAGGCTTTGGACTGTCTAATTTAGTGCTGAACGGGTATCAAATCTGCTATTGCAGTCATTTTTAAACAAATAAGGGTGAATACAGCCTACCTCACGTGAGTGGTACCGTTTTTTTTTTCTCGTTGGACAATCCTCATGGATGTCCTTTGCCCGGGGAAGGTGAGGGGGTCTACCGGACTTTTACCGGCTAAAAACCAACGGTGTTCCTTCTCCTGACCGTACGGCCGAGGTTGCGGGATTCGTAAAAGTATGCACCGCAAACCCGGCAGGTCCCGGTCCGCCAACCCAACGTGAGTGGTAACTACCTAACACTTGAAGTAAAACCACCCTTACTGCTAAGGAATAAAGGCGCAAATTAATTTCAGTTTGGATTTTACGTAGTTAATGTGTACCTAATGTTATTATGAGTCCGTTTTTAAACTTCGTTAACAGTAAAACAATTAGACATGGTTGATAATTGAACTCAGCCCTATTTACAATAATGAATTAAAATACTATGTACAACTTACTGCATGAACTGTTGAACGTGCCTACCGTTTTATTCAATGGACTTCCGAGCCCGTTTAATTATGAGTCTGCATTTTTAATAGTGTCACTTTCACTTTTAATTTGTTCTAAAGAGAGGGTAATTCGCGTACAAAATTCACCCTCACTGGATGTCAGGTGCCCATTTTCACTGTAAACTAGGTCCTTGGCTCAACCCTACGATTGGAATTCAAGCGAAGTCAAGTCCGCGCTTCAGCAGACCTTGTAACTGGACCACCCCGACTAATCCAACGCTATCGGCATTGTCGCCACATTCACACATCCGCATCTATCTAATCTAATAATGTGCTGTGCACATGCAGGCTGCGCGGTGCAGTATATTATAATGTACTCTGTGGCTCGGTGGCAACTGGCAACTGAGTGATTGCGTCATGCTAATGCGATGTGAGCGAGCGGGCGACAAAGATAGAACGAGACAGACAATGCGTAAGTAGGCGGTTGTGGCACGTGCCCCAGCATATTTTTTTGCTTTTTTTTTATGACCACTCGCAGTGCAATAACTCGCTTAAGGTTGATACTGCTTAATCGGACAATCCTGTGGTGGCCAAAAATTACCTTAAAGCCCCTGTGGGGTTCGGGCCTCGGCTTAGTGCGTCATTGAGGGGGGGGGGGGGGGCAGCTAGGGTCGAGCTGGGTTGAATTAATTAGGGGCTCTTTTAACACTACAGGCTCAGCTTCGCGGGCTGGCTCGTCGAGCAAGGGTCGGGCTGTGATGTTACAAGGGGGACGCGGTGGGCCTTGGCGGCGGGGCCGGAATCGCGGTCGGTATTTGTATCTGTATTTTCTATTGGTACTGGTTTCCCTACTACTCGCTTGAAGGAGGGTGATGGGGTCATCGGGTTGGAGGAGGGTGAGTCTGGGGCGTCTAATCTTAGATATTTTAGAAGGGACGTATCGGGCGGCCGATGAAATAAGGGGGTTGGGGTATTTCTCGGCTGAGTCTATAAAACGCTTGGTAAGGCGTTTGATGCACTGTCTAATTGTGGGGATTCTGAAATCGACATGGAGTCGTTCATTCGTAAGGAACCACGGGGCACCCGTGGCCCCTCGGAGAAATCTATTTTGGAGGGTCTGCATCCTATGGAGGCGGCTTAGCATGCGCGAACACAGGTCACGCGTATGTCATGATGGGCCGAATGCACGCGGTTTAAATACGCAATTTGCACCTAAGTGACAATTTGCTGCGGGAATTCAGCACGGAGTGGAGTCTACCGAGAGCGAAAGCGGCACGCGAGCGTACCGTCTTTATGTGCTCACCGAAGGATAGACGACGGTCGAGGATGAGCCCTAGGTTTTTGGCTTGCTCCTCCCAAGGGATCGGCTTGCCAAACATAGAGATCGGACTGGGATTCCGTGGGAGGGTTTTGTAGGGTCTGATGAAAAGGACCGCCTGGCTCTTATCGGGATTGACTTCAATTCTCCATCTCCGGAACCATTCGCCTAGGGCATTTGCGGAGTTTTGGAAGGTACCGGAGATGCTGTCGGGGTTCCAACCTGAGTAGTAGATGGCGGTGTCGTCAGCGAACAGGGCTAACTGGGCCGTTCTACTTTTGGGAATATCGCTAGTGTATAGCGTGAAAACTAAGGGAGATAGCACTGAGCCCTGAGGGACTCCTGCGCGGATCGGGTAAGGAGCGGAAAGTGCACTTTCGATGCGGTATTGGAAGGTGCGATTCGACAGAAAGTCTCGTAAGATGAGCACGAGGCGATCCGGCACACCGAGCTGGTACAGCGTGTATATCAGCCCGTTGTGCCAGACCTTGTCGAATGCTTTCGCTATATCGAAGAACAGGGCACCCGTCATCAGGCCCCGCTGGTAGCGGTCACTGATGTGCTCGACTATGCGGTGCACCTGTTGGACATAAGAGTGTCAAGTTCGGAAGCCGAATTGCTCCTTGGGAATTAGGCTCTTTGCCTCGGCATAGTCTTTGAGACGCTTATAAATAAGCCTCTCGTAGATTTTTCCCAGGACATTGAGCAGACTAATGGGGCGGTAACTACTAGGGGAGGATTTGGGTTTGCCCGGTTTGGGGATACCAATAACGGTAGCCCGTTTCCACGGCTGTGGGAACATATTGTTTGCTAGAGCGCCATTGAAGATGGCGGTCATTAGCACAATGAGAACGGGGGGAAAGTGTTTGAACACCCTGTTGGGGATTCCGTCAGAGCCAGGGGCTTTCCTCGGTTTGAGTCCCCTAGTGATCTCTGCCACCTCGTCTGGAGTGACGGGGGGCAGGGGTCATCCGGGTCCTCTTCGGGGGGAAGGGAGGTTCGGCGTTCAACTTCAGCATCCACCTTAGCGAGATGGGCTGGGTCTACAGGCTGGGTACTGGGGGAGCACTGGGACTCTAGGCTGTCGGCCAGACGTTCGGCCTTGTCGTCGTCGTCGAAAGCGACGCTCATATCGGGGCAAATGAGGGGGGCATAAAGGAGGTCTCAGAGGAGCGTAGTTTCCTCTAAAGATCCCAGAAGGCCTGATGGGTCGGTTCCAGTTCATTGAGCATCTTACCCCATTGGTCATTACGCAGCTCTTTAAAGCGTTTACTTACTTTACGCTGCAGTACATATATTAAAATTGGAACGATACAGAGAAGATTAGCATGGCCCCTGCGCACGTGCCCCTGCACGTGCCACCGGCTCCTTTATACTATTTGATAACAGAAACTATGGATGTTTTTATGCCATAAGTAGCCAGCGTTTTCAGTGTATTTTTCTAACGGAATTTATTTATTTTATTCTTTTTTTTTAATATTTTCATTAACTAATGTCTTTGTTATGGTGTTCTGAATGATCTGTAAAAGATTGTCCAGGTATTTTGTTGGGATAAATAAGACACTTGAGAAATAATGACATTTGAATGCGATCACCATTCATATCATTTACAAAGTGTGACGGTTAGTGCAATGTTCTCTAATCACGACCGAAAATTTTAGCTGTGGCTGAGGGAACCTTAGTTGTCTACAGAACGTCTTCAAGAAGGTGAGATGTGATGACGATGAAGATTACCTCTATCATCGAATTCGTCGATTACATCATCATCAAAATCGCCTTCGATTCTCCACAATTGTATACCACTGCGAGGTGCCGTACCATTTTCTTTTGCCAATATACCTGAAATAATTAACCAATATAACAACTAAACAAAAGGTGTCCGGTACCCCGAGGGCGTAAAGGACAGCCCTAATGTCTCTTACGCCCTTAGAATCCTAAGTTATTAAATGTTCACAAAATAAATAATCCGCTAAACATGCAATGCAATTAAATTAACACATTAAGAAGACTGCGCCACTGGAATTATAAATTGAAACAATTATTTCGATTCTTAATTCGAAAAAAAAAATTGTTTGACAGCATTGAAGTGCATAACTTTATTATTCGTCATTCCTTATCATCGACCTTCACATAATTTACAGACGATTCTAACGTTTTAAGAAGGAAAACCTCTTTTTTCTTTCTTTTTTCTTTTTTTTTTTTTTTTTTTTTCTTCGAGAGTGGCCCGAATAGTCGCGTCCTTGTGTGCGCTGGTGGAACCACATAAGTTAGGTAGTGAGACTTCCTGTGTGTGCATCATCATCTTCCTGCCCTGGTCCCAAGTTACTTGGGATCGGCGCAATTTTTTTTGTCTCTTCCACTCTTCCCTGTCAGCCGTCTCATTATCATTTACTCCCTTATCTTTCATATCCTCCCTTACACAATCCATCCATCTTTTCTTAGGTCTCCCTCTCCCCTTCCATCCATCAACATTCATATTCATCACGCTCTTAGTCACATGTGTTTCATTCCTCCTCATCACATGCCTATACCAAGACAAACGCTTTCCTTTCAACTTTTCTGTCACTGGTGCCACTTGCAAACTCCCTCTAATATACTTATTTCTTACTTTATCCATTTGCGTCACTCCACACATCCATCTCAACATTCTCATCTCCGCTACGTGTAATCTTCTTTCATCCGTCTTCTTCACGGCCCAACACTCTGATCCGTATAGAACGACAGGTCTTATAATGTATTTGTAGATTTTGCCCTTCAGCTTGAGGGGCATCCGTTGGTCACAAGCTCACAAGTTGTCCCTGTGACCTGTCGCCATTTCGTCCAACCTGAGTTGATCCGATGCGTAGTGATAGTAATTAACACTTCCTGCGTGTGCGCTGGCCTTTTAATGGTTTCGACTTACGGGTGGGTTCAGTTGGCGCAACTAAACTGCCAAAAAGCCGAAAGGTCTCTTGGAGATTTTCTTGAACATCCTCATTCAGAACCTTGTGAGTAATGTTGTGATCGTCCAGAAATGGAGTTAAAGATTCCTCGTCGCTTTTGTTTATTAGAAAATCGATTGTATTGTAGTCTCTTTTCCAAATTGCTTCGGTGAAATTTGCTGTGGCAAAGTATAAAGAGATTTTATTATACATACATACATAAACTCACGCCCTTTTCCCATGGGGGTACGCAGAAACTATAGAACGCCACATGCTACGACCCTTACATACCCCATACAGATTTTATTATGTGTGTATTTAAATAACGGAATCAGGCGTTACTTTGCGGAAATCCGTGACATACGCAGCCGTATCATTCGCGTCCAAGCGGTCAACGAGTCAACATCTCCTGAGGATGCCCCGTGAAGGGGCGAAAGACGTGTCGTATCGTTTGTGTGTTGCATGTTATTAATCGCAACTTCTGCATTTGCATAAATATTTGCGGGCGAGAGGGCGGTGCTGCATACTGCGTTTAGGCTTCATCAACTGTTTGGAGGAATTAACACTAAATATTGCTATTATATATTTGTATGTGTGTATTTATTATAACTAAAGACAAATGCCCAATATCTCGCCGATCTGTATTGGCTAAAATTATGACTGGTGCATTTTTGCCTTTTTTGTTCCGTATAAAAGACTACTTGCTTAGAAGCATCCAATTGTACATCTACTCTTTAGGACCAATCCAATGCAAGAACCATCATTAGTAAGCAAAACAGTTCATGTTTGGGCATATTTATCGTACAAAAAATAATAGTGTACGTAATTGACTTCTTTGGAGGTAGTTCTATTGTCACAGAGGCCTGGAACGATTACAGTGAAATGACAATGCGTAAGTGCCCACTTACGCATTGTCTGTCTCGTTACCTGCCCCCTAGTTGCGTATGCGACAAAGCGTAACACGGCGGCAATGGCACGTGCTACTGCACGTGACGCCGGCTTCTTTATACTATTTGATAACAGAAGCTATGAGTATTTTATGCCATAAGTAGCCAGCGTTTTCAGTGTATTCTTCTAACGGAATTTATTTATTTTCATCTGATTTTTTTCTAAATATATTTATTAAATAATGTCTTTATTATGGTGTTCTGAATGATCTGTAAAAGATTATTCAGGTCTCTGGTTGGGATAAATATGGCACTTGAGAAATGATGACATTTGAATGCAATCACCATCCCTATCATTTGCAAAGTTTTCTTACCACGACCGAAAATTTTAGCTGTGGATGTGGGAACCCTAGTTTTGTAAAGGACGTCTTCAAAAAGATGAGATGTGATGACGATGAAGATTACCTCTATCAAAGATTTCGTCAATAATATCATCATCAAAATCGCCTTCGATTCTCCACAATTGTATGCCACTGCGAGGTGCCGTAGAATTTTCTTTTGCCAATATATCTGGAATAATTGACCAATATAATTTCAACTAATCAAAAGGTGTCCGGTACCCCGAGGCTTACAGGGCGGAAAGGACAGCTCTAATGTCTCTTACGCCCTTTGAACCCTCAGTTATTAAATGTTCTCAAAACAAATAATCCACTAAACATGCAATGCAATTAAATTAAAACAATAAGACGACGGGGCCACTGGAATTTTTATTTGGTACAATTGTTTCGATTCTTAATTCGAAATCAATTATTGGTTTGACTGAATTGAAGTGCATAACTTTACCATTCATCATTCCTCATCATCGACCTTCACGTCATTTACAGACAATTTTTAACGTTTTAAGAAGAAGTACCTCGTTTTTCAATACGAGAGCGGTCCGAATAGGCACGTACATATGTGCGCTGGTGGAACCACATGAGTTTGGTAGTGACTGCCTGCGTGTGCGCTGGCCTTTGAATGGTTTCGACTTACGAGTCGGATCAGGTGGCGCAACTGAACTGCCAAAAAGCCGAGAAGCCTCTTGGAGATTTTCTTGAACATCCTCATTCAGAACCTTGTGGGTAACGTTGTGATCGTCCAAGAATTGAGTTATTGATTCCTCTTGGCTTTCGTTTATTAGAAAATCGATTGTATTGTTGTCTCTTTTCCAAATTGCTTCAGAGAAATGTGCTGTGGCAAAGTATAAAGAGAGTTTATTATGTGTGTATTTATCTATACTAATATTATAAAGAGGAAAAATTTGTATTTTTGTATGTAACGAATAAACTTAAAAACTACTGGACCGATTTCAAAAATGATTTTGCCGTTAGAAAGCTACTTTATCACTGAGTAACCTAAGCTACGGGCGGAGCCATGAGGACACAGCTAGTTATAACTAAAGACAATAATAATTAAAGTCCAATATCTCGCCGATCGGTATTGGTTAAAATTAAGACTAATCTTTATTGTTCCGTATCCTTGACTAGTTTACTCTTATCTTTGACTAGTCTTTATGTTCCGACTCATTGCATGGAAGTATCCAATGGTATATCTACTCTTTAAGTCCAATCCAATGCTAGAACTATCATTAGTAAGCAAAACACAACACGTTTGGTGCTGTGGCTGAGCTCTTTCTGTGCTACGTGTTGTGAGTTCGATTCCCGCACGGATCAAATATTTGTATGAACTACAAATAGTTGTTCCGGGTCTGGATGTTTGTGTATGTGAAGATTTGTGTCTGTAAACGCACTCACGATACAGGAAAAATACATGTGTCGTGGAACGTTCTTTTTTTAAAAAAACGTTTGGAATATTTATCGTGCAAAAGATAACAGCGTACTCAATTGTCTTCTTTGGAGGCAGTTCTATTGTCACAGAAGCCTGGAAAGAATACAGTGAACCCGAAAGAATATTGTATACTTTTGCTATAATGGTACCTACACACCACTCCAACGAACGAAACAGGATTCGTCATAAACAAAGTGTAGTCAAATTAACGAATGACGAACGATCATTGGCGTTCGTTGGCTTAGTGTATTTGTACCGTAAAAAAAGATCAACATATTATTGTTTAGTTAATCTTTCTGCCGCAGAGTTTTACAGATCATCCGTTATTCAGTTCAGTAAAAAATCTTAATACACCATATCTCTATTATTTATTCAATATTGAAATTAAAATCTTTCAGTTAGAATTATCAGTGCGATACCATAGCCAAATATGACACTTGAGAAATTATAACATAACATAACATCACGCCTGTATTCCCCGAAAGGTTGGGCAGAGGTGTATAGTACACCCTCATTTTGCCGTTATGTTTGAAGTTCCATGTAATAAGGGGCGAGCCTATTGCCATCAACCGGGCACAAATCCAAATTCCGGGTTGCTATTGAGAAATTCAACACGAAAGTACCCAATAACACTTTTGTCCGACCTGGGGATCGAACCCAAGACCTCACGATCATCAGTCGCGCTTACCACCACTACACCAACGACGTAAAAAAAGAAAAAGAGATTATGTAAATTAAGTATGCAAAGTATGATGATTAGTGCAATGTTCTCTCATCACGACCGAAAATGTTTACTGTGAATGAGTCTATGAATTAGTAAAATTGCCTGTGAATTAGCCCTAGTTGAGTACAGGACGTCTTCAAGAAGATGAGATGTGATGATGATAAAGATTAAGTACCTCTATTATGGAATTCTTCAATTACATCATCATCAAAATCACCTTCGATTCTCCACAATTGTAAGCCACTGCGAGGTGCCGTAGTATTTTCATCACCCAATATACCTGAAATAATTAACCGATATAATTTCAACTAAACGAAATGTATCCGGTACCCCGAGGCTCACAGGGCGTAAAGGACAGCCCTAATGTCTCTTACGCCCTTTGAGCCCATACTATTAAATGTTTTGAAAATAATGAATCCACTAAACCTTTAAGAATTAAAAGCAAATAAAATCTCAACAAAATCATGTTATCATTGAAAATAAAATGAATTCTGAGAAAGGCACGCGATAAGAAGTTTTATGGACGTATAAAAAACCTAAGCTTAGAAAATTAATCGACTGAGTAATTTTTCTACACAGCGAGCATTCAGAAAAATATTTAAGAACTAAAACAGTTTCTATTTTAACAAGAGTTAAGCTCCATTAAAATGTTCAGCCGAATTTTAGTTACCTAAATTGAATCGAATAAATATTACTTCAAAAAATTGTCTGGCTCTTGGGATTATTCCAATTTTTATGTTGTACAAATAATAAAAAGTAAGTATATGTATTTACGAGATAAGATAAAAACTATTTTTAATGTTCATACATAATAAGTATTATTTACTCAGTAACTACTGTTTTGGTTTTACATAGATATGAATATTAAAGTAGTAGAGCCGAATTTCGCTTATACGGTAATAAAACAATTACGAAATTACTCTGTTATGATAACTAATGTTGTACTAGAACTACAAGATGTCTTTTGTGACTACAGTTGGATAAAAAACTCAATTTTAGTTTTTATGCTGCATTAATTTTATATCTTACATATATTATACTTTTTAAGTTGTACTTACAATTATGGACCATATTGGTCTGAAATAAATGATATAATAATAATTAAAAAATTAATCTTATATCGATAAATAATAACCAAACAATTTTTTTCTTTTTTTACTTTTGAACGTACTTTAGTCACTAGCCATAGCCTCATTGGTAAGTGAACATTCCCATTTATAATAATAATTTATATTCTAAATTAAGTAATTATCAAATAATCGTTCGTGCAAAAGTAACCTATAAAAAACATAGATGAACTGATAGCAAAGTTGCTCCATCAATAGTAACTTTGGCGTCACGAAGTCTATTCCAAATGGAAAATTAATTTCAGCAGTCAAACACGCTAGACAGAGCAACTTCTGCAACACAAAGACACAGAATAAACTGAATTCAAAGGACAAGAGTATTGAGAACTTTCACGTTCATAGGCATCACTAAAAATCAGAAAGATTTTTTTATAATTTTTAAATTTTAGTTTTAATAATGTACAAGTAAAAATATAAATTTGTGATTCTTTATTTATCGTAAAAAATACATATGTATGTATAAATAATATTGTTGAGTCCAAATATTACATAAAACACAATTAACAATTATATAAAACACAAAATACAAATCAAATTTACCTATAAAATACAAAAAACATTTTTGATCAATATTTATTATACAGAGCATATTTTTAAACGACGAGACATTAAAGAATGATCCAGTAATCGACTCCCATCAATTATGTGAAGAAACAAGATCTTAATTTTCAAATAAAGTATACATATAGACCAGGGCTGAAGCCTCTGAAAATGGTAAAAGTAAAAAAAAAAGTAAGATGAAACCCATTGGAAAAGGAAGAGAATATAACAAACATGAAAGGAAAAATAATTTACGGGCTATCTGAGATCGGGAAGTGGATGGGGGTGAGTTTTAAAGGGTCAAAAACGGTTTATCTCGATTTCCGGCAAAACTACAAGTCCTATGGAAAAAAGTTACATGGCAATAATATAAAGAATTTTTCACATAAATTTTGAGGTTATATGAAAAAAGTGTAAATACAAAAGTTGTAGATCTTTTTATTACCTACAACTTTGCCATGTAACTTTTTTCCATAGGACTTGTAGTTTTGCCGGAAATCGAAATAAACCGTTTTTGACCTTTAAAAACTCACCCCCATCCACTTCCCGACCTCAGATCACCCGTAAATTATTTTTCCTTTCATTTTTGTTATATTTTCTGTCTTTTCCAATGGATTTCATCCTACTATTATTTTTTTTGGTTTCATAAATTATCGACCCTAGTCTAATATGCGAATAGACGAAAAATATAAAAACGAAAACATCTGCTTTGTCAGTTAGAATTTTCAGATGATGGTAGCTATAATTTTATTATTTTTTTATTAAATGTTCTGTAGATTTTCTCAATAATGTGCAGAACTCCTTACTATGCCATTTTAATTGCATGAAATGGGGACTGGATTACACTTTTGCAGCCTCAGCAACATTGGTTCGATTCTTGTAGCAGGAAATCCTATATAACTTCCGATGCAGGCATGGTTCGTTTCAAGCATGCATATTAAATACATTTGTATTGTAACATTAATTAGAAAACAAGATACACGAGATAAACGGTTCTAATTAGCTTCACTTCATATATTTGTTTGTTTCTTTGATTCAAATCTTGCGACAGATTTATCAACTACTTCTATTTAACCTATTCTCTTGAAACTTCGCACACAAATTCAATTCCCATGACAATACAACTTTATAATAATTTCAACCTTCAATCCTCAAATCCTGATGCTGCAGGGGTACTGCAAGATAGAACCGTTTAACTTAAAAGATTTTTAAGGGATCATTATTCGAATGTGTTCTATTAATGGTACATAGGAACCCTGTGAAGTTCCGCTAGTTAATTTGAAGTAACCTAATATTAATTTATTAGTTTGGCTATCTAATGGTTATCAACGTCCCTATTATTTTCCCATTTAAACACGTGTATCAGATAGTATATACTAATGTGTTCTGCCTAGCCAACTACGTTGGGCACAGCTTCCAGTCTAACCAGATGCGGCTGAATACCAGTGTTTTACACAGAGCGACCGCCATCAGACCTCTGCAAATGCCGATATCCTAAAGTTAGACCGGTTGTCCGACTTTCGGGATTCTGACTTACCGTAACGACTGCCATAGGCAATCGTATGACACCCGGGACCGATTGTTTAACGTGCTCTCCGAGGCACGGAGGGGCCTCGATGTGTAACGAGCGGTCACCCATCCACAGACAGACCGCGGCAAGTGCAGCTTAACCTCACAAATCGTATGATCCGTGCGGTTGTTATATAGCCACGAGGTCCTTAACAAGTAGGGATCGCAACTATACTGTTAAAAACAGTATTATACTGTTTTTATACTTTTTACTGTTGAACAAAAATAAAGTATACAAAATACTGTTTTCAGTATCAAAATGCCTAACATTGTCTTTTTTGAAGCTTTTAAAAATTACACTAATTTGATAAGTTGTGCGAGAAGCACTAAAAAACATGTCAATAAAACATTTAAAAAATAAAATACTGTTCATTTTTCTAAAATACTGTTTATTTTCCTTGTCAGACCTAAATATACTTTATTTCTTGTAAAAACAGTTGACAACCCTATCCACAAGACAGAATATACGAAATAAAAAAAATGTCGTTAGCCTGTCACGACACAGATTGTTTTCTGTATATGTATTTTTCCTATATGGGTTGACAACCTGTCATCGACATAGTATTCAGATTTCCAATACCTACCTAACTTGTTTGTCATCGCAGTAACGAGTTCCCAGAATACATGCATGTCGAACATTGTGTTGTACATTATTGTACTGCATATAAATTGGATCCAGGATTGAAATGACGACTGATTGAGGCTGGAATTACATGAAGAGTTACGTAGTTTTGTAGGAAACTGATAGTTGTAACTAAGGAGAGAATTTTTAAGAGAGTAAGCCTCGGTTTTTGAAAGGTTGTTTAATTTACTCTGTAGACAAATCTCATGTCAACGAATATCATTGGTCGACCAAAATAATAACCACCAATCAAACAATTTTTATAGATTATTTTTTCTGTCGCGTTTAGTCCTAGTAAGCGCAGACACGGACTAAGATGGAGCACACGAATCCAAGGAACAGAGATATAGAGGGATTCCCCTACACCCCTCTGACTCTCACATACACACGACGGAACACAGTAAACTGCTTGGCGCCGGACTGTAATGTGAGGGTGGTAGCTAGCCAGGCGGACCGTATAGATCCTACCACCAAGCGTGTTTTTTTGCGTTTATCCGCCTTTTAGAATGCGGCTGGTTAGTGGCGCATACATTTAATTAAGTGTTGTGCGATAATTGTTCAATTTTATTTTTGTAACAGAATTGGGTTGAGCTATAATACACTCTCCCATAAATCGCCATTGACTGGCAATGCAACTAAATTTCTACGTCAAAATTTTAGCTTACATAGTTTTTCAACCGATCCAAACTAAAAGGCAATCCGGCAGCCTAATTTCATAACGCAATCGCAAAATAGCGAACTTTCATATTGAAAGTTCAAGAATATTCGTTCTTGTTGACGTGACGAATTTTGTTTTAAAAATCCATCTCGTTTGATTGAACATTGTCAGCTGTCAAAATGAAGGCTATTATGATTATGAGTGTATTACGCAATTAGGGTGCCGAGTATACTGGGCTGGGAGCCATGCAGGAGTCGAGCAAAAAAAATTGGTAGGTAGGTAAGTGTTTTGAAAATGTACTACGACGATTTTTTTATAACTTAAAATAATATAACATAACATCACATCACATCACGCCGGTATTCCCCGAAGGGTTGGGCAGAGTTATATACATAGTAACAGCCTCATTTCACCCTCATGTTTAAGCCCATGTAATAGGGGGCGAGCCTATTGCCATCAAAACGGCGAGGAATTCCACAAGGAAAAACCCAATAACACTGCTCGGCCTGGGAATCGAACCTACGACCTCACGATCAGCAGTCGCGTCTGTCACCCCTCGACCAACGAGGCACTTTTTTTTTAATTCTTGTTTTACCGAATTCGATGGAAATACAAAAATATCTTACAAATTCTACGAGCGTATTTGTAGATTTGGTCACCCATAAACCGACGGTCCCTACGTATACAATCGAAACTACAAAATCTCAGTTTTTATTTTATTATGTATGTACACCGATTACGCTGAGATTTATGATCCGATTTACGTGATTCTTCTTTAGTTTGATGCGGAATAGTTGCCATTTGGTCCCATAAAAAAAAAATATTTTATAACCTTTAAGATAACATAATTTCACACATTTTAAGCAGATAAAATAAAAACTGAGATTTTGTAGTTTCGATAGTATACGTAGGGACCGTCGAAATATAATGCTAAAACGCGCCCATTTCCATGAAGGAGGCTAATACAACCAAACATTTATTCATAGTCAATCGTAAAAATTGAGGTCAAAGTCGTAACTTCTGTGTAAAAATACATTTGCCCGGGAACAACATATTGAGGTTGCCCTTTCTTAGTGAAACAAAAATAGTTTTTACCTACTCAGTCATCGTCGGAACGCAAACGATTACTGCTAAACATGGGTCTTCCAATACCGCTCAGTTTACCATTCGCCACACAAACGCGAAGCGCGAGCGTGGCGTGTCGTTGGCGGGCCCGCATGATTTGTGTTCAAGGGATTACTATCAAGCATGTAATATAAAAACATTACAAAACTACTTACTGCCTTGTTGGTCTAGTGGTCGCAAGCGCGACTGCTGAGCATGGGGTCCTGGGTTCGATCCCCAAGTCGGGTAAAGTGTTATTAGGAATTTCTAGCGTCTAAGGCCGTAGTAAAATTCCATACATTTGACATTTTCTTTTTAAATGTCTCTAAACTACACCGAACAGAGAACCTTTTATCCCCTCAACTGTCAAGCCGCCTGATTCAAGAGGGTAACAATAGATAAATTAATTGTGTCTTATTAGTCGACTGCCTTGTTGGTCTAGTGGCTGCATACGTGACTGCTGAGCTTGGGGTCCTGGGTTCGATCCCCAGTTTTATTGAGTTTTTTATTACGAATTTCTCAGTAGCAGCCCGGTGTCTGGATTTGTGCCCGGTTAATGGCAATAGGCTCGTCCCCTGTTACATGGGACTTAAACATAACTGGTGAAAAGAGGGTGTACTAAAAACACCTCTGCCGTACCCTTCGGGGAATACAAGGCGTGATGTTATATTACAAAACGACTTTACTATAAGTTCCTATAATCAAATAAAAATGTTTTCAAATAGCAAAGTTGTACAACAAGTAAAATGGATTCTTAAACATACACCAATATTCTAAGACGTTCCTCCAAAACTTACTCGACTCATACTCGACTAAGAACGGCCTCGAAAACACCTTCAAAATTGTATTCTTAGTCGCAATTTCGAGTGAACTTTGAGGTTCCTCGACGGAGTCATTACGTCATAATTTGAATTATCTGCATGGCGCAAATAACGCAGCGATAAAAAATTGTAAGGATTATCGTAAGCATATTCGATAAAGTCTTCAAAATTCATTTTTATCACATACGAACTTTGACACTTCCTTCCTTAAGGTAGGTTCCGAGGTACCTTGAGTTTGACAGATGATTCCTTACCTCGACTGAAGAAAAATCTCGAGTCGAGGACGTTTATGTCAAGTCGAGGTGGAGTCGAGTCGAGTAAGTTTTGGAGGAACTTCTTAGAATATGGGTGATATCTTCCGTAAGAATCTTCAGAGTATAAAATAGTCGATGCATTTCTCCATTGATATGAAAATGTAATCAAACGCTCTATACTTCAGGTAGTGCTTCTCAAAGAAACACCTTTGCCTTTTACCAAAGAGTCCAACGCAAATTTTTGTCGTCACTTTACTGTGCTTCGCTTCTGTAATCTATGCTTCGCTTCAATACGTTGCCCAAACGAGCATGAAACATATAAATCATGCATCTATGGCTGGCTAGGGAAAACGTGGCCAGATTTATGTATTTGTATGGGATATTGAAAAATAAAATATGTGCACGGGGAACTTTTTATGTGGACGTGATTGACATTTATATATTAGGTAATTAATTAACGTAAAAGCTCCTTATAAAATCGTTCTGCCTAGCTTCTTCCCAATTGCAAGGGGTCAGCTTCCAGTCTAACGAGATACAGCTGAATTCCAGTATTTTACACGGAGCGACTGTCATCAGACCTCCGCAACCCAGTTACTGGGCAATGTCGATATCCTAAAGGTAGACCAGTTGTCAGACTTACGGGCTTCTGACTACCCGTAACAACTGTTACAGGTATTCGTATGAAATCCGGGACTGACGGTTTAATGTGCTCTACGAGTCACGGAGGGGTCTCGATGTGTAACGAATGGTCACCCATCCACCCACTGACCGCGGCAAGTGTTGCTTACCTCGCGAATCGTATGATCCGCGCGGTCGTTAGTAAGCCACTAGCCCCTCAGAAAAGTTCTATCGATATAATATAATTGTTTGTAAATACATTATTAATATATTTATTTATTATTTTTTAATATTAATTTAAATATAATATTAGTTACATACCATGTTAAAAACATATTAGGGTCTTTTAATAAGCTAACAACAAACGTTACTTTTAAGATGGAAGCGATCAGTCGACCTGCATAATTCATTTTTAAGTTTTTATATTTTACTGAAAATAGATAATATATTCAGATTTTATATTTTTTAGACGTAATTTTATTGTTTATCTATACAATAGATTGTACTGTATTTATATGTGTATTTATTTGCCTTTTAAAACGCCATAATATATTAAAGAAATTTTGAAAAAAAAACGTCTTTCTGACGAAAGCAGTCATCTTTAGCGTGATACGTAACCCGTGAATCAAAGTAATGTCCACAGCTAACCGAGAATCATATGTGGCGAGGTGTGATCATCGTCATTTATCAGGACCAAATCCAACTCCTAGCATGCAATGTCTAAAAAAATTCATTTCTATAGGATTTCCTTACAGAAAAGTCGAATTATTCTTCCACGTACAGTGACCCAACACTGTACCTCCAAATCACGTCCTGCAAATTTTTATTACAAATTTGTTCATTAAAGTGTTTCATGCTCATGCTGTAATAAAATCAATACAAATCTAAGTCAAACCTTACAAAACCTTACACGTGTGACATATCTTAAGCACAAAGCAAGACATGAATGCCCAAGAATCTATACCGAGTGTGTCTCCATAAAGGCGAGTTCGAGAAATGTAGACGGTACTGCGAAACTTGTATTTCCGTGCAAATGGCTAGTTCGCCGGTCGTTTCCTTGTTAGCCTGTGTCAAAGACGAGCCTGTTGTGTTCGATAGTTGGATATTTGATATACTAACAGACGCAATGACAGGAAATGGTGTGCTGTTCTTTTGTTACTTCTTCTCTCATGTCGGTATAGTGTTGGCACGTAACTTGGCAAAGTTTTGGTGTAGTGGGAATAAGTTTGCGTAAGTACACTTAGTGCAACAAACAAATAGTCACTTTTATTGCTTGTCATTGTTCTATGGTTATTGGCATAATTATTATCCTTTATTCACTAAATACACATATAAATTACATTTTTAAATATGTCTATAAAAATATAAAAAACATTTAAAAATATAAAAAATAGTAGCCCACCGGCATCGGGAACAGGGTTCAAGCTACCGGTGGTCAGGGCCTCAGAGAGAGGAACTTCCTGACAATACGTACCATGTCCAGAAGTACTGCTTTCTGTATCAGGCCCTTGACCCAGCCGCCCAACGAGAGCCTTATCAGATGTTGGTCGAGGCTCTTGGCTGTTAAGCCATTGGCGTTAACGAGTATCGGCACAACAACTGCTGAGTCTATCTCCCACATGTCGACAACCTCGTGTGCCAAGTCCTGATACTTAATTTCTTTAACTTTCTCTTGCCATAATTTACTTTTAAGCATGTCTGTTTAGAATAAAGGATCCAAGTAGAGTAATTCTCTTATACTTATACGAAATATACGAGAATGATTTACACCGTGGTCAAAAGATTTGCCAGTCAACAAGGATGGTAGCGAGGCTGACTGCCTAGGATGCGTTGGAGGTACTTGAGTATCGTCACTCGTGGAGATTGTTTTAATGCACCATTTGAATACAAAAATCAGAGATGTTAAACGTGCTAAAAATGGACTACCCAGAAACTGCTACATTAAATAGTGGAATGTTCATTCCTCAACAACATAAATATGTCCAACAAATATATCATCCATTTCTTTTTACAAAACTATTGAGAGACCTTTTCGACGTCTATTCACGTCAGTTGATATACGATAAAAAGATATAAAGCTGTCGCGAAACATACTGAAATATAAAAGATATCATTGAGCATCAAAAGGTACTATGTTACGGAACTAAATCTCGAAGAAATATCAAAAAACATTTTGTATACAACTTCAAGCGTATTATATTTCCTACGTTTTTCTCGTGGTTCTGTCTGTGTATTATCATGTTTATTAATCGTAGTAATGGATGGCATCACTAATCTGGGGAATTTTTATTCACAAGATATCACAAAAAACTTTTTTTTTATTAAAAAAAACGATATTTCGACTAATTTGTCTCTTCTTCTCGTTTAGGAGATGTCGTAAGACTAACATAGAGATTTTATCACATGAAAAACAGCAGCATCGATCTGTATACCCACAGCTCCGTCGGCTAACCTCAAACATTATCCTTGGAAAACTGATCAATTTAGCGGCTGTCAAAGAAAGACACTATTTGTCACATATTCGAAGCCTTAACTCAGTGCATAAACAAACCATCGTCCCTTCCATCTATACTTATACTAGACTATAATATTATAAAGAGGAAAGATTCGTATTTTTATATTATTGTATGTAACGAATAAACATAAAAACTACTAGACCGATTTCAAAAATTCTTTTACCGTTAGAAAGCTACATTGTCACTGAGTAACATAGGCTACGGGCGGAGCCGTGAGGACATAGCTAGTATAGGATATAACGAATGTTTGCCGATTTGCTAGAATGTGACGCATATTTTCCCAAATATTTTAATTTATTGTTAACTTTCGTTTTTGAGGTGATCGTGGCTAATTATCAACCGCGCAGATTATATGATTTGCAAGGTTAAGCTGCGCTTGCCGTGGTAAGTCCGTGGATGGGTGACCATTGATTACACATCGAGACCCCTCCGTGCCTCTGAGAGCACGTTAAGCTGTTGATCCCGGGTGGTATACGAACACCTCTGACAGGCGTTACAGGTAGTCAAAAGCCCGAAAGTCTGATAACCGGTTTAACCTTAGGATATCGGCATTGCCCAGTTACTGGGTTGCGGAGGTCTGATGGCAGTCGCTCCGTGTAAAATACTGGTATACAGCCGCATCTGGTTAGACTGGAAGCTGAACCCAACATAATTGGGAAAAGGCTAGGCAGAACGAACGTTAACATTCTATTTTATTTTACTTTTTGTTATTTTTTTATGTTTATATACATCACAACAAGACGTAAATAAATATTTTTGCCTTCTTTCTCTGTAGGGATGTATACAACTGTGACTGTTACTATAATTCCCGGGGCATCATAAAAGTTGCTACAAACGAACAGTTTTGCCGCGAGACCTTCTTTTATCGTCCTCCCTGTTTACGATTTCTTCAAGTCCGCTTCTTTACCGCAACCACAATTTACACTAGGGAATATTTTAAATACGCTTTCTTAAACTTCAAATGTCTACTGAAAAGCCTGATTATTTTTCTACATTTAGTCTAAGTATTTTATTAGACCTTGTGTAGACTTAGTATTTTCTGAGAATTTTTCCTTCAGGTACCATAATATGAAGCTCAAAAGCAGAGGATTTTGGAAATCTATTAATGTTAAGTTACTTGGAAGTAAAAGGCCATTTCCAAAATAAAAAAAAAAAACAAAATAGAAGAAATTCTAATTAATAAGGAAGATGGCGGCTGTTATTTTAAAATTGTATTATTGGTATCCCTGTAGCATGATAACATTATACAAGGTGTAAATGCAAAAATTGAAAACCTTTTAAGAGCTCATTGTACTCATAATTATGAACAACTTCTACTAGGGAACAACCCTGAAATCGCGATAAAAAAATGTGCTGCCCCATACATTGATCGACTAAATGTAAGGAACAGCTGATTTATTTTCGCGATTTCTTGATTGGTCCCATAGTAAAAGTTGTTCGTAATGATATGTACACTAGGAGCCTTTAAGAGGTTTTCAATTTTTGCATTTACACCTTGTATATGTAGATAAACATCACATGCAGAAAAATGGAAATTCAATAACCAAAGGTCGTTCAAATATTCTTTTGTAATCGGATGTCAAATCCCTCATCGAAGTACCAATTCGATTCCAAATTAAAAAGTTTAAATTACAAAGAAACACCATCAGGGTGCCGCACTATTAAGGGTAAAGGGTGGCTTTAAGAGACAACCCTCAACAAGCATGTGCACATAAAATTTAGCAGGCGTGTACTTACGGGAGGATAAATAATAACACTTGTAACCGTACACTATATTATATATATTTTAATAAGAATTACAAATAGATCAATAGGGCGTGGTTCGTAGCAATGCGAGGAGTCCAAAGTCTTCTTATGCAGGTGTAGTACTTAGCTTGGCAACTGCAGCGGCGAGAAAAGGCCGATCTGCAGCGTGCCCGACCTTTTATAGGCCCGGAGGCTCGCCAGTCCGCCACCACCCGTCACAAGGGGTAAGCTTGAGTTAGTGACCGCGGAGCCAGCCTTCCAATAACGGGGACACGCCTGCTACTCACCAGACTACGGTTACAGTCTGCTGAATTTGATATTCATCTTGCCATCTGACGATCCTTAGGCTACGGCTACTCTTAGCAGTGATTATTGGTGTAGGTATATCAGTGTAGCCACACACGTGGATATTAAGCTTTGTATTGCAGTTTGCGTCGCTGTTAATTTAGCCCAAGCATTAGAGCTTTTTTGATCAGCTATGATGTGCACAGCGTGCGAAATAGATTAACGTTTAGTTCAAGCTATGCTGTAATGCAAGGATCATGTTCGCTCTCTCCTTTTACCGAACATAAACAAAAAGAGAACAAATATTTATTTTACTAACCATATGTCATCACGCACGGAGCCCAAATTTCCTCGTCACGAACAAAATGTAAGATAGTTTTGGCCCCACTGCGCCAGTGTCCAGCATTTTGTGGGAACAGCGCACGCGATAAGAATTTATTGCAAGGATAACAACGGCTGGTTAGCAATACAAACACAAAACAACAGATATTTCCTCAAATTACGGTTTATGGGGACGTTTCATAGGACGCTTCTACAATGATGTGGTAGATAAAGATGTATTAGCTGCTTATCAGCCGAGTTACAGCTAGTTCATACAGAAACTGTTTACACGGTCCGTTTTAGCGGATCCGTTTTTATTTTGGTGATGGGGCTTATAGTTGTATGAGTGAGTTCTCATACACAACAGTATTCCGAATCCAGTAAAAAATACTGGATCCGTTATATTTATCGTATCCTGTCTGCCAGATGCGACGCAGCTGCCATTTGTTTAACTGATCCGTCGCCACAGATGTAAACGACACATCCAGTATCGATGGATCTATTAAAACAGATCCACTGTGTGATCGGGCGGTTAGTCATGAAAGTTGGTTAAGCGTTGATAAGGTGAAATATTTAAATAACAGGAACATAAAGATAAGGTTAGACCGTTTATTTGACTTTTTGGGCTTCTGATCTGCCAGGTATATATAGCATTACATACTAGCCTATTATTATTTAGAGGGGCTCGTGGCTAGTTACCAACGACGTGGATTATACGATTTACGAGGTTAAGTTAAGCTGCACTTGCCGCGGTCAGTCCGAAGATGGGTGACCATTCGTTACACATTAAAACCCCTCCGTGCGCCGGACAGCACGTTAAACAGTTGGTCTCGGGTGTCATACGAATACCTACGACAGTCGTTACGGGAAGAAATCCAAAAAGTGACAGCTGGTCTAATGTTAGGACATCGGCATTGTCTATTAAGGGTTGCGGAGATCAGATGGCTCTTCGCTGTGTATAAAATACTGGTATTCAGCCGCATCTGGTTAGGCTGGAAGCTGACCCCAACATAATTGGGAAAAAAGCTAGGCAGAACGAGCTAGTCTATTATTTTTTCCTCAAGTGAACACTGCCCCATATTCGTATGACAACCGGGACCGAGGGCTTTGCTCTCTGAAGCACAGAATGTTTAATAAACAGTCACACAACCAACGAGAGCGATTTAACCTCGCATAGCAACCGATCGATCTGGAAAAAAGATATATAGCCTGTACTCCTCCCCCACCCACTTTATTACCTACCCACTACCTCCAGTTTAGTGCAATTCAGTTTAGCAGTGATGGCCTAGTGGTGTGACCGTCGGACTGTCAAGTCATAGGTCTCAAGTTCGAACCCAAGGCATGCACCACTGACTTCGGATTCATGAGCGTATTGTATAATTATCACTTGCTTAAAAACGGTGAAGGAAAACATCGTGAGGAAACCAGCATGCCTGAGAGATATTTCTCGACGACATGTGAAGCCAAGTCAGAGGTCCATGGGCGGCTTACACTCTCACACCAGGTTAGTCACTAACCACACGAAAATAAGACCTCCACTCTCACTCATAAGTTTTATTTTATTAGTCTAAGCAAAGGTTATACAAAAATATACAAAGCTATTTCTAAAATAATAATCATTAACGAATCTATCTGCGTTACAGTTCTATTTTCCCTTCCAATATTCGCCATAATTTCCACAATAGTCCAAAGGGTGGACAATAATAGGCAGTTATATTTCTATTTCAGGTCAAGCTAAATGCCACTTATTTTCGACCTGTCCGGAGTTCTAGCTAACATATTCGTCTAGAACGAAAATAGGCCGGAAATACTGGACTGGTAATTCTTATTTAGAATGAGGCCCCTTTCCGTTCATTTTCAGGTTCGGCTTATTTAAGGAACTGGGTGGCCTACTCCGAAAATCGAACTACGAAGTTTCGGCTGACGGATCGCACGTTTTCCAACCACGAAAGTGTTTCGGATCCGACGATCGATTAGATTTTCGCTATTTGACATTTTGTCTTTCGTTCACCCTACTCCCAAATGTTAATTGACATTTAGTAGTTCGTTGTTTGAATCTTTGATCGTATATTTATAAGTTCGATGTTCGTCGTTGTTACGTTTCGATCCGAAACTTCGACGTTCGTTTTTCATAGTAGACCTCCTGGGTACGTCACCCTTCTTGTTTCGGCCGTAGACAAAGTCATAGATGTTTATATCTCTCAGTCTAAATCTGTGGCCAAAAGTAAACTAGGTGCCGATTTTATTATGTAACTTGATTTTTATAACCGTGCACCTGTCAGCGTCAAAAGATTACCATGATGGTAGTGTGGTGGCATCTATCACGCCACATGCGAACTATGCAGCACGACGAATATCTAGCAGACTACAGCGACAACAAAAGACAACTCTCAAATGTGACGTCACAAATCCTGCATCGCGATATCAAGATTTGACACGCAGATAGTATAATTATACAACATCCCAACATCAACCGTTGGGCAGTGGCCCGCCAGGCATAAGACCCGCTTGGTAGAAACATCCTCCCTTTTCGTTGGAGAAACACCTCACCTCGTTCCTTCACAGTAGCATTGGCAGCCGTACTCGGTAGGCGTCAGTGGAGAGGTGAGGAAGTAAGAAGGTCGGGTGAATTTGGATATTTGACAGCTCCGAGTGCAGTTATAAAAATCGAGTTATAAGCACGGCCGCGCAGCGGTGGTTGACAAAAATCGCCCATAATATTAATCACTCATGGATCCAGCAGAATATCAGCGTCAGGTATATTTGCCTGACACATACTGAGCTGGACTCCCATTTGGTGCAACCTTGAGACGCACACCGCACCTTGTTTTATTTTCTTTTTTTCTTTTTGTGTATTGGCACCTAGTTTTTATATGTATAGATTCGTGTAATTTTTTATCTAATAACGATTGTGCTATGTCTTTTGTGTGCACTGAATAAACGCATTACTTATTTACTTTTTACTTACTATATACAGTCTAAGCGGAATATAACCCAAGCAATTTAGAACACAATGAATATAAACACGGTATCGTCCAAAATAGGCCGGTTTCTGTATACCTACAGCAGTCCTTTGAGGATGATGTTTATTTACCATGGTCCTCTTTGACATAAAGGATGATCTCGTAATAGAAGCTCCTAGTTTCGGGTCCCAGCCTCCGGCCAGTTAGATCTGTTTGGTTTATGTTATTAAGCACGCATTGATTTGCCCTAGATATGCGTTTTGTGTGTACGTAGGATTTTCCTTTATACAGCGAATGTAAGCTGTATTAGTAATAAGGATAAATTGTATTTATCGACTAAATATTTTACTTAATTTTTTCATTTAATTTTGGTCTTATAATAAGGGACACTCTATAATGTGTTTGGTTTCAAACATGTGAATATAAGAGTTTATATAATGAATACATAATCTATCTATTCTACTGGAATTTTCCCTATAAACAATAAAAAATATTTTACTCGAAATAATTTATTCAGATAAGGCTAGAAATTAGTTAGTAACTGCCTCGTTGGTCTAGTGGTGGCAAACGCAGCTGCTGATCGTGAGGTCCTGGTTCGATCCCCAGGCTGGGCAGTGTTATTGGGTTTTTCCGTATAAAATTCCTCAGTAGCAGCCCGAAGTTTGGATTTGTGTCCGGTTGATGGCAAAAGGCTCGCCCCTATTACATGGGACTATAACGGCGAAATGAGGGTGTTACTATACACCTCTGGCCAAACCTTAGGAGAATACAGGCGTGATGTTATGTTTTAAATTAGTTAGTTTTGAACGTCAAAATTTACAAAGACACCGCTTAAGTAATTCGCCCACCATTCACCGTATTCCAGTGTATTAACTGGAACACTAACATCTAATAAAAATATTCATAGAAAAACAAAAATACCTGTTTTAATTATATTAAATTAGTTTCCTATCTATTGCCTGATTACCATGCCATAAAACATCCTTCTGTTTTGTTTAAATTACAATAATAATAAGCTGGGTGAATCGATCCGAGAATGTTCCAAAACAAAGGGTCCTCGGAAGTCAAAAATGTAAATTTAAGGTCAGACAATATTTACTTAATATGTTAATCTCAACCGCTTTCTGAAGTGGACATTTAATTAAACTTTTTTTCTTTTTGCTAGAGACCAGACTTCAAAACGAGGTTCGGCTATTGAGCTTATAATAATTTTCGTAAAGTTTAGACCCTGGTTTGAGATAGACCAATATCTTTCACCCTGCTGGACTGAGGTAGATTATACAAGGTTAGTCGAAAAGGGGGTATTAAGCCGCGGGCCACTTAAAGTATCACTGATGACAATTTTAAAGCAAGTGTTAAAATTTCAAAATTCGATAATTTTTATTTGAATGCAAAAAGATTTTTATTTTAGATTTTTCAAAAAAAATATCATAACTGCTTTAGTTATGAATTCAGAAAATTAAGTTTCTAATCCGTGACCCCAAATATGACCTAAATAGTAAACACACCTGATCATAGCTATGGTAGCATATTTTTTTACAAAATCTTTGAAAATCTATTTCTCTTAAACTATCGAGTTTTGGGGAAAGTTGTAGAACAAAAGTTATCCCTTATTATAGGTACATTCTTATTACACCCTTTCGGCTAAGTACCCCCTTTCCGACTAACCTTTAATACAGTATTTCAGAAAATAATTATTTTTGCATGTTTATAACTGTGTGTTCAAACTCAAGGAAAATAGACGTTACAAGAGATGGCAACAAGATCAAATATGTCAAAGAATATATTTACTTAGGACAGATAATATCCCCTACAGATGAAATGACAAAGGAAATAAACAGGCGAATAGCCCAAGGATGGAGAAAATACTGGTCACTGAAGGAAATAGTGAAAAGTAAGGATCCAGGTAATCACATAAAAAAGAAAACATTTGAGACCTGTATTCTACCAGTTCTTACTTATGGCTGTGAAACTTGGTCAACAACACTTCACCACAGGGAAAGGCTAACAAAATGCCAACGTGCCATGAAAAGAAGCATGCAAGGGTTAAAAATCAAAGACAGAGTCAGGAACGTAGACAGGAGAACAAGAACAAAACTCACAGACATTCTTACCCGGATAGACGTCCAAAAATGGAGATGGGCTGGACACTTGCTACGCCACCCCATTAACAAATGGAGCAAGCAAGTCACCCTCTGGCAACCGAGAGACGGCAAAAGAGGTAGGGGTCGACCAGTCAGGAGATGGGAAGATGACTTGAAACTGACAGCGGGACCATTCTGGTTGAGAGTAGCAAGGGACAGGATCCATTGGAAGGAATTGGAGGAGGCCTATGCCAAAAGGCACACCGAACTTAGGGACCTCTTGTAACCCTATTTTTAGGAATAAAAGGCTATTATTATTATAACTGTGTGTAGTCTGCCTACCCGCACCAGGTCAGCGTGGTGAACTAAGGCCTAAACGCTTCTCATTCTGAGAAGAGGCCTGTGCCCAGCAGTGGGACAGAAATGGGCTGGTTATGTTATGATTATAAGTGAGTAGCTTTTACCCGCAGCTTCGCTTGCGTGATTTTTTTCATCCCCTTAGGGGAGGAATTTTGTAAAATCTTTCCTTAGTGGATGTCTACGTTATAAAAGGCACCTACTATCAAAATTTCAAGTTTCGAACCCCAGCGGTTTAGACTGTGCGTTGATAGATCAGTCAGTCAGTCAGCTTCTCCTTTTATATATATAGATAAAACTACAAGGCATAAAATAGAGCATGTAGAAAATCTGCCCATTCTTATGACGCTGAAACTGAGACAAGATTTATTCGCCGGCCGAGAACTCGTATATTCCCGTTAAAAAACTGCTCACAACAGGCAATATGCATAAAGGAATCCAGAAAAATAGGGTCATGAACAAAGATTAACGATCGTCACACGACTTGCCGACAAAAGGGTGATACTAAGATAAAATGGACATTCAATAAGCAATAGCTGCGAGAATTTACCTTTGAGGATAAAGGTGAAAATATTTCTTTCGTATTCACGGGTTGTAATGGTAGATAAATCTTGACTTTCTTTTTTGGTAAGTACACTAATGGGTACGGTTGAGGTCTACATCCATATTGCCGGGGTTGCGGTGCATGCTTTTGCGAATCCCGCGACCCCGGCCAGCGGTAAGGAGGAGGAACCCGAGGGTATTTAGCCGGTAAGAGTCCGGGGAAGGCGAAGGGTATCCATGAGCATTATCCAACGATAAATGAAAAGTTCTATCTCCATATGGACTGCGATAACCTAAGTTCTCCACAAAAACAGAGATAATCTTTCCTCCTAGCCTTTTCCCAATTATCTTGGGGTCAGCTTCCAGTCTAACCAGATGCGACTGAATACCAGTATATTACACGAAGCGACGGCCATCAGACCTCCACAACCCAGTAACTGGGCAATGTCGATATCCTAAAGTTAGACCGGTTGACAGACTTTCGGGCTTTTGATTACCTGTAACGACTGTCATAGGTATTCGTATGACACGCGGGACGACGGTTTAACGTGCTCTCCGAAGCACGGGGGGGTCTCAATTGTAACGAACGGTCACCCATCGACGGATTGACCGCGGCAAGCGCAGCTTAACCTCGCAAATCGTATGATCCGCGCGGTTTTTAATAAGTCACGAGCCCTTCAGATACAAAAAAACAATGTCAGTTGGTAGAAACTCAGAAGCTATTAATAAATACAGGTCTAGTCAATCTATTTGTTTGCTAAATTTTCACGGCTAATCTACAAAATTGATTTGGATGATTTCGCTAGAAAAGTAACTTAACATAACATCACGCCTGTATTCCTCGAAGGGTTGGGCAGAGGTGTATAGTAACACCCTCATTTCGCCGTTATGTTTAAGTTCGATGTAATAGGGGGCGAGGCTGTTGCGATCAACTAGGCACAAATTCAATCTCCGGGCTGCTACCGAGGAATTCCACACGAAAAAACCCAATAACACTTTGCCCGACCTGGGGATCGAACCCAGGACCTCGCGATCAGCAGTCACGCTTGCGACCACTAGCCCAACGAGACAGAGTTAACTTTAAACCTAGTACCGGATATAAGGTGCTTTTCTTCCCGGAAGATGTCAATTTTTACACGTGGATAGAGCCGCAGGCAACGGTCTACAACGTTACTGAAGAGGGGTGTTCAACCTTTCATGTTTATCTTTTTATATTTCCAGATCAACATAAAACAAGCGATGGCTTTGGTTTAAAAAAATATGACTGTATCTTCCCTTTTCTGGTTTACGTATGGTAAATCTTTTCCGTAGCCACGATGCTGATCAATACACACAAAAAAGACATAGATTTCACAAGTATATCAACAAAAAAACAAAATCGTTTTATTTAGATTAGACTAATCTTTGCATAAGGAAGAAAGATAGTTAGCTGTTTGTTTTTCTTTTGGCACAAAAAGGGCCAAAAAATGGGCCACTCACATATTTTGATTAGTCCATGAGCCTTAATTCGAATTCATGTACAGATCATATTTTACTATCTCATTGGTCTAGTGGTGGCAAGCGCGACTGCTAATCATGGGATCGATCCCCAGGTCGGCAAAGTGTTATTAGATTTTCCGTGTGGAATTCTTCAGTAACAGCCTGAAGTTTGGATTTGTGCCCGGTTGATGGCATTCGGCTCGCCCCCTGTTACATGGGACTTATACATAACGGCGAGGCGAAGGGGTTACTATATACACCTCTGCCTAACCCTTCGAGGAACACTGGTGTGATTATATGTTATCACATTTTGATTATCACCTGCGTTAACGGTGAAGGAAAAAATCGTGAGGAAATCTGCACACCTGAGAGAGCTGCATAAAATTCATAAAGTTTATTTAAATGTCTGCTAGACGTAACGTTTCTATAGAGTTTGTCCAGTTTTATTTGGAATAGAGTTTAAATGCTTTTACATAGGTGTGCAAGTTTAAAATGTCGTTTTTCTTCGATGAGGTGGCGCATAGGCTAATAATCTTATCTCAAAACCAAAGTGGTATTTCTTATCTATGATAGCCCGTTAATAATCGAGATATCTTAATATGCTTATTTTCATTAACATCATCAATTTTCTCAGTAATACAGATGTCAAAGTTTGAAGCGAATAAAGAGCATTTGCGACACGTGTTAATTTTCTTATTCCATCAAAAGAAAAAAGCATCAGAGAGTCATAGAATTCTTGTGGAAATCTATGGCCAGCTTGCTCCAACCGTCAAGACTTGTGAGCGCTGGTTTCAGCGATTTAGAGACGGTAATTTTAATGTAATGGACAAAGAACGTGAAAATCGGCCAAAAAAAGTTTGAAGATGTTCAATTACAGGAATTATTGGATGTAGACAATACGCAAACACAAAAAATGATGGCAGTACAATTATATGTCACTCGACAAGCCGTTTCCGAACGATTCAGAGCCATGGGAAAAATAGATTGGGCCAAAAGACATGGAAAAGTCATTTTGCAGCACGATAACGCCCCCGCACATTCAGCCAAACTGGTGAAAGACACCATTTCCGCACTTGGTTGGGAACTCTTACCCCACCCGCCGTATTCACCAGACTTGGCTCCACCAGACTACCGTTTGTTTTCATCGATGAGTCATGCGCTGACGGAGCAGCATTTCGCAACATTCGATGAAGTCGAAAAATGACTTGATGAATGGATGTTATCAAAAGATGACCATTTCTTTTGGAATGGGATTCATAAATTACATGAAAGATAGTCAAAATGTACAGTAAACGAAGGCCGATATTTTGAATAATGGATGTATATTCATTAGTCGTAAAATACTGTAGGTATATTTTTAATGAAAAAAACGACATTTTAAACTTGCACACCGGTCACAGCCCCATAAAATCGATACTTGCAATAATGAAACAAAACCTTCATATTCCAGCTCTCAAAATATTTTCTGGAAATGTATTTCAGCAGAAAATCAGCTTTTGTCGACATGAGCGCCATTTAGCGACGAAAATAAAATGAATGGGTTCAATTTGTATGCATATGGTACACGCTTCCCGCTGCAACTTTCCACCTACCCGAAAGGTTCCCTTCAAACTCATTTTTAACACATTCAACCTTAATTTTGACATAGTTTCTAACCAATTTATCGCTCTATTTTATGTGAGACGTCGTCTGTATTTTGCTTGAATTATTTAACAGCATGTGTTCAAGCAGCGTTGTCTCTGAATAGCCGTGTCATCTCTTAAAGCGCTGGAGTCCAGTGACGGGAACTTGCAGCAGGTTTAATAAATTAAAAAATTTGGGCAGCATTTGTACTGAACATGATTTATTTTCAAATCTAATACTCAATATTTATTTGCTTATTCCACAGTGTTACTTAGGTGGTAAGTAATAGAAAAGTATGTATTATGTTACAATTGTGAACCCCGATGGGCACAGCAAAGTAGGAGAGAGGAGGATCATTATTAAATTAAGTAGATAAAATTTAAAATGAAATAGAAAGTTTAGTATGAAGTTTAGTTATGATTTTTTTTGTTTGGTATGTTGGTAGATAATAACTTGGATTTTTTAATTTATTTGCTTTACTTAATTATTTTTTGTGTTCTATGTATTTAAATTATGTATTTCAAATTATAATCCACATAATGTCTTTTGCTGGAACCCATTACCTACTATACTGTACTAAAATTTTTTGATTTGTACATTATCCTAATAGTAGATAACATAACAAACATAACATCACGCCTTTATTCCTCGAAGGGTTGGGCAGAGTTGTATAATAACACACTCATTTCGCCGTTACGTTTAAGTCCTATGTAATAGGGGGCGAGCCTATAGCCATCACCCGGACACAAATTCCAAACTCCGGGCTGCTACTGAGGAATTCCACATGGAAAGCCCAATAACACTTTGCCCGACCTGGGGATTGCACTCAGGACCTCACGATCAGCAGGCGCGCTGGACCAACGAGGCTGTTACAATAATAGTAAAGGTAATAAATAGTAGGTACTTATATAAATATACCCACAACACAAAAATCAACGTGTATTTCAGCATATCTGCATGTATACCTATAAATGTACCTATATACAAGGTTAGTCGGAAAGGGGATACTAAGCCGCAGGCCATATAAAGTATGACTATATATATAGATGACTATTTTAAAGCAAGTGTTAAAATTTCAAAATTCGATAATTTTTATTTGCATGCAAAAAGATTTTTAGTTTTTTCAAAATAAAATCATACCTACTGTAGTTATGAACTCAGAAAATTATATTTCTAATTCGTTACCTCAAATATGACCTAAATTGTAAAAACAGCTGATCATAGCTATGGACAGATAGATTTTAGCATATTTTTTACGAAGTCTTTGAAAAGCTATTTCTCTTAAACTATCGAGTTTTGGGGAAAGTTGTAGAACAAAAGTTATCCATTATTATGAGTACTTTAACACCCTTTCGGCTTAGTACCCCCCTTCCGACTAACCTTGTATATTTTATCAAATAAATTTCAACTTTAATCACACCGCAGACTTGTCCTCATTTATCTGTCAGTTCTATATATAACTGATAAACAGTACGTAAAGCATAATAGGTTCAGTCGGGCCTCGTTTGCATCAGTCCTGTCAACCGAACAAATTGAATTCAAGAGTCGAGGGGGAACGGGTAGCTGTCACTAATGTACTATTGCGAACTTTAATCCCGAATAGAGATGGGCAAACGAAATAAATACTCAAATAGTAAATACTCGATAAACTATAAAAAGTTAATAAGTACTGGGTTCGATCGTCATGTCGGGCAAAGTGTTATTGGGTTTTTCCGTGTCGAATTCCTCAGTAGCGGCCCGGTGTTTGGATTTGTGCCCGGTTGATGGCAATAGGCTCGCCTCCTATCATATGGGACTTAAACATAACGGCGAAATGAGGTACTATACACCCCTTTTTTTTTTTTTTCTCACGTGGGGAAATCCTCATGGACTATCCCCCGTCTGGGGAAGACGGGGGGGTGTGCCAGACTCTTACTGGCTAAAACCCCACGGTGTCCCTCCTTCTGACCTAAGGCCGGGGTCACGGGATTCGCTGTTGCATGCACCGCGACCCCGGCAGGTCTCGGTCCACCAGCTTCTTCTGGTGGACCTCTCCTGTGGTGGGGCAGTTGCTCCCCTGCCCCACATCCATCCGAGAGGCGCGCGCAGAGCATGACGCGCCATCCTCCCTGGGAGGATTACTATACACCCCTGCCCAACCCTTCGGGGAATATATGCGTGATGTTATGTTAAGTTAGTAATGAATATTTGTTTATGAGTACTTTAATTGATCTCGGGTATTTATCCGAATGGGAGCTTATCTATAATCCTGAGTCTCGATGGTATATAAGGCTAACCAACGTTGACATGTAGGTAGGTAGGTAAAATAGAGATCTGTGTACGGTCAGCCGATTAGTTTCAAAATTATTTTTTGAATGAAAACTTGTAATTTTTTTGTACTAATTACCGTCTTTGAGTGTAAAATAGTTAGTCCATCAACTCGCACCAGACCAACATAGTGGACTAAGACATTAACCCTTCTCATTTTGAGAAGAAGTCCATGCCCAGCATTGGGACATAAATGGGCTGATTATGCTATGTTTATGCGAACTAACCGTGCGTTGACACAGCGGATCCATTTTAACGGATCCGTCGGTACTGGATGTGTTGTTCACATTTGTACCGACGACTCAGTTGCAGCTGCGTTGCATCTGCAGGCAGGATACGATAAAAATAATGGATCCAGTATTTTTTACTGGATTCGGAATACTGTCGTGTATGTGAACTCGCTCATTCAACTACAGGCGCTAAAACAGGTCCTGTAAACAGTTTCTGTGTGAACTAGGTGTAACTAATACTGGTTAATTTTAATAATTCGTAAAGCCCGCAGCTCCACCTGAAAAACTTTAAAAACTATTTGCGCGAATGCAGTATACATTATAAAGCAACCACAAGAACATCCAAACATTTACATTATAATGTACGACAGCATTATTTGCTCTACAATTTCCATAATATTTTGCTCGTTCCACACAAACACGTAAAACATGTGCCATTTTATGACAGCACAAGATTTATTCGATCGTAATACTTTAAGAACTTTAACCGAATTTTAGGAATGACTCCCATTGTGCTTTGAACCTGTTTTATTTTTATTTTCCTGACATTTAGCGTTTTACTGCTCTCGTAGACGCAAAGGGTCTATAAGATACTTTTATTTCTGTCTGTCAGTGACACTGCAACCTCCATCCTTTCCTAGAAACTAATTAAAAATTTGTAAAAAAATAATCAGTCTAGCTCTTTGAATGTTTCTGTCTGACTGTGTAAGTCTCGTTATTAATCTAGCTTTTTCCCAGCTATATTGGGGACAGCTTCCAGTGTAATCATATCAGGTTTTTCACGAAACGTCTGCCATTTGATCTTCGAAACCCAATTACTGGGGGATACTATATTAGACCGTTTGGGAGACTTCTAGGCCAGGTAAGACAAACGGGATCAATGCCCTGCGTGTATCAACTTGAAACTTAATATAAATACTCTTTCACACAAATAATAAAACACGTCATTCAGATTTCTTACTGCCTCGATGGTCTAGTAGTGGTAAGCGTGACTGCTGATCGTGAGGTCCTGGGCTCGATCCCCAGGTGGGCAAAGTGTTATTGGGTTTTTTCCATTAGAAATTTCTCAGTAGTAGCCCGGAGTTTGGATTTGGGCTCGGTTGACGGCAATAGGCTCGCCCATTATAACATAGGACTGAAACATAACGGTGATACTATACACCTCTGCCCAACCCTTCGAGGCATACAGGCGTAATGTTATGTTATGTTGTTCAGATTATTTTAAAACAACCCCTAGTAAAGCTTGTAGCGGGGTACTGAAGTTTGTGTGAGAAAATCAGATTCCTTGTGTTTATAGACCTTTGTAAAAACACTTTTTGAATCAAACAAAGTATACAAGCGAAATCCACGCGAACGAAGTCGCGGCGAAAACATAGTAATTAATAAAACATGTTCAGCCTAGCTATTCAAAACATTACTTAACTGAAAGTTGGTCTACAGTGTTATATTTAACTAGCGGCCCGTCCCGGCTTCGCACGAGTGGATATTTTTCCCGTTTTTGCAACATTTTTCATTAATGCTCCGCTCCTATTAGTCGTAGCGTGATGTTATATAGCCTATAACCTTCCTCGATAAACGGACTATCCAACACAAAAAAAAAAACAATTCCAACCAGTAGTTCCTGAGATTAGCGCGTTTAAACAAACAAACAAACTCTTCAGCTTTATAATATTAGTATAGATTACGACAGTTGCTCAGGATTTGAGATGAGTATTCGTTGTAAATTAGAGTGGAGTTAGTCGAGGGATTCAGTTAAACGTTTTGCCAGTCTGCGACACAAGCTAGGAGCAAAATGTTTTATTGATTAGAGCTCCGGGCAATTTTTAATACTCATACGTTACTAATGCCCGGTTCCTATAGCAAATAACGAATCGTTTTGCTTACCAATGGTAGCATTTTTATTATTAAACGGTTTTAAATAGCTTTAGAGGCTGGTAGCTCATTACCAACCCCGCGGATCATACGATTTGCGAGGTTAGGCTGCTCTTGCCGCGGTCAGTTCGTGGATGGGTGACCGTTCGTTTCAAATCGAGACCCCTCCGTGCCTCGGAGAGCACGTTAAACAGTTGGTCCCAGGTGTCATACAAATACCTATAACAGTCGTTACGAGTAGTCAGAAGTCCGAAAGTCTGACAACCGGTTCTAACCTTAAAGTATCAGTATTGCCCAATAACTGGCTTGCGGAGGTCTGATGGCAATCGTTCCGTTTAAAATACTGGTATTCAGCCGCATCTGGTTAAACTGGAAGCTGACCCCAACATACTTAGTTGACAAAAGGTTTGACAGATGGATAGGTTTTAATTGGTTTCACTTTGTATGTTTGTTTGTTTATTTATTTGTTTGTTTGTTTGTAATCTTGCGACAGATTTTTCAACTACGTCTGCTTAACCGATTCTCCTGAAACTTCGCACACAAATTCAATGCCCATGACAATACATTATAATAATTTTAACCTTCAATCCTGAATCCTGATGCTGCAGGGATACTAAGTTAAGGGGTAAAAAGTTTATGTAATATAAAAAAAGACAACATCACGCCTGTAGTTCCCGAAGGGTAGGGCAGAGGTGTATAGTTACACCCTCATTTTGCCGTCATGTTTAAGTCCCATGTATAGAGGGGGGAGCCTGTTGTCATCAACCGGGCTCAAATCGAAACTCCGGGCTGCTACTGAGGAATTCCACACGAAAAAACCCAATAACACTTTCCCGACCAGGGGATCAAACCTAGGACTTCACGAGCAGCAGTCGCGATTGCCACCACTAGACCAACGAGACAGTTTATGTAATATACTTTTTATTTGTTAAATAAAACGTTGCCTTACACTAAAATTTCTCCTGTATCGTGGATGCGTTTACGGACACAAATCTTCACATGCACCAACACCCAGACTCGGAACAACTATCTGTAGGCCATACATTTGTTCCGTGCGAGAATCGACCGCACGACCCGAAGCCAAACCAATCGCTCAGTCACTGCACCAAACATGTCATCAAAATTGTATTATTATATTTAATTGTATTATTTCATGGTTTAGTATGTATAAGTACTGTTTAACTCATTTGCATATATCAGGAAGGCCCGCTCGGCTATCGACATTGACGCGTGAGGAGCTTATAAAAGGGCTCCAGTTGTGTCCGACACTAGTCGGGCCCTAACGAAATATGCACACGAGTTAAACCATTTACATCCTTACATAATCTTTCAAGTCGAGAAGGTATGTTCAGAAAGTTCACACTGTACATAGAGTTATAGAATAGAATAGAATATTATACTTTATTGTACACCAAAATTGTAACACAGCTCTTATAAAATAACAAACATTAAACGATACAATGGCGGTCTTATCGCTGATAGCGATATCTACCAGACAACCTTTGGATGAACATGAAGTCAATGAATAAGATAGGCGGGCATAGATAGTTATTAGGTGTTTCCGTATGTAATTCCTCAGTAACAGCCCGGAGTTTGGATTTGTGCGCGTTTGATAGGCTCGCCCCCTGTTACATGGAACTTAGACATAACGGCGAAATGAGAGTGTTACTATATACCTCTGCCCAACCCTTTGGGGAATACAGGCGTGATGCTATGTATATATAGAGTGGACGAGTACTCCGACAAAAGTAGTAAAATTGCGTAAGTTAAACGTCGTTAAGACGTATGTTTAGATGCCTGCAATGCGCAAGGTAAGGTCGCAGGTGTCTATCTGTTCAAACGATTCAAAGGCCCGATTTTTTTGAGTCATTGAGTGTATTCGGTCTAATTTTATAAACAAAACATGTAAGGGTCTGCGCCCATAGGCGGCACGGCATGGCAAAAGATTTTTTAAGCTCAAATAATTTTAAACCTTATGTTAGTACCGTTAGCACTCATATTTGCTTACCGCACCGTACCACACTCATATTTACGATAACGCAGGATCGACGGGCATGATGAAGCATCCCGCGGTTGCCGAAGCATCCCGCGGTTCGATAAATACAAGTCCTAAAGGGTTAATACAATAAGGATTAAAATTATTTGTGCTTAATAAATCCTTTGCCATGCCGTGCCGCTTGTGGGCGCAGGCCTGCCATAAGGCGCCTGCTACACATTAAATATTTAATACGATATTTGGATCTCGATCGTAGATAGTGAGCGTTTAGATCGATATTCTGCCTAGCCTTTTTCCAACTATGTTGGCTTCAGCTTTCATTCTAACCAGATGCGGCTAAATACTTGTATTTTGCACAGACCGACTACTATCAGACCTCCGCAACCCAGTCAGGACAATGCCGTAATCCTAACGTTAGACCAGTTGTTAGATTTTCGGGCTTCTAACTACCCGTAACGACTGTCATAGGTATTCATATGACACCTGAGACCGACTGTTTAACGTGCTCTCCGAGGCACGGAGGGGTCTCGATGGTAACGAACGGTCACCACGGACTGACCGCGGCAAGCGCAGCTTAACCCCGCTAGTCGTATGATCCGCGCGGTTGGTAATTAGGCATGAGCCCCTTATTTAGATCGATGTATTAATTCTTAATTTAAACGCTCAAAACACGATACAGGATCGAGTGACCCATTTTGCAGAACGCTAATCGCTCAATCACTGCGTGAAACCTGTCGTGAATGTGTTAGCCAAAATAAACTTTTACAATTTATTGTACCCAAGACTAAGATACTTTCTAATATCCGATATGGTTCTGAAGCTTTAGTGTTCATAAAACGAAACCTAGGTGTTATCTAACTTTATAGACATCTTAGGAGCGATAAATAACGTTATCACAACAACTAAATGTCTTATCTAGCCAGTTTTACGACTCGTAAAAGTCAATTCTAAGAGAAAGATGGAACCTAATATTTCATATTAACCGTGAACGTTATGACAGTTTCAACGGACCGGGAGCTAGTAGGATTGTTAAGTAACTACCCGTTCTCACAGCAGATCCGTTTTAACGGATCCGTCGGTGCAGATGTGAACAACACATCCAGTCCGATAAAACGGATCCTGTAATAGTTTCCGTGTGAACTAGCTGTAATTATCTCGGATTCTGCCGCCGAATTATGAAAATCTCCGGTCTCTGAGTATTCAATAGAAATCACCCGGAATTTGAAACGTGCATCGAATTATAGAAAACGCGACAGCTGATCGCAATGTGGTGACGCCTGCAATAATACGGTCGTAACGGAGACATAAAAACAGTGTGTGGGCCTATGCCCACACTATTTTTTTGCCTCTCTCCAGAAATGTTGTCTTGGCCTTATATGGCGCCCGCGAGTGAGGACCAACTGAGCTGTTATTTATCGGGAACCATACGGAACATCGGTATATTCTTAACAATCTCAGTTCTTTTTTAACCGACTTCCAAAAAAGGAGGAGGTTCTCAATTCGACTGTATGGTTTTTTTTTTGTATATTTGTTCCTCGATATCTTTGCTAATTGTGAACCGATTTTAATTATTATTTTTTTGTTTGAAAGAGTATTCTTTCGAAGTGGCCCCATTTAAATTTGGTGAAGATCTGATGAAGCACTTCGGAGATAGACAATTTGAAATCGGTTTTTTTTTGTTAAAAAGTTTAATTATATAGTTTATCTTTAACTACTTCTCGTTTGAACCTGGTCGCTCCTGATGGTAAGCGCAGACAGCTAAGATAGAGCATACGAATCCAAGTAGCAAAGATATAGAGGGACTCCCTTCTAGCTCCCACATACCACTCGACGGAACGCAGTAAACTGATTCGCGCCAGGGCCTACTCCAAAAACGAACGTCGGTGTTTCGGATCGAAGCGAAATAAAGACGAACATCGAACTTATAAATATACTACAACGAACAACTAGATGTCAATTAATATTTGGGATTATAGTGAACGAACGACGAAATGTCAATTCACTAAAATCGAATCGATCGTCGGATCCTAAACACATTCGTGGTTGGAAAACGTGCGATCCCTCAGCCAAAACTTCGATTTTCGAGTACGCCTCCAGACTGTGACAGTGACAGCTAGCCCGTCGGACAGTATAGATCCCACCACCAAGCAAAATATTCTTCTCAATATTCGCCCACAATCTCTTTATACACGGGGTATCAAAACTGTCTAAAAATAGATCTGAAATACCCGATGGAGTTTTATTGTCTTCCCAGCGACATCTCGATGACTCGGAGACGCACTCGGAATATTTAATTTCCTTGAAATGCAAGGGAGGACTACAATGTTATTTTCAGAGGTTCTTTCGTAACTTTTTATTGGTAAACAAATATATTTCTTTGATATTATCGATAAAGGAATTTAATTTAATTTGGTTGACTTTTATAACTTTCTGATCAGGATAAACTTTTTTAAATGGAACTTTATCTGGTTTCAATTCCCAGGGCCGATGAAATGTATAATAATAGATATTTACTATTTTAATAGTAGGTTTTTTTTATTCTGGATTCGGTCGCGTTCGGCCCTAATCTCACCTGATGGTAAGCGCAGACAGGGTCTAAGATGGAGCACACGAATCCAAGGAACAGAGATATAGAGGGATTTCCCTATACCCCTCTGGCTCTCACGTACACACGACGGAACACAGTAAGCTGCTTGGCGCCGGACTTTAATGTGAGGGTGGTAGCTAGTGAGGCGGACCGTATAGATCCTACCACCAAGCAAAAGTATTTTGTAATAATGTGTGAAGTCCCCCAACCTACACCAGGCCAGTGTGGTGGACTAAGGCCTAAGCCCTTCTCATTTTGAGAAGAGGCCCGTGCCTTGCAGTAGAACAATAATGGGCTGGTTATGTTATGTGTAATAGATATGTTCTGTTCTAATTTAATTAAAACATAAACATAACATCACACCTGTATTCTTGTTAGGCAGAAATGTCTAGTAACACCCTCATTTCGCCGTTATCATTAAGTCCCATGTAATAGGGGGCGAGCCTACTGCCATCAACCGGGCGCAAATCCAAACTCCGAGCTACTGCTAAGGAATTTCACACAGAAGAACCCAATAACATTTTACCCGACATGAGGTTCGAACCCGGGACCTCACGATCCGCAGTGGCGCTTGCCACCACTAGACCAACGAGGCAATTAACTTAATTCTCAATTGCAATCTACGAATTGGATCATGTTTAGTAAATGGCAGTAGGCTCATGCTATAGTGTAATGACCTAATACCACTGACTCGTTAATTAATCAATAAATACTATAAACTGCCTGTATCTTCTAGTCGATAAAAAACTCTGTAAACGCTCGTGTACTACTTATACGAACATATTATCACTACATAAGTACATACCTATTATTATGTTACAAAACAAAGTCCCCCGCTGCGTCTATCTATCTGTCTGTCTTTACGCGGTTTTCTCCGTTACTTTCCGTTACCTTCTTTGTATATTTATGAAGCATGCATGTTTGTTCAAACACACAATGAACTGTTTAAAACAGCACAGGAAATAAACTCCTGAAGTCGGCGTGACCAATACAGACTTGTGCTGGATGTGCTGCCTAGATCAGCGAAATATAATAAAAGCTGTCTGGCTATGTGTGTATGTTTATATAATAAATTACCAAATATGTTTAAAACATTAAATTATAAAGAATTTAAAATTCAAATATATAAATGGCTCAATAATAATAATTTCTATAAGAAAGATTCTTTCTTTCATTTCTTGATTTTTCTAAGAAATTAAGTATCAAGATTTGGCACACGAGGTTGTCGACATGTGGGAGATTGACTCAGCAGTCATTGTGCCGATAGTCGTTACGGCCAATGGCTTAATAGCCAAGAGCCTCGACCAACATCTGAAGAGGCTCTCGTTGGGCAGCTGGGTCAAGGGCCTGATACAGAAAGCGGTACTTCTGGACACGGCGCGTATTGTCAGGAGGTTCCTCTCTCTGAGGCCCTGACCACCGGTAGCTTGGACCCTGTTCCCGATGCCGGTGGGCTACTATTTTTTATATTTTTAAATGTTTTTATATATTTTTTTATTGAAATATTTAAAAATGTAATAAGATATGTACATATAATGAATAAACGAATTTCTATAATATTAAGGATTTTTTAATTTGACATTCAATATAATATAATTATTTCAATGTCATAATGTATTTTAGTAAGTTTGCATGCTTTAGCTTTAAGCAAAACATGTTCAGTCTTATATTTATAATAACACCTTGTATACCATGTTTTATGCATATAAAATATATCTTATCTTATCTTACTGCTAAACGGTTTTTGTTCCGGTTTTCAAGATTAGATAGATGAATTCTTGGGGAAGGTTTATGTTATTAAATTATATGCGTGTTGTTTATATGCGCTGAGCTATGACGATTTTTATCAAGAAAGTCGAAATATGTAATGTTTGATGAAAACTGGTGAACAAAATCTCAATCAAGTAACTTAATGATACCTGCACGAAGTCGAGGCGGGTCGCCAGTGTAAAATATTATATAGTAGTAAATATTCAAAAGGTGAATTGCCGAGAAGTTTGAGCTTATCTACCCTCTTCAGACAACCTCTTATGTACAAAGTTGCACACTCCACTATGCAGCGCAAACAAGGATTATTATGTCGCGCTACTTCACCAAGTACAGTTGTCTTCAAAGATGTGTACACGTGGTAAAGTGGATGCATCAAACTGCCGACGAACGGAGTGAAACAGTCTACTGTTTGTAATCGCGCGGCAACATGTTCTACCTAGCTTTTTCCCAACTTTGTCGGGGTCAGCTTCCAGTCTAACTAGATGCGGCTGAATACCAGGATTTTACACGGAGCGACTGCCATCAGACCTCCGCAACCCAGGTGCATGGCAATGCCGTTATCCTAAGGTTAGACCAGTAGTTAGACTTTCGGGCTTCTGGCTACCAGTAACGACTGTCATAGGTATCGACGACTGTCATCTTAACCTTGCAAATCGTATGACCCGCGCTGTTGGTAATTAGTCACGAGTCCCTCGCTCCTAATCACACAGCAACATAACGTTTTCAATTTTTATAAAAATTTGGTATATCAGTGTTATTGAGTTCTCCATTTTGAAAATAGGTTGAATTGTACACTACTTATCGATAAAAAAAGCAAAGCAGTGATAGCCTAGTGGTATGACCGTCGGACTGCCAAGTTATAGGTCTCGAATTCGAACCCAACGCACGCACCTCTAACTTTCCGGACTCATGTGCATATTGTATAATTATCACTTTCTAAAAAACGGTGAAGGAAAACATCGTGAGGAAACCGGCATGTCTGAGAGCTATTTCTCGGCGGCATGTGAAGCCAAGTCAGAGGCCCATGGGCAGCATAAATTCTGACACCAGGTTTGTCACTAACCACACGAAAAGAAGAAGATCGATAATGTTTAACCCTATTTTATTTCGGACCTAATTGTGTTTATTACTTAACTAATTTATTAACATACACTTAGCCCGCGATTTCGTCCGCGTGAATTTTTCAACAAGCTTCCACCCCCTATTTTACCCCCTTAGGGGTAGAATTTCCAAAAAATATTTCTTAGTGGATGCCTACATCACAAAAGGAACCTACTATCCAAATTTCATGTTTCCAGATTCAATGGTTTAGGCTCTACGTTGATGAATCAGTCAGTCAGTCAGGACAAATAATTATACAAGGTTAGTCGGAAAAGGGGTATAAGCCGCGGGCCACTTAAAGTATCACTGATGACTATTTTAAAGCAAGTGTTAAAATTTCAAAATTCGGTAATTTTTATTTGCATGAAAAAAGATTTTTAATTTAGTTTTTTCAAAAAAATCGTACCTTCTTTAGTTATGAATTCAGAAAATGAATTTTCTAATCCGTGACCCCAAATATGACCTAAATTGCAAAAACAGCTGATCATAGCTATGGACAGATCGATTTTAGCATATTTTTTACGAAATCTTTGAAAAGCTATTTCTCTTAAACTATCGAGTTTCGGGGAAAGTTGTAGAACAAAACGTATCCCTTATTATGGGTACTTTAAGACCCTTTCGGCTTAGTACTCCCTTTCCGACTAACCTTGTGTATGTATAAATTTTATTATTTACTTAACACAGTATCTGTGAAAAGGAAAAGAATGTAAAGATAGTTTTTTCATTCAATCGAACCTTATTAGAACAGTGAATCTTGTATATTTTTAGTAACATAGGTAAGTAAGATACGTTAGTTTACGTATGCATTATGAATCGAAATTAATCGCGACTGTCGATATACGAAACATTTTATTGCAGACGACTGTACCGACAGAACCTATTAAACTTACCTTAAGTTAGCACAAAGTTGGGGATTAGGTTTCAGCAGTGACCTAGGACAGCCAGAACTGACGAGGTTCACGTACAAACAGACTGCCTTCATGAAGTTATCTCAGCTAACTTGTAGGGGAAAAGTTGTCGGAACAAAGACAGCGTGTCGTTGTACTACATTTTCATTTATGAGATTTAGGAACAAGCTTTTTGTTCTGACGCTACTATTTCTCCTGTGTTTCGACTGCATTTTCAGTAGACATATTAACAGTGGAAATTTACATACATTATGCCCATTACTGTCCCAATGCTGGGCTTGCGCTTCTTCTGAATATGAGAAGAATTTAGGCCTTAGTTCACTACGCTGGCCTGGTGCGGGTTGGCAGACTACACACACCATCGAGAACTTTATCGAGCCCTCTTAGGTGTGCAGGTTTCCTCACGATGTTTTTTCTTCACCGTTAACGCAAGTAAATGATAAATGATTCTTATTTCTGTAAATAATTCTGTTACAGACACTTTTACAAGTCAATGTAATGTTTTTTTAAGACTAGATGGCGTCGGCATTTCCTATCTGACTAACTCATAAGAAAAGCCGAAACAAACTCAGAAATCAAGGTCTCTTTTAAAGTCTAGACATTGTGGTATAAAAACTATGAGAGTGTAACAATGTAGGGCAACGTCAGGAATGACCTTTTGAGGAAAGTTCCTTTATATCTGATAGTTCCGAGTTCTTTTTTCTTTGTTGCTGAAAATCAGCGCTGCTGGCATTAGGTTCGTCCGAAGTCTCAGCACAATGCTGAGCAACGACCTAAATTTTTACGCACCATGCGACGCACAAATTCAGCATGTTTAAATGTTTGTATTGTTAGTAGATTAAGGATGCCTAGGTAACCACCACACCACAGACTATAAATTAGTAGCTCGTATTTTTTTAACTATTTTGTGTTTGGGTTACCAGGTAATTATAATAATATGTTTAAATTTAAGTACACATTTATGTTGTAGTTTTAAGTTTTTAATTTTAAGAATTTTTATATTTTTAAGCATACGTTTGCGTCCGCTTGGGCGAAAAAATAAATACTTTTTCTTTCTTTCTTTCTTTCTTTTATATCTGATTTGCTTGTCCTTGTTTTCTGATCTTGTGTAAATTATTATATTGTGAACTAGCTTCCGTATCTAACCACTAACCTAAATATAAGTACTCTCAACGGGGGAGAATCCATGTTGGTTTCATTTATTTACCGTGCTCCCAATCCTGCCATACCGATATAAGCTATAACTGTAATGATAGATTCACCCCTACAAGATTCTGTTGTATGTATTTTACATGCCTACTACCCCAATAGTATCTATTGTCTATAATATTTTTTTGTAACTTTTGGTGATAGTTGTAGAACAAATGTTATTCATTATTATGGGTACTTTAATACCTACCCTTTCGGATTTGTACTCCCTTTCCGAGTAACAGTGCACAAAAACATGATAAGACACTTGTGGCGGCGCATTTGTGCTCAGTTTACAAACTTAACGGGCGGTTGTACGGTTAACTTAACCCCGATGCCATCCAGCTGCAAATTAATTGCTATACAGTATCCCGACACTGATTAATAACTTAAGTACCTATCAGGGGTGACGTTCTTTGATCATTAAAAAATAAAGAAAAATTGTAGTAATCCTACTAATCTGATGGATGGTTTATACTCAATCATGCATTAACAGCTGAATGGATTTAGATGAAATTTGTTACACAAACAGACCATGTCCTACCCTTAATACACAGAATACTTTTCATCTGGGTACATGAAGTAGTTTTCCTAGGATGCGAGTGAAACCGCGGCATATTAAATACTAGCTGTGTCCTCACGGCACTGCCCGTAGCCTATGTTACTCAGTGATAATGTAGCTTTCTAATGGCAAAAGAATTTTTGAAATCGGTCCAGTAGTTTTTAAGTTTATTAGTTACATACAAAAATACAAATCGTTCCACTTTATAATATTAGTATAGATTAAATTATTGATAAGATAAGATATAAGATAAGAGAGAGATAGATAATAAGATAAGATCTGGTAATCTTATAAGATTTGGTAATAGATTAATTTCGTATAAAACTACTTGAAATCTTAATCGAAATAGTTTTAAGGTTTGCTAAAACTTGATAACTCTTTTTGCTTCGCGACTTTTTAAGTTGTATCCACTAGGGTTGTTCCTGTATCGCGGATGGTCATATAAACACAAATCTCATCTGCACAAACAGTTAGCCAATGGGTACCTCAAGTTTGCATTGATAAGAAATTAGTTTTTATATTTCTCTAGATAACGATGGAATTTATATGTTAGTGTACTGCCTTGTTGATCCAGGGGTCGCAACTGCGACTGTTTAGCATGGGTTCCTGGGTTCGATCCCCAGGTTGGACAAAGTGTTATTGGGTTTTTCCATTAGGAATTTCTCAGTAGCAGCCCGGAGACTGGATTTGTGCCCGGTTGATGGCAATAGACTCGCCCCCGACATGGGACTTAAACATAACTGGCGAAACGAGGGTGTTACTATACACCTCTGCCCAACCCTTCGGGGAATACAGACGTGATGTTATGTTTCATGTGATATTTCGATTAAGTGAGACACTCTACGAAGTCATCATCATCATTATCATCCTCCTGCCCTTATCCCAACTTATTTGGGGTCGGCGCAGTATGTCTCATATCATACTGCACAAATGTTTCGACTATATTTTATGACCGGCCGCCTGCCTGACGTCAACCCTCATTGGGAATGCTTGGGAATGCTTTTGCTGGTGGCAAGAACCACCTACGATCTTATTCCATCTCGGGCTTGCGGGTGCTGCATGCTTGTCAATCTTATTGCCGACAACTAAGCAGACTATGTTCTTCTTGGTGGAGTATACTTGATTTCAATATTCTGTATCGCTCCTGTTCCGCTCGTAATCCGTATTCGACATTACAATAATTCACAATAGTTCACAATTAAACAACGGTTAATTAGCTAATGGTGCTATGATTTACGATGTGTCAGAACCGAAGTCCCTAGCAAAACTGAATGAGTGGGTCAAGGAACTGCAAGTATACTCCACCATGAAGACACCATTGTTGGACCCAGTGCATAATATCAGCAAGCACATTGGGTCAACCGCGCAATGGGCGCAACGAGTATTCCCAAGAAGGGTTGATGTCAGGCAGGCGGCCGGTCATAAAACAATAAGCCAAAACCTCTAACAACATGGATTTATTAAATACATGTTTTGCCGACCCCACCTAGTGTGGGATAAGGGCAGGAAGAAGAAGAAGAGTTCACAATTGAACAAATCAAAATTAAAAATAAGCAAAAAAAAATTAAAAATATTATATTCTACGAAGTCTTCAATTAATTGGTTTTTATTCTCCCAGTCATACTGTATTATCGACCTATCAAACTATTTTTGTACGAGATTATTTATGAGTTAAAACGGCAGCGACACGACACCGACATTTGTAAATGGCTCCATGCCATACATTTCTACCGGCATCGTTATAGGTGTCGTGTCGGTATCGTGTCGACCAATGTAAAACCGCCATCGGGTACTCTATCTGTACTCCAGGCATAAACTACAAGCGACGTGTATCGAGTCGAGTATAAATCGATAGCTGACACTCGATTAAGCTTACAAGGGAATCCTATCATAAAGATACTGACTTTAATTAGCGCTCCAGAATTAATCGTTTTTCGAGCTGTAGCAAGTCTATTCCAGAACAATGTTGATTTAGGTCTTAAAAGCGAGTTAAATGACTAGAATGCTGAGATGCCTCGTTGGCCTAGTGGTGGCAAGCGCGACTCCTGATCGTGAGGTTCTGGATTCGATCCCCAGGTCGGACAAAGTGTTATGGGTTTTTTCGTGTGGAATTCATCAACAGGAGCCCGGAGTTTAGATTTGAGCCCGGTTGATAGCAATAAGCTCGCCCCTATTACATGGGACTTAAACATAATGACGAAATGAAGGTGTTACTATACACCTCTGCCTAACACTTCAGGGAATATAGGCGTGATGTTATGTTTGGAAAACGTTCTTGGCAAACAAGCCAACGGTTAACCTGATGGTAAGTGGTGACCACCGCCTTTACACACCTACGACTCCAAGAAGATTGCTGATGCGTCGCCAACCCTAGAGACAAAGTTGGAAAGTCTCATGTACCTGTAATATCACTGGGACACTCATACACTTGAAACTGGAACACAGATTCCCTGGACGATTATCATTCACAAGGAGCTGTACTACTAACAAAATTGTATGTTGATTGAGGATAGTAATAGGGTTGATGACAGGTAGGCGGCCGGTCATAAAACAATAAGCTAAAACCTCTAACAACATGGATTTACGAATTACTTGTTGTGCCGATCCCACCTAGTGTGGGATAAGGGCAGGGATAATAAGAAGAAGAGGATAGTAATAAGGGTTACTGACTCACTGATGCACCGACTCTCCGGAGAAGGTAACTACATCGGATTGGTTAAAAGGGCGTAGAACCGGGTACTATAAACCAATTAGACCGTTTTCCGAAAAATGTTTCATAATATTTAATTTTACACGTACAAAGCCGCTGATGCGTCAGTTCAGTACTTTATAAATAATAAAACAGAACGAGGAAATTACACTTGAACAAAAAATAACAGGAAAAACAAATTGTTTTGAAGATAATCACGCTTCACAATTCAACTGTGGTTTCCGGAACCAGAAATGAAACCTTTTCCTCATTTCATTCCTTTTTGATCCCTCTCAGAAAATGTACTGACGGCAAAAGTGATAGGCATACAGGAAACTTAAGTATTTATCACGTTGGATGGACGCCCTTTAATGTGGAAATACAACGTAACCATACGACAAATGTCAAATATTCAAGAAAAAATAAATGCAGAACAGTTATAATACACCCCACTACGATTCACCAAATAATAAATATCTCAGGACTCATACGCGATAATATTTTATATATGATGGACGCGTGTAAGATCTTAAAAAGACGTTAAAATAAAATACTTATAATCACTCGCCTGGGGTGCATTAAAAAAGCCTCCACGCGTGATAATACTCAAGTACGTCCGACACACCCTGGGCAGCCCCGCTACAAACCTTGCTGACTGGCTAATATTTTCACCACGGCATGAGCTATTCTAGTATAGATAATGCCGACACGAGTGTTTTGGGTACAAATATTACGTACACAATGACAAGACAATTGCCTTCCCAATGCATAGATGATAAGTAACACATACCCACACACAGCCTGCACACTTAACTCCTTTGCTGTGTGTACGTTGTATAACTGTATACTTTATGGCTTTCCAAAGTCTGTGTCGTGATTTATACGGGTTGTTTGCTCATCCCGACAGTTATACCTACATATATAGATTGAATAAATCTTATATATAGACCATTATTCGATTGAATGAATCCCTGATGACAAAAGTTCGGATGAGAGAAAAAATATCGTATTTGATTTGTGGCTATGAATTAATGTCGGTTGATTACAAACTAATATTTAGGTATAATTAAAATTTATCATTCTGTCAGTCCGTAAGTACCACTGCGATGTGGGCTTCTGTAATACACGATAATGATGTTGCCCCACAGAAATCTGAATAATTAATTTTATATGTATAATTAATTAATTTTATAATTAATTATTTTGATCTTAATAATTATTTTGATCTTAATAATTGTTTCAATCTTAATAATTGTTTCGATCTAAATAATTATTTTGGTGTTAATGATTATTTAGATGTAAATAATTATTTAGTTTTCTATGTGTTGCCCTAATCACCACACTTGGCTGACGGATTGGTGATCGCAATATGTTGTTACTAATAGACAGAAGGATGTTGCTGCCATTATTTACCCACTCGGGTATCATAAGAATATCTTCAGATTTCAGTTAAAGTTTATTACAACGTATGATCGATTTCGATGATCACTGAATTTCATGATAAATTCACTTCGCTCTCATAAATCAAGCGAATATGGTGTTCAATGGCATTTTGTTATTCAATGAATATAGGTATTATTCGTTCATACTCCACAGTCCATACTTTCAGGTGCATGATTTTTAGTTTTTCCTTTTAATAAATTTGTTTTTCTTTATTTTGTTACACACAATATACACATAATAGTGTGTTCGTAATTTCCTAAGGCCATATCGGGAGTATCAGCCGGGAGCATATAACATACATATATAAACATAATTAGCCCATTACCGTCCCACTGCTGGGCACGGGCCTCTTCTCAGAATGAGAAGGGTTTAGGCCTTGGTCCATCACGCTGACCTGGTGCGGGTTGGCAGACTACACACACCATCGAGAACTTTATGGAGCCCTCTCAGGTGTACAGGTTTCCTCACGATGTTTTTTCTTCACCGTTAACGCAAGTAATAATCAAATTCTGATCCGCACATGAATTCCAAAAGTCAGAGGGCCGGGATCGAACTAAGACCCTTCTTCATGGAAAGCAAGCGTTCGACCACTAGGCTATCACTGCTTGGGAGCATATAGGTGTGATTATTACAGTCCTTTGAGACAGTGTTGATTATAGTACTACAATATTCTAATTAGAGTGCAATTCGAGTGAGTTGAATACAACCGTGACTTAGAGAGCAAGTTCCCGGTCGCTAGACAAATACCTAAGATTGTTATTACAGGCAGTCCGGAGCCTGAAAGCCGAATCCTAACTGTTGGGTACCCCTGTAATTAGTTTAAGATGGTCAGATTAGAAACACTCTGTGTTTATCACCCAGCATCTGGGTAAACTGAAAGCTGACCTCCAACATATTTAAGAAAAGATCAGACTAATGATAAAAAATGAGAAATGATTTTTATTTCTGTAATTAAATTTGTAACAGACACTTTTACAAGTCAATGTAATGTTTTTTTTAAGACTAGATGGCGCCGGTATTTCCTGTCTGACTAGCTCTGAGAAGAAATGCCGAAACAAATTCAGAGATCAAGGTCTCTTTTAAAGTCCAATCATTGTGGTATAAATACTATGCCAGTGTAACAATGTAGAGCAACGTCTGGAATGGCCTTTTGAGCAAAGTGACATAACAAATTTGAGTTGACCTGCTCTAACTGATGGCACGCATGCATCAGCCAACGTGTAGCTCAAACCTTATTTTAGGGAGCTCAATAACTCTACGCACGACGCTACCATTAAGCTGGACATTTGCGTAGGTCACAAAAAAATACTCAAAACCGTCAAACAGTTACAAAATTGTGTTTTTTTTTCCTAATCAACTATTGTAGATGGTCTCGCGGACCTTTTCTACGTAACCGGGCAGTTATTGGTGAGACCTGAAGGGTCTCCAACTAATTCCCTATGCTAATTACTATTAACACGTCCTAACATCATGACTACTTAGCAGCAACACCTCTAAGGGCGTCCCCTAGGGGGGATTCGAACCATGACTTAGGGCGTTGTGTGCGAGAGGACTGGAAGGGAGACAGCTTGATGAGGGCTGAATTAACGGTATGACTCCGGAGTCAGAAGGGACGACCGGCTCCGCGAATGCGGCGGGTGAGCACGGTGGGTCGGGGGCGGCGGCGGTGGGACGTCGTGATGGGCCTCGTCGGCGAGGATGATATGCCGGCCGGCGGCGGGTTTTGTGTAATGTACTAATTAATTTGCTCGCCTCCTGGAGGAAGGTAATTTCGTCGTCTGGCTTTAATAGCGCATGTCTGGGACGGCGTATTATACTAATTTGAGAGGGTTTACAGGTGGCCGCGGCGGCCACCAGAGGGTTCCGGTGCCTCGGGGCATTTTCGAAATAATGCTTGGAGATGCGTTTGAGATATTGCCTAACGGTTGGCATTTAAATCTAGATGAAGTCTATCGTTGCGCATGTACCACGGAGCGGCCGCGGCCCTGCGCAAAACGCGGTTTTGGAGTGTTTAGAAGGATTTGAAACGGGAGGGCTTAACGTGTGCGAACACGACGCTAGCGTAGGTTAAGATGGGTCGGATGCACGTCACGTAAAGTCTCAACTTATTTCTAAGTGATAGTTTACTGCGTGCCTTAAGTAAGGGATGGAGGCGGCCTAGAACAAAAGCGGCGCGATCGCGCACCGTTTTGATGTGGCTGCGGAAGTTCAGGTGGTGATCGGGGGTCACCCCCAGATACTTGACGCTCACTTCCCATGGGATCGGTTTGTCGAACATGACTACGGGAGGGATGAGAGAGTGGCTATCGCCGCGCCTCTCGAAAAGAACGGCCGCGCTCTTTCCGGGGTTCACTTTGATTCTCCATTTCCGGAACCAGACGCCGAGGGCGCTGGCTGCAGTCTGGAGAGTGCCAAAAATCGAGTGGATATTCCTACCGGAGCAGTAGATGGCCGTGTCGTCGGCGAATAGAGCCAACTGGACCTTGCTGCTTATAGGAATGTCACTGGTGAACAGCGTGAACAGAAGGGGGGACAGCATGAAACCCTGAGGGACTCCGGCGCGGATGGGATGAGGAGACGAGAGCGTGCCGTCCAGACGGTAGCGGAAGGAACGGTACGACAAAAAGTCTCGTATGATGAGCACGAGACGGTCGTTGAATTGGTACAGTTTATATAATAAACCATTGTGCCAGATCTTGTCGAAGGCCTTCGCCACGTCAAAGTAGAGCACGCCCGTCATGTATTGGAGCATGAAGCGGGAGCTTATATGCACAACGATACGGTGGATGTCTAGTGCAGCAGTGGCTGGTACGAAAACCGAACTGCTAGTCGGGGATGAGTTTACGGGAGTCAGCGAAATCCTTTAGTCGGATGTAAATGAGTCGCTTATAGATTTTCCCAAATGAGTTGAGAAGGCTTATGGGGCGATAACTAGAGGGCTTACTCCTGGGTTTGCCAGGTTTGGCGATACCGATAACGGTGGCTTGTTTCCAAGCTTTAGGGAAGAGGTTGTTTCTAAGAGCGCCATTGAAGATGGCGGTCATTAGGACTATGAGCGGGGCGGAAAAGAGTTTGATCACCTTGTTGGTGATGCCGTCAGCTCCGGGAGCTTTCTGGGCTCAAGGTTTTTGATTATGGAGTGTACCTTGTCCGTGGTGACGCGGGGGAGGAGATCGTCGGGATCTTCTACGAGGGGAGTGCGGCTCTACGTTCGACCTCTTTGTCCACCTTGGACAGGTGGACCGGGTTTACCGGTTGAGCGCTGGGCGTGCATTGGGCTTCCAGACTGTCGGCCAGGCATTCGGACTTTTCGTCGTCTTCAAAGGCCGGTCTTTGGTTCGGACGATTGAAGGGGGAATAGAGGATACACAATTGGATTTGAGGGTACGCTGCAGTCGCCAGAAAGCCAGATGGGATGGCTCAAGTTCGCCTAATATCTTGTCCCAGCGAGACTCCCTAACCTCCTGTATGCGCTTCTTCACAGCATGCTGCAGGGAACGTATATGGAGGCGGTTGCCTTCGCAGGGAAAAGTGTCGCACGCGCGAACGGACGCATTCTTCTCCGTCAACAGTTCACCCACGTCGTCTGGCAGCTTCCAGCGGTGGTCTTCCACCGCCGGAACCCGCCGTGAACACTCGTTCACCACGGACTGTACGTGACCCGTGAGGGAGTGGATAGCGCTCAACGTGTCGGCGACTGTAACGATCTCATCGGGAATGGAATCTAAGTGGGCGGACGAGAGATACCGGAGGCGCTCCTCCAGCTGCCTCCAGTCCGTGATCATTTTGGTCGGCGCGGGTAAACCAGGATCCGGGGGATCACCCCGGGGACCTAGGTGTAGAACTACGGAACGGTGATCGGAATCTAGCTCCTAGTGCGTCTCTATAGAGCGTATACCGAGGTTTACGTTCTTAAGGAGGGCAATATCGAGGGTAATAAGGAGGGTTATCGAGGATATCGGGCTGTGATTCTGAAACCAATCTGTTTTATTTAGCCGTTAATGTTTGGGGGGAATGGTCTTTCTAGACGGTCTTATTGTTGGACATGGCGCAATTATAGCGAGAGTTTACGCTGATTGTAGAACAGTTTACTTCGCTTGTTTATGACAAACGTTCTGAAGGAAGAAGAAAGACGTAGTTTTAGATATTTATCTTATAGAATAAATCGTAATAAATATTTTATATCTAATGCAATTGTAATTTTCTTCTTTTTTGATGATTATAATAATAGCAACCGGTTTGCTGCGTTCTTTAGCTAAAAATATGTAGATCGTAATTTACTCTAGATGTCCCAAGTGTTAACTGTGGACTTAAATCCAATATAGGTGCAGTATTAATTTGATAATACTAAAGATACTACGTAGCTGAGCACAGTCCATAGCCTGCCGGAAATAGACATCTTTCCAAAACATAACATAACATAACATCACGCCTATATTCGCCAAAGGGATAGGCAGAGGTGTTTACATTAAATGAATGAATGAATCTTTATTTGCGATAAGTATTGGTACAGTTCGGTCTTAATTAAATACTTAGATCCAAAACACTTAGTCACAGTGATGACATGCAAATATTAAGTTGTACATAATAATATTTGTTATTATTACTGAGCATATACAAGTCATTATAAATTTTATAAAATAAGACTACATGCATTACTAAATTATAATTAGGCATTAACAAATTTAATATTAAGAGAATTCGATAAAATTAATTACATTTAAGACACAACAAGTCATTTACCGAATAAAAGTTTATTTCACTCAACCAAGCTTTCAATTTCTTAACAAATCTCAGGAAGGATAGGTCCTTATATCGCTAGGTAGAGCATTAAATACACGTCCACAGATTACAAAGCTAATTTTGTTAAATAATGTTGTCTTTGGAATTTTTGGCAATACAATTCTCTTACGATTCGATTAAAGGAGGTTAACAATAAAGACCTAAAAATCACAATCTAAAAACATAAACCTCAAACAATACTCTTGTTTGCCCGACCCAGAATTATGCTTATTTGCTTAACAGACTTACATTGTTTAAGCTCTTACCTTAATAGAAGGAAAGTACATAAATTCACCGAATGACTCAGTTATGGGTCATTCAAAATTTACGCTGAACCTTACAGTTATGGGATCACTACCCATATGAGGTTTTTACGGCTTTTGGTGCGTTACTTGAAGCCATGGTGGACACGGGATCGCGTGTTTTGTAGGATAAGGAAATATTTTCACGATCGCAATGGTAATATTTTTTATGGGGGTAGGTAGAGAAGGTCTCCTCTTAACGTATTTGAATCTCGATTTATCCATGTCTCGCTATTCTAAAGGTAATTTAAATAAAATTGAAGAAATGTGGGTTTTCGATAATAGGTACAATCAACATCTACAGTGAGTGTTTATTTTTCAAAGTTTTCGATGTGTTTTAGGAATAAAAACTTAGGTACAAATTATTATTTTGTTGTCAAAATAATGATAGAGATTATTGTAAAGATGGGTAGTCAGAGTGATCGCAATAAACAATACACTTACACTGTAATACGTATATTTGGTAACGAATCGGGCAGTTTCCCATTACAATTAATGCTTTTGGTGATGGTTACAAAACAGCTGCCTCAATCTACCCGACACATCGGCTTTTGTAGATTTGAGTGATATTTTAAATATGAGACAATTACGTAATAAACTGTGTAACATTAAATATTAATTGTTAACAATAATATCGATGATTAATCATTAACAGTAACAAACTTAAAGTTCCCTTAAATTAATATTCGATGCGCCGGAAGCTGCCAAGCGGAAGGCGTCAGAAGTGTTTGTTATTTAATAAATTATAAATATTTTAAATCACTAAACATTAAATAATGCAGTTAAATTAATAATTAAATTACAATTAGGTTAATAAAATGCTTAACTACGATTACGAAGTTGACTTAGTATATTTATGTGGGACCGGAAATCGGGAACATTATTCCTCGAAGACTAGTCCTATTGTTTTAAAAAACAATGACAATAAAATTTAAAAATACCAAAATAATCATCGACTAACTGTGGACTATACTCTCTGCCTTACCTTTTGCAAAATATAGGCGTAATTATAGATATAAAAACGCCTCCAGTTCGCTTTCTCATAACGACGGTTAACCATCAAGACCTCCTAACTGACATGTTTTGACAAACTGCTTTTTTTACTAACTCTCCACATGAACATACAATAGAAGAATCTCCTACATAGAATATGCAATATTTCGAGTAGTTTTACTATCGTGGAAATGCCTACTAAATATATCAGCGCAAGCTTTGGCGACAATTGCTGAAGAATTAGTAAAATTGCAGTTTCTCAAAAAATGTCAGTTAGGAGGTCTTGGTAGTTAACCGTCGATAATATAAAATATCACCATGGCAACCACAGAACGCCCAACATTATTATTTATGATGTTTGACTAGGCTCTCCCGCTCAATAAGATTTATTGGGTAAAGGCAATAAATTTATTTGAACGAAACTTTGTTTTTCCAAACTGATAAAGCTATGGACAAACGGGGGTATGATGGGGCATGCTCCTGCATAAGACCTTACTAATTTTACGGCACTTAAAAGCATTCCTGGTATTAAATCGATCAAAAGATAAAATAGAAGGAAAACGGGATGAAAGACGTTTTGTTCTTTTATTGATTTTAAAGATATCCCCGGGCTAATGCGACGTTCGCTCTCAAAAAATCTTTTATCCGTTCCGGCGGATTTTTGTACTTACATAATCAATATTCATGATCCCTTTCAAAAGATTGGCCACCCCGCTTCACTCGTAAGAGCCGCGCCATCTGTTATTTTTGACGTCACGAAAACTACATAATATTTCTAAATTGGTTGTTGTAAGATTCTTGTATAATGTATAAACTTTACTAACTCAACGAACTAATATTCTTATTGTTTTATTTACCTTGCTTTCTAATTATATTTCTTTATTTTGTCTCCTCTATTAATTTATTAATTGATTTTTATATTTTTAATGTGTTTGTTGTATACTAGACGATGAAAAGTGATTACCGCCTATCACCTACAACAACACCCAAGAGGACTGCTGATGCGTTGTTCACCGTAGAGACAAAGTTGAAATCTCATGATTGTGCCTGTAATCTGACGCATACCCTCGGAACACAGCAAAGTTACTTAGCGCCAGAAATAGTGCAGTTCAGTTTCAGTTTCATTTATTTGCTTGAAATATATTACAAGAGTTGTTACATAAAAGATAGACCAATACATATTTCACCATAATACTAGGCATGCAAAATTAGAAATTATAAATTAGATAATCTAGGTATTATTAACATGTCTATGAAGTTATGCAATTCAACAGTAATTGGTTAAAATCTTTATAAAATTCTCAAATTATATAGATTACAAATTTCAAATAGAGTTGGGATTAAAGGAATATAATTTACAATTGTTGGATAATTAAAAAAAGTGAACAAAGAAACATTAGATAGATAGATATACTTTATTGCACACTAAAAGAAATAAAACAGAAGGAATATACATAATTAGGAACAGTACAAATGGCGGTCTTATCGCTTAAAGCAATTTCTTCCAGACAACCACTGGGTGGAAAGAATTGTTAAAGAAAACTATAAAGGGCAGTTTGCAGCGTACAAATACAAGTTAGATTGAGGTTATGATAAATGAGGACATTACGTATGCTACAATTACAATTAAGTAAATGGTAGTACTTCACCGAAGGAACTCTTTCACGACTTGCTCTAATAATACAAATTAATTTAACCCATACGAATTACCCAATCTCGAAACACATGGTAACTAATGGTAGAATTTGTAGCCCCAAGCCCTGACCCATTGCTACACAGTTAACACTGCTATCCGGGTCGTTCCGACCCCACGTAAATCCTTCGCCATAAAACGCTAAAGGATTGATGATTGTGTCTCCCAACCTTACATTTTATTGCTATTTAGACTATAAACTGAGAATAAAAGTTAGTAGCGCCTGAAATTGGCTCTAAAACTAGCATACTATTATCAACAGGTGGTATGAAATAAACTTCGTATTGGGAAATAAATAAACTTCGATCTTTGTCGAGTTCGATCGTGGAGTTCGGCGTATCGTGTAGCGCCCAGATATTTCAGGAAACAACTCCGTTTCAGTAAAATGTTCTCTTTCGTTCACTTTATAATTTGGCCGAAAACATTCTAGGCCGATCAATTAATAATATTCATTCGATATTCAACTTTTTATAATTAACTAGCGACCCGCCCCGGCTTCGTACGAGTTCAATGTAGCTAGATACTAATGTGGGGCATATTAACCTTCCTCTTGAATCACTCCTATCTATTGCTGAAAACTGCATTAAAATCCGTTGCGTAGTTTAAAAGATCTAAGCGTACAGACAGCGGGAGCGACTTTATTTTATACTATGTAAAGTATGTATTGCATTTTTGTAGTAAACGTAACATAACATCACGCCTGTATTCCCCGAAGGGTTGGGCAGAGGTGTATAGTAACACCCTCATTTCGCCGTCCCGTGTAATTGGGGAGCCTATTGCCATCAGCCGGGCACAAATCCAAACTGCGGGCTGCAACTGAGGAATTCCACACGGAAAAGCCAATAACACTTTGCCCGACCTGTGGATCGAACCCAGGACCTCACGATCACCAGTCGCGCTTACCAATATTAGACCAACGAGGCAGTTTGTATGAATATTCTTAAGCTAAAACAATATGCCTGAGTATAAAGGCGCTATTTGATAAAATGTCTGAGCGCATATAGGCACTAGATTCTGTTCTGGGGCCGTAATATGACGTGTTAAAACCATCACTGTTCCGGTGAGAGAAAGTGATGCGGCTATACAGGTCGTCAAGCTCCGTCACATTCTCACAACGGAACAATAATGATTTTAAAACGTCATAATACGCCATCTGGACCTCAACAATAAAATCATGGTATAAATAGTAGAAATATCAACAGTACCAATATATCAAAATATGGACCACAATTGAACAGGTAACCCTGATCTCAATGCGGTCAAGCGTGAACCACCAATCTCCATTAATTTGGGGATGGCTAATCATCCGCTTGGCCAACGTTTGTAGCTAAGCAAACGTCCAATCGCTTTACAGTATAAATTACAATTAAGATTCATGAACCGGCAAGTCCGGATAGGCAAATCCGTTGTTGATGTAATTTGCAAACGAATAGATTTCAAAAGGCACCTATTATTTTTCGTTGCCATACACTAGGACAGTGTTCCGAAAAGTGTGTGCCGCGGCACATTGGTGTACCGTGGTCATTAATTGGTGTGCCGCGGGAAAAATCTATTTCTTATAACATTATAAAGGCGGACGGAAATAATATATTCTTTGCTATCTTTATATGATTAAAATATGATTTTTTATTTATGGTGTTCCTCTGAAATTCCCCGATTTCATAGGTGTATCTTGAACACAAAAAGTTTGCGGAACACTGCACTCGGGTATCCCCTTTCTCCTTTATTGTAGCAACATGGGTGTGTTTAGAGACACAAATCTCACATGACACAAACAGATATATTTGTATGGTCTAAAGATCATTGTTCGCCAAAATCTCTATTACATACATAAATAAACTCACGCCTTTTTCCCATGGGGGTAGGCAGAAACTATAGAACGCCACATGCTACGACCCTTACATACCCCTTTCGCTTCATCCACATTCATACATCTTGTCCTACACGCACGCCGGTTGAGAGTACTACGCACCTGACCTTTGTGAACATCACCAATAACTTCTAATTCTGTAGGCAATACAGTCCAGCTTGGGAGAAAATTACTATATTCAATACAATAGACAAAATCGGGGTATAAAGGAATCCAGTTTTTCCAAAAGTCCAATTTGCATTGGGCCAAACCACTCACTGAAGAAATACTTTATGTGTCTTAGATTAAAAAGATATTGCTGCAACAAGCTGGTAATGCACTGCAAATTGATTGAAATGGCGTACAAAAATATAAAATTATAAAAAAAAATACCTCGATATAAGGAACGCAAGAAGCAGGGTGTGTTCGGCAGTGCGCAAGCCAAGTTAGTAGTAGACAGTGGCGTAGCTAGGTAACCAAAGGCCCTGAGGCAAAAAATAAACTAGGGCCCCAACTAAAGTATTTAAAATCGTTTGTTCCGTATTCGTCGTTTTCCGAATTCGACGTACTCCAGATTCGTCGTAAAACATATAGTTTGTAAGTCAGAGTCCGAGGGGTCCCCTGAGCATTGGGGCCCCGGGGCACTGCCCCGTCTAGCTCTCCGGTAGCTACGCCACTGGTAGTAGATTTCTATTATTATAATTTCATAAACCCCGCATTGTGTTTCTTGTTCTACATTTACAACGCTAATTGGCTTCTGCAAGGCATACTCTTGTTAATATCGACCCTCATTATTCAAAATATTAACATTTTGTTTATAACTTTTAATTAGAACCTAGTAGAGTCGTGGCTCGTTATTATCTTTAGCTTCATTCAGTGTTGAATAAAACATGACAAGCGCCAAGTTTATACAGCAAGTCTGGAAATAAATAAAAGTTTTTATACTTAATAATTGATTTTATTAATTAGAAAGAAGAATATTCTACCTCGATGGTCTAGTGGTGGCAAGCGCGACTGCTGATCGATGTTCGATCCCCAGGTCGGACAAAGTGTTATTAAGTTTTTCCTTGTGGAATTCCTCAGTAGCAGCCGGAGTTTAGATTTGTGCCCGGTTTATGGCAATAGGCTCGCCCCTATTACAAAGGACTTAAACATAATGGCGAAATGAGTGTCATTATACACCTCTGCCCAATCCTTCGGGGAATACAGGCGTGATGTTATGTTAAGAGTATTCTATACTAGATGACCCGTGACATCGCTTCATCTTCTTTACCATCCCTTGGTAACGTCATTCCATGTGTACGTTTCCCCAAGAACACGCCACATGACGTCACAATAGGGATGCCTTCAACAGGAAAAATCCATTCTTACGAGCCCTACACAACCAAACAAAAACATCATTTTTATAGCGAGTCAGCAACAGTCCAGAGAGTTCAAATTTCGAACGCCAATGACACTTTATTTCCTATGTCAATGATCCGGGTCACTTGCATTTGCCACTGGGAAGACGTTTCGTTGTTCCCATACATAAACACATTTACATTGAAATGATTGAATTATCATAAAAAAGTTGTATTATCTATCTTGGAAATAAGCCCATGAAATCGAGTTTACGGGGGAGATAATGTGTTTGCTTTCGATGACATTTTTTCCTTCTTTTTCCTTATTTTTGTCAGATTCTACCAATCGATAGGGATTATGTATTTTATTGACAAACATCCACCTGTTTACATCATTGATAAGAGTTCGCCAAAAGGTTGAAAAGTTGTTACCATGACAAACTCAGTAGGCAGGGGCGTAGCTACCGCCGTATCTGCCGTATCAATTTTAGGGGGGCCCCCAACGCACGTAAGCAAAAGTTAATAAAAACTGTCAGACCTGTCACTATTGTCCATAGAGGCGGAAACTTTAGAAAAACTAAAGTCATCAACAGCTATAAATGATTTAATAAATCAGGTTGCCGAAAAAAAGGCAAGGAAAGTGTATATTTAATTTGAATTGTTTGTAAAAATTTTGGAAAAAGTGACTAATAGATAATTATGATGAATAAATATTTCTTTTAATTTTATGCAAACATTTTTTTTCTTTTGTGAGAAATCTTTACCCTTCTTAAGGGCCCCAAACAATTTTTTAAACGGGGCCCCGCCAAGGCACGCTACGCCACTGTCAGTAGGCGAACATGTAGTGTTAATATTACCCATCATACATAACCTTTTGACAAGGGGCTCATGGCTTGTTACGAACCTCACGGATCATACGATTTGCAAGGTTAAGCTATGCTTATCGCCGTCAGTCCGTGGATGGGTGACCGTTCTTTACACGTCGAGACCCCTCCGCGCCTCGGAGAGCACGTTAAACAGTCGGTCCCGGGTGTTATACGAATACCTATGACAATCGTTACGGGGAGTCAGAAGCCCGAAATGTCTGACAACTGGTCTAACCTTAGGATATCGGCAGTGCCTTGTAACTGGGTTGCAGAAGTCTGATGGCAGTCGCTCTGTGTAAAACACTGGTATTCAGTCGCATCTGGTTAGACTGGAAGCTGACTCCAACATAGTTGGGAAAAGGCTAGGCAGAATGAACAACGAAACCTTTTGACGACACGTTCGGTGCAGTGTCTGAGCGATAGGCTTCTGCGCTACGGGTCGTGGGTTCGATTCCCACATGGATCAAATATTTTTATGACCTACAAATAGCTGATCCGGGTCTGGGCGTTTGTGCATGTGAAGATTTGTGTCTGTAAACGCACCCACGATACAGGAGAAATCCTAGTGAGGAAGCAACGTTCTTTTAAATAAAAAATAAAACCTATAGCAACACAACAGTAAACGGGACAGTCTCATGATTTTGTTAGAGATTTTATCAGAAAAAAAAAACCGAAGAGTGAAGCATTTCTTTATTGGCTTTTGTTTCCTTTCTTTCTTTATTTCCTTTTGTATTTAATGCCAACTGCGGGCTGAACATTAAATTCAATTGAGTGCATTTTTAGAATTTTAATAGCCAAATACTCAAACTCACATTAAGACGAAGAGACAGTGAGAGCACAAAATTAACGGTAACTTAAAATTGAGTAGGAGCGTTTAGTATTTGAACATAAGGTCCGTATTTATAAACAGGTCTCATATGAGAGATCCCTTTTAAGTGTAGTTTTAATAAGTTTTGAGAGGTAGGTATTAAAAAAAAAGTTGTCGAATGTATGGAATTCTACATTATGGTAGCTTCTGTTGGAACATCTCTCAAATGAGAGCTGTTTATTAATACTAAGTAATTAACATAACATCACGCGTTGTATTCCCCAAAGGGTTCAGCAGAGGTGTTTTTATCACACCCTCGTTTCGCCAATTATGTTTAAGTCCCATGTAATAGGGGGCGAGCCAATTGCCATTAACCGGGCACAAATCCAGACTCCGAGCTGCTACTGAGAAATTCGTAATGGAAAAACCCAATAATACTTTGCCCGACCTGGGGATCGAACCCAGGACCCCATGCTCAGCAGTCGCGCTTGCGACTACTAAACCAACAAGGCAGTCAACTAACTAACTAAGTAACTGTAGAAGAGTAAATATAAAAACAAAAGGTACATTTTCTACTAAATCTGTAACAGTAATCTATGAAATAAAAACTATCATTTCACAAATAAATCCCTACAATATTGCAATACAATACACAAATCCAGCTATCTATTTCATAGACAATGTTGTACAATTTCATGCCATAGTCGAGATGAAACGGTTCCGCCGGATGAAATAAATATGGAAATACATCCGTGCCGGTCTAGACCGCGATGCAAGTCTGCAAGAAATCGCATGGTATTACGAACGATGTCCTCATTTCATATAATGTAAAAGACAGAAACAGAATCGTGTAAGGTTAAATTACAGTTATAGCTAATATCGGTCAGTAAGGATTGCGAGCATATTTACATAGTATAAAACAAAGTCGCTCCCGCTGTCTGTACACTTAGATCTTTTAAACTTCGCAACGAATTTTAATGCAGTTTTCAGCAATAGATAGAGTAATTCAAGAAGAAGGTTTATATGCCCATCATTAGTACCTACATTGCACCCGTACGAAACCGGGGCGGTTTGCTAGTGTTAAATAAAGTAAATGAAACCAACATAGACTCTTCACCACTGATAGTACTTTTATTTGGGTTAGTGGTTAGTTACAGAAGCTAGTTCACAATATAATAATTTACACAATATCAGAAAATAAGGACAAGCAAATCAAATATAAAAGGTTAGACTTCTACGGACGGCCGGCGGTTCGATCGAATGACCACTAACATTAACATTCACCTTGACGACTATCCTTTATCAACATTGTCCAGTGTTATCATCTACTCACAACAATAATAATATTATTCAAACGGTTAGTAAAGTTCGTGCCATAATCTGCAAGAAGAAATTATACAATGTTAGTCGGAAAGCGGGAACTTATCTGAAAGGGTACGTTTTAGAGAAATACTCAAAACTATATAAAGATTTCATAAAAAATACGCTAAAACCTACGTATCATCAGCTGTGTTAAAATTTAGTCGTTTTTGAGGTTACGGATTAGTAGCTCTATTTTCTGAATTTGTAACTAAGTTAATCAGAATTGTCGTTATTTTTAAATACTTCCTCTTAGCCTTTTCCCAATTATCTTGGGGTCAGCTTCCAGTCTAACCAGATGCGGCTGAATACCAGTATTTTACACGGAGCGACTGCCATCAGACCTCCGGAACCCAGTAACTGGGCAATGCCGATATCCTAAGGTTAAACTGTTTGTCAGACTTTCGGGCTTCTGACTACCCGTAACGACTGTCATAGGTATTCGTATGACACCCGGGACCGACGGCTTAACGTGCTCTCCGAGGCACGGTGGGATCTCGATGTGTAACAAATGATCACCCATCCACGGACTGAGCGCGGCAAGCGCAGCTTAACCTCGCAAATCATACGATCGGCGCGGTTGTTATTTAGCCACGAGCCCCTCAATAAATAGAAATCCCTCAAATAAAAGAATAATTTATATTTTTGAGTGAAACCAAACAAAAATATGTTTTATGAATAACACATTGTTTCTTCGTTTTCTTTAATTTAAAGCGTCACTCATGACCTATTTTAGGTACAGCAAGTGTTAAAATTTACGATCGGAAATTACCGACTAATTCCGAATAAACTTGTATAATGACCGTCTCGTTGGTCTAGTGGTCGCAACCGCGTCTACTGAGCATGGGGCCTGGGTTCAATCCCCAGGTCAGGAAAAGTGTTATTGGGTTTTTCCATTAGGAATTTCTGAGTAGCAGCCTGGAGTTTATTGCGCCCGGTTAATGGCAATAGGCTCGCCCCCTATTACATGGGACTTAAACAAAACAGCGAAATGAGGGTGTCACTATACACCTCTGCCCAACCCTTCGGGGAATACAGGCGTGATGTTATGTTATGTTTATAACCTCGGTGTGGGAGCACCATAACAAATAATATTCAGGCATGTTCGAGTAATATATTCAGAGTTCAAACAATACTGTCAACAATATCGATTAGTTTATTGTTATCGCATCGATATAAAGCGACAATTATCATAATTACAGACATAATAGCAGCAGTAACATTTACATATGAATGCGATAGATTTCTGTTACTGCATTATGCAAATACAGTCGAAGGGTTAGATGTTATTATCACAAGAATGGTCATGCAATCAACATCGTAATGTACACTTGGGAGTAATGAATCCGGGTCGCCAACATAAACCTTAATATCTCAGAAAAACATTGTTTAACATTTTAACATTCGTGTCGATTCTGTTGCACTCTTTAACAGAACTAAACTAAGAGTGTTTCGCACCCTCAGTAATATAAGGGCACAACTCGAAAATATCAACTTTTGGGAAAACGTGTTAAAAGATTCAAGGAACCCGATGTTTTCACGGTATTTTTACAGTAGCTATAATTACAGTATTTGCTTTAATATTGTCTTTTTTTCTCTTTCTGTGAAAGCCAAGTGGTAGAACAGTTGATATTGAGACCATCTAACACAGAAACTCAAAAACTCAATATTTCGAGTTGTGCCCTTACACTAATTACTAAGGGTGCGGTTTGTCTCTTTCTGTTTCAATAGAAAAAGAAAGTGACAGTTGCGTTTAGCCTAGTTTAGTACTGTTAAAATGTGCAACAGAATTGACACCATTGTTTTGTTTCTATTGGTGAACCGGTTTCATTGCTCCCAAGTGTAATTTAATAGAGATCGTTGTGAAAGATATCCTCTGGGGGTCTGAGAAACTATTACCACCATACCTACATATTTCTACCTATAAACAGCGTTGCTATATTCCGGTTTGAAGAACAAACACGCACTTGATACCATGAGACGCTTTTTATTGGACGATTAGCGAAATGTGGCCTCTTGAATTAATATATAACCAATGAGAATGCTACATTTGCGTCACGTGATAGGGCATTACTGGTCTGTTTTCGGCCTAAGTCTAAAGACCTGGCCTTGTTCTTCTTCTCTTTCTTTTCGTGTGGTTAGTGACTAACCTGGTGTCAGAGTTTATGCCGCCCATGGACCTCTGACTTGGCTTCGCATGCCGTCGAGAGATATCTCTCAGGCATGCCGGTTTCCTCACGATGTTTTCCTTCACCGTTTTAAGCAAGTGATAATTATACAATACGCACATGAATCCGAAAAGTCAGAGGTGCGTGCCTTGGGTTCCAAGTTCCAACTCGAGACCTATGACCTGGCAGTCCGACGGTCACACCACTAGGCTATCACTGCTGGAAGACCTGGTCAAAGACGTCGCGTGGCAGTCTCTGTATGGCGTCTTCCATACTTGTCATAGTATTTCGTACGCCAAGAGCACGCGATCAACACGCAACGTAAATATCATACCCAGCCACGCTCTCTGTCTGACCAGGCCTTAACACAGAGTTATACATTTCGATAGCCACGCAGACACTTCGCCCAACTCCCAAAGTTATTGTCAGTAACTTATCGTCACCGTCCAACACGTAGAACATAACACATAGTCTGCTCAGATTGTTTCTAACTGATGAGAAATTGTGGGTAAGGTCGCAGACTTTGCTGTCTGTTTGCTAGGCGCTAGTTCCACAGAGTTGGAGTAAACTGTTGGGTAAGTTTAATTATGTGAGATGAACACATGTGTTACTTTGAATGGAGTTTTGAATTTTTATGTAGCTGTGTCTTTATTCCGGGATTTCTCGTCTGTGCCTAAAAGGAGGTAACGAATTTGCCTATTTTTTATTTGGTTAAAAAAGTTGTCTTACCACAATAATCCAAGAAAAGCAGCTTAACATGTGCTGACTAAGCAGTGATAGCTTAGTGGTGTGACTGTTTGACTGCCAAGTCATAGGTCTCGAGTTCGAACCCAAGATACGCGCACCTCTGACTTTTCGGATTCATGTGTGCGTATTGTATAATTATCACTCGCTTAAAAACGGTGGACATCGTGAGGAGACCGCCGTGCCAGAGAGATATTTCTCGACGGCATGTGAAGCCTAGTCAGAGGCTCATTGGCGGCATAAACTCTGACACGAGGTTAGTCACTAACCACACGAAAAGAAGATGTGCTGTCTCATACTGTTTATCTGCACTGCAAGACTGCTTCGAATCTAGCTCACAATTTTTGATTGCCTCATACATTTTACATAGGTGTCATCTTAGATTAGAATCCCACAAAACACAAATTATAGAGTACTAAAAAGTCAAGGTAGCAGTCGAACAGTCTAACGAATACGGGCATTTGGGGAATCCTAAAGAGTTTTTGACCATAGTCACCAATCTGGGTAAGCTAGTTTAGTTACTTCATTGTAAACCCCAGAGTTGGGTGCCTTCGTAACAATGGAAAAAGCGCTAAAAAATTATGATGAATTGTCCTACTAAATATTTTCCAAGACCATTAAATATAAAATGAAAATTAATATTATTTTTGAAGTTTCGACATTTACTACCCAGAGAGTTGGTAACTTTATACTTTACCTAAACGTAAATAATACTTAAATTATAATAAATACGAAAACAAGTCAAAACAAATTGAAATCAATGAATGCTGAGAATTCGATACTGTTCGGCAGTCTAAGTTAAAAGTTATTTATTCTTCAGTAAAGTAGGAGAGGTAGGTATATACAATTTATCAAATGATAATAATGTGTAACTGTTTACCTTTCACAGAAGGACCGGCAAAATTGTATGGACTCCAGCCTATATGAGCAATAACGTTAAGCGATATATATCATTTGAAAGGTTTTTTATATTCTACAACTTTTGCTATGGCAGCAAGTCTCGAATCGCTGTGGGAAAAAGTTGTGGGCAAATAAAATGAAACTTCATTTTAACCTTTTTATTGCTTTTTAATTGTTATTATCAGATATTACAATGGATTTTAAACATATTCATTATGTACCTATTAATACATTAAAAAACTAACCTAACCTTACCTTTTTTTAACGTGAGAAAATCCTCGTGGACGTCCCTTGCTCGGGAAAGGCGAGGGCGTCTGCCGAACTCTTACCAGCTAAATACCCACGGTGTTCCTCCTCCTGTCCGTCCATCGGGGTCGCAGGATTCGCATAAGCTTGCACCGCAACCCAAGGAGGGAGGTCTGAACTTAACCAAAACTAACCTTGAACCTTTTTTTTTTTTTTATCGTGTAGAAATGCACTCGCATACTGTACTACCACGGGGAGATAGTGCAGTTATGTGGGACTCAAACCCACTAAAACTCCACGGTATCCTTCTCTGCCACTTATGGCGGGAACACGGGCACGCGTAAGCACTCATCCGCGAACCCGCCGCGGCTGTCCGTAACCGGACCCTCCTCTGGGGAGTACCCCCCATCACCGGCACACCAGAACACATGGTACGCCGTGACCACCCCGGGAACCAAACGAGCACATGGGCGCCAGACTACCCCGTGTCTGGGCACCCTTGGTCCCCCTGCGACGGGTCAGGTCAGTGGCCCCGCCGCCTACTACTTTTCGGCCGCAGAGGATAGGGAGAGCGGCTAACGACATACGGACACTCCTCTCCCCCTGCGGCCCCACCGCGTCCGCCATCTGACGTTGGCGACCCAGTCAAGGCCGCGGAAGGTAGGGAGAACGGCGCACCGCAATACTGGCACTCCTCTCCCGCCGCGGCCTCCACCCTTCAGCCGCGATGCCTCCCAGGCGACACCGCAACCTACTTGGCCGCTACATCGAGGGAATCCAGGCCCAAGCCCCGCCGAGCAGCCCCTCCTCGGGTTCCTCTTCGCTTCACCGTGGGGATCTATGCCACGGCTACTGAGCCCCCCTGCAACGACAATGCGGGAACCCACCGGGAAACCTTGAACCTAACCTAACCTAACCAACACTTTTTTCCACAGCGATTCGAGACTTGCCGCCATAGTAAAAGTTGTAAAATATAAAAAACCTTTCAAACGACATATCGCTTAGCGTTATTACTCATATAGGCTAAATTTCCGGTCCTCCTTTCATCTTTCACTAATTCGAAGATCAACTCTTGATTCAGCACCGACGACCAGAAGATAGCTGAAGCAGGCTGAACTCGGAGGGCGAAGAATTGGGTGATGTGGCACAACATAGGAGAGGTCTATATCCAGCAGTAGACTGTGAAAGGCTGAATTGATTGAAACCCTTGATACTGTGTTTGCTTGTTTATATACTGAAGCACTATCACGCCAAATGTTCTCTCGTCTCGGCGTTTCCTGGACCTATTCCAGTAAAAACTGCGACATTTAACAGTTCCGTGACTAGGGCGGTGCCGACGGTGCGGCCGCATAAGGCGTACACCCTAAGGGGGCGCATTAATCTTGGTAATTCTTGCGTTACAGTTTTAGAGGGTACAGTAGTAGAAACTCGTACCTGGCGTACAAAAGGCTAGTTACGGCACTGTTCATGACCTGTGGGGCAAACTCAGTCAGACAGTAAACTTTTTTTTTTGTAATGAAACGTTTCCTCACTCTCGGGTTTCTCCTGTATCGTGGGTGCGTTAACAGACACAAATTTTCACATGCACAAACGCCCAGACCCGGCACAGCTATCTGTAGGCCATACAAATAAAAAAATTGTTCCGTACGAGAATGGAACCCACGACCCGTAGCGCAGAAGCCAATCACTCAGCCACTACAACAAACGTGTCGTAAATATTTGTCTTTTCAATAAATCTGGAAGTGCAGACGTGGATTATGGAGCCATTTTGCCCCATAACCTTATTATTGAGGTCCAAATAAGTATAGACGGAGTCGGGCATTGGTCTGCCTATTTTTGGTAATTGTTCTATGGATATGGGTGGCCAGTTGACTGAATATAGACCACTTACCTATTCTTTCATGTGCCAGGGTGGGGCAAGCGCCCTATCTGCCCCCCCTTTAATACGCATATGGCACTGTATTAATATTTTAATGTTTAAAGATTCGTATTAATTTATTGACTTTGTATCAGTTTTGAAGTCTGATGTGCTGTTATTCTCTTTTCTTTTGCTGTTATTTGTTTACGCTATCAAAAATTATGTACACAGCTAAGCAACAAACATTAAACAAAACATTTGTTTTAATTGCAAAAGTTTTGTGTTTTGATAAATAATGCCTTCAAAGGGACTGTAGAGGGATCCCTTTATTACAAACTTTACCTGTAACAAAATGTGTGATGTTTTTTTACTTAACGTAGATATATACACGGTTAAATTTTGATCGTTTTAATCCCGTAGAGGGTCGATCCGGTGCATGAAACACTATCGATTTGTAAAGATAAAATTAAAAAATAAAGTACTTTTTTTTTTAAAAACTCGAATTAATTTTCGCATGAGTGAATAAATTATGCGAACCATTAGTAGGCACCATTCGGTTCTAGCAACAATGACGCGTACGCACAGTCTGGATTGGACGGGTTGGTCCAGTTGTTTGGCCAGCAAGGAGCCCGGACCTTACCCCGCTGGATTTTTATTTGTGAAGCCATCTTTTGTACAGAAACGAGCATCAAACTCGTGTACAAATGAAAAGTGCGATAGTAAACGCGTTCGATGTTTTATAAAGTGACAGAGAGACATTACATATTGAAATTAAAAGACAATTTAATTAAACCTGCAAAATTATGTCTCGAAAGGAATGGTTTGCACTTTGAACAATTATTAAGCTATCGTGAAGTATTAGCCAGTGATGATTCAGGGGTGATTAATTATTAGGTTTATAACAGAATTCTTTTTTAATCATTTGATTAGGTACACGTTTTTATGAACAATTATTACGTGTCGCTTAGTGTTAAATAAATCAAAGGTGATTTAGGTAGGTATGTAACAGAACTTTTTTTAAATCGTGTAAGTAATTAGAACTTTTTTCTTTTTTAAATCATTGTAAATAATTTTGATTCCACATTATTAAATACGCCATAACTAGCAGGCCTGTAGGGATTTATTTTTACATGTACCTACCGCTTTTAGCATAATTCTTTTAATAGTATTAGGTATGGCCCGAAACCTAGGCACAATGCAATTATGACGGTCCTAAGCCCGTAAAAGTATAAAGGGAAATTTGGAATCATTTAATTTGTTTACGTGAATCTCAGCTGAGCGCGAGTCAATAACCTTAACTTGATCGGGCGGAGTTAGGTAGTTAGGTACGCAACGACCGACGCCGACGTAGGTAACTAACTCGTGGCGCTACTGCTGGTTTCATGCATTTTGCGAGTATTATGTTATCACTTGCTATTTTCTTTGTTTTAAGAGTTACAATGCTGTGCAAGCTTTTGATGAATAGTATTTTGTAAGTTAAACCACCAGTCCAAGGGATTAAAACGATCAAAATTTAAGCGTGTATATTTATATTGGAGTATTAATCAACAGTTTTGTTTTACGATGTTCTGCCTAGCCCTTTTCCCAACTATGTTGGGGTCAGCTTCCAGTCTAACCAGATGCGGCTGAATACCAGTATTCTACACGGAGCGACTGCCATCAGACCTTCGCAACCAAGTTACTGGGTAATGCCGATATCCTAATTAGACCAGTTGTCAGACTTTCGGGCTTCTGACTACCCGTAACGATTGTCATAGGTATTCGTATGACACCCGGGACCGGTTATTTAACGTGCTCTCCGAGGCACGGAAGGGTCTCGATGTGTAACGAAACGGTCACCCATCCACAGACTGACCGCGACAAGCGCAGCTTAACCTTGCAAATCTTATGAACGGCGCGGTTGATAATTAGCCACGAGCCCCACATATTTTGTTTTACGATATGATACGAAATTAAATGATTTATTAATTTACATAACTACATGGCTCTGATGTCATTGGGATGGCCAGTAGCATCGTCCTGTGTGCTATACATACTGACAACCTGCCACAGTTCACGAGCCGTAAGCTCAGTTTTGCATTTGGGTGAGTGATTATTAATTAATTATGACATTCGGTAAGTGCGCGGCCCATGCCCCACATGTACTAGGATGCGCCGTGCATCAAGCCGGTTTATACCATTCGGACGGACGCGCCGCGCCGCAAGCCGCGCTACACTGTGCACTGTCAATATGCTCTCACATAAATGCAAATCTTTGCTTACGGCTCGCGAACTATTCTACAATTCGTTAACCGAGCCTATTCTGGTAATATCCCTTCGTGATCATTCATTGTAGCGATCTTTTAAAAGGCTCTTGTTTAACAATAAATGTTTCAAGACTGATAAGAAATAAACAAAACTTGCTCCGAAGTTGCTCCACGTAACATACTAAGCGAATACGAGACTACTCTTCAAAGATATATTAATTAATATTGTACCTACCATTATTCTACATACATATCAGATTTACTCAGCATAGTTCTAAAAGTTACCGTTTGTGTTTGAAAGTTATAACTCAAATGTACATTCCTCGTATTTACTAAATGTATTAGTCTGGCCAGAATTTTAGTCTAAAATAACAACAATACAGGAAGAAGTTAATTTAAACTATTCCTAGTAAAGGAACGTTTTAGATAATTGGGAGTGCTCTTCGTAAATCATTTGTGTGAGTGATTATTAATTAATTATGACATTCGGTAAGTGCGCGGCCCATGCCCCACATGTACCTAGGATGCGCCGTGCATCAAGCCGGTTTATACCATTCGGACGGACGCGTATCGTATTTTGTTTCGAAAATTTAGCTAGGTAGATTTCGTTTCGACAACTTCCCAATCCGACAGCTGAATATAAAGAAGTTGTTCTTGTTAATAATTTTTATTCTTAAAAAGTTTCCTTTCATCTGCAATCAACGAAATAATTTGTTCAAATTTTTGGGCATAAATGCTTTTGTATTAAATTAAAAAGTTTATTAATGTTCAGATTCTATTTAAAATTGATGGTAATAATTATAATATAGGATAAATTGCTTTTTTCACTCCATAATATCAGTCTGATTTTCATAGTTTTTTTTTTTTATTTGAAATGGGTTTGCTCTTGACTCTAGTCTAGGTCAGAGGAGACAGAGACAAAGTCTACGATGGAGTGAGCTTACCCAGAAGCAGCCTGTTAACTCAAACTTTGAAGAGATTCACGTTGAATGCATTCGGGAACACAGACGCAGGTACTGAGTTCCAATCTAAATATAGGGCTTCCATGTTAACGCTGTAATACTATTTCATTCCTTTCGTAGATACGTTTGTAATACGTATTTAAATTTATTTTTATCAACGCAATTAACGGAGAAGACCGAAGACCGTGAAAGGAGTAATTCTGCGATTGTAACAAATAACAAACTAACAGATAGACTTGTAGAGTGGTAGCAAGCGCGACTGCTGATCGTGAGGTCCTGGGTTTCATTCCCAGGTCGGGAAAAATGTTATTGGATTGTTCCGTGTGAAATTCCTCAGTAGCAGCCCGGAGTTTGAATGTATGTCCGGTTGATGGCAATAGGCTCACCCCCTATTATATGGGACTTAAACGTAACGGCGAAATGAGAATGTTACTATACACCTCTGCCCATCCCTCTAGAAAATACAGGCGTCATATTATGCTATGTTACAAATAGCCTCACAAATAGCGTTTTCTAATAACTAATATATTATCTGATAACGAACACTTTTTAAGAGACATCCCTAAGCGTAGGGTTGTATCTACATACATATAATTGCTTAGCAAAAATTCAATTAATCACCTTATTGACAGTATTGGCGTAGGACGAACAATATATACCTATTAGCGCCATCTCGTATATGGGTGGTGCAACTAGGTTAGCGATTACCGGCCAGTTTTCGCCCAATGAATGCTTAGGACACTTTCACATTAGTATACTATAGCATATATATATATAGTATAGTAGCATAGTTTAGTAACAAGGATACGGGTTAGATTACATTTTAAAATGAAACACGGTCAATTCCTCGACATTATCAATCTTGTGCCAACCTTGAAGCTCTATTACAGATTACTGTTTTTAGCGATATGTTTTTTTTATAGATGATGTCACGCCTTGAAACCAATCATGCAAGTCATGGCACGTTTGGTGCAGTGGCTGAGCAATTGGCTTCTGCGCTACGGGTCGCGGGTTTGATCCCCGCACCGAATAAATACTTGTATGGCTTAAAGATATTTGTTCCGGGTCTGGGCGTAAGTGTACCCACGATACAGGAGAAATCCTAGTGCGGGGAAAAGTTTTATATTTTAAAAAAAGTGCTAGCAAACCAGTGAACAGACTATTGTCTGAAAGTGTCTGTTGTATCTGACTGCAATCTGAATTTAATACCCAAATTCAATGCACGAGAAATGTAGGAACTTTTTTGCCAACCAGCACCAGGCCAGCATGGGATGATGGATCCCATGTATTTTGATGTGTCATAAATCAAATCAAAATAAAAAAATATATTTCACATAAACCAATGCAGGTGCTTATGAAACGTCGTATTTAGGTGCACGGTTCCAATTAGTCGTTTCCTATGAAGAAGAGCCGGCAAGAAACTCTTTTAAAAATAATACCTTTAACAATTTCAGTGGATACAGTACAATGATTTAGGATAGTGAGAGAACAATGAGGTCCTGACCACAGACCAATGAGTAATGTAGTACTAAAAGACTTGAGTACAAAAATTAACAAACAAAAAGAAATTTAAAAAAAAAGCAATATGAATAATATTGTAGTAATTTACAAAGGAGAATGGGCGAAATGTTTAGAAGTTGGTCTACTCCTCCTCTAGCAATGAGTGATATGTCATTAGAAAGGTATTTTTAAGCGAAACATTTGGTACTAACCCAACTAAAGTCAATTATTAGTATTTTCGGAGTTATAACACCTTAAAAGTGAAAAATCGTTTATATCCATACTATCATAATTTCTTCTTTTTTTGTTACTTATACTAAAGTGTCGCATCGTTCGTATCGTATTATATGCAAATAAAGAACTTAAATAAAACTGGCGAAACGTGGGTGCATTATACACCTCTGCCTACCCTTTCGGGAAATTCAGGCATCAATGTTACGGTGTTACTTAGGTAGGTATCTTAAATAATTATTATGAAAAAGCTCCTATGGCAAATCGTGTAAAAAAGATAATAAATAGCAATATTTGAGCGTTTACATAATTATGTAGTTTTTAAATGGTTATATTTAATGAGCTTTATCTCGATAAATACTAATAATTGACAGTAGCTGTAATACAAAAAATGTTCTTCTTAAAATAACCTTTCTATTGATATATCACTCATTGCTAGAGGAGGGGTAGACCAAAAGGCCCATTCTCCTTTATAGATGCAGGTCCACAAAGTTCTCACATTTACAAAAGTGAAAAGGAAGCTAAACTATATAAAACAATAGACATAATTAAATGTCATCAAAACTTAGCTAAAAAATCATTGTAAAATAAGATAAAGATATCTTGAGAGTAATGATAGCAATAAAAAAAATATAATCATAATTAAGGATAGTTAATAGACATACACATATGTTTTTAATGAGGTTCCAGGGAAGCCACATGTGCAAGAACTTATGCCAAACATCCCTGTCGTCAACGTAGTCCTTAGTCTTGTAGTATGCTTTTTGTGTGAGGACACGTTTAATATGGGTTTTGAATTTTCCCTCGGTAAGATCAGTTACAGATTTCAGCAGCTTATTATAAAAACGTACGCCATTTCCTAAAAATGACTTACTAGTTTTACTTAATCTAAATTTAGGTACCACAATTTTATGTTTATGCCGTGTGTTTTTATCATGAAAATCGCTCCTAACATTAAACAAATGCAATTTTTTTCTAACATACAATATATTTTCAAAGATGTAGAGTGACGGCAAAGTTTAGTATGCTAATATCTTTAAACACGTTTCGAAGGGACTCGCGGGAACCCAGGTTATAAATCGCACGGATTGCTCTCTTTTGTGAAATAAAAATCGAATCAACGTCAGCTGCTGAGCCCCACAACAGAATGCCGTAGGACATAATGCTGTGGAAATAAGTGAAGGACACTAACCTAGCTTTATACCTATTATTTAGTTGATTCCCGATTTTTATTAGGTTACATATTTGTACGCTGCAAACTGCCCTTTATATTTTTCTTAACAATTCTTTCCATCCAATGGTTGTCTGGAAGAAATTGCTTTAAGCGATAAGACCGCCATTTGTACTGTTCCTAATTATATGTATTCCTTGTTTTATTTCTTTTAGTGTGCAATAAAGTATATCTATCTATCTAGCTGTAGCCACATCAGTCAGCTGCCTAATTTTCCTAACTGCATATGCAGCAGAGCTTAACCTCGCCGACGGGGCAGTAATATGAGCACCCCACTGCAATTTAGAGTCGATAGTTATATATATATAGTGAAATAGGCCCTAACTGTAACTTAGGTCTAGCACAAACGTTTGACTATAGTATCTTAAACGTATCGCTAATGTAAGCGAATTTTGAATCAAAAATACAACTGACATTTTAGTAAAATTTTTTGCGACATGTCCAATTTGCATCATGTGCCTTTTTCGTATGGTAAATGACTAACCTGGTGTCAGAGTTTATGCCGCCCATGGGCCTCTGACTTAGTTGCACATGCCGTCGAGAAAAATCTGTCAGGCAATGAGGCATGCCGGTTTCCTCACGATGTTTTCCTTCACCGTTTTTAAGCAGGTGATAAATACACAATATGCTCATCAATCCGAAAAGTCAGAGGTGCGTGAGTTGAGTTCGAATTCGAGACCTATGATTTGGCAGTTCGACGGTCACACCACTAGGCTATCACTGCTATATGAAGGGATCAGGGGAAGAACAACTTTTGTCACATTTTTCATTTTTTTCAACTGGCAATGCAGTCTGAATGGTTATACCTGTCGCTATGTTCTGTCTAAAACAACAGGGCAATAACATCCATAGTCATAGCTTTCATGCTTTTAAAATATTGGTACAGGGAAAAACATCCAATGTCCGGACCGTTCAGAAAAATAAACAACCGTAAGATCATCAAGATCTTATCTTTTAATTAGCTATATCTCAGTTTGTTCATTAGGTGACAAAAGTGGTTCTTCCCCTGATCCCTTCATATTTGTACCATACAAGAATATGTATAAATAGTATGTGTGAAACAAGTATTTCCGATTCAAAGTTACGCTTACGTTGGTAACTCGAAAGTATTCGTCCTAGGCCCTAGGTGTAACTTCGTAAACAAATGAATTCCATCTCAACAAGCAGGCTGCACGCGAGTAATTGCACTGCAGTGCAACATGCCAGTCACATACGAATCAGCAACGCTAATAACGGCAATGAGCATTCAGAGGCCGCAGCTGAAATTGGGCCTGGCTGACGTCGCCGTCATCGCGTTCTAGTTAGAGTCAAATCATTTGTTGTAACATCGTATAAGTATACTGTTAGACATGAAGGGTCAGCAGAGTTAAATAACTGACAAAATAGTTTTTTGCCATCAGTAAACACGAACCTATTTTGCTAAAATATATAATCCACTAACACAACGAACACAACTTTAGATAAAAATAAAAAATATTTTTTGCTAGCTAAGATGAAAAAAATAAAATAGATACAGCTTAATGTAACGTAACACATTTATAAAATCAACTTAAACAATAATAGAATACATAACATATAACATCACGCCTGTATTCCCCGAAGGGATGGGCAGAGGTGTATAGTAACACCCCCATTTCGCCGTTATGTTTAAGTCTCATGTAATAAGGAGCGAACCGGGCTCAAATCCAAATTCCGGACTGCTACTGTTGAATTCCACATGGAAAAACCCAAACACTTTGCCCGACCTGGGGATTGAACCCAGGACCTCGCGATCAGCAGTCGCGCTTGCCACCACTAGACCAACGAGGCAGTTAATAGAATACAAATAAGTAAAACCCCTCTCTCAGCATTATACCCATCAAGATTCATATAAGCACGTCAACGTCCACTCCCTAGAAACCGATAAATGGTCATGTGAGGATATTATCATAATCAACGCGCTCGAAAATCGAACTACGAAGTATCGGAGGTGTTTCGGACCCGACGATCGAAACGATTTTCGCGATTTGATATTTTGTCTTTCGTTCACCCTACTCCCAAATGTTAATTAACATCTAGTAGTTCGTTTTTGACAATATTTTGATCGTATATTTATAAGTTCAATGTTCGTCATTGTTTCATTTTGATCCGAAAGTTCTACGTTCGTTTCTCGAAGTAGACCCCTGGATTGATGCAGTGTGCTGTAACAATTAAGGAGGGGAAGGGTGCTGATACCTACGCCCTCGTTTTTTTTATCAAGCTATGGGATTTCCCATTGCTGAGCAAAAGTCTCCCCTTTTACCTTGTTGAATTTATTACGACACTAGCGACCCACCTCGGCTTCGCACAGGTGCAATGTAGATACTAATGTGGCATATAAACCTTCCTCTTGAATCACTCTATCTATTGCTGAAAACTACATTAAAATCCGTTGCGTAGTTTAAAAGATCAAAGCGTACAGACAGCGGGAGCAACTTTGTTTTATACTATGTAAAGAAGCTGATAAAGCGGGAGTTGTCTTTTTTTTTATTCTTGACTTGGCCGCGTTTTACCCCAGTCTCACCTGATGGTAAGCGCAGACAGGGTCGAAGATGAAGCATTCGAATCCAAGGAACAGAGATATAGAGGGATTTCCCTACACCCCTCTGACTCTCACGTACACACGACGGAACACAGTAAACTGCTTGGCACCGGGCTTTAATGTGAGGGTGGTAGATATAGAACCTACCACCAAGCGTACTAGGTTTTGTTGAATCTTACAACACACGTCTATGCCCAGCGTGCGGTGAGGAAGTTTAATATTCTGGCCCATCTCCACACGCCCCAGGGAAGCTATACTATTTGTAGTGTATCTATTTAATAGATATGTACATTGTCTCATGCGCACATGTGGTGGGGTGGCTGTCAAATGGTAGTCGCTAATGCGAGCTAATGCTAGACAGACGTGTTGCCCGCACAAGACACTTGGTGTGACAGTGAGCCAGTGAACTATCTTATAAACCCCCAGAGGACGGACACAACACTATTCATGGGACAATGAAGGAAAAATATAACCGTGATTTAACTATGAAGAATTGTATAAATGGAAATTATGAGACAGACATTTGGTGACGTCATATTTGAGTAGTTCAGCTATTCCTTATACGACATACAGACGGATAAAATCTACTTATGTAGATGGCAGATTTACATCAGAATCGGATATTCATATTCAGAGTACCCCACAAAGACTTCTGAGTTCTGACCCACTGAGGCGTAATGCTCGTTTAATAGCTGTGCCATTGTTGAGACACGATGTCTAAGTTCTCTTAGACATATTCCGTTATAGGTACAAAGGTACCTTTGAAATACAGGATATAATGCAAGGAAACTCTACCATGATATTATTGTGGACATAGACACTTGTTTGTTTGTCGAGTATCAAGGTATTAACAAAAGCAGATCGGACAATGATACGATGGGTAGATTGTTGAACCTTAGTTCTGTCATCTTCGTCCAGATTTCGAATAGGGTTACTACATCTTTGATATACAATAATAACATAACATAACATCACGCCTATATTCCCCGAAGAGTTAGGCAGAGGTGTATAGTAACACCCTCATTTCGCCGTTATGATTAAGTCCTATTTAATAGGGGGCGAGTCTATTACCATCAACCGAGCACAAATCCAAGCTCCAGGCTGCTACTGAGGAATTCCACACGGAAAAACCTAACAACACTTTACCCGACCTGGGGATTGAACCCAGGTTCTCATGATCAGCAGTCGCACTTGCCACCACTAGACCAACGAGGCAGTTACATATACAATAATCTCTATAGATATGTGTAGGTAAATATTAACTTCACATTGTCTTCCGATTTCCTTTACTAAGCAAATAATCAGGAGAATTAATAACATTGAGCACGACGTAATCAAAAAGTAACAACAGCAATAAGTAATTACTATCTTATTATAATAGAACACTCGACCGAAGAGAACAAAGTCTACTTCCCAAGATGGCTCAAGACTACGTCACGATTTTCAGGTTACGTCAGATTGCAGAAGATGATACCTGAAGTGTGGCTCAGCCAGATTGACAGAACTTAAAGAAGCTACGTTAGACTGGACCCAAAAAGCTGAGAATTGGGTGACTATAGGCGCAACGTTGAAGAGGCGTCCAGAAATGGACTGCGATAGGCTATGTTCAATAATTGGTGGAAAAATTAAACTATACATCTGTATCGTTTAATATGTCTAAATACAGGAATTTAGTGTGCGGAGTGTTATTTTTAAGTACACAAAAAGCAGTGGAATGCATTGGATATAGGCAATTAAGCAGTGCCTACCTCATAAGATTCAATTAACTACTCCATCTTTAACTATTACTATAAATAAAAGAAGCGTGTATGGCTTGATTTCTTTTGGTCAGGCTCGTATTGAAATGGGCTTAGCATACATTGAAAGGCGACACCGCTAGTGCCTGCCTACCTAGTCCGAAAACCAAGGCACGCCACTGACAAAAACCTACCAGTCTAATGACCCCGTCACAGCCGCTGCTACGTGGTACAATGTACACATTTCTTTGGAATAACAAAAAGGATAAAAGGAAGGAATCCTCTTCCGCAAATCGAATCATAATGTCTTCAAAGAATATATTGAGAATATCACTCCATTCGCCGCAGCTCCGTATGGCAGCTGAATACAATACATTGTATTGGCAAAATAACAATTACCTACACTCAAGAATTAAATTGAATTTGGGTGACCAACGTAAACCTTAATATCTCGGTAAATATTGTTAAACATTGTTTAATATTTTAACATTGTTTTGTTTATGTTGGTGACGCGTATTCATTGCTCCCGTGTGTATATACGACTCGATAACTTGTCTGTTTGGTTTTTGGTTATTATTTTTGTAAGTATTCAAACCTCTGCCGGTCACCTGTAGTGCATCGCGTGCATGAAGCAGAGAAAACCACTTAGAATCAACTTTACCAGAAAAAACACAACTTAGGTAGCTGACTAAGTTAAGTAACTGCCTCGTTGCTCTAGTGGTGGCATGCGCGACTGCTGATCGTTAAGTTCTGGGTTCTATCACCAGGTCGGGCAAAGTGTTATTGGATTTTTCAGTGTGAAATTCTTCAGTAGCAGCCCGGTGTTTGGATTGGTACCCGGTTGATGGCAATAGACTCGCCCCCTATTACATGGGACTTAAACATAGCGGCGAAAAGAGGGTGTTACATACCCCTCTGCCGAACCCCTCGGAGAATACAGGCGTGATGTTATGTTATGTTAAGCAGCGCTAAAATTTAAATTCCGAAATCTAATAATAAAATTAATAAATTAAACGAAACGCTGGCAGAACAAGCCATAATTACCGACGTAGACAAGCCGACAATTTTCTTCTTAAGCCCAAGTCTTCAAGATATTGTAGCGAGCGTGAAACTTCAATGAGAATTTTAAAGGGTTTGCTCCACAGACGACAAGAGATTGTCACGAAATTAAAGCTAATTCTCATCTCCGGTGACGACGCTTTTACGTAAATAAAACGTGGTTTAAATAGTGGCGTTATTGTTGCTTAAACTTCAATAAGTTTAAGGATAAGGCTAAGTAGTAATTATTTTTCAATAGCAATCATATCGCCTATTTCTTTGACATTTTTTTTCATTGATGACATTTAATTATGTCAATTGTTTTATATAATTTAGCTTCCTTATCACTTTTGTAAATGTGAGAACTTTGTTGACCTGCCTCTATAAATTTGTAAATTACTATTATTCATATAGTTTTTATACTATTTTATTTGTTAATTTTTGTTCTACATTACTCATTGGTCTGTGGTCAGGACTCCATTGTTCTCTCATTATCCTAAATCATTGTACTCTGAAATTGTTAAAGATATTATTTTTAAAAGAGTAACCATGGAGTTTCTTGCCGGCTCTTCTCCATAGGAAACGACTAATTGGAACCGTGCATCTAAATTCGACTTTTCATAAGCACCTGTATTGGTTTATGTGAAATAAAAACTTTTGATTTTGATTTTTGGAGCCGTTAGACGTATATTACCCGCTAGCATCATTTTAGTCTAGTTATTAAATTGATGAAAATTATGAAAATATTCAAAATAGCGGCCCGTCCCGGCTTCGCACGGGTGGACATTTTTCCCGTTTTTGCAACATTTTTCATTTATGCTCCGCTCGTATTGGTCGTAGCGTGATGATATATAGCCTATAACCTTCCTCGATAAATGGACTATCCAACACAAAAAGGATTTTTCAATTCCAACCAGTAGTTAATCAGTAGTAGTATTAGCGCGTTCAAACAAACAAACTCTTCAGCTTTATAATATTAGTATAGATAAACGTAACATCACGCCTGTATTCCCCGAAGGGTTGTGCAGAGGTGTATAGTAACACATTTCGCCGTTATGTTTAAGTCCCATAAAATAGGGGGCGAGCCTAGTGCCATCAACCGGGCACAAATCCAAACTCCGAGCTGCTACAATAGAATTCCACACGGAAAAACCCAATAGCACTTTGCCCGACCTAGGGATCAAACCTAGGATTTCACGATCACCAGTCGCACTTACCACCATTAGAGCAATGAGGAAATATTTAAAATCTTACTTAAAATCTGTTTGAGGTCAGTTGGACCACACGTAGTTGTGTATTACGTCCCTAACTTTTATACGTTTCTACGAAAAAAAACTTAGTATAAAATACATTTAGCATTAAGTACAGAGAAAAAAGAATAGTAAAAATGTTGTATTAGAAGAAAACACAACACTAAAACAACATGAAGTACACAACTAAGAAGTCGCATCGGCAAACTTCGTAAAACCGATCATTTCCGAACTGAGTGCGATTTCAAGACCACGAATGTTTATTATTACTGCAGTAAAAAAATATCTTTACGTTAACGCAATAAGTGTGAGTGGCGCGAAAAAAGTGACAGTAAAATTATATAATGTATACTTCGTAAACAAATAATAATAAGAATGTTAATTTTCGTTATACAATTCAAACATTTAATTTCTATCGCACATTCATGTTAACACGGTATTCAGCAGTACCACAAATTAGAATCTAACATGAAGTTCCAAATTTGAATTTTAGTCTGTCTAGTCTACACGAACCCGAACTAGTCTGACCTGATTAGTTTTCTCACTAATTAACAAATATAATTTTGAAGCAAAATTTATATTAAAATCAAAACTCTAACTCAAAACTTGTTTATTCAAAATAGACGAGAATTACTTAGTTTATTTTGAATGTTATGAAAGGATGTCTCCAAAAACGCCCGCCCATAATTGCTTCCTGGTATTTATGCTGGTAAGAAGAAACAGATAATTATGATATAAAAAAAGAAAAAGAAAATTAAGATTTCAAATATCTATATAATATATATATAATTACGACTGCCTCGTTGGTCTAGTGGTAGCAAGCACGACTACTGATCGTGAGGTCCTGGGTTCAATTTCCAGGTCGGGCAAAGTATTATTGGGTTTTTCTGTATGGAATTTCTCAGTAGCAGCCCGAATTTTGGATTTGTGCCCGGTTAATGGCAATAAGCTCGCCCCCTATTACATGGGACTTAAACATAACTGGCGAAATTAGGGTGTTACCATACACCTCTGCCAGTCTCTGCCAGCCTCTGCCACCTGCTTCGAGGAATACACGCGTGATGTTATAATAATATTATCCCTGCATGTTTTAAACCGAGAAATTGTGGGAACTATTCTCTTACTGCATTTTGCGTAACCAATATGACTAATATAAGAAAATAAAACCAAACGTCAATTTGAATATTTGTTTTCTAAAATATTGTCATAGCCCATTAGTGGTCTGCTTATAAAATATTTTTTTATTCTGCCTAGTATTTTCCCAACTTTGTTGGGGTCAGCTTCCAGTCTAACCAGATGCGGCTGAATACCAGTATTTTACACGGAGCGAGCGCCATCAGACCTCCGCAGCCCAGTTACTGGGCAAAGCCGATACCCTAAGATTAGAACGGTTGTCAGACTTTCACCTTCTGACTACCCGTAACGACTGTCATAGGTATTCGTATGACACCCAGGACCGACAGTTTAACGTATCCGAGGCAAGGAGGGGTTTCGATGTGTAAGGAATGGTCACCCATGCACGGATTAACCGTAGCAAGCGCAGCTTAACCTTGCAAATCATATGATCCGCGTGGTTTTTAATTAGCCACGGGCCCCTCTTGCCCATCTCCTTATAAAAGTGCAGCGAGTATAACCAAACGGAAAACGTCAATAGAAAATATCTTGTAACAAATAGAATTTTAAAACCATGCTATGGTCGACTTATTTCAGCGAATAAACGAGCCTTTTGATCCAAAAGATATTGAAAATGTTATATGCAGTTATGAGGGTCACAATTTGAATCACAAAGTGGCCGGCATCCCCCGCGACAAGAAAGGTTTCATATCAGTAAATCTGGGATCACTACGTCGCCATTTATTCCTAGTGACCTTTACAATATTATACGAGAAAATGTATGATATTTCCTTCCAATTCTTCCGTGTGAACTACTAAATAATACCTTCGATGAATATGGTGAAAAGGATTAGATGTACAGATATTCAGCATAAATCACGATCTTCGATCTTCATCTTCATTAACGCCGTTTTTTTTAAAGAAATGTTGTCCCACACTAGGATTTCTCGTGTATCGTGGGTGCGTTTATAGACACAAATTTTCACATGAACAAACGCCCAGACCCAATACAAATATCTGTAGGCCATACAAATATTTGTTCCGTACGGGAATCGAAACCTCGAGTCGTAGCTCAGAAGCCAATCGCTCAGCCACTGCACCAAACGTGTCGTCGTTTGCGGAATATACATTGCTGGATTGATATAGAACCCTCAGCATATAATTGCCCCTTTCCTCCAAGCCTTTTTCCCAATATCTAGGGGTCAGCTTCCAGTCTAACCAAATGCGGCTGAATACCAGTATTTTACACAGAGCGACTGCCATCAGACCTCCGCAACCCAATAACTGGGCAATGCCGATATCCTAAGGTTAGACCGGTTGTCAGACTTTCGGGTACTGACTTCCCGTAACGATATATAGCTGGTATTCTTATAACACCCGGGACCGAAAGTTTAACGAGCTCTCGAGGGCACGGAGGGGACTCGATGTGTAACAAACGGTCACCCATCCACGGACTGACTGCGGCAAGTGCAGCTTAACCTCGCAAATCATATGATTGGCGCGGATGTTAATTAGCCACAAGCTCCGATTATATTCTCAGGATATAATTGCCCGTATTCGTCAAATCGTGGTGGCTGCTTGACAGACGGATCACCCACGCGTGGGGTAGGTGGCTTATTCTTATCCGGGAACCAAATTGAACTTTATTTATTACTAGCTGTTTCCTCACAGCTCCGCCCGCGTAAGAAGTTTTAAATATAGCCTATGTTACTCAGTGATAATGTAGCTTTCTAACGGTAAAAGAATTTTTGAAATCGGTCTAGCAGTTTTTAAGATTATTCGTTACATACAAAAATACAAATCTTTCCTCTTTATAATATTAGTAAAGATTAAACTAGCGACCCGCCCTGGCTTCGCACGGGTGCAATGTAGATACTAATGTGGGGCATATAAACCTTCCTCTTGAATCACTCGAAAAAAATCTATTAAAAAAAACCGCATTAAAATCCGTTGCGTAGTTTTAAAGATCTAAGCATAGATAGGGACAGACAGACAGCGGGAGCGACTTTGTTTTATACTATGTAAAGGTGATTAAAACAGGTTAACAGCGTATCAAAAGGTTATTTTAGTTTACGATACACGTGTAATTAGAAAGCTATTTTCGAACACGCCTAAATTGCTAAAGTTTGATCTCTACAGTTCTGTTGTTACAAACTTGTATTGTGTTGTTAATACTCTTATTTATATAAGGGAATTACTAACTAAATGCCGATAAATGTTTACAGTAAATAGTAGTACGTAAAATAATTTACAGCGGGTTCCTATAAACAAAAACGAATCGTTTTCGTTAAGAATGGTAGCGTTTTTTATTGCCAACCTGGGCATATAAATAGACTCGTAACCTAATTTTACCGGTGATAGCTACTTGTATATTCTCATACTACTATGCATCTATGGTCTGTTATCGATAGGTGGTAACACTGGATAATGTTGATAAAGGAGGGTAATCGTCAAGATGAATCAACGTACCCGAAGTTATAAAAATACTGGTCATTCGACGGAGCAAAGGATTCCATGTCGAACAGCTGAAGAAGTCTGACCTTTTATATCTGGATTGCTTGTCCTCATTTTCTGATCTTGTGTTAATTATTATATTGTGAACTAGCTTCTGTAATTCACTATCCTAATTTAAAATACTCTTAGTGGTAGAGAGTTTCATGTACTTTATTTACCTTGCTCGAAATCCTAACATACCGATATTAGCTATAACTGTAATGTTACATTCACCTCTACAAGATTCTGTTGTATGTATTTAACACAGGTCTACTATGCAAAACCATGAGGTCTGCTTCATCATTTGTAAAGATGCAAGTCTCAATTTCAACCAATAACGGTCCGTAAATAATAGGAATCGGCCATAAGGCGAACGCTTGCTTAACAACGCCAGACAGAGATGAATATACACAATGGTACTTTTTCGCAGTTTTTATCAGTTACGCTGAAATATTCTATCCCGTTCTAAATGCCCAATTTCTAAATAGGCTATTTAGATAGAGACAGAATTCCAAAATAAATCCCCCGATCCACCGTGCTCACCCGCCGCAGCCGCGGAGCCGGTCGTCCCTTCTGACTCCGCAGTCACACCGTTGTTAATACAGCCCTCATCAAGCTGTCGTATCCCTCCCAGTCCTCTCGCATACAACACCCTAAGAGGTTCGAGTCCCCCCTAGGGGACGCCCTTAGAGGTGTTGCTGCTATAATAGTCATGATGTTACAGTAGTTAGAGTAGTTAGCTAGGTAGTTAGTTTAGATATTGGTTCGGAGACCCTTCTGGTCTCGCCAATAATAGCCCGGTTACGTAGAAAAGGTCCGCAAGACCATCTACAAGAGTCCCTTAGGAAAAAAAAAAACCAAAAATAAATCTTCAAGGCCAAATGTTTTGACTTTCAGTAGCTGTTCGTAGTGTTGACTCCATTTTTACCTATACCTTCATGCCTATGAATGAAATGAAGCCTCCATTAAGGACGTACATACATAGACTCACACCCGTAAACCCCGATGGGGTAAACAGGTGTCTGTGCACCCACGTTTCTCCTCTTGTTAATACACTTACACGCGAGCCTGAATAGACTGCCATTTTTCAGGCACAATATGGCCCCTAAAATAAGGTTTGATCTACATGATGGCGGATGTATGCGTGCCGTCAATTAGCCTTTGGCCAGACTGCAAACGCGGGAGCGGGGCGGGCGCGGTGCGGCGAGTTCAAACAGAAGAACTTCATTTGAGTGTCCATAGTGGGCACGCGGGCGTGGGAAGCGGCGCGGGCTACTTGGCGCGGAGAGCGCGCGGGTAGCTCACGCCATAGCTCGTTCATACAAGTGGCCGCAGTGAGAGCGCGGGCGGCAAGCGACAACCCGCGCGGGAGCGGGGGTTCCCAAACTAGTTCGAGCTGACCACGCGCGTTGTTGTGATGGCGTCTTCAAAATTAAATGTTGAAGAATTAATAACTGCTATTCAAGCACGATCTGCACTGTGGATGTCGAAACATCGTTTTTTAGTAAGAATTTTCCAATAAAAATAAGTCTTCTTCATCCATATGATATTTTGACAAACACTGGACACGACAACGCTCAGAACGACGCCGCGCTCCACTGCGGACAGGCAAATCGCGCGCGTTCCCGCACCCGCGCCGCTCCCCGCACCGCGCTGCCACTCTGGCCAAGCACTTAGGATAGGTCAACCTAAACCTGCTATAGCACTTTTCTCAAAAAGCCATTCCAGACGTTGCCCTACATTGTTACATTGCTACATTGTTGCATAGTTTTTATACCACAATGTGTGGACTTTAAAAGACACCTTAATCTCTGAGTTTGTTTCGGCTTTTCTTCTCAGAGCAAAGGCACAGGAAATGCCGGCGCCATCTAGTCTTAAAAAAACATTACATTGGTGTCGATTCAGTTGCGCACTTTAACAAAACTAAACTACCATAAACTAAGGATGTTAATTTGTCTCTTTCTGTTTAAATAGAAAAAGAAAAGAACAGTTGCGTTTAGTCTAGTTTAATGCCCTCAAAATGTGATTTTTAAAATGTCTGTAACAGATTTGTTTACAAAATAAAAAATCATTTATCATTTACGGCTCGCTTTGAATATTTTTAAAATGTCTGTAACAGATTTGTTTACAAAATGAAAAATCATTTATCATTTACGGCTCGCTTTGAATATTTTTAAAATGTCTGTAACAGATTTGTTTACAAAATAAAAAATCATTTATCATTTACGGCTCGCTTTGAATTTTGTTTTTATTTATAACTAGTGACCCGCCCCGGCTTCGCACGAGTGCAGTATAGATACTAATGTGGAGCATATAAACCTGCCTCTTGAATCACTCTATCTATTGCTGAAAACTGCATTAAAATCCGTTGCATAGTTTAAAAGATCTAAACGTACAGACAGCGGGAGCGACTTTTTTTTATACTATGTAAAGAAGATATGAAGTATAAGCTCGCCGTCTATTACATGGGACTTAAACATAACTGGAGAAACGAGGGTGTACTTAAACCCCTCTGCCGAAGCCTTCGGGGAATACAAGGCGCGATGTTATGTTATTAAGTACTTCTCTTATTAACCCATTAAAATGGGACACACAATATAATAACGGAAGTTATAAAAAAGATTTTGTTCCATCTCCAAGTTATAAATATTTAAAATTATTTTTGTCCTGTAAAATAAAATGGTGTTCGTCCCTATTTCACGGAGCAGCGTTGTGGATCTTTGTCCACTTTAAGTAGCTTTTATGGAAGAGTTCCGAGTCCATTAGAGAGATGTATTTACTTTAAATTGTTTATTTTTATTCACCTATTAATGGCCCTCCGGTATGAAAAATGCAAAGACAATACCAACATACCAGTATTTCTTAAAGGGTGAAGTATACCGTAAATAGGTATACACCTATATTTCATCGATAACGGTTAGTCAAATGTAATAGGGGATAGGCCTATAGCCATTTACCGGGCACAACTCCTAATAAGGGCTGCTACTAAAAGATCCTTATAAGGGAAGTCCAATAAGGGATGATTTTCACCAAACGGCTCGCATCTCATCGGATAGGAAAGGATACGAACGGATGCGGCGACAGCCGAACGCGTCCATCAGGATGTCGACGCATACGATCGGCTCCTTACAGTCGCTTGCGAACGTATCCGTTTCTGCGCCTAGTCAAATAGTTTCATTCCTACCGTGTTGACGTGTTGTAATTTTTGAAAGGATCCGATCGGATACAACTACATGCGAACGGAGCCGATCGCGCGTCGCAGCATACTTTTGGCTACGATCGCGTGTCGCGGAACACGCCCGTGGTCAAGCTGCTGTGCGCAGCTTGGCAATATAGTATTTAAATACTGTGTACACGATTTAATATCGTTTAAAGATTGTAAAATCCGTTCCGATCTGATCCGAGTCGTTTGGTGAAAATCATCCTTAACTCATCTCTTCACCAACCTAGGAATTAAACTTAGAGCCTCACATTCGGCTAGCGCTTGACCAATACGGCTGCTAAAAATATTTTTTTCTTTTGTTCATATAAAAATTCCTTTCAACAAAAATCTCCTGGTAAACTGCAGCAAAGTTTGTCGGCAGTATTCTCGTGAACACAGTTATTTTCTTGAATAATATTTACATATAATTTAGGTACCTATATTTTTACACAATGATTTTAACTACCTCAATCATCGACTTAAAACCGATAAACAGTCGGTCCCGGGTGTCATACGAATACCCATGACAGTCGTTACAGGTAGTCAGAAACTCCAAAGTCTGACAGTCCGTTAAACCTTAGGACCGGTTTTACCAGGAACTGGGTTGCGCAGGTCTGATGGCAGTCGCTCCGTGTAAAATACTGGTATTCAGCCGCATCTGGTTATACTGGAAGCTGACCCTAACATAGTTGGGACAAGGCTAGGCAGAACAATGATCGACTTAAAAATTTAATCTATACTAATATTATAAAGAGGAAAGATTTGTATTTTTGTATGTAACGAATAAACTTAAAAACTACTGGACTAATTTCAATAATTCTTTTGCCGTTAGAAAGCTACATTATCACTGAGTAACGAAGGCGGAGCCGTGAGGACACAGCTAGTAGTATATAAAGGCGCTCACAGAGATTCTCACCGACCTTGTCAAACAGAATAACGGGTCAAAGTCATCCTGCCAATATACGAAGTCGCCTTGCCGACTTACCTTCGATTCGATTGCAGAAACTACCATGTTGGTGGAGCAAATGGAGCGAGCAATTGGACCGTCTGTACGCGCCCTAAGAGCTTGCACTTCAAACAACTCGCGGGCATCTGTTTAATTTCCATTTGTTGGATTACCATTTGTTATTTTATGTAAAACTGAAGTGGTAGTGAGAACAGTTTGCCGACGTCATGGAAAAAACTATAGTTTTGTTCTCCGTTTGGTTATTTAACTGACAGTATAAAGAACCTAATAGGTATGATTCCGGTTTACAATAAACTATAGACACATTTTTTTCTAGGATTCGTTTGGCGCTGCGGGTCGCGGCTTCCTGCACGGAACAAATATTTGCTTGGCCTATGGATAATTGATCCGGGTCTGGGTGTATACACCATTACACACTCGCCATCACGAAAGCTTTCATTTTCACAATAAACAATATTCATTGTGTGGTATCTACATAGATGTGTATTTTTTTTGAGCTGCTTGTATATGGTCTTGCGGACCGTTTCTACGTAACCGGGCAGTTATTGGCGAGACCTGAAGGGTCTCCAATCAATCATAGTTGTGGAGAAGATAGAATGTTAATACAAACGTTGAAATGTATATTGTTAACCTATCAAAATCAAAGCAATTGTGATAGCAAGTCTGTTACGCAATTAGGGTGCAGCTCTGTGGTCACCATCTTGCCACCTAAGTCCAGGAGTGACTCATCATCATATTCAGCCCGTAAACGTCCACTGCTAAACATGGGCCTCCCAATGACCGGTACAAAAAACGGTCACAGGAAATCGTCAGATTCACCGCACCATTAGCAGACGTGACGCAACCAGAGGGATATCTACCAAACGGGTGAAAGGGATGGTCTATTCTTTGCCGAAAACACATCTGACAGTGACTGCCAGATGTGTATCACGAGTAGTTAGTAAACGGAGGCCCACGAAAGCCCACGTAGAACACACGTCAATACCCGATTTGAAATTCCTTTACCCGTCATAGGCAAAATAGTAATTTGTAAAATAGGCCAGAACTAATGACATGTCACGGAATATCTCACCGCCTAGAACAATGGGTACACATTAAAAGAAAATACAGAAGAATTCCTCCAACATAGAATAGTTGTACCTGCATACATAACATCACGCCTGCATTCCCCGAAAGGTTGTGCAGAGGTGTATAGTAACACCCTCATTTCGCCGTCATGTTTTAGTCCCATGTAATAAGAGGCTATCACCATCCACCGGGTACAAATCCAAACTCCGGACTGCAACTAAAGAATTCCAAACGGAAAAACCCAATAACATTTTGCCCGACCTGGGGATCGAACCCAGGACTAGTAGTCGCACTTGCTACCACTAGACCAACGAGGCAGTTGTAACCGTAAGGGCAAACATGCACTGCAAGGGCCTAGGCCCTAGACAAGAAAGTCGCTAGCCACTAGTGTCTAGCGACTTCCACTTACAGCAGCTTGGTTGCGAGGGCACCAAGTGCACAGAGCGATCGTAATCAATCCCGTATTACATACGTTTCTTTTCTCTAGGTGTCTCGCTAGACACTGGGCACTACTAGGCATCCGACAGTACGTTTTCGCCCTAAAGGAGTACACACAATTGTTCTGCCTAGCCTCTTCCCAGCTATGTGTCAGCTTCCAGTCTAACCAGATGCGGCTAAATACCACTGCTATTTTACACGGAGCGACTGCCATCAGACCTTCGCAACCCAGGTACAGGGCAATGCCGATAGGTTATACCGATAGGTTATACCGATAGGTTAGACCGGTTGACAGACTTTCGGGTTTCTGACTACCCGTAACGACTGTCATAGGTATTCATATGACACCCGGGACCGACTGTTTAACGTGCTCACCGAGGCACGGAGGAGTCTCAATGTGAAACAAATGGTCACCCATCCACGGACTGACCGCGGCAAGCGTAGCTTAACCTCGCAAATCGTATGATCCGCGTGGTTGGTAACCGACGAGCCCCTCCTCACACACAATTATCAGCTTCAATTCGCATTTTACTCATAGAAAACTGGTATTAAAGTTCTGAGAAGAGGCCCGTGCCCAGCAGTGGGACAGTAATGGGCCGATCATGATAACATCTCACTTTCGAATCAGACAATAGATAATGGCGATGATTCTCTTATTCACCAACTAAACTAAAATTAAAGAATTGTTATCTTTTACTTACTGACGGCGCGAGAAAAGGACAGTGATAGATAAGAACTAAGTTAGAAATGTCAAACTAGTTTATGTTATCGGTAGCTGGTACACTGGACAATGTTGATATAGGAGGGTAACCGTCGAGATGAATCAACGTACCCGAAGTTATAAAAACAGTGGTCATTCGACGGAGCAGAGGATTCCATGTCGAACCGCCGAAGAAGTCTGACCTTTTATATCTGATTTGCTTGTCCTTATTTTCTGGTGTTGTGTAAATTATTATATTGTGATAATATATTGTGAACTAGCTTCTGTAACTAATCACTAACCCAATTAAAAGTACTCTCAGTGGTGGAGAGTCTATGTTGGTTTAATTTATTTTATTTACCATTCTCCCAATCCTGACATACCGATATTAACTATAACTGTAATGATAGATTCACCCCTATAAGATTATGTTGTATGTCTTTTATATTTACACCTTGAACTTCACTGTGTCTTTAGCGGACACGTTCCGACGTGTCTTCTTAATTTGTATGGAAAGAACAATGGCCATAATTGACCTGACCAAATTTGGATGAGACCCGTAACAAGTTATACGTCCAAAAATAGTCAATTAAAGGAGCATTAATTTACAACTATTCAATTATTTATTAAAAGCCGGAATAAAATATTGATATTTATTAAAAAAACCTTACTTTTTTTAAATTTTGTACGCACCTTAATACGTTTCATCGTGTACTGGGTACACGTTTGGTTTTAGCACCAGCATTCAAGCGCTTACGATTTTTAAAATACAAGTTTTTTTTATATTGATTGTGTCGTTTTTATTTTTACAATATTGTTATTTGATGGTTAATAACAATTAGATCAATAACTGGGCCACATTATCAAATATATTTAATGCTTCCAATAGATTGAACGAAACGTATGACATATTGACATCCCGGTAACTGTCAAAGCTTCTCCCGTGCAGTAAATTGAATAGGCCGAACACTAAGTCTGAAATAATTATTTTCATCAAGAAAAACTAGGTATCAATGTTTATTATTTTCGCACAGAAGTGGGACTGTGGGTGACACAGAACACGTAACTAACAATGATTAGCATGATTGTAGTTGTGGTTGTCTAGTTTCTGACGTCAAATTCCAATCTCCATAAGAACAAATAAATGCAAAAAATGTTTTTCTTCCGCTTCTTAAAAATATATTTTCTTTAAAGCATGGATTATTATAAGTAGGTGAACCAATTAAACCATATCCCATCAAAGGTCGCGATACTTTATAGTCAGGTCATAGCACGTATGGACCGTGGCCGACGTTCTTTTAGTTCAAGTAAATTTGACAGCTCTTATCTATGTCCGTCTCTTTCTTATTTTATCAGAGTGAAAAAGATGGCAATATACTAAATTAAGTAACAGAATCTGCGGTTGTGTGCGTTGCATCTTAATATCGTACTTTAGCTGTGTAAGAAAGGCTTTACTTCGCATTTAATGAACTGAAACTTCTGTATCTCCCAACATATTCAGTGGTACGGCAGCTGCGGTACGTTCTTGGCGGAACAAACGAGTATTTCTATACTATTCTCTGTGACTGCAACCACGCCGCTCTCGCCGCGGTCTGAAATAAAACACTCATCTGTCACCCTTTGGGTTAGCCGTCAGTTTATACATTTGTTGTCATGGTAACCAAGGGTGGTTACAGGATTGGGGGGAACAAAGGCCTAACGGGCAAAGAGTACTAATTTACCCTTTATTTCGGTTAATTAAATGAAAGTTCAAATGTTACCTTCTTACGTCTGCCAAAGAAGTCCCCGCAAAACGAAACAAAATGATTATTCCAGAACTGATCTCCTTGTGTTTGTGTATGGTCGATGTAGACAATATCCAGTTTTTTTAAAGTCCGTTTTACCTGCTCGCAGGGAACACCACGCCTTTTTTTACCCGGGAAAGCCGTCATAGATGTCCCTAACCCGGTGAAGGCGACAGAGTCTGCCGGACTCTTACCGGCTAAAGCCTACGGTGTTCCTCCTCCTGACCGTCAGCCGGGGCCGCGGGATTAGCATAAGCATACACCGCAATCCCGGAGGGAACACCACCCTACCGCTTCTCTACAAGAATAATGAGATCTGACAGATAATTTAGTTTTCATAAATTTCTGGGTCTCCAAATGATATCTTTTACTTAAGGTCAATGTGGGCAAGTCAGTCTGCGGGGCAATTCCGTACACATGCATTTGTATTTATTCCAAAATAGTTAGTGAATATTTTAGTGTAGTGAATAACTAAAAAGTGATCCTGTTGTATCGACTGAGTTGACAACAGCGTAATTATTCTAGAATGAATACAAATGCATGTGTACGGAATTGCCCCGCAGACGGATTTGCCCACATTGACCTTATACCCCAATTTAAATAACACAAAAGAGCTGCCAACTGTCTCGTTGGTTTAGTGATGGCAAGTGTGACTGCTGATCGTGAGTTCCTGGGTTCAATCCCCAGGTCGGGCCAAGTGTTATTGGGTTTTTCCGTGTAGAATTCCTTAGTAGCAGCCCGGTGTTTGAATTTGTGTCTAGTTCATGGCGCTCGCCCCCTGTTACATGGGACTTGAACGTTACGGCATAATGAGGGTGTTACTATACACCTCTGTCCAACCCTTCGGGGAATAGAGGCGTGATGTTATGTGTATGTTAAAAGAGCTGCTGAAATTACCTCCAGGGCAAAACTGTCACAAGTAACACTTTGCTATACAAACCATATAAAAAATATTGTATAAATGTAAAACAAATGTAGTGACAAAAATTGAAAGGAGTATGCTTAGGTGGTTTGGCCATGTTGAGAGAATGAGTGAACGACGATTAACAAAAGGAATTATAAGGCGGATGTTAATGGGAACGCCGGTAGAGGACGTCCTAGAAGGACATACATCGATGTTATTGGTGATGTTCTTCACAAAGGTCAGGTGCGTAGTACTCTCAGCCGGCGTGCGTGTATGACAAGATGTATGAATGTGGATGAAGCGAAAGGGGTATGTAAGAGTCGTAGCATGTGGCGTTCTATAGTTTCTGCCTACCCCCATGGGAAAAAGGCGTGAGTTTATGTATGTATGTACAAAAGCGTATTTTAGAATATTCCGACAAACCAGCGAATTTTCGCGCTCAAACGTCGAATAAAAAAGGTGTTCCATATTCAGTGTTTGTACACACAATATGGAGTACACTACCCTTCACTTTATTTGCTCACAAAATATTTTTACATGACACAGAACGAGTAATATGGACATGCATTAAAAACGAAATGATTACGAGCTTACAGTGAGATATTTGGTTGAAACGGTGCCAACTGTACCCAACCTACCCATTTTGGCGTGGATCGACGTGTCGATTATAATTTGCTGGAGTCGAAACGTCATATTTTTAGTTATAATGTAACATTTTTGTTATTGGATTTTGTGTTGTATTAGCGTTGGAATACTAATGGTATAGCTGAAATCGATGGATGACATTATCATGCTTATAGCTTATGCTTCGTATATTAGACAAGCTGTAAGCTCGTCGTCCATTTAAACGCCTCAACACCAGACCAGCACACGATTCAACTAGCAAGAGTGGACGGCGCGCTGTCCCCGCGTTGACCGCTAACTTCACTTACAAATCTAAAATATAGTGTGTACCAAACAGCTTAAAGTCCGTTTTTCAGTAACTGAATTGTGAGGCGATGCTGGTCTGGTGATATATAGAATAGAATAGAATATACTTTATTGTACACCAAAATTGTAACACAGCTCTTATACAATAACAAACATTAAAGGGTACAATGGCGGTCTTATCGCTGATAGCGATATCTCCCAGACAACCTTTGGATGAACAGGAAGTCAATGAATAAGATAGAGAATCGAATGTTTCGAATGTTACTAAAATAACTTGAACTCTCACTCTCAGTTTGGAAAAGTATCCATTTTTTCAAGTAGCATTTTCAATCAGTATTTTCTCAAATATTTTACATTCATAGTTAAAAGTGAGGGGTTCTAACATACGGATGAACCGACAGACACGTTGAGTTTTTACCATTTCGGTACGCGCTCAAAATTACAAAGGCCGTTGCCTATTTCAGCCTTTGTAATTAAACAATAACGGGTAAATCCTGATACATCCCAGTAACCGCCGATCATCCTTCCCTCATCGAATCTAACAGATTGCTATACATTCAAACAATTACTAAAAATCCTGTGCTATGAAAGTAAATTGAAACTGTCAAAAATGTATTCATCGTTGAATTTATAGCGACGTTACTTGCAAAAGATTTTTGAATGAACTATTTGGTAGCCGTTTGGCCCGCCCGAAGTTTTATAGGCTTTTATGAATAGTTTTTATTCTAGATCGATAAACAAGCGAAACTGCTTGAGGGATACTGTGTTCCCGTTAAATGATAAATGTTTTTAATTTCTGTAAACAAATCTGTTACAGACACTTTTACAAGTCAATGTAATGTTTTTTAAGACTAGATGGCGCTGGCTTTACCTAACTAGCTCTGAGAAGAAAAGCCGAAACAAACTGAGAGATCAAGGTCTCTTTTAAAGTCCAGACATTGTGGCATAAAAACTATGCGAGTGTAACAATGTAGGACAACGTTTGGAATGGCTTTTTGAGGAAAGTGCAACAGCAGGTTTGAGTTGACCTGTCCTATTTATTTGACACTCAGATTTGCACAGGGTCTAAGGTCCGTAATTATTAATGAACAGCTGTCATTTGAGAGATCCCTCTTAGGTATAGTATTAACATCAATTGACCTCTGACCTAGACAAGAGTCAAGAGCAAACCCATCACAAATAAAAAATAAATAAAAATAATGAGATTTAAAAAAAAACCGGCCAAGTGCGAGTCGGACTCGCGTACGAAGGGTTCCGTACCATTATCGATAAAAACGGCAAAGAATCACATTTGTTGTATGGGAGCCCCCTTAAATATTTGTTTTATTCCGTTTTTTAGTATTTTTTATTATAGCGGCAACAGAAATACATCATCTGTGAAAATTTCAACTGTCTAACTATCACGGTTCATGAGACACAGCCTGGTGACAGACAGACGGACGGACGGACGGACAGCGGAGTCTTAGTAATAGGGTTCCGTTTTACCTTTTGGGTACGGAACCCTAAAAAGAAGTTGTTAAATGTATGGAATTCTAGTTTATAGTAGCTGCTGTTGGAAGATCTCTCAACTGAGAGCTGTTTAATACGGGCTATAGTCAGTTTTAATGTATGAATAAAAAAATATAACATTTTTTCACAGTATTTTTTTGCTGTCCGTACTAATTTAACAGCTATCGTGTGAAGTTGTAGCAAGCGCGATCCATTCTTATTTGGCACACATAGTAAGTGCGCAAGCGATTTTTTTTCTTTTTTTTAACCAGTGTGTCTGGCTTTCAGGGCAAAATGTCCGGCTAAATATGAATCGGTGTCCGGCTTTTCTATTTTTGGTCCTAGCAACCTGGAAAGCAATACAATGAAGTGAACACTTACGTGTGTTTCAAAGCTACAAGTATATCTCAATTGTATTGTGATCCAGAGTGTTTCAAACGCTAATTCAACATAATTGAAACTTAACGAAAACTTGAAATTCATTAAGAGTGAGTTAATAGATACAATGTTGGACTAATTAAATCTCGGAGTATACGGCGGGGATTCATTATGTCAATTGACTAAGAATAGTTTGAATAGCAGAGACGTTACATGAGAAATATTAGTTTAGTTGGATGTAAACTTCAATATTAAGCAAACATGATTTGTTGCGAACCTGTTTAACACACTGCTGTCTACATTTTAACACACTTATATTAGCTTCACCTGTAACTAAGTTTGTAACAAATCTTTTTAACAAAAATAAAACCGACTTCACAAAAACGATGAAAAGAATAAAATAATTACCATATTATAAAATGTATAGTTCCAGAAGTCGGTGCTAATCCACGCTGAGCCTAATTGAAGGCACCGACTTCTGAAACTATAAATTTTATAATATGGTAATTATTTTATTCTTTTCATCGTTTTTGTGAAGTCGGTTTTATTTAGGTTAAAAAGATTTTTATTTTTTTCGTTTTAGTGGCCTTAATTAAAACATGGTTGGACCTACTGAAGACGCTGCTCCAAACATAATCACATCATCACATTATGCGTACTGTTCCTCATTGAGGAGTTCCATTATCTATCTCCGAAGTTCTTCATCAGATGTTTACCAAATTTAAATGGGACCAATCTGGAAGTATATATCCTTTCAAATAATAAAAAATAAATATCTAAATCGGTTTATAAATGACGGAGTTATGAGGTAACAAACATTAACAAAAAAAAAATACAACCGAATTGAGAACCTCCTGCTTTTTTGGGAGTCGGTTAAAAATACCTTGCAAATCGATTTTCTAACTTCTAGTCCTTGCGCGGATGTCTATAAGTTGTACATTTGTACTAAATATTATCAACATTGTTTCCCATTAATTAATCTTCTTTTTTTCGTGTGTATAATGACTAACCTGGTGTCAGAGTTTATGCCGCCCATGATGGGCCTTTGACTTGGCTTCACATGCCGTCGAGAAATATCTCTCAGGCATGCCGGTTTCCTCTCGATGTTTTCCTTCACCGTTTTTAAGCAAGTGATAATTATACAATACGCACATGCATCCGAAAAGTCAGAGGTGCGTGAGTTGAGTTCGAACTCGAGACCTATTTACTTGGCAGTCCGATGGTCACACCACTAGGCTATCACTGCTGTTTTAATAGTAATATTGTTACCTAGATTATAAATAAACGATATGGGAGAAGAAATATTACGTAGAAATGGTACCTGTATCAGGTGTAAAAATACCCTTAACAAAGCCGAGATCCACGTATTCCTCCCATCATTACGTGATTTTTTGGTATTGGGTCATACCTGGAAACCGACTGGTTGTGGAGACATTGAAGTCAAAGTCACCTTATTTTTGTACGTTTTTCATGAAAACTAAGTTTAAATGTTATTACTAAACATTCTTCTATACAAACATTATCAACATTTTTTTAATGTAGGCACAGAGATCTGTGCGCTCGCTTCCATTGCGTGCTACAATTAAAAACAGTTTTTTAATACCAAAAAATAAAAGTCGTTACGCAGCAATTATTTTTGCTGTATGTTACTTAGTTTTATGTACAGTATGCGTAGACTTCGGCTTTGATAAGGCTATTTTTACACCCTCTAAAATTTAGGGTAATGATTGTTGTTTATCTCCATCATAACATTAATTTATCATAACAGCTCATAAACTAATAGACCGCATGATGGCAATGAATGGCCATCATGCCGTAATCACCATGGTTGGCGGATGGATCGGTCATCGCAGTATGTTACCTTAAGCACACAGGAAGGCGTTGCTGCCTATCCTCTTCACAAAATCCGTTAGACACGTTTTGTTTCATACTGTGTTTTTTTAACCGACTTCCAAAAAAAGGAGGAGGTTCTCAATTCGACAGTATGTTTTTTTTGTATGTTTGTTCCGCGATATCTTTGCTAATTGTGAACCGATTTTAATGATTATTTTTTTGTTTGACAAAGTATTCTTTCAAAGTGGTCCTATTTAAATTTGTGAAGATCTGATGAAGAACTTCGAAGATAGACAATTTGAAGTCGGTTTTATTTTTGTTAATAAGTTTAATTAACTGCCTTGTTGGTCTAGTGGTGGCAAGCGCGATTGTAATCGTGAGGTCCTGGGTTCAATCTTCGGGTCGGGCAAAGTGTTATTTGCCCGAACTAGAGACTTAAACTTAACGGTGAAATGAGGGTGTTACTATACACCTCTGCCCAACCCTTCAGGGAATATAGGCGTGATGTTATGGTATGTTATTTGTACTTTTCCCGAATAAATAAAAAAAGATATAAAATTGAATAGCTGGCCAGTCCACAATACTGTGATGTACTACTACTACCTAGGTTTTTTTTATATTATGAAAGTACACGTCGTTTACACGTGTCGGCCATCGCTCATTCATTATACTCATTAGTTTACGGTACCGAGTCAAAGGCGAGAATTTGTATGTTGCAATCATACATCATAATCTGTCATTTGCGAACTGTCTGCTTGTTATTTAACAAGGAACGTGGATTTATTAGTAAGACGTCTGTTATTATGTTGCAGAAATAAATATTTTGTACGTTGGAGAAATATTTATGGGCCTGTTCAGAGCGGCATAGGCGTGTTTCCCTACTTCACTTAATCTTTTCTCAGTAACCTTATTGCGGTTATACCTAAATCAAGAAAAATTTTGCCACTCGAAAAATACTCGAAATTAAAAATACAAAGCCTTTAAATCATAATTGTATTGTTTGATTTAATTATGTAATACAATTAATTCTTCTTTTTCTTCTTCCTGTCCTTGTCCCACACGAGCTGGGGTCGGCACAAAATGTATTTCACAAATACATGTTGTTAGAGGTTTTGGCTTATTGTTTTATGACTGGCCGCCTGCCTGACATCAACCCTCCTTGGGAATACTCGTAATACAATGTAATACAATTAATTATTGTTAATAAACTACTACACACATATATTTTGGGCACAATCACTTTCTACATAACAAATGTAACGAGCAAATACATAGTGTTTGATTAAATGAAATTAATATGATAATCTAAGCTTCAATATAATTTTTTAAAAATAAATTTAAATTACTTACACATTGTTACACTTACACATTACAAATTGACTACAAGTACCCACAACGCGTATGGAACAATTTTTCCTCTCACGTTAGGGTTGGTCCACACTCATTAAGGCGCGACCAGCTTTTGATCACCGCTCCACATGTGGGGCGCAGTAATTAAAGTGTCGACGTCACTCGTAATTGAGTTACTTCGCGGTTGCTTTGGTTTACACTTAGAAATGGCACCTGAAGGGAAATTGTTTATATTTTGTAAGTAAAGGCTTATAAATAAAGAAATATATAATAACATAAACTAAAATATAAAAGATCACCGTCATCTAACACTATGAATGAATTTACCAATTAAAAGACGCAGATGGAACTTTTCTTTTTTCTATTGGACTGTTTGCAGATGGTTTTGTGGACCGTTTCTACGTAACCGGGCAGTTATTGGCGAGTCCTGAAGGGTCTCCAAACAATGGGGACGAGTAAAATACTTAACCTAAGCTAACTACTACTACTAACATCATAACGACCCCTAATGGAACTCGAACCTCGGCTTAGGGCGTTGCTGACGGGGGGACTGGGAGGGAGACAGCTTGATGACGGCCGAATTATCGGTGTGACTGCGGAGTCAGGAGAGACGACAGGCTCCGCGGCGACGGCAGTTAAGCACGGAGGATCGAGAGCAAGTCAAACATCAAAAATTACTTCATTAAATACTACATCGATTTTATCTTAACATACACACACGCACGCGCATACACACATTCAAATCATATTAATTTTAAACAAGAAAACATTGAAGATCATTGCTATTCATCTCACGAAACTCTATTACGCAGGCTTCCAGTACTTCTGCCTAGCAACAGTAGAAGGCAGTCCATTAGAACGCTAGAACTAAGTGGAATAAACTTTTAACTTTTCCTTCGTCTTATCACTCATCTCAACTACAAAGTGGATACACTTCCATAGCAACTAACTTTATAAGACTGTCACTCACGTCACAATATTTTATCTGCAAGTATCTGCGTATAAAAACTTATATTTGTACCCCCTTACTAATAAACACTGAATAAAGATATGTCATGAATAACGCCAGTATACATGGTTATTGATGTAAGAACATGTCATAACTTTATTCAGTGATTATTAGTAAATCTAATCTTAACTGCCTAATTGGTCGAGTGGTTGATTAGAATAGAATAGAATAGAATATACTTTATTGTACACCAAAATTGTAACACAGCTCTTATACAATAACAAACATTAAAGGGTACAATGGCGGTCTTGTCACTGATAGCGATATCTACCAGACAACCTTTGGATGAACAGGAAGTCAATGAATAAGATAGAGGGGGTAGTCCATGGTGTACTGCTGCAAAATATATACTACACACCATACATAGACAGATTATTAAGTTTTTCCGTGTGGAATTCCTCGGTATAAGCCCAGACTTTGGATATCTGCTCGTATAATGGCAATAGGCTCGCCTCCTATTACATGGGACTGAAACATAACAGCAAAACGAGGGTGTTACGCGGGCGTGATGTTATGTTTAAAATTTGTATCCGCAGATATTTTTTTCATGTATATTATGTTTGTGACAGAATCTGTTAATATCAGTCGATTTCTAACCTGCGTCGTGTGTCTTATAGTCCATTAATTTCTATGAAGAGTGACATCGTAAGATATTGCGCTAAGATATAGATATCTTATGATACCTGCACCAATTATGATAGCCTTTATTCTTTCTTTTTCGTGTGGATAGTGACTAACCTGGTGTCAGAGTTTATGTCGCCCATGGGCCTCTGACTTGGCTTCACATGCCGTCGAGAAATATCTCTCAGGCATGCCGGTTACCTCACAATGTTTTCCTTCACCGTTTTTAAGCAAGTGATAATTATACAATACGCACATGAATCCGAAAAGTCAGAGGTGCGTGCCTTGGGTTCGAACTCGAGACCTATGACTTGGCAATCCGACGATCATACCACTATACAGCCTTTATTGACCCATACAAAAAGGGAAGTGACAACCAGCAGCGCATACCTACACCTATATTTTATTGTTTTAATAAAAGAACAAACACACATACACACAAACTAGTACATTATATAGCCATCACAATTCCTAATCACAATTCCTAAAACTGGTATGTAAAACGTCGCCTGTTGTCTGCTCACACCGGCTGTCACTCCGGCTAATTGAAAGTCGGTGAAAAGGGGCGCATGACGTCATTATGAAATGAAAGTTCACAAAGTGTGGAGTGACGAAGGGCGGCGACTGACAACTTGATGTTTTCATTATTCACCTGTACTAATATTGTGATGGACGTCAATTCTGCATGACAGATAGCAAAGTATTGTTGTAGAGTACGTACTTTTACTGATAGCACACACCCTTAGATTATATACCTCTAGATAGAGCCACCACGTGGCCGCTCATGAGACAGCAATATAAGGCTAAATTACTGCATCCTCTCATCGTAGAGCATACAATACACATTAAACACTTAACTATTGGAGTCTATTTCTCATAAATACAAGAATACGGGGAAACCGACTGTAGTATCTATTAAATAATACACTTGTTACTGTTAATACTTGTTGTTTTATTACTCTGTTACAATCATTGTACACATGGCCGCCGTGACGCCCCAAGATGGAAGAGAACCCACCTTCGTGTTGCCACCTGTCGTCTGTTCGGTGTCATCCGTCAGGTGTCATCCGTCAGGTGTCATCTGTCAGATGTCATCTGTCAATGTCACCTGACAGCGGCGCTTACACTATTACACCGACGTTCTATGGCAGAGAGTTAGCTAATATTAAAAAGATCATCAAGCTAAAAAACGACACGTCATATGAAACAGAAGATATGATGCTTTGTCTCAGTTTTCTTAATAATCTTGTATACAAGGTTAGTCGGAAAGGGGGTACTAAGCCGCGGGCCACTTAAAGTATCACCGATGGCTATTTTAAAATAATTGTTAAAATTTCAAAATTCGATAATTTTTATTTGCATCCAAAAATATTTTTATTTTAGATTTTTTCAAAAAAAAAACATACTGCTTTAGTAATTAATTCAAAAAGTGTAGTTTCTGATCCGCGACCCCAAATATGACCTAAATTGTAAACACAGCTGATCATAGCTATGGACAGATAGATTTTAGCATATTTTTTACGAAATCTTTGATAAGCTATTTCTCTTAAACTATCCAGTTTTGGGGAAAGTTGTAGAACTAATGTTATCCATTATTATGGGTACTTTAACACCCTTTCGGCTTAGTACCCCCTTTCCGACTAACCTTGTATATGCTTCTGACTGCCACACTTTCTACTGTAGTCATGGTTACATTTAGAGGTATTTAATCTAAGCACACACCTAATAATATGTAAGACATGCGCTTACGTTGCTCTTCGTACGTCTTTGTACGCTCTTCAATTCAGTGACAGGATTACTGTTTATTGAATTATATTGTTATATTTAACTACCTCGTTGGTCTAGGTGGCAAGCGGGACGGCTGATCGTGAGGTCCTCGGTTCGATCCCCAGGTCGGGCAAAGTGTTATTGGGTTTTTCCGTGTGGAATTCCTTAGTTGCAGTCCGGAGTTTGGATTTGTGACCGGTTGATGGCAATAAGCTCGCCTCCAATTACATGGAACTTAAACATAATGGCGAAATGAGGTTGTTACTGTACACCTCTGCCCAACCCTTCGGGGAATACAGGCGTGATGTGTTGTGTAGTATTTTTTTCTTTGTATAGTGTAGAACTATGGGTATTTTTCTGTGTATGTACAGAACCTGCACGGAAGGCAAGCATTCAACCGCTACGCTATCAATGCTTGCTACAATTGTGGATAAAGATCAAAGCACACATATCAAATCGGAAAGGGATCGTCACCGTATCAACTCAAGCCGTTCAGTATTCTTTGTATGAAACTCCCTACTGCAACGCACACTAATCGGAATCGTAACATAATGGCCTCGCCTCGGGACAAGCTCACGAACCGCGGTGCGGTGTGTGGTCAACGTGGTTCCCGCGCTTACGGCTCATCGTCCCCGCGCTTACGTCTTTCCGTACCCGACCTTACGTCTCTTTGTCCACCCTCGCCCCTCTCACCCCTCCCGCGGCCTGCCTGCAGCACACTACTGTTACTGCGAGCCGTAAGCGCGGCGTCGCCTAGCCGTAGCCGAGTCGACGTATCGGAGTTGCTGATCCGGTTTGGTTACGTGCTTACGTTAGGTTGACGCCTGTTTGACGGCGAGGCGAAAGGCGATACGGTTACGATCCCTTTCCGAGTTGATATGTGTGCTTTGACCATAAGAGAGGGAAAATAATTTTGCTACGACGTAGCTGACGCGGTAATGTCGTGGCTACGGCAGCTACAGTACGCTGTCGTAGCAGATAACCGATACCGCTACGAGTCGAGGGCGAATCATTACTCTCGTGACTTTTCTTTGTTGTGCATCGGACGAGTATAATAATTATTTCCTTGAGATAATGATTTAAATAGACTCTTGGTGGTAGTATCACCACCTGGCTAGCTACCACCCTTACATTATAGTCCGGCGCTAAGCAGTTTACTGTGTTCCGTCGTGTGTATGTTATGTGAGAGCCAGAGCGGGTATAGGGGAATCACTTTATATTTCTGCTCCTTAGATTCGCGTGGTTTATCTTAGACCCTGTCTGTGCTTACCATCAGGTGAGGCTAGGGTGAAACGATAAAAAGCCGATTGAAAAAAAATAAAAGAAACACCCTCTCCCCTAACAGTAAATAAATTGACCAAATTCAGTTACAAATATACATAACATCAGGCTTTTTCCCCATTCCTAAGCAGAAAAAACTGAAAAATATGCTTTCGCTTTATCCAAGTTTCGTCTTCGTTTTCAGTAACATGAGTACGTTACCTAAAATATAATAAAACAGACAATTTGCGAAGAAACATGAAGGCTACAGGTATAAAACATATTTATGAGCTTAAATTCTCTAGCGTCTACATAGGCACGTTCCACATTATCAAAAAGAGACAATAGCGGTGATATTCCAGAATATATGTGACCGTCATAAATTTATGAAAAGTAGCTCCGTTAATGTCCTCTGTTTCATTGTCCTTTGAGCTTTATTCTACTTACTTATGTCTGGTTTGAGAGAGACATTGACCTCCGTTTTCCTTAGGGATTATTTTTTCCAAAATGATAGGAGACGCCGCCGGACTATATGAAAAATATTGATTTTTATTGGCCTTTACAAGATGAACTTAAAGAAATAAAAATTATCTAAAATATTAACTACTTTAGCAGTATAGATTTGGATGTATAAAAACATAATAATTAACCCATTACTGTCCCACTGCTGTTCACGGGCCTCTTCTCAGAATGAGAAGGATTTAGGCCTTAGTCCATCACGCTGGCCTGGTACGGGTTGACGGACTACACACACCATCGAGAATATTTTGGAGCCCTCTCAGGTATGCAGGTTTCCGCACGATGTTATTCCTTTATCGTTGACGCAAGTGATAATCAAATTCTGATCGTCACGAATTCGAAAAGTCAGAGGTACGGACCGGGTCAAACTCAGACCCTCCTGCATAAAAGGCAAAGCGTTCAATCGCTAGATTATCACTGCTTTAATAATATAAATAACTAGCTGTGTCCTCACGGCTCCGCCCGTAGCCTGTTACTCAGTGATAATGTAGCTTTCTAACGGCAAAAGAATTTTTGAAATCGGTCCAGTAGTTTTTAAGTTTATTCGTTACATACAAAAATACAAATCTTTCCTCTTTATAATATTAGTATAGATAATAATAAATAATAAGGACAGGATATTGTTAGGAGTTTCCTCTCTTCCAGGCCCTGCCTGACCACCGATAGCTACTACATTCTTTTTATTGGTTTTTTTCAAATTTTTTGTAATTTATATGCACCTATATATTTAATGAATAAAAGAAATAAATAATAAAATAAGTACAAATATGAAGAAAATAAATGGTTCAAGAATTTTTAAGCTTATGAGTAAATGGAACAATCCATGAGCTCGAGTATTATAAATAGAATACCAATATTATTGTCACCATCATTAATTAGGTCTTATCTTTACAGGATGTCAGACTGTGTAAGCCGTCAATCTATATTAACGACTTTCCTCATAAAGACGCTTGGCAGATGCTCTACACAACGTGTTGTTATATCATAAATGTTTCCTGACTGCCTTGATCTAGTCATTGCAAGCGCGACTGCTGAACGTGAGGGCCTGGGTTCGATTCCCAGGTCGGGCAAAGTGTTATTAGGTTTTACCGTGTGGAATTCCTCAGTAGCAGCCCGGAGTTTGGATTTATGCTCGATTGATGGCAATAGGCTTCCCCCTATTACATGGAACATAACGGCGAACTAAGTGTGTTACTATACACCTCTGCCCAACCCTTTGGGGAATACAGGCGTGTTGTTATGTTAAGTTAAATGTTTCCTGTCATTCTCTTAAAAACGTCACGTAGTACTGTCCTTATTATTCCGGATAATAGACTTTTTTTTTCTATTATATTTTACTTTTACATGGTCTTGCGGACCGTTTCTAGGTAACCGGGCAGTTATTGGCGAGACCTGAAGGGTCTCCAACCAATGGAGCCGATAGTAAAATACTTAACCTAAGCTAACTACTACTACTAACATCATGACTACTAGCAACAACAGCACTAAGGGCGACCTGACGTGCTTGCGAGAGGACTGGGAGGGAGACAGCTTGATGAGGGCTGAATTAACGGTGTGACTGCGGAGTCAGGAAGGACCACCAGCTCCGTGGCGTCGGCGACTGCTCTGCACAGCAAGGTGGATCATGAACCGGTTAATAGCCTCAGACGATGTACTTTTTGTAGGTCAGGTAGTTGGCCACCGACTCTGTCAGCTACCTGTCTCTTTCTGTCCTACCGCCAGCAAATGAAATAACTATCAGTCGACTGAAAAGTCAGTTTTTTTATGCACCTACTCCAGAGAGCGTTCGCCAGTAAAACGATAACTTACAGCATACCAATAATCCAAATTCCAGAATATTTGGGTAAAGGGTCGCAATTTCACGCGGTCATACATTACCGCCCACATATGACACGACATTGCCGCAATAATTCGTGAAATACCCGTCAGACGATCTAAATACGAGCAATCTATCTCAGGAACTAATCACACCATCACCCCATCTTTCATAGGACAGGAATTGATTGCATTTTAACAAATATCGGAAGGTTTGATGGCACGATAGGTCGTAATATTTATTTATTAACTCATCATCAAATTCCTAATTCAATAATGTGGTCATAGTTACAGTTTTATTATTTACCATAACATATTCTGTAGATCGTGGTTTTTGTGAAATCACTCAGAGAACAAGTAAAAAGATCTATGCTGTCTACTACGTCATTAAGTACACGCAAGGAACGCGTTATAGGGACTTTACTCAGTAGATTGGTCCTACTACTGGGCACCCCTAATAGACGTGGCCGTCGCCTCCGCAATACATAATTGTCGGGCACACACAGGTTTATTTCTTTTAATATACCTCATAATATTTCTTACTAGGTTATGCCCGCAGCTTCGCTTGATATGAAACATCTAATGTGGCGGTACGTGTGTGAGAACGGTTGTTGCGTGGCGAACTCGCGATGGTAGACCTTCGTAACTCGTCGGCTCTTTTCGGTTTGTTTCGGCCAGTTTTTTTTACAAAATGAATTTCGATGTGTCACATCTGCCTGGCGTCCCACAATGGCTTCATTTTTTTTCACACAAATTTTCATCCCCTATCTTACCCCTTGGGGGTGAAATTATCAAAAATCCTTCTTTTATCTCCCTACGGTGTAAAAGTTACCTACTGTTAAAATTTCAAGTTTCTTATCCCAGCGGTTTGGGCTGAGCGTTGATAGATCAATCAGTCAATAAATTTCTCCTTTTATATATGCAGGAGGTAAAGGTGACGATACCATCAATCTATTAGTGTCAGTTGGGACATGTATTTTGAGACGCAGGGTAGAAGATAAATATCACGTCATCTGGGGTTTGGTTCCTCTCAAGGCTATTTATACTGGTCTGACACCCCTTCAATTAGTTAACCTATACGATTCATAATCCCACTTGGCAACAAGATGTCCATCAGTCTAAGTACTTAAGAGTTTAGCGATCGACATAAACTAATAATGTGGCCAGAAACATGAGACTTAATGAAAAAAAAAACTACTCTTAAAGCCTATGCACGGGACGCCTTTTCTTCACGCAGACGACACGCGTTTCACAAACGCGCGTCTTTTGCACCGTCAAGTTAAAAATAAGGGCCTATATACACAACGTCCTTTTTACGCCCCGACGACGCGCGTTAACATCAAACTCCTTACATAAAAAACGATACACACCTTTTTTAAGTATGGAGTTTAACGTTAACGCGCCTCGTCTGCGCGTACAAAAGACGTCGTGTGCATTGGCTCTAAGCAGTGGTGTTTATAAAGGCTGCGACTGCATGGCGATCCCATCTCGTCTTGGTCGCGTTAACTTGCGTCGTCTGCGCGTATAAAAGACGTCTTGTGCATAGGCCCTTAAAGAACATGGACAATATTGAGTGTAGATACCTATATATAATACTTTTAATTTTAACTACCTCGTTGGTCTATTGGTGGCAAGCGCGACTGCTGATCGTGATGTTATGTTAATTTCAACATCTTTTGTCTCTAACCGACTTTCCTGGTTGTTCGATTTATCATCTGGATCGTGCGTTCATAGAAAAATACACAATCAAAACCAAGGGCTCCATCAATAACGAACCGCCGCAAAAAAACCACGTGGACCATCGCAACTTTTATAGCTTCACAGCAGTCAAACGGTCGAAACATTGCTAGTATGTATATTTTACAAAAAAAATACCCCAAATTCGTAGAACGATACACAGCTTTGACTCAACCAGTGAAAGAACGAAACGGATTTAGTTTATAGTCTGTGTACACGGATTTTTGTCGACTCTACACTCGTTTATTTGACAACGCAAACCAGGAATACCACTGAAAGTCGTTTCAACATTAATTTTAGTTGAACTAATATCTACAGTACCTATTGATCAAAACGAACCTAAGATCCGTTCAGTTTTTTGTAACCACATCAATAACGTTTTTTTTTTCAATTTGTCATGTTCTCGACCTATTTCCAGACTTCTTTTTTTACTCAGACCGTTCGCTCATTGCCAAGCGCACGACGTAAATCTCTGTTGATAATGAAACCTGATGAGATCGAATAAAAAACACGATTCCTCGACGTAGATAAATCAAAGAATATCCAACAACCAATTTCCTGTAATTTTATTTTAAAAAACCAAGAACAACGCACATAAAATAACATTAAATCGATTAAAAAGATTCCAACATTATTATTTTTCAATAAAAACAAAAACATTGATTACCAAAGTTATGAGGAAAAAATGTATTTCAATCACACTTTTCTCCCGCTTACGACACCCACCATATTATTCCCAAGAAGATAGAAAACCATTTGCATTATCATCATAAGAATGGGACATTTACATTTTTCTTATAATAATATCTTCGTAAACATAACAGGAAACTTATAAAGTGGGACATCCATCGCGCTAATGGCCAATTTATGTAAACGCCACTCTGCAGCCTGTCAACCGAAAATAAAGGGATGCCTCAAAGATAAATTGAATAATACTGGGAAATCGAGGGCTAAAAGTTAAAACATTTTATTTTTTATTTACAGAAGCGACGCTTCGCTTTAAAATGGGTGTTTAACACAAAGGCGTATCGCTGTCCAAATTGGATTGAAAAGTACTGATAACAAATTGTACAATTGAAAATGTACACTCTTTTTGTTCATATTCACATTGAATGCGAACAAAAAGTTAAATTAAAAAAGTCATATTAATATTAGGTCACGTGTGAACTAAAATATAAAACTTCCTCATTGCACGATGGAAATAGAGGCGTGTTGTAAGATTGAACAAAACTTAGCATGCTTGGTGATAGGATCTATACGGTCCGCCTGGCTAGCTACCACCCTCACATTAAAGCGAAGCAGTTTACCGTGTTCCGTCGTGTGTATGTAAGAGCCAGAAGGGTATAGGGGAATCCCTCTAATCTCTGTTCCTTGGATTCTTGTGCTCCATCTTAGACCCTGTCTGTGAGACTAGGGTCAAAAGCGTATAAGAAAAGGTTAAAAAAAAACTCATTATTGCTCAAATTCCGAAAATTATACCAAACCTGAAAGACATCCTTGCGGACATGAAAAAATGGCTTAGTGACACTTAATTTAAAATGGACATGAAAAAATGGCTTAGTGACACTTAATTTAAAATGCGCATCTCCTTTCGATTGTCCTACAGCAAAATCTTCTTTTAGCTGTTTTACACCATCATTTACTCGTTTTCCTTTTCCTACATTCACAACTTCTGAATAAAAAGAGCATTTATTTATTAATGTTTTTGCTCTTAAGTATGTCCGACGACCGCATATCGTATTTACAAAATATACCTTTGCAGGATCTGAGCTCACGTATATTAAAATTAAAAAAATTAGTAAACGAAAGTGCCTGAGTTCACTTTTTTTTTTAAACATAAAATCACGCCTGTTTACCCCGAAGGGTTGAACAGAGGTGTATAGTAACACCCTCATTTCGCCGTTATGTTTAAGCCCCATGTAATAGGGGGCGAGTCTAATACCATCAACTGGGCACAAATCCACGTGGAAAAACCCAATAACAGCGCTTTGCCCGACTTGGAGATCGCACCCAGAACCTCACGATCAGCATTTGCGCTTGCCACCACTACACCAACGCGGTAGTTATTAAATATTTTTTACTACTCTCAATAAAGCTAAATGCGTGATAGATTTTCCTGGTTTGAACTTAATGATTATTAAATCCTTAATATTAAGCCAGATTGACAATCTGACGGCGCCGTTGTGGAAGGAACTCCTTATTTCATGTTATCATGTCAATCAAACTCGAGGACAACGAGGACTCTTCGAAGCTAAATCATCTAAGTGGAAGAGCGGTCCCTTGATTAAATAATGTCGAGTCTTTGAGGTTTACTTAATTAAATAAGAATGTGGCGTCCATGCCAATATCTTTATCCCATCAATCACAAAATATACTGAAATTCTCTATTTAGACTTTGCCGTTAGTAGGCTTTTACTTAAAGAATACTTTCATAGCTTTGAGGGGCTCGTGGCTAATTAGCGACCGCGTGGATCATGCGCTTGTCGCAGTCAGTCCGTGGATGGGTGACCGTTCTTTACACATCGAGACCCCTCCGTGCCTCGGAGAGCACGTTTAACAGTCGGTCCTTGGTGTCATACGAATACCTATGACAGCATTACGGAAAGTCAGAAGCCCGAAACGTCTGACAGCTGGTCTAACCTTAGGATATCGGCATTGCCCAGTAATTGGGTTGCGGAGGTCTAATGGCAGTCGCTCCGTGTAAAATACTGGTATTCAGCCGCATCTGGTTAGATTGGAAGCTGACCCCAACATAGTTGGGAAAAGGCTAGGTAGAAAAAAATCTTCATAGCTTCAGTAAAGTATACCTGACACCAGCAGAACTGCTTGATAACCGACGTTTGAGAGTTCTGAATAAAGGCATATTTTCCAAGTAAAACGTTGTCTTCTTCTTCATCTTCCTGCCCTTATCCCACACTAGGTGGGGTCGGCACAACATGTATTTCATAAATCTATGTTGTTAAAGGTTTGGGCTTATTGTTTTATGACGGGCCGCCTGCCTGACATCAACCCTCCTTGGGAATGCTCGTTGCGCTGTTGCGCGGGTGACCCAATGTGCTTGCTGATATTATGCAATGGGTCCCAAAATGATATGCTTGTCTTGAAAACTTGAAACTTCTCGTACTCGACACTACACACTAATTCGACATAGTTTACAATAGAAATAAACGGCGATTTATAATAAGAAATAAAAAAAAAATAAAAAACTCGATATATTAATTTTATAAAATACTAGCTGTGTCCTCACGGCTCTGCCCGTAGCCTATGTTACTCAATGATAATGTAGCTTTCTAACGGCAAAAGAATTTTTGAAATCGGTCCAGTAGTTTTTAAGTTTATTCGTTACATACAAAAATACAAATCTTTCCTCTATAAAATATTAGTATAGATCAAATTGATATTCGGCTGTCACGGCGATGACAGACCGTAAACCGTTATATATAGTCTCTTATGGACGGGTGATCATGTCATTTAATCTCCGGATATTGCTTCTTCAGTATCTGCACATACAAATTGTCTTTTTGTTATGATACGTCAAAGATAATATTTATAGTATTTTTCGAAATACGTTGCTCCTACGTAATTATTGTTCATCATAATGTTAATTTACAATAATATAACATAGGTAACATAATAAGCCCATTACTGTCCCACTGTCTGTGTGTGTCCTGTGTGCTGGGCACGGGCCTCTTCTCAGAATGATAACGGTTTAGACCTAAGTCCGCCGCTCTAGCCTGGTGCGGGTTGGCAGACTACACAAACCATCGATAACTTTTTGGAACCCTCTCAAGTTTCCTCACGATGTTTTTTCTTCGCCGTTAACGCAAGTCACAATAATATAAATAAAGTTTAAAATCAATCAAATCAAATCAGCCTATCGCAGGCCACTGCTGGATACAGGCATGGGCACAGCCAGAATTTTGTCCAGGGTGGGACAGACAATAAATATTCGTCTTAATGACTGAATGGCATTACGGGGCAATTTTGCCCCATAACCTTATTTTTGAGGTCCAAATAAGTATAGACAGAGTCGGGCATTGGTCTGTCTAATTTGGGTTGTTCTGCGGACATGGGTGGCGAGTTGACTTAATCTAGACCATTTACCTATTCTTTCCTGCCAGGTTGGGGCAAGCGCCCTATCTGCCCCACCTTTTTTTTTTTTTTTTTTTTCTCACGTGGGGAAATCCTCATGGACTATCCCCCGTCTGGAGAAGACGGGGGGGTGTGCCAGACTCTTACTGGCTAAAACCCCACGGTGTCTCTCCTTCTGACCTAAGGCCGGGGTCACGGGATTCGCTGTTGCATGCACGCGACCCCGGCAGATCTCGGTCCACCAGCTTCTTCTGGTGGACCCCTCCTGTGGTGGGGCAGTTGCTCCCCTGCCCCACATCCGTCCGAGAGGCGCGCGCAGGACAAGACGCGCCATCCTCCCTGGGCCCGTTACTGGTCGGGCGACGGGTTCCCCAACCCGCCGCCCGCAGGCCACTCACTAGGGTGGCCGGAGATCATCACGCGCCCTCCGGCGCCCGGTGCGTCTAGCGCGAGAAGGGAGAGAAGAAGCGGCCTCCCTCTCCCTCTCCGCTACCTCCTTGGTCGCCATCACCCCCTCGCAAAAGGAGGCGATGGCTTCCCACGCAGTCTCGCTCCCGACCATGGACAGAACCACGGCCGGAAGCGAGAGGTCACCGCCGATCGCCGCGACTAGCTCGCGGCGCTGCGACCCCCATGCTGGACACGCCTGCAAAGTGTGCAGCGCCGTGTCCTCGGGGCAGTCGCAGTGGTGACAACCGGGCGTCTGCTCCCGGCCTATACGACACAGGTACTTCCCGAAACAGCCGTGTCCCGAGAGTACCTGCGTCAGCCGGAAGCTGAGGGCGCCGTGACGCCTCTCCAGCCACTCCTCCATCATGGGTCTTACCGCCGCTATAGCGGCGTGCCCCGCGCTGGGTTGCGCAAGTCGTTCCCTCCACTCGGCCACCAGGATCTGGCGGAGCTCGCTCCGCTCAGGCGCCTCCTCGCGCTGACGATATCTCAGCGCGAGGGCTCTCGCCTCCAGATCCCAGGGCACGGATCCGGCCAAAAGACTCGCCGCCTCGAAGGAGATCGTACGGTACCCCCTTATCACCCTGACGGCCATCGCCCGCTGCGGTCTCCGCAGGATAGCGACGTTGCGGGCCGTCCCACCTGCCCCACCTGCCCCACCTGGCCTGTATCATACAGGCCCCTCCCGTGCTGCTCCAACCAAAAAACCAGTTGATCAAAAAAAAATAGAAACAAGAAATATTTTTCCATAAAATAGGTATTTTTTTAAATATATTTTTACTACGCCGTAGAGATACACTGACAGTTGATTGGACGACCAATGAAAACGGCGGACGGACGAACGGAAATTGGAAATCTCATGACGTAATAGAAATTTCACTGTTCAGCTGCAGTATGCAGCTTTTTGAATCTCCACTCGTCCATGTTGTATATGTATATGAAAACTTCGTGTTCCCCGATGTTTGCTTTTTACAACGAATTGCATTTCTTTATTTCATGTTTTCTAGATTGATTGTTTATGCTCTGCGTTCGTAAACCACTATCTCTTAACATATGGTTATATAAAATTAGGTTTAAATTAATAATGTTAATTAATTATTTCAAATCAAATTTCAATTTTTCCTCATTAAATTTATCCAATTCCATATTTATTCCATTAAATAAATTATCAATAACATTAGATTACCAGCTATAATATACTACATTTATTGAATAACCAACCTGCAATTCAATGAAATTAAAATTACTTGTTACTAAAACTTGTTATAGTTAAGTCCATTATTATTATTTGTAACTACTATCACCATTCAATATAATAATTATTATTGTAGTACTTATCTATTTTTGGTATGTTGCTGTGCCCTTATCGGGTTTCATGTTGAAACCATCTAAGTACCTACAGTAAATGTAACATCTATGTACACAATTGAATGCAATAAAAGTTTGAGTTTGAGTTTATAACTCTCTGAGGTTGTATTTGATTTCAGCTTGTAGCAGTATTAAATGATAATTGATTTTTATTTCTGTAAATAAATCTGTTACAGACACTTTCAAAGGTCAATGTAATGTTTTTTTAAGACTGGATGTCGCCAGTATTTCCTATCTGACTAGCTCTGAGAAAAAAATCAAGGTCTCTTTTAAAGTCCAGACATTGTGGTATAAAAACTAGGTATCAGAGTGTAACAATGTAGGGCAACGTCTGGAATGACTTTTTGAGGAAAGTAAGTTGTTATAGTTAAGTATAACAATGTAGGGCAACGTCTAGAATGACTTGAGGAAAGTGCCATAGCAGGTTTGAGTTGTATTTATTTATTTATAAAAATTGGAACAACAAACAGCTACATTATGGGATATTACAACATGATAACATAAATAACTCAAATAATAATGTAGCCCACAGCGCTGTTAATAGATTACCAGTAATGATTAATTGTATTATACAATATTGTTCGTTTCTGGATGTTTGTGGGTTAATATTATGAGGAGTTTAGGACGCTTTCTAAAAGGCTGACCACACGCGAGCGACTAAAGTGACCGGGACACTGTGTCCGGAGACAATTTTCTGCCTCAAATACATTTCAGTAAATCTAGACACTTTTTCAAGCCACAGGTCGCTCGAGCGATCAAGATGGTGGCTGCATACACGAAACGACGTTGCAGTTAAAAATAAATAGCAATCAACTGTGTCTAGAACAACCCCATCTGCGTTCAGCGTCAAGATATATTTCTTCCTTGTCCTAGGCTAAGTCGCAGCAGTTTCTTTTAGTTTCTGTTCAAATTAACTCAGATTTACGATTGCTTCAAATTATTTAGCTCTAAGCAGCCGGTATCATGTCGAGAATAGTCAAGCGTTTATTAGTTAATAATATTATAACTCTTCTTCGTAGCCTTTTCCCAATTATGTTGGCGTCAGCTTCCAGTCCAACCATATGCGGCAAAATACCAGTATTTTACACGGAGCGACTGCCCTCAGACCTCTGCAACCCAGCTACTGGGCAATGCCGATATCCTATGGTTAGACCAGTTCTCAGACTTTCGGGCTTCTGACTATACATATCGACTGTCGTAGGTATTCGTATGATACCCGGGACCGACTGATTAACGTACTCTCCGAACTCTAACGAAGCTCAATGTGTAACGAAACAGTCACCCATCCACAGACTGACCTCGGCAAAGGCAGCTTAACCTTGCAAATCGTATGATCCGCGCGGTTGGTAACTAGCCACGAGCCCCTTCAATATTAATAATATAATAAGATTTTTTTTTCTTTAAGAAAACGTTGCCCCACACTAGGATTTCTCCTGTATCGTGGGTGCGTTTACAAACACAAACCTTCACACGCACAAACATCCAGACCCGGAACAACTATCTGTAGGCCATACAAATATTTGTTCCGTGCGGGAATCGAACCCACGACCCGTAGCGCAGAAGCCAAAACTAAAACATAAGTAACTAAAACTATAAAATTAATACTGATGAACCCCGTTTTATCCCTATGCGTAATGTAACGTTCAAATAGACCAAAACACAAAATAAATAGGTACATCCGCGATATATCACCGACCTTTCTTGGTAATTTAATAACCAACAAATTGTGAAAACCGTAATTCCGGTCACAATTCAATGTAGATTAGATCCCCGGATCCAGGTTTAAAGGCAAATATACTTTATCCCGTGAGATTAGATCCGGGGAACCTCATCCGGAGTATTGTACAATGGGACCCGAAATGGTACCGCGAACAAAAATGTTTTACTACTACGTAATGCTGCGGCTACACTACCGTGATATGGCAATAATTATGGCCATAATTGAAACAACAACTAGGTGTAGCCACGATTTATGACCATAATTTCACAATGTCAATCAATATGGCATATGACGGAAGGCAATAACTCCGGTGGCGGTCTTTTTTCGCATATCAAAGACTTTTACCGCGGTAATTTTTGCGTGAGTGGCCACACTACAGTTTGTTCAGTGTGCGACATGAGCTCAACGGAAACGCACGCGCCGCGCGCCGAGTTGCCGACAGACATAGAGTGGTAGAATGAAAAGGTACTCGAGTTTTTGGAAGCATTCCAATCGGAACCGTCTTAAGTCAAAAGTCTAAGTTTTAAAATGTAAAAGATTCATATAATAGTAATTAACACTCATAAAGTACAACAACGCCGCAGCTTCAACTTCCATCTTGAAAATATGTGTTTTTTACCGCCTAGTTCATTGTCATATCTGTTAGTAGTGGGTGTTACTTGCTCAAGTCCCACTAGCTTGCAGATAGAAGCACTGGTAAAATAAAACGATTTAAATAAAAGCTGAGATTAAACTTATATTTTCATTGTTCGTCTTTTATTTTACGTTGACAGAATGTTGTAGAAAAATAAATTTGCATATAACAAAAAGGTTCTATATCTTAAATATAGACTCTTTTTATTCTAACAATATCTAGGTAAACATTAGTGTAACCACACCACTTATCGCGCTAATTTAGGCCATAATTTAATGCCATAATTATTGCGGTAAACGGGCGGTAGATGGTAAGGTAGTGTGGCCGGGACATAAGAAAACGTACCCATACTATGTGACCCATTCAGGGGGGTAGGGGGGTCTTCAAAATACCATGCTTGGTCATAGGGCCACTTGTTCATATACTAAGGGTGGTCACCGAGGGGGGGAGATAGACATTTAGAGAGAGACAGATATTTTTTGCTCTCCAAACATGTATATCACGATTCGTTTATTTACTTCTCTTAAAATTCTATTTTATTGACAAACATTTAGCCCATTACTGTCCAATTGCTGGACACGGGCCTCTTTTCAGAATGAGAAGGGTTTAGGCCTTAGTCCACCACGCTGGCCTGGTGCGGGTTAGCAGACTACACACACCATCGAAAACTTTATGGAGCCCTCTCAGATGTGCAGATTTCGCGATGATTTTCCTTCACCGTTAACGCAAGTGATAATCAAATTCTGATCCGCACATGAATTTGAAAAGTCAGAGGTACGTGCCGGGATCGAATTCAGACCCTCCTGCATGGAAGGCAAGCGTTCAACCGCTAGGCTATTACTGAATTTTATTGAATCAACGGATATTCGTAACATTTGTTACGAGCAAGTAACAACCTGAATGACCAGAGCTTTTTTCTGAACATACTATTATCAGAAACGGTACAAAATCGAAAGGTTTGAAAGGCAAAAAGGGAGGCCTTTGCACAGCAGTGGGACAATCTACGCTAACAAAAAAGGCATAGATAAATATACGTTTTTTTAAGACTACTTTTTGTCAGTTTGCGTGCGTACAAGGAATACCGCATAGTAAATTTTTGCCGACAAAAATCAGACACTGATAGTCGAACATCTGTGATCTACTTTACCCAGCTCGGTGGAACAAACTTCATTACACGACTACTTCCAAGTAGATTGCTCCACGGAATAGTACAGGAAGGCTTGCCAGGACTCACGGATTTTGTAATCGATCAGTTGGAGCAAGATACATTGGGGTTCTTGGCCAAATTCAATTTTGTACATGTGAAACAGGAATAAAAAGAAAGGCCAGCGCTTTTATCTTAATTTTTGGTCTCCGTTATTGATTTAAATTCGTTTGGTAATAATCTTTTATTAAATGTTCAAGTGCAATTGCGACCACACTGCAGATATAACAAACCTAGTCAGAAAGATATTATTGCAAATTATATTACGCGGAAATGGCAGAATTGATACATTGTAATGAGTGATTCGACTTGAAAACAGTAGATTAACAATAACTGATTTGACAAGTTAGTTACTCAAAACGTCGACTCATCTAACAATGAACACTCGAGTTTATGTCTATGTATAAACTTGCTTAGGTTGCATGTTTACATATCGTGTTTCACCTCAATTGTAGCAAAACTTTGTGGAAACAACCTCATCGACATAGTTTGAGCCCAATTTATTGCAACAGATTAATCGTATGGTATCTACCGCTACGATTAATCGTTTGGTTATAAAATGAGAAAGACCTCTTTACGCCTTTTCCCAAGTATTTTACCAGATAACCAGGGAGCGTCCTCAAATCTGTTGAAAAAACAGACTGCGATTCTCAAATCGTCTGCAAAGTGAGGTTCTCCTTTGACTGTTCTTTGTAACGGTTATTGGGAGGCCCATGGTCGCCAGTTGGCTTTTACTGGCTTAAAAAATCATATGACAATGAGCTTATGGGCAGACAGAGCTAAAAATATCCCAAGATTAGCACAATTTAGAATACTGTCATACATATTTATATGACAGCCGAGACTGCCGTCTTAGCATGGTCTTCAAGACAGAGGAGTCATGATGTTTGTAACTAACGAATACCTATCTAAGAGATGACCGCCATATCTACTAAACCTCGTATATCCTATAAGTCGAGTCCTCAGTTAGCCACGAACCTTTGGATTAAGCACGAGAACTCATTAGTGTGTACAGTTAAATCGTTACGATTTATCGTAACATGTAAAGTGGGATTTAGGTAGACAATTGTCTATGTATCAACTCTCAAGTTCAATGTCTAACTTTTGGTTCGAAATTCAACTGTTTTGAACTTAAGATAGGCGCAGACTGAGTTTGTGTGAAGCTTAGAAACTAAATCGGAAAATATTTTGATTGGGACTATTTTTTTTGTAACTGCATGAAAATAATCCAACACGATACGCCAATAGCGGCACGATTGCTGCAGTGGCTGAGCGATTGGCTGCTGCGCTACGGATCGTGAGTTCGATTCCCGGACGAAACTAATATTTGTATGGCCTACACTGTCTACAGATAGTTGCTCCGGGTCAGTTAGCATCAGTGACCAACCCGGAAGCAACAGAGCTCTTGCTTTGGTACAAAAAGTATGCGACGTTGAGCTACAACGTGGTCCCGGCCCCATAGATGTGTATAAAACCTTAAGTTAGTTCAAGTATGGACATGTATTTCTTAACTTGTTACTACGAAGGCGACTTGTTAACATGTATATATAAGACACAGTTCTGTTGAATTTGAACTAACTTCTGTTTTAGATGCGACGAGACTTTAATACTAGTGAACTGCAGTGGGGATCGTGTGTGTTTCATGTTTCAACATGAATTGAATGACAAGTTCCTAAGACTCGACTGACTAACATAATTATCTTAATCTAATAATAAACAGCTCTCTTTTGAGATCTCCCAGGAGAAGCTACCATAAAGTAGAATAGCGCACTTTTTTTAAAATTCATTTCATGCGTTAACGGTGAAAGAAAAATATCGTGAGGATACCTGCACGCCTGAGAAGGTTCCATAAAGTTCTCTATGGTGTGTATAGTCTGTCAACCCGCACCAGGCCAGCGTGGTGGACTAAGGCCTAAACACTTTTCATTCAGAGATGAAACCCGTATCTGTCAACCTACACCAGGTCAGCGTGGTGGCCTAAGGCCTAAACCCTTTTCATTCAGAGATGAAACCCGTGTCTGTCAACCTACACCAGGCCAGCGTGGTGGACTTAGGCCTAAACCCTTCTCATTCAGAGATGAAACCCGTGTCTGTCAACCTACACCAGGCCAGCGTGGTGGACTAAGGCCTAAACTCTTCTCATTCTGAGAAGAAAGCAGTAGGACAGTAATGGGCTAATTATGTTATATTATGTATGTCATATCCTACCAAACACCACTTACTACGTTTGTTGTATGGGAGCCCCCTTAAATGTTTATTTTATTCTATTTTTTAGTATCTGTTGCAACAGAAATACATCATCTGTGAAAATTTCAACTGTCTAACTATAACGGTTTATGAGATACAGCCTGGTGACGGACAAACGGACGGACGGACAGCGGAGTCTTAGTAATAGGGTCCCGTTTTACCCTTTGGGTACGGAACTCTAAAAAGATTTTTCAAAAATCAACCCTGAAGTGAGTAAAAAGGGGTGGTAAAGTTTAGATGGATAAGCTTATTCTTTGGGTATAATTGCTACGTTGATAAAGAACTTTTCTATTTTATACGTATGTAAGTACTGGTACCTATCTGTAGGTATATTTTAAAAGGTGTCCCTCGCTCCACTCAAAGAAAAAGTTTTTAGACCCTCCCCTTCCCATCCCCTATCAAGGTAGCTTATTTTTAAAGTCTAACCAAACAAACTTTTTTCTCTTGATGAAGTTATTTAGCGAATTCTACGCTATTCTAATTACTTATTTATCAAAAACGCAATTTGAATGAAAAAACCGCAATAACGTTCCGGTAACTCCCCAACAAAATGAAAACAATCTCTATATCCACGTTGTTTCATGTTGCTTTAAATACGAGTCACTATCGGATACCGTACAAAGGCTTTGTAATAAGAAACCACGCCATGTCTCCCTAGAGAAGAAAACTCGTTATCATTGTTATGACAAATATTTAACTTTCTATTTGTCTTGGTTATAAATGTATCTAAACATTGTAGCCTTCAGGGAACTGTTTGATAATAGGATATTAGACCTGATTTTATCTTTATTAGACTTACTTACCCAAAAATGAGATAGCTACAGTGGTAAATCGGATTAAGAAATTCTCACGTGATTATTTTAGGTAGGTACGCTATTTAATTGGCCTAGCGGTTTTGTACGGTTTCCTTCGACGCAGAAAGGTCTGACTTAGACCTTCCGTCCGGGACGGAGTCTAACTCAGACCGTCCGAGCTCGATCTCGTCCGCAAACATCAGACTTTACGAATTCATGCACGGATCTGAATTTGATTATCACTTGCGTTAACGGTGAAGGAAAACATGGTGAGGAACCCTGCACACCTGAGGTCTATAAGGCTCTTGATGGTGTGTCTAAAACCTAAACCCTTCTCATTCTAAGAGGCCCGTGCCGAGCAGAGCGATAGTAATGGGCTGTTTATTATGAGTAGTTGCTTATAGTTTATTAATTTGATAGGTACCTATAGATATGAAATCATAGAGATCGTTTCCGTTCAGTAAGTATATGACGCTGCACAAACTACACAATGCAGTAATAAACAGTGGACCTTCAGAGCCATTACGTACTGTCGACTAGTCACCAGCGACCAAATATTATTTAATTTGCTTTATATTTTAATGTGTTTACGCAAGTGGTCGTCTGAGAACCCGACTAGTCACAGCACAGCAGCGACGCACAGGCAACAAGTGGGTTGCGCACTCATTCAAGGTGCAAGTGTTAATATGGACGCTTCCTCAAGATGAACAACATCGAAGGCAGCTACACTAATAAAAGAATAGTACCTACAAGAGAGTCTCTTGCTTTCAAGTTGGTATCCAGTAAAGTTGCCCAGTTTTGGTCGCCCAGTGACCGGGTCGCTGTCGACCAATTCTTCTTCTTTTCGTGTGGTTAGTGCTAACCTGGTCTCAGAGTTTATGCCGCCCATGGGCCGCTGACTTGGCTTCACATGCCGTCGAGAAATATCCCTCAGGCTTACCGGTTTCTAAGCAAGTGATAATTATACAATACGCACATGAACCCGAAAAGACATAGGCACGCGCCTTGGGTTCGAACTCGACTGGGCAGTGCGACGGTCACACCACTCGGCATCACTGCTAGACGACCAACTATGACGAGTAGTTTGTATCTATGTAGGTAATAATGTGAGAAGTCATTAGATATCAAACTAGATAACGTGGCTTAAAAATGTAGAAGACGAAATGTAGGTAATTCCTTTTATTTTTATTTTCTGCTCAGATTTCTTTTATTTGAATTTGAAATTGGAAGATACTAGCGACCAGCGACATTCTAGGTCACGAAATGTCAGTCGCTCTCGCCAACATTTGATGAAATCAGTCCCGGCAATACATTTTTAGAACAACCGTAGTTGTTTACAGTACCTACGCAATTTCCACACAAAATAGAAGGCTCCGAGTTGTTATTAGTATCACGTCCTTAAACCTCACAGGATTATTCGCATCACGCCTTGGGATAGCTTTATCACAGTTATCATGTTGACGCAGCCTCTCTCGTTCCTTTATATTTGTCCCAAGCACTCGGTAAGAAATTAAGTTAAATAGAAATAGGTTTATGCGTAGAACTCTGTACTTTGGATTAAATTTGAGAATTATGTATTCTACAGTGTAGGTACTTAAAAATATTGTTATTGTTCACAGACATGTGTAGAAAAAAAGAGGAAAGATACTTAGATTTCATTATAAATAATCCTTAAAATAATTTATCATAAAAAATATCTAAATCCAGGAGAATGTTTTTTTTTTTTTAAATCTTTGCCCCACACTAGGTTTTCTCCTGTCTCGTGGGTGCGTTTACAAACACAAATCTTCACATGCACAAACATCCAGACCCGGAACAACTATCTGTAGGCCATACAAATATTTGTTCCGTGCAGGACTCGAACCCACGACCCATAGTGCAGGGGCCGATCGCTCAGCCACTGCACCAAACGTGTCGTTATGTTGTGACGCTCACGCTTATTCTCTATAGGTATAATAAAAATGCTGAAGTTTTAATAATTACTTAGTATATTTGGACTAAATTACAAGTGACTATAGTAGGTAAATATTTCCTATAACTCGTACGTTTAGTCCTCAGACTCGTAAAAAAATTTAGTCCTTCAGTCGCGCGTTGCCATTGGCAGTATCATTACCTGACTAATGTGTCCTACACACGAACGACAGCCTCAACAGTTTTTTTAAGACTTCGGAGGATTTTCCGAAAACGGTAAAATGGGAGGTTGAAGGTCATGTGAGCGAAGTCGTGGGCAATAGCCAATAATTAAATAAGATGATATTAATACTAGTCGAGGTAAGTCAATCGTGTGTGAACAACTAGTAACTCGACACTTATTGCAATACAATTAATATTATTATGCACTACAATATAGTAGTAATTTAATGTATGATTTACCTATATATAATTAGTTTAGACAATGACGTCGGTATAACTACCACTTATAATTATTATCTTACCAAGTTTGTGCATTAGATAAATATTGGAATAAATAACGTTGTGAAAGCCAATATAGCATAGTCTTTGAAACTAACATAATACTGTTTTATGTAATAAAAATAACAAATCAAACTTAAATATAACACAATACCAGACCACTACTACAGATGGCAGCACAGGCGAAACGAACTTGTTACTTTGTCAAATACAATAATTAATAACAAGAAACAACTTGCAATTGTAATAAACAGATTCTGCTCAATCACTAGAAAGAGATGACCGCAATACAATTCGTCTAGTAACATAATATAAAAATTAAAAATTAGTTTTCCTTTGTTATTTATATGACAATACGCCCTCTGCTGGAATAATTTTGCAATGCTAATCTCCATATTTACTTTTGAATCGTGAAGGTATTGGCGAGGCAAGATTCTAACTAGCGCCTCAAGTGTCAAAATTGTGAAGCTGTCCAAGAACGACACTTTGACAGTTTTCGATACAATTACGTCCGGAAAAATTTATTTATTAAATATAAATCAGATTTATGTGGTTTCTTGTTGGACGAGACAATAATTATATGTTGTCAATAGTCGATGTAATTAAAGCGTCTGCAGTATACACAAAACCAATGCGTTCAAGCTTCAAACTATTTTCCAAACAGTAAGTATGATTATGTTTTAATTATTTTATTGTACTTATATTCACATGTATTTTTTAAATTATTTATTTAGTTTAGGCTAAGGCGAGTTTCTCGTCAGATAACGAGATTATGTTTATTGTTCTAGATTCTAAAAGACAGAATTTGTTTCCTAATGTTGTACCGTCTCAGAATATTCCTAAATTGAGGAACGCAACAATATTTCGTATTTCTGCTTTTATTAGCAACAGGTTTCTGTATGTAATCGTGATCCATCTGATTATGTCTAAACTTAACCTCAACTTTAAAGCAGTGTCGTTTTTAGACAACTTCTAAATTTCGCCGCTAGAGGCGCGAGGATAATCTTTGCATTGCCAGTACGTAAAAATGGGGAACAGACTACAAACACCTACTGAAAGTCAAAACATTTGGACCTAAATAATTATTTACTTTGGTGGTCTCTTTTTAAATACCCTAATTAGAAAAAGATGGAAACTTTTGTTTGGAAATCTATTTCTTTTGAAATAGGGTATTTAGAAAGAGATAGACCACCAAAATAAATATTCAAGGCCAAATGTTTCGACATTCAGTTGGTGTTCGTAGTGTGGTCTCCATCTTTACTTATACCTTCATGTGTCGAATCAATTATTACATAATGTCTTACTGAAAAAAATAATTATAATGTACAATCAGAATTTTGAATAGAACAAACGATATGTTGCTGGCAAGAAAGGCGCAAGATAAATAAATAAATAAATAAAATAGCACATTTTAAGGCAACGTCACCATTTTTTTCTACATATCAATAAAATGAGTGTTGAGCTAATTTTTTGTATATGCTTTAAATTCTAAAGTTGATTATCCCATGAAAAGTACTATACTCAATTACCCAGACAGTAAATGTCCGGCTGATAACGTATGATAAAAACAGTTGGTGTAGCTTTTATTTTACACGCGAATCTTAGAACGTATACAACTATCCATGTATGAAAACTGTAGCCTTAACGTGAATCTAATCATCTTTATAATTAATTAATCTACATGTAAAAGTACACCTACAGTTTTTGAAAATACTTTTTTTATTATTAAATACCGTTATTTATAAATTGATTTACTTCTAGCTTGCGTCAATAAAGAATGGATATAGGAATGGTAGCTTGTACCTATGAAATGCAGTGTGGTTAGCAAAACAATAAAAAAAATACATCAAATTATACAAGTTGTATAAAATATAAAACTGGAATATTTTATTTGACTAATATCCTTGTATTTCGTGATAAATTAATATCAAGTTTTTATTTGCTAAATAAATTTAAAAGTCTTCTAATTTTGAATGTTTAGAATCGAATGTTTTTTTTTCAATATTTTTTTATCCACACTGTATGAGGCGAAGCAAACAGAAATATAATATGAATAAATGGGAATGACTTGTTATCCGCCATTTAATATCCATTCTTTATAGGCGCGGGTTACGCATACCTCTCACTATTTTAATTGAACACTTGAGTGCTAATTAGGGAAATATTTATCATTACTGAAGACATGCTTGTGTGATCAAGAATTAAGTGGTCCTTTTAAATTATAAGGCCTAATTAATTATACATACTATTTAAAAAAATGAATGGTCATTTTACCGTGCGTCTAGTATAGCTCGTCAGGCGACGAAATTGGAAACTACATTTAAATAATTATACAGAATTTGACATAGTGTGGACATTGGTCTATGCAAGCAACGCCGCCATGAACCCCCAACATAATTATACTGAGCAGACATTATTTTACATAATAATAAAGTCTTCCATCGTAAAGTAAATATGTATATCAATTTAAGGCAAATACATCACACAATAATACAATAATGACGCATCTAATACTTCTAATAGGTAACATCTACAGACTACTGATAAGTTAGGAACTTTTGGGACAGCTACAGAAATAATGTACCTTTATGATATTTAAATAAACGATGAGTAATAAATAATATAAAACTTATTAGATATTTAAAGTTATGGAAGTATCACAAGTACTAAAAATACCAAATAACGATAGCAATCTTTTTTGTATTATATTATTTTAAATCTAACTCAAGCAGACTAAAACTTAGAACAAACAAAAAAAACAATAACTAATCTTTGGTACATTCCATAATAGCTGCAATTTTCTTAAATACATAAAGTATAAGACACACTTTTAATTCCAAAACTGGCATTTCAAATAAAATATTGACAGTGTTTTAAAAACAGATGAGATTCATGCGATCAAGGGTCAAAAATAGTATAGCAATATATCTTATTTTAATGTACAGTTAAATAATTAGGTTTAGATATATTTGGCAAATCCTGGCTTTCAAATATTCATGGTAGATAACATTAATCACTGCTGAGTCGGTCAAGTGCTCATTACATCCACATTTACCCCGATAAACTAAAAATATTTATGGCATTGTATGTAGTACACAGTTCAGTTCTTTTTTTTTACATTTATCAAGCGACCCAATCTTCTTTCTTACAAAATCAGTTCAAACATTTTAAAATAAGAGAGATCTAAAATAAATTAACTGCTAAAGACAATTGTTTTACAAGTGCCCCCCACAGCTATAGAGTTGAATACATAACTTTGCTTGCCACTAGTAGGAACAATGCTCGACGTTTTGTTCTTCTAAACAGTGGCATAACTATACCATCAGAGGCCCATGGCAATTTCATCAGATGGGGCCTCAGTAAAAACCGTCATGTTGTAATTAAATTTTAATAAATCACTGAAGTAGTTACCATACAGAATTACAAATTTTATAATTTATACTTAGTTTTGTTAAAAATGTTAGGTTACTTCTGAGCTCGCGGCCTCTCGGACAGGGGGCCCGTGGCATTTTGCCAGCTTTGCCTATAGTTACGCCACTACTTCTAACTCAGTTCCCTCTAGACCATTTCCATTTCTGCAAGCCTGAATGGTTGCAGGATGTGCATGTGTTACCTTTCACAGCTAAAATGCGCGCGAAGCGTGCGCAATGTTTACTTCCCAGCAGAAACTGCACTGTAGTTGGAAAAAAATGTGACATGCTTGTTTTCATACAATTTTACAAACTTGTGGTATGTATTCAAATCTATATCCATGACTGCTCCACATGTTTTGCAGCTGCAGCATATATTCCATACAGCCGCAGATTTAATACACAAATGCAAGACATAAATCCATTGCATTTTCTTCACATGTTAGTGCATTGTGCAGTGTTGATGTGGCCCATAGTTTATAAACTACTATACCGAGGGAAGTACAAAGCTAAAGAACAATAGCAACATCTGGTATCACTATAGTACAGTATTCATCTGCTTGTGGTGACTGGCACGGTTTATATTTCGGAGCCAGCTTATCTAAATCCACCTTCATGCCTCTCTTTTTGGCCATCCCTACTACGTAACTCTTCAGCTTTAGGTCACTGAAATGAATGAATGAGTAAAATAAGTTTAAGGTATTCAGACAAAAGTAAAAGCAATGAGGACACTTTGTTTACAAGTCTCTGCCTCATTGAAATTCAGAGCTGTCTTTAAATATATTTTTTTCTGTTTGTCATACGAGCAAGGAGTTTTTATCAACAAAGAAGTTCTTACAGTCAGGGAACACAATAGTGTGTGACAGCAGGACATGACAGACTCATTCTTTAATTGGCTACAGGAAGTTCTCAATTGAGGAGTTGTGAGATGTGATCATACAACTTATTGTAGCTATATACTCTAAACTTTTCCATAAATTTTAGGTATGTACAATTTAAATTATTTCATAAATAGTTGAAATGGCTATCTATATCTGAACTGTTTCAATAAACAGTCATAGTATAGCTATAATCACAATGCTTGGCATTTGCTAATCAATCACCAATCCATTCATGTTATGAGCAGTATTAAAAATATAGTAATACTGACCTGAATTTCATACATGCACAGCATAAACAGCTTAGAAATGCCAAACTTAATAATAAGCCTATGGTAGTTATCACCATATCCATCAGACTTCCATCCATCATGTTCGCGCTATATGCGACTTGTTTCCTAAATTACCAGAAAGTATACATTATTATCTATGTATAATGTATTGCACGTATGTATTTTCTATATATAATGAAATTACTCAATTATAAAAACATTAAAAACAATAAAAACAAAGGTAGAACGGTGTTAGATACTAGAGAGATACAAATAATAAAAACAGGAGCACTGAACTAGTGTTTGTAAGCATATTAAAACAAAATATAGTTAATATTCCAGTACTTACATGCGAAACTCGAAAGTCTTATTCATACTTAATTATTAAAACAATTATTTTTCTGCGTGTGACTTCTATTTATTATAAATAATTAGATTTTCTAAAAATATATTTACAATAGTACTGACTGTGGCTGGCCCATTAATAACAAGCTAACGTCAATGTCAAATTCAAATGTCACCACAATACGTCAAACAGATATAAACCAATAATATGAAAGAGAATAGTATTTGACCAATTGAATGATCACCTTTATTGGTTATTTTATTTCGTTCTAAAACATTACCTATTATAAGGGATAAAGATTATCCACAGTACTACCGTCAGAATCCCAAATTCATGATACCGGTTGCATATTTTTATAGTTTTCGAAGATCAGTGGAAAAGTAATTTGATATGAATAAGACAATATAGTGGAACTGGAGATAAAGGAAAAAAGGGATATTAGAGAACCACGGGGCTAATAGAAATTCGGTCGATAATAATATATACGTGAATACTAGGCTGTATATTACCTACATATAAATATTTCATATAAAACAACATCATTAAAAAATAATTGTTGTTTATTCTACAACTAAATATTAACATAATATCTCTAAATAACTAATAATAACTCAATATAAACAGGATTGAAAAATAAATCTAGGCAACAAAAACGCCAGCGTCTTCCACAACGACATTACAACTTTCCGATACCGCTGGCAAAGGCGCGCGCTTTGGAGCCATTTTTGAGTTATAATTCCTTTTTAGTTTTTTTGCCAGAGCCTTTACATTATTTTTCAATGTCCGATCCCTGTAATGTAAAAAAATAGGTTAATTATGAAATAAAATAATAGGTACTGCTAATTACCGTAGATACCTTCCTAATCCTTTCTTGCATTCTCTTAATTTTCAGTTAACAATCATTTTTATATTATTGTAATAATATTATAATATGCGCCAAACTTCAATACCGCTTTGAACCCTTGTCTCGTAAGTTGCAGTACCAATTTTTGGTGTGCTCGGTGGTCCACAGGGCTACCTACGGGCGTTGAACCCTGGTTATCACTAAATTTTTAGCGCGTTTGGGTGAGAAGTAGAGGTACTCTAAGTTTAGGATCACACGGATATCCGCGCTTACGTTGCACTGCAACTCCTAGCAAGTAGATTGGTTAATGCAGAGCCAGCCTTCCAAGTTTCCAAACCAGTGACGTTGCTGACAGCAGGATTATTTAAAGTAACTAGTTGGATGGATTATCCCGCTATCCTGCGGTCTTCAGAGCCTCATTGGTCAACGTTTGGAGAACGTGGTACGCATATTTAGTTCAAAATATGTTCTACATTAATGGCACTTACGTGTAGTTAATACGGCAACAATATATGCAAGCAGATACAACGCATATGCTTGCGCAAACCATGAAGAGGATAACCGAGACCATGATCCCTTTAAATAACTTTTCTCCTTCTATGTAAATTGATTCTGAAAACAGAGAAAGTAGTTGTTTGTCCATGTCTTGAAATGTTTTATTGAAAGGTAATCTAATATTGTTTTAATCGCAATCACATCTTGCTTACAGAAAGCTAATAACTAAACAACAGTCAACAGCCTTTAATGCAAGCAGAAAAGCCTTTGAACTTCGTTTTCGGTTTTTCTGATGTATGAATAATCTGTATCTTCGTGATATTTTGTCAGACCGTGATTTTTTAATAGACCAATATAATAAAATGGTTTTAAAGGCACATAATGATCTCTTTGCTATACAAACGAATTTGTAATCGCAGTAACTAGAGACGGGCCGAGGGCCAGGGGCAACGAGTGATGGAGCCCTTTATCGAGGCCATATATCGTTTGTTCGGAAGCCTCATGTTTGGGAACTTTGTGGCACTGCGTCGTTTACCCCGATTAGAATTAGCGCAAAGGAAGATGCTGATGTCCTTTGACATCATCCGCTAGTAGCCTTTTCAACACCTATGGCAAAACTGAATGATTTGTTCTTCTCCGGGAACCGCACGGGCAACATTATTGTATGGTACAACATTATTGTTAATTTAGGGTGCGCATACGCTAAAAAGTTACGTTACGACATGCATTGTGCTTTTGTTTTTATAGTTATACCACACTTTTTCTATCAATGGTAGTTGTTTATAGCTTATGCATATTAGTGGGTCAATGGCAGACACACAAAGCTGTTCAGTTAGTTTTCTATCAAACTTACTTGCCATTCCATCTTCAGCTAAAACGTCAACATCTGTAAAATATATAACATAAACGACTGTATTTTCTCCCGCGACTTTTGGCTCAGACATGAGACCCTGCCTCAACGAGCACGCAGTCTGTTTCCATATGAATACATAAAGTATCGAAGATTGAATTACAGTTTATTCAGGCAATAAGCAACAACAACAACAGATCTTACCTAATCCCCCAGCACCCTTGCACTGGTCATGCTGCGGTCCTATACCGATTGGTATCGAGTATGTGTTTAATTAAAAAATCTAATGGCGATCTGCCGATCGTCAGAGTCGTCGACTGTACAGGGACAAGGCGTTTCGCGTACATATAAGCTTAGCCTTTCGAGGAAATTAATATGTTGTTGTTAACTCTTTATTAATTTAGTCCCGAGTCTAACACACCAGAGCTTATGTTTTAAAAGAAAATCTATTAATTCGAACTTACTGTTCTTTTCGTAAATTACAAGGACTCTCTTTATTACTTTTTTGAAATCTATCAGACATCTATCGCTGACGGCATCGTAGATATACATCCTGTAAACATACAGATTTCAAGTTAATCCAAAATGTAGGTACCTACTTATTAGGTTAATAAAAATAATAATTAAATGGCGTACTCGTCACAACCGCATTTCGTATCACAGACCTGAGGATCCTGTGGACAATTATTAATTAATGAGTGCATATTGTACCAAGAAGAATAAGATCTTAAGAGCGGAAAGAGAGACTTCCCGAAAATGCTGTGACCAACCAAGAAATATAAAAAAACCAGGAAGTCTAGAGTTTCGGAAAAATAAAAAGTTTATAAAACCTGAGCCTTATTTGAATAGCGAAACAAAATTAGTCAGAAATGGCTGACTTGGCCAAAAAGAGAGAATACGAGTGGAGCTGCAAAACTAGCGAGTGTAAGTACCTTGGACGACCGTCTAGAAAACAGCGTGTGGGACGTCCTCCCAGATACCGCCGCAATGATAAAGTCCAGAAAAACAAAGGTCTCAATAGGAGCTCAGGCGGTCTTTATAAATTATTGATAAATATTTCTTACTTGATAGTTACGGGCTACGGGATACCTACCTAATCTGAAGAAAGTGTTTTACCAGCCGCATTTAAAAAAAATCAATACCTTTGCTCGTATTTATTATTTTGATTAGTACTTACTCCTGCTTCCACGTTAGCTTCTTCTGCAACTGTGACAAAAAATGCTATTAGTATGCAATTTCTTTACAATACATTTATCTGCACCTATGCTACCTAATTACTTCTAAGGTTGCACGTAACCGATTTAGTGTTTATCATAATCATAGTTTTAACTCGAGAAACACTTCTGATCTGTTCAACAGCAGGGTGTTGTAAAAAGGACAGACAAACAAATAAAATATTTTTTATAAGTCATTATACTTACTATAAGAGCAATTGATCCTTAATTATTTAAATGTCGGTGACAGTGTTGACATTGAATAGGTAGGTACTCAGTAACTAATTATGGCAATGTTAATGTCTTAATCCAATACTTTTGGCAATCAGTAAAAGAAAACTTACAGGTTATCGGGCATGTAAGAAGAACAACAAACAGCAGCACCTTACACATCTTCTGTGTCACATCTGTCCGTACTTTCATCATATTTATTACTTTCCAACTACCTATTTCACAAGTCCCGGTTATTTACCGCACTCAGTAAAGGTAAAGGTAATTCCTTTGGCACAGAGTTTAGTACACTTTCTATTAATAGCCTACTTGATGTTCCAATAATATTTGAAATGAAATCTATTGAAGTACTGATTTACCGATATTAAATATCACAAATAGCTAAACTACAAACTGCTTGCAGCTTTCGGTCGACCAATATTCCTCTTGGAAGCGTGGGTACCAAAATAGATGCATGACCTCGCATCCATTCGGCTAATGGAGTTATTTATTCAATCTCCACTATGTTATCTACGAACTAAACAATGTTAGTAGGTAAATTCTACTTAATTTTAAGTAGCCTTATTTTAAATTATCCGGGATTTTTATTTTGCTCCAAGGTCAAAAATCCGAGGATTTCGTCATGTTTCTGCTCTTGTAAACGGGTTTAAATTAAATGTGTATCTATGTAACATGCTATATTACACATAGGTACTTAAATATTGTAATTACAAATTTGTAAATTACACAATTGTACAATGGTTTGTACAATTGTGTAATATTTAAAATGAATTAATTATATCAAATTATATTAAATCGTAATCTTTTTAACCGACTTCCAAAAAAGGAGGAGGTTCTCAATTCGTCTGTATGTTTTTTTTTTTTTTTAATGTTTGTTACCTCATAACTCCGCCATTTATAAACCGATTTAGATGAAAATAAAGTTATTTGAAAGGATATACTTCCAGATTGGTCCCATTTAAATTTGGTGAAGATCTGATGAAGAACTTCGGAGATAGACAATAGAACTCCTCAATGACGAACAGTACGCATAATGTGATGATGTGATTATGTTACGAGCAGCGTCTTTAGTAGGTCCAACCATATTTTAATTAAGGCCACTAAAACGAAAAAAATAAAAAACATTTTAACAAAAATAAAACCGACTTCATCTTTTCTCTCATCAACCATCTTCATACTTTATTTTTTTCATCGTTTTTTTTTTGAAGTCGGTTTTATTTTTGTTAAAATGTTTTAAACTATTTATTTGACGCTTTCTTAAAACAGTTTATTTAGGAAAGCGCCCTTTTTATATTCAACTGCTTGTAGATTGTCTTGCGGACCGTTTCTTTTCTACGTAACCGGACAGTTATTGGCGAGACCTGAAGGGTCTCCAACAGCAAAAACACTTTTTTTCTATTCAACTGCTTGTAGAAGATGGTCTTGCGGAACATTTCTACGTAACCGGGCAGTTACTGGCGAGACCTGAAGGGTCTCCAAACAAAGGAAAGCATCCTGCAAAGACTACGATATTTATACTTGGTGCCCTGCAAACATTGAGTTACGTGCATTGAATGCAACGTTTATAATAATCCACAGACTAACTAGAGATACTACGTATTAATAAACTAACTGCGCGTAGAGAAACGTAAACTGCTGCACGTAGAGAAACGTTGAGTTTCGTTCAGAAACCTGAAAATTATTTCTAACTTTTATAAATTAGGAAAATTAAAGTGATGTAGTTGTAAACAAATGTATTTCTTAAAGTTAAGTAAACTAAATACACATTTTTTTATAAATATTCAATGTATATACAGCGACGGATGCAAGTTGCAATAGGTTGCAATAAGCAGTTAAAGACGTGAAGTCGGAAATTTTTGCCATCTCTGTTCAACTTGCGAGATAATAGCGTATTTTTTACGTAAGAAAGAGATAGCATCATTTCTGATATTTTCGTTCGAGTTTATGTTGCAACGTAGCCTGCTTTGAGCCCGCTCTACTCAAACAAATTGAAATCAAAAAACCAGTTTATTTACCGACCACAACCACAGCGCGCGCGTTATACGTATCCGCATCTTAAATTTATAGTCCGTGTTTTCTCACAGAGATTAAAATCACTAAATCTTTCCTGTGCAGTTAGATGTAATTATTTTTCGTGCGTCATTACGATCTAATAACAAGATTCTTCAGTGTTGTATACGAATTTCGAAAGTCCTCAATAAAGTACCTATTGGGAGTGCTAAAAAGGTGTGTCGTGGTTCGAATTTTGAATCGTGAATAAACTTTTGTGCATTCACGTGAAAAATACAAGTGTTTTGTTTCGATGCGTTTGTGTGTGCAAAAGAGATGTTGATACATAGCTAAAGGTTTTCAATCGAAATCGATTGTCAGTTGCATAGTTGAGTGATCTTCGTGTGATTTCTTCGACAAGACGAGTTCGCAAGGTAAACGTGAGTAAAAGTTACGCTAAAATAACTGTTTCTAGCCTTAGATACTAGCTGTTCACTGTATGGTTGAATTAACACGATGAAAAGTTCCCACTGGCTGTTTTGTAGAATTTCCAGTGAGATTTTAATTGGAAATCATTGATATGATATGCATTCCAATAGGAATGATAATAGGAAACGGTGGGACGAAATGTTTTGATTTGGCATTCCTTTGTGCGGTTATGTTACTATCGAACGAAGACCGGTTTTCGAACTTTAATTACACAATAATGTTTATGAATGCAGTCTAATGTCGATTTCGTCAAAATTCGAGTTTATGCAACTAACTTTTAGCATTCAGGTCTTTAACTATTGACAAAATAAATATGTGTTCACTTCATGTTTTGTCGTTTCTATATTGTTTTATTAGCTTGTTTAATTCTGCATTTGAGGAAAAAAATCTACATAACCCTTTGAGTGACCTCATTTGACCTTTTGCCAACTCCTGCCAGAAAAAAAGAAATAGGTAAACAATACATTTTGTTTCATTCCAAATGTAAAAAAAACAAACATAATGATGACACTGGCTATATTATGTATCTATGACTGACTGAATTAGGAACCTATGTAATATTGTCAGAACTTTTTATGAACTTTCAAACCTTTATAATGCCTATAATTAAAATTTTAAATTTTTTTAGTCCGTACATTGCCAATATATTATTGCCCTACAGATGTGCGCATCAAGGCTCCAGACTCACCGAACAAGCACTCATCAGCCCTGATGTTGTCTGGAATATTCCATGAAGTTGGCTGACATGCAGCCATGGCCAGTGGCAAGGCTCTGTATTCAATAGCGGTGGTTGCATTGGGCTTCATTTGTTTCGTGGTTGGTGCCATCGCAGTGGGACTACCTACTTGGGGCAACTTCTATAGTTGTGAGTATTTATTCAAAAAGGGAATTTGTCAATGTCATTGATATAAGTTTTAATTACCATAGATTAGTCACATTGTTTTGTGTTTAGTGTACAATAATTCTTAACTACCTACTGCTTAAAATGTTTGTGTAATATTGTGTGTAGGTAGTATTTAGTGAGATTATCATTAGAAGTTAGCAAAGTATATAGAGCATTATGTTAATGACTGCAAAAAATATAGCAAAGTTATGCACTGCTGATTTAATAATACACCTTGTGTATTCAATTGGTCAATTAATACTGATCATTTCACAGTCTAATTGCACCAGTCGTTTGCTTGCACATAGCTAAAACAATATGTAAAGTAACAAAACTGTCTGGCAAGTTCCATATTATATTACCTGAATTAACAAACAATGCAAAAAAATAACAATAGAATTAAATGAATCAGGCAAGCTTTGTTGTTTAGTAGGCTAATGTATCATATTCTCTCAGGGTTAGTTGTTAGCATCAAGTCCAGTTGCACCAACTTTTTTTAAGTATATTTATAAAAAAACTCCTTGTCATGTAAATTATGACAACACTATGCAGATAACAGACAATTTTTTTTTATTATCCTTAGTTTTCAAGATAGTTTTCCAAGTGTTAAATTGAAAACTTGAAGGCAAAGGTGTCCTTAAATATTCTTAAAGTATCATGTGGCATAAATAAAACCTTTATGATTTACTATTAGGAATAATGTAAATTTTAAGGAACAAATACATAGGTACTTGCATAATGTTTTTTAAATTACCTGTCAGTTACTTATTATTTTATTAATTAACTTGAACAGTGTAATTAGCAAAATTATGAAGAAATAAATTAATCTGTTAAGTAATAATAAAATCTTCTATGGTTTTCTGTTATGTTTTAGGGTAGGATTGACAGCAAAATAGTAGACAGATATAATAACAACTTGTATAAAAAATCTGTAGGTTTTATATATATTATGGATTTAGTTTTCCTCTACATTAATGAGGCATTCTTATTAACTTTAGATATTTTCCTACTCTGTATGGATACAAGGAAAACAGATTATTTATTTGTTAGAATTGTTAGTCTTTAGTTTCCTCTTATTTATTAGTGCAGAAATATCAAACATTTTAATATACATTAAAATAATTTAATATAAAACACCCATTTATTATAAATTTATTATACATATTAATTAATCATCAGACAAGTAGAATCAATTTTAATATTAAAAAAATGCCATACATGCTATCCAAGTTTTAATATTGCATAATACTCATTCTTATTTTAAAAAAATATGCTATTTCTGTAGAATATAATATCCAAAGTATATGAAAAGCACTATTGATTTATGTAAATTAGTAGAATTATAGGTAAATCAAACAAGTGACTCCTTTTTGCGGCTATCAGCGGCAGGCGCCCGCCACCCGTTTGCTATCCGCTGTCCGCAGATACCCCGTTTACGCCTCGCCCCATACCTCTGTAGCAGGGTGTCCTGCGTAAGCAACAAATGCGAAGCGACGCGACACGACGCGAAACAAATACGCGTTACGTCGCGTCTCGCTACATAGGTCGCCAGTAGGGAATACCGTTGTTTTGATCGCGTTCGCAGCATCGCGTCGCATTTGTCGCTTACGCAGGACTCCCCGTAACACCGGTAACGACGTTACCGCGGCGAGGCGAGGGCTAGCTCACTTGTTTGGTCGGCCTAAGCACTTTAATGACACTATTGAAAATTGCTTTGCACCTAGATTTGTATAACTAAACTAATTCTTTCAGATGACTCTGACATTCAACTCTCAATACCAGGGTACTATTGTAAGTATACGAAACTCTTTCTAAGAACCTGTTTCTTGGTGATGGGTTGGTTTAGAATATTGCTAGTTTATAACATTTTATCATAATACGTAATGGTGGTCACTGTATAAACAGTCTTTGATCTAATCGATAAAAAAGTAGTGTAAATAATTGTGGTGGAGGGTTTGTTGCACTGCTGTGTAATATCGGTTGATATCATATCGGGCGTCAGGGGTCTCAAAACTAGGGCACGCTGCGATAGCGGCGGTAAGACCCGTGATGGAGGAGTGGCTGGAGAGGCGTCACGGCGCCCTCAGCTTCCGGCTGACGCAGGTACTCTCGGGACACGGCTGTTTCGGGAAGTACCTGTGTCGTATAGGCCGGGAGCAGACACCCGGTTGTCACCACTGCGACTACCCCGAGGACACGGCGCTGCACACTTTGCAGGCGTGTCCAGCATGGGGGTCGCAGCGCCGCGAGCTAGTCGCGGCGATCGGCGGTGACCTCTCGCTTCCGGCCGTGGTTCTGTCCATGGTCGGAAGCGAGACTGCGTGGGAAGCCATCGCCTCCTTTTGCGAGGGGGTGATGGTGACCAAGGAGGTAGCGGAGAGGGAGAGGGAGGCCGCTTCTTCTCTCCCTTCTCGCGCTAGACGCACCGGGCGCCGGAGGGCGCGTGATGATCTCCGGCCACCCTAGTGAGTGGCCTGCGGGCGGCGGGTTGGGGAACCCGTCGCCCGACCAGTAACGGGCCCAGGGAGGATGGCGCGTCTTGTCCTGCGCGCGCCTCTCGGACGGATTTGGGGCAGGGGAGCAACTGCCCCACCACAGGAGGGGTCCACCAGAAGAAGCTGGTGGACCGAGACCTGTCGGGGTCGCGGTGCATGCAACAGCGAATCCCGTGACCCCGGCCTTAGGTCAGAAGGAGGGACACCGTGGGGTTTTAGCCAGTAAGAGTCTGGCACACCCCCCCGTCTTCCCCAGACGGGGGATAGTCCATGAGGATTTCCCCACGTGAAAAAAAAAAAAAAAAAAGGGGTCTCAAAACTACAACCCGCGGGCCAAAACCTGCCCGCAGCAGTGGACTGGATTGGTGGTGCTCTTACTAGGTCGTGGTCCGTAGGGACTTATTGGAGGAGCCAGTAAGGTTAGCCTTAGGCTAAAAAGTTGGGAGACCCTGTTATAAAGGAAGGACTTTCTAGATTTTTGACTTCTGTTTGAACTGGCATCGAGGAAGTCCAAGCAGGATGTATGATTTTTTGGGACCTACCTATTCATTTTAGTTTTGCTTCAACATTTTTAACTATCCACTAAAAGAATTTTAAAAAAATATTCTGTGGTTAGGCCATAGGTTAGAGGAAACCAAAAAACAGAAACGTGTCTTATCGCATAATAACTAACTGCGCACGTATAAAAAACCGGATTAGAAGATAATAAAAGGCGTTAGCTACTGTGTTAGATGCAGAATGCGACTCACACACAGACATTGTTTATAGCGACTAGTTGCACTCACACCTAAGGCCCATTTACACACACATAATTAAATAGCGAGTTAAGTTGCCGATATAGCGAACTTAATTGAGCTTTGACTTAACTCGCCAAAATACGTCCAAGTGAGGTTCTCTAGTTAACCTGCCTGGTCGGCAAGTTAACTCGCTACTTAACTCGTGTGTTTAAATCGGGCTTTAAATACACTGTGTGGGGTGTGGTGCATGTCTACATAGTGTATTCCAATATTTACAACGATTAAGTAATAGGACCATGTATTACTTATCTGTAAAACAGGTCTATTTACTTCTAATGATATCTAATCAGAGATCCAAGTATGAACTTTTAATTTTTAAATTATATTTGCGTTCCTACTCAAGTCTCGTGAAACTATGTTACCGCGCTCAAGAACAGTTTTTTTTATTAAAAAGGTGTATAGTAGGAACCGGCATGCGGCAGCGCTTAAAATTGCAATAAAAGCCTCCGGATCATCTTATCTTGGACTACAGCCGGTCAATATAAAATAAATAGACTTAAAAAAAAGTTCGTGTGTACGGCACGGCGCACCTCCTTGTTCAAAAAACCTAAAATACCATAATATCTTGTCTTCACTTTTTAATTGTTTATTCAACCTTCATGGGCGTCATGCACTGCTATGTAAAAATCCAAGTGAGCGTTATATGGGTGTGTGTCTCTTTTATCTTCGAGTACACAACGGAAGTTGCTGGCCCAAGCTCAAGCGCACTCGAAGTGGGCCAAACCGCGCTCCTACATCTACTGTTACCTTTGATACCTTCGCCTTTCTAACGTACCTTAGTTATTTATAAGATAACATCAATGATTGCCCGTCAAATCTTTATAGAAACTCGGCTCTCTTTCGCGGGAAAATTATACTTTAAAAGTTCATTATTCTCCAAGTATTATGATAGCCATTTATAAATCCATCACGAATTTTGAACGTCTAATCGTAAAACAGAATTCACTTTTTAGAACAAATTGATAAAACCCATTACTTATTTGACAAAATAACTTTAGAGAATATGATTGGAAAACACTTTTATTAGTACAATTAAATTAGATACAGATAAATAAATGTCAGTTTCGTTTAATCTGTGCAAGTAACGTTAAATTTTAAACGGTACACGGTAAACAGCACTTTTACAATTATTATAATTAACTCGTAGGCTGCTCACGATGTTTACTAGAGCCGGTGTATATACAGTGCATTAAAAAAATGTGGCACGCCCGCCAAACGGGTTATTGACCCTCGAGACCTTTGTGACAAAACTTGTGGGAGATGTGCCAGCGGTCGCAGTTATGGAGTTGATTCTTTTTTTTTTTAATTTATACAGACATCGCGCATTCAAACTTCTTTCTAGAATATTAAAATGTGTATATCGTGAATGCTAAATCACTTTGTAATCGTCACGTACGCTGTAAGGCGGATTTAATTTTGAATTTCGATCAACAATCGGTTCACAAAAAGTTCTTTATTCTTCGATTCGTGTTTTTGAACTGGATTATAAATATCATAATAGTTATACATAATAATATTGGTGGTCTGAATAGAACTGGCTCAAATGCACATTTAATTTTTTTGATAATAAAAAAAGGCTTCCTTATATTCAAAAAGACGTTTTAGCAATTTTTTCTCAAACTTTTATCTTATAACCACAAACATCCTTTGTGATATCCTCCGACAAACAGGTCTCGGATTCCCATCCCCGAGAAATTTAACCTTTCACGGTCACTTTAAGTTTGGGCTGCTTTGGGTTCACACCGGACATTGACTATGCATAAAATTTCATTTTGTTTGCGATTATAGCCATTACCTTCTCATAATGTACATAATATAGCTATCAGTTGGTAAATACCACTGTAAAATTAAAGTTAACAACAAGCCTTCTGTATAATAGCGCCATTACATTGCTTCTCAGACGACAGGCTATAATTCACGCCCACAGTAATAACGGTATCATCTAAAATAGAAAAACGATGATAGCTTATTAATTTGAAAGCAATGCATGTCCAACCAGAATAACAAACTATAGAAAGCCGTTGCAGTTGTTACCTAACCGCAGTATTCTATATCTACAAGAATTAAGTGGTTTTTTTTTTTCAAAACAAGGCTTATATTTCCCAGACATCGTATTTTTTAACTTCATAATTATTCAGTCGCAAACTTATACAAATCCAAGTTTCTCTGAATTTAAAAAGTGTTTCGGAGCACTACAACGTTGAACAGAAAGCGCTAAATCTAAATCTCTACTCCAATCCGGATACTCCAAAATTTCTCTAAAGATTTATGGTACGTATAAGTTACAATAGTGTAACTCTTGTAGAGATCTGTTAGCTCGTATCGAGCCATCAATGGTCAGCATGACACCGCCATTTTTTTTCGACTGACAGGCAACGACCTCGGCTCAAACGCAAGCACGATACGCGAAGGTATTAAAAAAAATGTTTTTTTCTTCCAAATGTTTTTGTTTAGATATTAGTCTTCACTGTCTTCATTGTCCGTGACATTGATGCTAAATGAAGTGTCAAGTCTGGCATTTATAATATAACAGTAACAGTTAATTCTGTAACAGACTATTATGCATTTCTTTTTAAAGCATAATTTGGTTGTTGAGTTGACTGTTTTGATTAATTAAGATGTTGACGCCATACATCACCTTAGATGTACATCTTCCTCTTAGCCTTTTCCCAATTATCTTGGGGTCAGCTTCCAGTCTAACCAGATGCGGCTGAATACCAGTATTTTACACGGAGCGACTGCCATCAGACCTCCGCAACCCAGTAACTGGGCAATGCCGATATCCTAAGGTTAAACCGTTTGTCAGACTTTCGGGCTTCTGACTACCCGTAACGACTGTCATAGGTATTCGTATGACACCCGGGACCGACGGCTTAACGTGCTCTCCGAGGCACGGAGGGGTCTCGATGTGTAACAAATGGTCACCCATCCACGGACTGACCGCGGCAAGCGCAGCTTAACCTCACAAATCGTACGATCGGCGTGGTTGTTATTTAGCCACGAGCCCCTCCATGTACATGTAAATAATAATTATAATCTTTTTTCCAAAGATCAGTTTTTCATACTAGTACCTACTGAAGAACAAAACCTCTTCTTGGTGTAATGACTTTAAAGAAATTGATATTTTGTTTCACTTCGTGTCTCATCACGGCAATATTGGATGGATCATTATCTTTTAACGATTTTGTTTTATGGCTATTAATACTTTTGATTTCATTGGTCTTTTTGATAATGTTTGTAGGTGCATAGAAACACACTATTGCTCCTTAATCTAGGCTATCGGTTTACCGGGACTGGTCTGGGTCGTAAAATTTATCGTTGCAGTTTATGACTTATTGTTCTGCAGAGTTCTTTGACGTTCACAGTTATATTCTGCCTCGCCGCTGTAAATTACAATCGCAGTCACGAATGCCTTTAAACATTACTATGTTGATCCACTGTCTTTGGATGGACAGGCTAACAGACAGATAATTACATACAATTATTATACAATATTTTTCTTACAGTAAATAAAAATATTACGTAACTAAACATTCCATTTTTAATAATTATACTTTTTAATTATGTTGCATGATGCGTAAAACTTTCACAATACTGTTTTAAGTAAAATTTTCGCATTTCTATCATTATTCGTGCCAAACCTTGCTTCTTTACGAAGAACCGTTCTTTATTGATTGGCTTCTGGCAAAGTATAAATATTAAATTGAAGCTTCCACAGAGCATAATTTCATTTCGATACGCAATTTGAATTTCTTCGACCCTCGTAAACGATCCGTGACAAATCTGAAATGACTGAAATCCTACCTGCGTACGGGCCATCTTTAATTTAGCAATATAGTATACAAAGTTTTGCGAAATATCTTGTTGCTATCCTGATGCTTGAATTGGAATTAGATATTTATAGTATAACAGCAACATGCATTGCGTTACGTATAATGTAATCTAATAACATAATATTTCAATATAAAATGTCCAGTCAAGTGCATTGTTGACCCGAACACTAGGTGAATGTCGGTCATCGTGTAATCAATTGACATGTGACTTGTGTTGTGACTCATCCCATCATTAATGAAGTGCACATGGACATCCTGGTGATATAATTTCGTCATATCTTTAATATCATTAAGCTTGACTATTATACGATCTAGTCTATTTAACTGTTTCTTGTTTGTTTTGTGTACAATAAAGAGTATTGTATTGTATTGTATTTATTTCAGGCCAAAAAGACCTATAAATAAATTCATATTAAAAAAAACACTTATAATGTTGTCGGCGCTTTAAACGTGGTACTTAGCTTCTTCATTATAACGGTGTAAATTCCTCAAAAGTCACATAGTTTTTGTGTAATGCGCTCTTTGCCCTAAATATTATGTTCAGAAAAAACGTCAGCTTAGATTCATAAACTCATATTGTTGAATGAAAAGAGGGTTAATTACTTACGTACTTTGGGAAATATTTGCTTTAAAACTGCTTACACGAGTGACAATAATTTGAATATTAAATAATGACTAGTTGGAATTAATTATTAAGTTTTCTAGAAGCGACTAATGATCTTTAATGCAGGACTTGTACCTGTTATTAGAAACTCAACAATTAATGACATTGATATGAGTCGTTCGCTAAGTTGCTTATCCGTTGTGAAACTACGTGCATATTAAACATTCAAAGCTATAATAGTTAAATCGATAAAAACGTTTTCTATGCCGCGTCTTTTATAGAGACTCGGGCTTCCTTGCTGACAAAAGGATGAAAGAACGAGGGAGAGCGAAGTCTCGTTAGACAATTAGCAAGGCCCAATTCGCAACACACTATGAATTGAATTAGTATGCAGCCAGGAAATCGTGACGAGGCCCTCTGTACTCCTCTTAGCGTGTCGCCGACCTTCGGATTTGCAGGCCTTCAATGAGTTCTGCTCACCTAATAAGCTGATTGTCATACTAAGTTCCTAAACATAGTTATTTCCCTCCGCGTAACACGACCTTGTTTCAAACTCTTTGATGCATACACTAATAGTATTACATCCATTCATATTGAAAACACCATGTAATATTACGAGGTCTCTTGAAAATAGGTTGTTACTAATACTTCGTTCACACTTGTACATTTACTAATAAGTAATGTCAACAGATTCGACGTACATAACGTGTCTAGTAGCTCTTTGGCTACACGGAGTACGGATTCATACAAACATGTTTGCTTTATTAAGGTATTGTTACGTCAAAATTTGTTGTAAGTTATGTTGTATGTGTAGGTGGTTTTAAGGTCGTCCATGATTTGTGTTCGGATGCCAAGTTTTTTTTACGTTACATCACATATGTCTATAAGAATTTTTCAATATCCCCTTGAGCTCTTTCATCATCAGTAGTCAATTTGTTTTAAGCCTAAGTAGGTTTTTATATGGGGACACAGGCATTGGTAATACGCCGAGCAATGCATGATTAACAAGAATTTCGGTTTAAATTCTCATTAGCTATTTCATTCGCATTTAGTACCACACTAACGGCTAACCCGGTGATTAAGATTTATATTGAAAGGAAATTGGAAAAGCCCGTAAGTGATAGCAAAATGTTGGTTATCAGCGTAAATTTGCGGCTTTCCAGTAATGTTGCCCGAGTGCCGGAGGCTGCTTTCCTATATTTATCATGTCTTGCTACTTTTAGTAAAACGTGTAATTAAATCTCAGAGGCAACATATTTTGCCATTATATAATTGCGAGTAGCCTTGGGTGTCAGTTTACATTTGTAATTTATTTTTAATCTTTGACATCGTTAATGGTAGTGGAGCATGTCAATTAATATCTGATAATGCTTTATGTAACTAACACGAGGAGGGTACAAATATGGATATACGTTTATTTATTATTCATTTTTTTATGTCATCTTTCTTTTGTTTACAGTAGAGAATCCAAACTTCGACCAAGGCTATTTCGGACCATGGCGCGTTTGCAAGAAGCTGCTCTACAACAGGGAGAAATGCGGCACGGATGTCTCCAAGTTCCATCCGTCGAGTAAGTTACTAATTACCATATATTTATGGATGGCGCACATGTTGTTTGAAAGCCTAAGATAGCAAGCCCATTGATTAAACGTACAGATTGTTCTATTACTACGTTCATTCAAGCTTTTGCCCGAGACTTGTTTCACATCGTCCATGTGAGTTACAACTGAATTTTTCAGGGACGAAATGTACTAAAGCGCTAATCCGGGATAAATTCAACCTCTGCGAACTAAGGGCCTAGCCATATCTGACGGAAGATACGTCACCGATCTTCTGCCAGTACACATAATTCCATACGGTACAAACTTCTCATACCGTACACATTTGACCGAAGATACGCTACTAAAATTCCTCGAGAAAATTACGCAACAGAAGATCGGCGACGTATCTTCCTCAGATGAGGCTTGGCTCTAAATATCATCTAAATCCGTTCAGCGCTCCGTCATGATTGACTAACAAACATTGATGCAAACTACCATTTATTATATTAGTGGGATTATTCAGTACACCCTTGACGCCACGCATTAGACTTCTGTTTCTTATCCAGTATTATGAGTATACAAATGCGGTTGCGTTATACCGATGATATAACGCAGTTTTGTGTGTCATGTTCCAGAGACATTAATTTTCTGCTGTTCAGTAAATGACTGACCTATATTGTAGGCAACGCCCTTAGTTTTCTTTGTTGCCGATTAAAGATTATTTTGTAATAAAAAACTACTTTTGTTAATTATATTCGTTATTACAAAACCTATGGAGAAATTGTAGTGAAAAATTGGCTATCTATAATTATGCCTTAATTGATGCTATACATTTTCAGATTTTTCCACTATTTGTTGGTATCTAATATAAATAAGTGCAACGAAACCATATTTAAACTTTTGAAGTGTAGGTACTAAAATGCAACATTTTAGTACGGTAAAAGAAGACAAAAGGTCTAGAGGTAACTTAATATTTTACTTAAGGGGTAAAGTTGTTTAAAAGGAAACAGGCGTCGTTAAAACGGGAAGTCAGGCTGCGTTGCCATAAGGCCTTTGCCTTTATTGATTTTTTCGAAAATGGAACGCGCCTTTTGTCGTGCTATTTCTAAAAGTAGGGCTCGAAAAAAATAAAGTACCCACATTGTTTTTCAGAATATAGTTTACCTAATAAGTGCTTTTGCTTAAACTTAAACATGAATAGATAATAATAATAAAAAAAATGAAATGAAAATCTTAGTTGCTTCTTACGACGTCCACCGGAAAATCTTTACATAGTATAAAACAAAGTCGTTCCCGCTGTCTGTACGCTTAGATCTTTTAAACTTCGCAACGGATTTTAATGCAGTTTTCAGCAATAGATAGTGATTCAAGAGGAAGGTTTATATGCCCCACATTAATATCTACATTGCACCCGTGCGAAGTCGGGGCGGATCGCTAGTATAATATAAATAGATCCCTAAGCATTTTCTTTGTTTAACAGTAGTTGGTGGTACACATTATGAACATAATCAACATGGTATCAATTCGTTCTTATAAAATAAAGCATGGCCACAATTCTATAAACCAAAAAACTGGTATGGCTATAAAAAAGAAAAGTTATCTTCCTCTTAGCCTTTTCCCAATTACCTTGGGGTCAGCTTCCAGTCTAACCAGATGCGGCTGAATACCAGTATTTTACACGGAGCGACTGCCATCAAACCTCCGCAACCCAGTAACTGGGCAATGCCGATATCCTAAGGTTAAACCGTTTGTCAGACTTTCGGGCTTCTGACTACCCGTAACGACTGTCATAGGTATTCGTATGACACCCGGGACCGACGGCTTAACGTGCTCTCCGAGGCACGGAGGGGTCTCGATGTGTAACAAATGGTCACCCATCCACGGACTGATCGCGGCAAGCGCAGCTTAACCTCGCAAATCGTACGATCGGCGCGGTTGTTATTTAGCCACGAGCCCCTCAAAAAAGAAAAGTTATAAAAGAGGTTATTAAAAGGCTGGGAAAAGTACCTATACGCTACACCTAGCTTAAGTTGACACAAGCAGTTAGAGACTGGACGTAGATTACACGTGAAAGTTTCGATAAAATAGCTTCAACGACAATTACTTGACTAGAGACAGTCGGCGGGCTAGATCGAAAATAGATACGTCTATCGCTAACTTTATGTTTTCAGACCACTTAGGAAATTAGATCGGTTACTACGTTCCCTAATTGAATTGTTCTGTGTTCTACTTAACCTCTCCTTTGTTGATTTTGTTAACATTTTTATTACTCTGTTTGCCAGCCTTTAAGCTATTACCATACATTAACGATATAATATTTATGTGCATGGTTCTTGGGTTCACGTGCCGTCGAGAAATATCTCTCAGTCATGCCGGTTTCCTCGCAATGTTTTCCTTCACCTTTTTAAGCAAGTGATGATTATACAATACGCACATGAATCCGAAAAGTCAGAGGTGCGTGCCTTGGGTTCGAACTCGAGACCTATGATTTGACAGTCTGACGGTCACACCACTAGGCTATCATTATGGTAACTTAAATTGTGTAGCGTTTGAGTATTTCGCTATAAGTTAGACAGGAAAAGTGAGTTTTACATATATAATTAAAGAGTGCAAATATGACATTTGGTAAAATAGTTGTTCAAGTTAACTATTCAGGTATTTAGTGCTTCAATAATTGTGTCCTACAACTCGTCTTACTAACACGCATTCTTTGGAAATTTGAGAATCAATATAATGATCTATCCGGTTTTTTCGTGCTAACCCTCAATCAATTAATTTTCGACCTAATTAATGCATCTAAATGTTTCCTTATAAATGCTCTTCCATTACACGTTATGTCTGATGAACATGCTCCAATTACGTTCTATTAATTACTTCGGGCTACTATAAACAGTTTCACATACTGCGAATATTTCGTATACCTACTGGTGTTAATGTAAATTTAAAGAAGAATCCGCAATTGAATTATTACATTTGTTCACAGAACATAAGAATGTTATCGTATCATTTCAAGATAGGTCTACAGTTAGGAATATAATACGAGGTCCCACTTTTTCATAACATACCTTTTAATTTTATATGATCGTCAGGCACAAAACAGATAGGTACCGAAGTCAATCTACATACAAGTGCGCTCGAGCAACGCACACAGAGACACTGCTTACGGACACGATATCTCGGACTGTTTGGGACTAGCGTGCGAGTGAGTGCGAGCGCGAGTGCCATGCGCTTGAGAGAGATAGATATGTAGATAGAGCGACCGCCGAGCGTAGGTATGAAAAGTGAAGTACATACATGTGATTGACTTCTGTACCTATCTGTTTTGTGCGTCGGGTGTGTTGAGTATTCGCATGTCACAAAATAATCTAATTTCGTTTTTATGTTGCCGTGTTAAAGCTCTATTAGCACCTACTGTTTGAACAAATAAATGTGGTCCTAAGCTAACAAACGATAGCGGACGTAGGAATAGATATGGGAATATCACAGGAATGCCGGCAAGTTTAATGCAGCTACAAGGAGACATTAATTTAACGTAATAACGTTCATTGCCACAAGCAATCTGCCCTTGTTGCTAAGGTTTTTTGTTAGGTATTATTATATTTATACAAGGTTAGTCGGAAAGGGGGTACTAAGTCGCAGGCCACTTAAAGTATCACTGATGACTATTTTAAAGCAAGTGTTAAAATTTCAAAATTCGATTTTTTTTTCCATTATAAATAATTTTTAATTTAGTTTTTTCGAAAATATTTCATCCCTGCTTTAGTTATGAATTCAGAAAATGGAGCTTCTAATCCATGACCCCAAATATGACCTAAAATGTATAGATAGAATTTAGCGTATTTTTTATGAAATCTTTGAACAGGTATTTCTCTTAAATTATCGAGTTTTGGGGAAAGTTGTAGAACAAAAGTTATCCATTATTATGAGTACTTTAACACCCTTTCGGCTTAGTACCCCCTTTCCGACTAACCTTGTATAATAAATAATTTTCAATTATTTCACATAAACATTTAACATAACATCACACCTGTATTCCCCGAAGGGATGGGCACAGTAACACCCTCATTTCGCCGTTATGTTAAATCCCATGTAATAGGGGGCGGCCATCAACCGGGCACAAAGCCAAACTTCGGGCTGCTACTGAGGAATTCCACACTGAAAAACCCAATAACACTACCCGACCTGGGGATCGAACCCAGGACGTCACGATCAGCATTCGCCCTTGTCACCACTAGACCGACGAGGCAGTTAATGTTAGCTAATGTGCAATTATTGCACATTTTTGTATTAAAGCATCATTTGCAAAAAGTCATCATTTAACCACCAAAAAATATTGAAAACCGATGTAATTACAAGTATATACTTTCCCTTAAACTACAGCTCAGCTCATTGGCTTGATCCACCCGTCTCGCACCAACCTGCTGCAGCACGCGCCGCTAACGCGAGCGCTGCTTACGCTCAATATGCTGTCACAACAGATTGACTGCTTCAACTGTACTCTGAGTGAATTCACACGGGCCGCATTTTGTAAAATCACTCTTGATTCATTGTAAATTAATTAATTGTTGTATGCTATTATAACTACACTATTGTATTAGGTAAGCCTGTGATGATAGTTGTACTTGTTTAAATAAATAAATAAAAAAAAAAAAGTTTTCTCAGTTCAACGAACAGAGGTGATAGTTAAACGTGTTAAGTAATTAACAGCTACTTAAGATCTGTTACGTCGGTATGCAATCGTTTAAGTCATTAACAGTGAAAGATTACTGGATTTTGATGGACGCTCAGTTGACTTTATATTAGTTATTTCTAACTATTTAACTTAGTTTTTCCTTATTGTGGAGTAACCACAGAACACTATTACTCCTTTTGTGTCTTTGATGTTTTTCGGATGACAGTTATTTCAATGTAGGGGACAGTAGGGGAAAGAAAGGTTTGTCAGATTTCAAATTCATTCCTTTCCCACATCGCGAGCACATGTTACTTTTTCAAACTGTTGAACGGAACAGACCAATGTATGGGAAATTATGTTTAATTATTTGGTAGTAAAGATCAAAATTGCCTTTTGCCTCCATATGACGTAGTAGTGCCATGTTGTCTTTGATTGGATTTAAGGACTTTGTTTTTAAAAACCATGACGTCTGTCAAATCGATGATTAAATAAATTGACATTACTCGTGTCTGTCACCATGTCACCATAATATCCTGTCAAAAAATACTTGTATTTTCAGTTCTATAATGTTGGCAATACGTAGTCGGTAAAATAGTTCGTTTCTTGCAGTGTGCAAGCAAAAATAGACCATAACTATTCTTTTTTTTGTGGTGTTTTAAATTAAAAGCTGTTATTAACATCACAGTTGAGCATATTGTAGTTGAGTACTCGGCATAGGTCCTCCCCAAAAAGGAAGCGTTGCTCGTTGTCACCAACTTAGCTAAAGAAGTTGGTGACGAGGCAAGTCAGTCTTCATGCGACGGCGGCACAGACTCTTAGTTTATACAAGGTTAGTTCGAAAGGGGGTACTAATCCGAAAAGGTATTAAAGTTACCTGCCTTATTGATCGACTGCTGCTCGTAAGGTCCTAAGTTCGATCCCCAGGTCGAGCAAAGTGTTATTGGGTTTTTACGTGTGGAATCCTTCAGCGGCAGCCCGAAGTTTGGATTTGTCCCCGGTTGATAGCTATAGGCTCGCCCCCTATTACATGAGACTTAAACATAACAGCGAAATGAGGATGTTACTATACACCTCTGCACAACCCTTCGGGGAATACAGGCGTGATGTTATGTTATTAAAGTTATCCATAGTAATGAATAAGTTTTGTTCTACAACTTTCTAGTTTAAGAGTTGTTCAAAGGTTTACGCTAAACAACTTCAACAACCCTATCATCAGCTGTGTTAACATTTCAGGTCATAATTTGAGGTCACGGATTAATAAGCTCTGTTTTCTAAATTTGTAATAAAATCAGGGTTGTCGAATGCTAGTTTTTCTTTGCCCGCCCCTCTTTCCAACTAACCTTGTATAGGCTGGCAAGTTATCCTGGCTGTCTGTCGTCAGAGCCTCGTCATTCGGTGGTAGAATGTACCGCGTGCAAGTCAGTTTGAAGTTTGAAAGTTGGATGTCGTGCGTCCCTTACTGTATTCGTTCCTTAACTTCTACAAACACCTACTAATTAACCCAGACACTTTCATGAATTGATTTATGTCGTATTGTTAAAACGTGGGACATGAAAGTGGTCTGTGCGAGTCTGCGAGAGTACCAACTTGTGCGTATGTCACACGTGCCACTTAAACGATCATAATTGAAACTATTCGTATATATTAGTTGTAGCCGTGAATAACTGGCCGAGAGAAAATGTGCTCTATTTTCTTCCTTTCACTTTCACTGAACTTAACTCACGTTTTCAAGATCGACCCTTTTGTATAAATGTTAGAATTGCAAGAGCAATGACCATTGATCGAACAATCTTTAAGTAGATACGCTGCTTTCCCTTATTCTTTTCGCCTTACGTAAAAGTCCACGATTTCCTTGCATATTCCACAGAAAACTGTCCAAATATGCAATAGATAGGTACGCATCTCCAATATAAATCAGTCTAGACGCACTGCAAGTTACCATCCATACTTAGTTGCCATTCCACCAATTCGCACTAAGCGCTTCCAAACATCCTTCATAATGCGCACTGCAAAAGAGTGGAACTCACTACCTGCGTCTGTGTTCCCGAACGCATTCAACCTGAATCTCTTCAAAGTTAGAGTTAACAGGCTTCTTCTGGGTAAGCTCACTCCATCGTAGACTTTGTCTCTGTCTCCTCTGACCTAGACTAGAGTCAAGAGCAACCCCATTTCAAAATTTAAAAAAGAAACCTCGCAATACACCATTAGGGGCCTGCGCCCACAGGCGGCACGGCATAGCATGACAATGGATTTTTTAGGCTCAAATAATTTTAAATCTTACTGTAATACCCTTTAAGACTCGTATTTACCGTATCGCGGGATGCTTCGGCATGCCGCGGCACGACGAAGCATCCCGCGGTATGCTAAGCAAATATGAGTGCTAATGGTATTACCATAAGGATAAAAATGATTTGAGCTTAAAAAATCTTTTGCCATCCCGTCCCGCCTGTGGGCGCTGGCCCCAATATGCTTTTTTGCACCCAATTAATTTGTACCTTGCTCTATTTGAATGAATACAGAACAAAGTGCGTGTAAATGATCGTTCATGATGGCGGTCTAGCAGTACGACCATTTTCTAGTAGTGAACGTTCAATCAAATGGTCTGGTTACACGCTCAATCTTATTTGCACAAGTAAGCATAGCATAAACTGCGAAAAATTACATTTGCCCAAACATTTGCACCAGTCGTTTGCGCATGCAAGTCGCTGCAAATAGCCGGACCTTAAGAGCTGGGGGCGATTTCTTATGCGCTAGAGATATTGTCAAAAAAACATGGCGGATGTCGATCGCAATTTTTATGCCATATTCTCTCATTACCACGCCACGTTATCTCTACATTTCTACATGACCACTCGGGTCCGACATAGGAACGAAGTCTAGTCATAGTTTAGAGTTTACCTCTTCTCATCTCGTTCAGTAGCTAGTACTGCCCACGCAAACCTTAGTACACAAGTAATTACAATTTGCTAAGTTATCGCATTCGCAGCAACCTATTTTCCTAGTTACTACTAACACGTTATGATAAGGGGCTTTAGTTTACTAGAAATGGTTTTCTTACATACCACAGGAAGTACCGAGTAAGTTATTGATTCGGTCTAATTCTGATTACTAATAGTACTGAAGCAATACTCGATACTGTAAATAAGAATCGTACTACAAACTGTTGTATGTTATGTCCTGTCTAAGGTTACCATATGACAGGCATTTTAAGGTTTAGACAGTCGTGCGTAGGGTTGCCAACCGTACTATAATATATAGTATTGTACTATATTTCGGGTCGGCGTACTATATACTGTTGAAGAAATATATAGTACGCAAAAATACTATATTTTCAACACCGAACGAAATCTAACAAACAAATATTTATTTATAAAAATAATTAACGCGCCTTTTCATTAAATTTTGAGTGAGGCGAGTTTGTGTAACCGAGTTCCAGACTCCGAACGCATCTACAATCTTTTGTCTTTGGCTCCCACTACGCTCTATACTAACTGGAGGCTGGCTGGCAGCACGTCAGTTGTCAATATCAAATTGACAACATCTAAATCTAATAAAGCATATGACACTTTTATTTCAGACAAAACATTGTTAAAAAAATTCAAGAAGTGCAAAGAAATATAGTTTTTATAAAAATACTATATTTTTTAGAAGTGTACTATATTTTTTAGAAGTGTACTATATTTTTTTATAGCTTTTTTTGAAAAATACTGTTTCGCTGAAAAAATGTTGGCAACCCTAGTCGTGCGACCGGCATTACTCTGAGACAGGCATAAGGGTGCATTCAAAAAGCCTCTATGAGTGACGATACTTAAGTAGGTACGTATGGAGCACACGGTGTAGTCAGCCCAGCTACCAACCTTGCTAACTGCCTAATCTTTTCACGACACGGCATGAGCTATTCTCTTCCCGACATGAGAGAGAGATCTAGAGGCATTTTTCCGTAAAATCAGGCATTTAAGGCACACTAGACAGGCATTCCTCCATTTTGAAATGGTAACCCTAGTCATATCTTTTTTTTTTCCTGGAGAAATGCGCACGCATACTGCACTACCACGGGACGATAGTGCAAACCCACTAAAACTCCACGGTGTCCTCCTCTGCCGCATAAGGCGGGAACACGGGCACTCTAAGCACTCATCCGCGAACCCGTCGCGGCTATCCGTCACCGGACTCTCCTCTGGGGAGTACCCCCCATCACCGGCGCACCAGAACACATGGTACGCCGTGACCACCCCGGGGGCCAAACGCGCACATGGGCGCCAGACGACCCCGTGTCTGGGCACCCTTGGTCCCCCTGCGACGGGTCAGGTTAGTGGCCCCGCCGCCTACCACTTTTCGGCTGCAGAGGATAGGGAGAGCGGCCAACGACATACCGACACTCCTCTCCCCCTGCGGCCCCACCGCGTCCGCCATCTGACGGTGGCGACCCCGTCAAGGCCGCGGAAGGTAGGGAGAGCGGCGCACCGCAACACCGGCACCCCTCTCCCGCCGCGGCCTCCACCCCTCAGCCGCGATGCCCCCCATGAAACACCGCGGCCCGCCTCAGCTGCGATGTCTCCCAGGCGACACCGCAACCCACTTGGCCGCCACGTCCAGGGCCTCCAGGCCCAAGCCCCGACGAGCAGCCCCTCCTCGGGCTCCTCTTCGCCTCACCGTGGGGATCCATGCCACGGCCACTGAGCCCCCCCGCAACGACAATGCGGGAACCCACCGGGGGGGAACCCTAGTCATGCCTGACAGTTTTTTATTTATTTATGCCAATAACTTTAATTTCTCCTGTGTTGTGGGTGTGTTTAACATCTTCGTATGCACGAACACCAACACCCGGTACAAATATCTACAGGCCATACAATTTTTTTTTTCTCTGCGGAAATTGTGTAGCGCAGAAGACTCGCTGGGTCACTGTTCCAATTAAGCCGTCGCAGTTAGTAAGTACCACATTATGAGCTCTGGATTACTTCAAAAATCTTTGTATAGACGAAACCAGAAGCGCTTTTTCACACATTCCGGTCAGAAGCACAGTTGGCGAGAGGTCTTTGGTTCAATTTCTAGATATGACTTCTTTAAGATTCTCAGTTGTGTAGTTACTAACCCGGGGCTAGAATTGTTGCTGATAAACTGCTATAGGATCTTGTGAGAATTCCGTAATCGTCGAACTGTGAAAATACGATGGTATAAATACTATAAACATACCTCTGCGACTGGCTCGACCCTTCGGGAATCACAAACGCGACAGTTAGGTATATACAGTGGAGTCCGCTTATAACGACATCAAAGGGATGGCGATATCTGGTCGTAGGTACTAAAAGGACGTCGCTATAAGAGTCAGTAAATACCTGATAAGAAAACCTAACTAAAGGGTGTTCTTAAGTCGCTATAAGCGGCTGGTCTTTATAAGCGAAGTCGTAATAAACGGATTCCACTGTATATTTATCTGCCGGGGTTGCGGTGCATGCTCTTGCGAATCCCGCGACCCCGGCCGAACGGTCAGGAGAAGGAACACCGTTGCTTTTTTGCCGGTCAGAGTCCGGCAGACCCCCTCGCCTGCCCCGGGCGAGGGACATTGATAAGGATATTTCAACGAGAAAAAAAAGGTATATATATTTATGATCTTTACACTGTTTTGGTTATAAGTTTACATAGGTATATATTTTATTTAAACTCCTGTGACTCCTGTGAGGCCGTAGTGTAACTTTGTAGTTTACGACACTTCTGAGTTTGCGTTAAATATTTTGGCAAATAGTGGAAAAAAAGCAAACACAGTATAGGCGTTAGGTAACTGCAAATATACACATTATTAGTATGCGATCTAGGACATTTAATACCGTAGTAAGTTGTAGTGTTGCCTACTAGTCGTGTTGTAAACGCCTTTGTTGATAATTAACGTTAAATATAACTTTTCAGCATTTCGTTCTTGAATACGTTACGTTCTATGCAAGTTAAAGTTGATAAAAAAACAGATCCTCTCTTCCCCTGTATACTAAAAGGTGCGTGAAGATGTATTGTCTATAATATATTCCACACAGTTCAGTCACTGTTTACTCCGCGTCCACGTAATGTTTAAACAATGTCATTGTGCAGCTGATGTGTGCTTGTGTAATGCTTTCATTGTTTCCAAAGCATCCTTCGTTTAATGCTCGAGGCAAATGCCGCAGAAAATTTGATGAGACTATCAATGCAGTTTTTACCTTGACCTAAGCAGACAAAAAAATACGATATTTTAACGTTGTATCTGGTTATGCCCGGTTCCTATAGCCAAAAACGAATCGTTTTGCTTACCAATGATAGCATTTTGGACTGGTAGGTATACCCACTAATTTTATCCGTAATAGCTTCTAACGTATACACTCAGTAAATCATAGGAATCGGCTATAAACTACTGGAAGCCAGAGGTGTAAAATAAAATATCGATTTTACATGCATGACCATTTCGATTAATTTTAATTGATTGACGCAAGCATAGTATAGGTAGATACGTAATGACGTAAGACTGTAGATGGTAGTGAATGGGGGAAAGGTCTCTGCTTAAAAGCCGTTTGGCAAAAAGATGGTTAGGATTTCTATACAAAAATGTACTCTTTGCACCCACTATTAAGGCATCACAATTTTTTAGCAAATAATGGCTACAGAATTAACTCAAAATAGTTTTCATAACTGATTCAGATTATTTTCACGCGTAATTCGTATGCAGTCTGACACAAATGGGGGACTGAATGAATGTCTTATGAATACCAATTCGTTTGTAAGGATGGTTTACACAGGTGTTCGATGCATCGCGTTAGGATTCACTGCGGGCCGTTAGCCATATTCGTGAATCGAGATCTTGGTCGTGGATGTACTTGGAATTAACTGTGTTACTTGTTACGCAAAGCTTCAAGCGGTACCAGTATAGATTCCTTAGAATAAATGTTTATATCTACAGCAAAATTTTTGTAGAAATTACAAATAACATTCATTAAAATATAACAAATACTTAATCCCTGACTGACTTCCAGAATATTGTGGGTGATGATACCTAAGTGTTAAAGAAGTAAACTATTCAAAATTAATAATTAACATAATATAAGATCACGCCTGTATTCCCCGAAGGGTTGGCAGAGGTGTATTTAGTAACACCCTCATTTTGCTGTTATGTTTAAGTCCCATGTAATAAGGGGCGAGCCTATTGCTATCAATCGGGCAGAAATACCAACTCCGGACTGCTATCGACGAATTCCACACGGAAAAACCCAATAACACTTTGTCCGACCTGAGGATCCAAACCAGGACCTCACGATCAGCAGTCACGCTTGCCACCACTAGACCAACAATGCAGTTAATAATTACATATTTTAATAATTTGCCCTTTCTGCACCTAAACAGAAGTCCCACAAATCACGTATGATTTATCTTAAGTAAAATCTCAAGATATTCAGGAATATCTTACTGTATTTACTGGAATATTTTAGGATTTGCCATTGACCGGGCTTTTACAGTAACATAATGTATGAAAATTATGATATACTACATAGGTACCTACTTAGATAGTGTTGTGTGAAACAGAAATACAAAAGCAGCGACATTTTAAATACCTCAAGGTTCTGCAAGTAAGAGGAACTCTGCTTATCAGTATCTTGTTTTCAACTTTTAACAAAACGTTCTCGAGTTATTTTAATTCGAACTTACCTTTTGATCTGGATCTGTGGATGTACCTATGTGTGCAAAAACTTATTTTACAGTTGCTTAATATAAATACTTACCCCGGCCAAGGGCGCAGCCAGGATTTAGTGGGGGGGGGGGGGGCAAGGGAAAACTAATAATATGTATGCTACAAAAACATTAATAGAAATCGTGCAAAAAGAATTAATTTTTGAATGATTTTAAATACAACGTTGCTTCAAATTATTTATTTACTCTTCGGTTCGGGAGCACTCCGACTGACCCCCTTACTAGACCCTGCTAGTGGGGGCAGCTGCCCCACCTTGCCGGTACCTGGCTACGCCCTTGCCCCCGGCTTGTTTAAAGTTGATCAATTTAATCTGCTGTCACTCCCATGTCAAGGTATTTGATTGTTCGATCAAAATGCTAACAACTAATCAGATCACTTGATATGAGATTTGACAGTTGATTAATTCATTTTTGCGTTTATCAGCCTTTCAGAAACAAGGCGTTAATATCAAAATTTTACAAACGCTTTTCATAGTTATCTTCCAAAGAAGTATTGTAATAGGATATGCCCTAACTGTCCCCATAAAGGGTTGTTGACAGCAGTCATTAACCTTTCATTAACCTTGTCTAGGTTAAATCCTCTCGTGGCGGTGACATAATTATTATTCGATAATAATTATAATTATTGTCAATAATCATGCATTTATTATACATATTTAATGTTTGTGGTCAGCATAATAAAATTCGGGAAATCCGACCTCAATTGTGGTAAATTTTCCTTACCGACTGGGCGACAAGGACTGACCGAGTCATAGGAGGAAGGTCTCTATCTATTAACATTATACATATGTACTATTATGTGTTCGCAGTGTAAAACCAACAGTGACTCATTGTAGCAATTAGATGCAATTCACGATTGCGTGTACCGTGTACTAAGTCAACCGTGTCTTTTATCATTAAAATTCTGAAAAAAAAGCACATTATTTCTTACTATTTTTAGTCACCATCCTGACTAGTATCCCAAATACCGCAAAATTGAAAGAAACCCTTTGGCATACTTAAACAATAATAGAGAACAAAAGCATGTCAATGGTATAAGCAGAAGCATCCCCTATTGCCTATTAACAACACTGTTGAAACCAATCCCACTTCTATTCTTTGTAGAAGACTCATGTTTAGCAGAGCCCGTAAATGTTTACGGGCTGATAATTATGTTGACGATTTGAGTCATTAATCTAGGTTAATTTCCTAAGTATAATGCAGTTGACTCAGATGTCGCTAAAACCATAAATAGTGGTAATTTATTCAAGTGTCAATATTTGGATACCTTGAAAGCCAATTGATCCACGTAGCATTTGTGGTGAAATTGAGTTAACAGTTATTTTTGGCCTTTTGGGAATCAACTTAGCGGTATAACTCAATTTAAAAAAAAAGGTACATGGATCTGTTGGCCTCCAAGGTATCCATATAGTTTCCCACATTATCTACCTATTCCTAATTAATGTCTTGAACGGCTTGCGTTTGTGTGGCGCTAAATCCATTTCATATTTATATACCACTGATCGTTTAATAAGTATTGTTAACTGGGACAAAAAGACAGTTAAAATTACCATTCTTGTAAAATTAAACAATTGGCATATTTACCCACGCAGCTCATTACGCTTTTGTCATGGAGCCATCCCAAAATTATTCTTAATGAAGAGTTATTAACGTACATATTTGCATGCACATGCCAGACAGAATATCTCTGTCATTCTTCAATCTTGCTGTGGGCGGGATCAAATCGTACATGATGAGCTGCATTTTCAAATCATACGATGAATTAGTTCGTAATTAGAATTATCAGAACAGTAAGAAAAGAAAAATAAAATAATTAAGTATTCTCAATTTTCTTTTTAAATTTTCGAAGATTTTGACTGTTGATTAACTTTCAGATGTAGGTAATTCAACGAAGTCATAATAATGTCTTGTAATTAATAATTATTATGTTAGTTAGTTCCCACTTGCTGCGTTATATTCATTGTATGTAGTTATGTACTACCTTTGCCAACGATTGTACCTAGCATAACTATGGAAGTAGGTAGGTACGTAAACAACATAGCCAGCCTTGCAGTGTCGTGAGTCTCGTCATTAGGATAGTTATTAAATTCAATTTATTTTAGAACTGGTTTCACTCTTCTATGCGCAACAAAAATCAAGCAATTATTAATTTATCATTTATCCAAATTAAGGCGGTTTTCTTCAGCCTCTATGATTGACATCGGCTACTCATGCTCCGTCATTCAGACATAATTTAAACATAATACTTAATGCATATAAAACGTGGATGTGAATTAATCTCCTCTGAATCTAAAGACAAATACGTGCATTGTTGACGATATATTAACTTGTTTAAACGGGCGTGACTCACAATACCGTCAAACGTGCAAAAATGTCGCCTGTCTCCACTCGCGGACGTTGCATTTCACAGACTTCAACAAGCCGAACGAGAGCTCGATTCGACGCGTGCGTTTTTGCAAAACGTCTAAATGAAACCAATCTGCATGGATGATTCCATTTCGTAGACAATGTTCCGCATATTGGTCGCACTTAATCCGCTCAAAGGTTGGCTAGTGAAAATAAACATTTGCTCCAAAAGCCCGAATTCGTTGAAGAATTTCGCTTTCCAAATTTAACAATAGACGTGAATTGTTGAGGTCGTTGTGAAAATGAAAGGTATTCATGGTTAAAAATTTTAATGCTCATAAAAGTAATTGAACTGCAATTGGTCGTTTCAGAAAATAAACAACAAAAATTTTTTTTCAATAAGTTCTCCGTGAAAAAATAAAAGCTTAGTTAGTTAAAAATAAGACTTGATGTACCTAATTTTAACACTCTTTTTGGCTTTGCTGTTCTCAAAAGAAACTGTGTGATGCGAGAAATGCACATAATATTATGTTGACGTCATCTTTAAACTTGCGACCCCAAATGCTTTTGGTGCGGGATTTTAACGTCAAGTTGATACAACCGGTCCCGGCACCAACGCGGCAGCAGGAGGCAACGCTCTCCAAAAACATGCTCTATGACGTCATGCTAAAGAGCAACACTTGGAAGCAGGAATGTGTTCATTGCCACACCTGTTATCATATTTTTTAGTTCATTCTTTATTAGCTGAAAAACAGCTCTTTGAATTCCCGTCCATTTTGAACGGGAACGTCTCGGAAACATTATTATGTATACTTTTTCAAATTCTTACTCGTTTCATTGTTATGTGACTCCTTTATAACTGTTTATATACTAAATCCATAGTAAAACGATGTCTAATGACATAGTTGACATAATTTGCCGTCATTGCATCTTGCAGTTTCGAGAAGACAATCATTCACGAGCAGTTGCATTTTCAATGTCACGCCATTGTCTTGTGATGATAACCGCTTTTTATGTAACCATGGCTACTTTACCTGCCATTAGTATATGTAGCCATGAAACATCAAATGTTTAGTAGTCAACGATACTAATTTTATAATGCTATTCTTAATTCTACCTGTCTTTGTGGCAAACCCTATCTATACTTCTATATCTATATCTATACTAATATTATAAAGAGGAAAGATTTGTATTTTTGTATGTAACGAATAAACTTAAAAACTACTGGACCGATTTCAAAAATTCTTCTGCCGTTAGAAAGCTACATTATCACTAAGTAATATAGGCTACGGGTGGAGCCGTGACGACACAGCTAGTTGAATATAAAGATATTCATAGAACAAAATATACAAAAAATTAAACCACTAGCAAAATCCCTACATATCTTAATATAGGCTAGAATATTCACTGCAATCTTAGAGTGCATTCCATAAATTACGTCATCATAATATTTATAGCAGCCCATAGCAAGATACCTGGCGTCCATAGCATAGCCTCATCTCATTTAAATATTACGGTACATTTAAGTTTTCTGTACACGGTTTACATTGAGCTCCCGTCATGCAGTTTATGTTTTCATCGTAGCAGTGTTATGTGAAGAGTGTTTAAGTGGTATCTTTTATGTCGTACCGTGCGGTTTCCGACAGAAAATTGGCCATTCCCTGGGCCAGTAGGGGGGTCGTAATAGGCGACTGGGTGTCCCAACACTGACCTACGTGGAATCGTTTAAAACGCCAAATCCATACTAACAAGTTAAATTGCGGAAGTTGACTCTTGCAACCGACTTTCAACTGTGGAAAAACCCGCGACAAGTCGACTTCTTTAAGTTTTACGAACTAAGCGGGCACTTGCTCCAATACAAACATACATAAACTCACGCCTTTTTTCCATGGCAGAAACATAGAACGCCACATGCTACGATCCTTACATACTCCTTTCGCTTCATCCACATTCATACATCTTATAATACACGCACGCCGGATGAGAGTACCACGGACCTGTTCTTTGTGGAGAACATCATCAATAACATCGATGTATGTCCTTCTAGGGCGTCCTTTACCGGCGTTTCCACTGACATCTGCCTTATAAATGTAGTAACTTGTGGCATTTAATTTGCTAATGAATTTGGCCAAGGAAGTGAAGAGGACGGGCAGCACCGGCTTCCTGTCGGCTAGTAACAACGTCTACAATTTCTATTCCATCAAGCGTGGTAGTTATGGCATTATGGTGACTGTAGTGGTTGTTAGGAGGCCCTTATTCATTTATAATTAAAGTGCCTACTAACTCTAGTCTTGACATCTCTAATCCCCCACTTGTAAACACTGCGCCAATAAAACAATCAAAGTAATCGTTGCTCAGACATACCTCAAAAATCAGAATGTAATACAATGTCACAAGCTTACTTTACTACATAACAATGTGATGGATTGTTGTGGATACACATGAGTGCATTTGTTGATACTAATTTGGACGTCAGGATGTCGCGCATGCGTGTTGTTTCCTACCGATGGTTCTGTTTTCGACTCGTATCCGGAAAACGTTGATTCGATGACGTCATCCATTTTTTTCTTGAATCGCGAACTTCGTCTTCTTATCGCCGTCCCCGGAGAATATAATGGCATTCGCAAAACACATCTTTTTCAGAACAAAATAAAAACCGATTTTTGACGACTGCTTTCCAGTTACAAGCAGTACTTGGCACTGTTACTAGCACTGCTTGCCCTTGCTGCTTGCACTTGCTTGTTACAAGCAGTAGTTGGCAAGCAGTCTTCAAAAATCGGTTTTTATTTTGTTCTGAAAAAGTTGTGTTTTTGCGAATGCCATTATATTCTCTGGGGACGGCAATTATGTTTGACACATTGCGCCCAGTTACATAAACGTCCTAATTCATAATAGACGGTCATAAAGGAAATTCCCATAACACAAACACATTGTATGGTAAAGGTTAGTGCTTACGGTTGTATCCAAGTTTTTCACGCCATATTTAAAATAAAAAAAATTCTATGCTTCAAAAATATTAGGACACTCCTTGAAACACGTCCCATTAGTATTCAACATTACATAGCGTAAAACAAAATAAACCGTATTACATAACATACATACTAATCTGTGAATTACAAAACATGGTTACAGAGGAGTCCATTAGCTTTTAAAACTGACCTGAAACATGTCACTATGGTCAGCCTTGAAGCTCGACCCAAATATGCAAAACACATAGGCAACACATTATCTTACTAATTACATGAGTACTGAAACTTTGAACTTCAAACAATTTTTGTTATATTTTGACAACTTTTTGTTTCACTACTTACCGATAGCTTAAACGCTTGCTAGTCCTAAATTTCTTATAGAAGTTTTATAAAAATGAAATTCAATATTGCGAGATATCTGTCTGGTTTGGTTAAGGTTGTAGCTGTAACTGACTTTGGGAGCTATTGAGACATTTTGTAACAGGCCGATAGAAAAGTCGTCATTAGTATTACAAATAGAAAATTTGAACCTTCCTAGATTTTCATGAGGGATATCTGCAATTTTGATCTTGCCGAACATTATGACAAGATCTAAATAAAGCACACATCCCTTAAAAAAATCAGTTGTAGTCGATACACGTTCAACTTCAAAGTTTAAGAAGTCACCAGTTTTGTGAAATAAAATGAGTAAGAGGAAAGCAGTGGTCGCGTGAGTCAAGCCCGAACGGCCTTTATGTCAGTCACTTGTCTAGTTTGGACCCGACCCTTACTAACGTGAGTGAAAACACTTATTTACTATGTGATAATTGGATTCGCAAATTAGTTCGACGAATTATTTTTCCCCTGTGCTACCCGTGTCCGTGTGCAAAATTCTGTGTATAACGTTAATTAAAAATTAAAGATGAATTTCTATATCAACTTGTAAACGTTGCGGTGTACAAATATCTACAAACAAATGTGCCAGTCGGAGTATTTAAGAAAATAATCGTGTAAGTACTTATCGTCTCTGCGATACGAGATTTTGAGATTAGGTACACTCAAAATGCTTGCATTTATCCAGAATAATATCTAGAAACTATATGACTACAGCTTTTTAGTTACAAATTAAATTTAAACGTAAATCACGCCTGTATTCCCCGAAAAGTTGGGCAGAGGTGTACCTAGTCTTGCCATAAATATTGTCACGAAGAAATTTTTTTTATTTTTTTATTGCAAGTAATATTTAACAATTTAAAAATAAAAATATAAAACAATTTAAAATATAAAAAGCTTATTCGAAGTGGTCTCCATTGGCTGCAATACAGTCCTTTAAACGTTGAGGTCAGTTGTCAATAGAAACACGCACTCTTTCCATGGGAAAATTCTTCACTGCCAATCGTATGGATTGTTTAAGGGACTCCAAATTATCATGGCGTTTAGAGCAAGCCGTACTCTCTAAAACTGACCATAAATCATAATCCAACGGATTAAGATCGGGACTAGACGACGGCCAGTTCACTTCCAACCAAAACTGCGTGGACCGAGCTTTGTGACCCGGCGCCGAGTCTTGTTGGAAGGACCATACTTGGTTATTGAACATGGTGTTGTTAAGGGGCTTAACTACCTTCTCAAGAATGGTATCTTGATACACTTGTGCCGATGTTTTGATACCTTTTTCACAAAAATATGGCTCAGTCACTCCTTCATAGCTAACACCCCACCAAACCATCACTGAAGTCGGATAATGCCCACGTTGCACTCTGTCGACTAATTAGGAAGCTTCCTTAGAGCTTTGAGTATAAATACGGTCATTTTGTTTGTTAAAATGTTGCTCAATTGTAAAGATTTTCTCATCCGTAAACAATTTTTTTCTGTGACCTCCCTTTGCGTACTGCTTCAGTAGTTGTTTCGATTTTACCACCCTATTCTTTTTTAAATTATCAGTTAAAAAATGACCAGTGCGTCTCTCATAGGCTGCAAGTCCTAAGTCATCTTTTAAAATACGCGACATGGTTCTGGGTGCTATCTTCATCTCCCGAGATAAAATCTTTTGCTTTCGGATAGGATTTCTTCGAATTCTTTCCCTTACTGCTTTGACCACCTTTTTCGTACGAACACTACGTGGACGGCCAGATCTTTTTCTGTCACAAACAGAGGAGGTCTCATTGTACCTATTAATAGCCCGGTACACAAACATTTGACTAATTCCAAGCGTGTGGAGAGTTTTAAGAATTGCATTTGGCGCCATACCAACTTTGTGTAATGCAATCACAGCGATTCGGTTCTCTTTATCACCCCACTCCATTTTAATATCGCAAAATATTGTACAATGTATTGGCGCCAAAATTAGAAATCTCAATGAACAATCGTATAGAAATGAGAGATACCAAATTCAAATGTAATATCTTTCTTATTTTTAATTGTAACAGTATTTATGGCCAGACTAGGTATAGTAGCACCCTTATTTCGCCGTTATGTTTATGTCCCATGTAATAGGGGGCGAGCCTACTGCTATCGACCGGGCACAAATCCTAACTCCGGGCTGCTGCTAAGGAATTCCACACCGAAAAACCTAATAAAACTTGGGGATCGAACCCAGGACCATACGATCAGCAGTCGCGCTTGCCCCCACTAGACCAACGAGGTATTTAAAATAATTCCCAAAACAAAAGTCGTTGTTTCCCATCTATCGTGTATGAAACATAAATATTGTTTGTATTCTCTCCCACTACTGGATATAGGGTATAGATCGCCTCATTGGATTTCCATGTGATCACTACACCACGACTGGGCGCAACATTTTCACGATAACAACGTACGATTTTGAGCAAGTTAGGGTGAAGCCAGACGAGCGTAATTTTTTGAGTTGTGAGTCGCGTAATTTGGGTCGCGTAATTTCTGCTACATTCGGTTTCGTACAAAACTCTTATTTCGTTTACACGGCGACGCAAGATGAGTTGTCGTGTTGTGTTGTGTTGAAATTACGCAACCGAAATTACGCAACTCACAACTCAATAAATTACGCTCGTCTGGCTTCACCCTTAATATCACAAAACAGACGATGTTGCCAAAACCTTGCCTTGAAAAACGTTGAGGGACTGCCTTTATGTCTCACAAGAACATTGACTTTATTCACCGCAATGAATTATTATAGTTCTCATACAATTTGGTACTAAGAGTAATGTCTGAATCACGAAATGAAGTTCTGAACTTCGAAGTTAGTCTTAGGTCTGTGTTCGTATCGACGTATCTTCCCACTGGCTTGTTAAAAAAAAAAATTAGACTTTCAAATTACATTTTTTTTGCAGTAAGAGCCAAGCCACATCTGACGGAAGATACGTCGCCGATCTTCCGCCGGTACACATATTCTATATAAATAAAAATGAATCGCCAAATGTGTTGCTAAGCGCTAAACTTGAGAACGGCTCGACCAATTAGGCTATTTTTTTTTTAAATTTATTCTTTAAGGCATAAGGAACCTTCCTTATGCCTCTTATGGAGAGAAAAAACATAAAAATTGCGTGGAAAATAGTAAAAACAACACCTTTCTTTTCCCACTACAGGCCAATAACTTTTGACAGGACGAAGTCTGTCCGGGCAGCTAGTTAAACCATATAAACATATCACACCGTACACATTAAACCGAAGATGCGTTACTAAAATTCCTCGAGTAAATTATGCAACGGAAGATCGGCGACGTATCTTCCGTAAAATGTGGCTTGGCTCTAACGAATAAGTGTTCTATGGCAATTTATTACTGAATAATAACCGATTGTAACTTTACAGCGGCGGTGTACATAGCGGGCGTGGTCGCGTCCGTCGGCGTGACGGTGCTCGGCGTGTTCTGCGTGCTGTCCGTGCTGCAGCTCGCCATGATATCGTCCAAGGAGCGCGTCGCCTTCAAATACACACACCTCGTCATGATGAAGTTGGCGCTGGCGCTTTTAGCCAGTAAGTAGAATTTATAGAGTTTTAGTTGTAGTAGAGCTCCTACGTGCCTCGGAGAGCACGTTAAACAGTCGGTCCCGGGTGTCATACGAATATCTATGACAGTCGTTACGGGTAGTCAGAAGTTTGAAAGTCTGACAACCGGTCTAACCTTAGGATATCGGCATTGCCCAGTAATTGGGTTGCGGAGGTCTGATGGCAGTCGCTCCGCGTAAAATACTGGTATTCAGCCGCATCTGGTTAGACTGGAAGCTGACCCCAATATAGTTGGGAAAAGGCTAGGCAGATCGAGTTGTAGTAGAGCTCCTTGAAATACTATCACCATATCAGTTTCTGCCGCCAAGTTGCATTGCTGTGTTCCAATTTGAAGAAGTGCCTGTGAAATTAAAATGCATGAGACTTCACTTTGACTCTAAGGTCGGCAACGCATCGGCAATCCTATTGGTGTTGCAGGTGTTTATAGCGGGCTACTGGTGCCGATTCTCTTGTGCACAAACTAAACTTAATTTCGACTATTGCCATGGGGCCATTCAAGTATTACGTAAGCAGAATTTTAGTAATTTTAGACACAACCCTCCCCCTTGTCAGCAAAAGTAAGCAAAGCTATTACCCCCCCTTCTATGCATACGTAAACATTGGTATTTCTTTTTTTAAACTGATCAGGTTTCTTTATTGTTATTCATGAGCAGCAGTTTTTAAGTCTAGAAAAATAAGTAAATAAATAAAAATTGCTGACGTAATCATCATCTAGACACCTCCGTCCCCATGTCATCAAAAATAAGCTAAGCAAAGACCCCCTCACCCCCCTTTCGTCCTTACTTATACTTGAATGGCCCCCATCTCTTTCACTCTGATAAATTAAGAAAGAGACGGACATAAACAAGAGCTGTCAAATTTAGTTGAACTAAAATTTCCATACAAATCTAGACGACGCATCGAAACGTGTCGACTAAGAGCACAGTGAAGTTCAAGGCGGAAACTAGTTTGACATCTTTAACTTAGTTCTTATCTATCACCGTCCTTTTCTCGCGCTGGCTTTTAGTGTAGGATAGCAATTATTTAATTTTAGTTTAGTAGATGAATAAGAGAATCTTTTCTTTTCTTTTTCTTTTTTACTTTTTTTTTTAAAAAAAAAACGTTGCCCCACACTAGGATTTCTCCTGTATCGTGGGTGCGTTTACAAACACAAACCTTCACACGCACAAACACCCAGACCCGGAACAACTATCTGTAGGCCATACAAATATTTGTTCCGTGCGGGAATCGAACCCACGACCCGCAGCGCAGAAGCCAATCGCTTAGCCACTGCACTAAACGTGTCGTCAAACAAGTCAATCGGCGCCAATGGTGTCGATTCTGTTGCGCCATTTGACAGGACTAAACTAAACTAAGGTGTTTGTTTATTTCTGTTTTAATAGAAAAAGAATGTGACAGTTACGTTTAGTCTAGTTTAGTGCTGTCAAAATGTGCTACTGAATCGACACCATTGTCTGTTTGCCAACCTATAACATAAAACACTTACCGTGTAACAAAATGTTAGTGTATTTAACCTATGGGGAATAGGTATGCTTTTTCCCAACAGCTATAAAGCGCAAAATCCACTAGCAAATTAAATTGCGGAAGTTCTTGCAGCAACTGCCCGCTTAGTTCATAAAACTTTCAGAAGTCGACCGCTGCGAGTATACAAGGTTAGTCTGAAAGGGGTACTAAGCCGCGGGCCACCTAAAGTATCACTGATGACTATTTTAAAGCAAGTGTTAAAATTTCAAAATTCGATCATTTTTGTTTGCATGCAAAAAGATTCTTATTTTAGTTTTTTCAAAAACAACATACCTGCTATAGTTATGAATTCAGAAAATTAATTTTCCAATCAGTGACCCCAAATATGATCTAAATTGTAAAAACAGCTATGGACAGATAGATTTTAGCATATTTTTTACGAAATCTTTGAAAAGCTATTTCTCTTAAACTATCGAGTTTTGGGGAAAGTTGTAGAACAAAAGTTATCCCTTATTATGGGTACTTTAACACCCTTTCGGCTTAGTACCCCCTTTCCGACTAACCTTGTACGAGTTTTGGGGAAAGTTGTAGAACAAAAGTTATCCCTTATTATGTACTTTAACACCCTTTCGGCTTAGTACCCGCTTTCCGACTAACCTTGTATAACATAACATCACGCCTTATATTCCCCGAAGGGTTCGGCAGAGGTGTTTTTAGTACACCCTCATTTCGCCAGTTATGTCTAAGTCCCATGTAATAGGGGGCGTGCCTATTGCCATTATCCAGGCACAAATCCAAACTCCGGGCTGCTACTGAGAAATTCCTAATGGAAAAACCCAATAACAGTTTGCCCGACCTGGGGATCGAACACAGTACCACATGCTCGGCAGTCACGCTTGCGACCACTAGAACAACAAGAAAATCAGGTTGAGTATATCATTCTCATTATTTTGAAAGTTAGTTGCAAACTTGCAAAGAATAACTTTCGCAATTTTACTTGTTAAGGGACTTTGCGCTTCAGTAACATAACATTCTACTTCCAAGATAAATAAAAATGAATGTAATTTCGTTTTTGTACTAATAGCTAATGTATTGTTTCCAGCATTGCTGTCCATAGTTGCAGCAAGTCTGTTCGCCGTACAAGGTGATGACAGGGGTTTTTACGTGACGAGGGGAGAAGCATTCTATGTTCAGGTACAATACAAGTTTATTACTAGTCTGTAGTTATCTTTACTTGGAAAGCTAATTACGATTTGCGAAGTTAAGCTGCGCTTGCCGCGGTCAGCCTGTGGATGGGTGACCGTTCGTTACACATCGAGACCCCTCCGTGCCTCGGAGAGCACGTTAAACGGTCGGTCCCGGTCGTCATACAAATACTTATCTATGCAAGTCGTTATGAGAAGTCAGCAGCCTGAATGTCTGACAACCGGTCTGTCTAACCGTAGGTTGTCAACATTGCCATGTAACTGAGTTGCGGAAGTCTGATGGCAGTTGCTCCGTATAAAATACTGGTATTCAGCCGCAGTTGATTAGACTGGAAGCTGACCCCAACATAGACTGAAAAAGGACGAGCCCAATTATAGCTATGTATTAATTAAATACATAGCTATATTTTTTTTACGCCAACAATGCAGGTTTTCAAATATTTCAGCTGAACCGTTGCACCGCGAATGTGCATTTCAATGGAATCCACAACTGTCTTACTACAAGATTGTGTTTATAAGTCTGTTGTTAAGCTACAATTTCACTAGCAAGGGGGATTTGGCATTTTAGCAGGAAAAATAAAGTTAATCCCTTTTTCATTCAATCATTATCAAACTTACGTAATATTTTGTCGTTTACAGATAGTGAGTATAGTTATAAACTCAATCCTGTTTATAATGTCGCTGTACGACGCGCTGTTTTCGCGGCGGATGGGCGGCGACCCTACCAACCCTTTGGGCGAGCCTGAAGGCACCACCATCAACAATCCCGGCTTCAAAGAAGGCAGAGGTAAATATCATACATGCTATAGCATAATAACTGAATAATATATTAATTTGCTAAAGACAGAGAAAACTATAAAGAAATAACGCTACTACATACTAAACAAATAGGTCATTACACAAGTGCTTATTTCATACTTTAACTTGTAATTGTAGAACAGCAAATATCATCTATACTAATATTATAAAGCTGAAGAGTTTGTTTGTTTGTTTTAACGCGCTAATCTCAGGAACTACTGGTTGGAATTGAAAAATTTTTTTTGTGTTGGATAGTGCATTTATCTAGGAAGGTTATAAACTATATAACATCACGCTACGACCAATAGGAGCGGAACATAAATGAAAAATGTTGCAAAAACGGGAAAAATGTCCACACGTGCGAAGCCGGGACGGGCCGCTAGTAGATGATACAATTATATTATACGAATTAAGATTAGCCACTGTTAATGCTGATGAAGTTAATTAAGATGAAAAGCGCTGGGCGCGCTACAAAGCAGAGAGTATTCGACACTTGCTTAATTTACACGAAACTTCAATCCATTTCATATAAAATTAGACAAGTGGCCCACGAAGGCACTAATGTCCTAAAACCATTTCTTTAAATAGAGTTTCAGGTCATCTTGACTGACCCTTGAGCGCCAAATCCTGGCAAGCTTTGATGCGCCAGTTTTTTTTTAATTCTTGATTTGGTCGTTTTTGGCCCTAGTCTCACCTGATGGTAAGCGCAGACAGGGTTTAAGATGGAGCACACGAATCCAAGGAACAGAGATATAGAGGGATTCCCCTATACCCCTTTGGCTCTCACATACACACGACGGAACACAGTAAACTGCTTGGCGCCGGACTTTAATGTTCAGGTGGTAGCTAGCCAGGCGGACCGTATAGATCCTACCACCAAGCGTGCTGGGTTTTGTTGAATCTTACAACACGCGTCTACTCCCAGCGTGCAGTGAAGAAGTTTTATATTCTATCTTGCTCGCTCAGTTCGTAAAACTTGCAGAAGTCAGTTGTGCAAGTCAGCTTGCGCAACAAAGTTTGCTTATGTACTTGGAGGTTCATAAAAGCATAGTACCTACTGTGTTGAATCCCTGCTGATTGCAAATACATATGTACTTATTTTGTACATTTCCTTGATAAAATAGAATAGAATATACTTTATTGTACACCAAAATTGTAACACAGCTCTTATACAATAACAAACATTAAAGGGTACAATGGCAGTCTTATCGCTGATAGCGAAATAGGTGTTATTTGTTTAATGCTATATTAAATAGAGTACTTACCTATATATATGTATAGAATTTTAATTGCGGCGCGTCGTGTCTTAAGAAGAAACTTAGCCTGGAAGGGGTTATAGAGAAGTTCTATAACATCCAGCGTCCCTGATCGTAAAAACTTACTAAAGCTTCAATCCAAATTAGAATAGGAATGACCTTAACCGGATTCGGACGAACTTCACTGTGATGAATAAGCAGTATCGTAATAATTTTTACCTAAAGCGACTTAACTGAAGTTAGTTTGACAGTTAGAACATCATAATGTGGCGAAAGGTCATCTTTCTTTCTTTCTTTAGGTATTTTTCTTTCTGGAATTTCTCAGTAGCAGCCTGGAGTCTGGACTTGTGTCCGGTTAATGGCAATAGGGTGGCCCCCTATTACATGGGACTTAAACATAACTGGCGAAACGAGGGTATGCTAAAACACCTCTGCCGTACCCTTCGGGGAATGTAAGGCGTGGTGTAATGTTTTAGGTCATCTTTATTCGAATCGTATAGTATAATGCGGTTCAGCCTGTTCCTACCTCAGACTAACGTAACTCAGTCAAGTGGCAGATGGCGGTATTAACCATTCAACCGACCTAAACACCCGAGACCAATGTACCTACATCTGACGCGAAATAATTAACTTTGCACCATAAACCGACTAGTCCAACATGGCGACTTATTATACAGAAAGATTTAGTAATTACCATCCAATTTTTTTTCTAGGCATTACGAATGACAAAACGTTCCATTTAAAAAAAAAACTTAGATCAATGTTCAAAAAAATATATTTTTCCCAGAATAATGATCAATTCAACGTGGTTACTAAGTCAAATGGTTACTACGCTTGTTTACCATGTTCGATGTATCCTATGTATGTCCCCTTGATATTAAAAAAGCTCCTAGTAAATTCTCCTTCAAACACAAAGTTAGGAAACACTACTTGAAGTCGCTGCACTCCTAATCATCTAATTTAGTCTTCGTCATAATTGCATTAAGTTTTTCATAACGTTTTATAATTGATATATATATATATTGTAATATCTATATATTTTATTATTTGTATATATGTAATTTATATTTAACTTTTGATTTCCTAATATATTCAGTTCAAAATTGTCAACTCATCTTTTTCCTGTACCTACGTATTTTGATGCTTTTCTTTTTAACCCTAAGGTTGACTGGTAGAGGATGCCTTATGGCATTAAGTCCGCCTTATGTACCACAATAGTGCATAGAAGTATAAATAAATAATAAATAAAAGAAAAAAGCACGTATTTTATTATTTTCACTAATGATCCTAATATTTAGAAAGGTGACTATGTAAGAATCGTAGCATATGGTGTTCTATAGTTTCTGCCTTCCCCCATGGGTAAAAGGCGTGAGTTTATGTATGTATGAATCCTAATATTTTTTGAATGATAATAAAAGAAATCTTTCTGGATAATAAATGTATTTACTTTCCAGTTAACCCTCTCAGAGTTAACCACAGATATTTTATACTCACCTTTTTAAAGCATAAGCATTTTAAGCGCATTATACAAGTTTAGTCGGAAAGGGTGTACTAAGCTGCGGGCCACTTAATGTATCACTGATGATTGTTTTAAAGAAAGTGTTAAAATTTCAAAATTCGACAAAAAAAAAGCAATGCAAAATGATTTTTCTTAGTTTTTTCTAAAATTCTTCATCCCTGCTTTAGTTACGAATTCAGAAAAAGGAACTTCTAATCCGTGACCCGAAATATGACCTAATATGTAATCATAGCTGAGGATAAATAGAATTTAGCTTATTTTTTATGAAATCTTTGAACAGCTATTTCTCTTAAACTATCGAGTTTTGGGGAAAGTTGTAGAACAAAAGTTATCCGTTATTATAGGTACTTTAACACCCTTTCGGCTTAGTACCCCCTTTCCCACTAACCTTGTATATTTTATTATATAAATAAATATAATTTTCAGGGATATCAATGACGGATGCGTCAGGGAAGCCATACAGCACAAACGGTCACGGGAGCGTGGCGTCAATGAATACGACGGCCACCACTCTCACTGGCTTGTCAGACGCCAGCACCATCACCAGGTCCCCCCTGCGGTCTTCACTCAAGAAGCCCCGACCCCGGGAAGGCGAGCCCGGCGGCCTAGGTATACAGAACCCAGGGTATTCAGGCCACTCGCCCCCTCTAAACAGGAATGGAAGCCAGAAGAAAGTGCGCATCCAAACACACAGTACTGAGGTGTGAATCAGTGTTCCCTCCCCTTAGGTTAATAAAACTCTAGTTATGCAGAACTGCATCTGCACACGTTAAGCCACATAGACAGTATGCAAGTAGCATGCAAGTAAGCTGGGTAAGTGTGCAAGTAAGGTTGCAAAATGGAAACAGCTTATATGCAAGTCGCCATCACATTAAATTGCTGTCTAAGCAGATGTGACACCATACCTTCGTGCAAGCTACTTGCGTAATGGAACAGGTTAAAAGATATCTCGCAGTGTTTAAAACTTTGCTCCATCTGTCCAAATTGTAGTTTTTTTTTGACATTTATAAGGGTTTTACATTTATTTTCCAAATGTATTGCTATAAGTATTCATTCAAAAAGAGTACAAGCTATAAGGTAAACTGTTGATTAAATATTCATACAAATAATTGTCATATAATGAAATACATTATTAAAACATGAGCACTGCTTATAACTTAAGAAGGAAGAAAGGAATATTATATGTCTAACTAGAAAATTGTAATCTTTACATAGTATAAAACAAAGTCGCTCCCGCTGTCTGTACGCTTAAATCGTTTAAACTACGCAACGGATTTGAATGCAGTTTTCAGCAATAGATAGAGTGATTCAAGAGGAAGGTTTATATGACCCACATTAGTGTCTACATAGCAGCCCTGCGAAGCCGGGGCGTGTCGCTAGTAATATTATTTTTTTAAACATGTACATAGTAACAATGTTATGATATCAGCATTGCCCAGTAACTGGGTTGCGGGGGCCTGATGGCAGTCGCTCCGTCTAAAATACTGATATTCAGCCGCATCTGATTAGACTGGAAGCTGACCCTAACATAGTTGGGAAAATGCTAGGCAAAACGAACTTAGTAACAATTTTGACTGATGGTGCAAGTGGTTTATTTATTTAAACGGAATTGGTAGATCATGGTGTGGATGTAGATTATTGTAGATTGATTTTTTAATAGTAAGAAGACACTGATAGATTTTGACACTAGAGTGTTAAATTAAGTAGAACTTTTTTATATATCTATGTCAAATCAAACTATAGGTACCTTTTTACTGTTTTATATAGCGTGTACATTTTCACTAAGTATGCATTACAAAAATAGGTTACTAAGTTAGTGTAGAAGTCGATGCACTGTCGAAAATTGAATTCACATATCACAAGCTGATATATCTACGTATTTTATTTTACATTTTAAGTATTTTTTTATTTACAATTTATAAGACATTGCAATCATCTGTATATTTCGTTTGAACAAAGTTCTTAATTGAATATTTTATTGTGTATAAAGTGCATATGTGTACATAATTCAGCACAAAGTGTTGTAAGAGTAAGAAACTTTTTAAATTTGTTACATTATATACAGCTTTGTTGTATATTAACATGCAATTTTAATATGTTAACATTTGTATTTTAGAACTTAATTCCGATTTATCTTTAAGATTAAAGTTATATATAGGTAAGTGTAAATACACATTTAAACCCACCATGCTTTTTGCGGATCATCACATTTTCGAAACCAATTGAGTTTGTCTTTTATAAACTGCTTTGTATATTCGATTGTGACAATCGTGCCTTACCTTTTAAATCCAAAATCGTGCCTTATGTCCTAAAAGCCATTTATAAACCTAGTGAAAATTAAATACTTCGTATTTTGGTCCTAAATTTATTTACTCCGTCCAAAGTTCGAATTTAATCTTTGTTTTGGAATAACTACCTACTTAAAATGACTGCATATTGCAAATAAAATTAATATTAAATATTTTATATTAAGCTCATAAAGTTTCATGTTTACTTGTAACTCTTGACCCATATTGTTTTCAGTTACATATGGACATTTCTAAGTTTAACAATAATTTTAACGTAATTAGAGTATTATGTTTTGCTCTGTCCGTCCAAATTCTGGTCTTAACTTTAGTTTCGACATAACTACTTAATATTTAATAAGTAGGTAACTCTCGAGTAGACACAAGGAGAATGAAATCAAATTTATTATTGTTACTTTGTATTGTTGAGATAAATGTAATATTTTATCTGTATTCTGCATGTGGAGGTGCAGTCGTTAAATTTCTTTATAGTTAAAACTTACTTTGTGACATTTTCTAATATAAATAACTGCACTTAAACTAAATTAAACATTATTTATATTTTTTCTATATGAAACAGATTTTTGCTTTATATTGTTTAATTATACGGTATTATACAATTCCGTCCAAAATATCCCAATATGTTAATGATCTGATATTTAGTTATACATATTCTTTAGTAATATTTTGCTGAATAAAAGAAGCAATTGTTTTACAACCAGATTCCCGTGTTTTATTCCAAAAATAACAGCAGGAAAAAAGAACCTGTTGTGGAAGAAGACTCCTACTTCTCTAATAACTCTATTATCTCAGTATACAATTAATTCACCATGCCCTTTTTTATAACCAACTTCAAAAAAGAGGTTCTCAGTTTGACCTGTATGTAGGTATGTTGGAGATTATCTCGAGAACCGTTACGGTGCGTCATACCTGACGAACGCGCCGCGGAGGCGGCGCGCGGAGCTTTGTACGAACATGAAATGCACGCGCGCAGCTCGCGAGCGGCGCATTCGCAGCGCGTTCGTCAGGTCTGGACGCACCATTAGGCTCAACTCGCACCGAGATGAAAGCGAAGCGGCGAGCAGTTTCATTACTCAAAGCAATAAAAGCAGCATCTTCATTACTAAAATATGTATATAGGTTCGCTTGAGGGGCGCGAAAGTGTCGCCGCGAGCACTAGCGGCCGCACAATTAGCGGCGACGGCGCGCTCATGGAACATATTTACTCTAGGGAGAAGAATGACAAGCACGTACAAATATGCGTGCTACTGCAGACTCGCAGAACACAATACTCTCTAATGTTGACTCATGCTTGCGGCGACGCGCGCGGCCGCCTCACTTCCCCCACGAGTTTTCTTGTTGAATGCTAAAAGCTTCGCAGCAGCCGCGCGCCTTCACTTAGTGTCTACGCCTATCGTAGTAGACTGTCGGCCGCTGACATCTCTGTATGAATTGACCCTTAGTGATATTTCGATGAGGTTTTAATTTTAAAAAAAACTAATCGAATATAGAACCTCCTCCTTTTTGAAGTCGGTTAATAAGCTATTCCGCTATTTCCAAGAAAGGTCCTTGAGAAAATAGGTACCTAATGAAGGCACTAAAAAGTATTAAAAAAAAAAATTGGTACATTATATCATTGAATATTATGAAATATGCGTCCTAGTTGCGTAGCACACGCAATCGCAGTACGAAAACTTGAATATTTCGAAATATAAATGCGAAAGTGTGTTTGTTTGTCCTTCCTTCACGCCCTAACTAAGCAACCAATCGACTTGATTTTCGGCATAGAGTTAGTTGAAAGGATGGAGAGTAACATAGGCTACTTTTGGTCCTGGAAAAACATCATGTTAATTCCACGTGAGCGAAGCCGCGGGTAAAAGCTAGTATATTATATTTTGTATTATTTGCATGTGTTTCAATTGACCCCAGGTACTGTTTCAACCGACCCTGGCATGGGGACGGTTAAAACAAATTACTTTTTTTTTAAATTTGATTTTATACATAAAGTACAATACAGTGATCTTAAATAACATTGCCCATTAGTAGACACTAGACAGATCTATGATCTTTTATTTAAAATATTTCCGTCATCGCTCGCTTAACTAATCCCGATGCAATGGACGATAAACGCTAAAATGTTTCAACCGTACCCAGTCTACCCTACATTATATCATTGAATATTATGAAATATGCGTCCTAGTTGCGTAGCACACGCAATCGCAGTACGAAAACTTGAATATTTCGAAAATTAATAATAATATAATTCAAAGCTAAATATGTAATAGTTCATACTTTTGGGGGGTTTAAACTTTTAACTATGGGGATTTTGTTTCGACTGGTCATGTGCTTATTTAGGGGTCGGAGCCGGGCACCGGGCGCCCCGGGCATCGGGCGCCGGAGGGCGTGCGACGTCCTACGGCCGGGTGGCCGTAGGACGTCGCACGCCCTCCGGTGCCTAGTGTATGGCCTGCGGGTGGTGGGTTAGGGGACCCATCGCCCCAGTAACAGGCACGAGAAGGCGGCGCGCAGTGTGCCGTGCGCGCCTCTCAGGAGGATGTGGGGCAAGGCCCCACAGAGGGGAAGTCCGCCAGGGACTGGCGGACCGGGACCTGCCGAGGTTGCGGTGTATGCTTCTGCGAATCCCGCGACTTCGGCCGACGGTTAGGAGGAGGAACACCGTGGTTTTCTAGCCGGTAAAAGTCCGGCAAACCCCCTCGCCTTCCCCGGGCGAGGGACATCCATGAGGATTTAACCAGGATGAAAAAAGAAAAGTGTATACCGTAGAATTATTATTAGAACTAAAAGATTCACTTCTTATTTAGTAGAATTAAACAAACTCATACGTTGATATCTATAGCTCAATAATTTAATTTTTCATTACCCCCAATAAATTGCATTCTAGACATACCTAATCACTTTTCAGTCACTCAGTCTCGTTCCCACAGCTGCCATAAAAAATAATAATATAATATGATGGTTATTACAAAATTAAGAATAAAATTAATATGCCCCTTAAAAAAATATAGCTATAATATATAGCCTTTCATCGTTTTGTCACTGTTCAATTTTAAGAGAAGAGTCCCTAGTAATAAAAATGCGTGTCGCTTGGAATGACTGTAATCTTATAATTATTCAGTGCGGCTGTAAATTCAAAACAAGTAGGGTTTGACACAATTTCAAAAGTTTGGAAGCTTACGCTTCCGGCTGTGGTTCTGTCCATGGTGAGGAGCGAGAGTGTGTGGGAGGCCGTCGCTTCCTTTTGCGAGGAGGTGATGATCACCAAGCAGGTAGCGGAGAGGGAGAGGGAGGCGTCTTCCTTCCTCCCTTCTCGCGCTAGACGCACCGGGCGCCGGAGGGCGCGTGACGATCTCCGGCCACCCTAGTGAGTGACCTGCGGGCGGCGGGTTAGGGACCCGTCGCCCGACCAGTAACAGGCCCGGGAGGACGGCGCGCCATGTTCCGCGCGCGCTTCTCAGAAATTGCCCCACCACTGGAGAGGTCCACCTAAAGAAGCTGGTGGGCCAAGACCTGCCAGGGTTGCGGTGCATGCAATAGCAAATCCCGTGACCCCGGCCTTAGGTCAGAAGGAGGGACACCGTTGGTTTTTAGCCGGTAAGAGTCCGGCAGACCCCCTCGCTTTCCCCAGGCGAGGGACACCCATGAGGATGTTCCAACGATAAAAAAATAAATGGGATGTGTGCATAAAGATAGCTCAGGTTGCTTAGGTACACGGAAGAGAGCCACATAGAGCTAATCGTGCGAGAAACAGCTTCATAGCATAACATAACTTACCGGAAACTGTACACGTTTAAAACTGAACGGAAAATGGATTACGTAATTTAGTATACACGTACCGCCATCTATTGAGCAAATATGTTACAACAAATGATGCTAATTTCAGATGGCGCCACCCTCGCTGGTATCAATTACAACCAATCGGAACGGGTTAAATTAACATTGGCAATAATGTCAAACAAACTTTAACCAATGAAATTGCGTTGGTACCAGCGATGGTGGCGCCATTAGTTATTCACTACCCCATTATAATAACTTACTCTGAGATACGCACAATATTTGTCTATAAAAGTCAATCACACTGAGTCAAACAAACCGACAAACAGACAAAAATTATCAAATTGGTTTTTTTTTTCTTATCTTTAAACCACTCCCATTATTATTTTAAAAATATTTCCAATTTTCTAACACGGCAAGTCTACAGATTTATGATAATTATAATCTATAATAATATATAAAGCTGAAGAGTTTGTTTGTTTGTTTGTTTGATTGATTGATTGTTTGAACGCGCTAATCTCAGGAACTACTGGTTGGAATTGAATTTTTTTTTTGTCTTGGATAGTCTATTCATCGAGGAAGGTTATAGACTATATAACATCACGCTACGACCAATAGGAGCGGAGCATAAATGAACAATATTGCAAATACGGGAAAATCTATGGGTACATATAATAAAACTGTAGAAGAGTTAAATTCTGTACATTGAATAAAAACTATAAAAAATACCCTTGGGGGTCTTCATACAAGTAACACAAACAAAAAAATATTTTGAAATTTTTGTCCGTCTGTCTGTTGTCCGGCTTTAACACAAAAACTACTGTACGGATTTTGATGAAACTTTTTTGTTATATAGCTATTAGTCCTCGGCAACATATAGGCTATTAGGGTAGGTAGGTACGTAGGGTAGATAAGTAGGGTAGGTAGGCAGGTAGTGTAGGTAGGGTAGGTAGGGTAGGTAGGGTAGGTAGTGTAGGTAGGGTAGGTAGGTAGATAGGGTAGGTAGGTAGGTAGGGTAGGTAGGTAGGTTGGGTAGGTAGGTAGGTTGGGTAGGTAGGTAGGTAGGGTAGGTAGATAGGGTAGGTAGGTAGGGTAGGTAGGTAGGGTAGGTAGGTAGGGTAGGTAGGTAGGGTAGGTAGGTAGGTAGGGTAGGTAGGTAGGGTAGGTAGGTAGGGTAGGTAGGTAGGGTAGGTAGGTAGGGTAGGTAGGTAGGGTAGGCAGGTAGGGTAGTCAGGTAGGGTAGTCAGGTAGGGTAGTCAGGTAGGGTAGGCAGGTAGGGTAGGTAGTAGGTAGGTAGGATAGGTAGGTGTGTTGTAGAAACCATAAATGAAATTTGATGCAAAAACGGAAAAAACGCAGACGAAGTTGCGCGAGTCAGCTAGTAAAATATATGAGTATTTCAAATTGATCTATAGTATTGCCTTGCACAATTTAGAATACACTCACTTATGAAATTGAGTGTAATTTTCCCTTCCACTGCCATTCAGATAGATAAGTAGGTACCTAATCAATTCTAAATAACAATATGTTCGTTTTTTTTATAACAGCTTAGTACCTTCTTCATAAGGATTGGATTTCAATAGACCTTCCGTAGACTGAGAATAGGTAACAATTCAACAATTAATATTAGGTAATTTGTGGATTTATTCGTTGTAATATATTTCCTCACAACGTGATTTGATACACGTAACGCCATCTATTGAAAATAAATGGTATAAACAAATACTATGCGTGCCAAATAAGAATAGGATCGCGCTTGCTACAACTTCACACGATAGCTGTCTAATTAGTACTGATAGCAAAAAAATGTGAAAAAAATGTTATATTTTTTTTATTCATAGATTTCATTATTATTTATATTAATTTTTATAAAATGTTTTTTCTTGAATTCCATAAATAGATAATTTTGTATAAATTAATAATATTTAGAAGCAGTATTAAGATGCACTGTCAAGGCCTGACATTAGAGAATGGAAAGCTGCAATTCAGGAGGAGCTTGATGCTTTAAAGAAAAATGGAACTTGGACTTTAGTAAAACCTGGACAAGCGAGCAACGTTGTAGATTCGAAATGGATTTTTCGAATTAAAGAAGAGGCGGGAAATAAGCGAAGATACAAAGCTCGGCTTGTTGCCAGAGGCTTTAGCCAAAGATGGGGTGATGATGATCTTGAGTGACAGTCAATCTGCTGTTGCTATTGCGCAGAACCCTGTACACCATCAACGCACAAAGCACATAGATGTGCGACACCACTTTGTGAGAGAGGCAGTTGAGCATGGCCATATTGAATTAGAGTATGTAGAGACGAGTCGTATGGTTGGGGATGTTTTAACGAAACCTCTGTTGAAAGGGAAGTTCAACTGGTGTACGCTAGGTATGGGTGTTGTGTGATTGTGTGATGGATAAAAGTAGAGAAATGAATTTAAGGAGGAGTGTTAGAATAAAAGGAGTCTATATTTAAGATATAGAACCTTTTTTGTTATATGCAAATTTATTTTTCTACAACAATTCTGTCAACGTGAAAAAAAAGACGAACAACAAAAATATAAGTTTAATCTCAGCTTTTATTTAAATCGTTTTATTTTACCAGTGCTTCTATCTGCAAGCTAGTGGGACTTGAGCATGTAACACCCACTACTAACAAGTATTCATAAAAAAAATGAACCAATATATATAGTTAACTTCACGAAATGCTATGGTCACCCTAATATATCGCCATAATAATAATATAATTACTGTGTAATTAATTTGGCGTAAAATTGATTAGAAATATCAAAAAAGTGAACAAAAAATAATTAAACTGAGTATAATTTCTTTATTTACTTTTTTGCACACCTTACGCTTTGGTAATGAAGTTCACGAGTATTGCGGAACAAAATGGCGTCTTGACAGTACTATTCTAGTCCTTCTAGAAAACTTAAAATTCGCATATCTTTTGATTGCGTGGACCGATTGCGATGAAATAAAAACGATATGTTACATGGAGATAAGCACAATATTTGTTTATAAAAGTCAACAACATTGGATCAGTTGTTTTTACGTGATGCTTGCACAAACAAACAGATAAACATGCAAACAGACAAAAATTCCAAAAATGTTAAAAATGGGTTCTGTTGGTTATCGTTTACCACCCCAACCAGATTTTTTTTAAATATTTGCTATGTACAGACACGCCAAGTCTACAGATTTGTTATATGTATAGAAAATACCATGAACCTATACAGGAACATTTAAAACTGTTATTTCAGTCAACACTACTTACTAAGTTACTAATCTGTGGTTTCAGTCTCTGTGGCGTCCAACAAACATTACTAGGCTATATGTATAGTGGCATTAGTGGGAGCGTTGCCAACTCTACGTCTTTTTACGTAAATCTACGTACTTTAGGCCTTTCCTGTAAACCTACGAACTTCAGTCCCAGAATCTACATATATTCTAGAAAAGCCGATTCGTCTCAATTTTTTTCTTTATTGGCTCAATTAGCACAAAGTTAATTAACATTGCCACATAGTGCAAATTTCGAGCGTTTGTTTTCTGTGATCAATTTAATGAAAATCAACTTCAGAAAAATAGACTTTCCACTAAAACACTAAAAAGATAACTGTTATTTATTATTTATAAAAAGATAACTGTTATTATTATACTGATAAAAGTGGTTTAAAAAAAACCACGAGCCTTCGCAGGAACATATTAAACGTTTTAATAAATTGTATAAATTCAATTTGCCTGAAAATAGTAATGAAAACAAATAATTTAAATAAATTGCATAACAAAACACTCGTTTTATTCAGAGTTACCCTCTGTATTTCACTCAAAAAAAGTACGGAGATCTACGAACTTTTCATACGCAAATTTTACTAATTCTACGTAATTTACTATTCTGGCCTACGACTTTTTCAAAATCCGAGTTGGCAACACTGATTAGTGGCGTTAGTTGTTAGCAATATAGTTTGTGGTTGTTAGCATTGAGATTATTTACGGTTGTTAGTTAATTAATGTCATTTTCATTTGAAATCGTTTTGATTCGTGCGGCATGGCTATTTTGTTTTGCGAAGGCACATATAAATATTGTGTAGCATTATTATTGATCGTGTAATTTGTTGATTTTGTGGTGTTATTTGAACTTAAGTATTTGTTATATTGTGATTTAAACTGTAAAAATTACAATTTATGTAAATTGAAGTACATTTTACTTACAAATCACAATCGACCAGCACAATGAAATTTAATTCATTATAATGCTTAATAATTGTTGCCTCTTCGCTTCTAAGCCATGATGTTATCGAACTAAAACCAAAATGAGTGAGGTGAAAACAGCTTCAAATCGTATTGTGATCAGTCTGAGCTATAATATCAATTCAGTAGAAGAAGCGTATTCGAAAAGCACTTGAATATAAAACTGTCGCTCGTGGCGCTTCTAAGCTTATTGTTACTATTTCAAATAGCTTCAGTCTACACAGGCGGTTCATAAAATTTGTAAGTTTATATTCATGTTGTTTTATTCTTATGCAAGTTCGTGTATGACGATGAAAAGAAACGAGTAGGTATTATGTTAAGAAAAATATTTATTGTTGTCCAAAAAAACAATTATGTCGATAGATGTTCTCTAGTCTTAAATTTTTTCTGGTGAATTGTATTTGTTTAACCCTTTCCCTGCGGGCACACCGTACACGCAACCTGCCCTGTAGACGGGCTCACCAAAAAAAAGTTGCTCCCCTGTATGGGTGGAGAGATAACGCGTTTTAATTAAAACGCTTTGATACATGGAAGACGAAATAAGCCGTTTGAGAAAATCAGTCCTGATGTGCTGTCGGCAGTTTACTCGTCTCAAAAATGTATAGTCAATATCATCAAAATGAGGGTATGTGTTACCAGATGTAAATCTGCAAAGTGTGAGTAAGATTTTGCAGTATGACTTGGGCTGTCAATACATGCTACGATGAGCCCGTCTGTAGAAGCTGTTACCGATTTCGAAGCGCCGTATGTGGTGATAGATAATTGTAAACCAGTTTTCTCGACCACCGTGTCTGAGAACACATTCTACAGAACGAGTTAACTCGCCAACCGCTGCGAAAGGGTTAAATACACTGGTTGTTTGTTTGAAAAGTGATACATACAGGTTTCATAATCTCCCACCAATGATCAACATTGAGGTGTTTTAAACCACCTGCACTTTTTGTATTGGTATGTATAGTAGTGAAACTTATATTTTGGTAAATATTTTTTTGGTGTTTTGATTGATTTCTATATCTTAATTGGCTATATTTCAAAAGATTTGTTTTTTTTATATTAATCTAAAGAAACAGTTTACAAGGAATTGTTGAACCGTTAAACATAACACACAAACCAACGCAGGTTTAACAGCGGTATGGCTAGTGGCGGATTTGCAGTCTCGGCTGCCCTAGCCCCAAGCCATCAGCCGCCCCTTTCTCAGCATCCACCATATAGACTACATGAGGGGTCTAGAATCAAAAGCGCCTCTGTCCAGTTTTTTATTTTTTTCAAAATACGCCTAATACCTGTTGCAACTACTAGAGTAACGTTATATCTAACAACTAGATTTCATTTGATCATAAATAGTCTAATGTTTAAATAAATACACATTATCTAAAAGCATAGCAAACGTTTTTTTTTTATATTATATTTTGAAATCTGGATAGAGTAGGTTTTGTATTTAAACGTTGGATAGAGGCGGTTTTGCATTGTGTTACTAAGGATAGAGGCAGTTTTGGTTTCATGCGACCTGGCCTTGTGGACGGTTTTATGCAAAACTGTCAGCATTATCAGTATGAGTAAAGGTAGGTATTATTTATTTAATATATGTATATTCCTAATAATAGTTTTCAACAACAGGAACAAAACAGACAACAAGATAATAGATTGGAATGTGTTCTTTATTGAAAACTGATGAACACAATGTCATTGAATTAACAAAAATGTCATTTAAAAGCTAATAAAAATTAAACAGTAATTCCAACTTCTTCTAAATATTCACAGGGTTCTTCATTTTCGCCTTCACCAGGAGTGGTTTCGTCCAAAACATTCTTGTAAAACTTTAGCTGGCTGGAACCAAGTTCTGTTTTCCAATTATCACCGAAGTGTTTGCATAACAATTTATTCACGTCGGCAAGCTTTAAGGCATACACATTAACAAGTAATGGTGGCACGTCTCTGACTTCAAAATCAGACATCTAGGTTACACCTCGTTTCATTATACTTTTGGGAACACCCATATCATTTTTATAGTTTGTTTCGCCTCTTAGTAAAAACCGCCCTGGCTTATTTTTGACTCTTGTCAAGTAATATCTTTTGCACTCGTTAAATTTAAAGTGATATTGTGCTGGAGGCTTCATCACTTCACTACCATAAGTCTTCCAATCTTTCACTTTACAGCCTTCACCCAATTTTGTAACAACCCCATAACTCTCATAAATGTTTTGATATTCAGATGGATCGATTATGACCTCCTTATTTTTTACTTCTTTTTCAATCAATCCAAACACTCGATCTGCCGGCATGAATGAATGTCCGGGTACAGGAAAAATAAGTTCAATAGTTTTAATATTTGTTGGAGCACAAATTGTTAGCCAATGGGCAGCCGTAGCTATCATTGTGCTATTTTTGTTCTGGGAACCGCATCCATCAGCCATCATTCGGATCTTTTTTTTCCCGTCAAATCTGTCTGTGAGAGCAAATCAAAAACTGCCGATGCAATTTCATTTGATGATTTAGCGTGGACATTTTCAGTCCACGTATATATGCGTACGTTTTCTTTCGGAAATTTATTTGTACTTGTGCCTATCACGATAGTAAAATTATAGTTGTACAACTGCCGTGAGTGGTATGCAATCTGGTCTGCAACTTTAGGCAGAACCTGATTTTTTTGGCAGTCGAACGAAATCGTGAATGTTTCGTCATTAAACTCCCGCAAAAACATGTAAAAGCATTTGGCTTTCAACTTATGAATTCGTAATGTCGTCATGAGAGTTACTTTTTCAGTTTCCACTTTCTCGTTTTTTATTTTTTCCGACAACTCGACACATTTTGAACAAACATCAACTTTAGGTGTTTTAAAACCAATATTGTAGTGTACCACAAAAATTCTTCGAAAAAAACAATGACGCACTTTAAGATTTTCATCATCCTGCTTTTCTTGATAAAGTCTCCACATTTTTTTTATGTTTAGGTCTGAAGATACATATTTTCTTGTTGACGTGGCTGATCTGCAGTAGTGCGATTCTATACATTGAAATGTCTCGATGAATCTCATCACATTTTCTTTTTTAGCTAAATTTTGCTAGATATTCTATTTGACGACGCTGGAACCAGAATGATCTAGGGCACAATAGTATGTTTCTGAGAAAATGAAGGAAATGCGTTACGCGTTATTATTTGAAATCTATGAGCTTTTTATAATTATTTTTTAGTTATATGTACTTCATGTAAGTTTTAAATAATAAAATAACAATTTTTATCAGTATGAGTTATTTATTAAAACTAACATTCTTAGTTTTACAAAAAAAAAATCACTTAGATCACTATGGCAGTTCACAAATTTAAAAAAATGTGATAATAGTGAAAGTTTTCACTTTGATATGTTAAGAAAAAATCACTTTAATCATCACCAAATACAGCAGGCAAAAAATTATCATCTTGTGCTTCCTGATTGCCGCCTCTTCCAGGCACATGTGGTAGGGTCAAGTAAAACTGATGATGGATAGGAGGTACAAATTTTAGAGCTTTTCTTATATCTTGCATTTTTTGATACGATATTAGTCTAGTTTCAGGGGCTTTTTCTGGTATATAATTCTTTAGGTTACAAAAGAAAGTTTCAGAATCTATATCATTTGGTTTCAAATCAACCGTTTCATATGTTTCCGTGTAGTCATCATACTAAGTATACTTGAACCTTTACAAAACTTTATCTTCCGCATGTTAGAAATTTTTGCGCCTTCTCTTAATACAACCTGATAATCTTTGAATAGTGTTGCGAGGCTTTCAAAATCTAGAAACTTATTTTTCATATCTCGCACAGTAAAAGGTTTTTGTTTTCTGCAGTCTCGGACGAGCTTCATCCAATCTTCTGGTGTATAGATATCAGTCTTCTTTTTTAGTTCTCTACTTATAAAAGAGAAGTCAGTGTCGTTAGGCAGGTAAGTATGGCCACTGACGAGATAATGCATGGTGATCGTTTCTAGATATGGCGATTTATTAACCAGAAACATCATAAAGTGTAAAACATTCCAGTTTCGGTTTTGACCGGAGCAACAGTCGCTAAAAAAACACAATGATTTGACAGTGTCCGGCACGGAATCTTCTAGAAAGTAGTGAAGTGACGACATAATTTCTTGCGAGCCTCTGGCCCCACAATGTTCTGGCCACATATTCATGAGAACTTTTTCTCCTTCCTTAGTATAAGCATGAATACCAAAGTTCAGCATTTGCAGTTGTCTTAAATAATAGACCTCACCAGTATTTAAATAAGGAAGAGGTAGAGTTCGTTCCAGATCAAAAGTAGCTACTAATAACGATTCATCAGTTTTGACTTTACCTTTACAGTCGTTTAATATGTTTCTTACTTCGCCTGCAAGTTTAATATGCTGATCTTTTTGTGCCCTTTTAGCTAGGCATGTTTCTATATCTTCATCCGCCTTTATTGATATCTCGAGCATATCACAGGTTTTACAAGTATCTGCCTTAGGGATATAGAAGTGTAAATTAAACTCGGTTGTAAATACTTTGACGTAGGTACTCTTTTTCAATATTGGTTTTCCTTCTGACTCGCATTTTGCTTTAAAAAGTTCATACATTTTGTTCATTGAAAGATCCGGGCGCAAATATTTTCGTGTTGATCGTCTTTCTCCATAGTGACTCACAAATTTCGGAAAACTATTAATGTGGTCTTTAATCCAGTTCAACTTTTCATCCGACAGCTTGTTAGCAGGTACATGTTGTCCCCTCTTATCTCTTTCTGCTATTCCAGAAACAGATTTTTTATTGCGTAATGCATAATCTAATCTTTTGTTAGATATTTGTATAACCTTTAAAAAGAAACTTTTGCAAACTCTTTTGTCCAACAGCATGAATTGGCGTACATAATTTATGCGGCTAGAATTTTGAGCATTTTGTCTTTGCTTACGGCGTTTTGGTTCTAAAGTCTTAATGACGCTGCACAACCATGTTGTTTGTGCATCCCATGAGGTGAGCTGATAAAACATTACGTGTATTGCTTCTTGATTTTCAGGTGGAACCTGCTCACTGCATTTGAACCTACAGTTGCATACAACAGGTGTAAATACTTTAGCCGGGACAATATTACCTCGTACGTTGCGATATTCTTGGCCTGCAGTTCTTTTTCGCTTCCTTATATTCTTTGCCCATTTGTCGAAATTTCGAACTCTTTTTCTTCCTCTGACAGGTTCATCGGAATCTGGATAATTTATTTCCCCCAAGTTACCTATAGGACACTCTGGATCTCTTCTTTCTTCATTATCTGTAAAGAACGGCATAAGCTGTAACCCAAGCCCAAGCCAGACTCAAACATGAAGCAAAAACGCCATAAACGAGTATTTGCTTATAAAAATAGGTTATATTATGGAAGTAGTTTATTATTGTATAGCCTTCTTCGTGCTGATTGATAAAAAGAACATAAGCGTAAGTCAAGCAACAATTTTTGAGAAAAGCATGGTTCTGAAATCGAACTGCAAAACTGCAAACAAAATAAAAGTAAAATCTCTCCAGCCCTTAATATTCGACAACAATACATACCTTCACTGTCTTCTAATTCTGTGGAAATTTCTACATTTTGCTCTGGATGGTAAGAAGAATGATCACTTGAAAAATCTTCATTTATTGAAGTCGATGAAGATGGCGGCGGCGAAGATAGCAATGCCATATTCACTATTCTTTTAGCTCTGTTTCTGTTATCCATTGCTTACGTAACAACCTTTCAATTAAAATGTTTAATAAAACAAAAGATAATCGCAAGCGCATGTGAATAAAACGAAATCAATATGATAAGTAACGTCAATTGATTTTGATTTTGATTTTGTTGACGTGACTGTTTGTGTGGCCAGTTTAAAAATATTCAGTGTTTTTGTAAAAATGTCAAACCATATTTTTTGTTTAAGTATATATTCATAGATATTAAATTTTAATAAAAATTACGTAAATGATTTATGTATACGCAAATAATTTATATTTCTTTATTGCATTTAGATCAGTTTGGATATCCATAAAAGCCAGCAACTTGCGACCACAGTGATCTAAGTGCGCCTCATTACTTAGATCAGTCTGGCATGTCTCTATTTTGCAAATCGCACCGATTCTATAGTGAGATGTTGTGATTTCTCAAGGAAAATAATACTGGGAAGCACTTAGATCAGTATGGCATGAAAGAATTATGATTTTTCCATGCAATTGTGTAAAAAAACCATTTTTGCCAAAATGTCACTTAGATCACTCTGGTTCTAGCATCGTCATTTCCGCCTCGGCGATCTTGTGGCATTTGGCCTGATACTAAAAAAATCTTTGCTATCCTTCGGAGTCTATGGGTACCAACGCCTAATATTTTTTCAAAAGCTTTTTGACAAATTCTCACTAATTTGTACGGTTTTGTGAATGTACGAATATGGTATGTCGTGAAAAATTTAGCTTCAGCACGGTTTTTTACTTTACGTCTGCGTCTCTGTGGTGTACTGACCTTCATGAATTTTAAAATGAAATTGTCTTGATACATTTTATCCGGCTTGGCAAAAAATGCTTGGTGAAATTTTCTTATATCTTGCGGATTTAAATGGTTGCATTTAAGCTTACCTATTTTTTTATGTGTACAGTTTTTAATATCATTTATATCCGGTGGTCTTTTGGCAGAATACCTGTAATTAAAAAAATAAAAGTAAAATTTTACATCAATCAAATGTTTAGTCTGTTTAATATTAATGTTTTAAATAAAAGTAATTCATTACAATTAAATATATTTTCAATTTTTTGGAAGAATTTTTTTAAATCATAGTTTTATGAAAAAATATTACTTCAAAAGTGCAAAATGTTTTGTAAAGTTAAACAATCATCTTAGTCAAATTTATTGCAAGAGCGATGCTCGGTGGTCTGGAAATCGAGCTCCATACTCATAGAAACTTAAAGTAAGGAATTAAAAAAAAATAATTGTAATGACTTTGGTATACCTCCCTTTACACATTATTAACGTATGGATGGTACAAATCACAATACGCGTGAGAAAAAAAAGATTTGTGTTTTTTTTGTATGGGAGAAAACACTAAAAGTACTTTTTTTCAAAACTTAATAGAACTGTTAGGCTGGTGCTCACACGAGCTATAGTCCCATACACGGCGATCAAGATGACATACAATTCATGTACCTTTAGGCACCGCTTCGGACGTAGCAAATTTTTGAAATTTTGAATTTTCGAAAGGTTAGTTTTCAAATCTTTGCCGTGGTTAAATGATGTTGCCGATCGATTTACTTATATTATAGTTAGATTTAGCCTTCTAATGACCTTTATGATGACAATAATTAAAAAATATATTGATTGTATAGGGTTTTTTTTAAATTTCATTCCAAGAACTAACTCATTTGTTAATTACCGTAACTCATTTGTTAATTAAGGTTAAGATATAATTAGATACTAATGACATGAGCATTAATGTAATGCAACTTTGGGTATCGCTTTGCACGTAGCAATTTTTGAGCTTATGAATTTTTTAGTATGTGGTTTTTCCGATCGCTTTATAAACATTCATTTTAAAAGAAAAAAATGCGTAGTAAACTGATTTTCATTTTTTCAAAGAATATAAAGTTAAAAATCTCAAAAAATAAACGATTTTGTAGAAATAAATGAATATTTTATATTATAAAATTATACTTATATCAAGACATTACAACAAAATACATCTATAATATTATGATACACTACAAATATCTACAGCAAGGACAACAAAAATAAATAACAAAGCCAGTATTAAAATTATAAAAATAGGTAAATAGCTCAAATAGTAGTAAAATAAGCGTTAGTTCATTCATTACTATTTCAGCGGTCTTTTACCACTATTACAACTCTGACTACTACATTTAATTATAACTATTTACATATTTTTGACTATTATCTATAATAAACATAAAAACTACTGCTAACAGACAGTATCTTCGCCATCATCAGAGTCCTCTAAATCGGAGTCCATAATTAACGCACTAACATTAACATCGACAAATTCAATGTTCTCTTTGTCTACATCTGAATCGTCACTAATGAGAAGAGGTCTCATATCATCAGTGACAGCTCTTTTTGTTGTGTTTCGTAGCACAGGTCTTATGCTGGACAGGTAGGGATCTGATGATACAAGGAGAGCATTGAAAATGTCTTCGTTTGTCGCTTTACGGCAAAATTTGCGTGAATGGTGTTCTCGGATTTTTTTGAAATCTTTGTTTGGCTTCCGTTGCCTCTTCAGATAATTTGCCAATGGGCATAATATTGAAGTGTTTGATAACTTCAGCACCATGCATTAAAAGTTTGTGGACACTCGAAGGCATGTAATACCAGCCATAGAGCTCCACGTACATTTCTGCAGTAACATGTGCAAAGTTTGCAAACGCGTCAATATTTATAGGCTCCCCACTGGCTACTACACGCAAAATTGTTGAAAATCTTTGGATCAAACAGAAATCCAATCCTGTAATAGCTGCGGTTTTCGCAGGATCACTAAAAAAATTCCTAGCTGTGTTCCCATCATTTGTAGTTCCCGAACCTGAAACAAAACAAAAATTCTTGACTCTATGCAGAAAAAAGATGTAAATATGAATAATGTTACTTGAAAAAATATAGATTTAAAAGTTATTTTATCTCACCTTGTTTGACGATGTCAATACTCAATACTCAATACTCAATATTTATTTGCGTATTCCACAATGTTACTTAGGTGGTAGTAATAGAAAATTATGTTACAATTGTGGACCCTGTTGGGCACAGCAAAGTAGGAGAGAGGAGGATCATTATTAAATTAGATAAAATTTAAAACAAATAGAAGTTTAGTATGAAGTATAGTTATGTTTTTTTTTTGTTTTGTATGTTGGTAGATAACTTGGTTTTTTGAATTTAGTTGCCTTTATTTAATTATTATATTATTTTTTTTTGTCCTATTTATTTAAATTATAATTATGTATTTCAAATTATATTCGGAGTTTAATAATTTATTTATATTCTACTATTTATTACTATATTTACCCTGTTTATCTTTTTAGAGTACTTATTTGTTTATCTATTTAAATATTAAGATTGCAAGTTTATTTGGCTTAGTTATTTAAATACTAATTTATGTACACTTACTTTATTTAATACTATCTTATAATTATTAGACTATTAGAAACTATTAGAGAATTTAATAATGTGCTAACCAATACCTACATTATTATCTATTTAGTTATTTATATTGCACATTTCTTTTAGTGTTTCCCGTATCTATTATTGCTTATTACTTTCTATAGTTTATGTATATTTTTGTACTATTATTTATTAGGATTATTATTTATTAGGAGTACTAGGAATTTAGTAAGAACATAATTATTGGTATTATTATACGATTAGAATTTATCACTTAAATATTCATTTATATTGTAGTAGCATTTGCTTAACAATAGCTGTTTTAGGTTTTTTACAAATATGTGAAGTTTATTTACGTTTTTTAATTTTTCGGGTAATTTATTGTAAACTTTTATAGACATTACGAATGTGCTTGAAGAATGGATTTGAAGTCGCGAGTTTGGTAAGTTTAGCCTATTTTTATGACGTAGCGAATACTGTATCGGTTTATCTTCGCGCTTTGTAAAGAAATTTTGATATTTTCTAGCAAATTTACATATTTCTAAAATATAAATACAAGGTAACGTTAGGATGTTAAGTTTTTGGAAGTGGGGTTTGCAACTTTCGGTATTCTCTATGTTGGCTATTATTGTAATGAGGTTTTTTTGCATGGTGAAAAGAGTTGATACATCTGTACTGTTGCCCCACAATATTACGCCGTAACTAAGCCATGCGTAGGCGTATGCGTAGTAAGTAGTTAAGGCAGTTTGAAGATTGGTGGATTTTTTGACTTCTCGGAGCGCATAGGCAAATTTTGATATTTTAGATCTCAGTTTTTTAATATGAGACTTCCAGTTGATATTCGTATCAATGGATAAGCCTAGTAGTGTGAATTCAGATGCTACTTCTATTACTTGGTTTTTGTAGGTTAAGTTAATATTTAATGGAGTTTTTTGATGAGGGTGGAATGACATTATTTTGGTTTTTGAGAAGTTTATTTCAAGGTTGTGGATGTTTAGCCAAGCAACTGTGTTGTCTAGTGCAGCAGTGAGTTTATTATTGAGATTTGTGTTATTATCGCATGAAGTTAGGAGTGATATGTCATCGGCAAACAAGACGCAATGTTCGTTTATGATTTTGGGGAGATCATTAATGTAAATTAAAAACAGAAGGCAGCCGATCACACTGCCTTGGGGGATGGATGCATTTATTATTTTCCTATTCGATCTACCAGGAGGCCCATTTCATCACGGAACTTCTGCTGTATGATTTGTTTTCTAATCTTCAACGACTCTTTACTGCTTGCATCTCTGGCTTGCCATGTTTTAAAGTCCAGTTTATATGAAATATGGAGAAGGCCCTCCATACACCTGATCCAAGCATGAAGAGTAGATAACCCGTACTTGTAAATTTCTGTTGAAACCGGTTTTCTGAAAATAAAATGGTTAAATTAATAAAAAGAATATAAATATTGAAGTACTGCAGTGACATTAATTTATTAAATTATTGAAAACTCACTTTGAGATCTTCTCCAACTTATTCATTTCCGAAGGAGTAGCTTTACATATATCACATGTCTGCGATGAGGTATTTGATAGCTGTGAAACGATTTTGCCATCTATCATGGTCATAAGCATTGAGTGCTTTACAACATGGCTTCCCATAATAGAAGGCTGCAGTGCTTCAATCTCAGCCTCAGTCAAAGCCTGTTCTTCCACGATGTTTAACTTGTTTCGTTTGAAAACTTAAAATAAATAGGTCTGCAAAACATGGTGGAAGATGGCTTTGGATTCTCCCATACCTTTTCATCGCCACAAACTAAGCGCAGAGGCACAAACGAACACATAAAAATACTGGAATCGTCTTCGTCTGCCATAGCTTGCTTATACAAACTTTGCCCTGAAGCACCATCAAAGCCCCACTTGCATATAAGTGTCAACTCTTTGCCATCCAGCGAAGATTCCACACGTAAGGATTTTCCAAGCCTAGCCACAGTTTTGTCCAAAATTGCTTGGAGCTCTACTTTTACCTCTCTTTCCGTGATGTCTATGGTATCTTTTGGGGGGTAGCAGTCCTTCTTCGCCTCAAGGATGGCAGTATAAGAAGGGTACAGTGATATTCCTTCTTCTTTTGCACAAGATCTTAATGTTATATACTGCCACTTCGAAAGCTTCAATGAGGTCAAAATACCTAAAGCTTTGTCAGCGGAATATATAGGCACAGTTTTCTTTGTATTTAACAATTTCTTTATCTTTGTAGCCTCTTCGGGATGCTCCGATACCAGTTTAATGATATCTGCTACATCCTTGTTTTGTGCTTTCAAACCAGTTGCATGAGCAAGGTTTTCAGTGCTATGCGTTAGGAGCTCTTCCACTCTCCTTCTCTTCTGTAGCGGACTTAGCTTCACGAATGGTTTTCTCGGCGTTACAACTGATGTTGATGTTCCAACACTGCACGTCTCCGGTGTGTAGGATGTTGATGCACCCTCATTTACACCAAAATCAGAACTGGAACATGGTTGCTGCTCTAGCGACACTACACAAGTAGTCATTCTTTCCCTCACGACCTCAGGCCATTTGATGTTCTCTTGCAGCCATGTCTCATACTTTTTATATATGTATGTCTCGTGCGATTACACAAGATCCATTTCTTTCTCAAGTTACTCACATAACTCTGACAGAATTGTTTCAATTCCTTCTTTTCATTTTCCGACAATTCAACAGTATTCTCAAAAGCTTCAAATAAAACATCGGGCTGTGAAAAACTACTGTTGTTTGCCACAAACATGAAAATGTCCAAATTGGTACCAAAACCTTCCATCACAACGCAATAACAAATATAAGGTAATAAGTTAGCGCGCACAAGTACTGAGAGCTACTGATAAAATTAGACTCAAATGTCCTGTTTTTATACAGCTACCCTCATTATCGTTCGCTATTCTCTAATTAGTTACCTATATTACAGACAATAGAATTGTATTGTGACTAGGGCCCATTTGGCCCTGCTAGAGCTAGTTAATGCTCATGTCATTAGTATCTAATAATATCTTAACCTTAATCACAGTGATTAACAAATGAGTTAGTTCTTGGAATGAAATAAAAAAAAAACCTATACAATCAATATCTTTTTTAATTATTGTCATCATAAAGGTCATTAGCAGGCTAAATCTAACTATAATATAAGTAAATCGATCGGCAACGTCATTTAACCACGGCAAAGATTTGAAAACTAACCTTTCGAAAATTCAAAATTTCAAAAATTTGCTACGTCCAAAGCGGTGCCTAAAGGTACATGAATTGTATGTCATCTTGATCGCCGTGTATGGGACTATAGCTCGTGTGAGCACCAGCCTAACAGTTCCATTAAGTTTTGAAAAAAGTAGGGGAAACGGTATAGTTATTGGCCAGTTAAGCGACGCTGAGGCTGTATATCTGAATTAAAAATAAATAAAACAACTAGAAATAAAATAAAATCATTTTACACGATAGAACATTAATATGTTCATTTATTAATGTTATTTTCAAACAGTTTTTTCATACTATTATCTGAATAAATTCAATTCAAATACAGATACATCAAATTAACAGTAATTGGCCGCGTTATTACAGCAATTTTCCATGAGATTGTACAGTTATTAGCCATATTAAAAACATTAAATAAAATAAACTTTAAACGAATATATAGGTAGAATTCCATAAAACTAAAACAGGTCATCATCATTATTCTCGTCCTCAGAAGGCTCAGAATCGTCATTTAATAGGTAACATCTATGGCAAACAAAATCAGAAATTTCATCATCATCTGGAATATGCTCTTGGTGCTTTTTGGGTATGCACTGACGATGATAAAATTTCTTACAAGAGCTACATAAGAACGATTTGTTTTTAACAGCTAGATGACGGCATGTATCACCGGGAACTACCACCAAGTCTTTTAATACCTTTATTGTTTTGCTTATATCTTTTACATCACTTTTGTTTTCAGTCTCAACATATTTTTCGCTTGCCTCTTTAGCATCACATAAATTTTCATTTTCAGTCTTAATATTTAGGTTTTCTTTTTCATTTCCTTCCTCTTCTTTTACATTTTTTAACCTCTTCCCTACGCCTTTACCCTTAGATTTCTTCTGAAGAGCATTTTCTTTCCGTGCGGCTGCTTGTTCACCTCTTTTTCTTTTTCTTTCTGATTTTTCACTTTCTTTTTGTTGCTTTTCTAGTTCTTTTTTTTTCAATAGTTGCTCTGAAGTTCTCGGAAGTTATAACGAACGGGTTTTTATCTGTCTGTCTTATAAATTTCCTTTTGTTTTCGGGCGCATTCTGTAAGTAATCACTGATTGAATTGCTAAGACGAGGGATATCTTTCGAAGTAGACGGTGTGCACAAATCTATAGGAGTTTTTGTAGGGGTCATAGTAATTTTTACTGTTGTCACATTATCTTCGCTGGTTAAATTTACACTTGTTGTAGTATTATTTGCAGTTTGTATTTCAATGTTGGTTGATTCTTTGTGTGGAAGATCACTTTGAAAAAAGGACCAAATTTTGTATAACGTAGGAGATGTATTATCATCTAAGATTGCACGCCGAGAATGCATTATTTTCAACTTTTTTATCATGTCAACTCCTACAATATTTTCAGTCTTTTAGAGACATGAGTTTATTTTCGACATCAGCCGCTTCCTGTGGTTTTTCTAGAGCTAAACATTTGGAATAATCTATAGCATTTTCATTAAAAGGACACAATCCACATGCTCTAAAGCCATTTATTATGTTTACAGACTTCAATTCATCTACGACTGTTTTTAAAATAACAGCGATGTTTAACTTTGTCACAACTTCACCCACATTATTTGCTTGAAATTGTCGAACTGCTTTTCGGTACAATTTTTTAACTGGCCCAAAAACGGACACGTCAGCTGGCTGAGTAATACGTGTAGTGTTAGGATAAAGAGCAACAAGTTCAATTTCTAGCTCTTTACAAGTCAAACTAAGCTGCAAAGTGATGTGACTTTTATGGCCATCTATGAATAAAATAACTGGTTTTTTGATGTTGTTCTTGTCAAGGTATGGCGCAAATATTTCAGTGATAAACTGGTGAAAAACATCTGCCGTCATCCATCCTGGATCACTGCGTCCGATACCCCATTCTGGCGATACAGATGAAGCAATTTTTTCCGGGAGTCGTTTATAAGGAAATACTATCAAAGGAGGGCATGTTTTACCATCAGCAGAAAACGTAAATAAGACTGTGACATTCTCCTTGGAGTTTCCTTGTTCGACGGCATAAATGTTTTTGTCTCCTTTAGCCGCAAGTACCCGACCAGTAGAAGGACAAAGCTGAAACCCTGTCTCATCAGCATTAAAAACACGTCGTGGATCATCAATTGCCTCTAACAGGTTTTCACTAGTTAAATAATTCCTGATTTCAAGAAACCATTTCTTTATGTCACTTTCAGAAACGCATGCACTAGCTTTAGTGACTCCCTCGCTGGTTCTTTGAGCTAAATTAGGATGACGTTTTAAAAAGGCTTTCAACCATCCCTGACCGGGTCTATTATTGACAAAAGGAGTATCGCGTGGATTATCAGATAAAAACTTTTGTACTGTATCGAGAACATCATCCGACTTTCTTGGAAAGCCTTTGCGAGCCATTCTAATTAACCACTCTACGATAATATCTTCCTCCTCGTGTGTCAAATATGGTGTCGGTCCAAATTGAGATTTTGAAGTAGGGTTTTTAAGTTTAAACTGTAAAGTAGCTCTTGGAATATTAAATTTTTTGGCAACGGCTCTCAAAGACATTGTCTTATTGTTTATTTCTTCTAATGCCTTGTCCAAGGCTTCTTTTGTGTAGTGGGGTATTTTTGGCATGGTTGTTTTTTCGGTGGTTAAACCTGACACCAAAGAAGGAAACGTTAGAATAACCTGATCCAAAATAAGTAAAAAAACATTATAATAATTGGCCTACTTTTTGTACTGGTAAGTTTTACGAGTGATACAGTAATTGGCCTATGCCAATAACTATATATAAAATTGTAAAATGTATGGGAATTGAATTGACCGCATAATACTGAAATACGAAGAGAAATTAGTCATTATTTACGTTATTTGTTAGTTATAAGATGAGTATAGTAATTGACCTATAGGGCCAATTACTATAAAGTGCTTGATATTATCGTGACAGTTATTGGCCACGATAATTTTTAGGTTATGGAAGGCATTATCATATTACACTTCAAAACCACTAGTTTTATGCATAACAGCTGTACGTTTTATAAGATTTCTGTAACTACACTACATGAGATTATTTTTAAAACATCATATGAAAAAAATCTGCAGTCTTAACATTTTTACAAAAAACTTACCTTGTTCCTGTACTGGCCTCGAAAAATCGAAATCACAAAAGAACCACTCCACCTAGCGGAATTTTGTTGACACTTTTTGACAGTCACTAAACGTGTTGCCATCACAAATTTTTCTTTCTACCTTTTTACCAAAGAATTGCTTGTTTTTTGGTAACAAAGTTGAAATGGCTAATAACTGTGTGAGGGCCAATAACTATACCGTTTCCCCTACTTTTAGTGTTTTCTCCCATGCAAAAAAAAACCCATCTTTTTTTTCTCACGCGTATTGTGACTTGTACCATCCATACGTTAATAATGTGTAAAGGGAGGTATACCAAAGCCATTACAATTTTTTTTTTAAATTCCTTACTTTAAGTTTCTATGAGTATGGAGCTCGATTTCCAGACCACTGTGCGGCGCGGCGCGTTGGTTTGGATCGCGAACTCAAAATCACGGTGTCGCAGCTTCGATTTTCTTACGGAACTAACGTGTAACTTGTACTTAAATTAAATTTAGTTAGGATCGAAAGTAATTAGAATCATGACAGAAAGTAATTTCGAAAATAACAAATCATGAGAGAAAATCACGAAGCACAGTAGCACACGTTTATCTACCCTCCGTCTGTCAAGCAGACTGAATAAGCTGCAAACTCATACATTCATGAGAAAGCAAATTAAAAATGGGGGCCACTTCGGCGCATAAAACAATGAAATATGGCAGATATCACATAATGACACAATAATGAGTTGTGCTTCGTAATAATTGTCAGCACTGTTGGCACAGTGGCTGAGTTTGTGGCTGCTGCGTTGCGTTTCGTGTCGCGAATTCTATTTCCGCACAGAAAGATTTAGGTAGGTAAGTTTGAGTTTGTAAACGCACCCAGCACATTACCTCCAAGAGTAATAAGTATTAGCGTTGGAAATGTTTAAAAAAAAGAAATAAGATTGGAAAATTGGAAGTGATTTAAACTTTTACTTTGGTGTTCAAAGTAAAAAAGTTAGGTTCACGATCAATACGACTAAGTAGAAAATGTCCAAATACCCAAAATGTCCATTTAGCAATACGTCTAATAAGCAAATTGACATTATAGCGAAACCTCCAACTATCGAAATGTCTATGTAGTAGAACGTCGAATGAGCAAATCGTCTAACTTTTTTTAAGTACAGTCAACGTAAACAATATTTCTTAACTAACTATGTATTTGTATAATACAAAACATTTTTTTTATTTTAGGTAGGTTTTCAGGGAAACTCATTTGAAATATTTAAATAAGAATACTATAATAATGTTTAATAGAAAGTAAAGTAGTTATTATGAATTCAAAATTCTCTTGATATGGCCAACATTTTTTAGAAAACCCAGTGGAGTATTTCTTTTTCCCTTTAGCTTTTTTAGTTCTCTTTTGTATTTTACAACATTTGGTAACATTCAAATTGTACCTGCAACCGTTCAACAGCAGCACACGTTTTTTCTTTTGGCTTTCGATAAAAACAAATTGTGGGTTGTCATCCATTTTCAGCAACGCAAGAATAGCATTCCAAAGGTCTCAACTCGAGAAATTAATAATGCTAATCAAAAACCGATGACAATTAATTTAAGTTTCATTAATTGCAGTATTTCAGTTATAAGTGGCCAATACTATTGATAAGATATAAATGGCGGATAACCAACCTATGGGAGCTTGCTTACTAAAAAGTGTACGTACCTACGTTTATTTAATTGAACCGATCTCATAAACGAATCCTAATATTTTCGTGGTTAAGTGTCCAGGCATTATGAGAAATAGACGATTTGCTCATGTGGATTCGTCTGGAAGTACCGCTTTATTTGCCGATGCAGGGTACTTGGGTACACCGGTGCTCTACCACGCGCTTGGGCATGAGTTGGTACGTGAAAAGATGCAAAGTCCAGCAAATTTTGAGTTACCTCAAAATTCGGTCTCTTGATGGGATTGGCGCATCGGGATAGCGGCGGTGGAACATCAGACGGGTTCGTGGCAAACTGCGTTCGGTCGTAAAATAACACCATATCCAAGTATTGCTGGTTCGTGTACACTGCACTACGTGGTCGAGGCATATTAGTTACGGTTCACAGAATTTTTCGCGAATTAGACGTCACGCACTTGACCTATTAAACTCGTAACTGAAGCGGCGCACGCGCCCGCGCGCTTGCATTTCTTTGCAGGGGCGGGGGCGGGTGCATACCGCGTCCCCCGAGCACACCCCCGCTGCCTAGCGCCGCGCACGTGACCCTGAGCAGCGGGAGGCCCCGATTAGGTAAAAAGTTTGTTCTCGCTGAATACTGTTTTGGCGGCATTTCTTTTGAAGGACATGCCTACTGAATGAGCGCTCGTACTCGTACATTGTAGCGTAAGTAATAATACCGCGTAGTAAACTGGTAAACCAGCGCGGACGCATTTTAATATTTTAAATTTATTGAAGTTTTGATTAGCATTTTTATTTTTTATTTTTTTGTTGTGTTTATTCCTTTCGGACTTCATTTAGGTAAATGTCAAGATATATCACGTTTTTAAAATTAATAATTTGAAAATTTTAATACATGATATTATTTGCTTAAATGAATAAGTATCATTGATAGAATACGAGGTTAAAATATTGCCAATGAATTAAATGTCATCCTGTATATACATATATACAAGGTTAGTCGGAAAGGGGGTACTAAGCCGAAAGGGTGTTAAAGTACCTATAATAAGGGATAACTTTTGTTCTACAAGTTTCCCCAGAAGTCAATAAATTTAGAGATATAGCTGTTCAAAGATTTCATTAAAAATACGCTACGCCAACCCTATCATCAGCTGTGTTTACATTTGAGGTCATATTTTAAATACAAAAAGGCCGACTTTTCCCCTCGCATTTTCGAAGCATTTCTCAGAATTATAGGTAATCGTGACTAAATAAAGCGCAGACACGACGATTCGCAATCGCGTATTATACCTAATAATGTTTTGCACCTCAGAGTATTTTCCATTTCTCTGTTAGACCAATTTTATCGGGTTATTTTTGTTAAAAACTGATTGACCTGATATTTTAGTTCCCTGTACCTGCCTACCTACCTACCTACCTAGAATATCCGTAATAACAGGCAATGAAGAACCTTCAACTTGGATATCAAAGGTGTTGATCACAAAAGCACGTAATTCCATATGATCTATTCTACACTGAAAACTATCCCGATAAATTAGCAGCCTTGCAGTACAATAAGTAAGTTATTATCACAAACAATTCGAATAAAACAAACCGTCAAAAATAAACTTACAGCACGATGTCGCTTCTGCAATAAATCATCATATGACGTCACAATTGCGCCAAAATGTAGTGAAAAAATTGTCAAAGAGATGCCGCCGAAATAGCGCTGCACGCGGCGCGCTTTTGCTTAGACTCTTTTGAATTTCGGCTGCTTGCCGCTTTAGAGGTGGGTTCAGTACATTGTTTTTTTTTGGAAATGCGGGAATATTGTAAGTTTATTGTAAAATGTATGTCAGTCATTTAGTTAGACTATGGAAGATAGGAGTGATAGATGCCGCCACAAGACTAACAAGTTAATGATTATTAACGCACGTACTTAGTTTGTGTGTAGGTACTAAGAAATGTATGCACTAAGTTTTGAAAACACATGAACTCAACGAGATAGATTTATTAATTTGTGGTATCGTATTTCATAACTTTGTTTACATTTTGACATGTAAGATGCTGCTTACAGTTATGGAGTACAAAAGAAAAACATTGCGACCATTTGAGGTTTCATCCTCTCAAACTTAAAGTAAACCAGTTTCATCAGCTTCCTATTGCTAACCCAAGACCCAACGCTTATGTGTGTTCGAATCCCGTATGACGTAGGGGTAGATCCCAAAAAGTTACTAAATTCGAATCAGTTGTTAAATTCTCCGGGATTTAATTTAGGGTGTAACGTTTGTAGGTGTTGTGGACTACACAAAGGGTTGAAAACAAACACCCAACACTGTTAACAATTATTTATTAGGTCGTGGATAACTTAGCCCGTCACTAAATATTATTTTTCTATGAAGGTAGGTGCACTAAGTACTGTCCTGGCTTCGCGAAGGTGGTGGTAACACGTAGGCCGAGGAGATGGCGCGCCACAGGTGGATGATCCGCAGGGCTGGAGTATGACGTGATGTTAAGTCACGTATGCAGACTTGATGTATTCACCGGAATGGAACCCGGGACTTTGGACCCTGTAATCGATGTCCGATAATTAGTTAAAGATCTTCTGCTTATCCTCTCCTAACTGTGACCACGGCAGCGTAAGCAGGAAGCAGAAAGTACTATTGTGCTTAAGGCGAATGTGTGCTAATGTCACAGTCAGAATCGGAGTTTACATAATTTTGAAAAAGGAGTGTGAAGCACTAAAAATTATAATTAACTATTCATGCTTAAAAGCAAAAGGTAAGCATGAATGATTACATAAAGAAAGAAAGAAATAAAATAAGTTTACTGATGGTGAACCTAAAAAAAGATGATGAACGAAAATTTGCCAGTCATTGACCACACCCAACATGAGTTAGCAAAATGATGAAATTGTCAACACTTACCCAATACGGGGTTAAAACACGACACTGAATTTGATTACTTGTAAAACGACAAGTACTAAGGTCAAATTAAAGGTCTCCGATTCACTTAAGTTGAGACAACTCGTATGAAGACACGCGCCTAGTAAATAAGGTACTAAGACGCGTGAACGGGCGTCTCTGCTGAGGGTGATATCGGACTGCCGTATGAGCTCGTGGTCGGAGCCCCCGCGGTGCTGCGCTGGCGCACGACTCGTATGGAGTGGGAAAAGGTCACGTTTTTAATAACGTGAATGAGTGAGACAATTCATAGACACAGTAGCTAGGTGAACGAGTTGGAACGATATTACAATGGCAAGGCGTTTAAGTTTTTTGTTTACCTTTTAGTTAAGTAGTTAGTTAAATAGATTAAGATGCTAGGTTTAATATTACTTTTAAGTTTTAGGCTAAGTTAAATGATTTTAAATATAAGATTTCAATGCAATTTCTTTGTTGTATGTTATGGAACGTTGGAAATAAATGTACAACGTTACAATACCCCCGCACACAGTCAAGGATTTTATTATAGCTAAATATGATAAAATCCGCACTAAATAGAACTTGCGCTAAGCCATTTGTGTACCCTTTCAAAATCACCTTTCATACTTCTCGCAAACATAAACTAGCAGCAGTTACTGTATATTCAATACTAAAATAACTGACGCACAATATCATAAAAATATAGGTAAATAGTTTTTTTAACTAGATACCTTACAAATAGCAGTTCCAAATGAAGGTGGAATTAAAACGAAAATCATACATAATTCAATATTTGCAAAAAGAAAAAATATGCCTAGTAAAATGTATCAATTGAATAATAAATTTATTATTTAATAATTATTTAATTTATTTAAACTCGTGACGTATTTCCGTACGTCGAGTTGTTGTGGAGGGAGTGCGAGGTAGGGACGACCTCTACAAAACCAAGTGCACGCCTTTAGAAGCGATATAAATTTAACCGAATAAGTCATAATGAAAGTAATTTAAAAAACAAATAAGAGAGAGAGAACTTCAATTGGGTAAGTGTTGAACAATTTCAGAACGTGAAAAAACAATACAATCAACAAAGTACTCCGTCTGTTACAATTAATTATTTAAACTACTAACGTCTCGGTTGTTTTTCCACAAAGAAGAAAGAAACAAACAAAAAAAGTGCAACAAAAAAAGTTGAAGCAAAATAAAAAAACAAATATAATTAATTGCAACTAATGTGTACGCACATCAAACAATAAATAGATAAAATTTGATAAAATAAAAAAAATTACATGTATACAAAATAATGTTGTTCACTGTACTTTATAGTGGTAACAAGTTTAATACACCGACTGTACTTACAAAAAAATAAACAACATATGTACAGTCTCTTTTCCGTAACGTACACCTTAGTTACTGTGCAACCAAAAATAAAATATAAAAACGTTTCACAAAAATAAAAAAAACAAAACACACAAAACACCAAAAAAAAAACTACTACCTCCATAGAAAAAAAAAAAAAAAAAAATAATAATCATATAAAAACCACGATAAGGGCGCCACTGTAACGTATTAATGGCCCGTCATTATAAATATCTTTGGTCTATCCTAAGGAGGTAGGTGCACTAAGTACTGTCCTGGCTTCGCGAAGGTGGTGGTAACACGTAGGCCGAGGAGATGGCGCGCCACAGGTGGATGATCCGCAGGGCTGGAGTATGACGTGATGTTATTTCACGTATGCAGACTTGATGTATTCACCGGAATGGAACCCGGGACTTTGGACCCTGTAATCGATGTCCGATAATTAGTTAAAGATCTTCTGCTTATCCTCTCCTAACTGTGACCACGGCAGCGTAAGCAGGAAGCAGAAAGTACTATTGTGCTTAAGGCGAATGTGTGCTAATGTCACAGTCAGAATCGGAGTTTACATAATTTTGAAAAAGGAGTGTGAAGCACTAAAATTATAATTAACTATTCATGCTTAAAAGCAAAAGGTAAGCATGAATGATTACATAAAGAAAGAAAGAAATAAAATAAGTTTACTGATGGTGAACCTAAAAAAAGATGATGAACGAAAATTTGCCAGTCATTGACCACACCCAACATGAGTTAGCAAAATGATGAAATTGTCAACACTTACCCAATACGGGGTTAAAACACGACACTGAATTTGATTACTTGTAAAACGACAAGTACTAAGGTCAAATTAAAGGTCTCCGATTCACTTAAGTTGAGACAACTCGTATGAAGACACGCGCCTAGTAAATAAGGTACTAAGACGCGTGAACGGGCGTCTCTGCTGAGGGTGATATCGGACTGCCGTATGAGCTCGTGGTCGGAGCCCCCGCGGTGCTGCGCTGGCGCACGACTCGTATGGAGTGGGAAAAGGTCACGTTTTTAATAACGTGAATGAGTGAGACAATTCATAGACACAGTAGCTAGGTGAACGAGTTGGAACGATATTACAATGGCAAGGCGTTTAAGTTTTTTGTTTACCTTTTAGTTAAGTAGTTAGTTAAATAGATTAAGATGCTAGGTTTAATATTACTTTTAAGTTTTAGGCTAAGTTAAATGATTTTAAATATAAGATTTCAATGCAATTTCTTTGTTGTATGTTATGGAACGTTGGAAATAAATGTACAACGTTACAAGGGGATTAACATTGCGGATCTCTAAAATGCAATGTTAGCCTAAACATTTTATTTCCGTTATTTATTATTCTAAAATTTTTTAGTCGCTTGCAACGCTTCCCGGGAAACAGTCGATGTTTTGATTGTTTACGCGAGTCGTGGTATTATTTCTTGTTGTTTCTAAAATAACGACTGAGTACGTATAGGGATAGGTACGAAGTATTACGACATGGTGATGTTTATTGGTTGTTGTGATGGTGTGCTCTTGGCGGGCCGTGATTTGTACCGTGATGATTGTAACCGTCCTCCCTTTGATCGAGTTCGAGGACTGTGTTCCAGTACGACGGGCCGCGTGGCGCTCCGGCTCATTATGCTCGCAGCAGCAGCTGCAGAGCGTACTGGGATGAGCGATTCCCCGTGTGGATCGGTCGTGGCGATCCTGTAGCCAGACCTCGCTCACCGGACTTGACTCCGCTGGACTTTTGCTTGTGGAGTCACGTTAAGGATAATTATTATGGTTTACGCTGACGAACAATGAAGACTAGATGCGGCTAAGAGTAGCATCTCCGTTTGAGAGCATCATGAGCAATCCGTAGATGTTATGGTAGATAACGCGATCGCATTCGTAGGTACATCGGCGCGCGACCTTGTAAATCGAGCGACAAGTGTGGCAGATTGAACCTTTTTTGTAGCGGTGGAGATCCATTTGTGGTGGCTATGCCTTGAAACAGTGATATCCAGTGCTTCTTGTGTTTCAATTCGAAATTAACCTTTCCTGTAGTGTCCGTGGTGATAGATTAATTAAGTGTTAACATAAGTACATAAAACTGATGATTGTTTCATTCGTAGGTAGGTTACCTACGTACATACAGTAGTAGTTAATAAATAAAAGTGCTTCTTGTGTTTTTAAGTACCTATTTGATATTAAGACGACACGTGTGTGACGTTTTCGTTGGCCGAGAACAGCGTCAACATCAGAAATGGTAAGTTCCTAGATGATAATAATATGTTCCGACACACGACACACACATAAACACACCCTCATACACAGTACCATAGTAACCTACGATTTCGGCGCCGACGGCGCGGCGTTCGTAGGCACCTACCGGTGCTTTGTGTTTTACCGCCGAACGGCTAGGCACCGACGACCACGTGCGCGGCCATTTTTGAATAGATAAAAAAGTCAGGGTTGTGGAGTTTTTGAAATAAATAATATTTATTTACTTTTGTATGGAAATAAAAATATGCGTATTTAGAAATTTTAACACCTGCAATAAAACAGTCATCAGTGATACTATAAGTGGCTTTCGGGTTAGTACCCCCTTTCCGACTAACCTTGTATAATACCCTATATACACCTACATTTATATATAGGGGAAGGCCAGGCAAAGTGGATACCTTAAGGTAAAAATGCATCCAATCAAAGAACACCTCACCTGAAGTCCAACCATTTGGAGTACAGGTTCCTTGAGTGCCGGGAGGCGCACCATCAAGTAGTCTGGTTTGCATCTTTTTTCTAGCGAAAATTAAGAATGGTGGGAGAAATGAACCAGCGGCATTACAACAATACAACAACCTATGACAGTAGTTAATTGACTACGTTCTACACTGGCGATTATGCCCACGTGTTTCTTTCCTTTCGTTGATAGCACTTTAGGCGGCTTATTTTTGGTTGTAGATATACCAGTTTCATCCATGTTGTATAATCTAGATGCATCAATATCATATTTTACTGTTAAAGCTTCAAGGTTTTCATAAAAACGTCCAACTTCATGTCTGTTAAATCATCAAAACATCTATTTCAGATTCGTCTGTTCCAAGCATGACAAAACTATTACGATACGGTGAGAGATCATCGGTTACTGGGGATGAGCATGTGGAAAAGTGTGTTACGTTTTCAGCTAATGTACGTCCAATGTTAGCAAAATACGAGTTCACTTCATTTACAGAGCGCTCTGGCTCGGAGGATGACAGAAGAGCGTTGGCTTGAGTTTTAACTTTGATGTGTATGTAATAGATTTTATAGCCTCCCAGAGCTTTTTATTATTATTTTGTGCGTTAGTTATAAGGGATTTATCATAATTAGTTTTAGTAGTTTTAAGTATCTTAGAGCAATAATTCCTGTATCTTTTAAAAGTTGTTTGAAGTATTTTATTTTTGGGGTGTTTTTTTGATTTCATATGCATATTGTCTCGATTTCGTAGGCATCTAAGGAGCCCTGGAGTCATCCAGGGCTTACTCATCCTTTTACGGTTTGGCACTACTTTCAAAATAGAGTTTTGAACTATAATAAGGTTAAGTGTGTTGATAAAAAAGTCAGTTGCATCATTAACATCTGGGGTACTATAAACGGGGCTAAAGTCGGTCTGATGTAAATCCAATTCAATTCTGTCAAAGTCCAAAACCCGGGTCTGTCTTAAGTTTTTTCATTGAAATATTGGAAGGGCTATTGTTCTCCATAAATAATAAAACAGTGTCATGATCAGTGACAGAGGTGTTGGCGATAAAGCAAAAAGAAGCTCTTCTCGTTTTTAAAATTAGGTGATCGAGACAGGTGTTACCTTGTCGCGTAGGAAGAGTGTGTGCAGGTAGCATACCGTGATAGGCGAGCATTGTCAGATACTCAGTTGCACGTGAGTCATTACTGGTGTCGGAGATGTTAATGTTTATGTCACCGGTTAAGATTATGTTTTTGTAGGAAGATACAGATTTTAGTACTACATCCAAAGAGTCCACGAACGCGGAGACATTCCGAACAGCAGGCGGCCGATATACTGCAATCAAGGCGGTATCATTGTTAAGTATTAACAACAAACAGTTGGCATCCCTTACCAGGGGCTCCGAAACCGAAACTTGAAGGTGGGAGCGGAAAAACACCACAACACCCTCATTCTGCGAACTGTGTTGATTGGTAGTGACGGAGGAATAGTCATTGATTGAAGGTAGGGGAGGAGAGTTGAAAAGCCAGCATTCCGTGAGCATTATGAAATCCCAGGATGTATTACTTCTTTCCAAAAGCACCGACAACCCATCGAAGTTCTTAATTATGCTTCGAATATCTTGGCAGAGAAGTGAGAGAGCATTTTTGTGCAAATTAGCAATAACATTGCAGTCCTCAATGATACAGGTTGCAGACTCAGCTACTGAAATACTGTCCAGGTCAGTCTGTATGTCATTTAAGTTATCGAATTTTACAACAAAGATAAAACATCAAGTTAATGCGGCAGTGATTGAAAATTGTGGCATGAGTAATATCAGAAAAGTGTGACTTATTATTCGGATAGATTAGCGGATTACGTGCGTGCAGAATTAGTGGCAGAAAATAGTAGAAACAGCTGACGTCTATTGTTGCATGCTGGGAAGGGAAAGTGAATGCGTATGCGTATGACCTTGAGTAGTGTTGTGTGGAGTGTGAAATTACAAGCAAAAGAAAGAAAACAACAAAACCAAAACAAGTATAATTAGGAGGCAGAATGTATGTAATTTTAGAGGAACTTAGTCACAAGGCATCGCCCATATGTTTATGTAGGTCGGTTTCGCAGTTTACACAAAACGGAATCGACCCAGCGGATTTTTTTATATAAATTTTCCCGTGACTCGGCCAGCAGCTATCACATTTACCCTCTTTCTGGAGTCTGCGGCCTAGGTAGTAGAGATGTTTGCCATAGGAGGTTAGGGACTCCGCTAAATAAATAGGTTTCAGTGGGCCTGGCAGCTCAATACTGACTGTGGACAGTTTGTTGTTACCGTTTTGCTTGTTATAGTTTCTGGTGGCTTTTAGAACACTTTCCTTTAAAGTTGATGACTTAAATTCCGCAACAACAGTACCAACGGTGTGCGAGTCTTTTTTTGCCTTCAGTCTGTAAATATTATTGACTTCAGATGGATTTATTTCTTCATTAATCACAGTCCCAATCTTACAGAGGTTTTTCATTAAAGATTCCTTACTTTCCGAGACAGTGGTGGGCAGGTTATTTATTTCAAGCAGAGCAGAGCGAGAGCAGCGTTCCAGATAGTCAACTTTGGATTCCAGCGAGGAAATCTGCCTTTTAAGGCTAGAGTTTTCTCGTTCAGTTGCTTCCAGTCGTTCTATTAGTTCATCATACTTTCCGCTCACAAACTCCACAGATGTTTGGATCTTAGAGTTCTGCTCCGATATTTCGTCCATCGTAGATTTAAGGCTATCGAACTTTCGGTTTTGTTTGGACTCAAAGACAGTGAAAAGTTTAGTGATTTCGGATAAGAGCAGCGAATTGTCCGATTCGCTATCCTCAAAACATGTACCATCGCCGAGACGGCGTTTTGTTCTGCGGTTCGCATTAACGAAGATATCTTTAATTCGCTCCTGATTGCCCGAAAGAGCGCTCAGTTCCGGTTCGGATGATGCTGCGTGAAGATTTGAGGCCAGCGGCGATTTAGGTACGGGCGCAGGCGACTTTAATACATCAGTGTTCGGCGGTGGCGGCGAGTGCTATACGCGAGGCATCGTGAGCAGTAGGGCGACGTAAATAAAGGCCGGTGGTACTCACGGTTATACTAAGTTAATGAAGGCTCGTACGAAGCAATGTTAGTTGCAGCCCCACAATAAAACTGCGCCGGCGACGAAACACAGGGTCTTGGAGGAAGCGGTACAGCAATTATGAACACTGCGCTATTCCCACGGAGGCGAAGCGGCGCGCGCGGGGCGAGGTCTCGCTGTTCGTTCAACGGCGTTGTGGTGGGCTCCCGTTGGATTTTATAATAAATATAATACGGAGAACGGGAGAGGAGTTTAGGCACTCTGTCTGTATTACTACGGGCTGGAGTCGCGTATATGCTAATTAATATTTTAATTAGAACAGAAAAACACGTCCACTCTCGAACACGGTATCGGGCGAGAGCTATATTTGAATATTATTTTATAGTACTTATGCAAATTAATAATACAAAATTTTAAAAACTTACTTTTGCCCTGGCTGCATTTGGTTCATGATTGTGACTTTGTAACTTTTTGGACAATATTTCATGCTGTTGGTCAGCGTTTAGTTTGGTAATAATTCTAGAATTACATTTATATTCGTTTTTTCGTCGTAACTCACACACCCAATAATACTTGTTATTATTTTCTCTATTTTTCTCGTATATGAATCCATTCACATTTAATTTGATTCCCCTCTTTTGTTTATAAAAGTATGCACTTCATTTTACATTTTTCACTTTATTTCTCTTAGCTTTCACTTTAAAATGATTAAATAGCAACAGCACAAATCAAAACACTTAGTGTCAGATTAATTTGTGATACTTACCGCCGTACAGGAAAATAAAAAAATAAATATAATTCTACCTACAATTTGATGCGCCTACAAGTTTGACGAGAGCAATGTATAAAAAAGTGTAATATTGTTATTAAAAATTTTGTAGGTAATTTTTCGGAATATAGTTTGTGTGCTTATAATAGTTATGGTTATGCGTCGTTATGCTTAAGTAAACTTATGCTTTTGGATAGTATGCTTATAGTAAATAGGATTAAAAAATTATGATTAAAAAGTTATGGCAAATGAGTATTATGCGTAACTAATGTTAGGACACATTATGCAATGTTAAATTATGACATAAAATCGTAGGAATAAAAATAGAGAACCAATGGCGGACACGTCGGACCAACAACCAATCAGAGTGAAGCTAGTGTTGTCCGTGTAAAAAAATAACGGAATCGTTCAGAAATCATGGGAAAGTAGAAATAAATCGTAACTAAAGAGTAATAACTAAATAGTAAATGAGAGCGACTCATTTTGTTTTTTGCTTTAAATTGCCAATTCATTATGAAACCGCATAGAAAATCAATTTGATACAGAAACTGCGATTACAGTAGAACGATGATAGTAAAGAAAGGAGATGTTTCATTTTTGTATGGGACTCCGGCCATAAGCTGTACCTTTTAGAAAAGCTGGGAAACTAAACCCTGTATAGCTTACAGTAACATTTTTTCAAAATATCAAATGTTTTTTATGCACAAAATAAAAGTTAAAAATGTTTGACGTTTGTCGTGAGAGTTATGACAGCTGTGAGAGGTTGTAAAGATGACGTTTACCTAACCTAGAAATTGATATTTGTTAATTACTGACTAACTGTGACCTGACATTTTGAATTTTTCGTTCAGAAGTACACGTCAAAAAAGAAGAATAAATATTTTTCTAACGATGAAATCGTCACACTAGCTTAGAATTAGTCGAAAAAGATGGCTAAGAGAATGATAATTATTATTAATTGTACAAGAACACATACCTTTCATATTTAACGTCTACGTGAATTATGTTTTGATTTGACATGATTTCAGAACGAAAGCAGGCTATGCAAACTATAGGACGCCATGTTGAATAGAATATGGCAATAATTGAAAACTTATTATATTTTGTGCACATCAAATCAGGTTTAAATTCACGAAAGAATTTTTTTCCTCGATTCTTGGATTTTTCCCCCCTTTTTCGATAAATGTATGTACATACATCTTATGGCCGAAAATGAAACATCTGCTTTACAATAATTGAGTTACGTATCGCATTTTATGAAACAAAAACACATGAAAAAGGTAGAGTGGCAAATAGGTTTTTGTATGAAAGGTAAAAAAAAACTATTTTTAAAATATCTAAACATTTGGTAATAAGTATGATTATAGCGATAATTCTTCGTTATCTTAAAGATTAATATTCATCCTACAAAATTGTGTGTGTTTTTTTTGTATGATGATTTATAAATATAAAACTTTTAAACTATTTCAAAGCACACTTTTTTTTTCAAAGATGTACATGTATTTTGAGAAATACTCAAATTACAATAATAAACTTAATTTTCTCATCCCAAATGTTGAATGAAAGTACAGAAAGTGCTTAATCTAATATAGAAAATTTAAAACATTTGTGAGAGACTGGTGCCCGAAGAAGGCATGGAAAGCCTGTGTTACGGGTCACCAGGCCCCCCAAGTCTTACAGCTAGACTATTTGTTATTAGATCAAGTATTCAGAACTAGATGTGTGATGGAGTTTACTATGCTAATAAGTATATGACTTTAACAAAAATACTGATTTTAAAATGGATATTGTAAAAAGATTTATGTGTGTGTATGTGAGTAGGTGTATGTGGGTGTGTGTGAGTTTGTGTTGCTGCTCTGAAAGGAGAGGATAATAACTCTATATTTGGTTTAAAGATTAACATTTCCTTGGTTAACAATGAATCCAATAGTGGAAACCATGGTTGAGATGGCCAATATGGAAAAACTAAGATACCTGTGGCCCTATCTGTCTTAATTTTATGAAGGCATTTTAATATTAGTGAGAAAGTAATTAGACCAGTTAAGAGTGAATGCATCAACTTGGAAGGCTTCAGGATCACATTTCCAGGATACAAACTTTTCACATTTACTGTTTATTCTAGAAGCAAACAAATCTATATTCGGTACCCCAAAACAAGTTACTATTTTGTTATAAGCCACTTGAGAGAGCTCCCATTCAATGTTGATTTTTCTCGATTCTCTGTCAGCTTCATGGTTATCTTTGGTATTAATATACGATGTGTAAATCCAAATATTCCTTTTTTCGCACCATTGCCATATATCTCTAGTAATACTATTTAAATGGGGAAACTGAACTCCCCCCATTTTGTTAATATATGCAACTGCAGTAGTATTATCCACTCTTAATAATACTTCGCAGTCATGTAAATCTTTTGCAAAACATTGGAGCCCTAAGAAGGCAGCTTTTAATTCTAAATAATTTATATGGTAATTAGTTTCTAAATCTGACCACGAACCTGAAGCTTTATTCAGTTCACACACAGCTCCCCAACCAGTAGTTGAGGCATCTGATAATATTTCTGTTTTAAATTTATGTTGCTTTATTGGATTATGTTTGGATAAATTCTTACTCCACCAGTCTAATTCTGTTCTGGATAATCTCGAATCTCTCGAGATTCTTTACCTAGTCCTGTCTGTATAATCCTTGTCCAACGGAGTGCTAGCTCTGGTCGAATGGCTTCTCTGACTTCTGTATTATCTTCGCCTTCATTTCCCAGGGCTTGCAAGAGTTCTTCGGGTAGATTATCTTCTGAAAAAATTTAATTTAACAGATATAGACATGTCTATCCGCTTAGTGATATAGCGCTAAGTGAATAGTAGAATAGAATAGAATAGTTTATTAATTACTCTTCATATTACAAATTTATCTTAGTCTATGTACAAAATCATGGCAATGAATACATATTTATAAGAGATCACGTTGACGACTATACTAGTATAAACTGTGTCACAGTCGTCAGCGTCTTCCACACTATTTTATTAAAGCACAATTCATTGTTTTATGCACAATATCTGTGATAATGGTAAAATATAACGATCGGTAAATGAAACCAATAATATTGAATATTTACAGGGAAAACAAAAGATTTAGAATAAGTACGTTACCACAAAGATGAGTGTAGGATGTGTGTGTAGTGTGATAAGGGGTGAGGGTGTGTAAGGTGTGTGGGTGTGGGGTGTGCGTGTAAGGTAGGTGGACAAGGGTTGGTGTGTATCTTTCTTTATAATTATACATGATTAAGTATTAGTAATTTCTTCAGTTTCACTATAGTTTAATCGTAGGAGCCAGTCTCGTATAACATCCTTGCATTTATTAATCGGAAGTGCATAAATGTTATTCACACGGTTTGCTATGTTATATAAATGATTACTTGCAACATAATACTGCTGTCTACCAAGTACCGTTCTATGGGGTGTCCCTGAGCAAGCTCTTGTTTTGTCACGCTTTGAAAGTGAGGCATATGCAATGTTTTTATGCTTACGGAGTATTGTCGATAATATAAAAAGCTGTCTAACAGTTAAAACAGAACACTCAGTGTACAAAAGATCAGTGCTGTACCTTCGTGGTCGTCCAAGCATGACCTTCAGTATAGCTCTTTGTGCACGCTCTAGAGGAAGTAAAATAGACTTACCAACCCCTCCCCACACAATGACACAGTATTGCAATAAACTTTGAGCAAGGGCATAATAAACACAAAGCAAGGTTTCGTGATCTGCAGAATTCCTAAGTTTTCTAAAGGTTGGCATCGTTTTTCTTACGCGGGCAACTAACTGAGTAATATGTGCAGTCCATTTTAGGGAGCTGTCTATAATGAGACCCAGATATTTTATATTGGTAGTGCGAGTAAGTTTAGGGCAACCACAACTGTCTTGTAGGTCACAAGTATGTGCATTAACTTCGAATTCTGGTGGGGGCTGGGTATTACCACGGAAAGCAAAAGTGATATATTTAGTCATATCAACATTCAGTGTCAAGAGGTTATCATTAAGCCAAGTTATTGTTTCCTTAATCGCATGCTCTGTGTAGTGCTGAGCTTCTTTCCAATCATTTCCTCGCACAATCAACGCAGTGTCATCGGCGTACGTTATAATATTACAGTTTGGAAGTACTTTTAAACACAAGCTGTTAATGTACAAGAGAAAAAGAGTGGGTCCAAGAACACTGCCTTGCGGAACGCCGAAAGAGAGAGGCGCTTCTGAGCTTGTGTAGCTGCCTATTCTAACGCACTGGGTACGGCTGGAGAGGTAAGATCGAAAAATCTCTAATGCAATCCCACGAACGCCCATCGATTCCATCTTCAAAAGTAACAAGGGAACTGAGACAGTGTCGAAGGCCTTCGACATGTCAAGAAACACACCTTTAACCTTCTTCTTGGCATCAAGGCTATGACCTCAGACAGAAGTAAAGTTGCATCTTCAGTAGATCTACCCTTCATAAAGCCAAATTGGTTCTCAGCAATAACATCATTGTGCCGCAAGAAGCTTGTTAATCTAGAATTTAAGAGTTTCTCTAGAATTTTGGAAATAACTGTCAGCACCGATATGGGTCTGTAGTTTCCGACAATGTCTCCGTCACCACTCTTATGGATTGGATGGACCAAAGCCCTCTTCAATATGTTCGGGAAAATACCAGTGGTCAGGCATAGGTTACACATGTGTGTATGGGGAATAGTAGTATTCCAGTGTGGAAATGAATTTTTGGCATTGTCTACCCGCAGTGTGATAGCGCTTGCCATGTATTTTGTGAGGTTTGACACAGTGTCCACCCGCATGTGGTGGCGCTTATGTGTTGTTAACATATATCCCTCTATTGGGGTCACCCAGGCGTTTGAAGAACTGACATTGTTAGTGTACATTGTTAAAATTTGGATAACATATGTGTCGGAGCTGCGGTGAGGTACAGCTCGGTGATAGTCTTGGGCTTGGGTCTCTTCAATTAAAGCAGCGTTTTTGACAGAATCATATAATGTTATCATAAGGAAAGTTACAAGTCGATATTATTGAATTAGACGTGGGGTCCCGTTGGTGGCTGTAGCGCAGTGTCCCTCTCGTCGCTTGCGGCCGGAGCGCGCGCGCCTTCCCCGCGCGCCCCCCGCTGCTCCCGCTGAGTGGTCCGGTTGCGATGCGTTCATCGCGGCGCGTTTAATATGGAATTTCATGTTTTACAGACCTGTATCAAGTTCTTGTTCCAGAGAATTCTGAGTGGGTATATTAACCATAGGTGGCGACGGTGTTTCCGTTGGTTGAGGTGATTGAGGCCGTAACGACGGTGAGCATGGCGGTGATGAGGCTGTAATCTGTTCCAGTTTTCTTTCCAATTTTCGTATTTTCTTTTTGATGTAATCTTGATCCCTAAGCTCCCGTTAACCCATTTTTTTTAAAAGCACCTCAATTATTGAGCGTCGACGAAAAATCGAGATAAATCACTTCCACAAGTTTCACAGAATCACGAAAATATCAAGGAAAACCGTTAAAGAGAACGAAAGTTATTATTAATTTTAAGAATTTTTGAGTGAATTTAATCAAAGACCGAAAGTACCGGAAATGGTCATTTGACCGAATTATAGGTGAACGAAATTTTTATTGTTTTTGGTATTTATAGGTTAGAACTTTCTAATTTAGGAATTCTTCGTAGAATTCTTCGATAAATTCAAGTCTTAACTTATTGATGCTTCGATATACTGATCATTCTTAATATTTTCAATAATTACATACCTATTTTCTTGGTAAACAAAACTCACGCCGGTACTTGAGTTTTTGGTGGTCGTTGGTAGTTAAATAAAACTAAGAGTTGTGATACCAAGAATGTAGGATGTTTACGAATGACTGAATAATTTATTTTTAAAATGTCCCTACTTATATACAATTTTACAATTATGGTCTAACCAATAGAATTACATATTAAATATTTAGAAAAAAGTTTGTCCAATAGAAATAATTAATATTACGGTAACCAATCAAATCACAGCACACTGTTGTCCGTTAGTTCCGCTCGCTGTCGCGCGAGGCGCTCGTGCCTCGGCGCGCACACCGCAGTTATAAATATAGGTGGTGCGTAATTATCTCTTATTCGTCGGGCGTCCGCCGTGGAGTGAAGACTTGAAGACGTGCTGTGCAGCTGTGCTCGAGCGCAAGACCGGAGTGGCGGCTCCTTCACTGTTTCGTCAAAACAAAACAAAGTTCTTTTGAGAACTGCTTCAGTCTATGTTTCTTGATTTGACCGTTGAAAACGTGCAGTAGTATGTTGTGACGAGTGGTGGCTACAAGTTCACTACACTTGCTATTTCAATGAGTAATGGTCTACACACATATATAATGAACATAATCATGGTAGTCAATTTTAATATGATTTTATACACTATTAACTAAGATAATTAGTATAATTTGTAATTTGTTGAGAGAACGTAGTGACAACGCTAAGCACAAAAACGCGTAATGGCAAATACATACAGTGTTGCCTGACGAGAGAACAGTTTTTACTTTTTAGCTCTGAAATAATTGTGATGACGCTAGTACGATACCACGCTACTAGGTACTTGTTAATCTGTCTCGGAGATGGAGCACAAGTATAATTAATTTACCATTTGTATAACCTTATAACACCCACACATACAACGTGTAACGGAAGGGGTATATTTATCCAAAAGGGGTGAAGGGTATTCAGGTATAGAATCTCTATGCAAAGTTTCAGCTCAAAATAAATTACTCAAAGAATTCATACCAAATTTTTGGTTTCGTAAGTTTATTGAAATCAAATCATAACAAACGTGTCACTGCACTACGAGGTTCAATAACTTTTCCCGTCACTTGCTAATATTAAGTTAAATCTCTTTCGCGATCTGTGCGCCTAGTACACGCTGTAGGTAGTGTGCCGCCGCGGCCGCCCTGCTTCGGCGCCGAACTGGCGGGATCAAACGAGCCGACAATGCGAGCGTGAGCGCGTGTGCGCAATAGGCATTTAGGAAGGTTTTGCGTGGTGTAAAAAGTAATAATGCAATACGTAATTTCCTTATTCACGGTTTACACGTTAACATCAAGCCAGAATTACAAATTTTCACGTAACAAAACTGACGTAAAAAAGTTGCGTAAAAATTCAGAACAAGGTTTAGGTAAGACCTAGGTAGCTACTTAGCTTGTTTTTTTTCCCTTATTACATAAACAGTAAAATCTAAGAGCCATGCCTAATTTAGTAAATTAACTTACTTACATTTTTAAAGATGGAGTTCGATGTGATGACCTTGGTATTGTATGTACAAGGCCGCTCGCTTGTTCATGGACACCTGAACATTGCGCAGCATGACATTCCTGAAGGCGGCCTCGGTCCGCACTTTTATTGCTTGCTCCGTATCACACTACACTGCGTACACTACGTTTTTAATGTAACTACCCCCACAAAAAAAAATCTAACGGCGTTAGGTCTGGCGGCCGCGGAGGCCAAGCCACGCTCCTGCTACCGCACCCAATCCACGTTCATCACGTGCAAAGTAGTGTGTCGTGCCGGTACACCTTCGTGTTGGAAAATCATATTATTATCCATCACGAGATCCACGTAACTTGATACTGGTAGCACAGTGAGAACATTGTCAATTCAACACGCCAACGAAGGCAGCTGCCGACGCTCAGCATCTAGTCTACCCTGGATAAATCAGTGACGATACAAGTCTTGGGCAGATCGCAGATTACCATCTGCTCCGACACACAAAATCATCTCGTAATATTCGCTATTAACTTCACGTCATTTTTAACAATCATGAAATCACAAGTTGGTGCACTGAATCGGATGGAGAGAGCGACTGAAGCACACGAGTAATAGTCTACGAGTGAAGAAAGACGAGAAGAACGGTGTGGAAATAGCGAAAAATAAAACTCTTCTACTATCCTAGTAATAGGGTAGCTAGCCCAATTATTGTACAATACTATTTTAAAATGATTGTTGAATTGTTGTTAAAATGAATTTACTAATCAACTCAGCCTATCGCAGTCCACTGCTGGACACAGGCCTCTCCCAAGTTGCGCCACAACACACGGTCCCCCGCCTTTCGCACCCAGTCTTCCCCAAGTACTTAATAATAATTTCAAGAAAACTGATCAATTTAATACATGGAAGCACACCGATTAAAAAAGAGTTAAGTAGGCCAGGGTATCAGTTCATTAAGAAACTCACGAGCTGAGTTAGCAAACGAAACCGATAAGATCATTTATTGTGGACTGTGGTGGCGCTACCTACATAAGCCCATGGTATTAATTTGTAAGTAATGACTAATCAAAATTGCGACAGATAAGTTGAGTATTGATTCGATTTATTTATTTACTGAAGGCTACCGGAGATCAAAATTAAACCAGGCGTAAAGTTACCTCTACCTTCGTACCTGCAACCTGCAACTGACTTATTTACCCTAAATATCATTGTGTGTGTGTGTGTAGGCACCTTATCTTATCTTATTGTTAACCGGCCCTGTGCGAGCGCGACGGCATGATATTTCTGCGCGAGCGACAGAGATAAGTGTAGTTTCTTCCTGCTCCGCGACCGCACTTTTCTGACGAAATTAGGGGTCAGTTATTATTGTGCGCAAACGCTGTCCGGACAGCTCTCGTAACTCATGAGGTCCTAGTACTTTTAACAATTTATTTCCATAGTAAGATACATTTTTGCGGCCTATTTTTTATTGTGATTTATTAAACATAAATAAAGACTCAAAAATACATAACATAACATCACAAACCATCAAACTACAATTAATTCAGATTGTAGTGGTGTTATTTAGCGGTGTCATCATCATCAGCTCAATACTGACCCACTGCTGGGCACGGACCTCTTTTCAGAATGAGAAGGTCAAGACCACGGTGGCCTAGTGCGGGTTGTTTAGTGGTGTGCGTGTGTAAAACCCTCTGGCTTCGTGAGGGTTCTTGGTGTTTGCTCGCTCACCTTGCGAGCTGGTTTCTGCTGAAATGATAGGTCATGCGAATCCTCGGGCTTCGTGAGGATCACAATGACACTATCATATAGTTCCCTACGTTATCCAAGGCTAACTCAAAAAATGAAACATAGGTTACTATAAATCATATGTTTATTCCACCTTTATGGTTCCATTAATAAAATGTACGAAAATGAACCTTATAATATGCTCTTATAACTAAACGGCGGAGAATCTCGACACCGCGATCTAATTTTTGAACTTAACTAAAAAGTGCCATCTATTGGTCTTGGTAATAACCAACTTTACAAACGGGTAACTAAATTTGGAGCGCGACATTGATTTGCTGGCGATGTTGCTACTAGCCGATAGATGGCTGCACATTCCGCCCACCAAGGACATATTGTGAACATTATGTCCTTCAAGCTATTAAGTTAAAATTACATACATACATACATACATAAACTCACGCCTTTTTCCCATGGGGGTAGGCAGAAACTATAGAACGCCACATGCTACGACTCTTACATACCCCTTTCGCTTCATCCACATTCATACATCTTGTCATACACGCACGCCGGTTGAGAGTACTACGCACCTGACCTTTGTGAAGAACATCACCAATAACATCGATGTATGTCCTTCTAGGACGTCCTCTACCGGCGTTCCCATTAACATCCGCCTTATAAATTTCTTTTGTTAATCGCCGTTCACTCATTCTCTCAACATGGCCAAACCACCTAAGCATACTCCTTTCAATTTTTGTCACTACATCATCTTTTAAACCGCAACTTTGTCTAATCTCTTCATTTCTCAATCTATCATTCAAAGTTACACCGCACATACTTCGCAAGGAACGCATTTCCACGGCATTTATTCTACTTTCATGCCTCTTCTGCCACGACCAACATTCACTTCCATACATAAGCGTAGGTACCAACACACCATTATGGACAGCCAGTCGTGCCTTTTTGGACATCGACCGGCTAGCCACAACCGCATGCAAAGCACCATTTACTTTATTTCCCGCATTTGCTCTCCTTTCCACATCTTCGTCAATCTTACCATCTCTTGTAAACATGCTTCCCAAATAAACAAACTCATTCACCTGTTCAATACTTTCATCTCCTATCTTTACTTTACACTCACATACATCTGCATCTCTTTCAAAAACCATTACTTTCGTCTTGCTTACATTAATTTTCATCCCTTTCATATTATATGCTCCATTCATCATAGTTACCATGTCTTGCAACTCTTCCGCCGACGATGCAAGCAAAACTTGATCATCTGCGTAGAGAAGACATTTGACAGGCAACTCATTAATTTTCAATCCACACTCACTCCCTTTTAAATCTGTCAAACAACTATCCATGTATAGGTTGAACAGCCATGGAGACGCTACACAACCCTGTCTAACACCTCTGGAGATGCCAAACCAGTCTGTGAACGCCCCATTTATCCTAATACAAGCACTGGAATCCCTGTACAGCGATTTCAGTGCCCGTATCAAGCGCCAGTCCACCCCGTACAAAGATAGTGTCGACCACAATTCTTCCCTCCACACACTATCATAGGCCTTCTCCAAATCAATGAAAGCGCAGTACACTTTCTTGTGCTTTGCCAGATGTTTTTCGGCTATGCACCTCAAGGAGAAGATCTGATCCATACAGCCCATCCCCTCTCTGAACCCTGCCTGAACATCCCATACTTTCTCATCTGTTATTCTTATCACTCTGTTAATTAAAACTTTCGCATATAGTTTGCCGACCACACTCAAAAGACTAATACCGCGGTAGTTTTTACACTCCTGCTGTGAACCTTTTCCCTTATATAGTGGTACGATTACAGCTTTGCACCAGTCGCCCGGCACTTGGCCGAATCTCCAACACATATTAAAGATCCGGTACAGCAGTTAAAATTATTACAAACTAAAAGTTGGTCTCACTAAACACATCACAAGTGAGGTTACAAGATAGATATTTTATTGAAGACATCTCTTAAATATAGCTTATTTTCTACTTACATAAATTTCACACTCTAGACACATGCGCAACTTATCAATATTAAGTTCTTACTGAACAACTTGTTTAAGTGATAGGCAAGACACACAGTTTCGAGGTTGGTCGTTTAAATTTTGAACCGTTGCTACACAGTGTGACTACCCGTGTTAGATTATCCAGCCCCGGATGTTTCTCAACCACCCTGCCAAGTAGCCACCGACAAGGGGGCATGTTATCCTCTTTAATTAAAACTATGTCTCCTAAGTTCGGTTCAGGTGTTTGCGTAGACCACTTATACCGATGGAGCAGTGTGGTTAGGTATTCGCTTGACCAGAGTCTCCAAAACTGTTGCAGCATTTGTTGAATTAAATGCCACCTCTTTAGACTAGATATGTTGGTGTCTTCGTAATTCCTATCTGGTGCGTTTATAACAGGTTCACCAATCAGGAAATGCCCAGGTGTTAATGCATCACAACTGTTGGATTCTGTTACCCTACAAAACGGACGTGAATTTAAGCATGCCTCTACTTGACTTAAAAGAGTCGACATTTCTTCGTAAGTTAAAGTAGAGTTGCCTATTACCCTGTGCAAATGTCTTTTGCATGATTTTATTCCGGCTTCCCCCAGACCGCCAAAGTTCGGAGAATGTGGTGGAATATAATGCCATGTTGTTCCCTCAGCAGCTAAAGCCGCGGCAATTTCCTTAGTTATAACTGAATTTTCAGAGCGAAACATTGCATCTAACTCTTTAGATGCACCCTGAAAATTAGTGCCGTTGTCACTCCATACATTCTTGCAGTGACCACGTCTGGCCACAAACCTTTTAAATGCGGCAATAAACCCCTGTGTGGTAAGATCGCTTACGACCTCGATATGGACAGCCTTTGTGGCCATACACACAAATAAACAAATATACCCCTTGTATGCATGATGACCCCGACCCTTAGACGTCCTTAAATTTATAGGACCCGCGTAATCTACCCCACTGTTTTTGAACGGCCTGCTTGGTATAACCCGCGCAGGTGGCAATTGACCCATTAATTGAGGTTTGGTTGTAGCTGCATACCTGATACAAGTTACACATTTCCTTACATATGCTGTAACTAATCGCTTGGCTCCTAGGATGTAGTATTTCGTACTCAAATAGTTGAGCATAAGTTGGGGACCTCCATGAAGACTTCTGTAGTGCGCATCTGATATTAAGAGATTGGTGAAGTGCTCGTTACCGGGAATCAATATTGGATGTTTACGGTTGTGATCGAGATCTGAACGTTCTAATCTACCGCCCACCCTCAAGATCTGTTTTGAATCAAGGTAAGGATTTAAGGACTTTAAGACCTTCTCTTTACAATTTTCTCCCTTTTCCAGGTTGGTGATCACCGCTTCGAATCCTTTGCCTTGGCTAACCCTAATGCATGTCTCTAACGCTAATTCGAGCTCTTCTGCGGTAATATAGCTGAGGCTTTTCCTCATGGTTTTTGGTTTTCTTAGTTCGAGAAACCGCCTCATATACGCTACTATTCTCAATAATTTGTTAAGGGATGAATATTTATCCCAGAAAAAGTTGTCGATATCCACTAATACGTGTATTCTCTTCACCTCCAGTTCAGTTGAAACTGATTTGCGTTTACCCGTTGCAATTACTGTGTCTTTGAGGAATTCGGGACCTTCTAACTACATTTTAAAATGTATGAACTCCGAGGCGTGCATACCCCGTGATGCGCAGTCAGCAGGATTGTTTTTTGATGCGACATGGTTCCATTGGTGTGGTTCACTAATGCATAAAATTTCTGATACGCGATTAGCGACAAAGGTTTTCCACTTGTTGGGGTGACTGTTTAACCAAGCTAAAACAATTTCTGAATCTGTCCAAAAGTGCAAGTCAGATTTATTGATTCCCATGACTAACGATGTTTCGGATACGAGTTTTGCTAACAGTACTGCCCCACACAGTTCTAAACGAGGAATTGAGACAGTTTTTATAGGTGCAACGTTAGTTTTAGCAGTGATAAGAGCGACTGATACTTCGTCATTAGCATCGACTACCCGTGCATACACAACCGCGGCGTAGGCTGATTTGGACGCATCACAAAATCCATGCAAGTCGATGTGTTTATCACCGTTCTTCATCTTCAACCATCGAGGTACTGAAAACTCTGCTAAAGCTTGCAACTGATGTCGGTAAGTAGACCATTCATCTTTTATTTCAATAGGAACTTCTTCATCCCATCCAATTCTCGAAGTCCATAATGCTTGTATTTGCATTTTTGCTTTCACAATGACCGGAGCGACCCACCCTAAGGGGTCGCAATATAATAATCTTGCAATATCAGATAACATTTTTCTTTTGGTTACAGGTTCTTCTACTGGATGCAGCTGCACTGAATACTGGAAGGTGTCGGAGCTTCGATTCCAGGTGAGTCCTAGTGTTTTTAATATTTCATCTTGCTTGATCCAAATTCCCTGTTCTGCTCGATCCATGTCCTTATTTTTCCCATCTATGATTTTTTCCAGAAGCTCATTGCTGTTACTCGACCATTTTTGTAATTTAAACCCTGCTTTGGCGAGCATCTCTTCCATTTGTGTACAAATTTCTATTCCTTCTTTTACTGTTTCACAACCTGTCATAAGGTCATCAACGTAAAAATCTTTTAGTATTTTCTCAGCTGCAAGAGGATAATCTTTTCCTTCATCGTATGCTACTTGTTGCATAGCACGAACAGCCAAGAATGGTGCAGCCGCCGTGCCAAAGGTGACCGTCTGAAGCTGGTAATCCTTTATTCCAGAGTCCCTGTTATCTCTCCATAAGATACGTTGAAATTTCTGATGTTTATCCGCTACGCGCACTTGTCGATACATCTTGACTACATCTGATACTATGCAAATAAGATGTCTTCTCCAACGCATCAATAGATGCCGCAAGTCAGGTTGCAGACTTGGACCAACCATCAGATCATCATTGAGCGAAATTCCGGTTTTTCCCTTGCAAGATGCGTCGAATACTACACGCACCTTGGTTGTATCCTTATCATTTCTAACTACCGCATGATGAGGTAAATATACAGCTTCGTTTGCATGATCGTCCGGTTTGCTTACCGGCTTCATATGCCCCAGTTCGAGATACTCGTTAATTACCTCTGCATATTTAACCCCCAGTTCCTCATTCCTGCGTAGTTTAGATTCTAGAGCATGAAACCTCCTAATTGCTACGTCTCTTGTTTTTCCATATTTACAGCCTGGATCTTCGGTTCGGAATGGCAGGTTCACAACGTAACGTCCGCTGTCATCTCTTGTAGTTGTGGCAGTGAATATCTCCTCACATTTGGTCTCTGCTTCGGTGAGTATATGTTTTTTGTTTTCATCTGGTTCTTTCTCTAATTCCCAGAATCTTTTCAGGATCTCATCATCACCTACGAGGGCGTGCATCACGGTGAAGTCAGAAGACTTATGGCCAGCAGAAGCTATCGTTCCTGTCAGAATCCACCCCAGAGAAGTACACTGCGCCACCGCGCTGCAACCCGAAGCTTTCTTCAACCCGTTTTGTAAAACCTTGCCGTAAATTTCTGCCCCTAACAATAAATCAACTTTATCCGGTTTGTGATATTTGGGATCCGCTAACTGTATATCTTGGAATTGTACCCAATCTAAATGTGCTGTTTCCCTACTAGGCAATAAAGATGTAAGAGATTTTAGAACATATGCATTTACTACCAATTCCACAGATGGATCTACCCTAGACTGTATTTTAACTTTAACAACCGAATTCAACTCTAATTTGTGGTTGACATCTATACCAACTATCGAACCCTTGGCTGATGTTTTCTTTAATCGTAAGGTTTGGACAATGTTTTCCGTAACAAACGATGCTTGAGAGCCTTGATCCAACAAAGCCCTAACCGTGAACATAGACCCGTTTTTCGATACAGCCTTCACTAAAGCTGTGGCTAATAAGACTTGGTTATTAGCTGTACCCTTCGAAAAACAAGCAACTGCCTCTTGATTTTCTGCTCCAACCGTATGAGTGCTCTTCTCCCCTAAAGATTTCTGCTCACTTTCAGAATGTAATGAAGTGTGGTGTTTACGTTGACAGATTCGACAAGTGACTGTACACTTACAAAACCTGACAGAGTGGTTACCCCCCAGACAATTAAAACATAAATGGTTTTCTTGTACAAATTTACGCCGAGCGTCCACATCTTTACCCATGAACTGTTTACAAGTCCCTATCTTGTGATCATAATTACACATAGGACAACTCGAAGATACTGTGTGAAATAAGGGTATTTAGCATTAAGCAAGGGTGCTTTAGTTGTATTTACATTTTGATTTTTAGTAGACTTAGGTTCTAAGAATTCAAATGCTCTGTTGGTTAAGAAGTCTTTAAATTGCTCAAATGTTGGTAGCTTATCGGAATCAAAGTTTGAAGCCACTTTTAACTCCCATTCTTTGCGGCTGTCTGAATCTAACTTTAGTGTGAGGATATGAATGATTAATATGTCTCTCATTACTGCGTCATTTAACTCTAAATTAATAAGTGCATTTAAGCAATCAGATGTGGTATCCATTAGATCCTTTAAACCACTAGCTGATTCATTGGTTATGTTTCTTTGACTGAATAAACGTTTTAAAATACAATGTGAAAGATATTTTTTATTGTTGTATCGCGATTCTAATTGAGCCCAGCACTTATCATAATTTAAATCGGAGATTGGTATGTGTCGCAAAAGTTGCTCGGCCTCACCTGTAAGATAGCCTTTTAAATAATGAAGTTTCTGGACTTTATCTATTTTGTCATTTTTGTGAATTAAAGAAACGAATAAATCCCTGAAAGTGATCCATTCAGTATATTTCCCAGAAAACGTTGGGATCGATATTTTAGGCAATTTGATGGGCATGTTTCTACTTTCTGAATTTGATGACGACCCCGCAATTGGAGCAACATCACCACTACTCTTGAATTTATTTAAAACAGTTTTTAGTTCACATTTAAAATCTAAATATAATTCTTCGGTGTTGAAGTAAACTTCGTTTATAGTATAAGGTGACTTTGTTAAATCAATAGATTCATAATCTTTAACCATCTGCGTATGTGTCAAGCTAAATTGAGCCCACAACTCGTCAACGTTTTCTAACCTGGTTTCTACATATTGTTTGGTAATCCTATCCTTGGGTGACTTCTTAAAATTACTTTTAGCTCTCGACAATCGAACATACAGATCATCCTGTACCTTGACGAACATTTGTAATTGAGACATTTTGACAATTTAATTTTATGAGATAAATCTAATTAAATAACAACCTGAAAATACTTCTTAAGGAAATTTTCCTAAATCTATGTAAACAACTCAAATTATTAGTGTTAATCTTTTCTAAAAATTTTACAAGTCAAAAATATTTTTGAAGAAAATATTCTAAGTCGATGTAAACAAACAAATTTTACTAAGTGTCTGGACGTTATAATTTAAATAAAAATCGGGCATAGGTTCCCCGTCTGAACACAATTTACCTTAAATTTAACTAAGTCTAAGATCGCGTTGCACAACATTAAGTTAATTTGCACCTTGAAATTAAGATCACTTTTGCTTGGCAAGAATGAATTTGAAAAGTACTCACGGTTTCCACTTGTAACACTTAGCTCCTTACGACTATAGTCGTCTGCAGCACCTCCCTGCTGCTGTTGCGTTGTATGTACAGCTCCTCCCCCCGCGCGTCCCGTCGCTGCTGACTCCGATTCCGATCGCTGCTCGACCGCCTTGACACCGGAACAACTCCACTTGAATCGGGCACGTTCGGGCTGATGCTATCCTTAGTCACAGTAGGCTTAGCATCTGATGCTTGATGAACTGGTTCCACCCTTGAGACTAGCTCACCATCACTATCCGGTTCGAAGGACCATGTAAAACCCTCGGGCTTCGTGAGGGTTCTTGGTGTTTGCTCGCTCACCTTGCGAGCTGGTTTCTGCTGAAATGATAGGTCATGCGAATCCTCGGGCTTCGTGAGGATCACAATGACACTATCGTATAGTTCCCTACGTTATCCAAGGCTAACTCAAAAAATGAAACATAGGTTACTATGAAATGAAACCAACACAATACTAATTGATAAGTACATTAAAAGAATGGCTACAGCTGAGCTAGGTGAGCTGTCAGAAGAGGCCAAGGCCAAGCTGGTGAGATTAGGATATCCTGTATCCACCACACAAAGGAGAAGAACCCACCAAGAGGATTCAGACGAAGATGAGGAAGACGAACCCCCTGCAAGGAGACGCAAGGGAAGGCGCCACTAAGCCCGTCATCAAATCTACCTGTATTGTGTTGGTAGCTAGGTGGGAGTTGGACATCTGGAAGTTCTCCCCCAGTAACTTGTTTGCCTTCGCGTAGCTGATCGAGGCATAATATAAATCTGGGTAGTGGGCCTGATTAAGGTTGGGGTGACTTCCAGGATCTCTTACGCGACTGTAAGCTAGCTGGTCGTCACCCTCCTTCGCAGCCTCCCATCGTTCATGCAACGCTACAGCTTGGTCCAGTACAGCAGGAATCTCTAATGCCCTGCATTGTGATTGGATGAATAGATCCATGTACTGGACCGCTTTTAAGGAGGAAAACTCCCAGACGAGTTTTATTTAGGCCAGCACAGCACCCTCCGGTCCAGTTTTTGCAACCTCTAGCATTCTCGTAACAACCTCATGGCGGAGGTCTGAACGGCCCGAGACTACCTTCATGAATGCGTCCGCCAGTGCGGTTATATTACCCCAGGCGGACGCAGGGATTAGATCCGTGAGGTTTTGAGATGCTAAGGCCGCTTTCCACCTTTTAGTGAAAGCCGGGATGTTTTGGTTGGTGACAGGCTTAGCTAGCGTCATGTAAGCAGACAGTGTTATTGCGAGGATCTCTTGATTTACATGCTCTGTCGTTTTTTCTTGTGGGATTGTGCCTACTGATGCGGTGCGCGCTGAGTCTATGCTGGTCGTGCGCATGGGTGCCAGGAAGGACAGAGCAAGGGAAAGCACTACCTCGTCTGTATACCTGACTCCGACGTCTGTTAGTTCGCCCCCCGCTTGATGGCAGGTCTTCCAGTTCGTAACATACTTGTAGGTTTTTGTGCTGCTGAGCGTGAGGCTCTCGGTCGGAGCTGGGATCGTGAAAGGCATGATCGTGGTTGGGTGGTGATGATATATAGGGGGGTCATAGGTTTCCTACAGATCTAGATCTTTTAGGTCGCTATAATTTCGAGCGGCGATGATGGTACCCAACTTCGAACTGCGTAGTCCTTCTGAAAAACGTTTTATCGCGAGTTTTTCATTCAATGGCTTTAAAACTCCAAACGCGTTAACATTACCACTTGACTGAGATATAGTGAGTTCAGAAAACAGCCTTTCTACTTCAGTACCATACTCCTCGATTGTATTTGAGCCTTGTTGTATATTTTGTAATAGCGTCTGTAAGGCCGTAAATGATTTTTGGGTCAACAAATGGCATTTCAAATCTTTGATAAAGTTGTCAAAGGTCTTATAAGTACCTGTTATACGTAACTTTGCACTTTGAGACAGTCTACTTTTAAGCACAAATTTAATAAGTAGGGCCTTACCTTCATCGTTCAGCATATCCGCGTACATTTCGATTGAATCTGTAACATCGGGGTACCGACAGCTCTTGTAGCCGTTTCACGTGATGTATCCATTTGCGCCACGCGTCCGTTTCGTTGGACAGTAGCTCGCTGTCCCAGTCGATGCCGCTGCGCCACGCGTCTTGCAGTATCCTCTTCGCTTGTATGGTGACTGGCGTGGCGATCCCCAGCGGATCGAAAATAGACATGACGGTACGTAGAGCTTCTCGCTTGGTGGGCACGCGTTCGCCGCTGAGTATATCCGCCGGTATCTTGTGTTTATTCACGTTGAATGTGAGTATGTCTTCGCGCGGATGCCACACCATGCCGAGTATTTTTTCGCCGTTTAATTTCACTATCTCGTTGGTTTCGTAGGGCGACCAGTATTTCATTACTGTGTCCGAACTCGACGCCCATTTCTGTAAGTAGTAATTCGCTTGACTATGTACGTAGGCGACTTGTGACGATATCCGTATCGCGGTTTCTTCGTCGTCGTAACTCGCTAAGTAGTCGTCTACGTAGTGATTTCGCACTATCGCGCTCGCTGCCTCCGGGTACTGGGCAGCGTATTGTTCGGCGTTGTATTCTTGATGTGTATCGCGGTGCTCGGAGACGATGTGGCGCCGAAGATCACACTCTTCATTCTGTACTCGGTTGGTGCACCATCACGCCTGTCTCCTCGCCACAGGAACCGCTGCATATCCCTATCTTCTTCGCGTATTGTGATGCGCAGGAACATGTCTTTGATGTCGGCGGTGACCGCTACCGGCCGCTGTCTGAAGCGCATCATCACGCCTGGCAGCGACTGTAGCAGGTCTGGTCCCGGCAGCAGCATGTCGTTCAAGCAGGTGCCGTGTGTCTTCGCCGCCGCGTCGTGTACTATGCGTAACTTCTCTGGCTTCTGCGGGTTGATGACCGCGAAATGAGGCAGGTACCACGTTCTATTTCCTTTCGTAGTTGGCGCGCGCTCGGCGTAACCGCTGTTTATGAGCGTGTCCATCTGCTGGGTGTATCGCTGCTTCAGCTTTTCGTCACGATCCAGTTTCTTCTCTATCAGTTGGAGCCTCTTGAGTGTAGCGTTGTAGTTGTCCGGCGGGTCGGGGCTATCTTCTTTCCACAGTAGTCCCGTCTCGTAGCCTCCCGCCGGTAACTTCTTAGTGGTGGCTCGTAGCGTGTCCAGCGCGTGCAGCTCCTCTTCTGTGTGTGACCGTTTGGCGGCGACCCCCAGCGTTTCGAGCGCGAAGTGTTCTCTCATGAGGCGTTCCATGGCGTCTTCTCGGTGCTCGTTCGCCGCGACGTGGTTGATGCGTTGCGTCGCTTCGCGGTGCCGTGGTCCGTGCAGGACCCAGCCGAGGTCGGTGAGCGACGCGACCGGCTGATCCGTAGCGCCCCGTCGCAACTCGTGTGTCACCAGCAGCTGCCAGTTGTCTTGCCCGATGAGGACGGTGGGTACGCCGTCTTCGTATGCGATGTCTTCCAGTAGATCACGTAGGTGCTGATACTGCTGGACTGCAACTCTTGAGATCGTCTGCGGGGACAGGCTGAGCCTCTTCATGGTGTGCGCCTCTATGGTGTGCGCGTTCCCACTTCTTCCCCGTATTTCGAACGTTACGCGACGTGATTGTGACGCGTCTATCCTGGTATCCGCTATACCTTCTATCATGAACGGTTGCTTGGGCCCCGGGGCCCCTATTAGGTTGGCCACGGATTCGTCTATAATTGAACATGTCGACCCATCGTCTAGCAACGCGTATGTGTCGCACGCGCCCCTCGGTCCGTTAATACGCACTGGTATCACTTTAATAAGAGCGGAACAGTACCTTACTTGATCGGTGGTCGTGGTTACGACCGCCGCCGGTGTCTGTTCCTCGCTGGCCTGCCGGTGCTGCGGGGGTGACTCGTTGTGAAGCAGCGGGTGATGCGTCTTCTCACAGCCCTTGACGCCGCACTTGCGCGGCTTGCAGACGTGCGCGGCTCGGCGGTACTTCATGCAGCGGTAGCACAGCCGGCGCTCCTTGGCGATCTTCCATCGCTCGTCGACGGTAGCCTTCTTAAACTGTGAACAGGACGTAGGAAAATGACTATCACTGTCGCACACTACACACGTTTGCTTGTCATTGTTTCTTTCTTGTTCTATGTGGTAGCTGCGGGCGTTCGGTTTCTTGGTCCTGGTCGCTGGCTCCCGCCGGTCTTCTTGCACCTTCTCGACTGCCGCGTAAGTACCGCAGCGTTCGGCCGTTTGTTGCAAGAACGAGGTGAGTCGCACGAGGTCAGGTTCGTCTTGTGGCTGCTCGGCGTCGTAGTCGTAGAACCTGTAACGCAGCGTGGGTGTCATCTTCTCTATTACGTCGCGCACCACCTCCGGGTTGTACAGGTAGTGTATCTTCTTCAGCGCCTTGATCGTTGCGGTGATGTTGCTGACTTGCGACGCGAAGATGCACACGTCACGCGGATTGTCGCCTATTTCGTGTAGTCCGCGTAGCTTGTCTAGCTCCGCGACTACGAGCGCGTCCGGCCGTCCGAACCTCGCGGACAACAGCTGGAACATTTCTTTCGTCGTGGTTGCTCCCACGAACAAACATTGTGCGGCGTCTTTCGCCGCTCCTTTCAGGCTGCGGCGTAGCCGCGCCAGATTTTCTGCTTCGCTGAACAGACGGGCGGATTCTTCGTATGCCGCCTTGAACGTTAGCCACTCACCTGCTGCTCCGCCGAACACTGGTAACTCGTGCGTGTGTCGCGGCGCTATGACTATCGGGTGGCGAGCGGCGCTAGCGTTCACTATAGCGTCTGTCAGACGCTTGTAGTCGAAACCGACGGTTTCTTCTGCTGTACATTCTATGACGTCATCTTCCATCGGCTGATCGCGGACCTTCTTCTGGTCTTCACGGAGTGGGCGATTCTCTCGTGCGGTGCTCGTAACCCACGCTTGTGTGTGTTGGCGCCTCCTATTGCTATCTTCTTGTGGGTCGCGTCGTCGCTCATCGGGGTGCCGTCGGGTTTCACTATTATCTATTACTATGCCCGGCGGCTGACTATAACTCACCCGTGATGCGGCTGCGACCTCTTCTCTGGATGCCGCCTCTTGTCGGTGCGGCTCCATGGTGAGGGCCAACGTGTTCTGCGGGATTCTGGCTGCCCACTCTCGTGTGCGTGCGTTTTCTTCGATGACGGTGTTGTCGTCCAGCTCTTCATCTTCACTATCTGCTTTCAGGAGCTCGACGCGGGCCGCCGCTAGCGCTACTTCTTTTAGTAGCAACTGCTCTCTTGCTTTGAGCAGTTCGCGGCGGTGACTATTTGACATACGTGACGTGACGGAGCCGGCTTGTGACTTCGTGGTCTTCGACCGTTGAGCGGCTGATGACTTCTTCTTGGGGGCGACGGACTCGGCGGCATCTTCGTCGCTGTCTTCTGTTGCTGTTTCCGTCGCCTCCGTGGTCGTCTCCGTCGTGTCTGTGACTTCCTCTGATGATTCTTCTGGGGTCTTCATGCTTCTTGTCTTCATGGGTCGTTTTATTGATGCGATGTTCGATGGTATCCGGCTCGAAGGACCATAAATATGTGGTGAACGAGTGGACTGTATTCTATTATTTCTTGACGATCGTGTTGGGGTTGAGCCGGCACTGGGATTTCTCGCATCAATAAAACGACTTATGTAGATTTATGACAAAAATAACTTGGCATGTAGAGTCTTGTGCTTGCGTGTGTTCATCAGGAGTCTTCGAGCGTAAGTGACCCGATTTGTTTTTCTTTTTTTTTTTTCCTATTCGACTATTGTAGATGGTCTTGCGGACCTTTTCTACGTAACCTGACTATTATTGGCGAGACCAGAAGGGTCTCCGAACCAATACCTACTATTCTAACTACCTAGCTAACTACGCAAAGCTAACTACTGTAACATCATGGCTATGACTATAGCAGCGACACCTCTGAGAGTGTCCCCAAGGGGGGACTCGAACTCTTAGGGTGTCGAATGCAAGAGGACTGGGAGGGATACGACAGCTTGATGAGGGCTGTATTCTCGCGTCATGGTGACTGCGCGGAGTCAGAAGGGACGACCGGCTCCGCGGCTGCGGCGGGTGAGCACGGTGGATCGGGGGCGGCGGCGGTGGGACGTCGCGAGGGGCCTCGTCGGCGAGGGCGATACGCCGGTCGGCGGCGGCGGTGTATCTGTATAGTACTAGTCGATTTATTCGCCTCCTGGAGGAGGGTGATCTCGTCATCGGGCTCTAGTAGCGCATGCCGGGGACGGCGGACTATGCTAATCTGGGAGGGTTTATAATCGGACGCGGCGGTCATGAGGGGGTTCCGATGCCTCGGGGCATGGTCGAAGTAACGCTTAGACGTGCGTTTGAGATATTGCCTTACCGTTGGCATTTTTAGATCTAAATGAAGCTGAACGTTGCGCATATACCACGGAGCGCCCGCGGCTCTGCGCAATACGCGGTTTTGCAGAATTTGGAATGCTTTAAAGCGATATGGCCTAACGTGTGCGAACACGACGCTGGCGTAGGTTAGTATGGGGCGAATGCACGTCAGGTAAAGTCTCAACTTATATATATAAGCGAGAGCTTACTGCGCGCCCTAATCATAGGGTGTAACCGGCCCACAACAAAAGCGGCGCGAGCGTGCACCTTTTTGATGTGTTGCCGGAACGTGAGGTGGTGGTCTAGGATAACCCCCAGGTACCTGACGCTCAGTTCCCAAGGGATCTCTTTTCCAAACATGACTACTGGGGGACAACGCGAGTGGTTATCGCCGTGCCTCTCGAAAAGAACTGCTGCGCTCTTTTCGGGATTCACCTCGATACGCCACTTCCGAAACCAAGCGCCGAGGCGGTTGGCTGCGGTCTGTAAGATGCGAGAGATCGATTTTAAGTCACTACCCGTGTAGTAAATAGCCGTGTCGTCGGCGAAAAGTGCCAACTGGGCCTTGCCTTGAGTGGGAATGTCGCTGGTGTACAGCGTGAACAGAAGGGGGGCTAGCACGGAGCCCTGAGGGACTCCGGCTCGGATCGGATGTGAAGACGAAAGCGTGCCGTCTATTCGGTAGCGAAAGGTGCGATCCGACAGAAAGTCTCGAATGATGAGCACGAGACGGTCTGGCACGTTGAATTGGTACAGTTTATATAATAAACCGTTGTGCCAGACCTTGTCGAAGGCTTTCGCTACGTCGAAGAACAGCATGCCTGTCTTGTATGAAAACATGAAGCCGGAGCTTATGTGTTCGGCAATACGGTGAAGTTGCCTAGTGCAGCAGTGGGTGGGACGAAAACCAAACTGCTGGTCGGGAATGAGGTTATGGGAATATGCGAATCCCTTTAAACGCGAATAAATGATACGCTCATAAATCTTCCCAAACGAGTTGAGAAGGCTTATGGGGCGATAACTGGACGGCTCACACTTGGGTTTGCCGGGTTTGGGGATGCCTATAACTGTGGCTTGTTTCCAAGCTTGCGGAAAGAGGTTATTGCTAAGAGCGCCATTGAAGATGGCGGTCATTAGGACTATGAGCTGGGCGGAAAAGAGTTTAATCACCTTGTTCGTGATGCCATCGTGACCGGGGGCTTTCCTGGGCTTAAGATTCTTGATTATCGCCTGCACCTCATCCGCGGTGACAGGGGGTAGGGGATCATCAGGATCTTCTACGGGGGGGAGAGCGGCTTTACGTTCGACTTCGGTATCCACCTTGGACAGATGGACCGGGTCTACTATACTTATAATATATAATATACCTATTGAGCAGTTTAAAGAGGACGTGAATTCTCGATATCAATGCTATGGTAGCTCATCTCAATTGGAACATTGCCTCTTTGTTTGATAGATACTCTCCTCGTAAGATCCGTATTTATAAAGAAAAATCATATCCATGGATCACGGATAACATCAAGCTGATGATGTGTCTGCGTAATCAGGCCCATGGCCAATACAAGCGAACTAAGTCTGAGGGTAAAAGAGTATATTACACGGAATTAAAAAGCCTAGTGAACAAGTCTCTTTATTACGAAAAAGTGGCTTATTTTAGACTCAATATTAACAATAAAATAAAAAGCCCTAATATACTATGGAAAAATTTAAAAACCACTCTGCTACCACCTAAAAATGAGTCTGAACTACCCCCGCATTTTAATGACCCAAATACGATTAATGCACATTTTCTAAATGTTCCAGGCAACACAATCTTACCATTATCCTATTTAACCTACTATGAGTTCAATAAATCTGGCAAAAATGAATTTTCTATTAAAACTGTTGACCAAACTAGTGTTGTTAATATTTTGTCTAAAATAAAGTCGAATGCTGAAGGTATTGATCACATTACTCTAAATATGTTTCTTCTTACTCTCCCTCAAACTTTGGAAACGCTTACTGCCATTATTAATCATTCAATTTTAACATCAACTTTTCCCGATCTCTGGAAAATAGCCATAGTACGTCCGATTCCAAAAAAAAACAATCCAACAGACATAAAAGATTTACGACCTATCAGCATTTTACCCTTTTTATCTAAAGTACTGGAAAAAGTAGTGAATGCTCAACTGTCTAAATACCTCGAGAAAAGTGACATTCTTCCAGAAGCGCAGTCAGGTTTTAGGAGGGGCCGAAGTACTGCAACAGCTCTGTTGGATGTAACGGACAACATATTGTCAGCCCAAGATGAAGGTCTATGTACTCTATTAGTATTGTTGGACTTCTCAAGGGCATTTGATGCTATAAATTTATCCCTTTTACTCTCAAAGATGGCGTACTATGGATTTGATGCATCCACAATAAAATGGTTCGACAGCTATCTTAGTAACCGCGCCCAACTTGTTGAGATTCGTGATGCAAATGGCTCAACTGTTTCATCCGACATGACCCCCGTACTAAAGGGTGTTCCACAGGGATCGATATTGGGCCCAACTCTGTTCATTTTGTATAGTGCTGATATTATTAAAATTATAAAAAAATGTAAACATCATATCTATGCTGACGACCTACAAATATATCTTTCTTTTAAACCTGAGGATTACCATGTTGCTCGAAAAACCATTAATGAAGAACTAGAAAGGATCGTAACTTGGTCTGAAAAAAACTCGCTCCTCCTTAATCCAACCAAAACGAAGTTTATGCTTTTCGGAACTAAGGGCCAATTGGATAGAATAAAACCGAACCATGGAGATGTGACTGTGATGGGACAACAGATTGAGTGTGTAACTGAAGCGCGAAACCTAGGATTAATTATGGACCAAAGTCTTAATTTTGAGACTCACATTTTGAACTGCGTCAAAAACTGTTTCTACCGTCTCAAAGTTTTGTATAAAATGCGTCCATATTTAAGTGAGGAATTGCGCATTCAGCTTGTTGAAAGTTTGGTTCTATCAAAACTAAACTATACAGATACTGTAATAGGACCCAGGCTATTAGCACGCACCAAGAGACTGATTCAAAGAGTTCAAAATGCCTGTGCACGTTTTTGCTTTCATATACCACCAAGGAGCCACATTACACCTTTCCTTAACAAACACAACATATTGAAAATGAAATCACGTCGGAAAATGCACCTAGCTTGTCTTCTTTTTGGCGTTATTAAAAATAAGTGTCCGTCATACCTGCACTCTAAATTAACGTGGGTAAATAGTCACCGGCAGCGCGAGGGTAGACGTTGTGCTCAGCAACTAGCCATACCGCATCATAGAACTGCAGCCTTTCGAGGAAGCTTCCGGTATGCAGCGTCCAAGTGTTGGAACAACATTCCCCCACCGATTAGGGACCTGAAAAATTTATGCACGTTTAGACTTAAACTAAAATTATTTATTCTTGCCTCTCAAATTGAATACAATGCAATTAATGTTGACAAATCTTTTATTTAATTAATTTAATTTAATCAATTTAATTTAATTAATTACTGTTCAAAAATTTTATACTTAATTTTTAAAATTGAATTTGCTATAACTCACCGGTTAAATTGGACATGTTGTAATGAATAATCATTAATTTATTCCCCAGCATTGTAGATCATGTTCGATATGCTTAACCCTTACGCTGAGTTTATTTTTGTTTCACATTATTATTTAAGATTATGCATTTTTGGATATTGGAATAGTAATTTTGAATAACCAAATGTGCAAACTTACATTTTATGAGACCCATGTTACCGGGGTTGTGGTCGAGCAAAGAGTGACATAAAATGGATATAATTATGTCAACGCCTCATCTTAACAGGAAGTGCGTACCGCGCCGCCTGCTATTTCAATTGCCATATTTTTGATTAGCTGTCACAAATTATATTAAAAGTAGTTTTTATTTTTTATTATATTTTTGTAGTTTATTGACACATTATAAAACACTTTTATCCATTCAAGTATAATAGAATATATATTTAAAATTAACTACCGCCATCCGTGTGTCACTGCGGGGGTGCCAGCTGAAAATCAGCGCTGGGTGTTTTGACGCCTAGCATATGCTGAGTTGGTAACCTTTTCGGCATGGACATGCTCGACAGCATAAAATTTGTGTTTAATTCCGGTTATATTGTTCTTTCTTTGTTTGTTTATTTTATTTATGCTGTCAGTGTTCTTGGCTGAATAAATGAATTTTCTTTCTTCTTTCTTTCTTTCTTTCTACTGGTAATGCGCTGGGCGTACACTGGGCTTCTAGACTGTCGGCTAGGCATTCGGACTTTTCGTCGTCTTCAAAGGCCGGCCTTTGATTCTGACGATTGAGAGGGGGAGTAGAAGCTACACATTCATTTTTGAGGGCGCGTTGCAAACGCCAGAAAGCGAGATGGGATGGCTCTAATTCGCCTAACATCTTGTCCCAGCGGGACTCCCTAACCTCCTGTATGCGTTTCTTTACAGCACGCTGCATAGAACGCATATGGAGGCGGTTGCCTTCGCAGGGAAAAGTGTCATACGCGCGTACGGACGCATTCTTCTCCGTCAGCAGTTCACGCACATCGTCAGGCAGTTTCCAGCGGTGATCTTCCACCGCTGGAATCTGTCGTGAACACTCGTACACCGCGGACTGTACGTGACCTGTGAGGGAGTCGATAGCGCCCAACGTGTCGGCGATTGTCACTATGTTGTCGGGGATTGAATCTAAGTGAGCGGACGACGGAGACTTGAGACGCTCCTCTAGCTTCCGCCAGTCCGTGATTGTTTTAGTAGGCGCGGGTAGACCGGGATCCGGGGGACCGCCCCGGGGACCCAGGTCTAGGACAACGGGTCGGTGGTCAGAGTCTAACTCTTCATGCGTTTCTATCGAGCGTATGGCGAGGCCTACGTTCTTTAGGAGCGCAATGTCGAGTATGTCGGGTCTGTCATCAACGTTGGCGGGATAGTGAGTGGGGGACATGGGGGCTATCACATCGAAGTCGAGCAGAGGGCTCAGTGCTTCGAGTGTCCGGCCGGCCGGGTTATTGGAGTGACAGCTCCAAGTGATGTGTTTGGCGTTGAGGTCGCCCGCTATGATAACGGAGCCTCCGCCGAGATCGAATAGAGCTCTAAGGTCGCTCTCGAGAGGAAGTCTCAGACTAGACGGGGGGTTGTAGACCGACACGATAGTGATCGGCTGATGTCCTGTCATGCCTAACCGACAGATAGAGGTTTCCAGATACTGGAGATCGGGAGGGGGGTCTAACGGGGTGCAGTACAGGGAACGTTTGTAGTATATGAGGGTACCACCACCGCCACAACGGGTCCTGTCGTTGCGAACTAACTTGTAGTTGGCAATTCCAGGGTTCCTATTGTGGGGCTTCAGAAACGTTTCCTGTACTAGAAATATGTCAATTTGATGATCACGCAGAAAGATTGCGATCTCATCTCGTTGACCGGCTACGCTATTCGCGTTGAAGAAACCTAACCTAAGGGATCGGGGTTTAATTCTAGTGGTCTCAGTATCCATTGGAGGGTAACGAGATTAATTGATTGAGAATGTCCTCAAAATCGCGGAGGACATTGATACGCGCGATTGGATTGCCTTGAGTGGCGTTCCAAGCGGAAACCATGTTTTGTGCCCAATCCATATTGCAGGAGGACAAGGATTTGAGCAGGCTGGGAAGAGTGTCCTGGAAGAACACTTTCGTGGCCATGAGTGAGGGGATGGGGGCCGCGGGTGCTGAGGGCCTGGGTGGTGTTACGGGGGCCGGTGCATAGTGGACCGGTGGTGCGATTTGTGCCTGTCGCTGTGAGGCAGCCGGCATTGTGGTTGGGGCGACAATAGGTTGTTGCGGGGGAATAGCTGCCGCCACCACCGGCGGGGCGGTGGGAACCGCGCTCGGAGGTGGTGGTGGGCGCCTTTGCTGAAGGGCTGGGAACGACTGCTGGTGTTGCAGCATGTTCCAAGGGGAAGGCCTCTGTGGACTGAGGCGGTCGGGGATATGGGAGGACAAGAGGGGGGCCATGGAGTAGCTCTCCCTCTGTTGGCGAACGGCCGAGCGCTGAGCCAGCTTAGGGCTGCGCTGTTTTGGCGCTTTGGGGCACCCGCGATAATTCGCTGGGTGACCCTCCGCGCCGCACAGTACGCAGCTTGGGGGCTCTGTACACAGAGCCCTGTCCTTAGGCCTGCTGCAGTCGCTCGTGCCGTGAGCGCCCAAGCACTTAACGCACCTGGGCGTCGCGTAGCAGTTACGCTGCGAATGGCCGTATAATTGGCAACGATGGCATTGCCCTGGAGGGCCGCCTTTGTTGGGGCGCTCTACTACGATACCGGTAGCGTAGCAGAGGGTACGGATGTTGAAAATGGCCTTTGATTCGGCCAATGGTTCGCAGACGGCGAGGACCATCTCATAGGGGGCGCCACCTCTGCCGCGGTGCATGCGGTGGATTTCTAAAACGGGGACGTTCTGGGACTGAAGGTCCTCAAGAACCTCTTGGGGGGTAACTCCCAGGGGGATGCCACGAATGACTACCCTTAGGAGACGCTCGTCGGGGAGGGCGTAGGTGTGGAAGGACACCTTAATTTCTTGGAGCAATCGCGTCATATTGCGAAAGTCGGTAGAGTTTTGCACCATGACTTTGATGCCTTGAGGGGTAGAGCGGGCGCTCAGGAAGTGGATCTTCTGTGCTGTGCACAGACGACCCACGTCCATCCACTTAGCCTTGTCCTGAATGAACACAGGCGGTGGAGCGGGCTCTTTCCTCGGAACAGAGGGTTTAGCGGGTTTCGCGGAGGTCGCGGGAGTCGCGGGGGTCGCTGTGACCGTTTTAAGGGCCTTAGCGGGGAGATCGGTCGGGGCAGACTGGGTCTTACGCGCGCGCTTCTTCCCCTTGCCGGCTACTAGCGTGTAGCCTTCAGAGGAGGATGATGAGTCAGTATTTGAGTTCGACTCGGAGTCGGACTCAGAAGAGGGGCCGCAAACGTCCATGACGGACGGGGCTTCTACCGCGGAAGGTGGTTGCACGGACGGGGCAGGGACAACTACCGCGGAGGGCGGTTGAACGGACGGGGTAGGGGCGACTACCGCTGAGGACGGTTGGACGGACGAGTAAGAAGAAACGGAGTTAACTCCGCCGTCTATTCTAATGCTCGAATATTGAGCATCGCGCCTTAATTCGGGTGAAAGCGGACAGTCCGCGGAGTTCCTGAAGGGAACCCCGAAGATTTTTAGGCTGTACGCCGCTGCGAACGCCTTATCTTTTAAGAGAAGCTCCCTGGCGGCCGCTGCTATTGCAGCGTCCGACATGATGGAGTAGGGGCAGTTTAACGGGGGGAGACCTAACTCCTATCCAGTCCCGAGGAGACACATACGTGTCGCCCCGGGCGAACAACTCCCACGAAAAAGCCCACCCGTAAGGTTTTCCTAGTGTTATACTACCGAGAAGAAAACCATAAACAAACTCGGTAGCTACACTCTGTGTTGTTCGGTATCGCCTGAAGGACCTAAAAACCTAGCTCTCCGGGTGGGATTACCCGGAGATGAGTAACCCTCCCTGTCGGGTGTAGACAGGGAGGTTGTGTACCTGCGGTGTTCCCTAAGCTTGAAATCCCGATCGCCGATCTTATTGTGCGAATCGGGTTCCTAAGTCCCTTAGTAAAATTAATTACCTCGGGAATGCTGGGAAGAGAACGGGTTATGAGTTGGGGCCGACTAGGAGATCCCCCAAGGCCGGTGATTCCAAACCCCTACCGGCTTAAAGAATGGTGAGCCGGGTCCACACCACACTCGGTTTCGTTGGCACCGTTTGGTTTCCACCGAGGACCACTATATAAGAGTGGTTTTTCCCTGAAGGGGGACTAATAGGTTTTTTGACGGTTTTCCCACAAAGGAGACAGTGATGTTCGCCACTTGTCTTGAAAAAGACAAGCTTTGAATCGAGCGGTCGTGTGGCTAGCACAACTCGTAACAGCGTTACGAGTGTACTGAGCCGCGTCGACCGGAAGCGGAGTGTGCGTAGCTGCGTGGCGGGGCGCGCAGTGACGTCAGAGGTGCGCAGCGGGGCGCGCAGCGACCGGGCGTGGAGTCGAGAGCACGTGTGCTCTGTCCGGCGTCCGAGAGCGGAATGTATAACCCGATTTGCGTGGGCGTGCTCCTTTTATAATACTAATCTCGCGGAGAGCGGCGCCTGCGATTGGCCGGCAGCGGGGGACGATCGGCCGTCTATTATTGGCCCGCACTATGTGTTGGCCGATCTCTCCCGCTGCACTTCTCGGTGCCCTCCGCGAGATCCTAACCATGTGTTGTGTGTACCCTATTTTATTACTTTATTCATTAAATTACATGTTATTTTATTACATGTTGTGTCTTATTACTATCTTAAAACTAGGGTAAGTAAAACTATATACACACAAACGGTTTATTGTACATACTTATTCTATAAAAATATCAACAACTTGTCAACTTAATTTATAAAGGACAACTATAATTTACTACAATATACAATCAACTTAATCTATAAGGAAAACATAAAACAAACATAAAAACGAAACAAAGGAATATAAAGCTAAAAAACGAATACAAACAATTACAACTATGAATCTATACAATTAATTATGTCGCGAACAACTTCCTAGTTGTTCGCGACATTAAACAGATAATATATAGATTCATATCTATACAGTTAATTAAGTCGCGAACAGTTATGTTTGTTATTAAATTGTTTTACGTAGGTAGATACCTAAGTATTATTCCCTTCCTTCTAATCCCCTTCATTAGGTAGCTAAATTCAAATCATTTTCAAGCTACAAATGAATAGGATTTGTACGTTAGCTTGTTCACAAACATAATCTTAGTTTTTGTAAGAAAATGTCAGTTTTATTTTGTAAAGCAAAATAAACATCCGGCACCCATTATTAAAAAATACCAGGAGTAAGAGGTTTGTTTTCACCTATGAATAGTTTATTGACACCGGTCAGCTGACTTGATGTTAGTGATGTATAAAGGACATGGCCGGAATTTGTATAGAGCTGTGCCCTAATATAAAATATTCATGTACATTGACATACAGTACGTCATATTAAAGCTTAAAGGTATGTCTTTACAGTACTTTAAGTTATATGATCAGATAAGAAGCGAGAGATACTATAAATAGGAAACAAAAAAAATGTGCCTAAACATTTTGAATAGCAATGATCAAAAATTCCGAGCTCGTTGTCTACAGATAATTCTGGATATTATAAAAAAAAAAGTTTACCTACAATTGGATAGGCAATTATATTATCTGTTTAAATCAAACCCCCTTCACGCATAAGTAGGTAGGTATAATAAAATGGTTGCGACTCACCGGATTTATCAACTTTTCTCGTTCTCACCATTGTAATCTCAATCTTCTAATCAAGTTTTTTGTCAGTCAGTCTACAGGGGAGTATACTAAGCAAAATATTTACATGTGAACTTAGACAATCATAATGTGGACTGGTTTTTTCTTGTTCCATTTCTGATGTAAAAGACAGGTACAACAGAAACGTATAGGGGTCAATCTACCATTATAGTTATAGCTAATATCGGTATGTCAGGATTGCGAGGATGGTAAATAAAGTAAATGAAACCAACATAGACTCTCCACCACTGAGAATACTTTTAATTAGGTTAGTGATTAGTTACAGAAGCTAGTTTACAATATAACACAACATAATAATTTACACAAGATCAGAAAATAAGGACAATCTACTCAGATATAAAAGGTCAGACTTAATCGGCTGTTCGACATGGAATCCTCTGGTCCGTCGAATGACGAGTTTTTTTATAACTTCGGGTACGTTGATTCATCTTGACGATTACCCTCCTTTATCAAAATTATCCGGTGTTACCAGCTACCGATAACATTTGCTTGTTAAATATATCTACTTAGGAGCTCTACCGTATTACAAAAGCAAGAAAAAAGAGAGCAAGGGATATAACTCATATCAAATGTATGAAAGATGATGCAGGTAAGGTTCTGACCAAAGATGATGAAATAAAAGAGCGATGGAAGGTATATTTCGAAAAACTAATTAAGAGAATGTTTGGAATGGTATGCTCAAAGAGGTGCTCTACTTCCACTTGTTTTACAGACATTTTAAGAAAAACATCATTGCAATTACTCCGACAAGACACATGCAATGTTTTCATCCACCCTGAAGTCTATTCACCTTCAAAGATTAACAAAATGTTATCGAGGAATGAGGCTGGTGCCGTTATATTTGCTTGATGCCTGGCCCAGCGCAAATACCATAACAACGTCATGACATGGCAACAACATCCAACTGTCCGATTTCCAACTAGGCAGCTACAACAATAGCCTAAAATGGCATCCAAGGGATTAGGGCTGGGTGGCTCCCTATCGAACAAAATATATGAAAAATATTGTTTTCGGCTTATGTGTCGTGACTTTATTCTCCCCCTCAAAAGATAAGGGCTATTTGCATGCACTTGTGTAATTGTTCATGTGTGAATTGCGGGAAACTTGCCAAATCAGGTATATTTGCATCAATTCTTGAGGACATTACTCGCCTTCTATTAAGATTTTCTTCAGCTACATATTCAGCTAAATAATTACGGGCGTGTAAATATTGCCTAACTCTATTTATAATATCTGGAGCATCAGACCTGTCTATAATTAGTGGATGGAATCTATTGATGAGTGCTGCACCAATTTTAAAATCGGTCATTAGATGTTTTGATGCAACATTAAAAAAATCTTGCCTAAATAATTTGTAATCACGCTTAAAGCGACCATTTACCACCTCCACCACCCATCTACACAATGTGACACATCGGCTTTTGTTAGCCTGCATTGTTGTTAGTTATAGTTGACCTAGGTCAACAGTTTCAGGGGGCACGCCGCGATAGCGGCGGTAAGACCCGTGATGGAGGAGTGGCTGGAGAGGCGTCACGGCGCCCTCAGCTTCCGGCTGACGCAGGTGCTCTCGGGACACGGCTGTTTCGGGAAGTACCTGTGTCGTATAGGCCGGGAGCAGACGCCCGGTTGTCACCACTGCGACTGCCCCGAGGACACGGCGCTGCACACTTTGCAGGCGTGTCCAGCATGGGGGTCGCAGCGCCGCGAGCTAGTCGCGGCGATCGGCGGTGACCTCTCGCTTCCGGCCGTGGTTCTGTCCATGGTCGGGAGCGAGACTGCGTGGGAAGCCATCGCCTCCTTTTGCGAGGGGGTGATGGCGACCAAGGAGGTAGCGGAGAGGGAGAGGGAGGCCGCTTCTTCTCTCCCTTCTCGCGCTAGTCGCGTGATGATCTCCGGCCACCCTAGTGAGTGGCCTGCGGGCGGCGGGTTGGGGAACCCGTCGCCCGACCAGTAACGGGCCCAGGGAGGATGGCGCGTCATGTCCTGCGCGCGCCTCTCGGATGGATGTGGGGCAGGGGAACAACTGCCCCACCACAGGAGAGGTCCACCAGAAGAAGCTGGTGGACCGAGATCTGCCGGGGTCGCGGTGCATGCAACAGCGAATCCCGTGACCCCGGCCTTAGGTCAGAAGGAGGGACACCGTGGGGTTTTTAGCCAGCAAGAGTCTGGCACACCCCCCGTCTTCCCCAGACGGGGGATAGTCCATGAGGATTTCCCCACGTGAGAAAAAAAAAAAAAAAGGTCAACAGTTTCAGGCTTATATATTTTATTATTGCATGATTATAGTAATGGTATTGCATCCCGGAACCCCCTATCCAAAATAAAAACATCATTTTCCCTATAGAAAGTACTTAGGGGCTTCCTGAGTTTTGAAATAAATCTTTCATAATATCCGCATCAGTTTGTGTGGCACCATAAGGCCCTAAGACATCTACTATATGACCATCTGTACACACAATCACGAATGGTTTAACCAAGTTTTCGTATTTGTGAAGACTGTAAGTTTGTTTCTGATAGAGATAGTTGGCGCTTTTTTGAATATATATATAGGTTCCATCACAAACAGAAATGGTAGGCCTATCTTCTAAAGGAAGCTCTTGGTTGCCGTATAATGCATTAGGAATAGCTAGATTTCTTTCTGCTATTTGTTGTGGTGTTATATGCTGTAATCCTATGTGCATTGGAACAAAATGTTCACTTAAACATGACCTCACTTTATTCATGTGTGACTCTAATGTTGATCGGGACATGTTAAATAGTGATGCCAGTCTCCGATTACTTTCCCCAGTCCGTAGTTTAATCAAGTAAATAGCTAATGCCGTTTTTGGTTCACTGACTACATTTTATAAAGCAGTTTCATTATACAGCACTAAAAACTCTGTCACTGTAAGTCCTGTCCAATAGTGACAAATGTGATGCAGCATTTGATCCACATTACTAAAATCAAAAGTTACTGGATCTCTTTTTAGAAGTCCTATTAAATCTTCTGACTGTTGAACAGTAAAATAAGATGAGGTATTTGTGTTTTCAGGTAAGAAATGCCACTCATTAGCAAATAAATGTATCTCACATACTCGGCAACTGATGGGAACATAATAATTGTGTTCTTTAAGCAACATTACCTTAACAAAGGTAGGAATTAAATGCCCTGATTGATTATTACACTCCCTAAAAATACAATGGCTAGAAGTATTCGGAGCACGTTTGTAACTAGGCAGATAATTCATTTGGTCAATCCTTCGTGCTCCAGCAGGATTATTAGGTGGTGATGGCGGTGGTGGTGGTTCATGTGCCATAATAAGATTAGCAACTGATGGAAGTGGAGGTGGTACGGGCAATCCAGGGTCATTTCCCTGTAGTTCTTCGTGTTGTCTGTGTACATTCAGTAATAAGTGCCGATTAGCTCGCATCCAACAGGGATGAAATGCATGCAGATTTGCCCTCCGAACCTGTAACAATGTTTGACATTTTTGATATGGAATCTTCACCTTTACCTTTAAAGTAAATGGTAGAAATGTTATGTCAGTGTAATAAATGTGGTTAGCATTAATAATAACTGGTAATTATTAGTGTAGTCTGACTTGGCGTATAGTTTGCTTGAGTTAATGCCCAATACTATATTCAATAGAACGGCCACACTAAACATATTATGGTATGTAGTTTGCACAGTGTAACCGCACCATTGAAATAGTAATGGATGGGCACATAGTTGACAGACTATATGCCTGCACCCTTACTCATTAATTATAAGGAATTTGCTTCATCATGGGAACAATACAATGACAATTTACAGCAGCCAGGGCAAGGTAGTAGGCTAAAAATATAAGTTTAACAACACATACTAACCTGATTGTGGGTATTGCATGAGAAGAAAATATCGATTAATGGACTGTGTTCCTCAAAGGTGTGGTGTCGCACTGAGTAACGCCTCCCCATAACAGAGCATCCACAGCCAATACACACCATTGGGTAGCCCAGTGCTCTGCTATGTGTACCTTCTTCCGAGCGTTGGTTTAACAATACATAACATGCATTGCAAATCAGTCCATCTGAATGAAGCTGAAAAACATGAAATATTGTACTCGGTAAACTAATACGTGATTGTTATATTGTGCCAACACTCATTCGGATTATGGAACTCAACTGTTTAAAATGGTAGGTGAATTTTACCAACTTCGCCTACCATTTATTTCATATTTTACCAAAATGAAAATAATTACAACGTGGGTACGTACCTCTTGTATGGCTAGCCATTCAGTCAATGTATTTTGTAACTGCGGTGTTAAAGCTGTTACAATATGCCTTCGCATTCGATTAGTAGCAACACTACAATTCAGGCACCTTGACATCGTAAGCGTTAGAATTCAAATCTCAAACAAACAAGCAAGTTCAATACGTACAGCAGAATATTAACATTAGAAGCGTAAGCGAAAGTCTGATAAATGATAGCGTGGGGTCAAGATAAAATAGCCAACAGAGTAAAACGAAAAGAAAACAATAATACGTGACGTGATCAACGCAAGACTGCACAGTATGACGCGCGCAGCGCAGAAACGTCAAAATGACTAGGACGTTCGGATACACACTCCTGAATATATTGTCGATGTATAATGTGTAACGTGATCGGCATCATGACACGGCAGCTAGAAAAATGGTGTCCGCGATAATTGTGTAATCGTTGACTTTTATAGGTATTTACCTTAGCAATATACGATTGTGGCAGTCGTGAATGTTTTTATATTTTAGTCTAACCTTCAGGCGGGTTACAGATAGTGTTTGTCTTATGCGTGTATCCAAACGCAAATGTAGTTGTATATTGCATTGTATAGAAATGTGTCGAAATTAAAAACCACACAAAAACAATTAACACACATATTTTTTTGGCATTTTTCCTCGCCTGTTCTAGAAAAATATAATTGTTGCGATTTATTTTAGAATTCATTTTCGTACATTAATAATTACTGTACATTTATATATTTTATAGGGCATGATCTGGCCATGTCATTTCAATTTGAAATGTTTGGTTTCTTGGTATCGTGTATTGAAATTTCTCATAATACGAGAAATTTTATTTAGCTATTATGTTCCTAACATGTAGATATAGGATTTCAAAACCCTTGCCGTATATTACTTCGGGTAATATGGCACATCATAAGCTTTTTTGGAAATAAATGACGAGATTTATGAGATCAAACAGTCTTTATTGCTTAAATCAGTTCTTTTTACTTAATAGTAATCAACAATTATAAATTTATGATAATTAACTTCGAAACATAGCTTGAATTAACGTTTTTTTTTTATCTTAAAAAATCATTAAAATTTAAACATGGTAGGTCAATATGGCCTAAGGCCATATTGGCCACAATTGAAGTGAGCCATATAGGCCACCGTAACAAATAAAATCAAAAACTAAAATAAATAAACTTTGCATTACTTTGCAGAGCAAAATTCGCAGAAAAAACGTCAGTTTCCACTCCTGAGCATTCTTCATGAGCCCATAATTTACAACATAGGCATTGAATCCATGATTCGCCTCTGTTATCCATAGAATAAAGACCCTCACAATACAAACACTTTGCATCAGAAACATTGCTCCTATCTGGACTTTCGTCAGAACTGTCGTTATACAAAGGTTAATTTTCTTCCTCCGAGCTAGACATTTGTACGTCCTTAGATTTTGAATTTGTCTTTTTACCTTTGCCCTTTCCTTGTTTGGCTTTATTCATGGTCTTTTCGATTTGGTCTTGTTTCTTTTTTAATGACTCTAGCAATTCATTTTTGTACGGGGATGCAGTAAGCAATGTCGACTTCGCAGCCCTTCTGCCTCGGTTAGTAGCTTTCCTAGGTGCTATTTCTGATATCGGAGATAATTGTAATGGCGTTATAAAGTTATCATCTCTTGAAGTTGATGGCTGTGGCGAAGTCGCAACGGGAACTAAAACTTGTTCGAAACATGCAGGCGAAGTATTGTTCTGGTTTCTTAACACTGAGGTTGCATCATTAGCCGTCGCATCACTTAAATCAGGTTTTTTATGGAAGGTGTCATATCAAAAGTTTCATTTTCTATTACGGGAGTAGAAGACGTAGCAGTTGGTTCCGGTGTGATATTTTCTTGATTGGTGATTCTACATTCTTGGTCATCCATATCAATGAAATCGTGATCTTTAAAAACATTTCTGTCAACCGGATATAGCCCTGTCGCACGAAAACCATTGACAGCTATCTCACCGCTTTGAGTGCTCGTCCAAATACTTCCATCATATCATATTGGGTTAGGGGGCGTGAATTGTTCCTGACCCATGATCTTATTTCATCAGAAACATATGTTTTTAGTGGTCCCATGAATGACTTATCTAAAGGTTGTATTTTGTGGCTGGAATGTAGAGGGATTGATAGTAAGTGAACATGATTTTTTTCTTGCGAAATCTATCAATTCAAGGTTTCTGGTGTGACTGGTATGGCCATCAAAATAAGCAATACCGGAGATTCTACAGTGGGTTTCACGTACTGAATAAAATGTTGAAACCATTTTGTAAATAATTTTGTTTGAATCCAACCTGAAGGATGACAAGACTTAATATGTTCTTCACTGAGAACATCTTGTAACACTTGACGACCATTGCCGGAATAAAGATACTCGCGTAGACAAGACAGGCAGTCAACTGATTTATTCTTGTAGGTTCCGCGTCGAATAATTCGTCCCAGTCGTGAGTTAAAACCTCACTGTTTATTGATAGAATAGTATATGACATGCCAATGGGATCTTCTTCTTCCCTGATGGAAAGCGATGAGTTTATAAGGTCCAGTATAAAGTTTTGTAAGTTGATCTTCAACGCATGTTGTATATGAACCGACTGGAGATATTCTTCCCATGCTGTCATTGTTGTCTGGTATTCTGTCATAGCTTCCTCCTCCGTAGGAGTATCTTCGTGTTCTGTTGTTTCTCCATCTGATTTTGCATCCGCTTGTGTTTTCAGATTCGATAATCCCATGTGGCCCAGGACACAATTTTGGTACATGTTCTTTCTGTATTGCTCCCAATTCATCGTAGGTGATGGCGTCCGTTCTCGTGTTGTCGTCTGTTCTTCCTCCTCCGACGATGGTAGTTCCGTTGACTGTTGATCAGTGTTTGGTCCAGGTTCCGTTTCACCATTTTGTGTTTGTCTCGTACAGTTGATGGTGCACCAAGTTTCATTATATTGATGTACTATTGGATACGGTTGAAGATAATGTAGTTCTGACGATATATCAGAGCTAGTGATGATGTGGTATATGTAGAGCGGTTTAGCCATTACTGTTCTCGCAGAGGTCACACTGATCTTTTTTGGACACAAAAAATGATAAATTAAATTCAGTGTTGAAGATTCGGTAATACATGTCAAAAGTTGCTGATGGCATTGTTCCTCTACTAGATACATAATTTCGATGAAACTCTTTAACAGTAAGACCGCCATCAATAAATTCACGACTCGTGTTGGCCCGAGTATAGTGACTCTCAATTATATGGACGGAGTTAATGTGATCACGAACCGATTGAATAATTTCCGGGTTTACTTGATTATGATGACTATGTTTGCCACGCTTGTCCTCAGGGATCACACCTGTACTACAACTATTTCTACCTTCAATAACGGTTCTTCTTTTACTCGATAAGGGACTTTCAATGTTGTTAAACAGGAGTTTAAAAAATCACGCTGTCTTTGTAGCGTTCCCAAGCCCCAATAACATTCAAATATCTCCTGTCTTTGTTCTTCCGTTATTTTATTACGACATTTGAGCCTACATTTTTCTGTGCACGGTGATTTAATAGATTTTTCTGCAACAGTTTTGCCAGTTCTAGATACGTATTGTTTTCCAGAGTTTTTTTGACGTTTTCGTACATTTTTTATCTATGCAGATTCATTACGAACTCTCTTCTTTCCTTTCTTGGTAACAGTAGTCTCGGAAGATAGCGCTAAATCTTGGCTGGTATCTATTAAATTGGAACTCTGACAGAATCATGAGTAGTCGATGTTGGTGAGGATCTAGAAGTAGTATCGGACGAACTAGACGATGAAGTAGAAGATGAAGAGCTCGTCGATAAGCTGGATGACGTTGAATTTATACGGCCACGTTGTACAGATTTCTCCGGCTTATATTCGTCACCACTATCATCTGCAGAAAAGTCTTTAGTTTCGCCTTCACTATCGTTTTCGTGGTTTGCTAGAAGGTCTGGTGGCGGATCCGTGTTATTTAGAGAAGAAATAACATGTTCTGTCACAGTTTATGCTAAAATAAAAGGACAATAATTTGAATTAAATCATTAATTGGAAGATGATGATGTAGTGGTATATTTACAAAAATGGAACCCTGCAAATAGATCTAAGTAATGTAGAAAAACTGACTACGTTGACTAGAGCAATCCGTTTCAATATTTGAAATAACGTTGCTGACTTGCTTTTGTTCTGCAGAAAATAACTCTGAAATTTAGCAAAGAAACAAAAACTATAAATGATCGTAGTGTTTTATTTATCATTTGCAGTAGTAGAAATAACGGTTTTTGAAGCAAGCGATTGCTCCTCAATACTATCAAACTTTGAACATTCCTCCTCACAAAGTTTAACTAACATTCGTGCTCGGCTTCCCATTTTAATGGCTAAAAATGTATAACAAATAATAATAATATTAGTGGGTTTTATTTGATATCAAATTATTGCAATTAGTCTTAATTGTTATTATTAGTAAAGCATTTGAGAACAATATTGGCGTAATTACATTTACGTCTAAAAAAATTACATGTGGAACAACGGCGCAATTGTATGATTCGTCATTGTATCCACAGAACTTGTCATAAAGTACAATTGCGTCTTTGTAGCTCCGATACTTAATAGCAAAATTTGTCATATTTACCTTAGCGGCGATGTAGCTCCCTGACACGTGCACACTTTGCGGGGAGCCCCGCGCAGGCGGTTCAATCTTAGTACAAAAAACTGGGGATGGCAGTGGTTACAATGATACTAAATCACGAAGTATATAATAGTCCTTAAGCGAACAAGTTAAAAGGTGTTTTTTTATTTTGTCGGGTTATAACGTGACGTAGATGGTTATGTTACCAACTATGGATCAGAGATGGCAGGCCTGCACTAATGTTCACTAAAATTCCAACAGATGGCACTGACAAAAACAAAAATTGTCAATTTTGTGTGGCTGCTTGCTACTAAAATAGTAGATTTTATTATAATTTGTGACAATTCATAATCAATTCCAAAGATTTAAACAGTTCAAATCAGCTGTTAATAAGACGTTTGATTGTTTTGGGAAATAATAACAAATGTTTAACAATATCTATCATAACATTACTTCAGTAGAATGCAGCTATGGTAGAATTTCATTAGTGGTCTATTTATCAATAAACTGGTAGCCCCAAATGCAAATGTCTGCTGATACCTGACGCTTGCGCCGGTTTTATGCGATATTTTTGTGATTTTCTGTGTTTCTTTGTGCATTTGTCGTTGAGTTGAGCTAAAGTTCCTCCGGCTAATCCATAATTGTGACCAGAAAGGAATTTGGTGTTATTTTATACCAAAACTGAGATAGGACTCTGGTATAGTGTTGTGTTTGAGATAGGACTCTTAGAGCAACTGTTTTATTGCACCATGTCTTCGGACAAGCACTGCTGTGTTCCAGGGTGCAAGGAGAGTGGAGGTATGTCAAACTTAACTTTAGTTATTTTACTTGTCTGTTAAAAGTACAAACTGGTATATCGTCGCTGAGCCTGCGAAATCCGCTATGAGAAAAAACCCAATTTTACAGAAGCAAAAAATTGTTTTTTTCTCAAACTGACAACATCATTTTAAAACTTAGTATGTGGAAAATTAGACGTTATGTCGGGACATCTAATAATATATATTTTTTGCTTTTTTCTATGATATAACAGGTGCTAGGATTTTTTAAAAGTGGATTTGGGCACATAATCGATTTTTATTTGGTCGTAAATACCGCTATGTGAATTTTCGCCACTTAATGGATTTATGCTTCTACTAGATAATTATCATTGTTGATATTCCTAAAACACGGATTTACGCAATTCTAAGAGGCGCGCATGGAAATAAAACTACGTTATGTGTCTTTTTGCACACATAGAGGATTTTTCAAGCTTTGGCCAAAATTACAAAGCCGTATTTGCTATCTTTTTAACCAAATAAATTATTAGAAAACAGATTTCTCAGGCGCATGTGGCTTGAGAAGTATTACAAAATAGCATCAAAAACCGATAAAAAAAAACATAGTGGATTTTCCAAGCGCAGCAACAATAGAATGCATGGCCATGCTTTATATACCAGTCAACTTAACATACACTAATCTGTTGGTCAATCCATAATTTTCGTATATTATATGAAAGTACTCAGTGACCCATTGCTTATAAAATTGTCCAGGAATTCGACACTAAAGGAATCATCACACTGTCACAATACAAACTTGCATATTTATAGTGTATTATCTATGATGAAACCACTGCAATTGAACTTGGCCAATGGGGTAAAAAACCGTCTGATTGATCTTTGGTCAAGTCATACTGATACTGTACCATTTGCACCCATCGGCCCAAAGTTCACCAACATCGTAGCAAAGCTGTTTGCTTGACTATTGTTTATAAATGGTTGAGATATCTTGACAGTACAACAAAATTAGTGTTTGTGAACTTGAGTTAGTTATTTTCAAGTATTAAGGACTTCATTATTTATTTTAGATATGCGTCGAGTGCTGCATGGGTTCCCAAACCCTGCAAGCGACAGAGAACGCTTCAACACATGGCTTTATGCGATTGGCAGTGATATCATGGGCTTGGAGAATGAGCGCATATTTAAGTACCGCCGTGTGTGTCGCTCACACTTCGAAGATAAATATCTATGCCGTAACAACAAAATCAGCAACATCGCTGTGCCAACATTAAATATGCCAGGTTTGTATAAATCATCATTGTAAATAAAGGAATATACTCCACTGTGCTGTATGTATTCCTGTGTGGATTTATGTTGATTCTTTAGTAATTTGCAGCTCTATTTAGATATGTGTTCTTTCTTTCAGCACCATTGTCACTGAAGAGATTTACATCTGTTAATAGAAAGCCATTACAACAAATTCTGGAATTGCCATCAACATCATCAGGTACCTATTTATACTCTTAAATTTGCTAAAATTTGAAAAAATCTTTTGTTTAAAATTTTAAAATGAAATTAATCATGTGTTTTTTTTCCAGATACCACTTCAAATTTTGTATATTTGCCACATACATCAATGAACATTGGAAAGGACATAGTACAAAAAGAAAATATTGGTAAGTCTTTTTTATTTCTGATTTAATTAAATATCAAAATAAAAATATAAATATCAAATATAATATTATTTTTGCTAATATATTCAATCATAAAGAGCATCATTCATCATGAAGCTTTCTTTCACTGCGATATGAGATTTGATCTTTTAAGAAACCCGAAAAAGTGAAATGATATACATAGACCTAACCACTTTTAGCAAAGAAATTATAATAATAATAATATGTTCATAGTTAGGAAATTCCTCTTTCTGAAGCCCTGACTGGTGGGCTACTATTTATTATATTTTTAAACGTTTTAAATTTTTTTATAGAAATATTTAAATATGTATTATTAAGGAATATAATATTTAATTTATTATTTTTTTATAAATAATAAAATGTCCATTGTTTGCAATAATTATTTTGAACTGTTTAAAAACTGACCACTTGTTGGCCCTACACTATACTATATGATTATATCGTCAGTGGAAAGGTAAAAAGACTAAAGCGCCAATATACCTACTTTATAGTAGAGAGATTCAGTTTTTTTTTTTTAAAATAGACATGGTTATTTTTCTTAGAGTATACATATTAAATAGATAATTAAATTATGTTATATTATTAACTATGTCTATTTTCTTAAAAAAATACTTTGAATCTCTTTACTGTAAAGTAGGTATATTGGCGCTTTAGTCTTTTTACGTTTCCACTGACGATATGTATATTGTATATTAAATAAATATTATAGTACTGTATATTAAAATATTGTTAGCATTTGCATATTGTTAAAATAAAATAAACTCATATTTCAGATCTGGACACTTCAGTACATGAGCATAACATGCCACTTGGAAATCCTCCAATACCCAAAACAATTATTAAACAAAATCTTGGTAAGTTTAAGTGTCCACAAAATATAATGATTTACATAATGTGTTATAATTTTAATTAAAAAAAAGACTTGGCTTCACCAGAGTTGGATTAAAATCAACTGATATTCAGAAAAAGTTCTGAGAACTTCCAATTTGTACGCACTACGACATATTAAGCTTTACATTTACAGTATAAGCTGACCTCTCATTGTTCGGAAAGCCTATCAATGCGAGGCCATCTAAAACTGGAAATTATAGCTTAATATATTATGTCGTCGTGTGTATATAAATCTTAATTTGATAAAGTAATAATTATTATGAATAATACAACATTGGCGCAACTTCCATATATGCTATAAAGTTATACAATCATTAATTGCAGATCCCAGGGCTTTGGTGCATGAGCAATTTTCTTTTTCAAGTACTCCAGAAATTAAGAAACAGCAAATTCTAGGTAAGTTTAATAAATTTTATGTAAACAACTTAATAAATTAATGGTAAACTATTAATATTTGTATGATATTGTCAATTTATATCCCCTTATATATAGCTGTTGGTATTCCTTCTACTACATAAATAAAAAGTGTATTTTTTTTGGATAAACATCTTTTAATTTGATTTTTAAAAAAAGCAAAGTGGTTTAGACTTGGCTTTTTTAAAAATCGCATTTAATATTAATAAATGAAACCGTAAATACGTGAAATAATTAACATGTTTTGTTTCTATCTAACAGGAGAAAAGAGAGTAGTCAGGAAAACCACAAAAAAAGTATTCCTTACAAATGTTGAAAAAGATTTGCATAAAAAGCTTGTTGCTGCAAGAATAAAAATAAGCAAAATAAAAAACAAATTAAGAAAACAGTCAGCCAATATAAAAACGGCAAAAAAACTTGCATCTAGTCCTGCAGTCTTAGATACTCTAGAAAATTGCACAAGTACTGCTAAATTATTGATGCGTATGCAATGGCGGGAGGACCGAAAAAAGGAAAAAGGACGTCGATTTACATTGCAGGAAAAAATTGCTGCATTATCAATTTTCAAGCAAAGTCCCAAAGGATATCGATTTTTTAGGAAGATTTTTATTTTGCCAGCTCAGCAAACACTCATTAAACTAATTCAGATGAGTAATCTCAAGCCTGGGATTAACCAAAACATTTTCTCCCAATTAAAAACTAAAGCTGCCCTTATGAAAACAGAAGAAAAGCTGTGTGTACTGATGTTTGACGAGGTCTCTTTGAAGACCAATATAACATACCAGGAGAGAAAGGATAAAGTAACAGGTCTTGTTGACAATGGGCAAGAAAGAAAGTGTGAATTTGCAGATCACGCCCAAGTTTTTATGGTGCGTGGTCTAATTTATAATTATAAACAGGCAATCTCCTACACATTTGCATCAAGTGCAACCAAGGGACCAGAGCTGGCGAAACAAATAAAAGAAATTATAAAAGGCTTGCAAGAAGCAGGGTTGATAGTGGTTGCTTCAGTATGTGACCAGGGAACCAACAATAGACAGGCTCTAAAACTGTTGGTTAATGAGACCAGAGGACTATATTTAAGAAAAGGAGAGGAACCGAAAGACAACATAATTGAAATAAATGGGCAAGAAATCATACCTCTCTATGACCCCCCACACCTTCTCAAAGGTATTAGAAATAATCTTCTTAACAAAAATTTAGAATACACCACAGAAGGTGTGACAAAAACCGCAAAATGGTCTCATTTAAAACTACTCTATGATGAAAACCCTGGTTACCAGGGCATTAGATTGATCCCAAAATTAACAGAAAATCACGTCAACCCTGAAAAACTAAATAAAATGAAAGTTAAATTCGCTTCACAAATATTCAGCCGTACTGTGGCATCTAACATGGGATATCTAGCAGGTAATGTTTGGCTTATTTTATATTATGACTGTATTTATTATCTAATAAAATAAATAGATTTGGATTAGCAAAGTGGACTTATGGTAACTTTCAGTGGTATTTTCCCTACTATACTCAGTCAGTTTAGGTTATTGAATAGAGAAAAACAATCTTAACTAATTTTGTTATTGAAATAATACTTATGTATTTATAAAATGTAAACACTTTAAAATGAATGTAAATAAATGACCATTTAAAATTCTCAAACCGTCATTCCGTTTTTTATATTATATTTAGATAAAAAGACGATGTACTATAGATATAATATGCCAGATCTTAGGATAATATATACAGGATAATATTACATTCCTGTATGCCATTGCCCGTGGTTATATTTAAGTGGGTGAAAAGAATAATTATCTTTTCTTTATTGATTGTGACCAATTAAACGTGAACTTTGCTATATTGCACTATATACTATTGAGAGTTAATAATACCCTAAAGAATTGTTCTTCATTTTTTTTTATACTGTGCTCAAAGACATTCTATAGTATTAATATCTTTGACTGTGCTTGATAATTGCTTAAAATGTCTAATACAACAAAACCCATCCTGATTTATCAATCAAACTTATCAGTTTGCTGGGATTATTTACGTTGTTTATTGAGTACCTATTAATTGTCATTTAATTGTTTTTTTGTTATTTGTTTTCAGATAAGAAGATCCTTCCTACGGAGTGCAAGGAAACTGCAGACCTGCTTCTTTTCATGGACAACATATTTGACTCGGTGAACGGAAGCCAAATGAAGAATAAAAACGCCAAACCCCTACTTGGCCCAGCAACACCGAACTCTGTCCACTGTAAAACATGGGTGGAGGGAATAAAAATATTTAATTCAATGAAATTTATAACTTCGACCGGTAAAACAGAAACTGTTCCTTCTGTAACCAATTGGGTGTGGACACTGAAAGGAATAAAAACATTGTTAAAAAAAATAAAGGATGATTTTAACGTGTCGTCAGTATGGTTGCGGCACCTTAATCAGGACCCCTTGGAAAATTTCTTTGGCGCCGTGAGAAGCCAAGGGTGTCGCAACACTAACCCCACCTGTGATCAATTTGAGTCCGCTTTCGCCACACTGTTGATAAATAATTTAAGCAGTGTCCACACCCGCGGTAACTGCGAAGGAGACTTTTGTGATGCATTGCACTCTCTCATCATTAACGAAAACGCGAAAGCAACGTCGACCTGCTCCTCATTCGATTTCTCAAAAATATTAGATTTTAATTTTACCCCGCTAGAGGTAAAAGAAAGGGATCCCCGCATTATTGCTCCGATTCAATATATGAGCGGATATTTCTTAAAAAAGACTAAATCCAAAATTTTTAAGTCCTGCGCTGAGTGCTCAAGTGATTTATCATCACAAGATGAAATCGAATATATTAAATATAGGGAATATGCAGGTCGACGATGGCTTTGCACTCCCAGCAAAGACTTAGTACAACTAATTTCAAATATGCAAGACATAATCAATGAAATAATAAAAGAAAACCTTGAAAAATACAATTTAAAAGAAATTATTAAAACAAACATAATTATATTTGTTAATTTTGGATGTATAAAATGTAAAACACATAAAGACAAAGTAACTGATTACTTGATTAACATCGTAATTCGGTGTATGGTTTTTACCTATTGTAAAAATATTAATAAAATATTAGCTGGGAGAAGACAGGTTGATGATGATGAGGACAATCTCCAAATAAAAGCCAAAAAGTTAAATAGGTGCTATAAAAGACATAAATAAACTTGTTTTGATTAATAAAATGTTTCATTTATAAATCCTTAACCTACAGTATAACTATCCATGAATTTATAATAGTACCTACATACGTACGTACGTAGGGCCTCTATAGGTATGTATATACACAGTTAAAGCTATAGATATACATAGATAGAATGAGTAAAGATTCTTACTAGTGATAACAGATGGCGCTAGGGGCTAGGCGTAAGTGGTTACCCATTTTAAAGCCGAAGATTGCTCTCTATTACAGTATATTATAATGTACTCTGTGGCCCCGCGCTACTGACTGTTCGGCCGCTATAGCCCAAAACCCGCGCGCCAAAATGCAATATTTCAACAACGTCTTTTCGCTCTCTGGCGGGCGTTTTTTGAACTTACAAATGTGACATTTTCACTCCTAACGTAAATTAATATGCAGATAATGTTGATGTAATTAAGCCAGTTTCGCATTTTTTGCAGTTGTGTCACTGTCGCTCCAAATGAGCGATATATATAAAATAGTATTACATATATTTAATCATAATCAATTACAAGTAAAACAGCACTCAATGCAATACGATTCCGATATCAATTAATTTATAAAATTTGCTTAGGCGTAAAAGGTTTACAACATCTAGTAACGGCGAAGACGATCTTTCCCTCCAAGAACTAGACTTACTTCTCCACTATTGCACTTTAAGGTTAGATTTTTTTCACCAGATGTAATTTCGTAAAAAATGTGTTTTATTATATTCTAATAAAATTATTAGGTAAAGGTATTGATAATTAATTAACTTACCTACACAAATCCTGATAAAACTTTAGAAAAAAACATTTTTTTCGGCATCGTGGTACTGATCATAACGGAAGTTGGTAATCCGACTAAATTTGAAGTGTCATTTTTTCTCTGTGTCATAAATAGCGCCATCTGTCTCAATTTATGGAAACTATACTCCATAGGTTTAGGTAGTTAAAAAAGGGTATACAAAAAAAGCCAGGTGACTCAGATGCAAAACCTTTTATTTCAAATGTTAAAATCATATTATTCATACATATTAATAGGCTCTATTCTGAATCAGAATCTAATGAACTATCTGTCACATTAATAATAAAGCGTTCAGTGGTATCATCTATTATTTTGTCTAATTTAAACATTTTCTGTTCTTTTATTACATGACCCTCGCAATTTTTCCAATTCTCTGCAGTTACATTAGCCAAAGCTTCTGGCAAAAGAATTTTTAGGTCAGCCATTTTAAAAGTTTTATTTTTCTCGGCTACAAACCCCTTAACTTTAGCCCATATTAACTCAATTGGATTGAGCTCACAGTGATATGGCGGCAGGCGCAATACTGTAACACCATTTTCCTTGGCTAATTCATCCACAACATAGGATTGGTATTTGTGTTTTTCATATTTAACTTTTATTAATAGTTGCGCTTTTAATTCTCCTTCTTCAAAAACAATATTTTTTTCTTTTAACTATTTCTAAATATCAGCCTTTCTTGATGCGGTTGTTGGCACTTTTTCTTTTTTTCTACTGTGATAGGGTGCATTATCCATCACTAAAATTGAGTCTCTTTCCAGTTTGTTGAAAATTGTGGTGATCCATTTCTCAAAATTATGGTAATCACCATCACCCTTAGTTGCTTGAAATATTAGTTCACCTCCTTCAATAAAACCACTTGATGACCCTAAAACATAGTTTTAAATTAAATAACATTTCAACAACTGATTAATAATTATATTTTCTTATAATATGAGCAGCTTACATGTACTTTGACTTAATATGTTCATTTATTATACATTGACTACCTCATTGGTCTAGTGGTTGCAAGCGCTACAGCTGAGCATGAAGTTCACAGTTCGATTCCCAGGTTGGGCAGTGTTATTGGGTTTTTCTATCTGGAACTTTCAGTAGCAGCCTGGACTCTGAAGTTGTGCCCGGTTAATGGCAATAGGCTCGCCCCCTATTACATGGGACTTAAACATAACTGGCGAAATGTGGGTGTACTATAGGTACACATCTGCCCAACCCTTCGGGGAAACAAGGAGTGATTTATTATGTTTACTATTTATGATGTTTATCACAAGCTTATAAAATAAAATTATCATCTTGGCATTTCTATTAAAGGCTATAAAGTAATATTCGTAAAGAAAAAAGATCTACGTAAAGTTCGCCACTACCGTTTCCGTCAACTAGATTCTCATTAAAGTGTACCGCGGAATAGGGCACAGAATTACTGTTGCAAAAAATTTGATTTCGGAAGTCATCTATCTGACGTGTTAAATTACGGAATTTCCGGGAATCGTGTCGTCAATGCCGGCGTTTGCCCCCCTTTTTTTTGTTGCGGTGACGCGGCGTGGATCTTTGAGGACTCGAGTCTGAAGACGACGAACTCGAGCTGCTAGAGGAGTCGGATGAGTTACTATCCGACGAACTAGACCTAGCTCGCGACTGATGACGACGACTAAGCGATCGTTTTTTATTGTCACTATTAGCGGGAGCACTAGCACTAGCACATGGGGCTTTCGAGCCCGGATTTGAAAAACTTCCGTCAATTTCCATGTTAACGCAAGTTGTAAAATCTAGGAAAGAAAACCACACAAAATAAAATTAAAGCAAAAAATGTAGGTGGGTAGGTAGCAAAAAAAAAATTTTAAGCACTTACGTGGAACAGGAATATATATATGTATGAAATTGCAAAGATATGCAATTAATTTTACTGAGTCCTGAGCACGATCGTGCGCAGCGGAAAACAGGACGCCAATGACGAGAGCGAGCCGAGTGGCCGCGCCGGTGGTGGAGTGATAGGAAGTGTGCGAGCGAGAAGGAGCTACTAGGGAAGACAGAGAGGTAAGACAAACAGAAAACAGATAGGCCTATCTCATTATATGTTTAAGCTTCAAATAACGGTCAGGTGTTTAATTAAGTTATTATCCATATAAAAACTAAAAATAACAATAAACAAATTACGTCTAAAATATAAACAAGTATGTGGCGCTCTTAGGCGCCTTCATAATCAATCGAGTTGATGTACCTGTATTCGGCAGCTTTTTTAGCAGCGCAATCTGCATCTCCCGTCTTGTGGTTGGCTTGTTTTTTAAAGCGAAAACATGTAGCGCATTTTGGCGCATCGACTTTCTTGGTGCAGTCTTGAGTCGAGTGTCCTTCTTCACCGCAATGTCCACAAGTAGGGGCAGCAATTTTGCAGGTTTTGGCTGCATGACCGTACTGCTGGCATTTGTAACATCTCGTTACCAGTGTGAAGTCTCGTACCGGGCAGGAGGACCAATCTATGAAAACTCTTTCCTGTATGATGAGGGCCTTACGTATGACAGCTGTAACTTCTATGATGTAGTTACAATTCTCAGCATCTTTTCTGCCAGATTTGTGGCTTAGTTTTACTGAGGTCAAAAATGTTTCTAGGGATGTAGTGGGCATTTTGTCGGCCAAGTTTTGTTCATAAATACATTTATAAATCCCATTTTCGGCCATTGATGTGGGAACTCCTATAACAATAATGTGAGGTTTGCGCTTTTTAGGTTCGTCGACGGTAAGGCCTGACGAAGCGAGTTGGACTGTTTGTTTGCCTATCTAGGTCATCCTTAGTCTCAGTGCTGATTATGAGTCCTCCTTTGCCAATTTTGCGTACGCCTCGTACTTTCAGCTTCATTTCTCCAGGGCATATGATTTTTTGGACCATGTTCTTGGTTTCGTCACTGGTCTTTGAGTTGTCACTGGGATAAATGGCCACGGAACTAACAGTATTTGGACGAACAAAAGTGTTGGACCCCTTCTTCACCATATCTGCAAAAGATGTTGAAGATGCTTCCTGCTTCGAACAAGACTCCTGAATCGTCCGGTTCATCTCCATCAGACAATCTGATAGGTCTCGAGCTTCGGTCATGGTTTTGAGGGAGGTATGGGTTTGTATGGCTTTTTTTGCTTTGGTGACTGATATTGAACAGCCATTTGCGAAACTCCATGTCCAACTTTCCGGCAAAGATTGCTTATTTTTAGCTTCTAATCAGCGTTTAGCTTTCCCTCAGAAGCAATAGCACAAACCTCATTCAGGCACTGCTCAATAGACCCCATCCAGTTCTGTATCTCTGGAGGGCACACAACTTCAACTTTCTCATCTTGTTCCTGTCTTGCTTGTTGGGGCGATGTAGGAGTAGGTGTGGGCCCGGGGTCGGTGTTGGTGGAGGGCTGCGTCGTATCATCGTGCTCCGATTAAAGGGGCTGCCTTCCATTTATTAGATTACTAGCGGCCCGTCCTGGCTTCGCTCGGGTGGAAATTTTTCCCCTTTTTGCAACATTTTTCATTTATGCTCCGCTCCTATTGGTCGTAGCGTGATGTTATATGGCCTATAACCTTCCTCGATAAATGGACTATCCAACACAAAAATATTTTTTTCAATTCCAACCAGTAGTTCCTGAGATTAGCGCGTTCAAACAAACAAACAAACTCTTCAGCTTTATAATATTAATATAGATAAAAATATTACCCAGTCAGTCCATTATATTAACTTATCACTATAATGTTTATTTATATAACACGCTAATACACTAAAACTTGGTCACTGTTTATGTAAGCGTTAATTATTTTTTGTTTTTTATTTATGTATTGTTGAGCACGTCTGTATGCGCTGAATGCCAATTATAAAGTGGATAATAAAAATATTGTATCGTCATAGATGATTTCAATTAGTTTGATTATACTCGTAACATAAAGATATTCTGTTAATTTTACTGTTACTTACCTCTGCAGAAATACTTATGTCGTGGTCAAGAAGCTGATTCGAAAATTCTTCCGAGATATCATCTCTGAAAATAATACATTTATGTACATACATAGTCAAAATTATTACCAACATTTCTTTGTCAGACGCTTCGGCATATACAAGATTTTTAAAAGAAATTACGACAATATTCCACAACACAACTCTACAAACTATAAGTAGGTACCTACCAAATACAACCATAATTGAGGCCTATAAAATCAAAGGCAGCTAAATCAAAGTCAATCAAATAATCAGTAAGCTACAAAAATCGATAACTTTGTTCAGGTAGCTACAATATTCTATATTTTAAGTCAGATTTATAAAGAATGTGAATAATACTAATAATCTGAATTTTGATTAATAAAACTCCCTCTATATTTGAGTACAGAGTGAAAATAAAATTTCATTTAGCTGTCTTTGATTTTAACTATAGGATATAGCTGTTGTTTGTGAGATGATTGAAACGGACTCAGCTTTTTTAAATATAAAATATATTTGATAGGATAGCCGAATACAGTTTACTTCGACACACACACTCGGTCCTCGCTGTCGTCCGAATAGCGGCGGCGCCCGGCGGGGCTTGCGGCTTGTGCGAGCGCCCCCGCGCCGCTCCTCGTTCCCCGCGCCTCTCCCACGGCCCCCGGTTCGCCATGCGCTTGTACATATTCCCAGCCTTGAAAGAGCTAACTTTCAACAGGTTCCTTAGGTTCTTCTTCACCCGGCAGCCGGACGATGTAATGGATGGCTCTGCGGACTGTGCCTTTGGATGTGTAGATATCTACCACACGGCAAGTGTTGTCTGCGCCCATGTGTAGCCGTGTAATGCGGCCAAGCCGCCAGCGTTGCGGAGGCAGGTTCTGGTCCTTTATTAATACCATATCTCCAATTCTAGAACCGATAGACCCAGTTTTCCATTTGGACCGCTGCTGGAGTTCCGCTATATACTCTTGAGACCATCTCTTCCAGAACTCGAGGCGTAGTTTGCAGATGAGGTGGTACTTCGGTCTGGAGTCTTCTGCTGCAAAAGAGGGCACCGACGTCAGTGGCCGTCCGATAAGAAAGTGCCCGGGGGTCAAAGGGTTTAAATCTAAGGGATCAGATGACAAAGGGGAAAGAGGGCGAGAATTAAGGATTGCCTCTATTTGTGTAAAAAGAGTCGACAACTCCTCAAAAGTAAGGGAAACTTTGGCTGCTGTTCTTTTTAAGTGATATTTGGCTGCCTTTACGCCCGCCTCCCAGAGCCCACCAAAATGCGGTGAATAAGCCGGACTGAATTTAAATAAAATGCCTTCATTATCATGTATAAGCAATGACCGAGTCACGACTGGAGCGTAGCACCTTACCCAGTTCATTGTTTGCCCCCACGAAGTTAGTGCCATTGTCACACCAAATTTCGTAGGGCTTACCTCCGCGCGACACGAATCGTCGTAAACATAAAATAAATGCTGATGTAGTAAGATCACTCACCAGCTCTAGGTGAACCGCTCTGGTACTTAAGCAAACAAATAGACAGAGGTAACATTTATTTATTCGATTACCTCTTCCCTTTTTACTAGAGATTTGAAATGGTCCCGCAAAGTCAGTACCAGTCGAGTGAAAAGGGGAAGTAGACCTCATCCTAGCCGATGGTAAGTTGCCCATTATAGGCTGTGTAGTCTTACCACGAAATCTAGTGCATACAATGCATTGTTTATTTACCTTGCGCGCTAAGGCCCTCCCACCTACAGGCCAGTACATATCTCTAACAGAAGATAATAACAATTGCGGACCTGCATGAAATAAGCGTTGGTGTTCATTTTGCATTAATAAAAGGGTAAGTCTATGTTTACAATCGAATATAATTGGATGTTTCTTGTTATAATCAAAACTTGAATTGTCAAGACGACCTCCTACTCTTAATAAACCTTCAGAGTCGAGAAACGGATCTAAATTAAATATTTTGGATTTTTTAGGTATTCCTAAACCCTTATTTAGAGATTTCAACTCTATATCAAATGATTCGTGTTGACATATTTTAAAGAGAATAGTATGCGACTTATTTATTTCGCTAGTTTGTAGTGAATCATATAATTTAGTTTTGTTCCTACAATTATGCAGAAACCGTAATACATATGCAAACACGCGACTTAAGTGATTAAACTTGGAATAATTATTAAAATTAATGATCGAGTTATGACTGTCATCGTGAGCCACCTTTGTTTGTACATGAACCTTTAGTTCAGGTAGTTCCACTGACTTATGAGGTTGCTGTGGCCAAGCAGGTGATCCCTCCTTTCAGAAGGAGGGTCCTTCCCACCACAAGGGTTCAACCTGCAGACGCTGAGGATCTACACCTCTGGAAGCAAGATCTGCAGGGTTGAGGTGAGTGGGAACATGCCTCCACGTGAAGCCCTGTGTCAACTCATTAATTTCAATTACGCGATTGGCTACAAATGCCTTTAAAAGGTTTGGTTGTGCATTAATCCAGCCAAGAACTACTGTTGAGTCAGTCCATATTACCTTTTGTGTTATCTTATGACATCGAATGGACTGGATTACCTTTGTGGACAACCGAGCACCAAGTAGTGCGCCACACAATTCAAGGCGAGGTATGGTCATGGCTTTCAGAGGTGCAACCCTCGCCTTCGCACACAACAATTTTAACATTTACAATATTATCATTATTAATTGACCGTAGATAGACACAGGCTCCGTACGCTTCCTGGGAAGCATCCACGAAACAATGTAATTCAACTGACATGGTAAAATCACTTACTATATATCTAGGCAAACTAATTTTAGACAGATTATTTATATTCTCTGATATCTTTACCCACTTTTTTTCAATATGGGGTGGCACTGGATCATCCCAGCCTAACTTTTCATTCCATAATTGCTGTAAAATCATTTTAGCTTTAATTATGCATGCACTTAGCAGCCCTAATGGGTCAAATATTTTACATGTTAATGATATAATAGTACGTTTAGTAAGTTTCCTACTCATATCCATATTAACCGTAAAATGTAATGTGTCCGGTGAGGGTGACCAGTTTAGTCCTAAAACTGTGGAATGTTTACTCAGATCAAGAATTTTAGAAGTGGTCTCTGTTTGTAACACCTTGGGACAGTTAGTGCGTATTTTATGAAGAGGGAAACAAGCTGAAGATAAAATTCTAGTGACCTCATCATATATTTCTTTAATTTCTTTCTCTGACTGACATCCTGTAGTTAAATCGTCCATGTAAATATTGTGTTCTAAAATATTAGAAATTATGGGATTAGAACATTCGCGAGCCAACTGAACAAGGCACCTGGTGCTCAAGAAAGGTGCAGGTGCTGTCCCATAGGTGACAGTGTTTAGCTGCAAGACCTTTATAGGCTGAGAATAATCATCCCTCCACAAAATAAGTTGTAAATGTCGCTGGGATGGATCTATTTCTATTTGTCTATACATTTTTTGTATATCCCCAGTTATCACATACTTATAAGTTCTGAACCTTAATAAAATAGACAACAAATCATCTTGTACCACTGGACCTACATACTAAATGTCATTTAATGACTTCCCTGAAGTTGTTTTGGCAGAGGCATCAAAAACAACACGTAACTTTGTGGTTTCACTGTGTTCTCTCAATACTGCATGATGTGGTAAGTAATATCCAAATAAAGGACGCTTAATCTCATGTAAATGATCTAAATTCTTATACTCCTCAATAAATGCAGTGTAACTTTGTTTGAGCTGATAATTATTATTTAATTTTTTCTCCAGGTTAAGGAAAGGTTTTTTCGCTAGGAAATAAGAATTGCCTAGTGCCTGTTCAGGAAACTCCTTGAATGGCATTTTAACAGAAAATCGACCAGTGGGAAGACGCTTCATATTTTCAAAAAAATGTTGTTCACATAATTTGTCTTGGGGTGAAGTGTTATTGACACAATTAATTTCTTCAATATCCCAAAATTTTTTAAGGTCGTTATGAATTTCCTTTGTGAAATTACATGTCAAGTGACTAAGGCTACATTCTTCTAAACGGCCACTGACTAACCATCCGAACTGTGAATTTTGTAGGATAGGTTTACCTACACCCAATGAAATACGCTTTGTCCCTACAATGTTCCAAAAAACATCCGCCCCTAATAACATATCAATATCAGAGGGATAATGAAACTTTGGGTCTGCAAGCACGATATTTTCGGGTAAATTAAGTTCCTGAATATTTACAGGTGCGCTTGGTAACGTTCCTGTAATCTGTGGTACAACTAGACAATTTATTTCCATATTGAAAGAATTTAATCGCGATTTTATATTTACATTGCAGTGCTCAGATATATTAAAAGAAACATTATTAATACCTGAAATCCGTAAAGGTTCAGTAATTTTAATCGATAGTCCTAACTTGCTTTTCAGGTTTTCTGTCACAAAAGAAGATTGGCTGCCTGTGTCTAATAGAGCCCGAACAAGGTATGTCTTTTGAGTATATCTATCTACTACGTCTACCATTGCAGTACATAGCAGAACCTGGCTGATGGAGACAGCAGATAATGATACTGGTAGTGGTTGAGTTGATGTAGAAGGTGTAGCGGTAGTTGGGTCTCTGTCAGTACTATTATTATTTTGAGGTTTATTTACATGTAATAAACTGTTATGTTTTTGTTTACAAAACTTACATAAACTCTTCAAGCGACAACGAAATGAATTGTGACCCTCACGCAGACAATTCATACTACATTTTGAATGCGCCCACCTACTCGCAAAAGACCTTGTTTATCCAGAAATGGATTCAGAGATAAAATGTGCGATTTAGAAGACAACAATTTATTTTGTTTAACATTTCAATTTCAAGTGAAAATGAATCCTGTTGAGCTAGCCTAGCTAATGTCATGAGTGAGGTTTGCAGCTCATCTGCGGTAAGTATATCTTTAATTCTATTATCTTTAGATTTTAAATTTTTAATAAATCTTAGTACGTACGCATATATTCTTTGTAATTTAGTTAGGTTTGAATAATTTTCAAATTTTATTATGTTTTCAAGTAATTTACTAACATTTGTTTTTATTTCAGGAAGAACTACATCAGGAAAATCGTTTGCAGGCCACTGATCTTTGTTTTGGAGCAAGAACTGAGACCCCGACCACCAAATGTCAACACTCTGCAACGTTTGAGGTAGCACTCCTCTTGAAGCGTAGTCTGCTGGATTTTCATCTGTTGGTACGTATCGCCAAGTATTTTATTTTGTTAGATCACGTATTTCTTGTACTCTATTGCATACAAAGGCCTTTAAAGTTTTTGGTTGAGTTTTAATCCACCCTAGTACAACTCGTGAGTCACACCAAAATGTCGAATTTACGATATTAGATTTGAAAGACTGTTTAACCTTTGCATGCAATCGAGCACCTAATAATGCAGCACACAATTCCAGTCTGGGTATTGTGGTAGGTTTAAGAGGTGCTACCTTCGTTTTTACGCATAGTAAATTAATTTTTATCATACCCGCATCATTAGTAGATTTTACATATAAATACGTTTTAGTAAAACTTTGTCTCCCAGGTTGGTGGAGCGTGTAAATAGCTCCAGCCTAAGGAGGGGTTTGAAACTGAGAAAGAACAGTAGTTGGTGGAACGGTGCGGTGCGGCAATGTATAGATTAAATATTAAAATTACGTCAATACAACACTGAACTCACCAGTCCCAGGAAAGCTGCACTCCTGGGTGTCTGCTGTAAGCACTTTCACAGATTTTCACACAAATTATGTTTTTCCAAGAGAGCAGTCACGCGGCGTTATTGCGGAGAATCTTCAAAACTTTTTTCAACTATATAAGGTCTAACATTATTAATCCGAAATATTTTAAGACGTACATCTATGAATGCTAAGGAACTCATATCAAATTTCTTATTTATCCATTTAATTGTTAATAAATAAATAAATTTTAAATGACTTGAATAACGATAAATTTACTGGTTCTTTATTATTTTTTACATCCATCCACGCCAGTTACTACGTAGTACCTACACGCCATTAAGGCGGCAGCGCGCGCGCGTTGTTTCTATGCCCCGCAAGTTGATATTGCGACGGAACCTTGTCACAATAACAGCTTCGTGACGTCATACGTCGCCAAAAAGTACAGATAGCAAAAAAATTATTGTAATAATATTAATTATAATATTCTGTTAATTTTGCTTGAAATTTGGATTTGCTATGCCAATATGTATTTTGTATTTTTTTAGGTATTTTGCGCGTATAGTAATTGAGCCAGAAATGACAGACAGTGTAATCTAAGAATATCGGTACGGCTGTTTATAAATAAATAATAAATAAATAAATATCTCTGGACACTATTCACACAGCGCCATTTAGCCCCAAACTAAGCATAGCTTGTGCTTGGATGCTAGACAACGGATAAAAATTACATATATACTTTTTTTTTGTAAATACATATTTATTATACATAGAAACACCCAGACCGATACAAACAAACATGTTCATGCACACAAATGTTTGTACCGTGCGGGGATCGAACCCGCGACCCTTGGTGTAATAGCCGACTTCTCAACCATTACACCAAACGGCTCGTCACTGACCGTAGGTATATTTCTTAGAAATTTCGGCACCATAAAACATTACTTTTGTATTCTACTTATAAAAAAAAAACAATGATTACACCCATAAATACATAATAATTATGTTGTGGATGTGTAAATATGAAAATATTTCTTAATTTAATGTCTGGGTTATGTGGTAAATAATTATAAATAAAACCAGGTTGGTAAGTAAAAAAATCTATGTTTATTTAAAATCTTAGCCTATTTCTTCAATCCCACTCATATTGTCTTCCGAATCAGAACTACTTTCTGTGTTACTTGTTTCAGATTCACTGTCGTCTGCCGTATTTATTATAAATAACTCGTCAGTTATTCTATCCTTCTGCCAATATTCCTCTTCAAGCCTTTTCACGTGGTTTATTTCCTTTAGCCAGTCATCTGGAGTTATTGATGCCAACGCCTCCAACGTCAAAGATTCAATTCGACTCTCTAACTGCTCCACATTCTTTTCTGACACTCTCATTTTGACTAGGTTCCAGATGTACTCAATAGGGTTGAGGTCGCAGTTGTACGGTGGCAATCTAACGACCTCATGGCCATTGTCAGCTAATAACTTGTCGATTTTATAATTTTTCGGCGGTTTGTGTTGTTTAATTAATAGATATAGTTCTGGTTTTGTACTCTCGCTGGGAAATTCAATATTGCGAGCTTGTAACCACTCAACCATCACCTGTTTTCTATTATTCATGTTTGGTGGCTTATTCTCTTCCTTACTGTGATAAGGGGCGTTGTCCATCACAATTATGGAGTTGCATGGTATATTGGGTAGTAATTTTTCTGTAAGCCACTTTGTAAAATTCTCCGCATTCATTTGGTCGTGATAATCCCCCGTTTTGGTGTCTGCCTTAAACATTAAAAGGGCATTGTCAACAAAGCCAGTTTCGCTTCCCGCGTGAACAATTATCCATCGGCGGCCGGGGCTGTCGTTCCGTCTCACTCCTACGTCGGTTGCTGTTTGCCAACATTTTTTAACCGTGTAGTGCGCGTGTATCCATGTTTCGTCGAGATAAATAACGGGTCTTTTGTTAGCATCAAGCGAGTCATTTTGTTTCATACGGCGTAAATATTTAGCCCTCCACGCTTGTATTTGGGGTCTTTCAATTAGAGCCAGTCTTTTTTGGTAACATCGTTTAAATCGGTAGCCTAAATCACTTTTAATTATTTTTCTTAATGTAGTTTCACTACCAGTATAATTAAGGTCTACTTTTGCAGCCGCCAAGATTTTGCGCATTGTAGGAATTTCTTTTCTCACAGTATACATAGAATGAATTATATTTCTTAATGCTGTAAGTGAAAATCCGTCGAAATATTCCTTCCTTTGCCTTTTTGCTTTGGTAGGAGTTCTCATTTTGCTGCCACTTGCTGTTGCTGACTCATGCTCTCTTCGTAATTTTGTCACAGTATTTTTTGCAACGCCTGTGGCACAAGCCACACGTTCCGTAACTTTGGTAGAATTTTGCAAAATATTCAAAATGTCTATTACAAGTTGCTTCGACATTAAAATGTCCTCAGTAGTGTCCGAAGCACTTTTTAAGGCACGGTTTATATTTTGGATAACTAACTTAGAGTCCTCTTTCTCTTTTACAAAATAATTGTCCACTTTAATTATCATTTCACGAGCACGACTGTTAATTAATTTCTTACTCATTTTAACGGGTAACAGGTAACAAAACTAAACAACAAAACTCAACAATAAAACAGGACAACAAAAACAAACCGCTATAAGTAACAAAACAAATATTCGATGCACGTAAGCGCGGGCTGACCTTGCGAACGGTACTGACGGTGCGATGTCGACTACGTCACCAAGATGGCCGCCAATCGCAATATCAACTTGCGGGGATAATACCTATTTTGATTGATCGTAGCCGAAAATCAAACGCTAGCGACGCGGCGGCAATAGTCCCCCCGCAGGCGCCCACGCGAGCGCACGTGTTTCTAGGTTTTGAGCGCGACGCACGGCACGGCGACGTACGACTGCCTGCAACGAATGTACTTCCAACATGATGGCACATTATGATAGGCGCGTCAGGGCCTACCTAACAAACGAGTACGGAGATCGTTGGATAGGTCGAGGCGGCCCTGTTGCCTGGCCAGCTCGCTCGCCTGATCTAACGCCATTAGATTTTCACGTGTGAGGTAGGGCTAAAGACCTAGTTTATGGTAACGATAGCATACAATATCTAGTGCCGAGGAACTAAGAAATCGGATTGTGAATGCTTTCGCAGTGATGAGTAGTGACAGAGACACTTCAGTGCGCATGCAAGAACATGTCATAAAGCGTGCCGCCCTCTGTGTCCAACAGCAAGGCGGATATGTGCAGCAATTAGTGTAAATAAAATAGTTGTTAGGTATGTACATTTAAATCATTGTAAATAAGACTGATTCAAATTTATAAACACGCCAAAAACATTGTTGTAATAATTTGTAAGCTTATTTAACCTGTCTACCTACCTACAATGCAGTAAAAACCTATAATAATTATAATTTTTTACGACTTCGTAAAAATGTGTGACAACGCAAAGTACCTATTTATTATTATTTTAACCCATTGACGCGTTGTCCGACGCCGCGACGTGAGTGAGCGACAAATGCGGCAACGCGAAACGATACGACGCGACTCGACACAGTGCGAAACAAATGAAATATCAAAAACTAGATGTTACTACACGTGGCCTACGTTGTCGAGTAGTCTAATTAATAATGCGGATTGTTTTTTACGCAACGATATGCGTACACGAAGTGGTAAAGTATAATTTTATTGTGTTCTAATAACAACGCTTGAAAACAGTACCTTCTTAACCATTGTTACAATAAAAACGCACTACCTACTTATTGACATCGCGGCAGTCAGTTGTGCATTGTGTCGCGTCGCGACTTGTCTCTTTCCATTACCTAGGACAACCCAAGCGAGGCGAACTCTAAAGTTAAATTGGGGGAAAAAAATCTCTCACGAGCCGGACTTGAACCTGCGACTTGGTTCAGAACACCAGTCGATTTAATCGCTAAGCTACCGTGAACTCTTTATCCTGCTCATGAAAAAATTATAACTAAGTACCTATGCAAAGTAGGTAGGTACAAATAAACACGACAGGTAGGTAGGTATCTAAATCAAATTATTGTGTCAATAATTTGTCAGTCCAAAGCCTGATAAAGTGTGATGGAGAATTTGAATCAGACAGTAGGACGTTTAGTAGATAAATCATAAGTACGTACTAAGGGATACAGTCAGGGGTACATTAGATAATAATTAAATAGGTTTTAAGAAAGACCGTCGTTTGCACGCGGCCTCACTCGACAATTGCGACCGCCCTAGTCGCGCCAAGCCACTGTACCTATTATGTTGAGTACGTACCTATGTACTTACTTAGGTAGGCTAATGAGTGAGTAGGTAACTAATTAATCAGTCGAATTATCAATTTTAAAATAGGATTTCTGATAAGATTTATCAATGGTACGTACTCCGAATCAGCTGATCTGAGTCAATGACCTACCTACGCAGTGTTTGATTTTTTTGCGCGGGAACCGGAGTTTGGGCGGCACTATGTACTTAGGTAGGCTAATGAGTGAGTAGGTAACTAATTAATCAGTCGAATTATCAATTTTAGAATTAGGATTTCTGATAAGATCTATCAATGGTACGTACTCCGAATCAGCTGATCTGAGTCAATGAACTACGCAGAGCGTTTGTTTTTTTACGCGGGAACCTGAGTTTGGGCGGCACTATGTACTTACTTAGGTAGGCTAATGAGTGAGTAGGTAACTAATTAAGCAGTCGAATTATCAATTTTAGAATTAGGATTTCTGATAAGATCTATCAATGGTACGTACTCTGACGCAGCTGATCTGAGTTAATGACCTACGCAGAGCGTTTGATATTTTTGCGCGGGAACCGGAGTTTCGGCGGTACGACGATGCACCAGTGCCGCCCGCCACTTGACAACAGAGTAAGAGAGAGAGAGGGAGACTCAGAACTCGGACGACAAGCACTAGAGCCCGCCCCCGCGCGCGTTCATTCATTGAGGAAACGTTTCATGCCAAGTGAAACCAACATTATTAAAATTAAATTTAGCAAAGGTGTAATTTTTTTTATTATTATATCAATTATTATTTACTACAAGGCATGTTTTTAACCTATAGATTCACCTCCTTAAATATTTCGGATTAATAATGTTAGACCTTATATTGTTGTACCGACTAGATGTTGAAGAAGTAATAGTGGCGCCTGTTCAGCCAATCACAAGGCGCTTGGTAGGTAAAACAGTTGAATGGATTGATTTAGCGCCATCTATTGGCATTTTATTGAAGCAGCATTTCTCCAATATTTGGGTTGTGACACAGTGTGCGCCGTCGCCGGCAGATGACGTAATTATAAAATTAAAACTAAACATTGCGCGAATTAAGTAAACGACACTCAAAGAGTTTATAAAAATACTTTATTTAACTACCAGAGTAACAGTGAAGATAATAATGTTTTATTCTAAGTTGAACAGATGTATTTATAATTAATTATTGCTAAGTTAACAATTTACTTATGAACTACTTATTCGTTAGTTTAGGTGGGAGGTGATTTGCTGACAAAGCAAATCGTGTTAGTTTCAGCACACTTAACTCCTCCCTCCCTAAGAGCGAAGTTATCTAAAGGCAACTCTGTTGTCTTTAGAGAATTTCGTCTAAATATCTTGATAGACATCCCTCTTTTGTGCACAATAAAACCTATAAGAAAAATTATGATTATGACATAAATGCTTATTGTCCATACACTGATTTTATCACTGATGACGTAACTTTCACCATCACTGACATTATCACTATATTTCGCCCTGTTCAGCAATTCCTTGATATCACCCAGGTCCACACCTCTGAGGTCCATCTGCTTGGCTGGTTTGACAACATCTCGATGCAGCTCGGGCATCTGTACTGATGGTAGCCTGAAGGAGACTAAACTGATATTCGTTGGTGTTGTAATTGTGATGTCTGCTATTTGTAATGTACAATGCTGACTTGGTAGTGCGATGTATGTGCCTCGTAAGTTGTATCTTCTCGTCTCGTCATCACAGTGTTCTGTTGCTGCAGTCTCCTTTTCTGTATAAATCAACCAGTGGATGTCTGATACAGGCTGCACTTTGATTTCCTCTATCTGCACCTGGTGCTGCCGGCAGCTGGTGAAGTTGCTTTGCAGTAACATCAGTTGTTGGATACATGTCTCCTCTGGATACTGTAACACATTGTCCTCGGAACAGAGATATGTGAGGTCATCTATCTCCTTACAGCTGTCTACTACAGGTCTGTATTTCGACTTGTTCACTATTAGGTAAGGATATTTAGGTATTATGATAGATGGTTTTTGGAATATTGGGTTATAAATTGGGATAGGAATAACTTTGTAATAAATGTATGTGTTTTTGTCTATTAATGGAACTTCTAATATAAAAACTATTTTACTATTATCTATATAACCCTTAATTTCTATGTTCCCCTCTAATTTAACTAAATTATTAATATTTACCGGATAAATTAAATTATGATGTTTCCTAATGACATTAAAAATGCTAAGTAGTTCCGTAGAATTAATAATAGTGTTCAGTGTGGGAACAAACTTTAAATAATAGTCTTGGAATTTTTGGAAGCTTGGGTTTAATGTGCGCTAAACTGACACACAATTACAATTTTAGAATCGTTAGAATTGACATAAAATAACTAGGAATCACAAAGAGGTTATTAAGTAGGTGGCGGTCGAGCAAGTGCCGCGTGGCGTCCGTTCTCCGGCGAGCGGCGAGTATGGCGTGATATAGCGGCCACGTCATTGGTTGATGTGGGTTATCACGTCATGGTGAAGGGTAGCTATTGGCAGCGACTGCAGGACACTGCTATTGGTAGCACCAGCTACGGTTGACACGTTCGGATACACATACGGCGTCAACATCTTCCCGGCCGTTGAAAGCTCTAGTGCAGCTTTCAAGCTTCATTTGTCTCGGAAGTTGGAAGTAGAACCAGACGATTGAGGGCTCTCTTTATTGTGCCTTGAGCTGTGGCTACATCCGCTACTCTAGGTGTCTGGTCTGAGCCAATATAGAGTCGGCTAACTCTTCCTAGGCGCCAGCAGAGAGGAGGCGTGTTCGCTTCCTTTATTAGGACTAGATCGTCGAGCTTAAGATCCCGGCATTTCACATGCCACCTGGTTCTTTGTTGGAGTTCGGCGACGTATTCTGAAGACCATCTGTTCCAGAAGTGCTGCTTGGCTTGTTCTAGGCGCTGGAACCGGTCGAGGCGATTTGTGCTGGAGTCCAGGTAGCTCGGTGAGGGGAGCGCTGTCATCTGTCTACCGATCAAAAAGTGAGCCGGGGTAAGAGGCTGGAAATCGTTAGGGGACGGGCTTAAAGGACATAGGGGTCGGCTATTTAGGATAGCTTCTATCTGTGTAAATACAGAGGTCAATTCCTCAAATGTTAGGTGAGAGTGACCTATTGTTCTGTGCAGATGAAATTTTGCTGATTTGACGCCGGCTTCAGCAAGACCATTAAAATGAGGAGCGTATACTGGAGAGAAGCGAAATTCAATTCCCCGGCTAGCAGCAAAGTCACATATAGAGTCACGATTAGACTGTAGAAAGTTGCCAATTTCCTTGGCAGCAGCAACGAAATTACGGCCATTGTCACAATAAATAACGTTGGGCACTCCTCTGCGAGCAACGAACCGTTTTAGTGTTTGTATGAAAGCATCTTTGGATAGTTCACTTACCACTTCTAGATGTAGGCACTTATATCTAAAGCAAACGAAAATGCATAAATAACATTTAGTTATTTTGCATCCCCGTCCCTTACGATCGGTTATAAGAAAAGGGCCGGCAAAGTCAGTGCCAACAGTACTGAACGGGAAGTTAGGTTCTACCCTATCAGTGGGTAAGTTTCCCATTATATTCGACATTGTAGTCCCCTTGAAGCGACGACAGACAAAACAGTTTCTTGCTACTTCTCTAGCGAGCTTGCGACCTCCTATAGGCCAGTAGCGCTCACGGATAGAAGAGAGTAGATGCTGTGGTCCAGCATGCAAGAGCTGAGTGTGTTTAGATTGAAAAATTAGTTTTGTTAAATAGTGGTTAGATTTTAGAACAATAGGATGTCTCTTTTCATAGGGGTAGGCAGACGTATCAATGCGTCCTCCAACACGAAGTAGACCTACATCATCTACAAAAGGGTTTAATGAGCACAGGTGAGTATTAGTTTTAAGTGGTTTACTGGATTTTAAGTCACTTATTTCTTTTTTAAAGGATTCAGTTTGAGCTATTTTAGTGAGAACAGTCATGGATTTTTCTAGTTCATGAACTTGTAGAGTTCCCTTTAGCTTATTAGTAGGATTTTTACAATTATAGATAAATCTATAGACCCTGGCATATATTCGTTGTAGAGTAAATAATTTTGAGTATTTTTCAAAATTTACTAAGGGCACCACTGGTGCATCCTCCGCCACTAAAGCGGGCAACGCTTTCAATTCAGGTAGGTCAACTACCTTTCCGGCTGAAAGAGAAGGCCACAATGATTCAGGTTCCCTGAGAAAGGTAGGCCCATGCCACCATAGAATAGAATCTCTCACTTCTTGGGGTTCCACACCTCGTGAAGCGAGGTCTGCGGGATTTACTGTAGTGGGAACATGACGCCAAGCGTTAAGGTCGGTGAGTTCGCCTATAGCCGCTATGCGGTTAGCCACAAAAGTTTTAGTTTTATCAGGCGAATTTAACCAACCTAGCACAACACTAGAGTCAGTCCAGAAGACGCATCGCTTTAGTTCTAGTCTGAGAGCTTTTTTGACAGCGGAACTCAATTCGGCACCTAGCAGAGCACCACAGAGTTCTAAGCGAGGGATAGTGCAAGCCTTGATAGGAGCTACACGGGCCTTAGCACACAGTAGGTTGACATGAACGTTGCCATCCATATCTAGAGATCTGAGGTAGACACAGCTCCCGTAGGCCAGCTGCGAAGCGTCACAAAAACAATGAAGTTCAACTTCACGTGAGTTATTGGCACACACCTGTCTTGGAACCTTAAGTAACGATAGAGTGCTAAGTTGTTGACTGAATTTTTCCCAAACAACTTTGATAGAGTAGGGAACGGGTTCGTCCCAATCTATTTTTTCGGACCAAAGTTTCTGGAGTAATATTTTTGCGCTAATAGTGCAAAGGGACAGTAATCCTAGGGGGTCAAGATTTTAAACGTTGACGACAAAATACTTCTTTTAGTGAAGATTGTGTCAGGTGCATAGGCGAGAGGGAAGTGAATATGGTCGGTCTGAGAAGACCAGCCGATACCTAGAGTACTAGAGGCATTGCTTATAATTAGATCTTCAGACTTGATAGAATCGGAAGATAGAAGATTATTTAAGTTGGATCGATATTTTCTGAGTGGGAAACAGCCTCTTGCAAGTTCATCAGAGACCGAGCGCTGAATGTAACGGAGCTCTTCTTCAGTGTTAGCCCCAGTTAAGAGATCATCGCAATAAAAATCTTTTTGAATAATAGTTTGAATTCTAGAGTCGTTGCATTCCTCACCGACCTGCCAGATGCACCTAGTACTAAGAAAGCTAGAACTTGCAAAACCGTAAGTTACTGTATTTAGCCTTAAAGTACGAAGATTTTCGTCTTCATTGTCGCGCCATAGTATGAGCTGGAGGTTACGATCTGACTCTCTTATTTTTACTTGTCGATACATCTTCTCTATATCTCCCGAGAGGACGTAGCGATACTGACGAAATCGCAGAAGAATGTCAAACAATGAATCCTGAATTGGGGGGCCTATCATTTGCAGGTCGTTGACCGATAGACCGGAAGTAGTGCGTTCTGAGGCGTTAAATACCACTCTAAGTTTTGTTGACTCACTTTTCTCTCGCATGACTGGATGATGAGGAAGAAAATAGGAGTTAGGGGGTTTAATCTCCGTAGACTCGGAAAGGTGGCCTAGGTCCGCGTACTTATGAATGAAGTCCGAGTACATTTTCTTCAAATCTGGATTTTTTTTAAATCTAGCTTCTAGATTGAAGAATCTTTTTTTTGCAATAAAGTAGGATTCGCCCAGACAATCTAGTCCGTCCTTTAGTGGAATACCTACGCAAAAACGGCCGTCGTTTTCACGACTAGTAGTGGAGAGATAGTGCCTTTCGCAAAGCGTTTGTTCCTCGGATAGAGGTTGAATTTTAGGGACGCTTTCCAGCTCCCAAAATTTAGATAGCTCCTCCTGGATGTCGGTGGGATTTTCAGTTTTTAGGAGAAAGTTACACATTAGAGACTTAGTCGGAGGAGCGAGACTTGGAATAGGAGCAGGACCTGCGATGAGCCATCCTAGCTTAGAGCTTCGAAGATTAGGTTTATTTGAACCTAGGGACTGCTGTTTGGAACCTATCAAGTCCCAAAACAGGTCTGAGCCGATAAGCATGTCGATAGGTGCTGGTTCGTTAAAGCTGGGGTCTGCAAGCTTAAAGTCGTTTAGGTTTAGAGAAGTAATATTGAAATGATGCTTGGGTAAGTCATCAGTTATAGTTTTCAATACTAGACAATACATTAAAACTTCAAAGGAAGTTGAGTTAGATTGTAGTTTTATAGAACAGCGCTCTGGGATTAGGTCTAAGGTGTTATTACCTATACCTACAATACTGACGTTTGATGGCTGAGGAGTCAAATCGAGTACCAGCTTTACACGCTCAGTGATGAAAGACGATTGGCTCCCGCTGTCAAGTAAAGCCCTAACGCTAATAGTTTCGTTAGTTATAGGGTTAGTTAGTCGCACCTTAGCGGTACACAAAAGAACGTCTGGGGAGGACAAAGCAGACATGACTGCAGATTTAGATTGGCTAGGGACAGACGAGATTGCAGCAGGTATGTGAAGTAGCGAATTGTGTTTTTGTTTGCATGACCTACAAGAACCAGGGAGCCTACAAGCTTGACTATCGTGGCCAGGCCTTAGACAATTACGACATAAGTTAAGTGTTGCAACAGTGGAATTCCTATCTTCAGGGGTCTTAGACTTGAATGTGGGGCATTCGTATGCACGATGCTTGCCTGAGCATACTACACACTCAAACGGGGTTTGAGACGAGAACGTGGATTCCTTAGACGTAGCAACCAATGATTTAGTCTGTGTAGTTCCTATTGTGAAAGGCTGAGTTTTGAGGAATTTGTTTAGCTCCAGCTGTTTTATCTGTCTTGCCTTTGTTGACAGTCTCAAGAACGTCTGCACGATTTTTAAGAAATGAGAAGAACTCATCGAGTGTGGGTATATCAGAAATAGTGTTACGGTGTTCTTCCCATTTGAAAATAGTACTGTTGTCCAACTTTGCCGCCAGAAGATGAATGATTAGGACGTCCCACTTATCAGTAGGAAGTCCTAGCGTGCAGAGGGCACGTAAGTTTTTTGTCACGTGATCAATAATGTATCTAAGAGATTTATCAGTTTCACGAACTGACTCAATAGTGAATAGAGATTTTAAATGATTGCTAATTAGTTGCCTTTTGTTGTCAAACCGGTTGCAGAGAAGTGACCAAGCTTCTATGTAGTTTTTATCTGATATTTCAAGGTTGCTTAGAACTCGCGCAGCTTCACCCTCCAAATAAGAGCTGAGGTAGTGGAATTTATGAATATTTTTTATTTTAGAATTATCATGAATCAATGAACAGTAGATCTCTTTGAACTCAAGCCACTTGTAGTAGGTACCATCAAATTTAGGTATATTTATAATAGGCAACTTGAAACCCAAATTATTGAAACCCTCATGTTCATGATGAGGACAACCATTGCTGTGAGAACAGCTAGCAGTACCTTCAGGTTGTTTGGGCGATGAGCTGTGCAATTGAATTAAGTTTTGGGCAATAGTGATGCAAGTATCAAATTCTTGCTCAACTAGATCACGAGTACTTAATTCTATGTCTTGATTAGATTCGTTAAGAATTTCTATTTGACTCTGCAACCCGTCGAACTCAATGAATAACGCTTCCATTCTTGACAACTTCATCGCAAGTCTATTTACTTCAATAGCAGAAATACTGTCAAAGGTTCCTAATGAGTCCAAATACATTTTAAATTTAGTTACACGTCCCTTAATAGACCCACGCTTAGCAGTTAACTCTTTAAAATTTAAATCAGTAGACATTGCGATAAATTATCAATGAACAAAGAAACAAAGTAATGAAAATGTATACGATACGCTCCTCCTTTCGTAGTCCCACGTGCAGAAACCGGTTTCTTATCAGCGAAGCAAGCGATCAGCGGTGCAGCGTAGGTACTCAAGCCAGGCAACCGCAGGAACAAAGCGCGTGGCAAGCCGCTGACCCCGTGCGACCGATTGCGCTGGAATCAACGTCATAAAAATAAACAGCTGATTGCGATAAGCGTGCAGTGAGGGACGGAAGAGAATATTTTTGAGCTATGTTACATTACAATAATATTGTAATGTATATTATTATAGGTAAATAATCTTGCAACCAATAGAAATAAATTATTGGGAAATTAGAATGTAGGTATTTAATTAAGAATTGACTTTAGGCTCACTCGACTTGAAATAGGCCACGTGCAAAAGTGAAACGATTAAATCACAATGATAAGGCGTGAAATGAATTTAGCGTGCAGATTCCCTATGAAATGATTAGGCAAAATGCTTAGAGCTAAATAATATAACTAGGATGATTTCAATATAGAACGCAATTTCCAGCTAGATTGATAATGATCACCAAGCATTTAGAGAAACGGATCCTAAGGATGAACACAGATAAAAGAGGACAGAACTAGGAATAATGATAGGAACGGGCTCACGTTAATGATGGCAAACAAGCACGCAGATAGGTCCAGGCTCCATAGCCTTGCCGCGCTGATGATTGCAGGTAGGAACGGGCTCACGTTAATGAAGGCAAGCAAGCACGCAGGTAGTTGTCCAGGCTCCAAAGCCCAGCCGCGCCGCAGATTGTCCTTCGTTTGGTTCGTGTGGTTCCTCGTGGTTCGCGTGGTTCCTTGTGGTTCGTGTCCTGTCACGGTCGCCACTTTTGTTCAGTGTGGGAACAAACTTTAAATAATAGTCTTGGAATTTTTGGAAGCTTGGGTTTAATGTGCGCTAAACTGACACACAATTACAATTTTAGAATCGTTAGAATTGACATAAAATAACTAGGAATCACAAAGAGGTTATTAAGTAGGTGGCGGTCGAGCAAGTGCCGCGTGGCGTCCGTTCTCCGGCGAGCGGCGAGTATGGCGTGATATAGCGGCCACGTCATTGGTTGATGTGGGTTATCACGTCATGGTGAAGGGTAGCTATTGGCAGCGACTGCAGGACACTGCTATTGGTAGCACCAGCTACGGTTGACACGTTCGGATACACATACGGCGTCAACAAATAGATTGATGCAGTATGTGCATTTTACTGAATGCGATGGCAGTTTCGAGTTCATAAATAATTGTGTAAATAGTACGACAATTATTTAAAACTTGGTGCATACTATTCATTACTGTTATTAGATTGGAATACTTGGTTTGATTTTGAATAAGCAATTGAAATTGTTTTATTTTAAGATTCAAATGTCTGGTATTAAAGTTGATGTCATCGGAAACATTAAGCAGCTTATCAAAAGCTTTTTGCATTAACGATACTTTTCTTTCCACTGAATGTTCCCTATTCCCTAAATTAGTTATCTCTAAATTATATTTTATAGCATCTTCGCTATCCAAATTACCTGTTACTACTTTAATAAGGGAACCTAATGGATTTAAAATTCCTCTCTTTGTTCTGCTGACAGGTAAAATCTGTTTTAACCTGTCTTTTGTTACTTCAATCAAAGATTCTATTTGTACAGTTAACCCTAAAAGTTCCCTATAAGTCTCGCTATTACTGTTACTTATTATTTTTAATTTATTATACTCTTCTATATTATTTTCTAATTGTATAGCTAATGAGTTTAGATCTATGGTTTTAATTATATCCCAATGATGATTCTTCATCAGAGCTGTTCCAATCTTGATCGGAACTATCCCGGGATTCTGATCGATTCTCTGGATGTTCAAAGTCGTCTCTTGATCCACTAGGACGAGCAGGATCACCCACCATCTGTGAAGGACGTTTGACATTTCTTAATGCTACCCTAGTATTCCTATTTTTAAGTTTAACTGGAACTATATTATGTTTGAGCTTTCCAGTGACAGTGGCCTTTTCGTATCGAGGTAATTCTTTAGCTTTTCTAGTCCTAGTATTTTTCATAAAAACTATGTCGCCATCTACAATTTTTGGGGGATCCTCCCCTCCCTTCTTTTCTTTAACTATACTCTTACGCTCGATCATTTGACTACTTAGGTGTTCGTAAAGGATTTTCAACCTTTTACGATGATCCTGTAATAACTTCTGCATTAAGTTCTTATCTCTATCAATATCAAAAACATTGCCTGATTCCGTATGTCCAAAAATTACTTCAAATGGCGTAAAATTCGTAGCGCTGTGAATTGTATTGTTATAACCCATAATCGCGTAAGTCATAATAGATGCCGCATCTAAGTTAGTCTGCTCATACTTCGCTAATCTATAAATTTCTATAATTGTGGAGTGAAATCTTTCCACTACCGCCATTGAATTAGGGTTGTTAGGTGTTTCTATGTGCTGCTCTATTTTATATAAGCTTAACATTTCCTTAAGTAGTTCGTTGTTGAACTCTGTACCTGAATCACTACTTATCTTTTTAGGTATTCCGTACATACTGAAATATTTAATTAAAGCTCTCACTACTTCGGGAGTGCTTTTATTAGGAATATAAATAGCCTGTCCTAATTTACTAAACGAATCTACTACCGTTAAATATTGGTTTTTCTCTATGTACAGGAGATCAATGAAAACTTCCTGTAATGGACCGTCTGGATTCTGTGTTAATTGTATAAATGGTTTTATAGGTTTCCTGTCATACTTCATCTTTTTACATTCGTCACATGTATTAATAATAGCAGTAACCGTTTCCTTCATATTGCTCCACCAATATGTTCTTTTTAATTTAATTAACGTCTCTCTAATACCTCTGTGACAAGTTTTACCCTGATGGTATTTAACGACTAGATCTGTTTGGTCGCTTTCTTCTGTAACGTTCACAACTCGTTCTGTACATTCAACAAAGTTTTGTGTTCCTTTTTTATAAAGTGAAGTTATTACTTGAACAAATAGCTTTCTATGACAGTGATCCTCAAAGTAAATAAAATACTTATTTTTATAATCTACGTATTCTTTAAGAAATTGTTTAATTAAATCTTGACAGTTATTGGTAGGTAGATGAACTTCGAAATTTTTTTGTTTTTTGTTAGATATATCTTTTACACAGATACTATCTTTATACCAAATAAACACATGAATTTGTCTAGGTTTAGTATCTATCGCTTCATTCAGGATCGGAATACCATTATGTTCCCTATTAGATATAGAATTTGCTGTGGCAGCATCACTTTCAGAATCTGATATTTCTATCGTCTCTATATCTGGTTCTTTTACACTGAGCTTTAAAATTTCATTCGTCACTTCTTTCAAATGTTCTTGCAATCTTTCTTCTTTTTCATCCACATTTACAATCATTGATTCGGAATCTTCTTTTACTACGTTAATTTTAATACGCGATAAAGCATCTGCGTTTGTGTTTTGTTTCCCTTTTTTATAGTGAATATCAAAACTGTAATCTTCTAATCGTAACCGCCATCGAGTTAACTTACTATTAGGTTCCTTTAATGAATTTAACCATGCTAAAGGTCTATGGTCTGTATATATTATAAACTTTCTGCCGTATAAGTAGGGTCTGAAGTGTTTGACTGCCCATACTATAGCCAACAACTCCTTTTCTATAGTACTATATCTAGACTCTGTATCACTCAATTTCCTACTAGCAAATGCAATCGGCTTGTCCGATCCTAGAATACCTTGAGAAAGAACTGCCCCGATAGCAAAATTTGATGCGTCAGTCGTAAGAATGAATGGTTTACTGAAGTCTGGAAACTGTAATAAAGGTGCATTTGTTAGCAACTCTTTACACGCTTCGAAGCTTTTCTTATATTCATCATCAAACACAATTCTTTTTCCCTTCTTCAAACATGCTGTAAGAGGACCCGTTATCTTGGAGAAATCTTTAATAAACTTCCTATAATACCCTACCAAACCTAAAAACTTTTAATCTCTGTTACTGTCTTGGGCAATGGGTATTTTAAAATAGCCTCTATTTTATCATTATTAGGCTTAAGACCATCCTTAGTTATAGTGTGACCTAAGTACAACACTTCCTTTCTTAAAAACTCCGATTTGTCAAGCTGAACCTTTAAGTTAGATTTTCTAAATTGTTCAAAAATAACCCTAAGTTTCTCTATATGCTCCTGTAAGCTGGTGGAGAATATTATTACGTCATCAAGATAGATAAGACAATGTAAACCTTGGAGACCCCTAAGTACATTGTCCATTGCTCGCTGAAAAGTGGCAGGTGCTGTCTTCAAACCAAAGGGCATTCTGTTAAATTCATATAAGCCAAATGGTGTAGAAAACGCAGTTTTCTGCCTATCCTCTTCTTGAATTTGCAATTGATGGTAACCTGACGCGAGGTCTAGAGTGGAGAAATACATACTCTTTCCTAACTTATCAAAAAGGTCATTAATGTTTGGCAAAGGGTATTTATCATCCACAGTTATCTCGTTTAAACGCCTATAATCAACTACCATCCTCCACTTTTTTTTCCTGAAGCATCTAACTTCTTTGGAACTAAATGAACCGGTGCACTCCAAGGAGAGTTTGATTCTCGGATTACATCGTTCTTTAACATTTTGTCTAATTGACGCCTAATCTCCTCGGTTTGAACTGGCGGTAACCTGTATGCTTTTACGTTGATTGGATCTTCGTTTACAGTTCTAATTTTATGTTTTACGTCGTTAGTGAAAGACAACGGTATGTCTTCGCAATAAAAAATATCCTTATATTCCTCGCAAATGTTCCGAATCGTCATTCTTTCCTCTTCATTCATATGATCAAGTCGTAATTTCTTTAAATTGTTTAATAATAACTCATCTACGCTGTCTGTGTCCCTTAAATTATTCACAACGATTTCATTATGTTTGTACGGTTCTACCTGAAAAGGCGAGGTGACCTTGAGGGTCATCTCTATATCCTTGCAATTCTGGATCACCGTATAAGCATAACCATTTACGCAATTAACTAAAGCACAGGGCATTCTAATCCCTTCGCTTAATTGTTTATAATCTAAAATAGCCTCGCCATCAATTAAGTTAACTGGAAGTTTAACCCTTAACTCACATCGTGGTGGCAAAACATAAGTGTCTTTTAATGCTAAAGAGTACACAAAAGGTATATCAGCATTTTTTGTACACAAAGTTAAAGTTTTATAATCAATGTTTGCGTCTAACTGTTTTAATAAATTACTGCCTAATAAGCCGTCGTAATTACTGTCAATATCGTAAACGTAAAACTTATGACCCTCGCGACATTTAAATATTTCCGGCAAAGTTGTCAAAATAATTTCTCTATGTACACTGACACCGTGAGTACTAACTACTTCAAAAGGTTCTTTATAAATATTATTTCTAAAGTATTGATACGCGATACGCGGACCTATGAAAGACCTAGAACTGCCAGAGTCTAACATAAAGACTGCATTACCTAACTCAGGAATTATAATATAAGGCAAAGAACGAAAATTTGTACAATTTAAAACTATTTGTTCTCTCTGTACGAGGCCCTTAGGTAAAAATTTTCGACCTGTTCAGGCTCATAAGACATACTCGGTTGTGGTTCGCAATCAAAGTCACCTTGGTGATTATTATCATATGTTACAAATGAATCATTATTTGTGTAATTAACACGTCTAGAACTTGCAGTTCGCATGGTAACATCGGTGTTTGAACCCGAGTTTGCAGACGGTGCATTATGCGTCGGCGGCGGACGAGGCGAGACTTGCTGACTCGGTCCTGGCGCTGACCTACTTTGTTGTGACCACTGATTTTGTACATAATTCTGTTGTTTATAATAATTCCTAGATTGTAATGAATTATTTGGTGAATTTGATTGACCATTATTAGCTATTGGACTACTTGGTACAGGTGTAGTTGATTGTCTTTGTGGATTATACGACCGTTGGACGTTCCCCACATTATTGCCCATATTATTACCCATATTACTATTATATCTCCCAGGTGTTTTTTGACTATTTCTGACTTTATTATTCTTTAAATCATAAACAGTTTGGAAGTTCTGTTCTTCTAATACAATTTTAAGAGCATCCTCCAAAATTGTTACATTCCTCAAACGTACCAGTCTAACTAAATGAGGAGGTAAGTTATATAGGAAAACACTCAATGAAGAATTAGTATAGATAAGCTGTTTTGCTTGACGTAAATTAGGATCGTTTATAGTTTCATTTACTTTTGCAATTAAAATACTACGCAAATTTTGTATCCGATGACAAAAATCTAAATAACTTTCGTTATAATTAATTTTTAGTGCCTCTAATTCTAATACTAAACATGCTTCGGTCCTAGGATCGCCAAAATGTTGAGATAATAGATTTTTTAAATCAAACCAAGTAGTAATTTGTTCCCGTTCTCCCACTAAGTTCGCGGCTTCCCCAGATAATCTGCTAGTGATAACGTGGAATAAATATTCATTTTGTAATTCTCCCCCTTGAAATTTAGTCAGAATATATTCACATTTTTTAATAAAAAGTGGGAGTTGTCTCGTATCACCACAAAATTCTGGGATAATTTTTGACATTGTTGACGGAACCTGCATGATTTGATCCATTTTGAAAAAGAGACAGAAAAATAACACTAAAATTATACCTATTTACTATAACTTACTATGCAAATTTTATCGTAATAAAAATGAATGTTATTACGGTATTGCCTAACCCACAATAACACAAACACATACAATTAAAACAAAGAGACAAAAATGATAAAGGAAAACAGAAAGGATAGTGAAAAGTTTTACTCACAGTCCCGTAGCTACTCCCATCTCCTCCTTGTGATTACTATCAAACACTGCGCTAGCCGTTGAGTCTAATACTTAATAAATTTGTTTGTTCGGTGATCTCTGTTAAACTGTAGAAACAGACGTCCAACTGCAGTTTGTAAAGTTATATACGTCACAGATCGACTACAGAGATCCTACCGGCTGCGCCAATTAAGTAAACGACACTCAAAGAGTTTATAAAAATACTTTATTTAACTACCAGAGTAACAGTGAAGATAATAATGTTTTATTCTAAGTTGAACAGATGTATTTATAATTAATTATTGCTAAGTTAACAATTTACTTATGAACTACTTATTCGTTAGTTTAGGTGGGAGGTGATTTGCTGACAAAGCAAATCGTGTTAGTTTCAGCACACTTAACTCGCGCAACCATGCTCCCCGCCTTGGAAGTTCCGAGAACTTTCAAAAGAAAAGTAATAATAAATCGAGGAAATTGCACTAATAGCGAATTTAGGGTAATTATGGCAAATATATCTGAGTTTTAATAAAAGTAAAATAATTGAAATTAAACTAACAGAATTACTTAGCAAAAAAAATTAATTACTGTGTCGGTATTGGGTAAAGTTTGACGACAGGTCGTTTAAAAGTGCCATTTTTAGATTTTACTAATGCGACCCTAACCACATTATCACTACCAGGATTAACTTCCTGAATTATACCGATAGGCCAGCGTAAAGGTGGAATGTCGTCCTGATCAATAAGAACCACAGTTCCAATACGAACAGGGTTATCAGGCGTACACCACTTCTGTCTAACTTGCAGCGTGTGCAAGTATTCAGTTCTCCATTTTCTCCAGTAAGATTGAACTAAATGGTCAAGTAATTTTTTGCGGTCAGTTAGATTAACACGTCATTGGAAATAGTAGAAGACGGGAGATATTGAATAGGTGTAGACATTAAAAAATGTGCGGGTGTTAACACTTCCGGTTGAGGATCGGAGGATAACAAACAAAGTGGTCGCGAGTTTAGCAAACATTCAATCTGCATCAGCACAGTTAAAAGTTCTTCGTATGTGAGGAGCTGATTTCCTATGACTCGAAACATGTGAGTTTTAATACTCTTAATATTGGACTCCCACATACCACCAAAGTGTGGTGCACGGGGTGGAATCATTTTCCATTCGATTCGACGAGCGGTTAATTCTTGACTTAAGGCCGTTTGAAAAGTTTGAGAAATAAAGAGGTTATACATTTCGTCTAATTTCGCCTTAGCTCCGACAAAATTGGTGCCATTGTCTGAATAAATACAAGACACAGGGCCGCGGCAGGATATAAACCTTTTAAAGGCTGCTAGGAAAGATTCAGTTGTTAAGTCACTAACCAACTGAATGTTGATGGCTTTGGTGTTTAGACAAATGAACAAACATATATGTGCCTTTTGTGCATGTTGGCCACGTCTACGCGCTAAAGTGATTTTAATTGGACCAGCGTAATCTACTCCAGTATGTACGAACGCTTTGGTTTCACAAACACGGTATGACGGAAGATCAGCCATTTTAGGCGTTGGGTGAGAAGGTGATAAGCGGAAACAAGAATTACACATGCGAACACGTTTGCGGATAATATTTCTGGCTGAGAGTATCCAGTAACGTTGTCGTATAATGGACATCAATAAGCTTGCTCCGGTATGCAAGTTTGCTTTATGGTGGTGGTCAATTAAAAGATTGACAACATGGTCATGTTTTGGTAGTAATACCGGGTGTTTGCATTCGAAGGGTAAGTCGGACTTTGACAGTCGACCTTCAATTCTAAGAATCCCTTCCTCATCAATAAAAGGACAGAGGTGTCTTAACTGCTTAGACGGTAAATCATTTTTCTTCAATCGGTCAATTTCAGTTTCGAAATGCACTATCTGAACTGAGCGAAGGATAGTCCTTTCAGCGACATTTAAGTCAGAAGCGGTAATTTTTTAATGAAGCGTAAGACGTATACTATAACGCGGAGTAATTTATTCCAAGATGAAACGCATTTAGAACGTTCATAAAGAATTGGTGTATTTTGAACGGTAGTTGCCAGTGCATTAGATTTAAATTCTGGAAGTTGTTCGCATTTTGTGGATGAAAAGGATTGAATTGGCCACTTATCAGGTGGAGAACGCATCCAGGTAGGACCATTCCACCAGAGATCATGGTCGATAAACTGAGAAAGTAACAAGCCCCTAGTAAGACAATCGCTGGGATTTTCGACTCCTGCAACGTGATAAATATTCTGAGGATTCAAGTTTTCTTGAAACTGAGCTACGCGGTTGCTGACAAAGATAGACCACTTATGTGGTGAAGAGTGAATCCACGAAAGGGCTATAGTTGAATCAGAAAAGGTATAAACACCTGAAATGGTAATGCGAGCGCTGTATGTCTCAATTACAGTCTTTACTAGACGGGACATCAAAACTGCGGCACATAACTCCAAACGAGCGAGCGTAGAAATCTTGACAGGAGAAACTTTAGATTTAGAACATAAAAGTCGCACAACGATATTTCCTGTCTCATCGGTTATGTGTAAGTAAATGACACAACCATAAGCTTTAAGGCTTGCGTCACAAAAAGCAACTAAATTTACGGTGCAATTGTTATGAACACCGATATGGCGAGGTATTTTTATCTTATATAGCAACGGCAGTTCTCTGACAAGCAATAAAAAACATTTAATTATATTTTCTGGAGGCGTGTCGTCCCAATCCACTTTACTAATCTAAAGATCTTTAATAAGCAACTTCGCGTATACTACGACCGGTGACACGAGACCCAGAACATCAAATAGACGCGCGACGAAAGACAGTATAGTGCGTTTTGTACATTTATTATCTACACAAGAAGTAGTCAAGAGAAAAACGTCTTCGTCGTGAATCCAAGAGAGACCTAAAACCTTTAAGTTGTTGCTGGCATCGTCAGAGAAATTGACTGGTGCGAGATGAGAATGCGGCAGGCTATCAAGAAGCGCGGGAGAGTTGCTAGTCCATTTAACTAGATCAAAACAACCACTTTTAAATAAAGCTATAAGCTCTTTAGAGATGCGTATAGCGCTATCCTTGTCAGAAACAGGTTACTAGATCATCCATATACAGTTTGGATTGAGAAATAGAAGCTGCATCAGGAAAGCGGTTTCCTTCATCTGACGCTAGCTGATGAACAGTGCGCATGGCGACAAAGGGACTAGACTTAAGACCAAAAGGTACGCGGTTAAATTGGAAAGTGCGTAATTTCTCATTTTCATTAAAACGAAACAATATTTTTACGTATTTTCGTTGCGATTCTGGTACGCACACTTGTAAGTACATCTGTTTAATGTCTGCGGTTAATGCTATAGGATATAAACGGAAATCAAGTAAAAGAAGAAAAAGATCAGCTTGTAGGTTAGGCCCTGAGTGCAAAATATCATTAAGTGACAACCCTGTGTGAGTTTTGGCACTTGCGTCAAGAACAATTCTCAATTTAGTTGTGGATTTATCCTGCCTAATTACAGCATGATGTGGTATATAATAACCATCATTTTCGTTATCTACGGAAGATACCTCTGACAGGTAACCATTATTTAAGTAGTCGGTAATGACTTTATTATAATCATCACGAAGTGTGGGCGTATGTTTCAATTTGCGTTCTAATGCTAGAAAACGACGGTGTGCAACTGCGCGGGAATTTCCTAAATCCGCGGGATTCCTACAGAACGGAAGGGATACGGTATATCGGCCATCCATATCGCGAACCACAGAATCTGTGAACAAATTTTCACATTCCGTTTCATCAGGTGAAAGGAAACGTTTATTAGGAATTTCCTCTAATTCCCAAAATTTATGGAGACAGGAGTCCATATCACTTAATGTGATTGCGGCTAAAGATACAGGATGATCAGTGTCAACAAACGACGAGGGAAAGTCTCCCATTAAAATATAACCAAGAGTGGTCAAAAAAGCGGGCGGAGCGGAATTGTTTGATTTACACCGATCACCTAGATAAATGTAAGGGAATAATTGGGCACCAATCACCATATCAATGTTTCCCGGAATATGCCAAGTAAGGTCGGCTAGAGGTACCTTGTTAAGACTATCTAATTCGCTAGTGTCGATCTCAAAGGCGGGCAATTTCTCAGTTATACAATCAACAACTAAAGCGTGGATATAATATTTATGCGATGAAACACGAGACTCGATTGTTAAATAAACATAACCATGAATAGGTCGAGACGATAAACCTACGCCCCTAAGAGAGGAATTATAAAGTGGTATTACAGGTAAGTTAAGTAATTTACAACATCCCAGGGTAATTAAATTATTTTGTGAACCATTGTCCAATAATAAACGAATAATCCTTTTGTTATTCTTATATTTACTGTAGGCATAAACTTGCGCGGTTGATAAAAGTATCGTGGTACGGGGAAGTTTATTGGAATCGTTATTTCGAGATATCATGGTAGCGGGTGAAACACTATCGCTAACGTACGCGTTCGCGTTCGGACTACCACCGGCGCCGGCGACGGACTGCACGGACGATGAGTTCATTTGGAAAGCGACCGTAGGCTCATTGACATAAGGTTGGGCAGTCGAATGTAAGTTCGCAATCCCGTCAGGTGTAAGATTTTGTTTATTGTTTTGACGAGTAAACGTATGAAGTTGTACCGTCGAATTATTATTTGGTAAATTATTTTTACCGAAATGCAAAAGAGTATGGTGTTTCTTTTGGCAATGATTGCAAACATGACGTGAATTGCAATTTGTGACTGAATGAGAAGAGCTTAAACAATTAACACAACCATTTTTAGATTTAATAAAATCATATCGCTCGTGAGGAGAGGATAAATTCTTAAATTGAATGCAATTAAAAAGTAAATGTTCAGTACTGTTACACATTACGCAAGGAGCGGTTTTTGTTATTTGAGTATTTTGACTAATTAATGCACGTGAACTTCGAGTATTTGAATCGAACTTATTCTTGTTATAATTTGACGCAGAATTACGAATTTGAGAAACGTTGTTGTTGTTACCCGAGCGTTCTAATATTTTTACTTGATCTTGAACGAACGAAATAAGTAATTCACAAGTAGGTATTTCGGTATTACGAACGGATAACTCGCAATATTATGAAATCTGTTAGATCGGGAATATCCAATTGCTTAATAGCGGCAATTGACGCAGAATATTTCTCAATAAAGGAGTTCAATGAATTGGCGGAATGTGAGCAATTTTTTAACTCGAAAATATTATTTAAATAAAAGGTACCTACCTAAGGAACGTTTGTCCTGGTATTTTTTTACTAGGCTTTTCCAAATAATAGAATAAGTTTCACCCGTTGGTACAATACCAGCGACTATTTGTAATGCATTATGCGTCAATTTACCTATTAGGTATTGAACCCGCTGCAAATCATACAGCTGTGGGTTTTTATGTATATTTGCCTTAAAGGATTCATAAAACATAGGCCAATTTTCAGGTTTTCCATCGAAAGAAGGAATAACTATAGGCGGCAATTTAACTATATTTTTTACTGGTTGTGATGATGTGGTAGGTATAAGTTGTTGTTTAGTGGAATTAATATTATTACGCACACGTTTTATACGACTATAAACATCGTCAAAGGAAACTAAATTATCGAGATCAGGTTCAAATTCTGGGTTAGTTGCAATATGTATTTCGTTCATATTGTCGACAATTGACATGAACTCATGGCGCATTTCGTCAATAATTTCAGTCTGCCATGAAGTTTTCGGTCGACCGCGTATCTGCGGTACTAATGACTTTTTTGGATTGATCGTGTAGTTTGGTAAGCCTTTGGTAAATGATTTCCGACTTCCTTTGCAACAATTTTAACTTAGCGTCCATATTTGAATAGGGAACGTAACCGAGGTAGGTACTTCCAAGAATCTACTACAAATATGGCGGGTGCGGGAATACGTAAACTTCAATTAGTAATTACGCAGGAGATATTATGCTGGTAAATCCGGCTTGATAGGACCAAAATTATATATGGTGGAGCGTGTAAATAGCTCCAGCCTAAGGAGGGGTTTGAAACTGAGAAAGAACAGTAGTTGGTGGAACGGTGCGGTGCGGCAATGTATAGATTAAATATTAAAATTACGTCAATACAACACTGAACTCACCAGTCTCAGGAAAGCTGCACTCCTGGGTGTCTGTTGTAAGCACTTTCACAGATTTTCACACAAATTATGTTTTTCCAAGAGAGCAGTCACGCGGCGTTATTGCGGAGAATCTTCAAAACTTTTTTCAACTATATTGTTGTACCGACTAGATGTTGAAGAAGTAATAGTGGCGCCTGTTCAGCCAATCACAAGGCGCTTGGTAGGTAAAACAGTTGAATGGATTGATTTAGCGCCATCTATTGGCATTTTATTGAAGCAGCATTTCTCCAATATTTGGGTTGTGACAGTGTGCGCCGTCGCCGGCAGATGACGTAATTATAAAATTAAAACTAAACATTGCGCGCAACCACAGGTTAATGTCCGATGTTATTGCATATCTTCTTTTATCCGCATATTGTTTGTAAACATCTTTCTTGTATCAATCTGTATCTCTTATTTCCTCATCTTCCAGATTAAAGTCTTATGTCATTTCAGGGATTTTTGTTTTTATAGGTCTTCCTTTGAACAAATTTCCTGGTGGTACACCAGTAGTTGAATTAAACTAGTAGTTCTCTCTTCCAATTCAATTTTAAAGCTTGGGCAATGCGCAGTCTCCTCAGCTGTAACGTTGTACAATTATTTTCAACGTTCCATAATATAAAACAAGGAAATTGCATTAGAATCTTATTATATTTACAATAATTTAACTTAGCTTAAAACTTAAAAGTAATATTAAATCTAGTCATCTTAATATAGTTAACAAAATTTAAAAGTCTAGTCATTGTAATATCGGTCCAACTCGTTCACCTAACTTACTGTGCCTATGAATTGTCTCCCTCGTTCACGTTATTAAAAACGTGACCGCTTCCCACTCCATACAAGCCGTGCGCCAGCGTAGCACCGCAGAGGCTCCGACCGCGAGCTCATACGACAGTCCGATATCACTCTCAGCTGAGACGCCCGTTCACGCGTTCTTAGTACCTTATTACTAGGCGTGTGTCTTCATAAAAGCACCCGCTGACTCACTAACAATATATCTTTGACTCAAAAATCTCCTTAGAATACAGTGGGATAGGTATTTTTTGTTGTTGTAACGTGATTCTAGTTGAGTCCAGCATCTATCATAATTGGAATCAGATATTGTAATATGTCGCAGAAGTTGCTCTGCTTCACCAGTAAGATAGCTTTTCCAGCTCGCCGGCGGCGGTGGCGGTGGCGCCCTCGCTCCAGCAGGCGGGTAAGGCTGGCGGCTCCTCTGCGGCCCCGACTGCCTGCGAGTCGAAGTGGGAGCCTTCCAGTTTAAACCACGCGAAGTTGATGGCTGAGGTTGAGTGGTCTTCCTATTTTTGTCATAACTGACTTTTATATCGGCACCAGATTTCGTCACAGCTTTGGCAGCCTTCAACGTTTCAGCCAGGGTCTCTCCGAAAAGATACTTGTCTATCTTTGTCTGCATCAAATGGACGTTAACGTCTTTCTTTAAAGACGACAAGGCAAAGTAGCGCCTTTTAACTGAGTCTGAGTGTATCGTGTCACACATTAACTTTGCCGCATCCATGAGTTGTTTTAAAAGGGCCGAGTCTTTGTCCTTTTCTTGCATCTTAGTTGATATGACGTCACTCAAACAGGCCAAAGCAGCACCAAGTTGTTTTTGCCTGTTTTCTATTCCCTTGTCGCGTTTCATGCTTGCTTCGGGCAAGGCAGCCTTTATTTCCGGATTGAGGATTGGTGGAATTATTCTAGGGCAGTTGGCTGGTGTCAGGTGCTTTTTTCCCAATTCCTTCCGAACGTCGTTGTCCAGTCCATTAACAATTAAATGATTTAGGCGGTTAGCTAGGCCAACGTGAATATCTTTTCCATACTCGGTGGTTTGTGTGGGATCATCACCTAGTATGTCGATCAAGTCGTCATCGACGTTAGGTAGATCGCTGGCGGTAGCAGCGATTTCGCAGGGCTCAGCGACCGGGCAAGGCTCAGCGGCTTGTGGGGGCAGCGGCGAGGGGGGCAGATGCGACAGCTGGTTTGGTTGTGGCACTGATGGCGGCGAGGGCGCACGTAGTTGCGGCGCGGGGGACGGAGCGTGAGACAAAACAGGGGGCGGCGCGGGGGACGGCGCAGGCGCCGGCGCCTGCGATTCTTTTGTCTCATCTGACGAGACGTCCCGTACAACTGATGCCAGCCTAGGTCTTGCCATGTTGCAGTCATCGTCCGAGAAGGTGTCCATTGAGTTTTCCGCTGCTGTAAGTCAAAGAGAAAGGTTGCAATTCCAGTGAATTGAACGTCTTTCTTTAACTGAATGGTAGATGTTGCAATTCCAATTAATTGAACGCACCATAATAGATAACGATATAAACAGTCCTTTGTACTGTTCGAGTTCAATTAAAAAAGTAGGTAGGTATGTGTCAAATTCCAGTGAATTCAACGAACCTTTGTTTACGTATGAACGGCCAAAATATTATTTAAGTTACGCCTGTAATTTGTAACAATAACAAATAACATACCTTCATAGTTATGCGCGGATAGCATGGAGTCCTCTCGGGATGAAAGAGATATTGAAGAACGTTGCCGCTTGGCACGTTTTAATTTTCTCTCCAGTTTACGAAACTTCTTGCTTAATTTGTCGATGTCAATATCACGCGTCCTCTTCGGCATTTTTATTTTGTTCACAAAAAAAAAGAACACTAGATAAACACTATAAACTCAGTACCGACGAGAAAAGACGTGCAGTGGTGAAGCACTGTAACGTGAATGACAAGCGGAGTATTAGGACAAAAGTAGGTACCTCGCAAAAAAAAAAAAAAAAGTTACCCTCTTGTCTCTCAACATACAGTGCATGTGGTGAATCCTGGGTGATACTACAGATGTAAATAAGTAATAGATTTATTATTTCAGGTTACTAATCTCGAGAACGAAGCACGAGTATAACTGTAATTATCCCGTCCCTATTTCAGAACTTGTTTTACATTATCAATTTTCCTACATTAACATTAAGTTTAATTGCGTGTTAACAGTATAATTGCGCTGAAGCCGAGCAGAGTCACGTCGCCACGTGTCGCGCGTTTCTTGCTGTCCGCCTGCTCGAATAGCCGAAGCTAAAAGACTCAACCTATGTAACAATTGCTTAAGACAAGGGCATGGACTTCAGGACTGCAGATTTGGACATTGCAGAGTGTGCAACAAAAAACATAACACCGCATTGCATAAAGATGAACCTGCGTCTCCGCAGCAGTCGGATACCAGTGTGTCACAGGACAAATGTGTAGTGTTAGCCTCACAAGAGGATTGCCACTGTAATGTAGTTCCGACAATGCAATCTGATGTTGTCTTGTCATCTACACATAATAGCTGCGTATTGCTTTCTACAGCACTAATAGACATTATTGATTTTAATGGTAGAAAACATACTGTCCGGGCTTTACTGGATAATGGTAGCACATCTAACTTTATAACAGAGCAAATGTGTAATCAACTTAATTTACCTGTTAAGTCTACTTCCATTTCAGTGGAAGGTTTAAGTCAGTCATTACATGTAACTAAATGTTCTAGCTTGACTATATCCTCACGCACTGAGTCATACATAAACAACATCGATTGTTTTATTGTACCAAGAATAACTCAATTATTACCTACCACACGTTTTGATATCTCACATCTAAATATTCCAAAAAATGTAAAACTAGCTGACCCTAGTTTCAATATTCCTTTAGAAATAGATATGTTGTTGAGCGCTGAAATCTTTTGGAACATATTAGGTACAAAACGCATATCTTTAGGCAAGAATAAACCAGTTCTAATTGATACAAGAGTAGGTTGGTTGGTATCAGGGGTGATGCATAAGCAGGGAACTAAAAGTATTAAAACCACCGCTTATTTAAACACAACTCACTGTAGTTTTATAAACAACTGTCACCTTCAACAACAATTAGATATTTCTTCACCCCGTAAAACTATTAAAGAAGAAAATGAGTGTGAACAAAACTTTATAAAAACAACCACTCGTGAGAAAGATGGTCATTATGTTATGAAATTTCCTTTAAAACAGTCACCAAAAACATTAGGTGCCTCATATGAACAAGCTTTATCTAGGTTTCAGTCTTTAGAAAGAAACTTCAAGCGTGACCCATTATATAAAGAAAAATATTCCAATTTCATTAAGGAGTATATTGATCTTGGTCATATGTCTTTAGCTAATCATAATACTGACAAATGTTCGTATCTCATGCCACATCATGGGGTAATCAGAGACACTGGTCCTGCAAGACTGACACATTAAGTTTTGCAACAGTTAACAATCATTAAATAATAAAATAAGTAAAAGATTTATACTGTCAACTGTAGGCATCCTCATAATAAAATCACTACATTCTTGACTACTTCTGAATTAAATTCAGCCATTTTACTTTTATGTAAACTTATCCAGTTAAACATGTTTCCGAATGAGTATTCAACATTAAGAAAGGGCCAATCTTTGAAGAGGTCACAATTACTAAATCTCAATCCATTTATGTCACATGAAAATTTAATAAGAGTTGGAGGTAGATTATCAAATTCAAATTACACCTATGATGTTAAACATCCTATTTTAATTCATGCTTCTCATTAGGTACGTTACCAAAATATTATTTAGACATTATCATACATTATTAATGCATGCAGGACCTCAATTATTGCTTGCTACATTAAGACAAAGATACTGGGTAATAGGCGGTCGCAGCCTTGCCAGAAAAATCACACATGAGTGTCATAAGTGTTGTAGATTCGCCGGCCGGCGGTTAGTTTGTATTCAGCCAATCATGGCGGATCTGCCTAAAGAACGCGTTCATGGTGGACATCCATTCAGTAATACAGCTGTCGATTATGCTGGGCCTATTCTAATTGCTAACAGAAAGGGTAGGGGCAGCCAACTCATAAAATCATACATTTGCATATTTGTGTGCTTGGCAGTGAGGGCAGTTCACGTTGAACTAGTCACCGATCTAAGTACTGAAGCATTCATGGCTGCATTAAATAGATTCATTGCTCGCAGAGGTCGGCCTGTCAACATACACTCTGATAATGGTACAAACTTTGTAGGAGCGTACAAAGAACTCTCAACCTTTCTAAAGTCAAGGTGTAATGACATTAGTTTAAGTACAGCAAAGCAGGCAATTAACTTTAAATTCAGTCCTGCTTACAGCCCCCATTTCAACGGCTTAGCTGAAGGCGCAGTTAAGTCTGTTAAACTCCTTCTTAAAAGAATCTTATCCCTAGCTCATTTAACGTACGAAGAATTGAATACGGCATTAATTCAAATCGAAGGAATCTTAAATTCACGCCCTCTTACTCCATTATCTTCCGGTCCAAATGACATGACTCCACTGACTCCCTCTCACTTTCTTATTGGACGAACAACAATAATGTTACCCTCTCAGGTGGAGACAGAAAGAGATACTCTAATCAGTACTCTGCCTCGATACAAAAGGGCACAAGCTTTGACGGCTCATTTTTGGAAGCGGTATCAAAATGAATACATTTCAGAATTGCAAAGACGAGCAAAGTGGCAGCGCAACGAAAGGGAGCTGCTGCAGCTGGGAGATATGGTTGTGGTTAAGGATGACCGCCTCCCACCCAACCACTGGCGGCTCAGCGGTCAGCTTGTATCCTGGCTCCGACGGCATCGCGCGCGTCGCTGACGTCAGGACTGCAGCGGGCGTGCTTCGACGAGCCTACAATAGGCTCTGCCTGCTGCCCATTTCACACGTTGGAACGAGTTCCAACGGGGGGAGCCTATTGGCGCGCACACACGCGCCCTCTACGCATGCGCGGGACGCGGGAGGCGAGGGATAGCCGGCCGCGGCGTCTTCTCGGGCTCCGGCGCGAGCGCGCTTCACTTCGACCGCAGCAGCCATTACGTGCGGGCGCAACATTTCATTAAATTGTCGCGTCGCGGGCTCCTTAATATGTATTGTTTAATATTCATTATTTTTTAAATATAAAGTTGTGTGTGGATAAAGTAAGGGTCTTTATAATTTACCTCCACACACATAACCCACAAAAAGGGACGGAGTTACAGCCCCAACAGACCCCTTGTTACACATTCTGGTCTTTTGATGGTGCATGTTTGTTATGTAACTTGTATATGTGTGACAAAAATAAATGATTTAAAATTTGGCTGAGGATGGGATACATTGTCTTGCGCTCTTTCCACCATTGCATGGGACATTCTGTTCTTGGGATAACTATTTCAGAAATGTACATATCCAACTCTTCTTTACATTTTTCGTCTGTGGTTCGTGGCTGGCATGACGTGGCGACTTTATTGTCAAATCGCCCCCACAACGAATATACAGATGTAGGTGTAGCTGTTGATGGTGATGATGGCACAGTCGCTATCGCTGTAGATGTTTCAGCGTGGGCGGTACATATTTGCATTTTCTCAGATACCATCTCTTTTGCCCACAACATAGCGATATGATCTTTGAAAGCGTGCTGCTTGAATCTAGGATGAAGCAGAGTACATATGGCTACTTCTTTGGTTCGCTCTATTTCACCAAATCGACCCCTTAATCTCATTTTTAAAGTAGTTATTAAGGTTTTCACCGCATCACAAAATTGGCGATTTAATTGTTCTTCGCACATTCTTATAAGTCCAGCCGTTAAAACAATCGCCTTGCTTGCCGTCAGATAATTCTCCACGCTCATGATTTTCGTCACTTCCTCGAAAGGCTGCAAGATCTCACAAATTTTCTCGATACAGTTCCATTCTTCAGTGGGTATTACCGGTAAATCGGAATTTAAATTTGGGATAGTAGCTCTTAAAGCTTCCTGCAGCTCGCTGAACCGCTTTAACATAAAATATGTCGAGTTCCATCGCGTTGGAACAGACAGCAACAAAATTTTCGGTTGGGCGATATTTTAAGCGGTGGCCTGATATCGTAAAAGTTTTTCTTTGGCAATAGCACTCCTCTTGAAATGACCCACCGTCTTTTGGACTTTAGCAATAGTGCAAGAAATAGATGCATCAGTCACGGCTGCTTGCACTATTAAATTTAACTTATGAGCGTACCACCCGTAATGGGACCACTCGAGAATTCGCGCAGCTGAAGTCATGTTAGAGTAGGGTTGCCATAGCCGCCTAAGTACTGACCGGGACATAAGCAGTAAGTGACTGAAAATATCCATGTAATAGAAAAAAAACATATTTGTTACCATTTTAACTTGATTTTCTTAACAAATCAGATTAAAAATATAAAAAAAGAAATTAGATATCTACAATGTAGATTCTACACATGAAATACTAATTGCTGTGATATTTTTCGGATTTCTTCACCTTATCTAACAGGTCCGGTTTGCCCATAACATACTTATGAAATTCTGAACATGTCTGTTGGGTACGTATGTTTGCTGGTTGATTATAGTGTTAGGTAATTTCCAATGAAGTATTTATTTTTCCTTTTACGAATGATTTATTTTACTTTTATTACAAAGGTGAGAATAGATATATTAGATACAGCGATACAGCGATGAATGAATCCTTTTACGAATGAACTGATCACAAGTTATAACGAATTACAGATAGAATGGGAATGAAAACATGTACAAAACAAATGGTTCAATAAGTTTCAATCTTTGAGATCGCGGGTCGGCAGTGCGCCGCCGTAGCTCTTCCTTCGTCCGGTAGATGTCGCTCAAACATGCCGGCCGCCTTGGAAGATCCATCGTCTTCCAACTGTTGATATTTTCTGTCCGTCTTCATTCGGTGAGTACTGGAAGCGGGCAGATTTTGGAACAGGCGCGTTGGATTACGCCTGTTGCAGTGCGGATGTCTGCAACCCTCGAGATGTCATCCTTCCCTGGATATACACGAATGATTCTACCCATTTTCCATCTGAGTGGTGGAACATTTTCTTCCTTTATTAAGACGAGACTGTTGGCAGCGATGTCATCTTTGTTGGCCACCCATTTAGTTCGCCGTTGTAACTCTGAAACATATTCTTTTGACCAACGTTGCCAAAAATGCTGTCTCAACTGCTCCAGCCGCTCGTAACGTCCCAAGCGTACGGATGCCATCGTGGTCAGATCCTCGCAGGCAGGCGCAGTCAACGGTCGGCCAATAAGGAAGTGAGCAGGTGTAAGGGGAAGAAAGTCGTTGGGTTCTGTGGACAGAGGTGACATTGGACGGGAGTTCAAGACGGCTTCGATCTGTGTCGAACGTTAGTTTAGCGTTACCAACGACACGCCTCAAATGATATTTACACGATTTTACTCCCGCCTCCCACAAACCGCCAAAATGAGGTGCGTAAGGAGGAATAAAACTAAAACGAATATTATTATTACTAGTAAATTCGACTATTTCTATAGTATTCTGGAATATAACTGAAAGCTCTCTTTCAGCTCCTACGAAATTTTTCCCGTTATCCGAAAATATTTGATAAGGTTTACCGCGCCGCGATATGAAACGTTTAAGCGCCAATAAATAATCCTGTGTGGACAACGAACTAACTAATTCTAAATGCACGGCTCGGGTAGTAAAGCAAATAAATAGACAAATATAACATTTAATTAAATTAGATCCTCTGCCTTTCCGGTTCAACACGAACATAGGTCCCGCGTAATCGACACCACACTTCATAAATGGAAAAGTAGGTTCAAGGCGATCAGCTGGCAGGTTACCCATGACTGGCGTTAACGTCTTCCCCTTAATACGGGTGCAAGTTACACATTTATGAACCACTTGTCTAGCTAAGCCCCTAGCTCCCAGCACCCACCACGTATCACGCATGGTGGACACAAGAAGCTGAGGTCCAGCATGAAGTAACTTTCTATGTTCATGTAAACACAATAACCATGTGAAGCGATGTTTATGGCATAACAACACAGGGTGTTTTTTAGCATAAGAAAACTGTGAGTTACATAATCTACCACCTACACGAATAACATTATTTGAATCGAGAAATATATTTAATCCCGATATTTTATTAATACGTTTTTCATTCTTATATTTTACAGGCAATTTATTCATAAGGTTATGATATTCATTATGAAAAGATTGCTTTTGAACTAAACACGTTAATGCTTGCACTGAGTTTGTTATCTCATCTATTGTTAATGAACCGGTTTTGCGTGCCTGTCCACTACGCGATGTGCGCACATTGTGGATAAAACGTAATACATACGCACCGGTTCTTTGCAGACGATTGAAACAAGAAAACCTTTCAAAACTAAATAACGCATCCGAGACTGTAGCAAGCAAATTCACGGTTTGAGATCTTAAGTCCGGTAAATTAGTTGTGTCAGTACAAGCCGTTTCGTCGCTCGACGTTGTCAGCCAACTTGACGTTAGTTGAGAAAGAAAATTAGGGCCGTGCCACCATAACCTATTGTTGTCTCCCTTTAGCGAATCGAAGTTAACACCTCTCGATAATAAATCCGCGGGATTTTCTACGCCTTTAACATGTCGCCAAATAGTGTTACTAGTTAATTCATTTATTTGCACAACTCTGTTTTGTACAAAAGTTTTAAGATAATATGGCGACATGCGAAGCCAGCCTTGAACTATGGTGGAGTCAGTCCAAAAGTATACTTTATCGAATTTTATACGAAGAGAATTGATTATTTTGTTGTATAACTGTGCTCCAACCAATGCTCCACATAGTTCAAGTCGTGGGATGCTAACAGTTTTTATAGGTGCCACTTTACCCTTAGCGCATAATAACCGAACCATAACCGGCGAGTTATAGATATTGTCGTATGAACGTACATAAGAACATGCACCATACGCGACCTGAGACGCGTCGGTAAAAATGTGCAGTTCCTTGTGTTGTATATTTTTTGCTAAGACACAACGAGGAACATTTATTTCGGGCAAATACTTAACTGTATTGATAAAATTATGCCAAGCATACGCAATATTGTTTGGCACCTCGTCATCCCAATCAATTTTACTTAACCACAATTGTTGGAGTAATATCTTGGCCGTAGTGATAGCTGGGGCTACTAACCCTAATGGGTCGTAAAATTGCGAAATAACAGACAGAATTAATCGTTTCGTAACTATAGTATAACTTTTCTCCGAGTCTAATTTAGTAGAAAAATACAACGTATCATTTTTATTAGACCACCCTACGCCCAGTGCTTTAGACTGACTATATTCACCTATGTTTAAATCTTTGTAAGTCTCCGGTGTCACGTCATAATTGAAAGTCCATTTCCGTAAGGGAAAACAACCACTTTGTAGGACTGCAGATGTTTTGTTACAAATGTCAGATAAAACGTCTAGCTGATCATGGCCCGTTAACAGATCGTCTACGTAAAAGTCGTCATTGATGACGCGCGCGATGACGTCATCGTTGCATTCCTGCGCCAGTTGTTTTAGGCATCTGATACTAAGGAACGGCGCAGATGCAGTACCATATGTTACCGTATTTAAACGATAAACTTGAAGTGGCTTATCACTATTTGTCCGCCACAGAATAAGTTGCAGGTTTCGTTGATCAGGTTGGATTAAAATCTGCCGGTACATTTTCGTAATATCCGCACAAGCGACATATTGATATTGTCTAAAGCGAAGCAGAATTGAGAATATATCATTCTGCAGTGTAGGACCTACATATTGGAGGTCATTCAACGAGTTGTCAGTACTAGTAGTTGCGCTTGCGTCAAAAACTACGCGTAACTTAGTCGTCGTACTATTTTCGCGATACACTCCATGGTGAGGCAGGACGTAATATGGGTTTTGTATGGTTTGTATCGTATTTGACAAGAGAGTCATGTGACCTAGTTGCTCGTATTCATGCATAAATTCACAATACAATTTTTTGTATTGCGGTGAATGGTTTAATTTATGCTCTAAAGATAAAAAACGTTTTTTAGCCGAATTATATGAATCTCCCAAAATGTCAGGAGATTTTTTAAAAGGCATTCTTACACAGAATCTACCTTCCTTATCACGTATAGTGCTATCAATAAATAACTTCTCGCATAAGCGATCTTCATCGGAAAGAATGCAAGGAATATTCATTTCTTCGATTTCCCAAAATTTACGTAATTGTGAATCAATTTGAGTAAAATTACAGTAAACTGTATTCGTGTTAAATGCTTTATTACGTTTATCATAGACAGGACCGGATATAATCCAACCTACCTTCGTATTTTGTAGGCATGGGCCAGATTCAAGCCTAATGATTTTATTATTATTTAGTAAAAACCAAAACACATCCGCGCCTATCAATATGTCAATATCACTCGGGACATTAAACGAGGGATCGGCTAGTCGAACATGGTTAGGTATACGTATAGAATCGCTGTTTACGTTTATCAAAGGTATCTTTGAAGTAATGCTTGGCAATACTAAGCAGTGTAACTTAGTATTAAAATCGTATATTTTCGAACGCATATTAATATTACAAGTGTGACTGGACTGAGAGATCGCTTCTCCCACTCCACAAATACGTATAGTGGACTGTATAATGGATACGTTTAAACGTTTGCATAAGTTTTGCGTTATAAAACAGTTTTGACTGCCATTATCGAGAAGGGCACGAACGGTATGATAATTGTTATCAGAATCGGCTACTTCTATTAACGCAGTAGACAGCAAGACTGACTGCATCACTTTTGTATTAACGGTGAACGCATTACAATCGGAGTTAACAATATGATCAGCTGTTTCGCTTACGCAGTGCGAAACAGATGACTGTGGTAACGTATTATTATTAGTTGCCGATTGAGGCGCCGCATTTGATGTCGCATCGTTATCCGTGTGCAATAACGTATTGTGTTTTTGTTGGCATAGTTTGCAGGGGCCGAAAGCACAATCTTTTATTGTATGGCTACCTGTACGTATACAATTATGACAAAGATCTTTCGCTGTAACTAAATTTAACCTATCCTTTACCGACATATTAAGAAAATTAGCACACGAATAGAGGGGATGGTTATTACTACATAAATGACATGCATATTTACGTTTATTTTGGTTATAACTCTTGTTAATGTGTGTATTAACATAGCTATTTGTATATTGTGAATTAGAATGTCTTTTATGATCGTATGGCGGTTTTGAGTCACCTTTAGATTGAAACTGTGACGTGCTAGCTTTGTTATTACTTGTTTTTATCATGTCTAGCACGTCAGCCCTATTTCTTAGGAATATGAGTAGATCTTCTAACTTTAACTGATGAGAATCTTTACGCGAATCCGAAATTAGTGTACCTTTATAGGTTTCCCATTCCCGCTCAGTGGACGTATCGAGTTTCGTAACTATTAAATAAACTATCAGTGTATCCCACGAGTCGATGGGTTCCTTTAAAGATTGAAGTGCTTGCAAATTACGTAGAATAGTATCAATTAACTTTCGGATTTGCGCCGCAGATTCTTTACTGAGCATCGGGATAGAAAACAATGACTTCACATGATTATGCACTAGTAAACTATTATTATGAAACCTATTTTCAAGCAGTTCCCAGGCGTGAATATAATTTGGGGCTGTAAATTCCAAAGCACTTATAACTTGCAAAGCTGATCCACTCAGTGACGATTTTAAATAATGAAACTTCTGTATGGAATCTAAATCTTGACGTTCATGTATCATAGTTACATATGAGTTCCTAAATTCCAACCACTGATCGTATGAACCGTCAAAGGCAGGTAGTTTTATTTGAGGTAATTTAACACCTATAGGTTTACCCGACGTACACTGAGAATTTTTCAATTCATTTGGTGTGTCCTCGTTTATTAGAGATTTTGCTACAGATACACTCGAATAATATTGGGTCTCAAACGTTTCTCTGTACTCCAACTGAGCTAATAAATCTTTTTCATCTACCCTACGTTCAATTTTAGATTGAATATTGTTAAAGTCGTTATATAAGATAGATGCCGCTTGCATTCGCATTTGAACTTGCGTCGTAATTAAGGAATCTATGCATGTTTTATCTAATTTATTTATAAAACTCACAAAAATAGTTAATCTACCCTTGATAGCACCTCGTTGTTTTTTAAGTTCATTTACATTTACTTTGCACTCATCGTCACTCATTTTGGCGGTCTATGAAAAGCAAAAGTACTTACGTGAGTCGCGAACTTGGCGGTCGTGCAAGTCAAAGTTGAGCCTCTGGAAACGTACAAGTACGATATTAACACAAATCGAATAAAGTGGGATAGGAGGAGTGATGGATAACCTGACCGTTGCTGGCTGATGCTCCGATGCCGGCTTCTCCTTTGTTCCGTCTCCTCCACGTTTGGAATAATCTAATCGTGATTAATCCGGCTCGAAGGACCAAATGTTGGGTACGTATGTTTGCTGGTTGATTATAGTGTTAGGTAATTTCCAATGAAGTATTTATTTTTCCTTTTACGAATGATTTATTTTACTTTTATTACAAAGGTGAGAATAGATATATTAGATACAGCGATACAGCGATGAATGAATCCTTTTACGAATGAACTGATCACAAGTTATAACGAATTACAGATAGAATGGGAATGAAAACATGTACAAAACAAATGGTTCAATAAGTTTCAATCTTTGAGATCGCGGGTCGGCAGTGCGCCGCCGTAGCTCTTCCTTCGTCCGGTAGATGTCGCTCAAACAATGTCATTTTGTAATTGAACTTGCATTGAATTATGCTTTCGACCGTGTCTACGTGAAGGCGATTACGTTCCTTAGTCCACTGTGCAGCTACTAAAGAAAATATTCTTTCCACATTCGCGTTATGACCAGGGATAGCGTATAAGTATTGGCACATCAAAATCAAAGTCTGCTTCCTTTCCAATATATCTGTCTCTTGAAAAAAACTTAACCATTTTTGATGCGTCTTTTTCGTCCCAAGATTCGTTGCCTCTTCTTTGTTCTATAAAACCTTTGAGATATGCTATTTCTTCAAATGCGCTGTCGACAATAACTATTCCCTTTTCTTGTAAATAATTTACTGTCTTTAAAACATCCTGCCATTGCGGTGGGGCAGCAAGATTCATCCATGAAAATATATCATATTTTGTGAGTGGACAACTCTACTGTTGTAAATATTCCAAAGCTGTTTAGTAATAATTATCAATTTCTTCGTCAAAAGACTTTATTTGAATGCTGAGGAATTTTTGCTATTTTGTCATATTCAGTTTTAGTTTGAATCCCCAAAAATTTTGCTGCTGCACGTTCTGACAGTGTTTTTTCAAGACCTTTCATGAGTTCTTTAACTTCAATAATGGTTATATTTGATTTTTCTATTTTCTTTATTTGTTTCTCAAATAAAAACGATTGGCTATGTAAAAACAGAAAATAAACTTGTGACACCGTGTGGTTAAAGAAATCGATTATGGGTTTGGGTGGTCTGGTTTCAGCTAAAAAAAATCTCTCAGTGGTTCCCACAGTTTCAGAATACGTTCTATCGCCGACATTAATGACAACCACCTAGTTCTTGAGTGGGATTGTAAATTAGCATAAATGACATCAGCTGCCTCACAAAAAGATTTAAGACGTTCATTGCGCACTGTAAATATCGAAAAATATTTGTAAATCTTGAGTACCACTGACTCCACATCAACTGAAAGTACGTCAGCAGATGTCGATGCTGTATTATGTAAGATGTGAGCAGGACACCCAATACCTTCGATATCTTTCGAGAGCTTAGATTTCAGTTTGAAATGAACGTTGTTCGTCCCATGCCTCTCTCGTCCTCCAAAATTTGTGTTAGTATTATCAGCGCTGTACGCGATTAACTTTTCCAATGAAATATTTAAGTTATTCAGTGTATTTATGCAGAAAGAGACAATAGTTTCTGATGTTTCGTTTTCCAAAGAGTCCAATTTCATCAATTTCAGCTGCATACCATCGGTTTCGGAGAAATATTGAATAAGAAGGGGAAACAACTTTTCAGCGTTATGATTACTTGCATCAGTTAAAATTCCGTAAAATGGTATTTTCTCTAGTTCTTGTTTAGTGTTTTGCACAGAATGTGGTGCCTATATATTTTTTATTATTGCTGTAGCTTTAGTTCGCGCAGTTGACTGTTTCGCGGCAATTTTTAAGTCAGGATACAGGGTAGCGTTCAATTTTGTGTTGCAATCCAATGAATTAAAAGACTGATGGTGGTTAATAACTTTGTAAGCCGTTGTTATTTCTGCTGCACACACTAAAGTATCTTCTGGCGTGTTTTCTCTCACCATATATGATGAAATATCTCGTGAAGTAGAAGCTATCGATATCTTAGATTTGTGTCCATTAGATTTAATGTGGTCCTGTTACGAAGTCTTACCACTATGGCTCACGAAAAATGGTTCCTGGAGGAGAGCAATGGCGACTCCGCGCTTTACGGCTTCCAATAGGAGCTCGTCTGTTGCCAGTTTTTTCCGCTGGAGGTTGGCTTGTATTATTTTGTAGGGGTTTGGGTTGCCGTGGGTGCCCTTAGCAATAAGCGACAGTTGATCTGGCCACGTCATCCCATTTCTTTCGTACCGGGCAATCGTGACTGAACGCGTTGTGCTGCGCGTTGTGTTCTACTTTTGCTCTCGTGCAGTTCCGGCAAGCGGGTGGCGTTCCTGAGAGCCAGTTCGGGCACTCTGGTCGCATATGGGGACCGCTGCAGTGGCTGCATAGGTCCGCAGGCTCTTTGCAGAACCGCTTTCCATGCCCAAAGCCCAGGCAGCGGGTACACTGGACCAGCGGGGACTGATCCTCGACCCTTATGCGCTGGAGATCAATATGCACTGTCCCGATCTCGATTGCCCGTCGCCAGATGGTAGGCGAGACGCCAATTATAACGTGGCCAATATGGGGGTTACGCGTCCTTCTTCGGAATTTAATTTCCACCCTGTTTTCTCCACCGTCGAGGCCGTCAAAAACACCCTTGTTCTGATTCCTAAGTGCTTTTATGACGTCTTCGTCGGTATTAACGACAAGCACGTTCTTAAGAATCAGAAGCGGATCCTTGTTTTTGACCTCCTCGACGGTGAGGTCAACTCCTTCTTGTTGAAGCCGGGTCCTAATTTTGTTCCTCTCCTCCTCTGTTTCCAGGCCTATTATTATTTTCCTATCTTTTGCCTTTCTGACCTTCTCCACCTTGATCCAGCCATCTTTGGCGTTTACAGCTTCTCGTATTCTACCAAGGACTTCGTCACCTGTTTCAGTTTCATTCCTGGACGTGACCACCACCGAGTGTAGCGTACTGCGCCTTGGCAGTGAGCTCACCGACCGAGTTGCGGCCACAATCGCATAGGTGCCCCTATCCAGGAACTCATTCTGACGGTCTATCTTCACCTTGAGCTCTTCTATTTTTTTGTTATTATCGTCTAGGAGCTTTGTGTGCTGTTCCATTGTACGTAGGATCCTGGTTGTGTTGGACTCTTCGGGAGAAGTTTGTTCTGTGGCTACAGGCTTTGGGTCTGTCTCTGCCGGTCCTCCCTTAGCCGTTCGTTGTTTTGCAACTTTGAGCTCAGTTTCGACCTCCTTTACCAATTGGTAAAGGCGTTCTGTGGCTTCGGTGATTGCCGTCTTTATCTCCGTCTTGGTGTTCCTGGAACTGCTGAGGTGAAGCTTTGCCTTTAAAAGGCAGGCTTTAGTCTCCGCAGTTCGGTCTGCGTATTTGGTCTTTGGTGGTGAGCTGATTTCAACGGACTTCCGTTTTTTGGTCACAGTCGCGGCTTTGTTCTCTTGCGTCAAAGCAAGCTTTGTCTGTATTTTTGCAGGGCCAGCCTGCGGCGTCTTTTCAGTTGTAGAGAGGGTGGGGCTGGAGTTTGTGGTTTCCCACTCGTTAATGCTGCGTCTTACATTAGAAGGCGCAGCTGCCCCAGGTCCAGCCGGAGACTTTTCGCCTTCGGTCGCCTTTAAGGGTGTCCTATAGCCAAACATGTTGGAGAGTATGCGTCAATTGTAAAAAGTTAATTTTAAAACTAAGGCGTCAATAGGGACGTTAATAAGATAAAAATAAAACGAATATAAGGGGTATAAAATACGACAAAACTGCACAGAGGCCCTAAAGCTATGGCAGAGTTACACACCTAAAGTAACACAAAAAATATAAAAATACAAATTTAATAAACTGTCTCTATCAAGACTCTACTCAGAGTTTCAAGGCTCTGGGCGGTCAAAGAAGGCTCCACAGGAGCCTAACTGTCAATTGTTGTTGGAAAAACCAATTTTTCAGATTTAGTCTGAGTGGAGGATTTACTATGTAGAGTCAATCCGATGTCACCGCTGGATAGAGCCCGCCGAGCCAAATCCAACAATACCAAACACGAGGTGCCTAGCCCTAGGGGTCTCGGAGCAATCGCAGTCCAAAAATTTGGTTACGATTCAAGATGGCGGCCGAATAGTGGTTCAAAGGCGAAAGCTCCGTGACCACTGGACCGAATTTCCCCGTGCTTGGGCTTATTCTGCTGAGCTCGACGAGATCTAAACAGTGGCAAACCTTTCAGGCTGAAAAATTTTTACCCTCCTGAAAGCGCCTAACATTCAGCGCGCTCGCAAGGCAAGCGTTGGCTGATGACCACGGAACCAATCCCGTCGCTCTACGACCCCCCGTTGCGGAGATATAGATGTTTAAAAAATTCCAAAGATGGCGGCGCAGCTGTCAAAGTCTATCTTTGACAGGTGGTATCTCCGCTTTGGACGGTCGCAGGACAGCCGAGTTTGGGTTCTCCCGACTTGGCTTGAGCCCCGCTGCGCGCCGAAACCACTTTCAGGATACTGAAAATTTTCATCCTGAAACTGCCTGAAAACACGGGGTGGGAAAGGCCTAGGGCCCCAGATTGAAAAACTGAAAACCACGACCTCTCACGACTCCCGGTTCAGGAGTTATAGCGGCTCCAAATTGCACAAGATGGCCGCCGAGCTGTCAAAAGCGAGATTAAATAAACCGTAACTTCGGAACCCCTCGTCGGAGAAACTCCGGGTTTTGGATGTACAGCTCGGCGTCACTCTGGGCATCTACTGAAAATGGTTTCAGCGACAGCAATTTTTTCAGCCTGAAAAGTCCTGAAACCCTACTGAAGCTAAAATGTGCAAGAGGCTGCAGCTGACAGTGGAAATCCCAGATTCGTCAGCCCAGCGGCTCCTGAGATATAACACTTTGAAATTCGTAACCTAATAAACCAAAATTTTGAAAAATGGTATAACTCTCAATTTGAGAGATATATGACCCGTGTTTGGGCTTGTAGGGGTCGCAATGGACGTATTGGACTGAGTCCCGATGTCAAAATTAATTATTTAGTATTAAATTTTGAATTATTACACATAAATAGAAAAAAAATAATATCTCCGGTACCACTGGACAGAAAAATCTGAAAAAAATGTTTACAAATAGCCAGAGTCTTGCGCTACACAGTAATAAAACAAAACATGAAAAAACAAATAAATCGATAGGTTTTTTTTCTGAAAAAGTGGTTTTTCAGGTAAATTACTTATAATTAATAAACTACTTAATTAAAAAATCTAAAATTTCTAATCTTCGTTCCTCCAATTACCGCGCCAAGAGCTGCAGTTGAAAATCGTCAGAATTTTATTTACATCCGGAGATGTAGGGGTCCAAAATTTGAATTTTCGATGTCCTCTTAAAAATCAGGAAAAATATGTGGAGCTAAAATACCTGCAGCATCGGTCTATACCAATGAAGGAGTTAGTAACTGCAAATTTTCAGGCCTCCAGCTCCGCGTCTTCAGTCTTTTCAGCACCACGTGGTTTTCGTTTCTTCACGATAACTCCCGGATGTTCAGGTTTTCCAAGCTTCTGGGTCGTCAGGGCGGTGCACGGGGTCAGCTCCCTCCCTTTTCTTGCATAAAAAAGGTGGGGTAGCGATCTGGATTGCTCAGCGTTTGAAGTTGAAGTTTTTATTTCTTCACTTAACCTCAAATTTTGAGGTTAAGTGAAGAAATAAAAACTATATAATATGAAGTTCTTCAACTTATCTGTTTTCAGTACAGGTAAAACTCTTTTCGGTATCTTGATCTCATCTTTTTCTTATACTCGATATTCTTGGATGACCACTCAAGCCAAGATACGGCTACTTCTTGGTTTGTTTCACTCAAATTGTAGACTATTGGTGTTTATATCTCACATATCATCAGTTTATATCTCATCATATATATCTGCATATCTCACACTCAGAGTACATACATTCTTTTGACCTCTTGTCACACACAGTAGCTTTAACAAGATCATCTAGTTTATCAAAATTCAAAATATTTAGCTTTTTAGTGAAAAAAAATTGAATTCCATGTTGGCATGTATTTTACAAGTGCAGGTGTCTCTATCTGTCAGTCGGGGTTTAACAACATAAAAAGGCTTATTTTTAATGAAGGTAGCATAACATATGATAGCGCCGGTATCACGTTCGAATTTCTGGTGCAAAATTTTCATAGTATCAAGAAGATAACGTTTCTGTTTTTTTGTTGTTTCAGGGTCTTAGTTTCCTTTTTCCTGCGCTTGGACGGCTGACATCATCTTGAATAAAGAATTTTCGAATTATTTTTGCTGTTTTACTTCGCTTGCTTACGTGACTTAGAGAATCGAATTCTTTCTTTAAAGCCCATAGAACGACCTAGTCGTGTACGCACTTTATAACGGTGAGCTACTTCCGATGTACACGTGTTTTTAATATGTTTCTCTCAGTATTATTTTTGGTATCTGAGTACTGTTTCGCCAAAGATTCAATCAAAACATTGTTTTGAAGCAAAACTCTTTTTATGTTTTCTTTGTCATGACTAGTAATACTTGTAAACTCCTGTAATAATAGATTAGCTTTGAAATTCGGTGTAAGTTCTGTAATAGTCTCATTTTCCTGTACTGTACATTCATTATTTTCTGTTTTTTGAAATTCAAACATCATTTTCTGTCGATTAAGTTTTTTTTGGAGTACCGCTATTTTCTTCTTTTGAATTTCTGTTTTCTCTTTCTGCTTTTTAATAATCTTTTTCAATTTGTAGTACAAATTGTAAGTAAAGTTAAGTAAACTTTTCTTGTTTTATTTTACTTTTCACCTTTGAGCTTACGTATTTGATTTTGTTGTAGCCTTCTCCAGTCTTTTCTTTTATTCTTTACAAGTTTTTTTTTATTTCTTCATATTTCTCCGGAGCGTTTAGCTTCAGCTGTTTTCTATAATTGCATTGTCGTTCTACAGGTGTCATAGGCATTCTTTCTAGAACAAAATAATTATATTTTTTATGAAACAAAAAAACAGTCTTACTTATAAACTGCTGATTGGAGCAGAAAAAATAAACTTTATTTTAATCCAAGCAAATGTAGGACGATTACTTTCTCGCGGGCTCGTTCACCAATAACAACGACATACGACTTAGCGGGTGTGGCACTTGAACGTGTCACTACAATACGTGATCTAGGACTAACTCTTGATAGTAAATTAACTTTCCGCGAACATATTATCAAAACTTGTAAGGACGCAAATAAATCTCTTGGGTTTATTATTAGAACTTCCGCTCAGTTTCAGGATGTCAGGGTGATAAAACTTTTATACAACGCATACGTCCGAAGTAAATTAGAATATAATGCAGCTGTGTGGGATCCATATGAAAAAAAATGCTCTAATGATATAGAAGATCCAGAAAAAATTCACTCGGCATATATATAAAAGAACGTATGGGTATTATCAGTTTTTGTATTCTTCCTTGTTTGTGACGGGGATGGTCGGTTATGATACGCTAAAACTGAGGCGTAAGCTTATGCATGTCATGCAATACATTTTGCTGCTGCGTCATAAGATAGACAATCCATCGGTGCGAGAACGTGTTGGCCTGTATGTGCCGGACCAGTACGTGCGTGCAACTGGACGAAGGCGGCACCGACTACTGGCTCACCCTGTCACCTGGCGCTCACCTCATTCCAGCAGGAGCCCAACCGCCAAGGCAATCGCGTTGCTCAATGAATTTGGTGAGAGCTGCCCAGACGCCGACATATTTTCTGATAGTATTAACGTATTAAAGAATGTTATATTGTTGTTTCTTGGCAGAAGTTTCAATGTTTAATGCTTTGATTTGATTTTGTTTGTAGTTATTTTTGTACATTTTTATTTAATTTTTTTTCTCTCTCTTTAGCATATAAGCATTTTGGTGCTTACTGTTAGCTTGTATTGTTGTAAATAAATAAATAAATAAATAAATAAACTTGTTATACTTAGCTACACGGGTTTATTTACTTACAGGTAATCGGCTAAACTAAACTTACATCACCATTGAAGCCATTACTCTCATCAACATGCTATCATTCATATATCATGCATCACCAAGCGGGTATTACATTATCCAGTATGCAAGGTGATTAATAAATTTATGCTGCAGTCTAAATTAGCTAGTATTTAACATACACGTGATATTACAGAAAGACGTGATAAGTTAATCAGCCATACTTTACTAATATTTCATGCTACAGTATATAATCACCCTTAGTTCCTTTTTGTTACTCATTTTTGTTACGTGACAAAAGTTTGTTACAAATTGTAACAAAAAGGAATAAAAAACACAATGTTGAACATAACCTCAAACGAAATAAAAATCAATAAAAGCTCCTGAGATGAAATTTTTGTTTACCTTTCGTTCGGGTGAGAATAAAACAACTTTTTAGTAGATAAATAACGTACCGTTTAATAAACAGACCAACGAACAAAAGGAACAGCTAACTGTTGAAAAAATTCACCACTTGAATAAACACACTACACTCCAAAAAACGCACGCCGCAAAATGGCCGATCGTCAGAATTTAACGCTTCGTGATTGGCTGTTGTTAACAAATGCGATGTTGCCAATTCAACATTTTAAAAACTAACAAATTTTGGCGTTTCAAACTAGAATAACAAAAATGACTGAAATCAGGGACGCCTCTTTAAGTTAATTATCTATTTCTTTATTATTTTCATAAATCATGCAGGATCTAGATAGTCCTAATCATCCTCAAGTTATTTTTTTTGGTTGAATTGATAAATATGCCATACATGAAAAAATAAAGACTCTTTTGTAACGCACGAATCTTCGAGGACATATTTATATCTATGGGAGAAATATTATGTCCTGACACAAAATCATGAATTTTTCAAACTGTATGCCTGATTATACTGTAAAATCATATTATTCAAATAAAACAGACAACAACTTAAGTATCATAACATTTGTATTATACCAGATACGCATTTTTTTTTGTTTATGGCAACTGAGCCGATGACGACTATTCTGCCAGCGTCATGTAGTGACAGGCTGCAGACCAGGCGACCGTCGAACTTTTGAGTTTTGATAGAATTATGTTAGTGGCTGAAAGGACAAAACAATTTGTTGTTAGTATTTAAACAAAGTTTTTTTTTTTTTTCTACTTTTTCTATATCTACATAATTGAAACAGCACCAAAATACATAAAAACTTATTACACACCACTACATCTTAATATTAAAAATTTTGCTAAAATTTTAATTAGGTTAGGGGAAAAGTGGGTCAGAAGGGAACGAAAATTAGTAGGAAGGGGGATTTTAATTTTGGGAAGCATACGATACAAGTCAAAGGACTGGGAATTTGCGGGACATGAAAAAAATATATGGTCCAGAGTGCCCTCATCAAGACCACATTCACACAAAGAATTGTCGCGAGCGTGGATCTTACTCAAAAACACTGGACTGCAACAGTGACCGAGTCTAAGTCTACACAGGGATGAAACAGTTTTTTTAGCCAATTTAGTACACTTAAAAAACCAAGGTTTCCGCTGGATGTCATTTTGTATACTGGCGTAATAGGCACCCTTAAGTTTCGAACTAACCTGCCACGCTGCTGACCACGAGTTATACAACTTAAGTTTGGTGTCCGCCCGTAAGTCGTAACTATGTACAACATAGTGTTTCTGATCAGCAAGGTTAGTGGTAGCAAACTTAGCCAGTGAATCGGCACACTCATTGCCTCCTATACCCGAGTGACAGGGAACCCAAGCTATTTCAATATTGCAATCATTTTTAAAACAAGTGTACAATAAATTTTTAATATCCATAATAATTTTGCTGTGGATTTTAGATTTCATTTGATTTTGACCTAATGCCTGGATACTACTCCGTGAATCGGAAAAAATAACAGAATTTTTAATATTATGTGTCTTAATGAAATTAATTGCTTCTAAAATGCCAATACATTGCATCAACATGCAAGCCCCATTCCCAAAAGCTAAAAATATTAACCCTCCCTAGTATATACATCCTAGAAACTTGTAAATTTGTAAGAAAACATAAAGATTTTTACACAACAAGAGAAGAAATACAAACTAGCTACAGTCTAAGACATAAAAACAGATTAAACCTACCTAGCTCAAAAATAAAAATGCATTCATCTAGTCCTTATGTTATGTCAATAAAAATATATAATAAGCTACCAAAAAAAAATTAAAAACGAAGACAAAGATAATATATTCATAAACAAACTAAAGAAATTATTACTACAAAAAAGCTATTACCACATAAAAGAATACTTAAATGATAAGTTTTACTATTCCTAATATAACATTATAATAATAATAAATAATGATAACATAAATAAGTAATATATTTTAAATGCTTAGTAAATTCAATACCTTAATATAATAAAAAAGTAAATTAATATCCACAATGTAAGACAACGTTAAGTGTTTGGCCAGACGGGCAGCGCGGTGCGGGAAGCGGCGCGGGTGCGGGAACGCGCGCGATTTACCTGTCCGCAGTGGAGCGTGGCTTCGTTCTGAGCGTTGTCGTGTCCAGTGTTTGTCAAAATATTATATGGATGAAGAAGACTTATTTTTAATAGAAAATTCTTACTAAAAAACGATGTTTCGACATCCACAGTGCAGATCGTGTTTGAATAGCACTTATTAATTCTTTAACATTTAATTTTGAAGACGCCATCACAACAACGCGCGTGGTCTGCTCGAACTAGTTTGAGATCCCCCGCTCCCGCGCGGATTGTAGCTTGCCGCCCGCGCTCTCACTGCGGCCACTTGTATGAACGACCTATGGCGTGGGCTACCCGCGCGCTCCCCGCGCCATTTAGCCCGCGCCGCTTCCCGCGCCCGCGTGCCCACTATGGACACTCAAATGAAGTTCTTTTGTTTGAACTCGCCGCACCGCGCCCGCGTTTGCAGTCTGACCAAAGTCTTATAAAGCTTGCAAATATCACTATGTTATCTATGCTACATATGTATCTATAATAATAATAAACATTTACATAACGAGATAGGTACCCACATAAACTTATATGTAAAAACTAAAACTACAGATAAGTACATTATAATTATAGGTAATTAAAAACTAATAAATATAAATAGTCAAAACAATATTTACAATCAATATTGAATTAAGAGTACTAAAATCTACCTAGATACTTCAATAAATAAATAAAAATATATACGGTCGAATTGAGTAATCTCCTTCTTTTTTGAATTCGTTTAGAAATTACTTAGCAATTCCTTGCTCTCTCCTAATATTTTTGCGTGCCCAACAGGGTCCACGATGTACTATATATTATTTACTCACCATCTATTAATACCATTGTGGAAAGCAAATAAAAGTTTGAGTTTGAAAGCATCCATACACCTCTTAAAATTTCGCGTATGAATGTTAAACGTCCTTGTATTTGTATTGTAATGTTTATAATAAATGTTAAATTACTTATTTTCTTTTATCGACATTTTTCGATAAAATCAACATCCAACCCGGCTACATAACTAATTGGGTAGCGAAGAACTTTCGAGAATGAAATAGTGAATACATTCAATCCAAGATAAACTTTATTTTAACGCCATAAGGTTGATTTTAACTAGACGGTCTATTAAATTATTAGTAAATCGAAATTAATTAAGATTTTATTAGAAAACAAATAAAATTGTACTTATCTATGGTATGAAACACCTCCATTTTTAAGATATTTCATCCTACTATCATTTTTGCACTACAAAACAGAACAATACGGCATAGTTACCGAAAAATAAATTTATCGCGAGACTAGCGACTCGATCGTATCGATGTTAGAATACGACTGGGATCAAATAAACGTAACAGCGCTTATTTGTGGCGCGCGTGCCATGCCTACTTTGCACTTCCACTGTTTTTTCTGTTCCGTGGGTTCGGCAGAGGTGTTTTTTTTAGTACACCCTCGTTTCGCCAGTTATGTTTAAATTCCATGTTTTTTTTTTTTTTTTTTTTCCTATTTGACTATTGTAGATGGTCTTGCGGACCTTTTCTACATAACCTGGCTATTATTGGCGAGACCAGAAAGGTCTCCGAACCAATATCTACAAACTAACTACCTAGCTAACTACGCTAACTACAGTAACATCATGATAGTCATGATGTTCGTATCCCCCCTGAGGGAGCCCTTAGAGGTGTTGCTGCTATAATAGTAATAGTACTATTATAGCAGCAACACCTCTAAGGGCTCCCTCAGGGGGGATACGAACCTCTTAGGATGTTGAATGCGAGAGGACTGGGAGGGATACGACAGCTTGATGAGGGCTGTATTAATCGCGTGGTGACTGCGCGGAGTCAGAAGGGACGACCGGCTGCGGCGGGTGAGCACGGTGGATCGGGGGCGGCGGCGGTGGGACGTCGCGAGGGGCCTCGTCGGCGAGGGCGATACGCCGGTCGGCGGCGGCGGTGTATATGTATTGTGCTGGTAGATCTGTTCGCCTCCTGGAGGAGGGTGATTTCATCATCGGGCTCTAGTAGCGCGTGCCTGGGACGGCGTACTATACTGATTTGGGAGGGTGTATAATCGGACGCGGCGGTCACAAGGGGGTTCCGATGCCTCGGGGCATTATCGAAATAACGCTTAGACGTGCGTTTGAGGTATTGCCTTACGGTTGGCATTTTTAGATCTAAATGAAGTTGAACGTTGCGCATGTACCTCGGAGCGCCCGCGGCTCTGCGCAATACGTGGTTTTGTAGAATTTGGAATGCTTTAAACTGACACGGCTTAACGTGTGCGAACACGGCGCTAGCGTAGGTTAATATGGGGCGAATGCACGTCAGGTAAAGTCTCGACTTATTTCTAAGTGAGAGTTTACTGCGCGCCCTAATCATAGGATGAAGCCGGCCCACAACGAAAGCGGCGCGAGCGTGCACCGCTTTGATGTGTTTCCGGAACGAGAGGTGGTGATCTAGAATAACCCCCAGGTACTTGTGGCTCAGTTCCCAAGGGATCTCTTTTCCGAACATGACGACGGAGGGGATACGCGAGTGGTTATCGCCGTGCCTCTCGAAAAGAACGGCTGCGCTCTTTTCGGGATTCACTTCGATACGCCACTTCCGGAACCAAACGCCGAGGCGGTTGGCTGTGGTCTGGAGGATACGCGAGATCGATTTTAAGTCACTACCCGTGTAGTAGATGGCCGTGTCTACGGCGAAAAGTGCCAACTGGGCCTTGCCATGAGTGGGAATGTCGCTGGTGTACAGCGTGAAAAGAAGTGGGGCTAGCACGGAGCCCTGAGGGACCCCGGCTCGGATCGGATGTGGAGACGAAAGCGTGCCGTCTAATCGGTAACGAAAGGTGCGATCCGACAGAAAGTCTCGAATGATGAGCACGAGACGGTCCGGCACGTTGAATTGGTACAGTTTATATAATAAACTGTTGTGCCAGACCTTGTCGAAGGCTTTCGCTACGTCGAAGAACAGCATGCCTGTCTTGTATGAAAACATAAAGCCAGCGCTTATGTGTTCGACAATGCGGTGGAGTTGCCTAGTGCAGCAGTGGTTTGAACGAAAACCAAACTGCTGATCGGGAATGAGGTTGAGGGAGTCTGCGAATCCCTTTAAGCGGGAATAAATGAGACGCTCATAAATCTTCCCAAACGAGTTGAGAAGGCTTATGGGGCGATAACTAGATGGCTCACACTTGGGTTTGCCGGGTTTGCGGATGCCTATAACGGTGGCTTGTTTCCAAGCTTGCGGAAAGAGATTGTTGCTAAGGGCGCCATTGAAAATGGCAACCATTAGGACTATGAGCGGGGCGGAAAAGAGTTTAATCACCTTGTTCGTGATGCCGTCGATACCAGGGGCTTTCCTGGGCTTTAGATGCTTGATTATCGCCTGCACCTCATCCGCGGTGACGGGGGGCAGGGGATCATCAGGATCTTCTACAGGGGGAGAGCAGCTTTACGTTCGACTTCGCTGTCTACCTTGGACAGGTGGACCGGGTCTACTGGTAGAGCGCTGGGCGTGCACTGGGCTTCTAGATTGTCGGCTAGGCATTCGGATTTTTCGTCGTCTTCAAAGGCCGGCCTTTGATTCGGACGATTGAGTGGAGGAGTAGAGGCTACATAATCGATTTTGAGAGTTCGTTGCAACCGCCAGAAAGCCAGATTTCTAGTTCGCCTAACATCTTGTCCCAGAGGGACTGCCTGACCTCCGCTATGCGTTTCTTTACAGCACGCTGCATAGAACGCATTTGGAGGCGATTGCCTTCGCAGGGAAGTTAAATTCCATGTAATAGGGGGCGAGCCTATTATATTGATTTGTGCCCGGTATTGAGCTATAAAATCAAAATGGAATTAAAACAACTTTTTATGATTTTTTTCGCAGTATATTTTATCCCGACGTTTCGGTTGCTTTACAGCATCCATAATAGGTATCATATCTATTTCTAGTAAAAATTGAACGTTAACCCGTGAATACTTATAAACGTATTTCAAAAATGATATTTAACTTAAAGTTTGATATTTAACAGCAGCCTACCTTATCTGTTTGTATCGCCTTCTACAGACGCTTTTACTGGTAACCATTGAATTAATAGTACAAGCGAACACTTTCCTTCATGCTTTTAACAGGCTTAGGACTGTCAGTTTGCAAATGTAATGCAATCTGTTTAATCACAAGTTAGATTTAAGTTAAGTTACATACGTATTACACTTAGCAACCTGGCGCATTTAAAAGGTTTCAATTCATTTTATATACATTTTATAATTTACTATTTATACTTTCCTATTTACATTTGTTGTACAGTATCTACATATATTTACAAATTTTGTTGCAGGAAAATCAGCTGCTGCAACTTTCTGATGCCCAAACGTATTCGCCTCTGATCCGTTATATTGCCTGCAGCCGAAAATACCCTTTCGCAGGGAACAGAAGACGCCATTGCATTCATCCTTTTTACTGCTATTTTGTACAATGCTGGGTAAACAGCTTTATGATGTCTCCACCATTTCATGGGACAGTCGCTCCTGGGTATGATTTTATCATCATAGTACCGCTGCACCTCCACTATTGCTTGAGATTGAGATGTGCCTTCTGGTTGGATTCCCTGCATTTTAATATCAAAATCTTGCCATATAGATTTTGTTTGAAACGACGTAAGCACCATCGACTGCAAATTCTCAGCCTGTGTTGGCTCATTACGCGTGTGCTGTGCAGCAACTAAAGAAACAATACGCCGCTTGGTTTCTTCAGCAAGTTGCGCATCATCAAAATAAAATTTAAATCGCAGATCTAAAAACAAGCAGTTTCCAAAAGTTTTACTTTGATTTAAATTTAAAAATCTTCTTTTAATGTTTCCTATCAAGTCCTGCCGTAGCTAATCGACTAGTGGCATAAAAACGTTTTGAGTAACCAAATTTTCTAACGTCTTTGTCAACCCTATTGTTATTGGAATTACAAGGCTCCCTGTTATGTATTTCTGCCCACTTAACTCTCGCGTTACCTCTTCGCATGGCTCAAGAACTATGCACATCTCTTGGCAGATTGTCCACTCGTAACTTGTCAATGTTTCCATTCCCAAGTTTACAATGGTGCTGTTAAGAGACTCCTTTAATTCGACACACCTCTTGAGCATATAATACGTCGAATTCTACCTTGTAGGTACGTCCTGCAGGAGTCTTTTGCGCGTCATACCTGCTTGCTCTTAATATTTTTTTAATTTTTCCCATGCAACATTACGCTGTTTAAAATGCCGTACAGTTCCCTTTATTTTGTTAACTATGTCAGTAACATCCTTATTCTTTAGTGTGTTGGCTACAGACAAAATGAGCGCATGCAGTTCTCGTTCATTGTTGGAGTCCAACACATGCGCTGCACACTTCCACCCCGCTCCCGGTGGAAGTATCAGAGGTCGATGGGCGTCGAGGTCCCAAGCTGGCCGGCGGTCGGCCTCTTCCTCGCCGTCGTGGTGGTGGTGGTGTAGTCGGCGGCGAGAAGTATTCGTCGCTCGAGCTCGACGCAACTGCAGCGGCCGGTGTGACATCACGCACGATTGAGGAGTCCGGCGGCTGCGAGGCGGAGCTGAGCGACCAGGCCGAAGGTCTTGGGCGTGTGTTCTATTGTTCTTCTGGTCCGGCTTCTTGTCAACATTTACAATATCTTATTTGGGGTTTCGGCGATTTGGTCAGGTTTTGGTGATGTCTTCTTTTAATTTTTATTTTTATTTATTGTAATGTAGGTAATTCGTTTTGTTTCTAGTTTTATTTTGCAAATATCTTCAAAAAAATATTTTTCTGAAAATTTCTGTCGTGTTGACAGCTGGGCGTACCACAGATTATTATTATTAATTATTATCAGTTTAACTATGCACATAAAACTTTGAGCACTTTTGTATCTCTACACAAGAACTCTACGCAATGTTAGTCCATTAACAGCATTTTGTGTGAAGTTTGTCAACCCTACTGAGACACTTACCAAATTATTAATACTATAGGTTGCTCAGTGATCGAAATTCGACTGTAATTGTATATAAATTTTACTCCTTCTCTTTATAAACTTTTAACTATGCCAAATCTCACACTCCTCCGTGTGCACAACAGCTTAAAAAGTGGTGCAAAATTTTCTCTTCACGTATTAATATATTATAAATTCACATTCTACTCAACTAAAATCCACTGCTTGTTTTTTTGCTTGGATATTTGAAATCCAACAGTCTTACTATGAATAAGTTTCTGTTTTCCCATAATGGAAACATTATAATGTAAACCTATAAGTCCAGAAATTACACAATGTAACCATCAACCAACTTATATAATTATATAAAAATACGATTGATTTTACCAAGGATGTGTAATTACGTAACAAAATCTGAATACAGCAATCACCGAAGAAAACCATTCTGGACTTAAAACGTCATTAACTCAAAAGTGACTCTGTGTGGGTCGAGTCCTTTCTGCTTAACTACGTCAAATTATTATGCCTATGAAAGCTTTAATTTCATCACAACATACAGGTGTCCAGTTACGGCTTTGATTTTGTTCTGCCTAGAAATTGGTTTGTGTTACAATATGTGTAAAAATATCGTCATCAAAGAAACGTGTGAAATATGTTGTAGGCCTTGTCTTGGATGAAAGAAATTAAGTTGCTTGCGAACGAATACTGTCAAAATCATCAATGTTAGGTTGTTGAGACCAATTAACTTTTTTCCACTAATCTTCTGCATCATTCGAATCATCAGTTTCAGAAAATGAGGTATCAACTGTACGAAGTCGGCTGGATGGTGGTTCAGGAGAAGAAGAGTCATTGATACGGTTACGGCGTCTGTCTAAATGGAGACCAGATGTTGAGGTTTGAATTGATGTTTTACGTTCGTCGTCCGAGTTTTGTGTCACCTGAATAGATTCATTGTTGCGGCTATTGCGGCTGTCTAAATATAGGCCAGATGTTAATTAGAGTCGTTTCTCTACTGAGTAAAATCGGTTTCGTTCGCACCACTAAGAATATCATATAGCGTCACACCTTCATACGTATCTAAATTATCCAGTTCTTGTTCGTATTCGTCCTTCGAAATATCGGGGTCGTCGGGTAAGCCAAATAACTCGTCTAGTGCATTTTCTATGTCATCACCACTCAATATTTTCGACATTTTCACCTGCAGTTAATACTGTAATATTATTATCTACACGGGCAGTATATTGCCACCAGTTAAATACAAAATTTTATCAAAATAAACGTAATTTTATAAAATACTATTCGATTGTACAAGTAACATACGTAATTGTGGAAATAAATGCAAACTCTTACCAGTTTCCCCCAAAATTCTCTTTATTTTAAGCCACTTCACTTGATGTCTATTACAATCTTTTGAGCGATTGAAAGCTGTTTCATCAGCAAATTTTTTTAAATCATAAAATTCGTTAAATTTAAAATCTTTTGTTTTATAGGGCGTTTTTGTGAAAGAATTACCTTCAACAGCTAGTCTTTTGATCTTGCTCGTTTGAAAATGATAAATAATCAGGGATGCACTAAACCTCACAATGTTTTTTTTTTGCGAACTCAATGCTGCTATGCATACTGTCCACCTCCATGTAGCTATGTCCTGATTCAAGAAATTTGTGTTCAATTATTTGTAAGTAGGAAATGTTTTGAACAGCAACTAAAAGCAATGCAGCAACAAAATGATTCCGGTTTTGTCCTCCACACGTATCAGAATACAGACAAACTTCAGTTACATGAGAAGGAACGCACGTAGAAAGATAGTGATACAGGATACTTCCTATTTCAGAACTGCCTCTTTTGCCATTAACTTCGGACCAAGCAAAGCAATATGCGTCGTTTGGCAGCACTGCGTCGTAAATACAGAGATTGTAAACACATAGTTTTCGGCAATAATAAAGCTGTTCCACTAGTCCATCTGTAACACAGCTTGCAAGTCGAATGTTACACAGCAAAACTCTTTATCTGCTCTTTCTTTGTCTTTCGCTTTTTCTGAGTTACAGGACTCTTTCCTTGCTAAATGATCCTCGTATTCCCCTTTTAACACTACTTTTTCGTCATTACTAGCTTTGTAGAAATTAGAGCATGTTAGACATTGATCCTTTTTTGGGACAAAAAAGCTAAAATTGTAATGGTTACAAAATATTCTCCTGTACGTTATTTCAGAAACCGGAATTATATTATCTTCAATGCATTTTTCTTTATAAAGTTGATGCTTTTTCGTGATGGATAACGAAGCATCCAGATATAAATGCTTCGAAGTTTGCCTTATGTAGTGTGGCTCCATGACAGGGAAGGACTCTATCAGTCTTATTACAAAAAACTAAATAAACCTTGGTTTAAACCTGTACTATTAAGTCCAGGCTTATCTGCAGAACCATGGTTTAAATTTGTTCGTATTACAAAACTTAAAAAAACCATGGACTTCTTAGTACCGTCATTTGAACCATTGTTCAAATATCAACCACAGATTAATACAAATATCATTCGTTCACCATGATGTCATTCTATTGCAACGTTCCGTATGCCCAGAAAAGAAAACGTTTTGATAATACGCTAATGATTAGATGATGTTTAGGAGTGTTAAAAATATTGAGACCTGGTTATTTTACATGGATATAAACATTATTTAGTTATTTCGTCGATTGCAGTTTTGAGCACATTACTTAATGTCGTATTAATTTCTAAAAACACATTCAAGTACGTGTATCGAAACGTAACATTCTCGCGCGATATATGAAACCATAACATTAAACAAAACCATCGCAAGTTGAACAAAGTTCATTTGGTATTGGAATTTAAGTCTATAATAGATCAATTGCCTCTTTGTTTAAATTCATTATTTTAATAGTTTAATGAGATGGACCAACAAAAAAAAAGCGATCTGAGAATTGGAGTGCCGAGGAAAAAGTAAGTAAACATACATTACTTAGATGAACTTGAAATCCGTCTATAGTTTATTGATTTTAAGCTTACCTACCCAAATTTTAAATATTATAGGATATACTACGCGAAATGATTGCACAATCACGCCACATAATCGAGGACAAATCCACGACAGCTTCTTCCAATATTAAAAAGGCTCAAGAGTGGAAGAACATAGCAAACAAGTAGGTAAGTGTTTAGTTTTTTATATTAATAAGTGACCCGTTAACATTGCAAATTATCATGTTATTGAAATATTTTCAGAATTAATGCACTCATGGGAAAAAGTAGGTCTGATGTAGAAGTTAAATTGGCATGGAAGAGAATGAAGCTTGCGGCTAAAGCTAACTTGTCCGCTAGAAGACAGGGGGTGGTGAAAAGCCCAAGTCGCCTTCTCAAGAAGATATGGCGATTATGAATATTGCTCCTCACGATTTTGTTGTGGAATACAATAACTATGACAGTGATGCAATAAAAACGCATGTAAACATAATAATGTTCTTTACTTATTAATATAAAATACTAATTAAATTAATTTACAGTTGTAGAGTCAGGGTGTAACACTTTGAATTAAAACGTCCACGTCACCTTTAAAGTACTTTAATGACGTCAGTTAGCACAATAACAATATGGGAGAGATAAAAAGAGAGATAAGAGAGAATACAAAATGCACGTGGTCGCGCGTGCTCCGGCTAGATAATTAATACGTGTCGCTCGCGCGCGGAGTGAGCGGGGTCTGTCGCGAATGGCGGCTTACGTAGGCAAGCGTCGCGCGTCAGCGAGCGCTGTAATTGGTCGGCGCGAGGTGACGCGATACGCCACGCTCGCGCCGAGGGGATTCTTGGAAATGCTAGGCCTCCACGCGAAATCTGGTAGGTATCGAACGATGCGCGCTACACAGTTTATTTAATAATCTTGTAGGTTGAATTAAACACCCAAGAAGATAGTGAAACTACAGCTGGGCCTAGTACAGGATTTTCTCATAAAATCATAGAAACCTCTTATAACCATAGAATCACCTCCAGAATTCAATGATGAGGTTATAGAAGTTATAATGGACCAAGGTAAAAATTAATCTATATAAAATTGTGTTCCTTTATTTTAACCATATTTTTAATATTCAAAAAGTATAATATACGTAACATGAACTAAAGAATTTTTATTTAATTCATCTATATGTAATTAAAATACTTTCAGGTACCTCAAAGGTAAATGTGGGAATTAGTACTCCTAGAAAAAAAGAGAATATTCGTAGGAAGCAGTCGGGTAAAAAGGGTCCTCAAAGCACGTAAGAAAGATTATCCTAGAATGTATTCTTATTATTTGCTTAGTATAAAATATAAAGGGTAAATATTTTACAGAAAAGAAGCAATGCAAGAAACAATATTGAAGTCCAACAGTCAATTAAAAAAAAAACAATTAGATATGCTAGAAGTGGAGCACCAGTACAATGTTAGAATTGCTGAATTAAAAATACAAAAACTGGAACTGGAAATAAAATTATTAGAAAAAAAGGAAGAACTCTAGTACTACTTTCCTAACAAGAGCAACTTACGGTTGAAAGAAAGTTGATTGTATAATGTTATTAACAAAAAATATATTATTTTAATTAAAAGTGTCTTTCAATGAATTGCCGTCTTCTTATGTTTCCACGTACATTGTTTTCCACTGGTAAAACTACTGCTGCAGATGTTTGTGTGTTAGATTCATTGTCATCAAACCCACCATGAAACACATATTGTGTAATACAGCACATGCTACAATAGTTGTTTTTGCAGTTTCAATGTTACAGTAAAGGCCTCTTAATAAACAGCGGGACCTCTGCTTCCACAACCCAAAACATCTTTCCACCGTATTTCTGGTGCTAATGTGAGCATTGTTATACCGCAATATGCCTGAGAATGCACCAGCCTCAAATCGCTGCTTCAAACGACTCTCTCTAAATATTCGTGAGTCATGAACACTCCCACGCCACCTAGTAACAATGTCCATGATTTTTAAATCTGCATCGCAAACTACCTGGAACAATAGTTACATATTTTAGTATTTCTTACATAAATAAGCATGATTATTCACTATCAGTACATATTATAGAACAAATTCACTGGCCACTTGTCTTTTTTAAAAAGGTTTTTTTGTATGCACAAAACATCGTAATTATACTTTTCCACTGCATCCATATTCCATGTTAAGCCAAGGCGGGTTGTTATTATTTAGTGTATAGTAATCATATTACACATGGACACTGAACCCTGTGGTGGGTTTGACAATTTTCCAACACTATAACTAATGCCTCATTAGGGACGGGTCTGTGGACTAAAGTCCAACGAGTTTCCTTTCTTTTGGAAGAAAAATATGAATGTAAAATCAGTAATACCTGGACATTAATTGATGCAAATCCTTTTCGGTTAATATATAGTTGACCACCATCTTCACTTAGCTTTTTTATTTTGATGTGAGAACAGTCAATTGCACCAATTACTGTAGGAAAATTTGCAATTCTACGAAATTTTAGCATCGCTTCCTCTTGTTCTCTCAATGTAGCAGGCATTTTTATAAATCTACGTGATTTTCTGGCTATAGCTTCTGCAATTTTTTTGCATGTCTTGCTTATTAAAGGTTGTGAGACTCCGTGCAAATCTGCTGTGTCATCTTGGATCTATTAAAACAAAAACAAGATATTAGTTTGGACATAATTTAGTTTATATTGCTACCAATGTTTTGGTAAATGCTATTTAAGCTTTGAATCTACTTACTTCATGTCGAGCCCAGCTTCGTAACGCGCAACACCCTTGTATTTCGGGAGACACAGGGCATCCTCGAGCATCTCTAGTTAAATCTTCTCTTACTAAGTCCACTATTTTCATTGCATATCGTTTATTAAACCTATACTTTTGCCTGAAATCTTCATCGGATAATTCCACGATGGTAGACTCGAACACGATTTCTGTTGTATCGGCGTGGCATTTCCAACAACTCAGCGGCTTCAATATCCTCAATATCAATTAAATCGACCATGTTAATATCCATTTTCGAGTTAAGACAACACAACACAATGAAAAATATAATTTAACCTAAAAGAGAATTGACAGATCCGATTTAGTGATATAAACCATCGTTAAACTAGGGGTCGCCGAGGTTTAGCGTTAGACCATGATATAGTCTATGGTTTATCGCAAAACCACGATTTGTAATACCGTTTTTGTTTAGACTGTAGTTTAAAGAAGTTTAAACCAGGTTTTTTAGTTAAACCGCTTTTTGTAATAAGACTGTATGTGTTTTTTCACAAAGTCCACATCAGCTTTTCTGTTGGCAAGAAAGAATTTATTACTAAAAATAAGAGGAGGATGCAGAAACACTACCTGACAGCCCCACTGAAAGTTTTACACAAAAAAATACTCTCAGAAGCAAATGTTAAAGTAAGTTTAATCATTTTTTACGAAACATCGGCCTTTATGGGTACTTCATCCTAAACCTTCTGACAGAAAGACATGTTTGTGTTTACAACATACCAATATAGAATTATTAATAAAAACTTTGTATAATGCATCTATTATAAGCGAAAATACTCGCATGAATTAGTACCTCATTAATGAAGTGAACCCAGGAACGCAAAATGTTTACAAAAAGAGACGTATTACGTATTTGTGTGGGTAGTTCGACACAAACAACAGATCGAGGCGATGTATAAAGGGGCGCGCGCTACGCAGTCGTGCCATTCGCGTCGAAGCAGTCGACGAGTCAACATCACCTGAGGATGCCCCGTGGAGGGGCGAAACACGTGTCGTATCGGTTTGTTTTGCTTGTGTGTTGCATGTTATTAATCGCACCTTCTGCATTTGCATATATTTGCGGGCGGGAGGGCGGTGCTGCATACTGCATTCAGGCTTGATCAACTGTTTTTTCGCGGAATTAACACTAAATATTTTATTGTATATTTATAGATCATGGATTTCCGCAAAGTAACGCCTGATTCCATCATATAAATTCATGTTTTATATTATATCACAGATTCGGAATGATTTTGAATACATTTTTAGAATTATTAAGAGTTATACAGAGGCAGGGCATGGAAAGGGTGCACCTGACGGTGTTGGAGCCGTTTTGAAGAGAACTGCTGATAAAATGGTTCATGATGGATCCGAATCAAACATTGAATAATTCCACGACGAAGAAGATGGTTTTGAAGCAGAGCCGCGTGTTCTCGCTGACTTTGTAGGCGAGGACGACAATTCTGAAGGTTTAGGCGGTGAAATGGTATCTGAGCCTCTAAGTCAGGTAACGACCCCAAATAGGGGGGACGCTCTCTGTACTACTTCGCAGCGAATGCAATCACGCAGAGGACGTTCTCGTACTAGGGCGACTCGGCAAAATCTGCAGCAACATGTTCATGGAGACACCTGGAAGAATATTCCTTTTACCGACAAGCTACATGATTATACTGCAACTTCACCAAAAAACCCAGCTCGTACACCATCCGAATATCTTCATGATTATTTTGATGAAAGTTTCTACGACGACACTGCTAGGTGTACAAACTTATATAACATGCGTAAAACTGACCGAAAAATCAAAACTATAAAAGCGGAAATAGCTTAAGTGTTTGGTGTGCATATTCTCATGGGATGCCTTCCATACCCACAAATGCCGATGTACTGGCGAGCTAATATAAGGATTGAACTTATTGCCGACAAAATAGTACGCGACCGATTTATTACTTTACGCATTGCGCTTCATGTAGTTGATCACGATCAGCCAACTTAAACTGAGACTAACAATCCACTTTGGAAGGTGCTACCGATAATCAAACGGGTAGTTCAGGATACCTGCAACAAACTGAAAAGAGTTCCATCTTATTATTCCATAGATGAGCAGATGATACCTTTCAGTGGCCGATGTTCTTTACGTCAGGTAGTCAAAAATAAACCACGACCAGGTTTGAAAAATTTTGTTCTTACTACTAGCGAATGTCTGATGCTCGATTTCGAGATTTACAGAGGCGCTAATACAATGTTAGCTGATACACCTTTGGGTCTGGGAGCTTCTGTCATACTCCATTTGACCAAAAGTGTCCCTCCGGGAAGTTGTGTGTATCATGATCGTTTTTTCACTACGGTTCCTTTAGTATAGTAGTATAGTTTCCGGAGGAATATACGCAGCACTGGCACAATCATGTTTAATCGTATCCCAGACCGAGCCGCTTGCTTGAAATTCTAAGAATATTCGGCTATGGTTAGCGGCAAAAGTCAGCATTACACCAGGGATTCGACTGTCATCGTTAAATGGAATGACAACAAGTCCGTGATCATGGCATCTAACTGTACAGGATCTTCGTCGGGTACTACTGTCAAACCGTAGGATAAAAAACAGAGAAGCTACATTGATATACCGGTTCCTAAAGTTATTCAACAGTATAATCAACACATGGGAGGCGTTGACATTCTCGACCAACAAATGGAGTATTATCGTACTTTTATCAAGACAAAAAAATGGTCTTTTAAAGTCATTATCCACTTTTTGGATTTGGCTTTGGTCAATTCTTGGGGACAATACAAAAATTACTGCGTGGCAAATGATTTTTCAAGAAAGGACATTTTGACACTAATGGATTTTCGTTTCAGTGTTGCTGACGCTTTAACCAATTTTCCAGAACAAGACCGCCGCAACGATGCGGCGACGTACACGTCGATTCTAAAAACGAGCCATCTCCTCTAAATAGGCAATATAGACCAATACGCCCATCACGGGGCAAAAGATATGATGGATATGATCACGTGGCTGTGTTTGATGACATGAAGGTACCGAGGTCTTGCATGATGGAGGGATGCCATAGCCGATCAAAGATTAAATGTTCCAAGTGTTTACCTGTGTCTTTCTCGAAACTAAAATTGTTTCCAATTTTATCACCTCAAACCATAATATCTCGTTACGCTTTTGAAACTATGTAGTTTATGCTATTCTTACTATATTTTTTAATAATTTGTGATTTCTTTTTTGTTCCTAAAAGTTAAAATAATTCTTATTATGTGATTTTAATTTTGTCAGAGGTTGACTTTGTTTATTTTGAGAAATTTATTGTTTTTGTTAGAGAATTAGTTAAAATAAGGTTAATTTTTTTGTTAAATGATAAAGACTGATTAATGAAAAGGTTATTCAAATAAATAAATAATGATTATTACTTAAAGTCACATCGCAACCTGTGTCTAATTTGAATGTCTTGTTATAATTTGTAAAATTTACCTCCACTGTAAAGACATTTACATTACATTTGCCTCATACGAACTCCTGATTTTTAGTATCATCCTGCTGCTCCTGCTCTTTTACTGTGTGATCCCCTGGGTTTCTTCTTAGACACACTGTTGAAAAATGATTCAGTCCCTTAAAGTAGCTACATGTTTCTCTATAAGCTGGGCAACAACGAGGTTGGTGTTCTGCGTTTGGATTATGTATTTGAAGGCTGAGATCTCTTATTAATGTTGTTCACTTTTTTAGTTTCATCCTCCTGCAGTTGTTTTATGTATCCTGTTGCTATCTCTGCTGTTTTACACCACCAGTTAAATGTTAAACTGGTCCTCTAAGAAGTCTTTCTTTTAGTTTACCTTCCCTTATTCCTCCAATTACTTTGTCTTTTAGCAAACTATCCCTCAAGTTTCCAAAATTGCACGGCAATGATAATTTCTTTAACTCACTGATATATTCTAGGAAACTCTCATTTTCTTTTTGATTTCTTTCGAAAAATAAATGTCGACTTATTGTTTCATTACTCTTGGGGAGGCAGTATCCTTTTAACACATCTAATGCTTTATTATAGCTTTTCTTGTCTTGGTCTGGTACATCAAGTATGTCAAATTTATCCAGTCCTTCTTCCCCCAGCAAATGCAATAGTGTTGCAGCTCTTGTTTCCGATGTTTTTTTATTGCATTCATTTGCTGCCATATAAATACCCGGCAGAGCCACGTTTTACAATTTTTGGCCAAAAAAACAATATACCCGGTCATCGTATTTTTAATATTGATGAAACCGGCATTACATCGGTTCACAAAAATTACAAGATTTTGGCTCCAAAAGGTTTAAAGCAGATAGCAAAAGCGACAAGTGGGGAACGCGGAGTCACAACCACAGTAGTTTAAATTTGTTTTTCATAACAAAACTACGCATATTGATGTGAGATATCACTACTGTAGAGAAATGATAAATGAAAACATTATAAGTGTTATTTGTGTATCAGATAATATGCCCGTAGACTTGCTCACTAAGAGCTTAGATGCAATAAAACATTATAAACATTTGAATGCTTTAGGAATTATCAGTGTCACTTTATTTTTGTTAATTTTCTTTGTAATCTCTATTTTGAGTGGGAGTGTTGTAAATATCAAAATAGATACTACTAGCGCCATATTATGGCAAATATGAAAACTACTGTTTTTATGTCTTTTAATAAAGTTGTCTGCCGAACTGTCGTTCGTTTGTTCAAATATCACAAGTTGTGTTTTATTATAAGTATATTTTTAGTCTATAGAAGCAGTTCCTCATGGAGTTGCTGATATGCTTCTCAAAGTGTAGCTCTGGGCCGCATTCAGCTGTGTCCGTCTCTGTCCCGCGTGCGTGACAGAGACAGAAACCTCCGTCAATGACGCGCGCCGAGTCGAGACAAATAGGTTTAAGCCGACAGTTTAGTGCACAGAGTACATTATAATATACTGGTTTAGTGCGCGTGCGCCGTGAGCGACGACGGATACGCATAATTTTCGAAAAACCGGAGTAATTATTGTACCCCAGGAGGTCGGGAGGCAACCATTATTACCGGAGTCTCCCGGGCAATCCGGAAGGGTAGGGAACCCTATTCGCGAGCGTCGGTGTCGTTTACAGTTATGATGCTCTTACGCAACAATGGCTACCGCCCGCCTCTTTGCATAATTTGTTTTGTTTTGATGCGACTGTCATGTTTTGTTATGAAATGCAATTCTAGTTACATATTTAATAACAATATTTATATTCTATTTGGCACAACACAATACACAGTATTTTAACTTGATTTTACACACTGTTCGGTAATTTAAGATAGTAAAATACTCACTTTATTACTGGTTCTCTCTGGTGCTTTCATTGCGTCACTCGAACGAAGGTTTGTTGCTGAAAATCAGCGCTGTTGGCATTAGGTTCGTCCGAAGTCACAGGATAATGCTGAGCAACGACCTAAATGTTTACGCACCGTGCGACGCGCAAATTCAACATGTTTAAATGTTTGTATTGTTAGAAGATGTATGATGCCTAGGAAACCCGTAGGTAGATAGATATACTTTATTGTACACTAAAAGAAATAAAACAGAAGGAGTACACATTATTAAGAACAGTACAAATGGCAGTCTTATCGCTTAAAGCAGTTTCTTCCAGACAACCTTTGGATGGAAAGAATTGTCAAGAAAAATATATAGGGCAGTTTGCAGCATACAAACGTATAATCTATTAAAAATCGATAAGCAACTAAATCACTAAGTATATTATAATAAAAATATAAGTTAATAAATAAGTAAGTAAATAAAATAGATGTAATATATATATATATATATATTTTAAATATATATATGTACACCATAGACTAAATAGTAGCCATAGATTAAGATAAGATAATCGTTTATTTCTCACCACAATAAAGGTACATTAGAGAGGTATCAATACAGAGTACATAACAACAATAATTATTCTGTGGAAGACTGGTGCCTAAACTATACGTGAGGTCTGTATTTCAGGACACCAGGTCTCCACCCCTTGGGTAATGTTTGCATTTTAATTTTTGTGTACAATAATTGGTGCGGTAAGAATTTCTAAAAGCCTAGGCTTTGAGTTTAATGAAAAAATAAAAAGAAAAAGAAAATTTGGTGTTAGTAGGTATGTTTAGTAGGTATGAATGTGTATTTGTTAGTAAGTAAGGTGTATATGTGGGTGAATGTGTGGGGGTAGTGTGAGGGGGGGGAATATAATGAGTGAAATTGGCTATTTTGGGACAGCAAGTAGTTTTTCTGTTTCTTCATAATTTAACTCACGGAGCCAATTGCTTAGCTTAATTTTGCTTTTGGTTTTGGTGAGGTTATAAATTGGGAGTATGCTATTTATTTTGTTATAAAGAAAGCAACCAAGGTAGCAAAAGAATTCCTTAGCTTCTCGTCTGCCACATGTCTTAGGGTCTTGAAGACAAATATATGTGGGATTAGTTCGATGCGGGCCTCATTAAAACATAGATTTCTTATATATTCTTGAATTTTAATTTTCTGAGTTCTTTTGTAACGTCTTTCGTCTTTCCTGTCCTAGTCCAGTCTCCCTTTCCTTTCACACTTTTAACATTAACCTTCTATCTCTTTCACTCTAGGCCTATGAAATACTTTCATTCATCATGCTTCACATATCTCATTCATCTTTACGTTTCATTCCACCCATCTGTCATAACGTTCCGTTCCTACATAATATATGTTTTCGTAACCTATTACTAAGGGCATGGATATGCTTTTTGAAACTTAAGTTGCTATCTATTATTACCCCTAGGTACTTTGCACTGTCTGTTTTCTGAATGCGGGTGGTGCAGGTACAGTTATCTGTATTTGTTTGGAACATGTATGAGCTAGGTACTATAGAATACAACTAGTTCATGAGTGTGGTTGACCCATTGTTTTTCAGATAGAAGGGCGGTGTACGGTTTTTTCCGCGTTTAGAGTGAGAACATTATTACGCAACCACTCTGTCGCAACTTCGAAACCCGACTGAGCTTGCATGTATACGTCGTGCCATGTACTAGCTCTGAAGAGAAGGGCGGTATCATCCGCGAAGGTTATAACTTTTCCCTTGGGAAGAGTGAGCATACCCAGCTCGTTCATGTATATGAGGAAGAGTGTCGGGGCGATTACGCTGCCTTAGGGCACGCCGTAGGAGACAGTTCGTTCGTCACTGATGGCATCGACGATCTTAACGCACTGGGTACGCTCACTCAGATACTCCTCAAACAGTTTGAGCTGAACATCCCTGATTCCTATGCTTTCCATCTTACGATTGTTGTTTTTTTATTTTAACTTTTTGTGTTTGGGTTACCAGGTTATTATATGTTTAAATTTAAGTGCAACATTTTGCATCGGCATTTGTTGAATCCCGATCGCCGATAATGAGCGATCCGCGCGGTATGAGGTCTCGCATTGTCATGTATAAACAAGAAATGTTCATGTTGTGATAAAACCAGCATACGGTATTACGCGGTCTTCGAGAAAGTCAGTTATGTATCGGTCAGCTGTGATTCCACGTCTACCACAAGTTCTGTTTTTCCGTCTAGAGAAATTCTTCTCCACATCATACAAGAACCACCGCTAAAACTTACAGTTTCTCGAATGCAACATTGGGCAAATCTTTCAGCAGGTCGTCTATACACTCGGTTTCTCCCGTCATTGCTAAAAAGACAGATTCTCGACTCGTCAGAAAACAAAACTGACCTCCAGTCTTCTAAAGTTCATATAATGTGTTCTCGAGCAAACTCCAGGCGAGATCGGCGGTGAGCTACAGTAAATTTTGGGCCAGTTCTTGGTTTGTGTGATGTTAAATTTCGTTTCTTTAGTCTTCGTCTCACTGTCCACCTACTGATTTCGACACCTCGAACGTCACGTAACGCTTGCTGTAGCTGAACAGCATTAAGCTCACGTTCGCGCAACGAATTGGTTGTAATAAAGCGGTCGTCACGTTCTGTAGTTGCTCGTGGTCTGCCGGTTCCAGGTCGCCGAACAAAAGCACCAGTCTCCAGATACCTGCGGTATACCCGCTGTACCTTTGAACGACTCAAATGAAGTCTGCGTGCCACTTCACGTTTTCCGTCTCCAGCCTCAAGTAAAGCTATAACTTGGGCAGCCTCCACCAGTGTAGTATCCATTTTATCAGGCTATTTGATTGCACAGACACAGATAATGACAACAATATCATGTCAATATAGGTATAATTAACAAAAACCCCCAATTCAACCTTTTCTTAATGAAGTACAATTAAAATTGCATAAGCAAATTAAATGCGATAATTTTATTTTACCCTTTAAACTTTAATTAAAAATAAAAATTTGTCAACTAACTCCCCTCATTATAAAGGCTATTAAATAACCTTTTAGGCGATATATGGTTCGAATTGATACGTTCCGTATTACCAAAAATATTAACCATTATACGTAAAAAAAGGAAGTGGCTCGATTTATTTGCTCCCAAGTGTAGTAGATCTGTTTAGTAATATGTAGATAACGTTGTGAGTAGTGTATTTGTTACCTCTATTATCAAGTTCTAACCTATTGTGACGGGTGGTGGCTGACTGGCGGGGGTCCAAGCCTATAAAAAGTCGGGCGCACTGCAGATCGCCCCTCTCTCGCGCCGCTGCAGTTGCCCAGTTAAGTACCACACCTGCTGAAGAAGACCTGGACTCCTCGCATTGTACGAACCACGCCCTGTTGTTCTTTTTGTACTATTTGTAAATTGTTAATTAAATATATCGCTCATTTGCGACAAGAACGTGTTAACGCAAATATGTATCGTTATGGAATAATGACACAGTAGAATCCGGCGCATCGCGCTCTACTTGCTGCTAAAACGCGATATTTCTAGCGCCGAAAATGACCGAGTAATGAGGAAAAAGGTCGGCGACTATCGGTTTAGCGCCGTCTCTTTCCGCCCCTAAGTTTAATGCAAGATCGGTTCACGTCAGTTGTCGCCGCTCGCTTGAGGAGGAAAGTGCTGCCCGATTGCGGCAAAAACGTAACATCTCATGGTGTCACGGTTTTGATGAAAAGGTAAATACAGCTTTTTGTTTTTTTAGTGATTTATTTTTGCAGCTATAACGGGACATTTGTATGTGGGTCATTATTGTAGTAAAAATAGTAATCGCATGCTATGGTTTACATAGGATTGTACCGTTGTTGCTGAAATAAACAATGTTTTTTGTTGGTTAATTTAAGATGTTCCGTTACAGTTGATAATAAAAGTACAAAATGTTTGGTCTTAATGTTGGTTATCTCAAGTTAACACATTCTTGATAAAAAATTATAAATTTTTACAACGAATAGCTTACAATGTTGCATTATAAATGATAAAAACATTGTCTAATTACAATTTATTTTTCAGATGGAATCACGGTCTAGGAAGATTGTAAATCTTGTCCGAGGAATTAATGAACATTCACGTAAGTAGAAAAATGAAAAGATAATACCGATTCTCGAAATACAAATGAATTAAACAATCAATTTATTTTTTTAGCATGTGAATCAGCACCGGAAGAACAACAACTGCAATGTAACCGGCCTCGTTGTGACTCGACTAGTTCTTTGAGGCGCAGCACTTCTTCATCATCAATACCATCAATTATTGAAGGTATGTTCACTTATAATAACAATATAGCAGTATTTTTATTCACAGTGCACACAAATTGAATACACTTAGATCGGGCGGGTCGCTACTGAACATTCTAATTCTGAACCATCATTACTGGCACCCGTAATAAAAATATTTTAGCTTTAGTTTATTATTAGGCACTATAAATTGTATAGGAAATTTACTACTTTTGGCTAAATGTACACTTGTAAACGTTTTTAATAAAAAAATATTTATTTATTTTATTTTTTATTTTATTTTTTTAAATAAGTTTCATTTAATAAAACACGAAGTATAGATTTTTTTTTCAAAGAGTAGGTTTGTGGGAATCACAATGAGCAACAATATTATTATTTACTAGGAATGCATCAAAACAATATTTAAGAACGAGTATGATGTAGGATGATTTCCTGATGTATACAATAAACTGTTCTCTCTCTCTCTATGATGATAATGTTAGTTTATGTATTTTAATGATAGCGCTATGCTATGCCCTAGTATTGTAATAATAAAAATTAAAAAAAAACTTTTTGTGCAGACTCTGACGACTCAGTGAAGGATCCTGACTACGAATTAGTTCAATATCAACGAAGAATTGAGAGTTCGAGTGAAGGTGAAGATATAATTATGGACGAGAATGAAAATCCTAATAAGACTGATATACATACTATACAGACTGATGACAAACAAAAAAATGAGAACACAACAAATATAATGCAAAATACGATTTTAAATGAAGAAATAGATAACACAGCTAAACAAATGATGACAGGAAATGACGATAGAATGAGACAAGAAATGCTGGATGCTATTGCAAGCATCGTGCCCACAGGAAGAGAAACACCAACATTTGTATCTGGAAATAGATATCCGACTGCATACTTACAGATGAGCACCAATGAAGAAACTACACCTGCTAAAAAAGAAAAACCCTTGAATAAAGAAATTGAACCTAAAAATCAACTACTGCTTGCAGACGTACGGAAGAGCACTAATGGAGAAACAACACCTGCAAAAAAAGCAAAAAAAAGACCATTTAATGAAGCAATTGCACCTAAAAATCAACTACCGCCTGCAGACGTACAGATTAGCACAAATGAAGACCCTACACCTACAAAAAAAGGAAAAAAAAGACCACTGAATAAAGAAAAATGGAAAAAAAACATTACTAAACAGTTAAGAAATGCAGGACAGTCCTACAAATCAAAAGCATCACAAAAAACTGTTCCGCCCCGTCAACTAAGAGAACCCTGTAAGGAAACCTGCATTTTTAAGTGTCAAATAAACTTTTCCGAAGAACAACGCCGTGAAATACTGACAGATTACTGGAATTTAGGAGAGATCGAGAAGCAATGGAGTTTCATTGCTGCATCCGTTGAAGAAGCCATTCCAGCAAATCGTTATGTCAAACTCGATGATGAAGGACAGGTTATTGAACCAAAGCGAACTAATAATGCTTTTTATTTGATTTCGAAGGGGAAAAAATATAGAGTCTGCAAGGTGTTTTTCAAAAATACGCTTTGTATCAATAATCGCCCAATAACAACTGCATTAAGCAAGAAAAATAAGGAAACAAATATTTCATTGATGACAGATAACCGTGGACGACATGGAAAGCAACCAAAAATTGACGATAATATTAAAGAAGGAGCCAAGCAGTTCATAGATTCAATACCCAAAATTGAATCTCACTATACACGAGCCCATTCAAAAAGAACTTTCATTGATGGAAGCAAATCCATTGCTGATCTGCACCACGATTACGTCGAAATCTGTAAGGCAAAAAAAGTTCCTTTCATCAACTATGTAATGTTCTACCGGATTTTTACTCAAGAGCACAACATATCATTTTTTACACCAAAAAAAGATATGTGTGACGTATGCGAAGCGTTTAAAAATTCATCACCCGAAGAAAAAGAAGCTAAAAAGGACGCTTATGAAAAACATCATGAAGAGAAGAGGCTATCACGATTAGAAAAAGAAAAAGACAAGAAAAACAAAGAACTGACAGTATGCGTATATGACTTGCAAGCAGTATTTCAGTGTCCGAAAGGCGAGATATCCGTGTTTTACTACAAATCTAAATTGAATGTACTCAATCTCACAGTATATGACGTCCAGAAAAATACTGTAGAATGTTATGTATGGGATGAAGCAAATGCAAGCAGAGGTGTGAACGAAATAGGTACGAGTGTATTTAAGTATCTCGAGCAAATATCAAACGGTACCGAAGATATGAATGTAGTATTTTATTCTGATAACTGTGCTGGCCAACAAAAAAACAAATTTATGGTGGCGATGTACCTTTTCGCGGTTCAGAAATTTCCAAATATAAAGTCAATAACACACAAATATTTAATCAGAGGACATACCCAAAATGAAGGGGATTCGGCACACTCACAAATAGAAAGACAAGTGCGAAGAGAATTGCGAAGAGGACCTATGTACACGCCCGATGCATTCATTGGTGCTATCAAATCTGCTCGTAAAAAGAGTGAGCCATTCCGAGTGAACGAAATGTGCTTTGAAGATTTTTATGACTGGAAGAATGTATGCAGTCAAATGTCTTTTGCAATACAAAAAGATGTCGAAAACGTTCCAGTCAAAATCAGTGAAGTCAAGATGATAAAAGTCATAAAGGATGATGCTCGGGCTATTTACTACAAAAACTCATACGCAGAAGAGGAGTTCAAAAGAGCTATAGTCATAAAGAAGAAAAAAGACATTGATATTGAGGTTAAAAAAGCCTACACAACTAAACCCGGAATAGCTGAAAGAAAGAAGGCTGATCTAATGGAACTGATCAACAAAAACCACATTCCAAGGTACTACAGACCTTTTTACGAATCTTTGTAGCTTTCAGTGTTAATTTTTTTATTTCATTTACTCAGATTTTATTATTGTTAAGTGAACTGTGAATTCAGAAATGCCTTGAAACTTTGTGCCATTAAAAAGCAATTTATAATAATAATGTTATGTTCCTAATATTTTAAGATTAGAGATAATATTTGTACTGAATGATTACCTATCTGTGATTTCTTTTGCTAAGATGTTTATTTGATTTATGTGAGACTTAATTAAGATTAGTTTCCTAATATTACTGAGATAAGTAGAGGCTTGTGATGTTTATGTTAATATGGCATTCCTAAATATTTAATAACGTTATAATTGCTAGCGGTTGTGAGTAAAAGTAAAACTACAGATATTAGTGTCTGGTTATAATTATAATATTTTTTTAAATGTGATTATTACTTGTATTTCAGCGAAAGTTACACAATAACTTTGCTAAATTTATCTTTCATTTTGTAAAACAAAATACAAAAATAAAGAGATTTCTACGACAGTAACGTGTCTTAATTAAAATATTCCATACATTTAGATTACAGATTATCAATAAAAACGTAACAATACGACATAACTTGTAAAGGTTTAGATTTTTATTCAAATTTTTTTCAAGAAAAACGGTACATATCTGTTTGTTTTGCAATACTGCAAATTTTTTACAAGAATAACGCAACATGGAGGACCCTTTTTTAAATAAATAATCATAATAAATTTAATAACTGACTTAAAGGCCTGAATGCAATTTGATCCAAAAAAACGAAAACCTTGAAGTTATGTTGTATTGAGCTGAATAGCCTAAACATAATAATGAAAAAGTTACAGGAATTTTAAAGTTTCAAATGCGTTTTATCACAAATTGAGATTTTTACTTTGTCACGTTCTTGTCGCAAATGAGCGATATATAGTGTACGGTCACAAGTGTTATACTTTATCCTCCCGTAAGTACACGCCTGCTAAATTAAATGTGCACATGCTAGTCGAGGGTTGACTCCTAAAGCCACCCTAAAGTGTTACACTATGTTTACTTATTATTACACTGCTGTTTGTTGTCCCTAAATAAATAAATAAATTGGTATCACAGAAGTGTCACATAAAAATGTTGAGACTGAGCGCGCCTGTCCTAGGTAGATCCTAGGTAGCACTTGTCGCCGTGTCGACAGGGGTTGGGAGATAGGACTCCTCTGGTCACGTGACGTTGTACACTTACCTGATAATTACGATTATGCTGTTAAACGATTACGCGGCATAAAGAGTAAGATGGATAAAAATCCCGATTATGAGGATGCGTATTCACGTCAGATTGAGAGGTTAATTTCTGAGAAATATAGTAGGCTATTGGATACTCCGCTGAGTGTTAACCCGGTACGGCACCTGCCGCATTTTGGGGTTACCAACCCGAATAAACCGAACAAGCTTAGGTTGGTTTATGATGCCGCGGCCAAATATAAGGGCGCATGTTTAAATGATTATTTGCTTACAGGGCCGGACTTGTTAAATTCCTTTATAAGCGTATTGTTTAAGTTCCGATCTGGTCCAATAGCTTATACAGCGGACATAGCCGATATGTTTCTCCGAATTAAAATTAGGAAAAAAGATCGGGACGCGCAACTGTTTCTATGGAGAGGCCGGGACATGGGGCGCGACCCTGACATATACGTAATGGAGTCTATGATTTTCGGTGCTAAGTCGTCGCCTGCCTCAGCGATTGTTGAAATAAAACCAACTAATATAATTAATTGAGCTTATAATTAATACTTTGATACAGCAAGAAAAACGAGCGCGAACAGAGTGAACGAGAGTAGTGTTGCTAGTACAGTTGTAGTTAGAAGGCGGGAAATTTAAATACATTTGACACACCCACCAAATTAAAGCCTTCACATTACTAACATACACATGTAGAAATATAGAAATCATGACAAATTATACAGATGTTTAATAGTAGTATGCTGATATGTTATCCAATTATATTGATAAAAAGAACTATTTATTTAAAGTTATACCAATTTTATCTCTGAGATATTGAAATCTCACACGAGCAAGAGCTTTTGTAAACATGTCAGCACACTGTTCTGTAGTACATAGGTACTTTACATATATTTCTTTTTCTTGACACTTTTCTTGAATAAACTTATATTTAACATCAATGTGCTTACATCTTTTATGAAAGTCCATATTTTTAATCACTGATATTGCACTTTGATTGTCCACATTTAAACTGATAGTGTCCTGATTATATGCACCAATATCAAGTAGTAGTCTTTTGATCCACAATGCCTCTTTTGTAGCTGAACATGCGGCCATAAATTCTGCTTCTGTTGTAGACAGGGCTATGCTTTGCTGTCGCTGAGTTGCCCATGTTATAGCTGCAGCGTTCTTAGTAAAAACATACCCAGTTGTAGATCTTCTTGTGTCACTGTCAGCTGCATAATCAGAGTCACTATAGCCCTCTACTATATTGTTCTTCATTTTCGAATATAGTATGCCCATCTCTTTGGTTTCTTTTAAGTACTTTAATATTCTTTTTACAACAGCCCAGTGAGTACTATCATAACAGTCTAGATATCGACTTACTAAACTTACTCCAAACATAATATCTGGTCTACTCACTATAGCAAGATGCATGAGTGAACCTACTGCTTCTCTGTATGGTATCTTTTCTTCAGGTACTATATTTTTCTTCTCCTGTTTAGTGTGGGGATCTATTGGAATATTATTTCCATTTGCATTAATCATATTAAATTTTTGTAGTAATTTTTCAATATATTGTTTCTGATGAATAAATATATTGCCATTTGACCGTTCTATCTGTAATCCCACATAATTTGTAGGTTCCATGGTTTTTATTTCAAAATATTGCTTAAGATCATTTATAACTTTGTTAATAGCATCATCATCTTTAGATATTATCAACCCATCATCCACATACAATAAGAGATATATTTTTATTTTGTTTATACGACCAGTAAACACACATTGATCAGAGTGACTATTAACAAAACCAAATTTATGTAATACAGATTTGAATTTGTTATTCCAACATGTTGGGGCTTGTTTTAAGCCATATAAAGATCTGTTCAATTTACATACAAAGTTTGGTGGAGATTCTATTCCTTCAGGAGGATTCATATAAATATTTTCTTTAATATCTCCATAGAGAAATGCTGTTTTCACATCAAACTGTATAACTTTTAAATCATATTGACATGCTTCTGAGAGTAATATTCGTACAGAGTCATATCTCACTGTGGGAGAAAATGTTTCGGTATAATCTATCTGATAATGCTGAATTATCAGATATTGCTGTCCTTTAGCACAAAGCCTGAATTTGTATATTGTACCAGAAGGATCGTTTTTAATACGGAACACCCACCTGCAGCCAATTGTCTTCACTCCAAGAGGCTTTTCCACCAGGGTCCATGTTTCATTGTTCTTATGTGCTTTTAGTTCCTCCTTTATAGATTGTTTCCACATCTCTCCATTTGGTGATGATATGGCTTCACTGTATGTCTGTGGCACATCTATTTCTGAAATTCCTTTACAGAGATAAGTATTATTATCTTGTTTCCTTACTTTAGATCTAGTTATAATATTGCTGACATGTTCTAAGTTAATTTCAGTTTCAGGAATATACAGAGAGTCATCAGTTGAATGAAATTGAAATGAATCACCACTGCTGGAGCTTACAGAGACATTTGATTCAGAACTGTCGTTTGAATTTTCTTGTAACTCTGGACTAAGCATTATTTGTTCATTTTTATTAACCTCATTTTCATCTGTAGTTAGGGGCACAACTATATGGTTTTGGGTTAATGAACTTTCCATAAAAACAACATCTCTGCTTATTACTACTTTCTTTGTCTTTGGATCTATGAATTTATAGCCTTTAGTAGTATCACTATAGCCAATAAAAATCATTTTGCTTGCCTTAGGATCCAATTTTTGAAGCTTCTCTTTGGGTATTTTGACCATAGCCTCACAGCCAAAGATTTTTAGATGACTTACATCAGGTTTTTTCCCTGACCACATTTCCTCAGGTGTAGCATATGACAGTGCACGGGTAGGGCAGCGGTTGGTGATGTAAGCTGCTGTGGATACTGCTTCAGCCCAATAACATTTCTGTAAATCTGAGTTAATTAGCATACAGCGTACCCTTTCCATAAGTGTTCGATTCATACGCTCAGCTAATCCATTTTGTTGAGGCGTGTATGAATTAGAAGTCTGATGGATTATGCCTGATTTCTTTAAGTAATTGGAGAAATCATTACTTAGATACTCTCTACCATTATCAGAACGTAAACATTTAATTTTAAAATTAAGCTGATTCTCTACTAAGGCTTTGTATTCTTTGAATTTTGAAAATACTTCTGATTTATTATGCAAAAAATATACATATACTTTCCTTGTATAATCATCTATGAATGTGAGAAAATACCTGGCCCCTCCAAGTGATTTCACCTCCATGGGTCCACAGACATCAGAATGTATCAACTCCAGAAGTTTCTGCGCTCTGGAACCTTCAGAAGGAAATGGCAACCTGGATTGTTTTCCTTTTTGACACAGCTCACAAACCATTTCATTTTTATTTTGAATTAATTTCACTCCATCTGTACAATTACTTAATTTATTTAAATCATGAAAATTTAAATGTGCCATCCTCTTGTGCCACAATAAGAAATCAGTCTCATTCATTTTACAACTGTATGCTGTGATAGTGTCAGTATTCAGCCGGTACATGTTATTGATGAGATTTGCCGCTGCTACTTCAGTATTCATCTTGTTGAATATTTTACAGCCCTGTTTTGTAAACTGTATGGAGCATCCATTCTTTATAATTTGGCTGACAGACAATAAATTGGTTGTCAATTCAGGTACATACAGAACATTTGTAATTTGGATAGTTAGTTTGATACTATTTGGACCAATTATATTCAAGTCTATCTTGCCACAACTTTTCACCGGAAGCATTTTGCTATTCGCTATTTTTATACTTGTGATCGGAGGGGGTACTTCATCATAAAGCCAGTCTTGTCTCATGGTAAGATGCATTGAAGCACCTGAATCTATGTAGAACCCATCATCATACTTAGTTGCAGCAGAGAACACAGCTACATAACCTGAATCTTTATTTTTGTCTTGTTTTGCTTTCTTTGATTTGCAATTTTTGCTTATGTGTCCATATTTATTGCAAATAAAACATCTTGGACCTTTCTTTGGGATGTGCTGGGAATCTTTTGAGTTATTGTGCTTTCTGTAAAGTACTGTAGTATTTGTTGAATCAACTGACTTTACTTCTTGGAGTAATTTTGTCTTGATCAAGTCAGAACTAATTTTTACACCAGAGCTTTCTATTCCCATAATCATCGGCTTGTAGGAATCCGGCAAACCGGCCAACATTAATGTTCCCAGCCACTAATCATCAACATTAAAGTTGATGTTTCTCAACTTGTGAGCGGAAGACATTATTTTATTGACATATGATTCTACACTTTCACTCGTCTCTAATGTTGTGTTAATTAAGTCCTTTAATAAGCCAACCTTTCTAGTTAATCCACTGTCTTCAAATGCTTTGGTGAGGTTATCCCATACTTGTTTGGCATTTTCTGCTTGTTGGATGTGAACATATAAGATTGGATCAACCAATAATATTAATTTAGACTTCGCTTTAACGTCATCCTTCACTGCTTTTGAGTCATCGGGGTTTGGTTCTGACGATATGCAATTATGCAAGTCTTCGTGCTGTAGGTAAGCTTTTACAGCAAAACTCCACGTAGACCAATTTTCCCGTCCCGTCAGTTTGGGAATCGACATAGTTATGTTATTCATATTGCAATTCATCTGAAATAGCTGAAATATAGGAAGAACTCGCGAACCGGTAACTTTATTGAGGTTATGAACGCGTGGGCACTTTCCAACTTGAATTTTTACTGTTCAACTTTACTGCAATACTGTTTACTTTTGCAAAACAACGTTAGAGCTATCTGGGCCCATAACCTGTTGAAATAAAACCAACTAATATAATTAATTGAGCTTATAATTAATACTTTGATACAGCAAGAAAAACGAGCGCGAACAGAGTGAACGAGAGTAGTGTTGCTAGTACAGTTGTAGTTAGAAGGCGGGAAATTTAAATACATTTGACAGCGATACATGTCTTGAATAAAAATGCTAGCGAGTTCCAAGATACATATCCTGAGGCCGTCAAAGCAATCCACGAAAACCACTATATGGACGATTACCTCGATAGTGTCCATTCAGTAGATAGTGCACGTCAGCTGATCAAGGATGTTTCCATGATTCACTCCGCTGGTGGACTCTTTAGATGTCCGCGTTGTCAATGTAACTTTGAGTGCGGTCTTTACTGAGCGAACGAGCCGCTCCCAACACTCACCCATATGCGGAGCCGCAGGAGGGTTAAATTGCCAAAAAATGCCCCTGGTAACGAGGAAATAGTGTATTTTGTCGCTCTCCATTGCCTGAATGGCAGCTTTGAGCTCTGCGTCAGCACCTACAAAGTTCGTGCCTCTGTCACTGAACATGATAGAGGGCCGTCCACGGCGAGCTATCAAGCGTCGGATTGCCATTATGGCCGAGTCAGCTGATAGTGAAGATGCGAGCTCAATGTCGATACCGCGAGTGACAAGGCAAGTAAAAATTGCACCCCATCTTTTTTCACGACGTCTTCCTATCGCAACTTCCATCGGCCCAAAATAATCGACCCCGCAATGTACAGTCACGGAATAAAAATGTGCGCCACCTTAAAGTCCGATTCCGTAACCATTCTCCTAAGACCGATTCGCCATTGGATTGTTTGTCGGCAAATAACGAATAAAATATTATAATCAGCCTTCGTTTATCAGACTTAAGAATTTACAAGCTTACAATTTCTAAGATATGATGAAATAACATCTCGATACTTATTATCAATGGCACAAAGAAAAGAAATAATTACAACGTACCTAATACTAATATCTTTATCATTTATCATAGTATCATAGTTATAACAGTTATAAGAGATTTAGAAGATAAAAAAATATTCTCATTATAAAATTAAAGTAGGTACCTAGTTAAATGAGATCAATCAAAATTGTATACTTTATAAATTCAGTACAAAATATACAGTTATTTATTTAACTCTAAATTCTCGCTCAAAAAAAGCAGCTGATCCAATCTTTTTGGACTTAATCTGTTTCGCCTTGCATTTGTAACCATACCAGCTTTACTAAATATGCGTTCTGAAGGTACAGAAGTAGCTGGAATGTTCAGATATTTAGTAGCGAGCGTAAACAGATGTGGAAATGTACAATTATGCGTTTTCCAAAACTCAAATGGATCCTTTTTACGATCAAAGTAAGGCATTTCCAGATATTGCTTGATCATTGAAATAGAACTAGTTACTGGTGTAACAGTGGAGGTAATTGTAGAAACTTTTTCGTCGAAATGACTCCATAGATCAATATCTTGTATAGTGCCAGTAGAACTTGTTGACCCTGCAGTAGAAGTAGTAGGTAATTGTACGTGGTCAAAATTTTGACGGTTCTCATTCTCAACTATTCTGCTTAATTCTTCCGTGACCCACCTTTGAGCGTTATTGGCGTTCTCTACATTACCAAATGCAGCTTTTTTGAATCTGGGATCTAAGAATGTGGCTTTTGCTACTATTTTTGTGGTTTCAAGAAATCCAAGTCGTCTGTTTATAACTTCCAGAAGAGATAGTTTCAACTGCTTCCCGATTTCTGTAGTAGCATTACTGTCTTTTATTCTTATTTGAAGGCCTCGGATAAGGGGAGTGATGCGGGACATCGTGGGATACATTTCACCTGACAAATCTTCAGTTAAAATTAATATCAATTTAAAAAATTTGATACAGGCGTCAACTGCTTCCCACTCCGAACCGTCTAAATTGCTAGGAGCATTAACTAGAGAGGAAAGAGCGGCTGACAGAGGTAATTTCAGGATTAATAACCTTTCTAGCATTATAACAGCAGAGTTCCATCGCGTGGGCACATCTTGTTTAAGTTTTAATTCGTTTAGGCCCATCTGCTGTTGAATTTCCCGTAATTTATATGCAGCTAAATTACTCTGTTTGAAATAAGTCACCAGAGATCGACATTTCGACAACAAATGTTCTAAGATCGGATTATCCTTTATACCGTCTTGGACTGATAGATTAAGCGTGTGTGCCACACACGGATGATGATACTTTTTGAGATGCTCTATAACGGCTTTTTTAATATTTGCCGCATTATCCGTCACAACTGTTATAATTTTTTCAGATATTTGCCATTTTGCTAATATGTCTAAAATCGATTGAGCGATATTTACGGCTGAATGATCACTTTTTATTTCTTCAGTTGATAATGCCAAAACTTTTACTTTGAAATCGTTTATAAAATGTGCTGTAACGGTAATGTAGCAACGATTGCTATCTGAGGTCCACAGGTCGGTAGTTAAGGAAATATATTTTGTTTTTTCAAGCATGTTTTTTAGATCAGCAACTAACGGATCATAAACTTACACTTTCTGATAAAACTTTTCGAGAGGGTAGTTTGTGGCGAGGTATATATATTTTTAATGAAATAATTGAAGCCACGGTTTTCTACCATGCTTAAAGGTGGATAATCAACAGCAATAATACGTATAAGGTCTCTTTGAAATTCCAATCGTTCGTCTTCATTTAATTCACTCGTTTTAGTCGAACCAAATAATCTCATTTGTTTGATCCGCTTTGGAGGAGGTGCAGAAGGTGCAATCATCTGATCTGTTGAGGTTGTTCCTGTTATAGGTACATGAGTATGAGTGACATTTACAACTGTATTATCGGGTGCTTCAGTTTCAGTCGGATTCTGCTGTGCTTGAATTTCAGCTAACTGAATGGGATGTTTCCGTTTTAAATGGTCCCTTAGATTGGTAGTATTGCCAAAATATTTGTAATTGGCGTTGCATAGTTTACAATTTGTTGCACTAATTTTTCCACCTTCTGACACTTTATTAAAGAACTCCCAAACAACGGATTTTTTAAAAACCCGAGGCATTTTTAAATAAATAAAACTGACTACTTAAGTACCAGAAATAAATACGTTTGTGTAATGAAAAACCTACTTGTATACAGAGTACGCAAACGCGCCAGTGCACGCGAGTCAGCCGATAGCACGCGGTCGACTGATGAGAGGAACGAGTAACGACTTGACGAGTCCATTACGTCACGAGTCGATAAGTGCGGGCGAGAACGAGTCGACTCGGTACAATCGAAAAACATCTCCGATTGTACCGAGTCGACTGACTCGCCCCGTCGCGTCGCGTCGTGGCGACCGGGCGAGTCAGTCGACTCGGTACGATCGAAAAACATCTCGATTGTTAAAACGGAGATCGAGATAATCGTGGACTCGATTGTAATTTTACAACGACTGCGATTCTTTCGATTGTTTAAACATCTCGGACTCGCCCATCGCTATTTCCATCTACGGAGAATTCGCTGTCAATCTTAAGACAAGTGATATTACAAAAAATACACATATGGACAGCATATTGTGTCTTTATTAAGAGATCAGGGCCGAACGTTTTAGATGAACTAAATAAACAAAGGAGATAATAGATCAAAAAAATATCTTATTAATGGTAATTCACAAAAAAATGGCGAAAGAAAAGGCTAGATTTTCTTTTAAGTACTGATTTTAGAAATAATTATTATAAAATTATTATACTGTCGTTATTTAAATGACAGTCTTATAAAACATGTGCCGTTAACGCAAAATGCCCTTGAATCTTGGCACAACCGCTGGAACTCATTATTGAGTCGCCGAAAATGGAATATATTTTTAACTATTAATGAATTCATAAAGGAACAAAATTACACGGAAGGCATTATTGAGAAAATCATATCATCGGAGACAATGTATAAGCGTAAGCGCAGTGAAACAGGGTATAAAGAAAGATTCGAGCGGCATTTGTCAGATAAAAATGGGATGGATTTGAAATCCTATTTAAGAGGCTGGGCACATATTTGTCATTTAATCAAATAAGAGAAAGAGAAAAAGATCAAAGAAGAAGAATTAGTGGGTACAATAATTTATGATCGGATTCTGGTTTAGTCAAATGAAAAATATACTTTTTTGTAGTTTGTTTTATTGTTTATTTTATATTTTTTTCAAGGGGTCAAAAATGACTCCAAATTCAATCAAAAACTGCTGCGTCCCTTTTCTTGGCTCAACTTTGGCGTGACACGCGTCCGCGTGTCTAGATTTTAGATTTCTAGGGCAACTAGCCCGCATCTCTTAATAAAGACACTATAAGCTGTCGATATGTGTATTTTTTGTAATATCACTTGTCTTAAGATTGACGGCGAATTCTCCGTAGATGGAAAGGTCCGTAGTTAAGAGTTATAGGTTTATCGTCGTGTCGGTGAAACATTCTGCGGCTGGAAAGGCCTGTCGTCGAAAGTGACGTAAATGAAAGGTTCTGTCGGCTAAATGTCCGTAGGTGAAAGACTCTGCTGGGGAAACGGAAATAAATGAATCCTCCTGTCGACGAACAATCCAATGGCGAATCGGTCTTAGGAGAACGGTTGCGGAATCTTAAAGTCGACTTTTGCTTGCACGCGTGCAAGAAACAGTACTGCCAACATTTTAATCAATGTTGCGTTTTGTTACGTTTACTATCGAATAAAGGTTTTGCTTACTATTATTTCGACTCCATCCTGTCAATTGTTGTACCGAGCGCACGTGTTTCATTCTTACCAATGGCGACGAGGACAAAAAAAAAGAAAAAAACGTAAATATTAGTATCTATGGACTCAATTTAATGATTACATTGTCGGTCGGAAAGATACGGGAGTTTGTGTTAAAAACAGGGAATTGGACTGGCTACGTGGAACGATTAGAAATGTACTTTAAGTTCAGGCAACGACGTCAGCTTATCGGGGAAATAATCGCGGCCTACATCACAGAATTAAAAAAATTAGCAAAACATTGCGAATTTCAAACCAGTTTAGATGATAACCAGCGCGATCAGCTAGTGTGTGGCCTGAAAAGTGAAACCATAAGGCAGAGATTATTTTCGGAGGTAGATTTGCAATACAACAAGGCGGTCACATTAGCTTTATCGTTAGAAGCGGCGGAGCGCGACGCGAATGCTGTGGAAGGCGGCAGTCAGGAGCTGACAGAAGGTATGCATAAACTGATTGACGGCGAGTGTCCAAAATGCCGAGATAAAAGACATAAGGCTCAAGATTGCCCATACAAAGAATATGTGTGCAGTGGTTGTCAACAAATTGGTCATCTGAGAAGAATGTGCCCGAAACAGTCCAGGAGTATGAAGTATAACCAAACAAGAGGCTCGGAGCCGGCGGTGTCTGCCGGCGGTCATAGATCATCACGCGGACGGCGCGTGAGCGTGAGCGGCCGCGGTGGCGGCGGCCGGCGTGGATGGAGGCGCGGAGAGCGCGGGCAGCACGACGCAGAGCGTGGGGACCGAGGCCGGGCTCCAGTGCACTTGCTGGGTCAGCAAGACAACATCAATGATAATAATAACTCAGTGGAGTACGAAGAAGACGAGGAAGAACCTATGTACCAGATGTCTTTGAACAATTATAAACCGGTGTGTATAAAAATTAAGGTTCAAAGTCATTTACTAAGCATGGAAATAGACACGGGGTCGGCCTTATTGTGTATTAGTGAGAATGTATATAATGAATTGTTTAGAGACTTAGTTATGAAACCGTGTTGTTTAAATAATGGCTCGACCACTCGGCCCTTAGGTTACATCGAAACCATTGTTGAATATAAAGGTACTACCTATTAAGAAACTGGATCTGTATGTTATAAATAAAGGAACAACGACTTATTAGGGCGACAATGGTTGTCGGAATTGAGTATACCAGTTAGGGTACCTAAACTTTTGTCACTAGGCCATCATCTTGTTGAACATAGAACGAACAATATAACCGATGAAATTAATAAAATTGTTTCTAGGCATAAATCGTTATTTGACGGCACATTGGGTAAGTATACGGGCGGCGAAGCGGAGCTGCGAGTGCGATCGGGTGCGGTACCGGTGCTTTGCCGTGCGCGCCCTGTGCTGTATGCGCTGCGCGAGCGCGTCGATGCAGAGATCAACGCAATGCTGCGCACCGGCGTCATCGAGCCGGTGGAGCATTCAGACTGGGCCACACCTCTCGTAGTAGTACGCAAAGCTGATGGAGGCTTAAGAATATGTGCAGACTACAAGGTAACCCTCAATCGTGCCTTAGGCGAATGCTACACGCTCGATATGTATCGCGATATTTAACGTGATATTTATCTAGTAATATTTTCGTATACTACACATACGATACGAATCGCGTCAGTACGACGGTAAATTTCATTGAGTACACTCGTACGTTTCGTATTACAATATAAATAAAGCTTGCGTTACTATTATATTAGCGATAGCATTGAAAAGACGTACAAAGCGAAAAACATGGACGAAATATTGGTTTCAAGATAGAGAAAAATATACACATCTGAATTTATTAAATCAGATTCGGGAATACCAAGAAATGTATGACTATGAAAATTATTTTCGCATGACCGATGCACGCTTTGAACATCTGCTTGAGTTGATTACACCATACTTGATTAAAAAAGATACATTAATGAGAAAGGCTATTACTGTGAGAGAAAAGCTAGCTCTGACTTTACATTATCTATCAACAGGGAGATATTTTAAAAATATGAGATTTGCAGGAATCATGTCATCTGAATCTGTGAGTCAAGCAATTATAAGTACTTGTGAAGCAATTTACTAAACGAAATTTTTCAAGAATTGAGTTAATAACGCCATCTTTCTTAAAATTACGTAAACTATACGATAAATTTGACACTTTTATAAAAAATCCACTTTTAGAGGTAGATGGTGCTCATTTTGACCGTTACAAAACTAAATAAGATGTGCTTGCTAAATGCAATATCGTGTATATACTAGTTGTAAATTGTTCGTTGAAGAGTGATGACGGAAGTTTGACGGAAAAGTGTGACTATTTGGATAACCCCGGCTGCACGTCAAGATAAAGGTATTTTGTTTAGTCACTTTAATTGGTATAGTGTAACATTTTGTTTAGTCACAGTTTTGCCTTTAGCAAATTATGCACTTCATAATGTAATTTTATTGGTAAAATGTTACATTTAGTATAGTTACGGTTTACTTCTAAGTTTTGAAATATTTATGCAAACATATTTATCTCTAAAGAGTAATCATTCGCTTAGTAACAGTATTTCTTTACTGTTAGAGTAAATAAGTAATAGATTTAAATACAATAATGGGATATTTAGGTTAGTTGCAATTTGCCACTCTATGCAGGGCACATTTGCATTAGAATGTGTAGGGGCGTGTGCGTTCGCCTTCCTACCGGCCTTCGACTTTGAACACTCTCACCGCCATGTGGTACGCCGGCCGCCCACGTAAATTCTACTGCAGCAAGCTATTACTGATTTTTTTATTTGTTGCGGCAGGCCATGTGGGCGGCCGGCGCACCAAAAATTTAGCGCTAAAACTTTTGCATTTTTGTCCGTTACTAACTGTCAATAAATCAAATATGCAGGCCATCACTGTAATTAGGTCAGTTGGCCGCGCGCCGCCCACGTAGCCTGCTGCTAAAGGGTTTTCGCGCGCTTTTTCTTACGCGTGTTCAACATGTCGGATTCCGAAAGCGATCCCGACTATCTACCATCGCATGCATCGGGTTCATCGCAATCTGAATCAAGTTATGATGATGAAACTTCGTTAGCCTCTGACAATGATATCGCTTTGAGTGATCTTCGAACGCAGTCATTGACTTTGGAGTGGCACTATCCTGAGGATTCACGACAGAAGCAGTTTCCACTGGACATACAACCAGGTATCAATGTTCCTAGTAACTGTGAAATGGAATTAGATTGTTTCCGATTATTTCTTACCGACGAAATTATAAATCTTATGGTACAAATGACTAATTCATACGCCAGCAAATCAAAATTACTCAATGTCGTCACACGCAACATGAGAATCGCTAAGTGGACAAACTGCACTCCTGAAGAAATGTGGAAATTCCTAGGCCTGTTAGTTTATATGGGACTTAAAAAGTTACCTAAAATTAGTGACTATTGGAGCAAAAATATTCTCTATGAAAATAAAGTAGCTGGTCAAACTATGGCCAGGAACAGATTCGAGTTGTTGCTCAGATGTTGGCATTTTGAAGACACCGTCTTTATAGGGTCTAATCATGCTGACCGACTAATAAAAATAAGGCGTTTAGTGGAGCTATTAACAAAAGGATTTCAAAATTCAAAAACACCGGGTGAATATGTTACTGTGGATGAAAGCATGGTTGCTTTTAGAGGACGCATATTATTTATGCAGTATATTCCTGGCAAACGCCACAAATATGGCATGAAACTTTTCAAGCTATGTGATGATGATGGTTACACTCATGATCTCATCATTTACGAAGGCAAAAAGGCAGTACGGCAGGACAATATGGCTACAAATGTGGTTATGAAGCTTTGTCAACCTATATCTTGGCGTAGGTAGGAGTGTAGTAACAGATAATTTTTACACCAGCGTCGACCTGGCGGAAAAATTATTAGAAAATAATACACACCTAATAGGAACTCTAAGAAAAAACCGGAAGGGATTGCCAAAAGAAGTCATAGAAGAAAAACTAAAAAGGGGTGAAATGGTTGCATTGCAAAACAATAATGGCGTTCTTGTATTGAAGTGGAAAGATAAACGTGACGTTTTGGCTTTATCCACAAAACACTCCAATGGTTTTGTAACTGTAACTAGTAAAAGGAACCCAAACAAAAGGGTTATGAAACCTATTGCGATAACAGAATATAATAAACACAAGTGTTCCATTGATTTGTCAGATCAACTAGCAAGTTATTCAAGTCCTGCCCGAAGAAGTATTCGTTGGTTTCAGAAACTAGCTATAGATCTATTGTTTTCTACAGCTGTTACAAATGCCTACATCATTTATTTTTTTTCGCGGGTAGGTGTAACAAAGTGAAGACGTTTTTTTTTGCTCTGCAATTTTATTTTAAATATTATTTATTGTTATTTGCCATATTTTATTGTTTATTTTGATTCAAAATAGTCTGAATAAACATTACTTACATTGGTGAAATATCCCATGTAACATTAACAATAAATTTTGAATCACCTGCCGGCTTAATATCAGTACAAACTTATAACACCAGAAGAAACTTATTTACCACAAAACTCACTATGTCTCAACTGGATGACATTAAATCGGCCCAGAAGAGCCTTGAAGAGTGCTTTATTAAGAAGATGGGGGAGCTTGAGGTGCAAATCCAGAGTGCTGGACCTGCAAAGGACACCGTTGCCAGGATCGCTGAAGAGTTCCGCACATTTAGAGAGCTCATGTTCAGTATGCTGGGCTTACTCCGGAAGCAGATTATGGAGTGCTCTAAAGTGGTTGATAGTTTGGAGACGCGTTCTCGACGTAAAGCACTCATCTTCACTGGGTTCGCTGAAGCAGAAAAGGAGGATTGCCAGGCTCTTGTGGTGGACACTTTGAAGAACAAGTTGGCCTTAAAGGACATCACGGACTCTTCTATCACAGTGTGCCACAGGTTAGGAACATCCAGCAGTAGTCCCACCAGGAGTAGACCTATACTGGTGAGGTTTTCTTCCATTCAGCTTAGATCTGCTGTCTGGAAAGCCAAAGCTGCATTCAAAGGCTCAAAAGTAACCGTCAAGGAGTTCCTGACCAGGTCTAGACAGGCTGTGTTTGCTGGCGCTCGCTTGCATTTCGGGATGCCGGCTTGCTGGACTCGGGATGGAGTCATATTTATTAAGTCCCCAGATGGAGTGCATAAGATCACTTCCTTGGAGGAACTTAACCCCTTGTTGGCGAAGTATCCCAAGCAATCTGCAGCCACAATTAGTAGCATGCCTTTAAAGTAGATGTAAGAGTGAGGTTGTTCCCGTGTTTGATCCTAGGTTTAACACTCATTTGTTGATTGCATATTGATTTGGTGTTTGTGTTCAGGACGTCTTTCTCTTTAATTCAATTGCTTGTAGTTTTGCTTTTATCTCACACTTTTCTACCCGCTTTATAAATTTAATATTCACCTTTTATTCTTTTTTACTCTGGCGGTATTTTGGTTATTTTTATTTTTAGTAAATGTTTCGTGATTCTACTTTGTCAATTAATTTATTACTGTTTGACGTCTCTCTATTTATTTTGTCATATGACATAATGTCAAATATGATATTTAATCGACAATGACGGCTTAAAATCCTCTGTTCCACGTTTTGTGTTGTATTGCGTTCCGTTTTACTGTTTTTATGTATTACTAGTTTTTTTTATAATTTATTTTCCCGAATATTTGTGTCATAATTATGTATTCATGTGTTTTCTATACTTCTGTTTTATTATATTTTTTTTTATTGTAATGTACTGGTATAGCTGGTAGGTGGTGAATAGATAGTAGTTTTGACTAGACTGCTTAATTAGTAATATTTAGTTTACATTATTTTTTATACTTAAATTACTTATATTTATATTATTTATATAATTATATAGTGTATATTTTTATTTTATTATGATATCTGATGATGATTCTTTTTGCTCTGCTATTAGTTCTGTTGATTCATCCGCTAACGCAAGTTTTAACTCTTTGCCTGACACTCTGGCTGACTTGGTGCGTCAAGTCTTTACCCATCACAAAGGGCATTTGTTTAATGTTTGTCACATCAATGCTCAAAGCGTACCAAGTCATTACAATGATCTATTTGACACCTTTTCAGATGCCAATGTACATGCTGTTCTGGTATCTGAGAGTTGGCTTAAGCCTCATCTCCTTTCTACTACCTACCCTCTTCCTGGTTTCATTCTTGTCCGTAATGATAGGATTGGTAAGGGAGGGGGTGGTGTGGCTATTTACATCCGTTGCGATTTTCCTTTCAAAGTCGTTGCCTCTTCCCCTTCTAATTATAACGCCAGTGCTGAGTTTCTCTTTCTTGAGGTTTATTTCAAAGGTGTTAAGGCCCTCCTGGGTGTTGTCTATTGTCCGCCTGCCGTTGACTACTTTTCCAACCTTGAATTGGCTCTAGAATCTGTAGGGTCGGAGTATGCACATTGTATCATCATCGGTGATTTTAACACAGACCTTACTCACCATTCCCCTCGTAGCCGTAAACTCCTCCATGTCATTGAGTCCGTCAGTCTCCATGTCCTTCCTTTGCAGCCTACTCACTGTAATGTCTCAGGTGATGACACTTGGCTCGATCTAATCCTTACATCCTCTCCTTCTCTTGTTTCCTCTCATGGTCAGTGTCCTGCTCCTGGCTTTTCCCATCACGACCTCGTCTACCTTTCATATGTTTTAAAGCCACCCAAGGCACTCCCTAAAGTACTGCACATGCGTTGTTTTGCGCGCATGGATGTTGATAGACTGCGCCAGGATGCGTCGGAACTCAACTGGGAACACCTTATAGAGGCAACGACTGTTGATGACAAATTGTGTATTTTTAATCGGACTGTCGTTGCGCTCTTTGACACCCATGCTCCTGTTAAGAAGGTGAAGCTTAAACGTCCGCCTGCTCCATGGATGACGAGAGGGGTTCGAATGGCGATGAGGCGTAGGGATCGGGCATTTCGCAAATTTAAAAAGGATCGGCTTGATGAAAACTGGATTTTTTACAAGGTAGCGAGGAATCGGTGTAATCAAGTGATGCGCAACGCTAAACGCTGCCATATTCTCGAAAATATAACGTCTTCTTCTCCTGCTGATATCTGGAAGTTCCTTGGTACTCTGGGTATCGGTAAACAGCGTCATGTAGATTTCCCTAAGACTATTGCCTTAGATGATATCAACCGTCATTTCACTACCACCTGTCATTTGGATCGCCAAGTGTTGTCTCAGACGGTCGGTTTCATTGCAGGCTTAGCAAGACCTAATATTGATCCCTTTAAGTTTTCTCCAGCCACTGAGGATGAAATTAAAAAGATTATCCTGTCCATCAAATCCAAGGCTGTGGGCTGCGATGACATTAGTCGTTTTATGGTCACTTCAATCCTCGACTTCCTACTTCCTGCCATTACCTATATTATTAACTTTTCTTTGGATTCTGGGGTATTCCCATCCCTGTGGCGTAAAGCTTATGTCCGTCCTCTTCCTAAAATTTCAAATCCCTGCCTTCCTAGTCATTTCCGGCCCATTTCAATTCTCCCATTTCTGTCAAAAGTACTTGAGGCCTGTGTTCATAAGCAGTTTTCGGGGTATGTTCACCGTAACAACCTCGTGAGTTCTTTGCAGTCTGGATTTAGGCCTGGACACAGTACAACATCTGCCCTCCTTAAAGTGACTGGTGACGTTAGGGAAGCGATGGAGAATACCAAGGTTACTGTTTTGGTATTAATTGACTTCTCCAACGCCTTTAACGCTGTCAGTCATGATATTCTCCTCTCTATGCTCTCGCATCTAAAAGTTTCATCTGAGGCGCTGGAATGGTTCTCTTCCTATCTTCGGGGACGTCAGCAGTCGGTTCACGTTGATGAGAGTTCGTCGAGTTGGCGTGATCTTGGTGCTGGTGTTCCTCAAGGCGGCATTCTCTCTCCATTATTGTTTTCTATTTTTATTAATTTTATTACTCCCTTTCTTCAGTGTGCGTATCATTTGTATGCTGACGACCTTCAGCTGTATACTGCATCCCAAGTGGATAACTTGTCAGTTGCCATTCAGGATGTAAACCGGGATCTGGATGCCATCAACAATTGGTCTGACAGATTTGGGGTGTCTGTAAACCCCACAAAATGCCAGGCTGTTGTAATAGGAAGTTCACGCATGATGAGCAGAGTGGCGGTTTTAACCCTTCCTCCTATAGTTCTGAATGGTACCATCATTCCAATTAGCCCCTGTGTGAAAGATCTCGGTTTACATCTTGATTCTACGCTTAGCTGGCAGAGTCAGGTTACCAGTGTTTGTCGGAAAGTCAACGGTACCTTGCGTTCCTTATATCGTCTGAGGAACTTTTTGCCTGCTAAGACGAAAACAATGCTTGTGCAGACTTTAATCTTTCCTATAATTGATTATGGTGATGTGTGCTACTTTGACTTGAATGCGGTCTTGTTGGATAAGCTGGATAGGGTGCTAAATAATTGTATTCGGTACATTTTTAATTTGCGCAAATATGATCACGTATCTAGCTTCAGGGCTGAGCTGAAGTGGTTAACCATTCGTCAGAGAAGAAATTTGCGTGCGTTGACCACGCTTTTTTCCCTTCTCAATTCTCCTTCTCCTCCCTCTTACCTTATTTCTCATTTTCAATATCTTTGTTCTACTCATGCTAGGAGTTTACGTTCTTCTAATAATCTTCTACTTAACTGTCCTTCCCATACTTCTGATTTCATTCATTCTTCCTTTCATATTCAGGCTATACTTCTTTGGAATGCGCTCCCTCTTGATATCAGGACAGCCACCAGTCGGTATGCTTTTAAGCGAAAATTGCGGAGTTATTTTTCAGAACAAATAGTAAGAGTTGTCTCTTAATCCCCCTTTCTATTCTTTTCATAAGGTATATATTTTATATGTATAGGTATATATTATGTATTTATTTTATATGTATATATATATTATGTAGGTATGTGTTATATGTATAGGATTTTATATAGTAAATTATATAAGTATTTATATAAGTATGTAGAATTTTAATTATTTTGTACTTGTGTACATTTATAGTTTTATTTACGCCTTGAGTTCTTTTTTTTTTATTTTTTTAACCTCAAATTTTTCTTATTTTATTCTTGAACAATAATTTGCACCTGCCATGTTATCTCTTCACCACCTTTGGTTGACTGGTAGAGAATGCCTAAGGCATTAAGTCCGCCTTTGTAATTTTTTTTTGTTGCATAAAGCTTAAATAAATAAATAAATAAACAGCACAAGCGACTTAGTAGCAAGAAATATACCGTGACTAAATTCAGGGAAAACCTCTGTCTACAGATGTTAAGATTGACCCCTAGGCAAAGCTCAGCAGCGAGCTCAAATAGGCAGTCAGAACACAAATTCAGCAAAACATCACTCAATGATCATAGAGGAAGACTAGTTCGCCGAAGATGCATTCACTGTTACGAAAGATACCGAGCTCAGGGTCTACCAGCCGTAGAAGCCAGGAACAAGACAAAGAAAGTGAATACTGTCTGTGTGAAATGCCCAACGCAACCTAGTGTTTGTACGGAATGCTACGCAGAAATTCATTTAAAATAATATTTTTGTCTGATGTATCCAATGTTTGATTCTTTTTAAATTTTGTAAGCTGATTTTTTTGAGCAAAATATTAATAAATATCGTCTTGGGAAACTGGTTTTTCTTAGTTAATTACCAACTGAATGGTCATGGCAATAGAGTCCGATTTTCCTCGTTTTTTTTTTCATAGGTAGGTTTTTGAATACATTATTCGATACAATTGGTTTTGACTCCGTATCGGGCAAGCCAAAACCAAAAAATCTATTTGAATTCGTCGGGTCACAGCGGACCACACGGCCCGCTGATAAAATATATGGCGTGTCCTGCCAGCGTGCCACTTGGCGTGCCGCAAAAGTTCTCTCAAATTAAGCTTGGCGGGTCGCTAAAGAAATGGGATGGGCGGCGCGCCGCCCACATGGCCTGCTGCTTTGGCAAACTGTATACATGCGTGGCGGTGAGAGTGTTAATAATGTTGTATTGTAATTTTAATATTTGTGAGGAACAGTTAAATAAAAATGCGTCCGTTGTTAACGTTTTCAAAATTGACAAGTGTATTCTAATTAATAAGTAACAATATTCGAGGAAACGGGGGAGGGAACAAAACGAACTTGTCGCGTGATCACGCACGGTTGCTATTGGCCCTTGCTCGGTACAGATTACACAAGACCACCACAGATAATGTATTAGTCCGTGAACATGCCCCCGGCCTTGGGCGGGGGCATGGTCAGGCAACGCAACCGACGTTGGTTGACGATCCCCCCAGTCCCTGCATCTGTCCGATGCAGGGTTTTGGCGAATGGTTTGGAGAGTAGCGCAAGTCGTAGAGATCCCCCAAACAAGACCAGAGGACTATCCTTCCCGAGGTTGCCGCCCGTTATTGGCCAATTACCTTCTGTAATTGGCAGAACAGAAACCTCTGGTCGCAAACAAAAATCCCAACCCTTCCATCCCAATTTTCCCATCCCAATCCCGTAGAGCCGAACCGTGGCGGCGCAAACACCACACCCAGGCCCACATAGCCTTGGGGTACTAAATACCCCCTAAAAGTTGTACCACACTCACCAAGGGCAGGTAGTGTGTGTTCGAAGTCCGGTCATCTGGCCTCCCGCCAAGACTTCCCAATTGCCCAAATCTTATAAAAATGTCGGCACATCCAACAGAATTTATACCCGAGGAGGGTACCACCGATGGTGGAGAATCCCTCGCTGAGCCCTCGGGCTCAGTCTGCCTCTCGTATTCTGGGGGAGGCAAAATGTGCACTTCAGATTACAAACTAAAAAACCCACAATTTCCAGGCTCAAGCCTGACTCTTTCTGGCCTCGTAGAGGCCCTACCCTCGGCGACGGACACCGCCATAGTGTCTAACTGGACAGTTGTCGCTCATAAGCGCCCTTGCAAAAGGGACACAGCGGCAACAAAACACAAGCAAGGGCTGAAAGGTCAAACAGAACGCAGTCGCCCCAACAGGCGCGCGAGAAGGGAGACCCTACAGCCCAAAACGACCACATCACCAAAAGTGACAGGCGACGCAGCAGCAGAAACGCAGCGCGAACCGGTACCGTCCACCTCCTCGAAGTCGGAAACGACGCAGAGGGGAACGGAGTCACTACCACCACCACTACCACCAACCAGCCAGCCGAAAAGGAGACGCAGACCGAGAGGTGATCGCGGTCGGCGGATCGCTGCGACGGCCCCCTCAAATCCTGAAAAGGAACAAAAGGGAACTGGGAATCGTTCGGGTGAAGGAACTTCTTCGAAGCGAGCTCGCCTGGACGAAACCCAGTCTCCCAGAGGGGAGGCCAAACGCGCGAAAACCGAAGCGAAGCCAAAGCGGGCGGTGAGCTACGCAGACGCAAGTCTGTCGCACCTTAGGGTAGCGATCATCACCGCTCCGCCAAGGGACCTCTCCCAGACCCAGGCGGACCAGCTTAAGGAGACTATCGATGATAGTATCCTTCAAGCGGTCCTGTCCCCATCATCTCCAAGCGCGCAGGCTCCATCTTTCCGCGGACGCCCTTTCCTTATGGACGGGGTACTAGCGATGTGGTGTGAGGATGCGAACGCTCTCAGCTGGCTGGAAAAAGCAGTCAAAACAATGACCTCTCCAATACCTGGAACCACTCTGACTGTCATCAGACAGTCAGACATCAAGAAGAGGCTCAAGGCAGGGCTCCTCATCCACACCCGTATCACCGACGCTGCCACACTACACAAAGTCCTTTGTGCCCAGAACCCATGGTACAAAGTCGACTCCTGGCAGTGCTATGATATGACGGTGGATGAGAAGTCATCTCAGGAAGGTTCCAAGGATAAGGTAGTACACCTAATCCTTGGAATCCCTGAGGACCAAAAGCCGACCATTATGGAAAGAGACCGCCGAGTAGCCCACATGTCAGGCAGTGGCTACATCCGCTTCTTCTCCTCGGAGGAAGCAGAGACGGCCGGAACCAAGACGGCAGAGACGAGCAAGTCTGCGGCTAAGGGGACTTCAACCCCAAAGCCGTCCACATCAGCTCCCCAACAGGGTCCGAGCGAGATGGAGACGAACTCGCCGGTGCAGCTCGAGGGCAATAGTAGCGACGAAGATGACGTCCTACGCAGCCCTTAGCGCACTAAAAGTCGTCCAAACAAACCTCCAGCACAAACAAATAGCGGCGGCTACTCTGCGCAGGGTGCTGGAGGTAGACAACAAGACCGTCGCTTTGATCCAAGAGCCCTGGATCAGAAACAAAAGGATCTGCGGTCTAAACAACATCGGTGGTAAATTACTTTTAGATACTACTTGTGATAACCCGAGAACGTGCATTTTTATGCCCAAAACCATAACAACCATTTTGCTTAACCAATTCTGTTCTAGAGACCTCACCGCAGTGAAAATCTATACAGAAAAACAAACTGTCCTGGTGTTAGCTTCAGTGTACATGCCAAATGAGGGCGAAATTCCTCCTAAGGAACTAACCGAGCTGGTACAACACTGCGAGACGCACAACTGGGATTTGATCATCTCCGCAGACTGCAACGCACATCATCCGCTGTGGGGAAGTAAGGATACAAACAAAAGGGGTGAGTTACTTACCGAATACTTATTTCAAACAGACCTTAACATAATGAACAGAGGCACGGAACCGACGTTCGTAAGCTCAAGGTACCAAACTATCATAGACATCACTCTGGCAACACACGCGGCGGCAAACCTCATAGACGGGTGGCACGTGTCAAATGAGCCATCCTTTGCAGACCACCGTCGCGTATGTTTCCAAATAAAATATAAATTAACCGACCCTGTTCCATATCGTAACCCCCGTAAGACAGATATAACAAGGTACATAACGCTGCTAACCAAAGCACTAGGTGACACACGACTAACGGACGTAGCACTTAGTACAGACACCATAGAATCAACCATACAGATCCTAACCGCGACTTTATTAGAGAGCTATGAACTGGCATGTCCTGCAGTTACACCTAAAGGTCCGGAAAAGAGTTCCTGGTGGGGGTCAGAACTGGAACGACTGCGTAAGGGACTCAGGACACTCTTTAATAGAGCGAAAAACACCAGAACTATCGAGGACTGGGATAAATACAAAGCAGCACAAAAATACTACAAGAAGCGGATCCGATTCCGTAGAACGGAGGCCTGGCGCAATTTCTGTAGTAACATCAACTCGACCAACCAAGCCGCAAGAATAAAGAAAATCCTGGCTAAAGGCGACCTCAATCTCTTGGGCTCACTTAAGAAGGAAGACGGCACTTACACTAACACAGATAATGAAACCAGTGCAGTACTGCTGGAAACACACTTTCCAGGGTGTCATATCACATCAGACCTCGAGTGGTTTGACGAGCTCCACTGCACACCAACAAGCCTAGACTGGGAAGTTGCAAGTAATTTAGTAACTGCGGACAAAATAGAATGGGCCCTGAAAAGCTTCAAACCATTTAAATCCGCAGGGCTGGATGGGATATTCCCAGCACTACTACAATGGCAACCCGGTCTGGCTACTAAGTATCTACTACCGATCTACAGGGCCTGCATAGCCTTTAAATACATACCCAAGGCATGGAGAGAGGCGAAAGTAATTTTCTTACCGAAACCAGGTAAAGAAGACTACACACACGCTAAATCCTTCAGGCCCATCAGTCTAACATCATTCCTTCTGAAAACGTTGGAAAGACTGGTAGATAGACACCTAAGGGACGGAGTTTTAGAGAGCAATCCGCTACATCCCCAACAACATGCTTATAGGAAAGGCAGATCAACAGAGTCGGCACTACACAAGTTGGTGCAAAAAATAGAAATGGCTATCACAAACAAATCCTCAACACTTGCCGCCTTCATTGACATAGAAGGGGCTTTTGATAAAACTATGCACAACAGCATCAACCACGCCCTACAAAAATTCAAAGTGGAACCAGTTATTCGTAGCTGGATCACTGAATTGGTTAGTAAAAGGGCGGTTCAAATAGTGGTGAATACTACCACGAGGGCAAAGGTGGTTAGAGGGTGCCCTCAGGGGGGAGTCTTATCACCACTTCTATGGAACATAGTAGTGGACAGCCTCATAAGAAAGCTAAATGATAGAGGTTACACTACTATTGGTTATGCAGACGACTTAGCAATACTGATAAATGGAAACGCCGAAAACGTCCTATGTAAGGTCATGCGGTCGGCCCTTCAGATTGTGGAAAAATGGTGTGACGAGCAACGACTGTCAGTAAACCCGAAGAAGACAGAACTTATCCTTTTCACCAACAAAAGGAAGTTACCAGAACTCCAACTACCAAAATTATTTAACACCAAACTCTCCCTATCAACACAAGTGAAATACCTGGGCGTCATACTTGACAGCAAGTTGAACTGGGCAAATCATATAGAGGAAAAAACAAAGAAGGCCTGCATAGCTTTTTATCAGTGTAAGAGACTTGTTGGTAAAAAATGGGGTCTCAATCCGAAAATAACACTTTGGCTATACACATCAGTCATCAGACCTTCTATGACTTACGGATCAATTGTATGGTGGCCCAGAACACAATTGACCACGATAAAAACAAAACTCCAGAGCCTACAACGCCTAGCGAGTGTAGCTGCTACTGGATGTATGAGAACCACCCCATCAGCCGCAATCGAGTACCTCCTCAACCTGAGACCATTAGATCTGGTCATACAAGAGGAAGCGAGGGCAGCCGCCCTAAGACTTAGAGCAAACGGCTTATGGAAAGTAAACATAGAAACAGCTCACTCCAAAGTTCTGCAAGGGGTCTTGAAAGAATTTCCTCTTCTTGAGGCGCCCATGGACAGAACACCATGTCACCACGTCTTCGATCGAAGATACAATATCCAACTCAACGCAGAAATAAAAGACAGCTCTGGCAGTCGCGAAGTTAGGATATACACAGACGGCTCCAAAACCTTACACGGTACCGGGGCAGGCGTCTTCTCGAATGACTTAAATATCAAAATATCAACCACCCTAGACAGATTAAACACAATATTCCAAGCGGAATGTATTGGCATCACCAGAGCGGCACAGGCGGTTGCAGCCAGAGACGTCAGAGACCAAAAAATTAAAATCATCTCAGACAGTGCATCCGTACTTCAGGCCCTACAAAACAATACCATAACTTCTGTCCTTATACTGGAATGTCACAACAGTCTCCAGTCCATCGCAAGTACAAATAAAGTGACTCTGCAATGGATTAAAGGACACAGCAACTCGCTCGGAAACGACGCAGCGGACGACCTGGCCAAAATGGGGTCAAAAGCAATAGCGTACGGACCGGAGCCGCTACTGCCCATACCCCAGGCCCAAATAAAAACATGGCTGCGCACAAAAACAGAAGAAACCCATTTATTAGAATGGACAAACAGCGAGGGCTGCAGGCAAACTAAAAATGCGATTCCGGTAGCATCAAAAAGATTGTCCCGCAACCTCATCAGATTTAAAAGGGGCGACATCCGGAAGATTATTGGAATCTTAACAGGACACTGCCCTCTAAACAAGCACCTATTCACCATAGGTGTAACAGATAGTCCCCTGTGCAGAGGATGCATGGAGACAGAAGAAACGCCGCTGCACGTGCTTATGGAATGCAGGAGCGTGGCCGAACAACGGGCACGGATTCTTCAATCACCAGCATCGCTCCCGGAGGCCTGTAGCAGCCTGAAAAGGCTGCTAACCTTCTGGGACGACCTAGGTTGGTTGGAGTAGGAAGGTAAGACGGAACACGCACAATGGCCCAATCAAGAGGCTAAGTGCGGATACAGCCCAGGTAAACTAAACTAAACTAAACTAATGCCCCCGGCCTTGAAAGCACTAGCTTTCTAAATTTCCTGTACTGCATGGCTGCCTGCCGTTACTCGATCTTGCTCGACGAGGGGGCAGATTTTCGCAAAGGCTCGCCTTACAATACCAGAAGAAGTGCGTATATCTGCCACTCTTGAGACACCATCTTTGCCAGGAATCGTTTTCAGTATGCGCCCCAATTGCCATTTCAGCGGCGGAAGGTTGTTGTCCTTTATGACAACCAACGTGTTGGGTTCAAGTTCAGTAGTATGATTGCACCATTTTGTTCTAACCTGTAACTCGGAGACATACTCATTCGCCCAGCGGGACCAGAAATGTTGGCGAATCTGTTCTAGCCTCTGATAGCGTGAGAGGCGATGCGTCGGCGTTTCCATCACGTCGGTGCTGGCGGGCGCAGTCAATGGACGACCAACCAGGAAGTGACCCGCGCTAAGAGGAAGAAAGTCGTCTGGATCTGTTGAAAGAGGGGTTATAGGACGGGAATTCAGGATAGCTTCTACTTGAGTTAATGCCGTGCTGAATTCCTCAAACGTAAGATGCGCGTTTCCCACTACTCTGCGTAGGTGGTACTTACATGATTTCACCCCCGCCTCCCACAGGCCACCAAAATGCGGAGCGTAAGGTGGAATAAAGTGAAACTTAATTTGCCGACTAGATGCGTAGTCTTTAATGTCTGAACTACAATTTGCTAAGAACTGAGCAAACTCGTTCATTAGACCCACAAAGTTTCTGCCATTATCCGAAAATATTTCGTTAGGTTTACCGCGACGAGAGATGAAGCGTTTTACCGCAAGTAAATAAGCGTCAGTGGTAAGATCACTGACGAGCTCCAAGTGTATCGTTCGCGTGACAAAGCAAATAAATAAACAGATGTATGCCTTTGTTGTTCTAGCACCCCTACCTTTTCTGTTCAATATGAACACTGGCCCAGCATAGTCCACCCCACACCGTAGGAACGGATAGCCTTGAGTAATCCGTTCTTGAGGTAAATTGCCCATCATAGGTGACAACGTTTTACCTCGAATGCGCTTACATGTGGTACAATCATGGACTACCTTTCGGGCTAAATCTCTGCCACCGACTGGCCACCAAGATTCCCGCAAGTGAAATAGCAGAGCCTGCGGGGCTGCGTGCAACATTTGCTTGTGCTCATGACGAAACAACAGGACTGAAAAATAATGTTTACTAGAAATTAATATTGGGTGTTTTTTATTATAGTTAAAATCTGGCGCATGCTGAATACGGCCACCCACGCGCAAAATTTTAGAGTTATCCATAAATAAATTTAATTTAGATAAATTATAGTCACCCTTTAAACTTATTCCTTTAGCTAGTAATTTATATTCCTTAGAAAATGATTCTAATTGACACAACCTAACTAATGTGTTTTCAGCCTCTTTTAATTCACCAACGCTAATAGTGCCCGTTCGCAAATTGTGTTTATTTCGCGTGTTATGGATGAAGCGTAGCATGTATGCCGCAGCACGTCGCATGCGACTGAACTGTGAAAAACGAGCAAACGGGAACAACAACAATTGGGATGAACTGTCATTGGCTATAAGAGAAACAACACTTGATTTTACTTCTGGTAACGGCTCAATGTTATGATCAGTTAGTGTACTTGCAGGGACTTGTTCGCAATTGAAAATAACATCATGAAGAAACTCCGGTCCATTCCACCATAAAGTGGAAGAAGAGAGATCCTGTAGGCTGACACCGCGCGATACTAAGTCAGCTGGATTTATTTTACCACTGACATGGCGCCATGGAAGTTCCTTAGTCAATTCATGTATTTCTGCTGTTCTATTTTGAACGAATGTCTTTAGCTGGTTTGGTGCCATACGTAACCAACCCAATACGATGGTGGAATCCGTCCAAAACATAACATTTCCAAACTCGCATTGTAATGAGTGTTTTACCCTTTCATATAACCTTGCACCTAGCAGAGCACCACACAACTCTAACCTAGGCACACTGACTGGCTTTATAGGTGCCACCTTTCCCTTGGAACACAATAATCGCACTGAAACCGTTAAGTTATCATAATTAACTGCGCGTTAATAAATGCAAGAGCCATACGCTGATTGCGAGGCATCAGTAAATATATGCATCTCTATATACATAGGATTAGTACCTATCACATGCCGAGGTATTCTAATTGTGTTGAGAATAGAAAGAGATGCAACGAACTGGTTCCACAGTCGCGTGACGTCACCGTGAGGCAGCGCGTCATCCCAACCAATTTTTAATAACCATATTTGTTGTAACAATATTTTAACTCGCTTAATTGCCGGACTAAGTAAGCCTAACGGATCAAAAATTTGTGAAATGTTTGATAATATCGATCGCTTTGTTACCGGTTTATTATCAATTTCGCATTGTGTATTGAAATAAAATTGATCTGATAAATGATACCAACCTAAACCTAAAGTTTTAGAATTAGCATCTTCAATAATTTTAAACTCCTCTGAATCATGAGGTACATGTGTGTGTTGTACGTCCACGTCGGGGTGAAAATTATATTTCCACTTGCGTAGTGGGAAACATCCTGATTTCAATGTGTTGGTAACCTTATCACATAGTTCTAACAACCTACACTTATCATTAGAACCGGTTATTAGATCGTCTACATAGAAGTCTTGGCTAATGACTCTCTGAACATCGGGATCCGTACTTTCAAACCCTAACTGTTTCAAACATCTCACACTTAAAAATGGAGCGGACGCGGTTCCGTATGTGACAGTATTAAGTCTGAAAGTACTTAATGGTTGTGACGGTTCATCACGCCATAGAATTAACTGCATGTCGCGTTGATCGTCTGCTACTAGACACTGACGATACATTTTTTCTATGTCTGCGCATGCTACAAACTTATGTTGCCTAAAGCGTAAAAGTATGGCAAGTAAATCCCCTTGTATCGGTGGGCCTAGTAACTGGATGTCGTTAAATGAAACACCAGTACTCGAGGCGGCGCTCGCAACGAACACAACACGCAGCTTGGTTGTGGTGCTGTGTTCACGAAAGACGCCGTGATGCGGCATAAAGTAGTGCAGAGATCCATGTGTTTGACTACGACTCATGTGACCCAACTGTTCGTACTCATGAATGAAATCGCTATATAATTTTTTATAAGCAGGTGACCGCTGTAAACGCTTCTCTAACGCTAAAAAGCGACGTTCAGCTTGAGGCAACGTTTCTCCTAATGTGTCGGATGGGAGTTTATAAGGAATACGTACACAAAATCTACCTTCACTATTTCGCGTAGTATTGTGAACGAAGTGCTCTTCACATGCACGTTCCTCATCTGTGCGCTTATTCCAGACCTTAGATACTTCCTCAAGTTCCCAGAACATCCTTAATTGTGTATCGATTGACTGTGTAAAATTACACTGAATTTTCTTGGCACTGCGTGACTTTAAATTAAGTGGACCTGACATAATCCATCCTAATTTAGTGCTCTGTAAAAATGATCCTATATTTAACCTTATTTTATTTTCATTTAATAAATTCCAAAATTGATCTGCGCCTAATAAAATGTCAATATCTTTGGAATCTAAAAAGTACGGATCTGCCAACTGTATGTTGTCTGGAATACAGAACTGTTGTGCGCTTAATTCACACACAGGTGGCAGAGACGTTATGTGCGGTAATACAAAACATTGTATACTGACGGTGTATGTGTTTATGCGCGATTTGATTTCTATGACACAAGTTTGCGTACACTGAGTCACAGTATCACCTACACCATGTATTTCATGAGTGGACTGTATTAATTGAACGCCTAATAAATTGCAAAGTGCCTTAGTAACAAAACATCATTGACTTCCACTGTCGAGAAGCGCGCGCGCCGTATGGTACTTGCCATTTGTATCGGCTATCTCAATAAGCGCAGTGGATAATAGTACAGGCTGCACACAAGCAGGCTGCGCGTATAGTTTCTGCATGTTAATGTGTGCGTTGTTAACCTGAATCATTGTGTTATCAATGTGAGGGACAATGCTTGCTAATGACAAAACGCAGGTGGGAGATGAGGGCGTATCAGCTGTGGAATCTGTGAACGCAACCGGTTTGTTATTTTCGCATATTGAATGCAGCGTTATCGTATGGTTGGATTGGCTAATTACTTCATCTTTGTGTATCAAAGAATTGTGTTTTTTGTTACATGTTCTGCACGGACCAAACCTACAAGTATCGACACTATGCCCTGAACGTAGACAATTATCGCACAACTTGTGGTCACTAATAAGTTTTAACTTAGATTTTAAATCAATATCGAGGAACTTTTGACACGAGTACAGACTATGATTTCCTTTACACATTACACATGATTTCTTGAAATGAGCGAAGCGGTCTTTTGACTTATTGGTGGAAACATTGCAATGTGAATATGTTTTTGTTGTGTTTACCTTTTTACTATCTTGAACATCCTTACTGTGTGATAAGTGCAACGTTTCCAACATGTCAGCCCTATCTTCAAGAAATTTAATTAAACTTTCTATTTTTAAAGATGTGTTATCATTCTTTGACAAAAAAGTGCCCTTGTATTGCTCCCATTCACGCTCTGTCACTTTGTCTAATTTAGACACAATTATGTAAATAATTAGTGTGTCCCAATACTCTGTGGGTTCACCGAGGATTTTCAATGCCCTTAAGTTTTTCAAAGTAGTGTCAATAAGTTTTCTTAAGAAAATAGGAGACTCCTTACTCAATGACTGTAAATTAAATAAAGTTTTAACATGGTTTTGAACTAACAGCCTATTGTTATTATATCTATTTAGTAATAGTTCCCATGCAACACTATAATTGTCAGAAGAAAACTCTAATGCATCAATGACAGATTCAGCGCTGCCTTTTAATGAAGATTTCAAGTAGTGAAACTTCTGAATACTGCTAATTTCTGTTGAGTTATGTACTAATGACAAAAAGGTGTCCCTAAACTCAAGCCAATGTTCAAATGAGCCATTGAAGGTGGGCATTGTAATTGTAGGCAATTTAACAGATTTTAATTTATTTGAATTATGATTACATGAAATGCCGGAGCTGTCACTGATCTTATCACCTGTTAACATTAGTTCAGCCTGGGCTATGGTACCATAGAAACTATCCTCAAACAATTCTCGTTCATTTAACTGATCTTCTAGATCGCAGTCACGAACATTTTCTTCGAGCATTGTTTGAAGATCGTTAAATTCGGTAAATAAGCGATTGGCACCCTGTAATATATAATATACAGGATGACATTTAATTCATTGGCAATATTTTAACCTCGTATTCTATCCATGATACTTATTCATTTAAGCAAATAATATCATGTATTAAAATTTTCAAATTATTAATTTAAAAAAAGCGATGTTTCTTGACATTTACCTAAATGAAGTCCGAAATGAATAAACAGCAAAAAAATAAAAAATAAAAATGCTAATCAAAACTTCAATAAATTTAAAATATCAAGATGCGTCCGCGCTATTTTACCATTTTACTACGCGGTATTATTACTTACGCTACAATCAGTAGGCATGTCCTTCAAAAGAAATGCCGCCAAAACAGTATTCAGCGAGAACAAACTTTTTACCTAATCGGGGCCTCCCGCGCGCGGCGCTAGGCAGCGGGGGTGTCCTAGGGGGACGCGGTATGCACCCGCCCCCGCCCCTGCAAAGAAATGCAAGTGCGCGGGCGCGTGCGCCGCTTCAGTTACGAGTTTAATAGGTCGAGTGCGTGACGCGTAATTCGCGAAAAATTCTGTGAACCGTAAACCGTAACTAATATGCCTCGACCACGTAGTGCAGTGTACACGAACCAGCAATACCTGGATATGGTGTTATTTTACGACCGAACGCAGTTTGCCACGAACCCGTCTGATGTTCCTCCGCCGCTATCCCGATGCACTAGTCCCATCAAGAGACCGAATTTTGAGGTCAACTCAAAATTTGCTGGACTTTGCATCGTTTCACGTACCAACTCATTCCCAAGCGCGTGGTAGAGCACCGGTGTACCCAAGAACCCTGCATCGGCAAATAAAGCGGTACTTCCAGACGAATCCACAGGCCAGCACAAGACAGGCAGCGCGACATTTTCACGTCAGCCAGTTTTTTGTCTGGAAGCTGTTAAACGCCTCTGGAATGCACCCTTACCACTTTCAAAAAGTGCAGGAGTTGGTGTTGGCTGACTACACGCCCAGGGTCTGATTTTGTAATTGGCTATTACAGAACCTTGACAATAATATCCTGTGGACAGATGAGGCCACGTTCACCCGACTCGGGCTGTTTAATGTCCACAACGAGCATTGGTGGGCTCAGCGTGGGCAGAACCCACACGTAAATCGGAGGCATACCTTTCAAAATCGTTTCTCGGTGAATGTGTGGGCAGGCATAATTAACAGCTGTGTCATAGGTCCCTTCTTTATTGAAGAGAGACTGACCGGAGAACGCTATCTCCGGTTGTTATAGACCTCTGTAGAAGAGCAGCTGCAGAACGTGCCTGATAGCTATCAGTCCGAGTTGTACTACCAACACGACGGAGCCCCAGCACACTACCAGCGAGATGTTCGCGCCTTCCTCGACCGGAGATTCGGCGAGCGGTGGATAGGACGCGGCGGGCCTGTACCTTGGCCGGCGCGGTCACCTGACCTGACGCCCTTAGACTTTTTTTTGTGGGGTAAAGTTAAAAGACTTGTGTACGAGCAAGAAAGTGAAAGCCGCGAACAGTTAAAACAAAGGATTGTTACGGCTTTCGAAATTGTTAAATCGCGTACATTTGTGCTACAAAACGTGAAGGTGAACCATAGGCGCCGTGCTGAGCTGTGCGTACAAAAAGGAGGTGAACACTTCGAGCACCTCTTAAAGTACACGTAGGTAAGTGCCTAAGTTGTAAGTTTAATATTTATTTCTTTCTCTAAAAAAAACCTTTTTCTAAATCAAACGCAAATCTTAGGTACATACCTACACAAACGGACAGATCGAAAACAATAAATTAATTATCCGGTCATTATTAATCAACTTTAACTTCACTCTCTTTTTTTTTTTCACCTTAACACCAAAAGTATTAATGTGATAAAAAAAAAACCACTCAGTTATTTGACGTGAAACTGCTACGTGTGGAATTCAGTTTTATTATTTAAAAGTGCTCCCAATCAGCTGTTTCGCCAAAGTTCACGCGCGGTCAGCGCATTATGTATGTACTTTACTAAATAACTACATACACACACGCACTCGCCGGCCGCAAAATAAATAAAAGTCTAATGCTGTATCGCTCAAACCGCGCCGGTACCGCCCTGCGCTCCGCCATCGCGCGATCTCTACAAAAAACGTATCAGCAGTCAGCCAGCAGCGCTTGATATAACAGAACAGACGCGTCACTCATTAGGCATTTTGCTATCGAATTTAATTGAGATAATTTTAGGGATAATAATTTTTCCACTTTAGCCGACTTTAATGCAGAAAAAATACTGAAAAAATGAGTAATTTTTAATGATATTACAATCATTGGATGTAATTTGAAACTCTTACTAACAATAACTTTTTTACTTTGAACACCAAAGTAAAAGTTTAAATCACTTCCAATTTTCCAATCTTATTTCTTTTTTTAAAACATTTCCAACGCTAATACTTATTACTCTTGGAGGTAATGTGCTGGGTACGTTTACAAACTCAAACCTTACCTACCTAAATCTTTCTGTGCGGAAATCGAATTCGCGACACGAAACGCAACGCAGCAGCCAATAACTCAGCCACTGTGCCAACAGTGCTAACAATTATTACGTAGCACAACTCATTATTGTGTCATTATGTGATATCTGCCATATTTCATTGTTTTATGCGCCGAAGTGGCCCCCATTTTTTATTTGCTTTCTCATGAATGTATGAGTTTGCAGCTTATTCTGTCTGCTTGACAGATAGCGGTTTTTTGACACCAGGCTGAATCAGTCTGCTTGACAGACGGAGGGTAGATAAACGTGTGCTACCTACTGTGCTTCGTGATTTTCTCTCATGATTTTTGTTATTTTCGAAATTGCTTTCTGTCATGATTCTAATTACTTTCGATCCTAACTAAATTTAATTTAAGTACAAGTTACACGTTAGTTCCGTAAGAAAATCGAAGCTGCGACACCGTGATTTTGAGTTCGCGACCCAAACCAACGCGCCGCGCCGGCGCCGGCGCAGGCGCTGCGAGGCCCACGTGCCGTTCCCGCGCAAAAAATGAATGGAGCGTGTCGACACGGTGATGGCGCGTGTGTGCGTGCGTGTCACACGGCGGCACTCGTTCATTTTAAATAGCGCGCAATCACAATTTGATCCTTTTTATTTTTTTGATCATTTTGGGAAAACCCTGGGTTATTATTTTTGAACAGTTTACTAGCATTAGTTATTATTTGTTCCTCAATTAGATTCTTGGACTAGAATATTGCCACTGAATTCAATGTCTTCCTGTATATATGTAATATAATATTATTTTCTTTGGCCAACGTACCTAAATAATTTGAAAACTTTGTGAGTCTACCTTTAATTATTCCGCGTTTACGAACAAGTTCGCGGACATTTTGTTCACACTTTTCATCGCTCCCGTATTTGCTAGGAGACTTAGCTCTGGACTTATCACTATTAACGTCTAACGGCATTTTGGTGACTAGTGAAAGTGAAAAATGGAGGTACTCACGTTTAAATATCACCACGTTGAGCAAGAGCTAGCTACGGCACCGTAGTTGCTCGATGACTACGCAAACACGTAATTTACACTCACGATATTCACTGAAATCAGTTGTAAAGCATGGTATTACACAAGAGAAATAAAGAGGGTTCGGGATAGGATGGGATGGTTGATCGTACCGAGTGCGCGCTATGCTCGTATTGATGATCACGCTATTTTCCCACTTCTTGTGCCGAATAGCTTCCTCTGGTTATTCTCTGTGTCGTTGTAGATGCGCCAACGATATTATTACCGGCTTCCAACATATTATTTCTTGTATTGTACGTAGGTACTTGTGTAATGGCTTCCAATGGTTGCTAATCTTCTTGGTCTTTCTTAATTTCTTCGTCCGGTTCGAAGGATCAACATGTAGGGGCGTGTGCGTTCGCCTTCCTACCGGCCTTCGACTTTTAATAATGTTGTATTGTGATTTTAATATTTGTGAGGAACAGTTAAATAAAAATGCGTCCGTTGTTAACGTTTTCAAAATTGACAAGTGTATTCTAATTAATAAGTAACAATATTCGAGGAAACGGGGGAGGGAACAAAACGAACTTGTCGCGTGATCACGCACGGTTGCTATTGGCCCTTGCTCGGTACAGATTACACAAGACCACCACAGATAATGTATTAGTCCGTGAACAGAATGTTAGTGGTAAAATATTACATTTTATTTATACACTGTTTACTCTTAATATTCACTTGATAATTTAATAAAATGTTAATGTCAGATAGTTTTATTTTATTTGAGGGTCACTTTTCTACCTTAAATAACGAAGTAATAGTGTTGAATTTATTTTCGTTGCAGTGTAATTTATAGTTATAACAGTTCTTTTTTGTATTCACGGTAATAATAAAAGTAACTTTGCTTCAGATAATGTCATATTTACGGAACCCGCGGATAAAACGTATCGTGGCCGCTATGGAAACAGTAAAAGAATCCGAAACGTCTGAAACCCCCAAAAATCTATCAATGGATGAGTTGAATCATGAGACTTTCACGGTAAATCGAATCGAATCTCAACCATACCTAGAAACTACAGACGTACACACATCAAAAAAAGTTTGCGATCACTAGCATAAACTGATATAATTTTTTAAATTGAACTTTATCAAGAAAAATTCTTTGTTGTGTGTTTTCTTTAAATAGAAATACACAGTTTGAAATTAAAAAATAAAACCATTTCTTATTTTTAATTAAAAAAATTGAGTAATTAATCATAATGTAATTGTAACAGAAATTTGATAGAAATAAAAACACTGTTTAACCAAACTTAAACAACAATTTATTAATAAAAGGTTTATATTCAATATAATATAACTCCTCCCCTGGCTCGAACACATGCGAAGATCCTCCTGAGTATGCTGAGAATCAAGTTATCCAGCAGTTCTTGGGGTAACCTGCCCCATTCTTGAATAGCGGCTTCCCTGAGCTCTGGCACTGTCTGGAGACGTGGCTGACGGTTCCAAACAGCTCGCTTAAGAGCATCCCACGCGTGCTCTATTGGGTTTAAGTCAGGCGAGCCAGCAGGCCAGTCTAACCTTGTGATGTCGTATTCTCGGAGAACAGCATTGACTCGTTGAGCTCGATGGGCGGGCGCATTATCATCGACCAGTTCAAATTGGTGCCCATGGTTTACTCGGAATGGTCTGACAATTCCATCAATAGCAACTGCTCTGTACACGTCTGCTGTCATGAAGCCTCGATACGGGATCAAAGGCGTTCTAGCTCCAATCATAATACCACCCCATAAGGACACCGATTTCCCGTCTTGCTGAAGTGTTCCAGTGGCAGTTTTTTGGTTTCACGGTCTCCTGGTCTTCTCCAGACATGGACACGTCGGTTATCTGGATGAGTACTGATTCGCGATTCGTCAACGAAGAGACAGTTTTGCCAAATGTTTTCTTCTTCATTTTGCCGAAGCCTAGCCCACTGTAATCTCCGTCGTTGACTTTGCCGGAAATTCAAAGAAGCTCGCCCAAGACCTCCGTGCTCGTAATCCAGCCTGGTGCAAGCAATTCCGAATGGTCTGAGTGCTAACTTCAAGCCCAGAGGCGGCCCGAACTTCTGCTTTTATTTTAGTGGCGTTGATTGTTGGGTCACGGGCTGCCAGCAATCTAATATAGCGCTTTTGGGCAGCAGTCAAAACAGTTGGGCGACCACTGCAGGGTCGGTCACCTAAATTACCCATACCGTGGTACCTCTGCAACGTGGTCACGACACAGGATTGGGATACCTATAGAAACTCTGCGTGCTATTTCTCTCCTTCTTCCCTCAAAGTTACTATTCTTGCTCGTAAAACTTCTGATAATCCTCTTGGCATTTTTCAATCACAACTTTCCGCGAAATCTATTTTAAATCCGTTAAAATGGACTAAATCAGATTTCTGAATGAGCGTAAGCTAGGACTGAAAGCCTTTTTATATGGAAAAACAATTGAACTGTTTTATTGTTTTATATCCTAAATCTATATTTTTAAATAAATCATCTAAAAAGAAGAAGAAATCATAATATAATCTACCGTAACAAAAAAAAATCGAATTTTCAAAGTGATCGCAAACTTTTTTTGATGTGTGTATGTTCCTTAGTAGAAACTCGTACTTCAAGTTTTTTATCTCTAGGTGAATTAACTGCAGAAACTAGGAGATCTCCTCTTGTATTGCAAGCACAGACGCTATCAGTTGGCTATATAACAGTGGATGAGTGTAATATGCATCCCGTTAATGACAGAATGAACATTTCATGCCTGAGCAATTCTGGTTTTCCGATGTTAACTGTAGATAAAGAAATAAGTGCACCCGGTTCAAGCAAAAGGAAAAGATCTAATTCATCTAGCTCAGAATCATCTTCCAATTCGTCATCATTGAGTTCAACTTCGTCGTCTTCATCTACTACGTCTACGTTGGGTAAGGACTTTTCTGCGGATGAAGCAGATCAAGATCCAGACTACATATTGCTAACGCCACCTAGACCTGTATCATTCAGTCCAGATGGACTGAATGATACACGTCTAGGAGGAGATCCTCAAAGTGACCGCAACATACAGCAAGATTTAAACAACGTGCAGGAAGATGACACGAATCAGCTGACAAACATACCTATCAAACGAAGGCGTAAAGGACAAAATGTATCCAAAAAACAAGAAGTTAAAAGGCTTCGCAACACTGGACAACAATATACTTCTGTGTCCAAGTTAGGAAAAATTGTGCCTAAGAAGCAGATAGGACCTCCATGCGGTGATAAATGTCGGCTAAAGTGCAGCGAAAGAATAAAACCAGACGAAAGAGAAATAATTTTCAACGATTATTGGAAAATGAGCGATCTAACAAGACAAAGAAATTTCATTTCAAAGTGTATTTCTGTTATTCAACCTAAATATCAATATAAAGTTCACAACAGCAATAGAGGTCCCAAACATTCATTTTCATTCGACATTAATAATTGTAAACAGCGTTCTGTAAAACATTCTTTAAAAACACATTGTCTATCAATAACCGATCTATTGCAACGGTCATATCAAAAAAAAATAAGGCAGGAATTGTTGAAGAAGACAAGAGGGGCAAACATGGGAAATAAAATAAATTGAGTCCAGATGTCATACGAGGGATAAAAAATCATATTGACTCAATTCCTAGAATAGAATCCCACTATCTAAGACAACAAACGACTCGGGAGTATATTGATGGGGGTAAAAATCTTACAGATCTTTTTACTGATTACCAAACAGGATGCCTGAATAGTGATATTGTACCTGCCAAGATTCATACTTACAGAAGAGTGTTCAATGAGGATTACAACATTAGCTTTCACATACCTAAAAAAGATCAGTGCGAATTATGCACTGCCTTTAAAAATGCAGTTGATCAAAATACAGAATTACAGACGAGGTATGACCAGCACCAGCTTGAAAAGGAGTTATGTCGCCAAGAAAAGTCAAATGACAAAACTATGGTCCAGAGAAACTACATTGTTGCCTGTTACGACCTCCAGGCAGTGTTGCCCCTGCCTAAAGGTGATATATCTACCTTATATTATAAGTGTAAGCTAAATGTCTGTAACTTTACTATAAGTGAATTGGCAAAGGACTATTGCGATTGCTTTGTTTGGAGCGAAGTTGAAGCGCAAAGAAGAGCTAACGAAATTTCAACGTGCGTTTTAAAATATTTGACAAAGCGGGCATCAGAAGTTGATGATAATAATTTAGAAATAATATTTTATTCTGACAATTGCTGTGGTCAGCAAAAAAATTAGTTTATGTTCTCCATGTATGTTTATGCCGTATCCGTTCTTAAAATTAAATCTATCACCCACAAATTTTTAATAAGTGGGCATACACAGAATGAAAATGACTCTGTTCATTCTGTGATCGAAAAGGCCGTTAAAAAATGTTTACGTTCAGGTCCCATATACACACCGGACCAATACGTTACTATAATAAGAACTGCACGAGAGAAAGGCAACCCCTATAAAGTAAATGAAATGAGTTTTTCAGATATTATAGATATAAAAAATCTCGCAGAGGTGTGCGGTGGACGATTTTCAAAAAATATTTCAGGTGAAACAGTCAAGTTAAGTGACATTAATATAATTAAATTTGAAAAGCATCAAGATTCAGAGCATGTTTCAATCTACTACAAAATTTCCTATACGGATACAGTGTTTAAGGAAATACAATACTTAAAAAACAATCGTTCATCACGCACACGTGCGAACAGTTCCAGTCTTCAAGATTACCAATTGATGCCACTGTATCAGTCTAGATTGAAATTAAGTGAGAGAAAAAGCAGTGATTTAAGGAGTTTAATTACAAGTAATATTATTCCACAGAGTTACGCAATTTCTTACTATAACAACATCTTGTAGGTCTTACAAAATCCTGCACACACAAAATAATTGTAGCTTGTAAGTTTATTAATGAAACAATTTTTTTTAAAAGGTTTATTGTTTGTCATTATGACTGTTTGTTTTTAATATTTTTTTAAGCGGTCTTTCGCTTGTCTTAGCGGATAACACAACTCTGGCTCGCTTAACCCTTTATTGGCCTCGAGATGCTGTGATTGTTACCCATGTTCCTTTAAATTTATAGTTTTTATTTTGTTAACGTTATTTTCAGTTGGTCTCATAATTGGTTAATAGTTGAATATTGATTCTAAAGATTATAATAATTATTAAGTTTAGAGATAACTTGCTGTGATTTAAAAGTAGGTAGAGAAAAGACTGATTATTAAGACATAAAGTGATAATAATGTCAAAGAAATGTATGGATCTCGGTTTTTGAATAACAATAAAACATTGATTAGCACGTGTTGTTTTATTTGTCTGTCCAGTTACAATTAGAAGGAATGCTAACTATAATATTTACAATTTAATAGTATTGTAAAATCATAGTTTTAATGGGTATTTAAATATCTTTAAATTTAGTTACATTATTTATATGGGGATTTAACAGTAAATAATCATAATCGAAAAAAAAATTAAAGGAAAAGTGTTACTATATAAATTAATAATCATTTTTAACAATGTTATAATAAAAAAAAATAACTTTTCTGAATTTAGTGTTATAGTGCAAATAAATAGCCATCATTATCACCTCAAAAGATGGCTCAAAGCACCATGATTTTAATTTCCATTGCGAAAAAGGCGTGCATTTTTTTAATTTATGCTCCTGTGTAAAATTTTATATTTTCGTTTAGTAACGGTTTGTCTTTAAAGGTGCGATATGTCCTACGGGAATATATAAAGGTAAGAAAAAACTTCATAATAAAATTTTAATTATTTATTGGTACGAATCACAATAAGTAGAAAAAATACCTACAACTAATTTAAGACTTATTTACCTTGGTAAGAAGAGAAAAGGGTCCCTACACTATAATCCGAGTGAGTGCTTGATGTAGACGGAATTTGCAACGTATAACTTGTGTCACTGAGTCTACGTACATTGTTCGTATTTGTTATGATCAAATTAGAAGGCACGCCAGTAGTGATTACATTGCTGTCATACATTTGAGTAAAACTTGGAACATCATTTGTTTGGGGAGAGGCTGCAGCACAATATTCTGGAGATGTAACAGACTGTGGTGATTGTAAAGATACTGAATTCGAGTAATCTGTAACGGCGTCGGCGGATGTACACTATTCGGTGGTGGTGATAGTTGACTATTCGATGTCGGAGATAAAAACCGGTTAAATACTGGAGAACCAGTGTTAATTTGTACTGAGTCCCTGTTTAGTGTCCCAAGTTCAGCCTCGAAAAGAATTTCATTGATTGCCTTTTCGGCGAGCAGTCTTTGAGTTGATTTTAATTTATTTAGCTTCTGAGTCCAATAAAGAGCAGTAGGATCTATATTTGAGAATGACACTGTTGGAGACATAGGTTGATGCGATGATTGCGACAAATAATTACAAGCTTTTTCGAGAAGATCATTCTGTGTTGCTACTAGCCCCTTCTTCTTAAGTTTTTTTGACGGCGGAGCAGGTTCACCCATAGAAGAAAATGAAGGTTCACTTTGGTCTTCTTCATTTTTGGACTTATCCAAATCAGAGAACGCGTTCTGAAAAAAAAACTTATTTTTTACTTAAATTATGGGATTCTTATCAAAAAGGACAATTGAATTTGCCAGAGGCGGCCCCACTGCCAAATACTACAGAAACATTTCCATTTGTATTTACAGCAGACGAGGCTTTCGCCCTTGGGCCTAATTTGATGAAACCATATGCGTTAAAAAGTGCTACAAAAGAGGAACTAACATTTAATTACCGCTTATCAAAAGCTAGAGGTGTGGTTGAGTGTGCATTTGGCATGTTAGCTGCTAAGTTCGGTATTTTTCAAAAAGCTATATGGCTAACACCTGCAAAGTCTACAAAAGTGACTACTGCATGTTGTTATTTACATAATTATTTACTTAAAACAGAACCACACTTTTATCTTTCGTCAAGTGGAGATAACCAAAATAATAATGTATTAGTAGGCATGCAACGTACGACATACAGAAATACATTAAACAGTGCTAAGATGCTGAGAGACAGATTCTGTAACTATTATAATGCTAATATTTAAGTTTATGTAGATAAAATAAAAAAACTTACCATATCAATGGCTATTCATTTTTATTCAAAAATTTCAGCATATGAAATACCCAAGACTTTGGATTGTACACGTGTTCCGCTGCAGCACCAGATCGCTTCGAATCGGTTATTTTTTTTAATTCTTTCCTATAATTCGATTTTAATGAGTTTATCTTCGCAATGGCGTCTTTGGTAGTCGCGCCAGGTTTAATTTTTATTAAAATTTCAAGTAATTGCTCATAAGCATTCGCCCTTTTCACTTTATTTAAACTGTTGGCACTTGAGCTGTCCCATACCTCTGGTAGTGTTTCTAACGCTTGTATGAATTCTTTCAAGTGCTTTTGGTCGTTTGTTTGAGGTACGGCGGGCGCCGCCGCCTCAATATGCGCGTCCTCTTCCATCGCTGACAGAATTAATACTGACGCGATAAATATCGATTAGAGACTAGACGCTCGATATTTATCAACGATACTTGATACAAATCGTGGATTTTCGGATTTCTAGAAATCCAGCGATCCGTATCACGATAGATGATACGCTTTAGGCGAACGCTACACGCAAGATCCATATTGTGATCCGTCAATATAAACTGTCGGATTACGATATTTATTGACGTGTAGGGTAGTTAGTTATACACCCTGTACAGCAGCGTGTCATTACCGTGAGAGCCTAAAGTTGCAATGTTGCACTTTAGGGTGGGCTGTTTTTAGAGCTAAGTCAGATAAGACTATTGTTTAAGGTATTAGATGATATTGTTTTAACTAATGTATTTTTAATTCAATATAAGAGAGCATGAGCTTCTGCTCACACGTATTCACTAGTTTTATTTTTAAAAACATATTTTACGCTCCCTAAAATCTGACTGGCGCAGCCGGTAGGATCGCCGGTAAGCTGCGCCGTCCTTCGTGTGTTTTCGGTATAAAAATCTTCCGACTTTACGCGATCGGGTGGCCCTACAAGTAGCAGGCGATTCTACGAACAAAGAAATTTGTCAGCGGAGCTGAAGATGAGAAAGGCCGGCTGGTGAGTCCAAATTTTCACCTTCCTTTCCCCCACTTCATGTTTTTGGTCTTGTTATTTTTGCGATTAGACCTCTCGTAATATAACGTTATCTGGTTTTGCATAAAATCTGTGAGACTAAATATTAATTAAGATAGTAAAAAGTGTGTGTATGTATAACTAATTTAGTTCTCTGTTTATTCCATAGTAGAATAAAGCGTGATATTACGTTAAGATAAGCTCATATATAAAACAATTTGTCTGTCAATTTAATTAATAAATACATATACACTCTCTTATTTTAGAAGTTTATACATTTAATTTTTAGTTTAACTTTTTGTGTGTGTCGTTTGTTATTTTTGTGATAAAATTGAATTAATAACTTTGCCAAAATGAATGAACAAGTGTTAATTAGAATGATTCCCAACGAAATGTTAAAAATTATTCCTCAATATGATGGCGATAAGCGACAATTAAACCTTTATTTACGCAAATGCGAATATATAATAAATAAGTACAGGGGAAATGAGGCGCAAAACTTGTATGTAATGCATGATGTTTCGAGTAGGTTGAAAGATAACGCAGCTGCACTTATCAGCGAGCGCGAGGATATTGTTACTTGGGAACAGTTTAAAGAACTGCTTATCCAACATTTTGGAGACCCTAGGAGTGAAGAATGTATTGCTATTGAATTGGAAAGTTTACGTATAGGAAATGGAGAATCGTATTTGGACTTTTGTAATCGAATTCAATCGGTCCGCAGTGTATTAATAGCCAAAGTTAATAGATTGGAGGACGAAAATATTCGTAACAGTAAAATTATTATATATAATAATACATCATTGAACGTTTTCCTTTACAATTTACCTGAGAATATGGTGCGTATTGTTAGGTTGAAGGCACCTTCCACTCTGGAAGAGGCATTAAGCGTTGTCATGGAGGAGGTTAATTTTCACGATCAGTACAACTTGCGTAATAAAATGTTATCGACATTTGCCAATAAACCTACGTTACAAAATCAGAATCCTCCGTTCAAATTCGGCATGAATAATAACACGTCTAATTATAAACCTATTATTGCGCAACAGGCGCCTCCTAAATTTAATTTTACCAATCCCCAAGGTAACGCATTACGATTTGAGAATCAAGGGCAAGGTTTTGGTTATCGCCCACCACAGTTTGGGTATAGACCACAATTCGGCCTTCACCCACAACAATTCGGGATGCGACCTCAACAATTTGGGATGCGACCTCAACAATTTGGGATGCGTCCTCAACAATTTGGCATGCAGCCACAAGCTTTTAATAAGCCCCCACATTCACAACAACCTGCCATGCGTCCACAGCAATTTGGAGTGCAGCCACAACATTTTAATAAGTCTAATCAATTCGGTTATAAACCCCATCAAACATTCGGTAATAATCAATTAAATCAGTCTAGTGACGTCACCATGCGAACTGCACCTCCAGCCAAGGTTACTCAACAAGGTTTCAGGCTTAATGAACTTGACCTTGATTATTATGACGCGCATAGTGTATACGATCAATATTCCTGTAACGATTATCAGGACAACGATGATTATTTTTATCCTTACGAACATCAGGACGAATATTATACACCACAAATAGCTGAAATTTCGGAAATAGATAACAAAGATGATGCTATGAATAATAAGAAAGAATTACAGGATTTTCAGGTAATAGCCTCGGAAGATATAGTGAAAAAATAGAAGTGAACTGTGACACAAATCTTAAATTACCTTACATTTATATACCTGAAATTGACTCTAGGTTTATGATAGATACAGGTAGTACAAAATCATTTATCAGTCCACATAAGGCCTACTATTACTTTCCTAATTATATCCATTGCCAACCTTTTGAAGTAATTAGTACCCATGGTATAAGTAAACATGAACAAATTATCAAAATTCCAGCATTACCAATTTTTAATAGCGAAGATAAACATACATTATACATTTATGAAGTTGATCCTCGATATGACGGATTGATAGGTAACGATATCTTGCGTAATTCAGAAGCTATAATAGATCTTAAAAACGAACTTCTTAAAACAAAAACTACTGCAATACCTATAATTCATAATAAAACAGATCATGTCATAGAATTGGCACCTCGTTCGGAACAGAGAGTGAAAATTCCTACAAATTTATATTCCGGTAATGCAGTTATCGAATTCAAGGAATTTTGCGAGGGCGTACGAATGCCTAGTGCATTAGTACAATGTAAGGACGGTTTTACAACTACAGTAATTCAGAATACTCTTGATAAACAAATGACGTTAACCATTATGAAACCATTTAAGGTAGAGCCATATGATGCAGACTTAAATGAATGTGAAGTGAATTGTGTGAAAGAGATTGAAAATATTGAAATCGATAAACTATTAATAGACAATTTAAAGAAACTTCGCCTAGATCACATGTCAGACGAAGAACGTAATTCAATCCAAGCACTTTGTAAAGAGTATAGAGACATATTTTATTGCGAACAAATTCCCTTAAGTTTTACAAACCAAGTTAAGCACTTTATTAGAACTAAACATGAAGATCCAATATATGTAAAGCCATATCGACAACCCCCTGTTCAATCAAATGAAATAAGAAATCAGGTCGAAAAATTATTAAAAGACAATGTTATTCAGGAATCTTACTCACCCTGGTCAGCCCCAGTTCATTTAGTACCCAAGAAAAGAGACGCTTCGGGAGACATAAAGTATAGAATGGTAATTGATTACAGACGACTGAATGACATAACAGTAGACGACAAGTATCCTCTTCCAAATATAACCGATCTTTTTGACAAATTAGGAAAAAGTACTTATTTCACGACGTTAGATTTGGCCAGTGGTTATCACCAGATTGAAGTTAACGAAAGTGATAGACAAAAAACTGCATTTAGCACTGAAAATGGGCACTTTGAGTTCCTCAGAATGCCATTCGGGCTTAAAACGGCTCCGGCGACATTTCAAAGGGCAATGGACAACATTCTGAGAGGATTACAAGGAATTCATTGTTTAGTCTATTTGGATGACATTATTATCTTTTCAAGCAGTCTTTCAGAACATTTACAAAAATTAAGAACTGTTTTTGATCGTCTGAGATCAACTAACCTTAAAATTCAGCTTGATAAATCCGAATTCCTTCGGAAAGAAGTCTTATATTTAGGCCATGTGATCACCAAAGATGGCCTAAAACCAAATAATGATAAGATCAAAGCTGTACTAAATTATCCCCTACCAAAAACTACCACCGAAATTAAAAGTTTCCTGGGATTGATTGGTTATTATAGACGATTCATTAAAGATTTTGCAAAAATTACTCAGCCCTTAACGTCATGCTTAAAGAAAAGAAACAAAATTGTTATAGACCAAAACTATATTGATGCGTTCCAAAAGTGCAAAGAGCTTCTTACCAATGCTCTTTTACTCCAATACCCAGACCCAGACAAATCATATATTCTAACTACTGACGCTTCTTCAGTTGCTTTGGGTGCAGTCTTATCCCAAGGTACCGTAGGTTCGGACAAACCCGTGGCGTATGCTAGTAGAACCTTAAGCGATACAGAAGCCCGCTATAGTACTATTGAACGTGAACTATTGGCGATAATTTGGGCAGTAAAACATTTTAGACCGTACCTCTATGGGAACAAATTTATTATATACACCGATCACAGACCTCTAGCGTGGCTCTATTCTCTTAAAGAGCCTAATAGTAAATTAACGCGGTGGCGACTTCGACTTCAAGAATACGACTTTGACATAATATACAAGAATGGTAAACAAAATACTAACGCTGATGCTCTTTCACGTATTAAATTAAACGCATTAAGTTCTGAGGATGAAGGACAATCTATGAAAGTTAACGTAGACAAAAAGGAACAGAAACTACAGAAATATTTAGCTGAAATAACTAACGAAATAGTGGACTTGACTACCAAAGACAGTGACCAAGACGATTCTAGAACTATGTCAATCTCCGATTTATCGGCTACTTTAACGGCTAGCTCTGAAAATGAAAAGAATTATCCCATTCCTCCCGTTTCTACTGATAGCAGTACAATCACAGTACATTCAGCACTAGACATGGAATCAACTGGCATCCCAATATTACATGAAGCCATTGATACCAAGCCTAATCAGATTTTAATCTTTACATGGTATAAAAATGAAGTTCAGGTTAAAAATTTATCCCGTGATAAACAGAAAGTACTAGAAGTTTTCTTACCACTTAAAAATGAGGAGTTAATTAAGAAATTTTTAACTGAATACGTTAAACATAAAACAAAATACTTCGTTTACTTCGAAAATATAGAGCATAGGAGAGAATTTACTAAAATAATCATGCAACTATTTAAAAAGGGAATGGTGGAATTTATTGAATGTACGGAACGTGTTGTGTACGTGGAAGATGAGAATGAACAGAAGGAAATTATTTTACAACATCATGAAGGAAAGACGTGTCATAGGGGGATTAAAGAGACAATGTGTAGGATAAGAAGGAATTACTTTTGGAATAACATGCAAGAAACAATTGCAGCGGTATTGAATGGTTGTGATGTTTGTCGTAGAATGAAGTATGATAGAAAACCACTTAAACCATTACTACAGCTAACGCAAACGCAAAATGCACCTTTTCAGGAAGTATTTATAGACCTTTTCACAATTGAATCAATTTATTATTTAACACTAGTAGATGCATTTAGTAAGCTAGGCCAAGCCATAGAAATTTCTAATAGATCTACACCTGAAGTAATACGTGCTTTAATTAAATATTTTTCAATGTATGGAACACCCAAGAAAATTAGTTGCGATCCGGGAAGCGAATTTAATAATGAATTACTTAAAGAACTAATGGCCATGTACAATATTCAATTACACATAAGTACTCCTAATAACCCTAATTCAACAGGCATAGTAGAACGGTTTCACTCTACCATCATAGAAATATATCGTTTAGCTAAATACGACCAAAAATGTACAGATGCAGCTTCTGTCATGGCATATTCAATAATGGCTTATAATCATACCTTACATACAACAACCGGTTTGACCCCATTTGAAGTTGTTTTTGGTCATACCGATTCAAACTCTATGTTCAGTGGGAATTTTGAGAAAAATTATACACAGCAACTCTTAAAAGACCATGCAAAGCGTACTAAATATCTTTATAACTATATATCTGATAAGGTGATAGCGGAAAAAGAAAAGATTAGGGAAAGCAAAGGTGGTGAAACTGATAGAAGATTTGAAATAGGAGATGTAATCTATGCAAAGGAAGTTAACACTAGGATTAGTAAAGACAAGCCGCGATACAGGAAAGCAGTTGTTATTGGCAAAGTAGAGCGTAATATAATTCCCGTAAAAATTGGAAATAGGAACACTAAAGTACCAATTAAAAACGTCAAACGTCCTCCACAGGTGGTGTCTCATGATACTGACGATAGCCCAGAAAGTATGGGCCCTTCAACTTCAAAAACTTGAGAGGAACCCAGGAGTCCTACCCGTAAAGCAGGGCCAGGCGTTCAAACAAGTAGATAAGTGGTTAATTATTAAAGTGTTAAATTTAGATAGATTAGGTAGTGACCTAGAGTTTAGTATACTTAAATATAATACATTTAGTAAGTTAGTAGACGTTAATAAACCTTATAGTCACGAGTTTTTAGGCATACGCACTCAAGTAGATTACATAGCAGATAAGACCATCGGAAAATTTCAGCAACTTGTACCTATGAAAAGATTTAAGCGAGGGTTAATTAATCCACTAGGTTCTATGATTAAAATTGTAACAGGAAATTTAGATCATGATGACGCAATTCGATATGATTCTCTAATTTCACAGTTCAAAGACAATCAGATATTAATAGATAAGAAAATAACTTTGGTCTCAAAAATGTTAGATGGTTTTATTAACAGTACAGAAATCTTATACAATAATACATTGATTTTAGATGAACGCTTAAAAAGGATTGAGAGGATAGCTAAAAATATGATTACACAAGAAGAGAACTCTGTTTACTCTACTTATGTTTTAGGAATGTTTAGTATGTTTTTAAGTAATTTTAGAACTATATACATGGTATTAAATGAAATTGAAACAGCTTTGGCATTCAGTAAGGTATCTGTACTTCATCGATCTATTATTAACAGCACTGAATTATTAGATCTGTTAAAAAACATTGCAACAACTGAAACTTTATTATATACTGTTAATGAACATAATTTAGTTAAATTAGAAAATTGTATTACTGTTAAGGCATTTATAAAAGAAAACCAGATCACATTTATACTAGAGGTCCCCTTATTAGACAACAGTACATATAACTATTATAAAATTTATTCTTTACCTGTTTTTAATGATAGTCTAAACAAGACCATAATAGTAGTTCCTAAATACCCATACCTTTTGGTGAAAGACACATATTATTTACCAGTCGTGAGAGCCTGTGAACAGATTGCAATTGATAACAAATTCTTATGCACCAATGATGACGTAATACTACACACAGAGGAAACCTGTGAAGAGCAGTTAATGAAGTTCCAGTCAAATCTGAGTTACTGCGAGCAACATGCTGTCGATATTGAAGATTTAAAAGTACAGCGAATTGGCCATGAAAGTTGGATTTTATATACAAAGGAAAATATCATAGCCACCAGAAAATGCCACAATGACGCAACTCATGAGTCTCTACATGGAACTTACTTAATAACTCTAGATGATTCCTGTGAAATGATCATAGGCCAGATTCATCTACAGCACCACCGGTATATTGCTGCAGATCTGAATTATGCCATAACTCCAATTATTAATCTACCGGAAATGAAGCCCGAAAAACGTAATAGTTTCAGTGTAGTGAATGTGAAAGGTATAAATTTAGATGAATTGAAAGAGTTATCTCAAACAGTGAAAATGAGCAAAGTGAAATATAGTGAAAGTGTTAATGGCGTTAACGTCGAAAGCATTAGTTTAGGGACAGTAGTTTTATATGTTATTTTACCCTTAGGATTAATCATTTTCCTTATGTTAAAATATAAAAGTAGATTGTTAAACTGTGGGCGAAATAATCGGAATAATGATAACCCCGATAATTTCGCTCTTGAGGAGGGAGGAGTTATACACCCTGTACAGCAGCGTGTCATTACCGTGAGAGCCTAAAGTTGCAATGTTGCACTTTAGGGTGGGCTGTTTTTAGAGCTAAGTCAGATAAGACTATTGTTTAAGGTATTAGATGATATTGTTTTAACTAATGTATTTTTAATTCAATATAAGAGAGCATGAGCTTCTGCTCACACGTATTCACTAGTTTTATTTTTAAAAACATATTTTACGCTCCCTAAAATCTGACTAGTTAGTATATTGACGGATCACAATATTTATCGATGGATTTCTGGAAATCCTTGTGATCTGATCCCAGATCCTGGATCGTGATATTTATCTTGCGTGTAGTGTTGTACGTCAATATTTATCGCGTCAGTACCTATATATTACTATACTCTTTGGTCAGTACGCAGCGAGACGTCAGCGATGGAGGACGTCGGTGACACCGCGTCTGCGGGTTCCGCGTCTGCCGCGGTGAACCCGTGCCACGAGCAAGAACCCATGACAGGCGACAAGATTGTTTTGAAAGAGTTTATTCTCAACTTAGAATCCATGCCAGAAGTTTGGAATAGCGCGCATGTCAATTATAAAAACACAATCTTAAAAAACGAAGCGCTAAAAAAACTACTTACCATATATAAAAGAATTAAAAGTGATGCAACTATTGATGACATCAAAGAAGAAAATCAATTCATTGAGATCGAACTATAGGAAGGAACTAAAGAAAATAGTTGATTCGAAAAGGTCCGGAGCTGGGAGTGGCGACGTTTACCAGCCCAAGTCTTGGGTGTTCCACCTTCTACATTTTTTAAGCAAAACCGAGCAGCCGGTAGCCCCAGTAAGTCTATAATTATTTTTTTACTTTTTAAAATCTGTATTCAATAATTTAATTTATGAAAATATGGTATATAATTATATATATTATCTGTATCTGTAAGTATGTGTTATCGTGCTCCTTCGGAAACATGACAAATTATCGGGATAAAAAGTACCTATGCCCCAGTCGGGTAATAATCTATCTGTGTGCCAAATTACATCCTAAATCCACAAACTGTCGCATTTATAGGTAATATTTTAGTTAGATAAAATAAAAGTAATTTCTATGTTTATAAATTAAACAAACTTTATTTTGAATTTTATGTGTACTAAAATATTGAATTATTACAGTAATTCGGTAAATAAAACTATAAACATTTCAAAAAAAAGTAAGTACTTAGGTGATTGTCTACTTAATATGAACCTTCATTGTTATAATAATTGCAGAAACTATCTCTTATAACTTTTGCGTTAGTAGATACATTTCGAACGTTTGTCCGCTGTAACTCCATCAGTTGAACATTATTATCTTCTTCTGAGCTTGACGACTGGTAAATCTGTGGTATCTTTTTCATCAAATAATTGTGTAAATAACAGCATGCTGTTGTTACCTTTGTTGCCTTTTCGGTACTGACACAAATAGCTTTCTGGAAAACTCCAAACTTAGTAGCTAAGATACCAAAAGCACACTCTACAGTAGACCTAGCTGAAGACAATCGTTTGTTAAATACTTGTTGTTCCATAGTAGTAGACCTTTGTGAATATGGTTTCATTAAATTAGGCTTCAATGCAAAGGCCTCATCTGCTACAATAACATATGGTAATATATTATTGCTATTAGGCAACGGTGACGGCTGTGGCAAGTTCAAGCGGTTTTGTTCCATAAGTTCCCAGAATTTCGTGTAATATAGAACTCCACCGTCAGATACTCGTCCATTACATCCGATATCAACCATTATAAACTCTTTCTTGGCATTTACTAAAGCCATGAGGACTATACTGTAGTTTCCTTTGTAATTATAATACAGTGAGCCCGAGTCATGCGGATGTCTGATCTTGATATGTTTGCCATCAAGGGCACCGAGGCAATTATAAAATCTATGCAATGTTCCAAAGTCATCAGCAATCTTTTTCCATTCGTCTGCTGTCGTCGGAATCTGTAACAAATAACAATTTTGTTTTCAGAGTGCTCCAGTATCATCGGTGGGGTCACAAGAAGTGGAACAATCTGAAAGACAAGAAGTTGATACAGCAGAACAATCTTCAGGAGCATTTTCTTCTCACAATGTGCCAACGCCCCCAAATCCAAAAAAGAAAAAAGGACCAATAGCAAAGCAGAACGAACTGCTGGATAAAGCATGTTCTTTCTTATCTCAGAATGTAGATCAAGCATTACAAAATACTCCTAGCGTTAATCCAACAGCTTTATATTGGAGTTCTAAACTGGATAAACTGGATCCTATTCAAAGGTATTATTGTATATATTAGATATTTTTATATATTAGATATCTTAGATATTTTTTTTATATATATTAGATATTTTATTGGAAGCTGAGCTTGGAAATTTAACCAGAAATTCCGTACATATTAATACATTTGTACGAGATGATATTACAACTCCATCTCCCGCGCATTCACCATATGTATATAATCCTCCAACTCCATTGCCAATTTCCAACTCATTGATTAGCGCACCTACTCCATCACCACCTTCGGTGAATGTTGTTACATCTCAAGGAAATACTACCATGGCCCCAATTTACATAGTCAACTCTTCAAGTTCCACTAATTCATCAGCAAGTGGAACAACTGGTTTTACATCACAGTTATTGATGCAACAATCTGTCAAACCTGTTATGTTACAACGACAAGAAGAACAGATGAATTACCAACAATTTCATGGAAATAATGTCAATAATGATACATTACAACCATTTCAACGACCACAAGAACATATAAGTGACCAACAACTTCATGCAAATAATAACATCTCTGAAAATGCTTTCCATCAGGCAGATTATAATGATGCTCGAGACGGAAGGCAACCCTCCAACCAAGATGCCACATTAACGGCACTTTTCAGTTCTTTTACAGATATATAAGTTTAACCTAAGCTTAAGTATAACCTCTATATTTAAGTACCTATGTACCTTTAAATTTAAGTTTTCAATTATTACGTACCTAATATTTTTTTTAAAATTAAATAATCAGAATTTTATTTCACTCACCTTTATATAGTCTCGAAGAACATAGATTAATGCGTCACAAGTATCCATGACGCTCTGACTAACTGACTCCGGCGACATTATTCCCGAAAATCTCATGTCCATAAAGTTTCTTCCTGTGGCGAAATAGCGCAATGTCAATGCCAATTTTTCTCAAGGTGAAATGGATTTCCTCATCACTGTATCCTGTTTACTCAAAAATGGCGTCACCAATTCCAAAAGGTTATCAAAACAGACATCAGGCATCCGAAAGTAATTTTCGTAGTCGTCCATTTCATCGTGAAGGCGAATTTCTTCCAATAAATTCAGATGTGTATACTCTTCTCTCTTTTGTAGCCAATTCTTCATCCATCGCTTTCTTTTTATTCGTTTAAAGAAAGGGTTAAAATTATTGCCACACAAGCTCTAATTTTCCTCCGTCTAGGGTCCATCACGTCTGCCTCGTACAAAGAACGCTTCAATACTGATGCGATCCGTATTGACGGTGTAGGGTGTGCTGTGATCCGGCCCAAGATACAAAAGTAAATATCATGATACTTATCACAATATTTATTGACGTGTAGCGTTCGCCATACTACAGACTCGATAAATATCGTGATCCTGGATTATGATCCAAACATCACGATAAATATCGAGCGTGTAGCATTCGCCTTAGAGATCGACAGGTTTCCAGTTCCAAAAATGGGGGATTTATTTAGTAATCTCAGTGGGAATAAATATTTTACAAAGCTAAATTTATCACAAGCCTATATAATCAAGTCGTTTTATCAGAACCTTCTAGACAGTTTACCGTTATCAACACCCATAGGGGATTATTTAAGTATTCGCGGCTGGTGTACGGATTATCATCAAGCCCAGGCATGATTGGTACTGTAGTATCGGGTTTGGCTCTGAAGCATTGTACACATTCACGAACTATTTTATTGGCTAAAATTTTACCTTTTATCGGCCAAAAGCGCTCACGTACTGATGATAAGAGCAGCTGCGGCCCAGCATGGAGTAGACGTTGGTGTTCACGAACCATAATCAATTTAGTAAGTGTGTGGTGCTGTTTAGTAATAATGGGTGTTTTTTTATCAAATGTATACTGCGACAAACTAAGTCTACCACCTACTCTAATAACACCATTTTCATAAAAGGGGTTTAAGCTACGCAGCTTAGAATTTTTTGGTAAATCTTCTTTATTTTGCAAGAGTTTATACTCAATTGGAAATGAATCAACTTGAGCGCATTTAACTAACGATTCCATTAATTTAATGATCTCACTAGTTGTAAGACAACCGGTGACTTTCGCATTTTTATGTTTACAATTGTGCATGTATCTCCTTAAGTATGCAAATACACGTTCGATTTTTGTAATATCTGACCACTGAGACAATAATCTTAGTACAACAGAGTGACTTGGTTGTGTGTGTGAGAGCTGACAGCGTGTAGTATTTGTGTGTTTGAGCTCTGGCAATGTGTCACTCTGATTCCTACTAGTGAATTTCGGGCATTTATCAGATGGCTGACGCAGTCGGCAGTAGCTCCGTATATAACACAGATTTACAACTGCAGCTAGTTAAACTGCAAGCCGACTCCAAAATACTTTGGAAAATACTAGGGTGACAAAGCCATGGGGGACCCTCCCACCAAAGCTTTGATGAAATAAGCTTTACAGCTGTTGTGCCACGTGACAGAATATCAGCTGGATTTTCTGTGGATGGCACCCAGTTCCAGTCAGTTGCATTCGTTAGAGTTTGGATTTTAGAAACTCGATTAGCTACAAAGGAATTAAGTTTATATGGTTCTGTTCTTATCCAAGCTAGGACAACACTTGAATCAGACCAATATTTTATATTAATACCAATATGGTGTTTTAAAGCAGTTTTAACTTTAGTCATAATTTCTTGAAAGAAGGTGAGCTGCACGTAACTCTAATCGTGGAATTGTTTGCTTTTTTATTGGTGCTACTCGAGATTTAGCCATGAGCAAACGAGATTCAATCTCGCCTCTGCTGTTTATTGAGCGAACATAAATAGCAGCCCCATAAGCAACTACTGAACTGTCGGAAAATCCATGTAATTCAATAACTTGAAAGTCGGTAATAATAACATGTCTCGGTATTTGTATAGTATGTAGTTTTTTCAAGCCCTCGTAAAAAACTTCCCACTGCTTTAAAAGATCAGAAGGTACCCCTTGGTCCCACTCAGCTTTGTCTAGCCACAACTTTTGAATTAAGCATTTAGCAACAACTAAGATTGGACCTATAAGACCAAATGGGTCGAAAATACTCGATACTCGGGATAAAATATTACGTTTTGTAACATTATGAAGTTTTGATTGGGATTTGGTTGAATACATTAAATTATCGGTATGAGAAGACCATTCTAGCCCTAATATTTTATAAGAATCATCGCCTAATCGTGTAATAGAGTGTTGAGGTGATTCGTGTGTGTTAAGTTTAGCTGACACCATACCTTGAATCTCTGAAGAGTTGGATTTCCAGTTACGGAGTATAAAATTAGCACTTCTCAATATCCTGTCAACCTCCAGCACAAGTTTTGTCACCTCGTGGATGTCATCACCTCCAGTGATCAGGTCGTCGAGGTAGAAGTCTGATGCTATGGTGCTGGCTGCTGCTGATGTCACAGATGTTGATGGAGCTGTGGATGTGGTTTGTGAAAGTGCATGATTTTGTGTTTTATGAAGAGCATGGGTTTCGTGTGATAGCTGGAGCAAGCATCGTATGGCTATGTGTGGAGCTGATTTTAAACCAAAACTAAGTGTGGTCAGACCATATGTTTGTATGTCTTGATTTGGATTACTTCGCCACAGAATACACTGTAAATGGCGTTGTTGTGGTGACAAGTATATGTTGCAAAACATTTTCTCCACATCAGCATTGACTACATACTTGTGCGTCCGAAATCTTAATAGAATGTCAATAAGTTGCTCTTGTTTGATCGTGCCCTTATATTGCAAGTCATTAAGAGAAACACCTGTAGAAGTAGGCATAGAGGCGTTGAATACAACCCTTAGCGGAGTGGAGACCTTCTCAGGGTTCACCACTGCATGGTGAGGCAAATAGTTATAGAAATCGGCAGAACTAGAATCAATTTTCTTCATGCGACCTTTATGTTCAAAGTCTTGCATAAAATTTATGTACATATTTTGGAATTGTGGATCACGAGCAAACCTTTTCTCGAGGGCATTAAATTTTCGTAATGCTATAGACTTTGAATGTCCTAATAAAGAAATTGGTGCTTTGAGCGGTAGGGTTACCACAAAGTTGCCATCAGAAGAGCGTGTATGAGTCATAAATATCCTTTTCTTTTTTTTTTTTCTCACGTGGGGAAATCCTCATGGACTATCCCCCGTCTGGGGAAGACGGGGGGGTGTGCCAGACTCTTACTGGCTAAAACCCCACGGTGTTCCTCCTTCTGACCTAAGGCCGGGGTCACGGGATTCGCTGTTGCATGCACCGCGACCCCGACAGGTCTCGGTCCACCAGCTTCTTCTGGTGGACCTCTCCTGTGGTGGGGCAGTTGCTCCCCTGCCCCACATCCATCCGAGAGGCGCGCGCAGGACATGACGCGCCATCCTCCCTGGGCCCGTTACTGGTCGGGCGACGGGTTCCCCAACCCGCCGCCCGCAGGCCACTCACTAGGGTGGCCGGAGATCATCACGCGCCCTCCGGCGCCCGGTACGTCTAACGCGAGAAGGAAGAGAAGAAGCGGCCTCCCTCTCCCTCTCCGCTACCTCCTTGGTCGCCATCACCTCCTCGCAAAAAGAGGCGATGGCTTCCCACGCAGTCTCGCTCCCGACCATGGACAGAACCACGGCCGGAAGCGAGAGGTCACCGCCGATCGCCGCGACTAGTTCGCGGCGCTGCGACCCCCACGCTGGACACGCCTGCAAAGTGTGCAGCGCCGTGTCCTCGGGGCAGTCGTAGTGGTGACAACCGGGCGTCTGCTCCCGGCCTATACGACACAGGTACTTCCCGAAACAGCCATGTCCCGAGAGTACCTGCGTCAGCCGGAAGCTGAGGGCGCCGTGACGCCTCTCCAGCCACTCCTCCATCACGGGTCTTACCGCCGCTATCGCGGCGTGCCCCGCGCTGGGTTGCGCAAGTCGTTCCCTCCACTCGGCCACCAGGATCTGACGGAGCTCGCTCCGCTCAGGCGCCTCCTCGCGCTGACGATGTCTCAGCGCGAGGGCTCTCGCCTCCAGATCCCAGGGCACGGATCCGGCCAAAAGACTCGCCGCCTCGAAGGAGATCGTACGGTACCCCCTTATCACCCTGACGGCCATCGCCCGCTGCGGTCTCCGCAGGATAGCGACGTTGCGGGCCGTCAGGGTGTCCGCCCAAATCGGCGACCCGTAGAGGGCCATGGATCGTACGATCCCCGAGTAGAGTCTCCGGCAGGAGGCATTGGGCCCCCCCAAATTGGGCAGCAGCCGCGAAAGCGCAGCCGCTGCTCCCATTAGTTTGGGGGTTAACTGCCGAAAATGCGGCCCAAAGTCCCATCGGCTGTCGAGGACGAGTCCCAGATACTTCATCGTCGACTCGACACCGGAGTCATAAATATCCTCTCGCATTCAGTTTCATCATCTGACAAGTCACAATAACCTTTGGTCAAACTATCCCCAGTACATTCCTCCATTTCTCAAAATTTACTTAACTGAGAGTTTAATGTAAAGTTGCACCTTACCTGGTTTGTGGTTGGTGAGTTTGGGCTTGGTGTGAATGAACCACCTACCACCCATCCTAATTTGGTCTTTTGTAATATTGGTAGGCCATCACCCAAATTGTGACGCCCGATGCACAATAATTCATAAAATAATTCCACTCCTATCAATATATCGATCTCACCCGCCAAGTGGAAATGTTCATCAGCAAGTTCAAAATGCTGTGGGATATTAAATGTTTTTAAATTAATCGGATATTTCGGTAAATTACAAATATCGGGTACGATCAAACAGGTTATCGTTTGAGAATAACACTTGTTCTTAGAATGTAGGGTTAACTCACAATAATGATCAATTTTCGAATAATTATTATTAAATCCAATCACTTCCATATCTACTTTATACTTTGGTAAATTGAGCAGTTTAAATGCCCTTTGTGTTATGAAATTGGACTGTGAACCAGAATCTAACATGACGCGTAGTGTGTGTCGCTTGTTATAACCATTTGTGACATGCACAACAGCGGTAGAGAGAAAAATTACTTTGTTGTCAACTAATTTTGACGCGACTGTATTAGTGTGCGTAGGTGCACTATGCACCAATGCAGTTTGTTCGCTCGGTTGCGAGGTGTGAGGGACAGCTGTTGTCCTTGACCTAGATAGGTCGGATGACTCTATAGTATGAGAGTTTAAAAGTGTCGTAGGTTGTGTAGGTGTAGACGTGTTTTGTGACGTTCTATCGATATGTAGTAATGTATGATGCTTGGCTCTACAATACTTACATAGGGTCGCCCTGCAATTCGGTACTGCATGGGATGGACTTAGGCAATTGGTACAAAGCCTAAACTTTTTTGCTGTGTGTATTCGGGAGACAGGGTCCAGAGCCAAAAACTTAGGACACTGATTAATAAAATGTTTGTCTTTACATTGTGGGCAGCTTACCACATACCTGTTAGTAGATTTGTTGTTGTTATTGTGGGAGGTCGTAGTTACCAGCGCTTTATTTGATGAGCTCTGCATTGGTACTGCTTGTTCCTTAGACTTCATTGTTTCATTAAGGTCAGCTCGGGAACGTAGAAAATTTTTGAATTCCTGCAACGTAGGCAATTCTCTTGAATTAACACGTTCTTCCCATTTTTTTTGTAGACGAGTGAGTAATTTGGCATACATAAAATGGATAATGATTAGGTCCCACTCCTCAGTAGGTATCTCTAAGGATTTTAGAGCCCGTAGATGACGGGATATGTTATCTATAAGCGACCTGAGGGAACTTGAAGAATCTTGTACGGGTTGAATATCAAAAAGACCCTTTAAATGATTTGATACCAATAGTCTTGGATTATTGTACCGCTCACATAGTATCTTCCATGCAATGGTATAGTTGTCAGCCGAGTACTCTAGTGAGTTGACAACCTCCAAAGCTCCATCCTGTAAGCAACTTTTAAGATATTTATATTTTTGTATGGGTTTTAATGATGATTGGTGAATTAAGGCATCAAATGTTTCTTTAAATTCAAGCCACTGCTTAAAATCACCAGCGAATTTTGGTAAAGATATCTCTGGAAATTTGATAGTTTCATTCTCATTTGCAACACTAGTAGATGCTTAGAAATATTAGTTTGTGGTTTCATAGTTTGAATTATGTGTTTAGCCTGGGCAACAAGGTTATAGTAAGAACTTTCAAACATCTCTCTTTCTTTCATTTGTTCCTCTAAATCACTGCAGAGAAGCTCTATTCGCTCCTGCACAATGTCATAAGATTTAAAAACTTCAGACATAGATGCCGTTCGCATTTCTAAGTCAATTATTTGCTCAATGGGTATTGAGGAGGTAGGTAAAGACAACACATATTTCTTATACAAAGTTAATTTACATTTTAGAGTACCTTTCCTCTTTATCAAGTCTTTAAAATCATGCTCAGTATCGCTAATAGACTCTTCGTGAGACATTATGAAAAGAAAAAATATCGGTAAATATTCGGTATTTAGCAAAACTAGTAGGTTTCGGAAACAGACACAATAGGTAGTTTGTTGAAAGTAAAGAATTGGATAGGAATACCAGCCCACTCACGTGTACGTTTCGTTGTGAATGTAGATAGCCAGCTCCGGTCTCGATTGACTTGATTTCGGTTTAAAATAAATGCGCAATTGCAAGATTTGTGAACGTCAATCACCACGCCATGCCGCCATGTTGAATTTTCGGTTATTCGAACCAGCATGCGCTTCGTGAATTCTTCGTCGACCGCGATTTCTAGAGTTCCAGCGTTCCCTTTGGACCCGAAGCCATGCAGATGCAGTTTTATTCGATGCGAAGTAAGCATAAGCCGATGTAAAATCCAGATCCCGAAAACCGGCGCCCGCCTTGCCACGTGTCCTCGCTTTGTTCACGTAACTTGCGGATGTACTTAGCCTTTCTAGGATGTTTGCAGCTCAATCTTCGGCTGACACAGCTAGGAATCCCGGGTTGTCAATAATACGACGTAAATATCACGTCGGGGTCACCATTATGTTTCGATAAATAAAACGACGCGGCGGTTGATGCTTCACAAAATATATTAATGAGAATAGCCATATTGGGTCACTGTTTTATCTACAAGATCTACAATACAATATAACGACATCTAGTGGTTTGTGGTTGAACTAAGAACAATGTTTAGTAATGACGCCTATAGATGGCGTTAAGTGTATCAAATAATCGAACATATCGATATAAAAAAAATATTCAGTGATGCATCGTTGACAATCATCGATTGACAATGAGGAGTGACTTTTCAAAACGGCTTATTTCGGGTTCCCAATTTTACTTTTTTTTTAATGCCAATCGGGACTTTATGTACACTCACATTATATGACGTGAAGTGTCCGGTTCTAAAGTACTTTAAGAGCGCGCATAAAGCAAAATTACCAATCTTATATTCGATTTTACATGTAAAATTCCAGACCAAGGCCTGAAATAAAAATGTATGAAAAACTACATGATATTTTCAAGGGTTCACTTTGATCAAAAACATAAAATAATAACATTTCCTCGATAGAAAAAAATCACGAAGTAACCTCTAATTTTCATATTTTTTCGATTTATACGCGATATTATAATGACTATTAAGACAAAATTTTGATAATTAGTTATATTTATACATTAGTAAGGGCTGAGCCTAGACATTTTATGTAATTACTTTTAGTTTTGGATTTATTACGATAAAACACTTTTGGCACTTACTACGTTTTTATTCCTCGGAAGAAGTCATCTTCCGTCGCACGTTGAGGGAGCTTCAAGCATATTTTTGTTTCACACATCAGTCGCTATTGCTCGGTGGAGACGAGAGGACTACGCTCAAGTGTTTGGCTCCGCCGAGTTATTATAATTTTATTCGTAATTGTTGTTTGAAATAAATAGTGAAATGGGAAACAAGAAAAAAACATTGAAAAGACTTGGAAAACGAGAACTAAAAAAGTTACAAATTGAAAGTATGGCTAATTCTCGAAGGTAAGTTAACTTGTGAGTTACCTACTTATATTTGTATAAGTGAAAAAAAAATAGAAAATAGATTTCATTCGTTCGACAAGGCACTGCATACGGTGCACTTACGCATGGATCTGCAGCGAGCTCGTTGCCGGACGATGTCTGCGGCAGGTACCACGAATATTCAAAGTATCGTTATGAGATTTTTACATTGCCTCGTTTATTGACATAGTATCGAACTGAGGTAGTACATAAAAAGCAGTGTATTTCGTACAATAATAATAAAGTTGTGTTACATGAAAACCAAAATGACAAAAGGCAACGAAAAAGTAGTGTATAGTATATGCAAAATAAACACATGCTTTTAGTTGATCTCTTTGTGTTTGTTCGATGAAATATATTATGCCGATTTCGAAGCAGCATGAGTCCAGTATTGATTTTATTTTTCTGAAAGTATGCTTGGGGCTTTTTTAGTTACCAATTTGACTAAATATTGTGAACCATCGATAAAAGACATGAAACTGTATAAGAGTAATTTGGACTTAGATATTGAATTATTATATATTTGAAAAATTAACTACTTTAGTCGGGGATCCTATATTTATTGCTCTCATCGTGAATGTAGTTAACCTCTGTAGGTATATTAAAAATAAATGTTATATATTAAATTATATATTCAATCACACAGGATCCATAAAAGGCAAACAAAACCTATCTTTTGAAGATTTCATTGAATTTATTGTGAACATGTTAAAAGAATTTGTTTTGAGATAACATTTTATTTTCAGAATTGCTGCGTCTCAAAATATTGTACAATCTGGCGAATGTGATCAAAACGAAGTTGTAACCGATTGTCTCTCGTCAGCTATGTATTTTATTTATTTAATAGTATCCGCACACGCTTTTCCATCTTGGAATAGAGTTCATTTAGGCAGATTAATAAAGCTGATGATGTCTGAAACTAATTATTACAGTTATAATTTTTACAGAACAACATTGAATTTAGAAAATGTGGACCCTAATGGACAAGCTATACGTACGGACTATTGTCAGGCAGAAAAAAATACTCACCATAATGATTACCCAAGGAATGAAAATAATGCTCCGGAAAGGTACTTGCACAAATACCTAGAGTTCATTTAACATAACATATCATAAACCGAGTTTCATCCAAGCCGCTTTCGTGGCAATGGTCGTTTTTTGCTCGTTCAGCTTGTGCGTTGTGTAGTCACAGCTCTGACCCAGTAGTACTTGATAATTATAATTGGGTTACATTTTTCATTACAGTTCATTGAAGCCACGAGCAAGTCGAAAGAGTCGACCACAAAAGCAGAATAAAATTCAAGATGAGAATTTGTATGATGCAGCAGAGAGAGTGATAATAGATAAGGTGTACTTCTTAGAAAAATTAAAAATTATATCGAATCATGCACCTCAATTTGGCTGCACGCTATCTAACTTAAACATTATAGGAGAAACTAAAGTAGGCTTATACTCTAAACTGAAACTTTACTGTAACATGTGCAGAGGTGAATTTATTATCAATACGTCAGATCCACAGCCAACCCAGAACCTAGACATCAATACAGCAGCAGTTTCTGGCATTACTAGTGCAGGCATTGGCTTGGAGCAATTCCAAGGATTGTGTATAGCCATGAATCTGCCCACAATGACGCAACAGATGTACCGGAAAAAACACTCAGAAATTTGTGATCAATGGGAAAAAACAGCACACAAAGTTATGGAAACTGCAGCAGAACGCGAAAGACTAGCTGCAATAGAAGAAGGAAAGGTGAAAAATGGAGTAGCAGTCATTGACGTCATCGCTGATGGCTGCTGGTCTAAGCGTTCGTACAAAAGCAACTATGCTGCGCTCTCTGGAGCAGCAGCCATAATCGGTAGAAAATTTAAGGAAGTTCTTTTCTTGGGAGTTAGGAACAAGTACTGCTGTATCTGTGCCCGTGCACAGAATAAAGGCATAGCTCCAAGCGACCATAAATGTTTCAAAAATTATACAGGTTGCTCATCTGGCATGGAGGCCGAAATAATAGCAGAGGGGTTCAAAAAATCTGTAGAGATGCATAATATTATCTATGGAAGACTGATTGCAGATGGCGATTCAAGCACTTACTCGAAGATCCTCGAAGAAAGGCCATACAAAGATGTTACAGTGGAAAAAATAGAATGCAGGAACCACATTTTACGGAATCTATGCAACAAATTAGTTTTCGTTAGCAAAGATACTAAATACCCATTGTCTATGAGAAAAATGCTTACTACCCAAAGAATACTCGCTATTAGGAAAGTCATTTGTTGTGCTATAAAAACACGTAAATCGGAACCTTTTGAGTTGGGAGAAAGAATAAATAAACTCTACACTGATATTTCTAATTCGTACAATCATGCCTTCGGACACCACAACGAATGTCTTGATCATTACTGTAGCAGTGAAAAGAAAAATGAGGATCTCGTACTAAAAGTTAAAAACTCTGCGTTTTGGGTCAGAATACAATACATTGTAGGCATAGTTGCCGCACATTCTCGAAGCCTAATTAATGATTGTGATAGCAATGCCGTCGAACAATTCAATAGCATAATTGCTAAATTTGTAGGCGGTAAAAGAACAAATTTAGTACAACGGCAAACATATCAGTCTAGATGTGCAGCTGCAGTGGTGGCATTCAATACCAAAAGACCATTGTATAATATACAAAAATCTTTACTAGGCAAAAGCCCCAAATCCAAAAGTAAAACATTTGAAGAGAAAAAAATACAAAAGAACAAGCTAAGAAGAAAGTTGACACGAGTAAGGATTAATTTTAATGAAAAGTTGACAACAACAGACAAACATTATGGAACAGACAGCTGCCATAAACCCGACATGGAAGAAGATATTTATAGGATAGCCAAAGAAAGTTTTTTAAAAAATTTGGAAAAGTCGAACCAGGAAAGGATGCTTATCGAACGTGCAACTATTCTGCAAAGAGATAGTAGTGAGTGGTTGGAACTTCGTAGGAACTTATTAACAGCATCTAACTTTGGAAGAATAATAAAACGCCGTCCAACCACCAGCGCAAGTATCGTAAAAGCTATGTTGTATAAAAGTGATATCTCAAACGTAGTTTCAATAAAACACGGTGTGGACAACGAGGCCATAGCGCTCAACCAGCTAGCGGCACAGGAAGGAGTGCAAATAAGATCTTGTGGCCTATTCATAGATAGTGAAATACCTTTTTTAGCTGCTACACCAGACGGCCTCGTTGGAAACGATACAATCGTGGAGATCAAATGTCCAATGTCAGCATTTAATATGCCTATTAAAGAAGCTGTTGAAAAAAGAAAAATTAGGTTTTGGAACATCAAAGATGAGGCTATGGTTGTCAACACGAACGATACTTGGTATTATCAAATACAGGGCCAGCTTCATATCACCAAAACAAATATTTGTCTCTTTGCTGTATGGCTCGGTGAAAGACAAACGATGGTCGTCGAAAGAATAAGTCGTGATGAAGATTTTTGGAAAAAAAAAATGACTGTCAAGCTTACTGACTTTTATATGGATCATATATTACCCGAGTTGATTGATCCACGTCATACTAGGAATATGCCAATCAGACAGCCACAAATCCTTATAGCCAAAAGTACCAATAAACGACCAACTGAGGAGCAAATATGTAGTGGGCCCTTATTACGTGACCAATCCGGTCCGAGCAATACTGCTTCTGAAAGCTTTGTTACTGAAGGAGAACGAGATCTCGTTCATTCAAAATATTTCGCAGCTGGGCCCTATAGCAATGTAGAAGAAAAAATGTTATCATTTGCCGACTATTGATAAGAACAAGAACTATTATTATTTTACATACATTCTGCTCTGCTCTCTGTTGTTGAGTTGAAATCCACCCTGTATACTTACAAATAACTGGTGAAACTTTACAGACGCGATTGTTTACATATACCTAATATTTGAAATAAAAAAATATTTTTTTGGTATTTATTTTTTATTGATTCGTGTTCAGTATCTCATACACCACTATCACACCAGGTCACCTCCTACTTAGTACTTACTATTTACGTCTTATTCACGTACACCCAATAAAATTTTATAATATTGTACACTAAAGTCATACTGTGAAAACAGTTGTTTCATCTTATTATTTTACGTATACTACAGAAGATACGCGTCGAGCGAGCGCGTAGGTAGGAACACTATTATATTTTATTATTGAGTTTTGGCGCGCGATCGTGTTCGATGTGAGGGGCAGGCAAAAGGGCGCGGGTGAATTCTAAAATGTTGATGGCTTTATGCGCGCTCTTAATCTCGAAGAAAAATGGCCATAGAAAATGCTTTCCGCAACAAAATAGCTTAATTCACGTTAATTCTCGGCCCTACTAATTGTGATAGGAGTTTTTTCAAAATAGCTCATTTCTAGAACATTTTGTATGGAAATTTTGTTAATACGTATCAAAATGGCTTATTTCTAATCTGGTATCACAGGTTATTTTGGAGGGTTGAAAGATAGCTTTAATATCTGGAAGTGGATCCGCAAATATATTTTTATACATTGGCAACACTTTTTATTTGACTACGGCCAATTAAAAAAATATTAAACGTCATGTGTCACCTTGCTGTCAACTTCTCAATACTTTCATGTCAAGGCTGAGTGTCAAGGTGAAAAATATTTTCTTGTATCGTTGCTCGTTGGTGTTTTTGTTGCTAATCCGAATAATTCTGAGTAAATAACGGTGCATAATGGCAGATAAGACCGTGGAGGAGTTAAATTCAGGCACCAGAAAAAGGAAATCAGGACAAAACAGCCGAACAAGAAAATCGTAAGTAGTTTTCAGCAATGTATAAACGGCTCTCGTATCAATTGTAATTTAATCCTACTAGATACCTATTTCTTAACAATTAAATTTATTATTGCTTCAGGTACATTGATAAGGATCCTTTGGGTTTAGAATTCAGGATTCCATGTCGGCACAAAGAGGGCAGTAAATATAAATGTAGTTCTTTCACTACGCGCCAAGTTCTAATAAACCGTAGTGCGTTTTATGCTAACACGTCCAAAATTGATCAGGATACCTATCTTTGTAGATTATTACATTCGTATGAACCACAGGATAAAACCAAACCATCAAAGAATATGAGAAAGAGAACTGTAAGCTGCAGTTACAACTTATTTTGTAAGAAAAATAAAATTAAACCTGTGTGTAAGAAAATGTTCATTGCAGTTTTTAGTGTCAATGAAAAAAGGCTTAATATAATCAATAGAACTACAGTCAGAGGAAACATTCCTAAAGAAAAGCGTGGTGGGGACCGTAAGTCATACAAATCTATTGATAAAAAGGAATCACTAAGGAATTTCATAAAATGTCTACCAGCAAGAGAAAGCCACCACAACAGACAAAAATCAAAAAGAATATATCTGTCTAGTGATTTAAACTGTAAGAAACTAATGGAGTTGTATAATTCTTCTGTTGCCTCAAACTTGCAAGTAAAAAAAACCATGTTTTATAAAATATTTTATGAAGAGTTTAATGTAGGATTTTCTGCGCCATCCTCTGATGCTTGCAATGTGTGTGTGCTGTGGGGAAATAGAATCAAAAATGAAAGAGACAGTGAAAAAAAGCAAACATTAATGGTAGAACTTCGGGTACATAAGATAAGGGCCAAGGCATTTTATACCCACATGAAAGGTAATCCTCCAAACTCCATTTCACTTTGTTTTGATCTTCAACAAGTCCAAGCACTTCCAAAAACGCCTATTCAAGATGCCTTTTATTCTAGGCAAATAAGTCTTTATAATTTTTGTGTAGTACCTTTAAATTCAAAAGATCCTTGGTTTTATACTTGGGATGAAACCATTGCCAAGCGCGGGCCAACAGAAATAGGATCAGCTGTATATGATTATCTATCCTCCATGAACATTGACAATAATGTTGATACTATACGTTTATTTTGTGATGGCTGTGGAGGCCAAAATAAAAATAATCATATCATACATTCACTAATGCAATGGCTTTACTCCAAATCACCTGCTCAAGTGAAGGAAATACATATATTTTTTCCAGTGCGGGGTCACAGTTTTTTGCCCGCCGATCGCGTTTTTGGACGACTGGAAAAGGAATTAAGAAAAATACCAGTGATCACCACCAAAGATGGTTACCATGATATCTTCAAAAACCATGGCAATGTAAGGTTATTAGGAAATGATTGGCAACTGCTTGAAATAAAGGATTTAAAGGAAAATTTTAAAAATGTGGAGGGATTACAAAAAATAAAAAGAGTGGATAAAAAAAACTGTTAAAAGACAGATGACTATCGGTTGTGAAATAAAAGCTTCCCAATATTATAGATTTGATGGAAATGATCCTTGGCAGACATTATTGAAACAGGGTAAACGTATTCCACTAACTATTGATGTTGCAGAATCTATTCCGCAGCCAGTTTCAGAAAAAAAGAAAAAAGATGTAATAAATTTACTTGAAAAACAATTTGGGGAAGAATGGACTGCCTTGCCTGAACTTCAATGGTACAAAACTATTTTGTTACATGTGACGGAGGAACCAGCTGAGGAACATGAATATGATTGTGTCTGCAATGAAGAGGATGTAGGAGAAGTCCGTGTGTGATTTTCAGATTTTAAATAAAAGTTTTTAGAAAACAATTTTTTTTTGCTAGCCAAAACATAATGGCTTATTTCTTAGGAGTGCCAAAACAAAATGGCTTATTTCTTAGGAGTGCTGAAACAAAACATCTTATTTCTTGGAGTTTGCGACTAAATGGCTTATTTCCTTAAATCATATGATAATAACTCATAATTTAGAGTATTAAAAAAAATATATACACTGTGAAACGATCTATTAACGTACCTAGATTATGTACATAGAAGTTTGTTACTAAAAATATTCATATATGAAAAGTTTTCGTATTTTTCTTGGTCCTGAAAAAAATGACCATACAGAAATAAGCCATTTTGAAAAGTCACTCCTCAATTGACATATTCTGCACTGAATATAAGAATAATGTATTCGTTATATAATGAAAAGTGTGAAGAAGAAGGAACAAAGCCAGCGGGTATAGAAACATACCGAAAAGTTTTCAGATCGTATAAATTAAGATTCCATGTGCCAAAAAACTATCCATTCAAAAAGTGCGTTGCTTATAAAGAATTAAAAAGTAATGACATGACTAACTCTGAAGACGACAGTCATCCCAAGCATCTTAAGCGACGGGACGATGCTTATCTGCGTCGAGACGCTGATAAAGCAGCAGCAAAGAATGACACAAATACTTTGGCATTCAATTTTGACCTAGAGGCGGCCTTCAAACCCCTAAAGGTGCTTCTGGACCATTTTTTTATGTTCGTAACCTAGCTGTTTACAATTTAACATTTTATAAATTTGAGGATCAAGATGTCGATTGTTTTACTTGGGATGAAACTGAAGGCAAACGAGGAAGTATTGAGATTGCGACTTGCGTTTATAAATATATTTTGAGCAAGCAAGTCATAAGTCATGTCAGAATGATGTCTGATAATCGCGGAGGCCAGCAGTTTTTTTTTTACTTTTCTTGCATGTTGCTATATTTGATAACAAACCACCCCACAATACACACAATAGATCATGTTTTTTATAAGTCTGAACACAGCCACATGGAATGTGACTCTATACACTCCAAAATTGAACAAAAGTGTAAAAACACTGCAGTATACACTCCAGATAGATAGATGGATTCAAGTAATGAGACTGGCCAGAACGAATCCCCGCCCATTCAATGTAAATGTGTTAGTTCATGAGGAGTTTTTAGATTTCAATCCAAATCAGTGTCAGTTTGCCGAAGAAATTACAAGAAAACCAAACCAAAGAAAGAAAAAAATGTTCTAACAAAGAAAAAAGAAACAATGAAGAAAAAAGAAATTAACAACTACTCGAAGCGAGAGGAAAAGAAAAGACGAACTTCCAAGATGCTGTGTGGATTCAGTATCGTAATACCAGTCTTAAGTCAATTTTTATTAAAACTAATTATAATGACGACAGCTTCAAAGAGCTGAAGATAAAGCCAAAAAGGGGCAAAACTGCATTATTAGTGCCTTTACCTATTTATACTGAACGTATTCCTATTTCGAAACTTAAAAAAAAGATTTATTAAAATTATGTGTCAATAACCAAATACCGAAATACTACCATTCTTTTTATCAAAATCTTCCAGACTCGGAAACAGCTGAAGACCGTTTGCCACAGCCTGATGCTGAAGAGACAGAGGACCTGTAACCATACTTATAAAACAGTGTTTTTTTTGTTAATGTTTGAGCGCCAACGACATCTACCGGGGAAGGAAGAGTTACGGTGATGCACAGCCGGCCCGCGATCTCATATCGATTGACACTGATTGAACCATTTTTTTTGTACATGTATTCATTCCCATTCTACAACATTCGCTATAACCTGTGATCTGTTCATTCGAAGATTATTCATTCATCGCTGTATCTAACGTATCTATTCTCACAATTTTGTAATAGAAGTAAAATAAATCGTTTATATATCAAAAATAATTTTGTGTATGGATGTTCAAAGCGTAAAAGTCTGCCCTAAAGTTCAAGCCAACGCGGTTTATTACAAGATAAGATTATGTTTCCATAATTTTACTACCTATACAACATGACTACAAATGAAGTTATTTGCTATTGATGGCATCAGTGTGAAGGAGAAATTCAGGCATCAAATTTTGCATCGGGTCTAATAGGCTACATTGTTGAAAAAGTCACAAAATCTATTCCCCTTGTCATTTATAGTGATGGCTGTACGAGCTTAAATAGAAACGCAAATATGGCTAATACTTTGCTAGATTTGGCTATAAAAGAGAACATGCTGATGACGCAAAAATATTTGAAGAAGGGTCACACTTAAATGGAGTGTGATTCCGTACATTCAGTAATTGAAATAAAATAAAAAAATACAAATAATCATTTGCCAATCCAGTACGCAACATTAACCGAAGAAGCCAAAAAGAAAAATCCGAAATATGAAGTTAAACATCTATTGTTTAACTTATTCAAATACTTTTCAAAACTGCTACGATATCAATCTATTCGACCTGGTAAAAAGACTGGAGATCCGGCAGATACTGGCGTAAACCAGTTAAATTATGAACCAACAGGCAAGATAAGGTACAAACTATTATTTTCTGACGAGCTCCAAGACCCACCTTCCAGACCAAAATTGAATAATAATTGTGAATTGAAACCAATGTACACAGAAAGCATTCCATTGAAACAGAGAAAATGGAAAGATTTACAAGATCTCAAAGCTATTTTACCAAAAGACTTTCACAATTTTTATGATAACCTGGCTAAGACTGAATAACTACTTAATTATTTTATCGCTTAGCCTAATTAATAAGGTACTTACTTACTTGTTGAACAAGGTTGATTATTAATAAATTAATAGTAAAACATCATTGTTTTTTAAAACTTGTCAAGTGCGAGTCGGACTCGCGCACGAAGGGTTCCGTACCATTACCTATAAAAATCACGTTTGTTGTATGGGAGGCCCGTTAAATATTTATTTTATTCTGTTTTTTAGTATTTTGTTGTTATAGCGGCAACAGAAATGTATATCTGTGAAAATGTCAACTGTCTAACTATCACGGTTCATGAGATACAGCCTGGTGACAGACGGACGGACGGACGGACAGCGTAGTCTTAGTAATAGGGTCCCGTTTTACCCTTTGGGTACGGAACCCTAAAAAGCTTTTATTTAAGTGGTCTAAAAAGAAGAAAATAAACTTTAAATTAAAACAAACCCATCAATTTATTACATTATACAATTAATTTATCTATACTAATATTATAAAGAGGAAAGATTTGTAATTTTGTATGTGACGAATAAGCTTAAAAACTGCTGGACCGATTTCAAAAATTCTTTTGCCGTTAGAAAGCTACATTATCACTGAGTAACATACGCTATATTTATTACTGGAATAAAACTTGTTACGCGGGCGGAGCCGTGAGGACACAGCTAGTTGCGAGATTTTCAATTAATTATGAAATACCTACATACATTTTTCCTTACAATTATTTGTGTCAAGATCAAGTTACATAATTGTATTCTTGTTTATTTAGTATCTTGCGACAAGCTTTTATGTCATATAAATAAATAAATTGTATATTGTAATGAAGTGTATGCATGTTCCTTTATATTATTAAGTAGGTATGCTCCTTTATGTTAACGTCTCATGTTATTGTCTACGTAGCGCTATGTATTAGTTCTGTGCACCAACTTATGTTTTTTAGATTATTATACTTTACTGATGGGACCCAAGCAGTTTTTATTTAAAACCCGAACCTTCATACATCTCATGGCGACCCTGCCTTGGGCTACAAACTACAAAAATGTGTCAATCTAAAGTTGAAAAAGACGAAGTGTTCGACGACATTTTTTAAATACAAAATAAATATACTAAATTAAGTTTTCTGTGTTTCTTTTTCCTATTATTTCAAACTACTTTAGTGAAATATTGTAAATTGACACAAAGATATATTCATTATTTGAATTCACAAGAAAAAACAATCGTCAAATATTGCTAATCGAAATCCGTAAAATTGTGTATTTCCCCACGCCACAGACGTCAAGACACGTCAGCTAGTGATGGGTAGGTAAGGTAACTTATATTCCAAATTTATGAAATATTTTATTGAAAGTAGCTTACTATTACTTTGACAATTACTTTTTACTGACAAATATTCGTATCTGAATATTCCTAATGTATAATATTTAAAAAAATGTGGAAAAGAACTTATAATTGATATCCTTAAATCGATAGTTTACTGTCCACTCTCGCGCATCCCTATGTAAGAGCTCATAGACAGTTACCTGTACGCCACAGACGGGAATGGACGTCAAGCGGTGACGTCATTAGCGCTACGGGAGTCTGCTAGTGCTTTACTACATTTATTATTATGATCGGTGGTAATATTAAAATTTGAAGCATTATTATTGTGCGAGGCTATATTAAAAATGGCTGACAGTCAAATGACTACTGAAGAACTCCTTCGTGTTTTAGGAAATGTAGAAGAGGATGATGAATTTTCCGAAGCAATATCTCTATACGAGGACGATTTAGAGGTAAGTTTTATTTATGATCAAACTTTTCATATATAGATAGGTACGTAGTTTTTGTTTAATATTAAATGATGCGTTAGGAAAACAAAAGCGAATATAAAATATTAAAAAGGTAAATGGTTCCGTCTATTACTTTTAACGATACAAATTATTATACCTACTTACATTTATTTTGTATATTTTCTCTTTTAATTCCATTTCGAATTTAGCTAAAAAAAGTAGGTATACTTATACAAAGTAAGTATTATAGGTAGGTACACTAATAAATATGAAACCGGCACCTAAGGCACAGTAAAAAGGGGAATATGCATGTATTTTTTTTTTCATTTAGAACAATGAATACTGTCAACTCAAAAAAATTACAAAAACTAAGTTTAACTATTGCTTGTTTCAAACACATCTGATATGGTAGGTATGTACATTTTAGTAGGTATATGTTTATTGTAACACAGAAACCGCTACCTAAGCCGTGGGGAGGCAGCTGACACGTTTTATTATTTTTATTTTAATCATGTTATAATAGTTATTTATTGAGTTGGACTAGAGAGCTTGTAATGAGCGATAACTATAACAAGTATAAGTACCTATTTGTAAATAAATTTAGCCAAAATATTATATTATGTGTCTCTGTCGTCGTAAATAGTAATAAGCACTTCGCTTTTGTTTACAGTCTATCACAGATCGTCAAGAACAAGTCAATGACTCACCTGTTTTGCCCTCAACATCTCACACTACTCAAGAAACACCTGACAACAATTGGGCCTCGACATCTGCATCAGCATCAACATCCCGCCGTGACCCCCGTCGAAGACAAACGGAGCCGTCCTACCAGTGGACTTCAGTACCACACGTGCCTGCATTAACTAGCTTTGATGAGTTTACGTCAGGTCTCCATTTAGAAGTAACAGAAAATATTACTGAATTCGATATATTTCAAAAATTTTTAGATTTAGACTTTATGTCGTTCATTGTAGATATGACAAATTTATTTCACTCACGCTTTGTACTAAACGTAGACCTTCGTATGCATTCTCGCCTACAACGGTGGCACGATGTATCCATTCCAGAATTGTACATATTTTTTGCTTTATTAATGTTAATGACTCGAAATCGACATTTGACTTTAGAAGAGCACTGGAGTACGGATGTGTTGTTATCATCGCCGATTTTTTCCAAACTAATGCCTAGAAATCGCTTTTGCACAATTCTAAGCATGCTACATTTTTCTCGGCATAGTGAAGAGACTAACGTATTATCAAAAGTCGACACTTGCATTAATCACGCTAGGGAAAAGTATAAAAAGCTTATGACACCCTATAAAAATCTGTGCATAGACGAGAGCATCGTTCCCTTCAAGGGGCGATTATCAATAAGGCAATATTTGCCAAAGAAAAGGAATCGTTTTGGAATAAAGTTATTTGTAATGTGTGATGTACAAACCGGCATTATCATAGATTTTATTGTTTACTGTGGCGCAGCTACTGAAATAATAGATCCTTGTAATTTAGGTGTCGGAGGCGCTGTTGTTTCAACTTTAATTAGGGATTTTTTCGGTTCAAACCGTCATTTATATGTTGACAACTGGTACACTAGCCCGGTATTGTTGGATTACCTGCACAGGAATAATATATACGCGTGTGGTACTGTAAAAAAAACAGAGTCGGTATGCCACGCTTTAATAATACTATTAAGCGTGGTGAAATCCAAGCTAAATATTGTCCTCCAATGACAGCTCTAAAATGGCGAGACAAAAAAGATATATTTATTTTGTCAACAATTCATAGTGATATCATGGCGCCATCGTTGAAAGAGGATAGAGCGACGGGGCTACCAGTTATGAAGCCACAAGCAGTTTTGGACTATTCCAAAAATATGGGAAGCGTTGATACGGCTGACATGTTACTGTCTTCAATACAGTGCATAAGAAAAACCATAAAATGGTATAAAAAGTTGTTTCTCCACATAATTGATATGCACGTATTAAATTCTTTTTTCTGTTATAAGGAAATAAATAACATGCCAAATTTACATTTTGCAAAATTTCATCTGTCTCTTATTCGCCAAATTATAGAAAATTTTCATAGTCACAATACACTACCTCAGTCCATAAGCAGTAGTCATAACCCACTTCGTATACTGTCGAAAAATAACAATGATCACATGCCGACCCTTATGGGCAAATACCGACGTTGTAGACAATGCGCAGTTATAAAAAAAAGAAAAGAAACAAAGTACGCTTGTAAAATATGCAAGGTCTATTTGTGTGCTGCGCCATGTTTTGAAAAATATCACTCGAGTGATAATTGACCAATGTACTTTTTGTAGTAAAAAGTACATTTGTAAAATATCACTGTTAATTTAAATAATGGTGTTGATTTTTTTTCATATGATTTTTTTATTTATAAATGACAATTTTTTCAATACTTTTTTATATTTTTATTTTAAGTTTGTAGGTATATTACAAAATTGTATGTTTATATCAATGTTACATTTTATATTTACCAATGTTTTGTTGATTTGCTGTGATATTTAAAGACCAATTACGTAAGTAAATATTATATTATAAAAACCTTTGTTTTAATTATTATAATTTTGAAGAGTTTTTGATTTTGCTGTGATATTTTAAGACTAATTAACAATTACGTAGGTGCATATTATAATTATTATTAAAACCGTTTTAAGTATTATAATTTTGAAGAGTTGTTGACTTTATTGTGATATTTTAAGACTAATGATGTTTGTATACTTATCTACTCAATTATAAAAACTGTCGTCATATAGGATGTAAGGGACACCGATGCGAAAACGCTTACCACATACTCAGTCCATCAACCCGAACAACAGAAAATTGTCGTCAGCAATTTAAAAAAAAACAGCTGTCCCATAAATTTTGACCATAAATGTTGTTTTGCAGTTTTGTAGGGAAAAGCTGTTTTTTTTAAATTTATTATGTGGGGTTCAGAATTATTATGGACTGAGTATGTGGTAAGCGTTTTCGCGTTGGTGTTACACCCTGTATAATTTACAATATTACAGTATAATATTAAGGTGAAGACTCAGTTGTAGCCCGCGAAATTCAAATTTTCTACGTTTTTTGTAATTTGCCGGACAATGTCAGTCTATTTATTAACCAAAATATGATTCGCGAGCGTAACACGTACGCATTTAAAGAATTAAAATCATAAATACAACCCTCCTAGTTCTTAAGCCCAATGATAGTCCGATTCATGAAAATATTATGAATCGGACCATCATTGGGTTAAGAAGGTTGTTTTGAAGATTCTAATGTTATAATCATATAAAGGCTGTGTTACGATCGCGAATCATATTTTGGTTAATATATATCCTAACACTGACCGGCAAATTACAAAAAAACAAAGAAAATTTGAATTTCGCGGGCTACCCTGACGTTATCACCTTAAGTGTTTTGATTACCTGTGACTAGTTTCGACGCTGAGGTCGTGCTGGCACAAAACAGTATCCATAGAGATTAGCACTCACTACTGATGCTTTATTTTTTTAAATAATATTATTAGTAATTCCGAGAATAACACAATTAAAAGACTGATTATTTACTTGTATTTTTTTTTTTCGTTTACTAACTAGTTTAATTTCAGATTCAGGAAAATCTTAATTGAATGAAACTTATTGCATACTAGCTTACATCTGCAGCAGATCCTTTCCATAAATTATATTATGTAGTGATTTCATTCGTTCATTATATTTTTTTCATTTTGGTTGGCAACACTAAAAAAGATAGAATACTAGAAAAGTTTTGATCATAGAGTAATCATAAAGTAGGTAGTTGCCGTAATTACAAGTTACGACAAGTTAAAAAGTTTGTTAAGTTTATAAAAGTGATAATTATGTCTTCTCCTGAGGATATAGCTGGACCTTCCTCACCAAGCATAATAAGTGACCTAAGTCGCAAAAGGAAGGCATCTTCAAATGAAGAAACGACAAAGAAAACTATAAAAATACAAGTTTCTGCAGAAGATATAACGAGTGCAAACACTTATCAACGGAGCGTATGGGACGCAAATGAATTAAGGTGTGACGTTTCTAATTTACCTCCGTTGGATTTTGCCCAACCAGGACCTAGCGACCCACGAAATGCGGCGTTCGCAAGACTGGTCGCTTTTGAATTGGATCGAGTGCCAGAAGAAAAACGGTCAGTCACATATGTCAATATACTGAACGTAATAAGAAAAGTAAGACAGCAAAAGGACTTGGATGACATAAGTTTGCCAAGTTTCGAAGAATCCGACTAATAATTATATGTAAAATGATTAAATTGTTTTAAATAATAAAATATTATTATTTTTTATGTACCACAATATCACATGATCACATCCCTACTCGCATGCGAGAAAGTTGTCAAAAGTCGTGCCAGCCACGCCAGAGACGTGTCTTCACGTCGGCGGATGACGTCACGAACCAGATTAGTGATGTACCTTATTATTGATTTATTCGTTTGTAGTTCTAATGTTTGCTTTTAGGTTGCTTAGAACTTAGTAACTGCTGTTTAATGATAGTATGATACCAAATAGGGTCAAGTTAAATAAAAGACCAATGCAACGAATAATATTTATTTAAAAAATATAGAACGAAAAGCACGGATTCATTGGTTATCGATAACTTTTCGTTAAGATGTTGGAATCACTATTTTTTTTTGTAGGTTTTTGTACTGAATTTGTGGCTTGGCGTAGAAGGGGCGCCGATGTGTTTACGCTCTGGCGTTCAAAAGGTTAAATTATGAACCAACAGGCAAGATAAGGTACAAACTATTATTTTCTGACGAGCTCCAAGACCCACCTTCCAGACCAAAATTGAATAATAATTGTGAATTGAAACCAATGTACACAGAAAGCATTCCATTGAAACAGAGAAAATGGAAAGATTTACAAGATCTCAAAGCTATTTTACCAAAAGACTTTCACAATTTTTATGATAACCTGGCTAAGACTGAATAACTACTTAATTATTTTATCGCTTAGCCTAATTAATAAGGTACTTACTTACTTGTTGAACAAGGTTGATTATTAATAAATTAATAGTAAAACATCATTGTTTTTTAAAACTTGTCAAGTGCGAGTCGGACTCGCGCACGAAGGGTTCCGTACCATTACCTATAAAAATCACGTTTGTTGTATGGGAGGCCCGTTAAATATTTATTTTATTCTGTTTTTTAGTATTTTGTTGTTATAGCGGCAACAGAAATGTATATCTGTGAAAATGTCAACTGTCTAACTATCACGGTTCATGAGATACAGCCTGGTGACAGACGGACGGACGGACGGACAGCGTAGTCTTAGTAATAGGGTCCCGTTTTACCCTTTGGGTACGGAACCCTAAAAAGCTTTTATTTAAGTGGTCTAAAAAGAAGAAAATAAACTTTAAATTAAAACAAACCCATCAATTTATTACATTATACAATTAATTTATCTATACTAATATTATAAAGAGGAAAGATTTGTAATTTTGTATGTGACGAATAAGCTTAAAAACTGCTGGACCGATTTCAAAAATTCTTTTGCCGTTAGAAAGCTACATTATCACTGAGTAACATACGCTATATTTATTACTGGAATAAAACTTGTTACGCGGGCGGAGCCGTGAGGACACAGCTAGTTGCGAGATTTTCAATTAATTATGAAATACCTACATACATTTTTCCTTACAATTATTTGTGTCAAGATCAAGTTACATAATTGTATTCTTGTTTATTTAGTATCTTGCGACAAGCTTTTATGTCATATAAATAAATAAATTGTATATTGTAATGAAGTGTATGCATGTTCCTTTATATTATTAAGTAGGTATGCTCCTTTATGTTAACGTCTCATGTTATTGTCTACGTAGCGCTATGTATTAGTTCTGTGCACCAACTTATGTTTTTTAGATTATTATACTTTACTGATGGGACCCAAGCAGTTTTTATTTAAAACCCGAACCTTCATACATCTCATGGCGACCCTGCCTTGGGCTACAAACTACAAAAATGTGTCAATCTAAAGTTGAAAAAGACGAAGTGTTCGTCACCCAGAACTCGGCTGGCAACAACGAGGCTAATTTGAAGGATGTTGGTGAACACGTGCAGCGTATGAATATCGCCGTTTACGCAATGTTGGCAGTCTTCACCATTGCAGTTTGCTACTTCATGGTACGTGTGTACAGAAGGTGCCATCGTCAGTGGATCCAAGAGGAGATTGGTCTCCATTCTATCCAGCGTATTCGGGCATCACTACAAGGACGTCAGAATGTAGAAACAGCAGCATAATGACAAATATTTTTTTATTTCTGTAAATAAATCTGTTACAGACAGACACTTTTACAAGTCAATGTAATGTTTTTTTAAGACTAGATGGCGCCGGCATTTCCTATCTGACTAGCTCTGAGAAGAAAAGCCGAAACAAACTCAGAGGTCAAAGTCTCTTTTAAAGTCCAGACATTGTAGTACACAAACTATGCGAGTGAAACGATGTAGGGCAACGTCGTGAATGGTCTTTTGAGGAAAATGCCATAGGAGGTACGAGTTGACCTGTCCTAACTGACGGCACATCTGCATCAGTCATCGCGGAGCTCAAACCTTTTAGGGAGCTCAACAACCCGACCGCTGCACGACGCAATCAATCAGTTGGACATTTGTGTGGGTCACAAAAAAAAAAATATACTCAAGAACCGCCAAACGTTTACAAAATTCGTGTATAAAGCTACCCTACATGATACTCACATTCACAATTTATTAAAAAAGTAAAATAAAAAATAAGGCGATGATAAAATAATAATAATCATTGAAAAAATAATTCAATTGTAAAATGACAAAAGGATAAAAATTAATAATATCATGTTGTTTGAAAAGCGCGGGAAACTTTCGACTTGGCGGGCGCGTTTTTTTTGACTATAATTTAAGTTAAATATTACGATCAGTTGAGAAGTATTTTTTGTATATTTGTTGTTTGTCTATTTCTTATTTTAGTTTTGTGTATAATTCTTCTGTAGGGGTAAGTTTTTCTTGTACATTTTCCTGACTACGAAATGAATGAACCGCTTGACCCGGGGGCTTTGTTCCCCCGGCAGGTTGTTTCATTACTATTAACTCTAATGAGTCTGGCATGGATACTGATGGGTCTACTTCAGCCCGTTCCCTTAAAAGAAGTCGCATACATGTTTGCAAACACTGCAACAAACGTAGAAGGAAACACCACGGCTCGGAGTTGTCGGGTTGTAACTGTTCTGATTCTACTCGGTTAGTACAATTAAATTCAGAAACTGAAACTTCACCCAGAGCCCAGAAGTGTATTATAACCGTCCCCGCTTCACCTCAACCTGCTTCTTCTATATCTCAACTTGCTTCCTCTACATCTCAACCTGCTACTTCTGCATCTCAACCTGCTTCCTCTACATCACAACCTGCTTCCTCTCCAGTGGGGCGGCAGTTTTATGATAAGACCGACAGTTCTCCTTATATAATACACATCCAAAAAAAGCAATTAGCTCCTAATGATAGCACTACACTGCACCCTGTTGCATTTGGTAAGTTTTTAAAAAGAAATAATTTTAATAATATTATTAATGGTAGCGTTAAAAAGATTGGGCGCAATAAAATTTCCATCGCTTTTTCTTCATATGCTGACGCGAATTCTTTTATACAAAATAACAGCCTGGAGGCTCAGAACTTGAAGGCTTTTATAGCTTAGCTTTTTTTTAGGCTTTCAATGTAACTCGAATGGGACTGGTTCGTGGAGTTCCAGCTGAATGGTCTCCAGAGGAGGTAGTAGACAATATTTCTGTACCAATAGGTTGTGGTCCTATATTAAAAGTCAGACGCCTTAACTTCAAAACATTTATTGACGGATCACCTGTATGGAAGCCTTCTCAAACAATAGTATTAACATTTGATGGTCAGATTTCACCTAAACGCATATTCATGTGCTACAATGCCTTACCAGTAGATCTGTATATTTATCCTACTATACAATGTTTTAACTGCTGCCGGGTTTGGTCACACTACAGTGCAGGTCTAAACCTCGCTGTTACAAATGTGGGCATAACCACACTGGTGATAGTTGTGATAGAGAAATTTAAAATGCATCTTGTTGCTTATGTTCTGGGTACCATTTCGCAACTAATAAAACATGTCCAGAATTTATAAGGCAAACGCAGATTAAAACCCATATAGCACAAAATGCATCATCTTACTCAGAGGCTTCAAAATTGCATCCTCCTGTATCTAAGTCTTTCGCAGACGTTTTACTTTCTTCCCCTTCCAGAAACTTGCCAGAGAAGTCTTTTGTATCCATTCATAATAAAACATCCCCTTCTAGTTATAAAAAAAAACTGTCTTTCTAAAGCCTCGTTCTCCTCCAATTCCTAATCCAGGTTACAATTAAGTTGCCCACAATGCAATTATCAAAGATTTTGTTATACCAGAACCTTCTAATGGTTGTGCTTTTGGTAATCAGAATATAGAAGAATCAGACACACAATTCCCATTAAATGATTTTATTACAGCCTTCTTTAATCTACTTACAAAGTTCAATATTTCACCGTCCAACTTTGCCCCTATATTTGAAAAACTCTCCCAGTCTACCCATAATGGACCTTCAAGCAAAACTCATTCAATGGAACTGCCGCAGTCTAATCAACAAAAAAAGTGATTTAATATATTTAATTAATAAACATGAGCCTGTTGTCTTTGCTTTGGCAGAGACATGGCTCAAACCTAATTATGTTTTTAAAATTATAGTTATTTGACTATTAGGGATGATAGATCTGATTCTATCAGTTAGATTATTTGGGGACTGGTTTATTACCGTTACAGGCTCAGCTTCGCGGGCTGGCGTGGCGAGCAAGGGTCGGTCGGTGATGTTACTGGGGAGTCGCGGAGGGCCTCGGCGGCGAGGCCGGAAACGCGGTTTGTATCTGTTTTTGTACTTACGACGTGTACTGGTTTCCCTACTACTCTCTTGAAGGAGGGTGATGGGGTCATCGGGTTGGAGGAGGGTATGCCTAGGGCGCCTAATCTTAGAAATCCTAGAGGGTGTGTAACGGGCGGCCGATACTACGAGGGGGTTGGGGTGAGTTGCGGCTGAGTCTAAGAAACGCTTGGTAAGGCGTTTAATAATCTGTCTAACTGTGGGGATCTTAAGGTCGACATGGAGTCGTTCATTCGTGAAGCACCACGGTGCACCCGTGGCGCCTCTGAGAAACCGGTTTTGAAGGGTCTGCATCCTATGGATTCGGTGGGGCTTAGTATGCGCGAATACGGGGCACGCGTATGTCATAATAGGCCGAATGCACGCGGTGTAGATACGCAATTTGCACCGAAGTGACAGTTTGCTGCGGGCATTCAGCACGGAATGAAGCCTACCGAGAGCGAAGGCGGCGCGCGAGCGCACCGTCCTTATGTGCTCAGCAAAAGATAGTCTACGATCGAGAGTGACCCCTAGATATTTGGCTTGCTCCTCCCAAGGGATCGGCTTGTCAAACATCATGATCGGGTGAGAGGCCGCCTAACTACAAAGGCTCTAAAATAGTGCCAAAATGAACATCTCAGCATGTCATGTCCAATCACATACCAAAAATAAGGGTAAAGCACTGTGCACAATTTAGCCATTCTGTTGGGTCAGCGCTAGGACTTATGGCAGGTATGTATCAATATCCTATTTTTAAAGTATTTTGTGAATTTATCATTAGATGACTTTTTAGAGATAGTATATGTAGTATAAAAATGGACGCCCCTCCACTTTCTTTGTAATTTTTAAATGTGAAATAATACCCAACTACTGTGAACAACCAAATTCAAGAATGTCCTCTTAATTATCTATGTCCAAGCTATAAAAACAAAATATAAACAATCTTAAAATGTCTTTTTATCTAATTAAGCTTTGAAAATTGCAATCTACAAATGAATTTATGTGTGGTGAGGCCTTTCATTAAATCAATAGACAAGCCTAAACGTCATTACAATTCTTATGTCTTAAATCGCACTTGCGTAGAGTTCTTGCATTTATCTTTTGGTAATTATTATTGCATTTATACAGATGGTTCAAAAGTTGACAATAGTGCTGGCGCTGCTTTCTATGATCCCCAATCTAAAAATTATCTCACACTTAATATCATGACGAAGGAGATCTGCATAATGAATGTAGAACTTATAGCTATTGCAGAAGCTATCTCTTATATTGAGTCACTTGATTTTGACAATTTTGTAATATTTACAGACTCCAGGAGTGCTCTGCAACATTTGGCTCGGTGTACCTCTAATATTCGAGGAACACCGATAGCCTACAGTATTATAAAATCCATTATGTCCTTACAAAATAAAAATAAAAATAAAAATATCGTACTGCAATGGATTCCTTCTCATATAGGCTTAGGTGGTAATACGGAAGTAGACATTTTAGCTAAACAGTCGATAATTTTCGGAATTTCTTTTACAAAACTGCCCTATTTCTCTGACTTATTCGGCCTTGTTAAGAAAAACTGCATGAATATTTGGAGTGAGTATTTTGATGAAAGGTCTCTCACAAAAGGAATATGGTACAAGACCATGCAACCTTATCCATCTCGTTTTTTGTGGTTTGAGCAATCCAATTTATCTAGAACTGAAATTGTAACTGCTCTGAGACTTCGTTCCGGACACATTCCACTGAATAATTTTAGATTCATGACGAAAATAAGTGATACCCCTAATTGCAGGACTTGTAAGACCTTAGAGGATGTTTATCATGTGCTGGTGGAATGTGTACGGAATAAAGCTGAGAGAACAGAGTTTGAACAAGTGATCAAAGTCAAACTTCATTCCATTGGTAATTGTAACATCATTTTATCTGCGCCTTCGTCTGAGAAGGCCAAACTTCTGTACAAGATGGTGAATGTTGCTGTGAAAAACAGTTAGATGTTGTTGTGATAATGGTTACATATTAATTAATTACTTTGTATATTTTTATAGGGGTAGCATGATCACTGCGTGATCAAACCCTTCTCGTTTGTAAATAAAGATTTAAAAAAAAAAAATTATAAAATCATCATAAGAAATAGATTTCTGAAAGTCCAGACATTTTTAAAGCTAAATGAAGTCAGTGTTTCTAAAATGATCAACCATTTAAAAAAAAAAATCTGAACTTTAAAAAAGACCTTGACCTCTGAGTTTGTTTCAGTGTTTCTTCTCAGTGGTAGTCAGATAGAAAACACTGACTTCATCTAGCTTTAAAAAATATTTGAAATGTAACAGTGTTTTATTAAACTACGTACTCAATAAATATAGGTATATCATTAAATAATCCATAACTTGAGAAAACTCACATGTTTTATGTGTTTAAAGCAATATTTCGCATTTTAAATAACAGTACCTGGATGACCGAGCCTTGCTCGGTTTTTTTTTTGGTAAATCGTGTTTTTTGGATAGAAAAAAAAAGGAAAAAGAAGGAACTTGAAGAAAAAGGGAAAAAATAATTTCAGCTGGACTCGAACAGAGTCTTCTGATTTCGGGACCGTCCGATTTCCCACCTGAGCTATTATAACCTTGCATATGATGGCGAAATTTACCTTCGCAATCTAATGATATTGTAGCAGTTTTTCATTGCCTGAAAACACGGATAAAACGACGTTTTCTAAAATGAAACCTAGCTAGATCAATTTATCGCCCTCGAAACCCCCTACATACTAAATTTCATGAAAATCGTTGGAGCCGTTTCCGATTATATATATACAAGAATTGCTCGTTTAAAGGATATATATTTTGTATAGGACATCAAGACAGTTTATATTTTATTTTTTGATATCTTGGCAGGGTATAAGACCTGGGTATATTAACATGATATCGAGACTCAATCCAGAATTCGAGACCTCGAATAAAAACATTTTAGAGACTGCACTGCGTGAAATGTATCAATTCGCTGATTGTAACTAGATGGCGTTTTAGTATTTTTGAATTGCGATAAGGTTTTGCTATGATCCATTTTAGCAAGGAAATTTACAGAAATAAGCAACATGTTTGCTTCCAGCAGCACTGTATTATCATGATTTTATGAACTATAACGGTCAATCAAGATGAGCTGAAACTCTACCTGAAGAAATGGTTTAAAAGATATAAGCGCCTTTGTAGGTCATTTTTCTCTATTGTTATAATAAATGGAGTAGGTACATATATCTACATTGTTTAGATGTTGCGACACAATTTGTTTTCCGATTTCCACGCGGACTGAGTCGCGGGCACAGCTAGAATTTGTATAAAATGATTCTTGGGGAAGGTATATTGTATGTATTAAATTCGGAGCTATTTCAACCTTAAGTAATAATAATGACTATAAATGGAATTCTTTCTTAAGACGACGAATTGAAAATATTGGCGGTAGGGATTTGAATATTTCTCAGTAATTACAAAACATTCTGAACTTATATTTATACACTTCATTTATCATGTCTTTGAGATCAATTTAGTAACTGCTTTACATGATTGGATAACTTTTACAGCACAGAAAAAAATATCAAAAACTGCTCTTCAAAACCATAGATTTTCATTTTACAGGGAATCGAGACAGATTTCAACCTCAATATTTTGTATATAGTTTAGTCTAAGCATACACTTCAAAATAATAATTCGGTTTTATAAAATTTGCGATAGTCTTTATTTTAAACGAAAAATACTGTTTTGGCGCTTACGACCTTACGGCATAAGCTAGTTCGCGTGCGATTTTGTATGCAATCAATTCCCCCTCAGTCCGCTGCTGACTAGTGTCAACGACGGGTCTGTGTCAGTGGAGCTCCCGCGCGCTGTCGTAAATTGTATCTTGATTCATTGATATTTTTTTATTGAAAATGGGGAAAAAAACTATTAAAATTTCTAAAAGAAAGAGAAAAGCTTTTTTAATTGAAAAATGTAAGAGAATGGTTAAGAAAAGGTAAGTAAACGTTATATATAATTTTATAAATTTCATGATCATAATATTAATACGTGAAGCAAAGACTTAGTACCCCTTTTTACGAAAATTACGCGGACGGAGGAGTATGAAATTTGGCACTATTAAATTTATATGGAGAAGGAGTGCAGAAAGCTAATATTTTCATATAATATGCATTAGAAATAAATTGAATTAATAAATAAAACATTACACTCACTACCATGCATTTGACACACACGCACATATACACATATAGGTATACATACGCAATGGGCGACCAGGGAGGTTGACTTAGGGCGACGGTCGCACCACCCCGCGGCATTTTTGTCATGGAAAATAACAAACATAGCAGTATTTTCTTTTTAAGTTTGAGGTACTAACTTTTAATAAGTGACTAATAGCTGTTTAGTTTTTTCTACGTGTATGGGTACGTGTGTGTGTAGCTACAAAATAAAAATAAAAACATACAACGTAAATTATATTTTAGGAAACAGTCGTCAGAACAGAGTAAATCCATGGAGTCACCACTGGACTTAAGCGCAAATAAAGCAATGTCAGTCGATTATTTAGAAGGGTATGAATCTAGTACATAAAGACTATAATTATATTCATTGTATACTTAAACGTTTAGTGAATCTTTATGTATTTTAATAACGTAAATAATAATATTCTAATTTATTATTTTATTTTGTAGAACACGGGAAATGTCATCGATTTATGCAGAATTACAAAATGTTTCGCCCACGTGAGATTTTATTATTACTTGTCAATGTTTGAGGTAAAAAAAGATTTTACTAACAGACATATTTTTTAGGACGGTTGAAAAGGATTATAATTCGCTTCTATGTAATGATGAACGCACTTCTAAAACAGTAAGTATTTTGTTTATTATAATTTTACATGAGATGTATATACTTATGCCTATATTTTTTTAATTTATATTTCAGACAAGACAGTAAAAATACTGACGCGCCTCCAAACATGTTAGAATGCGAGTATCAGGCATTTTTTTTTCTTTATCTTTTGACAAGTTGACTTATTATTTTTAACCGACTTCCATAAAACGAGGAGATTCTCAATTTGACAGTATGTTTTGTTAAAAAAGAATAATCTTTTCAACAAAAATAAAACTTAGGTATATCAAAAAAGGCAAAAAAGAAAATGATTTTTTTATACGGGTTTTATTTATGTTAAAAATATTTTATTACAGTATGTACCTATTATGATCATGGTTGATTTTGAAAGTTCATAATCTACATATTATATCTTTTTAATTATATTGCAGTCAGAAGAAAACCAATATGAGGAAAATGTCGGGACTTTGAATATATTAGAATGTGCATCTGAGGAAACGGTAGTCTTTTTTTAATTTTATTTATTACACTTGCTACCACTAATGTAATTGGTTGTTGCTATTTTTGTTTCAGATTCAAGCAGAAACACAAGAAACGGGGCATCGGATAATAGATGTTAATCATTTTACGACAGAACTTGTAAAACTTTCCCAACATAAATCTCTATTTAATTGCGGATTAACTGCAATGAAATTAGTTTCTGAACATCAAATAGGCTTGCAATCTGAATTTACATATGTCTGCTCAATGTGTAATTATAGAAATAAAATCAAGTCATCATTGGCTGACGTAAACAAAGATGCTGTTTCAGGAGTAATGGCGGCAGGTTGTGGTCATGCACAACTGAAACAATTTTCAGCAGCAGTAGGTTTGCCTGTTATGTCAGACTATATTTACAATAAAATACAAGATGACATTTGTAATGACTGGGAGGAGACTGCCTGGGATGAGATGAAATTAGCTGGTGAAAGAGAAAGAGAAGAAGCAATTAAGGAAGGAAGAGTCACCAATGACGGTACGCCAATGATTGATGTGATTGTAGATGGATGCTGGAGTAAGCGTTCATACAGAACAAATTACGCAGCGTTATCTGGAGCTGCAGCGATAATTGGCAGACGTTTTGGTCAAGTTTTGTACATGTGCGTAAAAAATAAATATTGTTGTATTTGCGCCAGAGCTCAAAAGAAAAAAGAAACTCCCAAAGAACACGAATGCTATAAAAACTTCGATGGAGCTTCTACTGCTATGGAGTCCACGATAATAACAGAAGGCTTCAAAAAATCGATTGAAATGCATGGTTTGATTTATGCAAGATTTATTGCCGATGGTGACAGTAGCACTTATATGAATATAATAAATGCCCGACCATATTCAGGCATTACAGTTGCTAAAATTTACTGTCGCAATCACTTACTAAGAAATTATTGCAACAAGTTACATCAACTTACTACTGCTACGCATATGCGGCAGAAAGAAAAAATCTTACACAAGAAAAAATACTACGGTCAAGGAAATATATTTGTGTGGCTATAAAACTTCATAAGGAAAACAAAAATGAAGATGGTTTATACAATGACATCAATGCATCTATATGCAATGCTTTTAATCTTCATGAAAACTGTAATCGGCAATTATGCAAATATAATATGCGTCCAAATGCCCCTAATCCATTTTTTGTAAGCTTACTTTGGCAGAAAATAAAGACACTGGTTGCACAATTAGCTGATAAAGCCCATAGTTTAATTGAAGATGTTGATAGCAACATTGTAGAAAGGTTTAATGGCGTCATAGCAAAACTCGTTGGCGGAAAAAGAATAAACTATTCTCAAAGACGATCTTATCAAGCAAGATGTTCGGGCGCAGTCGTTTCTTTCAATACGGGCAAATTATTATCAACGGTACATCGAAATATAATCGGAGGTAGTCCCAAACAGTCTATAAAAAAAAATGAAAAAACAATAAACGATAAAAGGATTAAGGCCAAAAACAATAAAAGAAAAAAGAATCGCATATTAGTACCAAGGACGCTGAATTTAGATTATGGTGAAACAGTAGACAAACCGGATCTAGACGAAGATGCTTTGAAAAAAGCAAAAACCACCTTTGTACAGAATTTGAAAAAAACTGATGAAGAACGAAGATTGATTGAAAAGAGAACCATATTACAGAGTGAATCTGGTGAATGGTTGGAGTTAAGGCGAAACATGCTAACAGCCTCAAATTTTGGGAAAATTGTAAAAAGAAAGCAGACGTATACTTGCAAAAATTTTGTAAAAAACCTACTTTACAGACCCAATATTGACCATGTTTCATCAATAACTCACGGGAAAAAGTATGAAAAAGTTGCGCTGGAACAGCTATCGATGATGAAAAATGTTAAAATTGAAAATTGCGGTTTGTTTATAGACGAAAAATACCCATTTTTGGGTGCAACGCCTGATGGTATTACAAGAGATATGCTTATAGAAATAAAATGCCCCGTTGCACCCTTTAAAATTGGCATAGAAGAGGCAATTCAACAAAACAAAATGCATTTATATAAAAAAAACAAAAACGGCCAAGTAATAATCAACCATAAATCGGATTGGTTTTATCAAGTGCAAGGGCAACTGCATATCTGCAAGAAAGAACGATGTTTGTTTGGGATATGGTATGGCGACAATAAAATAAAAACAGAAATTATAAAAAAAGACGACAAGTTTTGGGCAGACACAATGGAACCAAAGCTACTAAAATTCTATTACGATTGTCTTCTACCTGAATTAGTTGATCCCAGACATATAAGGAATAAGCCATTATTATAATAAGCATTTTATCAAATTGTGAATGTGAGTACCATGTAGGCTAGCTTTATACACGAATTTTGCAACTGTTTGGCAGTTTTGAATTTTGTTTTGTGACCTACGCAAATGTCCGGCTGATTGGTAGCGTCGTGTAGCAGTCGGGTTGTTGAGCTCCCTAAAATAAGATTTGAGCTACGCGATGACTGATGCATGCGTGCCCTCAGTTAGGACAGGTGAACTCAAACCTGCTATGGCACTTTCCTAAAATGGCCATTCCAGACATTGCCCTACATTGTTACACTCACATAGTTTTTATACCACAATGTCTGGACTTTAAAAGTGACCATAATCTCCGAGTTTGTTTCGGCTTTTCTTCTCAGAGCTAGTCAGATAGGAAATGCCGGCGCCATCTAGTATTAAAAAAAAACATTACATTGACTTGTAAAAGTGTCTGTAACAGATTTATTTACAGAAATAAAAATCTTTTATTATTTATCCATCTCTCTCATGGGAGATGTTCGATTTTTGGGTCTTTCACGCTATGTCAAATCGAACATCTCCGATAATATAACTCGGAAAATATTAGACCTGCACACTAATTGCAATTTTGAATGTCTAATAAGGTCTCCTTGAACACTTATAATAGTATACGTAGGTATATCAGTATCAGCCCATTAGTGTCCCACTGTAGAGCAAGTGCTTCCTCTCAAGAGGGGTACATGAAGCCGTTGCCGACAGCTGCAGCCTTCGGACCATGAATATTATAAACAGTTATATCTATTTAAACTTACCTATATATCCTCGTTTCTGCCTACCCCCATGGGAAAAAGGCGTGACATTATGTATGTTAATAACTTACATACATACCTAATCATTATCAGTATTGTGACATTTTCCCCATATTAAATATCCTAAACTCTGAATACACTTCTTAAAAAATATTAAAAACAAAAAACGAAAGGAGACTCTATGATGTCAATGTTCCCAAGCGCGGCTGACAAGCGCGGCTGACAAGCGCGCCATGTCAGTCGCGTTAGACCACGTGGGCTGCCTTACGTCGGTCGATTGCACTACGTAAAGATTATCAGGGGGTGCGAGGAACGCGGGGGGCTCGGCGCCCGATTTGAAATTAATTGTTTACCACTGCGTCGCCTTAATTTACAGAGATAGGAATAATGCCAAAAGAATGCACGCAAACCGCAGATATTGTCTCATTCTTCGACAAATTATTCGATAGTTTGAATTGTGGCAGTCACGAAGTTGTGCCGGGAAAACTATTTATAACGGCTGTCAAAGTTAATTCGGCTCATCATGAACTCTGGAGTGCCAGTTTGCCTGTCTTAAAATCAATGAAATTATATTCTTTAAGAAATGTGCCATCTTTGACTGGCTGGGTAAAAACCATTGAAATATTCGAAAATTGGTCAAATTCCTCCATGATAACGGTATGAAAGCCATATTGTTGCGCAGATTAAATCAAGATGCCCTCGAAAATTTCTTTGGAGCCATAAGAGCCCCTGGATATGCGAATATCATGCCAAACTGCTCGTCCTTTGAAGCCTCGTATAAAACATTATTATTAAATAATCTCACCTCTAAACACTCTGTAAGTGCAAATTGCGAGGCTGACAATGACTTTTGTTTAGATACTTTCAAATATTTTTAATTTGAAGAGGACGAGCAAATTGGCAACGAGGGCATCAATGTCGTGGACTATGAGCACATGTACATAGAGCTGATAGACACGACGTCAATGATAATAAATAAAGATAAAGGTAATATAGAAAAATGCGCAGCAATAGGATATTGCAGTGGGTGGTTAGCACGCCAAGCCAAAAGCAAAATATATAAAAAAATGTCAAACATGCCTCAAATCCATGGAAACTGATTATAAGTACAGAAGATTTCCATGGATTTATAAAAATAAAAGAATATGGGGGCAAAAGATGGCTGTGCTATCCTACGAGGTGTTTGTTTGACTTTTTTGCACAAGTGAAAAATATAACTTTTAGCATTTTAAAATCATGTCCTTTAAAAAATAACATTGCTGAATACATAAAATTGGCGGTAGCAATTAATATAGACATTAATTTTATAACGTGCGAGACTCATAAAAATCGTTTACCTCCTCACTGGCAAGGCTTTAGACCATGATAAGGACGACAAATTTAAAAAAAAAGCCCGTGATCATTTTATAAGCCATAGAGGTCGGAAACGACTAAGGCAAACTGGTACTGAAGTTCATGTTTAGATTTTGTAAGTTAAGTACCTAATGGTTTGTTTTACCCAATAAATATGGAGTTCCAAAATTGTATTTGTTTTATTATCTTCGAAACAACAAGTTTAGTGTAATAGCGAATTAGTTTAACAGAGTAGAATAATGTAGAATGGTTGAAAATTCTGTTGTAGTAAAATTAAACCTAAAAAAATATTTCTGAACTAGATTCTATAATTAAGTAGATTATAGAATCTTGTTTTGAATATTTTAGGTTTAGTTTTACTACAACAGAATTTTCAACCATTCTACATTATTCTACTTGGTGCAGTAGAGCTATGTATAGGTATGTAGGTATATTGACAGATGAATAGTGTATGTCCTGGTAACTAGGTGGCGCTGCCTAAGAAATGCTTAAGTTGCCAGGAACTTCCAAAAAAACTACAGCCCTTCCGAAGAGATCTGCATACATGAAAGCATGGTGCCTTTTCGCGGACGAATCATTTTTCGACAATACAATAAACAAAAAAGGCATAAATATGGTATAAAGGAGTTCAAGTTATGTACGATTCCTGGATATATATATAAAATAAATGTATACGCAGGAAAGAATAACGATGAAATCAATACTAAACCATTGAACGTCGTTATGTCTCTATGCAGCGATCTTCTATACAAGAGACATGCGCTAGAATAGAAGAGTGTGGAGTGAGGAAGCCTCTGAACGAGTGGTTCAAAGACTACCTCAATTCACGATCTTACCGGATGAAGGTTGGTGACACACTAAGTGACGAAAAAACGGTTCGGAGCGGGGTGCCGCAGGGCTCAGGATGTGGCCCCGTGTGCTATTTAATGCATGTTAATAGCCTATGTAGGGTGGTGCAACATTGCTCAACGCACATGTTCGCGGACGATCTATGCGCATGCGCGCCGGCACTGACCTGGCCGAAACTTGTCGACTTGTTCAGCAAGATGTGGATTCCATCGTCAAATGGTCACATGACAACGGCATTGTACTGAATTCAGATAAAACCAAGCTATTGATTATACATTCTCCCTACTTGCTACTAAAAGAAAATCCTCGCCCATTATATACCCATACTTTTGATTGCTTCCACAATAACCTTATTCAATGTAGCTGTAAACCGATACAAAGAGTAAAGTGTGTTACATACTTAGGACTGAAAGTTGATGAGCATTTCTCTTGGGCTGAACATATAGATCTCCTATGTAATAAACTTAGAGTGATACTTGGTAAATTTTACCATCTTAGTTATAAGATTCCTATTAGTACACTGAGACTTCTTTATACATCTTTAGTAGAATCAATTCTGGATTATGCTCTTGATTGCTATGGACTCACATTCAACTCTTACATTGATAAATTGGAAAACATTCAAATTAGATTCATAAAATTACTTGTAGATAAAAAAACTAAAAATAAATACAAAAACGATTACTATAAACTTTTTAAAATATGTAAGTTATTACCGGTCAGACTAAAACATAAATACCTTCTAGCTACTAATAACCATGGCAATCAAAAACATAACTTGTCATTCAAAATTAATATAATTAATAAGTATAGCACTAGAATGATGACCTCGGGTAAATTCGTTGTTCCCAATGTCACAAACATGTATGGTGATAGAACACTGAGGAAACGTATTCCATATATACTCAACAGTTTGCCCGAGGTAATCAGACGTGAAGCTAATAAAAATAAGTTTAAAAAAATGTTAAAAAAATATCTTCTAAATACCTTACCTTAATATAAGTGCACTCCATAAATCTAAATGTAATAATATATAATATGATACAAGATTACTTGATTCCACAGTCAAACTGTTTATACAGTTTTGTGGGACACTTTATTAGATCTTAAGGCCTATCATGTACCTCTTAAAAATATAATAAATAATAAATAAAATAAATAGTGACCGACAACTGGTACACCAGTATAGCTCTTGCCAAAAAACTTCTGGATGCAGAGACTCATCTCGTAGGCACGATTCGGAAAAACCGGAAGCATCTGCCAAAGGATGTAGTAAATGCTAAACTGAAGCAAGGACAATTCGTGGCGAAGGAAAGCAGTGAGGGCATAACTGGACGTAGTTTAGCAAAAAGGACTCAATCCACAAAATTGTCAAAAATGAGTTATTGGTACCAAAATGGTCTATAAGGTAGGGCCTTTCATTCAGCAAAAAAGATCCAAGAAATAAAGAAAGGAAATACGTTTTTAGTGACAGGGAACCAAACCACATATGTTAGTTATTTTAATACACTTTGGCTCCATTTTCATCAAATAAGAAGAAAAAACGTATGTCTTGTGGGTATTGTGAAAAATAAAAGCGGCGAGTAGTCGTCGACTAGCTAGCAGATAGATAAGTTGTGTTTAAAAATTTGTATTTTGTAATTCTGTAGCAATGTGTCTATGAATAAACTTTGTATCTACTAGTCTTTGTGAGTATAATTTACAACAAGAACCCTGGAAATACAACAAAAGTTAATACTTCAGAAGTGGTAAAACCCTTGGAGAAAACCTGCTGGTATGTAACCCCTTTATTATAATGTAAATCACTACATAATCGGTTTGTATACTTACTTACAAAGATTTATTTATTAAGATGTTACTTACATTATTTTACAATCTTAAGTTTCTCGAGAATTAAGAACGAAGTAGATTATACGTCACTTGTCTTAAAAGGTGACGAGCAACGGCGATACTCACACTACAGCAAGTAGGTACCTGTCCTGTTATAAACAAGCATAATCACTGATAATCACCTCTAGAACTCAACATAATAGGTGTCTGATTTAGTTGGTGGCAGGTCGTTTCATCTCACTGAAATGATTAGTCCACTTATTATTTTGACAAACATGTTTACGGCGGGTGTGGTAATTATGTAGTTTTATAGTGCATCTGAGAGTGTACTGTACATGCAAACTATATTGTGTGGGTAGGTATCTTCGAACAAAAGTTGTAATTATGGTCACAAAGCGCAAAGCGTATCACCTACCCACAGCCGTCGGAAGTAGGATACCGGTCTTGTATCTGTTTATTTTGCTTTCTATGTTTATGTTATCAAAGACTACGCACATACTTAGTACGTCTATTGTTAGCAATTGAATACATGATTGGTTTCTGTGCTTTATTTGTATAAGTTATTGCATGTGTGTATGACCGCAGCTAACGTTGGTTAAAATTCCATTAAAATAATTATCGTACACAAAAAAAAAAAAAAAAATAATTAAAATACAACTTACATAAACTAATTTAAAATTAATAATTTAAGAATAATAGGGTGATAAGTGATAACGTTCAGTTACACGTACCTACCTATTCATTGCATAGTAATAAATGTTATTGTTTTCTTCTCTTCCTTTCTCCTTCACCTACCCCTTTAACTTCCTTTTTTTTTTCTCTCCTTCATATGCACACATTCACTCACTCATTTTTGTTTTATATACTTACACCTGTTATCTTGTTTTGCTACTTTGTGGACGCATACATAGTCTCCACCCATACCAGATTTCCGAGGTATATCTTAAACATGTCTTCCACGGAAGCGTCAGGCTATACGCCACCACCCCGACGTCTCTCACGCGGTCGCGGGCGAACTAGAAAGTGTCGTAGCAAAACTCGGTATGACCAGCCCATACGGAGACGCCGGTCCATGACAAGTTTGCGTGATAAATGCCGCAGTCATAAACGACAAACTGACCGTAGCAGATCTCGAAGGCGATGCTCGTCCAGTAGCACGAATAGTGGCGGACATACACGTAGGCCACGTTCCTCTTACCAACGCCCTCGCCGCTCTGCTACCAGTACGTCTGAAAGCTCTGATGATTTATACTATATTAAAAATCGACACGCAAAAAGTAGGAAACGACGGCATCGTTCCCAATCTAACACGTCATCATCTGATAATTCGCTTTTATCGACTGCATCCGAAAGATCATCGCGCCCAAAGCAACGGCCAAGCATGTACTCAAAACGTAAGAGAAGATCATATTCAACACCTCGCCGTGACATCGACGTTATAAGAAAACTATCACGTGTGTTTCGTAAGACCGATCACCACTTTGAAGGGGCGCAAAATGTGATTCCCGAATTCAACCCAGATGCTAATGAACAATCGGCTAAGAATTGGATTCGCAAGGTTAATGAAACCGCTAAAATTTATAAATGGAGTGATAAGCAAATTACTTTCTACGCCATTCCAAAATTAGCAGGTCATGCAAAGAAATGGTACCAGGGTCTTAGTACGTTAAACTTGACCTGGCGTGAATGGCAAAAGAAAATAATTAGAACCTTCCCTGATGACCGGAACTATGCTGACCGCTTAAATGAAATGTTAGACAGAAGGAGCAGAAGAGAGGAATCCCTAGAAGATTATTACCATGATAAAGTGAGATTAGTAAAAATGTGTGGTATAAGAGGGCGTAACGCGGTGGACTGTATTGTCAATGGGATTTTTGACAATAACATTCGTTTAAACGCTCAGGGTTCAAGTTTTAGTAGACCATCGCAGCTACTTAGATATCTACGCCGTATTTCAAGAAAAAGCAACCTAATCCCACGTAAATTCAACTTAAGCCGAAACGAGAATGTAATGACAAACCGTGATATAACACCCAACGCTCAAAAATCAATAAATAAGCTGCAAGAACGTAATAAAAATGTTCAATGCTACAATTGCTTAGAGAACGGACATACGTCACGTACTTGTACAAAACCAATTAAACGGTGCACGAAATGTTCTCGTCTCGGACACGATACCCAAAAATGCGAAGTAATTCAAAATTTCCGTGAACAGCATGGCAATAAAAGTAAAGCGAGTAATATGACAAGCACTAAAACTGAGCCTGTTCAAAATGTTTTAAAAATCTCATCGGACAGTCAAACTAATGGCAAGTATTTTAAATCTGTTACTTTAAATGGACTTAAACTATCCGCATATATTGATTTTGGCAGTGAATGCACCCTTATTCGCAAAATAGTGGCAGATGAGGCTCATCTCACTATAGTAAAGTCAGGTCTCCCCTCAATTAAAGGATTTGCTTTCGGAAGTATAGTACCAATAGGTAAAACCAATATTAATGTCGTGGTTGACGCAGTTGAAGCTGATATTGAAGCGTATATTGTGGACGATCATTTATTAGAAACTGATGTTCTAATCGGGCAATCATTGACTGAATTACCTACTGTAGTTGTTTATAAAACAAGTTCCAGTTTAACATTATATTGCGATGACTCCGAGCTAGAAAAGATCAACTTAAATGTCACCCACGGCACAGTATTGCAAGAAGGGTTAAATAATTTAGAAGTACACACAGTTAACGAGCATACTGGGCTACTTTTTGTACCCGGAAATATATGTATGAGACCCGGAAGCGAATATTCAATTTTGCAAGGAGTTTATCAGTTCGAAGCTGGTAAAGGTAAAATTCTTATAATAAATATGTCCAATGAACATATCAGTCTCAAGGAAAATAAGCTAATGGCGCGTGCAGTGCAATTACCTGAGAAAGATGTATTTTTACCGAACTCTGACTTGCTTAAAGTTAACAATATTAGTGTAAGAGAGACAATAAAATCACCAACATTTACTGAGTCTAAACCTCCAATAACGATGGAGATGTTAAATTTAGGGCCAGCTATCACCGAAAGGGACAAAAACAGATTGCTTCAGCTATTAAATGATTTTAGAGATTGTTTCGCTCTCGACTCCGGTGAACTGGGAGTGACTCACGTAACTGAGATGAGTATCAGATTGAATGATACTACTCCTGTCTACTGTAAGCCGTATAGGCTACCATTCAGCGAACGTGCTAAAGTGAGAGAAATAATTGGAGATCTATTGGGTAATGGCATTATACAGGAATCTCAGTCACCCTATGCGAGTCCAATAGTTCCCGTGCGTAAGAAGAATAACGACTATCGCCTTTGTGTAGATTACAGAGCATTGAATAAAAAGACCATCAAGGACAGTTATCCAATGCCTGTTATCGAGGATCAGTTAGATCGGCTTAGTGGCAAATCGTTATTCACGAGTCTGGATCTCGCATCGGGCTATCATCAAATTCCTGTGGCTCAAGACTCAAGGCATATTACGGGGTTCGTAACCCCCGATGGTCACTACGAGTACACACGCATGCCTTTTGGTCTTGTCAATGCTCCCGCAGTCTTCCAAAGTATGATAAACAAAGCTCTCGGTGCAAAACGATTCGAATTGGCTATACCATACCTGGACGATTTATTGGCAACGGCCAGCACGCCTGAAGAAATGTTTGACAAACTTGAGGCAATTTTAGAGCTCTTACGAAAAGCAAACCTTACCTTAAACTTAAAAAAATGTTGCTTCTTCCAGTCTAAAATTGATTATTTAGGCTTCGAAATATCTGAAGACGGACTTAAACCTGGGAGTAAAAAAATTCTGGCGGTGTCGGAATTTCCCCGCCCGAGTAATGTTCATCAGGTTCGACAGTTCATTGGACTAGCCAGTTTCTTTAGACGTTTCGTTCCCAACTTCGCATCTATAGCCAGGCCTCTGACGAAACTAACCAAAACTGACGCTGTTTGGTTATGGAGCGAAGAACAAGAAACGGCATTTCAAAACATTAAGTCTAAACTGGTTACGAGACCTGTTTTAGCTTTGTACAATGCCGAGTATGTTACAGAAGTTCACTGTGACGCCAGTAAGGTGGGTATAGGCGGAATATTACTACAACGACCCAATGATAACACGCCATTTCGGCCGGTGGCTTATTTCAGCCGCCAAACTACACGGGAAGAAGAATTTTGGCACTCGTTTGAATTAGAGACGATGGCTGTAGTACTGTCTTTGAAGAAATTTAGGGTATACCTTATAGGTATAGAATTTAAAGTCATCACTGATTGTAATGCTTTACGATCAACGTTATCAAAACGAGACTTGCTACCGAAAGTTGCTAGGTGGTGGCTTATACTTCAGGAGTATAACTTTTCGATTGAATACAGACCCGGCCAAAGTATGCAGCATGTAGATGCGCTTAGCCGCAATCCTGTATTTCCCCCGGAGCAAGAAGAATTAGAAGTTCTTAACATCACAACTAATGACTGGCTCCATACTGTTCAAATGACAGACCCACGTTTAAAGACGGTTAAGCAGATCCTACAGAAAAACGAAAATGACATAAAAGACATATTTCAAAATTATGCAATCCGAGATGACAAGATTTATAGAAAGGTGGGCAACAAAATGAGATGGGTAGTGCCTAATTCAGCACGCTGGAAAATATGCCAAATGAATCATGATGAAGCGGGTCACTTTTCTGTTGAGAAAACACTCGAGAAAATCGCATCTGATTACTGGTTCCCAAAAATGAACCGCTTCGTCAAGAAATACGTGAAAGCGTGTATTAATTGTGCCTATAATAAGGAAATTTCGGGCAAGAAAAGTGGTGAATTACATCCTATTCCAAAGATTAGCGCTGTTTTCCACACCGTCCACATGGACCATCTTGGCCCATTTGTCAAAAGCAAAAGAGGCAACTGTTACATTCTTGGAATTATAGATGCGTTCAGCAAGTTTATTTTTGTTAAAGGCGTACGAAATACTAAAACTAAAACAACTATTAAGGTTTTAGAAGAAATCTTCTCGGTATTTGGTCATCCTAAAGTGATTATATCTGATCAAGGTTCCTCTTTCACTTCCAGTGAATTCAAGGCCTTTACTGGCTCGATTGGTACCAAACATGTGTATAACGCAGTGGCGACACCACGTGCTAATGGGCAGATCGAGCGGTATAATAGGACCATCTTGAATTCACTGGCGGCAATGAATCATGGTCTTGATGAAAAAGATTGGGACCTTAATTTAGGAAGGCTACAATGGAGCCTAAATAACACGGTTAATAAAGGCACAGGAAAGTGTCCTGCTGAAATAGTTTTCGGACAAAGAACGATAGGCCGTTCAGAAGGAATTATTAAAGGCGCTTTGGAAGATTCAGAGCAAATGACAAGTACAGAAAGACAAGAATTAAGAAAGACTGTTCAAGAGAATATAGAAGAGAATCAACTAAAAATGAAAAATAATTATGACAAAAACAAAGCACGCACTAAAGTATTTCAGCAGGATGATCTTGTTATGATCCCCAATTATAAAACAGAAAAAGGCAAAAGTAAGAAGTTAGTCCCAAAGTTTCGGGGACCCTTTCAGATAACACGCGTCCTAGATAATGACAGGTATGAAGTATCTAGCATTCGCGGACACGCTGATCGTGCATACCGCAATATTTTCCCGGCAGATCATTTAAAACCGTGGATAACGGTGGGGGCACCTTCTGTTACTGACGAAATAAGCTCCACAACTGACGATTCTCTTTCAGAGTAATTTAATGCATCTATTATCTGAGTAAATATCTTTATTGACTTACATCTTATACACCTACCACTATTTTCCTTATTATGACCATTACAGCATAGATAGCAGTGAGAATGATGAAATACGACCCCAAGTGTGGTACTAAAGTTCCCAAGTGTGAACACTATGATGAATACCCGAAATCAATGAGAATCCCCAAGTGTGGCTGTTAACCCCTAGTGTGGCCAATATAAATAAATAACAATAGACCCCAAGTGTGGCACCTAATGAAGTTCCCAAGTGTGAACACTAATGATGATTGTCCACTGAAATGAATGATTATCCCCAAGTGTGGCTGCAGTTAATCAAATCTAACCCCAGTGTGGTACTTATGTTATAATTTCTGGGCTCTAGTGTTTGGACCAATTTACTTACACCTAATAATTAAAAACTGTGAATGATAATTATAACTTTTATTAAGTTTATAGATATTGTAGTTACTACTACCTGTTCTGTTGAAGTCTTAAAAATACCAATCATTATTTGAACTTAGATTTAATCTTGTGTTACACTAAAATGAGATAAGTAAATGGGTACAGTTAAAAATGTAATGTAAAATAATTAGAAATCATTTATATATTTAAATATCCGATTTATTATTCAATCTATCTTGTATTATTAAAAAAAAAAAAAAAATTATCAATACTTTTCAACATATTTCAATTTATTGTATAAAACAAATCAAGGTATGAGGTCATACCTAACAGTGAATGGCCGAGCTGAGTTGGGGATGGGGTCATCCCCACGGCAGAATGGCCGTCTGTTAGTTATTTTAATACACTTTGGCTCCATTTTCATCAAATAAGAAGAAAAAACGTATGTCTTGTGGGTATTGTGAAAAATAAAAGCGGCGAGTAGTCGTCGACTAGCTAGCAGATAGATAAGTTGTGTTTAAAAATTTGTATTTTGTAATTCTGTAGCAATGTGTCTATGAATAAACTTTGTATCTACTAGTCTTTGTGAGTATAATTTACAACAAGAACCCTGGAAATACAACAAAAGTTAATACATATTAGGCAGGTATTTTCTTTTCATTACCTATAAAGACCCAACCTGCTTAAATCATCCAACCCTATATTTTCCTAAATAAGCCCAAAAATACACAATATAACCATCAACCAACTTATACAAGGTTAGTCGGAAAGGGGGTACTAAGCCGAAAGGGTGTTAAAGTACCCATAATAAGGGATAACTTTTGTTCTACAACTTTTCCCAAAAGTCAATAAATTTAGAGATATAGCTGTTCAAAGATTTCATTAAAAATACGCTACGCCAACCCTATCATCAGCTGTGTTTACATTTGAGGTCATATTTTAAATACAAAAAGGCCGACTTTTCCCCTCGCATTTTCGAAGCATTTCTCAGAATTATAGGTAATCGTGACTAAATAAAGCGCAGACACGACGATTCGCAATCGCGTATTATAGGTAGGTACCTAAAAATCTTTTGCACCTCAAAGTATTTTGCATTTCTCTGTTAGACTAATTTTATCGGCATATTTTTATGTAAAACGAATTGACCTGATATTTTAGTTCCCTGTACCTACCTACCTACCTAGAATATTCGTAATAACAGGCAATAAAAAACTTTCAACTTGGATATCAAAGGTTTTGATCACTAAAGCACGTAATTCCATATGATCTATCCTACACTGAAAACTATCCCGATTAATTACAGCCTTGCAGTACATTATGTAAGTTATTATCACAAACAAACCGTCAAAAATAAACTTAGTACAGCACGATGTCGCTTCTGCAATAAATAATCATATGACGTCACAATTCGCCGAAATGTAGTGAAAACATTGTCAAAGAGATGCCGCCGAGACAGCGCGGCACGCGGCGCGCTTTTGCCTAGACTCTTTTGTATTTCGGCTGTTTGCCGCTTTAGAGGTGGGTTCAGTACATTGTTTTTTTGGAAATACGTGAATATTGTAAGTTTATTGTAAAATGTATGTCAGTCATTTAGTTAGACTAACAAGTTAATGATTATTAAAGTACGTACTAGGCTTGTCTGTTGTATTTCGTCTGCTTGCCGCTTTAGAGGTGGGTTCAATACATTGTTTTTTTTGGAAATGCGTGAATATTGTAAGTTTATTGTAACATGTATGTCAGTCATTTAGTTAGACTATGGAAGATAGAGGTGATAGATGCCGCCACAAGACTAACAAGTTAATGATTATTAACGTACGTACTTAGTTTGTGTGTAGGTACTAAGAAATGTATGCACTAAGTTTTGAAAACACATGAACTCAACGAGATAGATTTATTAATTTGTGGTATCGTATTTCATAACTTTGTTTACATTTTGACATGTAAGATGCTGCTTACAGTTATGGAGTATTACAAAAGAAAAACATTGCGACCATTTGAGGTTTCATCCTCTCAAACTTAAAGTAAACCAGTTTCATCAGCTTCCTATTGCTAACCCAAGACCCAACGCTTATGTGTGTTCGAATCCCGTATGACGTAGGGGTAGATCCCAAAAAGTTACTAAATTCAAATCAGTTGTTAAATTTAGCAAATGCTAATTCTAAAATGCAATGTTAGCCTAAACATTTTATTTCCGTTATTTATTATTCTAAGATTTTTTAGTCGCTTGCAACGCTTCCCGGGAAACAGTCGATGTTTTGATTGTTTACGCGAGTCGTGGTATTATTTCTTGTTGTTTCTAAAATATCGACTGAGTACGTATAGGGATAGGTACGAAGTATTACGACATGGTGATGTTTATCGGTTGTTGTGATGGTGTGCTCTTGGCGGGCCGTGATTTGTACCGTGATGATTGTAACCGTCCTCCTTTGATCGAGTTCGAGGACTGTGTTCCAGTACGACGGGCCGCGTGGCGCTCCGGCTCATTATGCTCGCAGCAGCAGCTGCAGAGCGTACTGGGATGAGCGATTCCCCGTGTGGATCGCTCGTGGCGATCCTGTAGCCAGACCTCGCTCACCGGACTTGACTCCGCTGGACTTTTGCTTGTGGAGTCACGTTAAGGATAATTATTATGGTTTACGCTGACGAACAATGAAGACTAGATGCGGCTAAGAGTAGCATCTCCGTTTGAGAGCATCATGAGCAATCCGTAGATGTTATGGTAGATAACGCGATCGCATTCGTAGGTACATCGGCGCGCGACCTTGTAAATCGAGCGATAAGTGTGGCAGATTGAACCTTTTTTGTAGCGGTGGAGATCCATTTGTGGTGGCTATGCCTTGAAACAGTGATATCAAGTGCTTCTTGTGTTTCAATTCGAAATTAACCTTTCTTGTAGTGTCCGTGGTGATAGATTAATTAAGTGTTAACATAAGTACATAAAACTGGTGATTGTTTCATTCGTAGGTAGGTTACCTACGTACATACAGTAGTAGTTAATAAACAAAAGTGCTTCTTGTGTTTTTAAGTACCTATTTGATATTAAGACGACACGTGTGTGACGTTTTCGTTGGCCGAGAACAGCGTCAACATCAGAAATGGTAAGTTCCTAGATGATAATGATATGTTCCGACACACGACACACACATGCACACAACCTCATACACAGTACCATAGTAACCTTCGATTTCGGCGGCGGCGCGGCGTTCGTAGGCACCTACCGGTGCTTTGTGTTTTACCGCCGAGCGGCTAGGCACCGACGACCACGTGCGCGGCCATTTTTGAATAGATAAAAAAGTCAGGGTTGTGGAGTTTTTGAAATAAATAATATTTATTTACTTTTGTATGGAAATAAAAATATGCGTATTTAGAAATTTTAACACCTGCAATAAAACAGTCATCAGTGATACTATAAGTGGCTTTCGGGTTAGTACCCCCTTTCCGACTAACCTTGTATATATAAAAATACGATTGAATTTACCAAGGATGTGTAATTACGTAACAAAATCAGAATACAGCATCAATGAAGAAAACCACTCTGAACTTAAAATGTCAATAACTCAAAAGTGACTCAGTGTGGGTTGAGTCCTTTCTGCTTAACGACGTTCAACTGTAATCAAGTGGAAGCATAAAAGAGACGTCCTTCTGCTGTCCACAAAATACTCAGTGCGATTCCAAAATGTACTAAAACGCAACAAAACTATTTCCAAACCGAAAATAGTCATTGACTATAACGGCGCTAAAGGAGCTGTAGATATGTTCGATCAAATGGCTGCTTACTCAACTCCACTGAGGAAATCGATGAAATGGTACAAGAAGTATGCAATCAACCTTCTCTTGAACACAGCAGTGGTCAATGCACTGATCTTGTATCAAAGCGTCACTGGCAAGAAAATATAAATGGCAGACTTCCGGCTGGAATTACTGAAGTCGTTTTGCAGCCAACAAGATGTTCCAGTTGAAAGACCTAGAAGAATGGCACACACACTGCAACAAAAATAAGAGCAAGCCAGAACAAACAGGCGAGCATGTGTGAATTGCTACAAAATTAACGCAGCTACTTACGGCAGAAAGTTGGCTAAAAACAAGACTACAAAGGTGAGAACGTTTTGTCCACAATGCCCCGAGAAGCCTTTTCTTTGCATATCTTGCTTCAATGTGCTTCATCATTGACCAATTTTTTACCCGACTGCGCGACGCAAAGAAGGGAAATGTGTTAATTTTGTTGTTAAGACTGATTTCATTTATTCGCTAAATATTCATGACAAAGTTTAATTTCTAATAAATATTTTCTAATAAAACATATCTTGTAAACCTTTTTTTATTTTAAAACCACATATTGTATACTTAGCCAAAATATTAATAAAGTCTTTTTAGGGTTCCGAACCTAAAGGGTAAAACTGGACCCTATTACCAAGACTCCGCTGTCCATCCGTCCGTCCGTCCGTCTGTCACCAGGCTGTATCTCATGAACCGTGATAGTTAGATAGTTGAAATTTTCACAGATGATGTATTTCTGTTGCCGCTATAACAACAAATACTAAAAAACAGAATAAAATAAATATTTAAGGGGGCTCCCATACAACAAACGTGATTTCTTTTGCTCGTTTTTGCTCGATATTGATAATGGCAACAGGTAGACACTTGAAATATTCACAGAATATTTAGTTATATATTCACTTTAAAAATAAATAATTAAATTAAAATAAAACAAATATTTAAGGGGAGTTCCCATACAACAAACGTGATGTTTTTGCCGTTTTTATAGATAATGGTACGGAACCCTTCGTGCGCGAGTCCGTCCGTGGCGTCCCGATATGCCATATGTATGAAAATTGCCCCACGGCAGGTAATGGTTTTGTTTATTATGTAGTTACTTTTATTTCATTGTATAATAAATATTGAGCAGCAGGCAGAGCCAGAGCCGAAGCCAGAGCCTGAGCCTGAGCCGAAGCCTCAATAACCTCAAAGCTCTTCAAATACCGACCAGCAAGCTGAGGAAGTACCCGGGATGATTAACTTTTCCCAATATAGGCGAGCGGCTAATACAGCATCACATTGTGTTTTTCATGGTTGCCAGAACAGAGATTTGCATAGGGTTTCAGGCTCTCTAAGAGCAACAACTCTATCTCAACACATTCGAACATTACACATACATTCACATATCTCGAATATTTCATTGACGCTATCTGGACTGTGTCGCGTCAATGCATACCTAGAGGCTGCCGTAAATTATACATACCTGGCATTAGCCCAGAGAGCTCAAAACTCCTCAAGACCTACGAAGACCTCTACGAAAACGACCCCTTCTCTGAGGATACACTTATTGCCGGGGAAGAGTTGATGTCTATAGTTGGCGATAACCGTAAAATACCACCCATGAACTGCAACCGCTTGACAAGTCTGTAAACAGATCTTACGTGCAGTTTTGGGACGAAGAAGTCTTACTTTATGCTTATCAAAATCCAGATCGTAAGACTACAAATCGCGTTTTAATAAAATCTTTACGAAGGTTTGGTCCAAGTGTATGACCACAGAAAACATCATCAGTGGGTTTAGAGCAACCGGCCTCTTTCCGTATGGTCCTAATGCGATTCCTGTAGAAGCGTACGCGCCTTCAATACTTACGCAACTGCCCAATCCACATGATTCACTTCAAAATGTTTCCACAATAAATGACTCAACTAGTGATATGGCAGCTCCACAAGCCTCTAATTTAAGAAGTTCTGTTATATCCCCAAGACGTGACAACTGCTCTGATTCAGATGTCACAGATTGCGATGAAAATCTAGGAAATTTTTCTCCATCTATTCTAACTCAGAATTAATTTAGCGAATTGAGGGAATATGACGTCGTTAAACAAAGAAATGTACCAACAAATCCACAATATCCAACTCGTATTAGAAAGTTAGTCAATTATAGTTCCTCTTCCGAATTTTCTGATTTTAATGACTTGGAAATCCAAAAACAGGTTCAGGGGCAACCTTTTCTGGACAGTAATTATAGAAACACTGAATTTTATTCACCTGTTTCTACGACTTCTGGAATCAACATGCAGCCTCGCCCGCGGTTAAATTATTTTACTTCAAATAGCTCCAGTGTTGACTTGGACACTTGCTTAAAATATTTTTAATATCCTCCAAAACCTTCAAAACTTACTGATATTTATAGTTCATCTTCAGAGTCAAATGAAGAAAATTAAAACCCGAGCTGCAGAGGACCTATACCACTCTCTGATCAAAACCAGGTTCAGTTCGAGGAATCTGAAGATGATTTACCATTAGCAAAATATAAAGAAGATGCTGGTACTTCAGCCTCTAAGTCCACAAACAAATTCCAACACCAAACTTTGCAACGATTAAAAAGAAACCGCGACGGAAAGCGTTAAATTACATAGGCCAGAGAATTACCAAAGATTTATTTGATGCTGTTAAAGATAAGACGAAGAAAAACACAAAAAAAGAACTTATTGATAAACCAACCAGAGGTGAAAGACGGCTAAGTGTCACAAATAAAAGTAAAAGATATGGACAAAATAAAGAAAAAGTTAAAAGGTTATCGAAGAAAAGTCGACACGCAGAGAGTAACAAACTTAAAAAAATATGTAATATCTCTAAAACATCTAAAAAAAGCCAATGATTGGTATTATGACGGATGTGAGATGGATAGAATTGCTGATATGCGTCAATGTATTAACTGCCAGAGTTGGTATCATGAAGAATGTGTTGGCCTAACTATGGAGGACGAGGAACAATTTGTATGTCCCAATTGTAACTAAAATGAGATCTCATTAGGCAGCCAAAGGGGTTATTCCCTGAGTACCCCGATCTCCGAGGCCCCCGTCCCGGAGAACCCCGAATACGATAAATATGATTACATTTCTTTTTTTTCTTTTTTCTATTATTTTCAACTTGTACGTTCAACAAAAAAAGTGCTTAAATGTATGTTTGAAATACATAAAAAGAAAGTAGTTTGTTTCAAATTTTGTACAATGTTAAATCATAGTTTTAATAGAAGTACAGTTTGAATAAAATGTATAAAAAATATAAAATAAATGTTACATTATCATCAAATCCTACTTTACAAATGTGTTTTACAATTTATGACAACAATAATTATTTCAAATTCGAAGCACAGCTGGGCAAGAAGGGTTGCAAATATTTTACCTGAGCGGGCACCAACCAGTTATAATAAACAATAGAGCTAGTGCGGCCGGCTAGACAATATGTCTGTCTTTTTTTCACTTGCGACATAATTGTGATTGTATCTCTTTTGCGTATACTAAATAATTGCTAATGCTGTTTGCAACTGATAAGAAAGTTCAGTGTGTCACTCAAACATGTCGGAAGCAGGTCCTTCTAAAGGGCGCGAGCGCAATTACGAATTTACGAAAAACAGATTGGGGGGAAGTGGTTATTACATGCCGGGCATGCTTATGTCTTACATAGACAAAATAAAAATTCGAGTGTTTGGACCTGCAGTAATAAAAGAAAAATAAAATGTGGTGGTGCAGTGAAATTGGACACTGAAGGTGACTGTGTAAATATTCAATCTAATCATGTACCACAATATGTACCAGATTTTTTCAAAAATGAAGTGCGTGTCACAGTCGGCCAATTAAATGAACAAGTGGGCATCAATTATCTTTCATTTCATTTTTAAATAAATTTTTAAATTATTATCCAGTTCAGCAGATTTATGAAAAAAGAATGGCAGAATTAAAACACAAAAGGCCCAGTGCTGAGATACCAGCATACCGATCTCTGAAAAGCTCACTAATTATGTATAGATCAAGAAACAAGGAATTGAAAGTGCAAAAAATATCATTCAGAAAACCAGCTGATGTTGTTATACCTCAAAAATTCAGAACTTACCTTTTGGTAGATTTTGCAGAAGACAACAACTGAATTATTATATTTGTGTCACTGAAAGGCCGAAACAACCTAAAAAACGTGAAAGATTATTTGTGTGATGGCACATTTGATTGTTGCCCTGTACCTTTTAAACAGATTTATACAATACAGGGAGACCAATATTCAAGATGAAACAAACATAGTTCCCATATTTTATGTACTTCTTGTTGATAAGTCTACAAGCACTTATATTACAATGTTAAAAAAAATCAAAGAATCTCTGCTGGATTTCAACCCCAAGAAGTTCACCCTGGATTTTGAAGCAGCTGCAATGAATGCTATTGAACATGTTTTTCCGGAAGCCGTTATACACGGATGTTTCGTCCACTTTCAAAGGAGCGTATACAGAAAAGCTAAATCATTGGGATTACTGGATCACGAAGAAACCTCATCATATGTGCGAATGTGCATCTGTCTGGCATATCTTCCATTACATGTAATAGAAGATGATTGGTTGGCAGTCATGGAAAACAGTTTACCAGCTGAGCCAGTTACTAAGTTTAACGACTATTTTGTTGAACAATGGATGGAGCCTGATGGCATGATTTCTAAATGGTGTAGTTACAAAGAACAGCACAGGAGCACTAATTTAGTAGAGGCATGGAATAACAGATTGCAATGCCATTTAGGTTCAAACCCCACTTTGTTATTATTTTTACAAATGATAATGATTGATATAGCGAGCTACGATACGGCACAAGACAAATTGCGGTTCAAAGCGATACCCATCACCAAAAAGAAGCGCAGAAGTATTCTCGATGAAAAAACTATCGCAAAACTGACTAAGGACTATGAAGAAAGACATATTGCATTAACTAAGTTTTTAGAAGACCTTAGTAAAATCGTGCTCATAACGCCTAAAAAGACTGATTAAAATTGTTAATATTTTGCTTTTTAAATGTTTTTTTATTAAAGTTAATTAATATAATATAATTTTTAAATGTTATATTGTTGATTTTGTAATATTTATATTGTTGACTATGTATGTTTTTTGAAAAGACTGATTAAAAATATAAATATTTCATTTTTTAAATTTTATTACTAATATTATTTTTGCATGTTTTGAGACTTTAATAATTAATATTTAAAAGTGTTTTTGATTTTCTGTACTGTAAAAAAAATAATTAAGGTGAAACTGATTTTGCATGTTAAAAGATTATTTTAGAGTTAACTATTTACTATTTACATTATAAAAATAATTCCTGAAAATAAGACTGTTTATGCGTATTTTTTAAATTATGTTAATGTTCTATGTAGAGTAGGTATTTTGATTTTCTGTATTGAAAAAGGAACTATTGTGATAATAATTCAAACCTGTGATTTCTCTAGGAGACTCTAAATATAATATTTATCTTGACCAAGCCAGACTTTATCATCTTTTCCTGATCCTTATGCCTGTAGCACACCTCCGCTGCGAAACTCAAAGGGCGAAACCGCCATAGTTTCGCTATGAGTTGTGAGTTGTTGGGCGGCGAAACAATAGCGAAATTCCCTGCTCTAACGTACAAAACAGACTATGATGTTGTCTCTTTCTAACATGATTTCGCTCATTTGCTTAGGCGCCGTCTACATCTCCGCCCATTGTCCGCCATTTTGGAGCGGTTCCGCGTGTATCTCGGACGCGTCTGTAGCAATCGACAATTTTTATGAGCGATTTGGAATTTACTGAAAAACTTATACAAGCAGTGAGAAATAGACCTGTTTTGTACTTACTAAATCACCCTGACTACAAAAATAACACAAAAAAACTACAAGCATGGAGGGATATCCAGAGAGAATTAAACGAAGAAGGTAAGTATAATTATTTATTATTTACAAGGTATACGTATCAATTATCTGTTCTGCGTTGTGCAAAGTATCGAACAAATTTGTCTCTGATCTCACATGCCGCAAATGATGATCGTGCGCGGTTTCCATTGAGTCTGTTTTGTGGAAGAAAGTTTCCAAGCTGTTCTGTTTCCAAACCAGAGCTTACACGTTCGGTTGACTCTTTTGTCTGTATAAAGTTGTGTAAACAACAAGCTGCTTTCACAATTTTTATAGTATTTCTCAAATCTGTTTCAAAAGGTCTTAAGAATATCCTAAATTTTTGTGCCATTATTCCAAATGCATTTTCCACAACTACCCGTGCTGTACTAAGCGACTGATTAAATATCTTTTTATCTCTATCTTGCAAAGCTGCATCTCTTACAAAAGGTCTCATCAAAAAAGTTTCAAGTTTAAATCCACCATCGCCTAAAAAAATATAAGGCAAAGAATCTGTTTCTCCTTGTAATGATTGTGGATTTGGTATATTAAGTTGGCCGCTCCTTAATAATCGAGCAAAAGATGTTGCTTCAAATATAGTACTATCGGCATCTTTCCCATATGATCTAACATCTACAAAAATAAATTTATAATTGGCATCTACCACAGCCATTAAAACAATTGAATATTTACTTTTATAACAATAAAACAGTGACCCGCTACCCGGAGGGCACTTTATGGTTATGTGTTTTCCATCTATGCTACCAAGGCAATGAGGAAATCCCCATTTTTGGAAAAAATCTTCTGCTATATTCAGCCAATTTTCCTCTGTGGGTATTGGAAGGACAAGTGGTCTTAACACATTCCACAATTCTTCACAAACTTCAGTCACTATTTTCGAAACTGTTGAATTACCCATACGATAAGAAAAAGATAGTGTCTTGTATGTGTCTCCAGTTGCCAGAAACCTGTAACAAAAAAAAATTGTTGGAAGAAAACTGTTGCTGGATATAATATACCTATTTTTTATACCACATAGGTGGCAAACAAGCACCAGTGGTTTGTATGCTTCCTCCACCAGTGGTTGCGGAAGTATACAAAGTAATCTACATCAAAGTGCATATGACTTTGATTTCCGCAAAGTAACGCCTAAATCAATTAATTGTCTTCTTTGTTTCAGTTCCAGCTTTAAAAGCAAAATGGAAAAATTTAAAAGATACTTTCAGAAAATTCAAGCAATCAAAACACAGCTCTAGTGGTCAAGCAACAAAAAAACTACAGAATTGGGCCTGGGCTGAACAAATGTCATTTCTTGAATCATCTACTACCCCCAATCAAACGGAGAGCAGCATTATTCTGGATAATGAATCTTCTCAACACGAAGAAACAAATGAAGAGTCAGCCAATCAACCTACACCCTCCACTTCTTGCGACGCGACAACCGTACCAGAAAATACACAACAATCCGGTTCATCACATCAAATATACAGGCGAAAGCGAAGAATAAACATGAATCCTACAGACAGAATGGTTGAGTACTTAGAAAATAGAAGGAAACAAAACTCTAATGATGAGAAAGTCACGGTTAAATGTGACGGTATTGATTTGTTATTTTTGGGCTATGCAGACTCGTTTAAAAAACTAAGCAAACGCACTCAAGTAAACGTTAAATTCGATATCGCAAAAATATTGATGGAAGCTGAGCTTAATGATCTTGAGACTGCTGAAAGAAACACATCTTCACGTACTTCAAACTACTCAAATACAACAACATACTCAAGCATGCATGCTCCTATTCCTCAAAATGACAGTGAGGCAGCACATCAAGATTCTTACGACAGTAATACAACAAACATACATGCTCTTGTTACTCCGGGAAACCACTCCTTGATAAATAATGACAGTAATACCGTCGAACCTACTCATTTGAGTACATCTACATATTTTTCTCAATTTTCATCATTATTATTGTTTTAAATTTTAATTTTGTAACATTAATTTTAATATAGGTACTTACCTCAAAGTTAATCCCAGTCTTTCTTTGCTAGAAATAGCATCTCTAAACCTTGTATCTTGTTTAGTAATACAAGGCTTTATAAGGTTATGTAACTCTTCAAAACTGCCTGGTGTCATTCTGAAGTAAGAATAAAAACGGTCTTCATGTGACTGTAACTCTTTACATAATATATTCTCTCCCAACTTCTTTCTTTTTTTATTGATATCATGCACCCAGGTACGACGCCTTTTTAAAGTAGTTGACCACAGTAAGATTAGTTCCTCCTCTGACTCCGAAAGCGACGACATTTTCTTTCGAGTCTTATTTCTCAACTGTTCTAGTTTTAGGTTTCGCTCTGTTTCGCTATTATAGTTTCGCGTAAGTGAAGTACTGTTGCACAGCGAAACTCACGCAGCGGTTTCGCAGTTGTTGTTTCGCAGCGGAGGTGTGATATAGGCATTAAAGTTAAGTATTATAATTTTAATAATTAATAAAAATTTATTTAACTATCATCTACTGACGGTACTTTTAAGCTAAACTGAATTTTAATTGAGTTTTTCAAGATAAAAATAAATCGGGGTCCTCCGAGACGGGGGCCTCGGGGATCGGGGTACTCAGGGGATAACCCAGCCAAAGTACTTATGATAAGTTAACTAACTTTAGTGTTGAGATTTTTATTTTCTTATTTTATAAAGATTTATATTTGTTATGAGTGTAACACTCAGAGACGTTTAAACAATAGATTTTGCTTTTGAAATTATACCTTAACTCTTGTGCGTAAGGTATAAATTTCAAAAGCGAAGTCTATACTAAGGAGTCGCTTAACTAATCTCTAAATGTCTCTGAGTGCGGCAATAAGCGTACTTTATTAAACGCAGGAGAGCCTAATTGAATAGTCCCTATTTTAGCAATTTAAGTTAAGTTGATTATTAGTACTCCTAACAAGGCCCATGTACAAGTGTGAAAAAATCCATGACTGAATAAAGAACTGATTAATTAATATTTTGTAACAAACTATTATGATAGATGGGTACATAGGCATAGAACTGCTGCGTTTCGTTTAAATTCGCTGCTAGAATGACCTGCCACCTCCTTTGCGTGCTATAAAAATAGTTAGTTTTAAAGTCAAGTATAAACAATACCTACTACATATACAAAAAACAAGTGTTTAAACTTACTCGGGGTCTGCACGCAATCGGTAATGGGTAGCAAAGCGGAGTATGGCAGCGAATTCTCCAATTTACGATGCAGTAGCTTGTTGAAAATTGTGTTTAACTCGGTAGGTTGTTAAATTATGTCCAAAACCTCTTTACACTACACAATTGAGTACAGTAGTTTAACACTAATTCCACTTACATACACTTTTACACACACTAGTATTTACAACAGGTACAATGCCATTTCCTTTATCTTCTATAATTTAGCTTAATATATCTCAATCAAAGAGTCTTAGTTTTGTTGTCGTTTTTGGACATTTCACTTATCAAACCGGTCGGTGCCTGCGCTGGATCCGCGTCCCTTCATTGGTCATAAACAAACCATAGACAAATGATGTGGAAGGGTCGAGCGGCTGGCTCGTCCGGAAATGCTTAAGTTTATTTTATATTTATTTTTTCTGGTTTGACATTCATTTATTTAATAAATATGTATATCATTTTATTGACTATTTCACACACACACGTAACACTAAGTTTATAATAAACTATTTATTGCTTTTATTTAGTAGTATTCTAATTCAATATTGTACGTAACATGTTTATTTATTTATTTGTGTCGTTATTGCTCGTGGCAGCACTATGGTCCTATCTGAAAACCAGCGTTGCGACATTATGTTTTTTTAAATGTCGCATCATTATGCTGAGAGATAAGAGCCCTTTTTGGCATCGTGCAGGTAGTATACATTTGTATCCTTTCTTTTTTTGGTAAATATTAGAGCTGTACCAAACCGTATGTATTCGTTACTAAGTAACGGGTACGCCATCTAGTACCGAGTAACGAAACGTTACTCACGAATACTTTTCGTTACTCGCATGTTTCGTATCATGGTTACATACGCTGTTTCAATGACCCAATGTTACGCTGCGTTGATGCGTGTATTGAAACGTTTCTTACTGATCGTTTTGCGCATGCGTGCGTATTTTCCGCGAATTAGAAAGGTAATGTAAACTTAAGGACGTACAAAGAAAATAACGTTGTTTGATGATTTGTGAGATTCGTTATCCAGGTTTTTTAAATATTTAAATATCCATTAGAGGTATTGTGTTCGTGTGTGGAACAGAAACAAGGTAAGAAAGATATTTTACAAATTTGATATAAGTACTTACGCACTATAGAAGACACAAGACGCAAATTCTTCACTTAGTCGCTTTCTAGCTCTTTCGCGCCTTGTATTTCCGACAATTAAAAATTAATACATTGAAAAATGCCTTGGTGTGGGTTGAGATATTTCCTAATAATTTAAGGAACACGGAAAAGTGCAAAGAAATAACTTTTCATCTGTAAATAATCTAATTTTCATATTTTACAAATTCAATACGAAACACACGCCGTATTCTACTATTTGTCATAGACTAATAACAATCAGCATCCTTATTACGTTTATTCAATTGGTTTGAAATGAAGCTAATTGATTAGGTTCATCTGTCAAAGTTGTCAAAAATTGTACAGAAATTTTGACAACTTTGACAGTTGAACTTAATTACTTCACTAATAAAGCATCAGAGAGCGCTAGTTTCGGCAGTAGTGCTGCCTCTTTATTTCACGCACGATTCCTGAAAATTGCAGCGAACTAAAGATTCAAATATCGAAAAATAGAACAATAATTAAATTATATAACGTAGCTTCTCTAGTACGTAAGTATTTATATCTCGATGCATATGTATGTTTTTGTTTTTAATAAAAACGTATTTTCACTTCATTTGGTTCTTATGTTAAAAAGATATTATAATAAAGTTCAAGTGAGATTTAATTGTTTCTTGATTATTAAATGTTGTTAATTACTAATTGATAATTAATAATTACCAAATAATGGTTATTGTTTATATTCGATTTATTATTATTGTTTTTTTAATATTTCTTAATATTTGACAGTTTCATTTACCTACCTGCTACAATGGATAAGAAAAGAAGTAAGCTATGGGGTTTTTTTACGCAAGTTAAAGATGATAAGGCAAAATGTGATCTTTGTAAATCGTTGTATTCAGTGAAAGGCGGCTCTACTACAAATTTAAAAAAGCACCTTTTAAACAAACACAGATCAACCTATGAAACCATCAATCCATGCTCTGGGTCAGATGTTGCAGTTCTGGAAGCTTCTGAATCATCAACTTCAGCAAGTACAGAATCTACTGTACCTGAAATTAAAACAAATGACAAAAATTCGCAACAGACTAAGTTAAGTGCCTTTATTCAACGTCCTGTAGGTGTAGCAAAAGAAAAAAAAATTAATAATTTAATTCTTAAAATGATAGTTAAAGACCTGCAGCCTTTTTCTGTAGTTGAAGACGAGGGTTTTAAGGCTCTCATTAATTACTTAGAACCAGGCTACAAAATGCCTTCAAGGTACATACTAAGCAACACTTTATTGGATGCGCAATACTCAGAAGCCCAAAAAAAATTAAAAGATGAATTAGAAAATGCAAAATATGTATCGATTACCACCGATGGCTGGACTTCAAGAGCAACAACTTCTTACCAAGCTGTAACAGCCCATTATTTATTAAATTGGGAGTTGAAGTCTGCTTTATTAGGATGTTTTGAATGTCATGAGAGACACACGGCCGAATATATTAAAAATGAGTTGTATAGCTTGCTCTGCCATTGGAATATACAAAATAAAATATTTGCCTGCGTTACAGATAACGCAGCGAACATGAAGGCGGCTATACGATTAACAAATTATGAACATTTGCCGTGTATAGCTCACACTCTTAATTTAGTTGTGCGTGCAGGACTCCAGGACTGTGATCTCGGGAATAGCTACGAAAAAACTAATTGCAATTCAGGAGCAGCTGAGGCCTAATCAAAAACCATTGAAGCTACAAATGGACGTAGTGACCAGATGGAACAGTACCCTGGACATGATTGAGAGGATTTGCTTACTTCAAGAACCTTTAGAAGCGTCTCTTGGAATCCTACATAATCCAGTAGAAAATCTTTTGGAAGCTGAATGGCAGACACTGCCAGAAATAATAAAAATTCTGAAGCCATTCAAGCAACTTACTGAAGAAATGTCTTCAGAAAAAAAAGTTACTGTTTCAATGATCCTAGCTTCGACAGAAAGTATGCTTAGTATTTTGTACAATTTAGAAACAAATATTATTACAGATACTGGGAAGAAACTGGCAAATAAAATTTTAACAGAATTTAAAAGTAGGTTTAAGAATTGTTACAGGCACCCAGTGTTATCTAAAGCAGCATTGTTAGACCCGCGTTTTAAGAAGCTGGCATTTAGGTTTGATGCGTCAAGTTATGAGTCTGCTAAAGATGCATTGAAAACTGAGCTGCAAAACGAATTTAACTTTAATAATCAGCCAATAGAAGCTAACGAGAACGAATTGATATTAGCTACATCTACTGGTGACACCGACGCTAATAACGACTCTATCTGGATAGATTTTGACACTTCGGTAACGTCAGCGTCTGCTTCGAACTCTAAAGTTAGCAGCAGCATTATTACCTTGAGGCAATATCTAGAAGAACGTTTTATACCTCGAAATGAGTGTCCTTTGAAATGGTGGCAGACGAGGGCACTTCTATACCCCGAACTCTCAAACCTGGCTGCGAAATATTTATCAGTGACGGCTACCTCGGTACCATCTGAGAGGACTTTTTCCAAATCGGGTCAAATATTAAGTGAGAGGCGCAGCTCAATTCAACCAAAGCGAATGGAAAAGATTTTATTTTTAAATATCAACCAAAGATTCCTGTCATAAAATGGCCCAACGAGCAAGTCTCAGATCTTAAATGTTAACGCTTGCCCAAGCAATTTCGGTGCTCTAGGTTTAAATTCATTCTAAGAAAGAATTATTTTTTGTTATTTTAGTTTTGTTTAAAATATGATTTTATTATTATGTTTAATTTCACTTCAACAACAAAAGAGATTTGTTGTCATTTTAATTGATTCAAACTTTTTTATTTAATTTTATGTTTCATTTCGTTCTAAGAAATAATTATTTTTTGTTATTTTAGTTTTGTTTAAAATATGATTTTATTATTATGTTTAATTTCATTCCAAGAACAAAAGAGTTGGCTGTCATTTTAATTTATATAAACTTTTTTATTTAATTTTATGTTTAATTTCAATCTAAGCAAAACTATTTTTATGTTGATTTATGGTTGAAATGTTGTTTAAATTTTATTGACAATAAATAATTTTGGACGCCTATTTGTAGTTTTTTCATTATAACATAAACATAAGTCTGGTTTAAACTACAGCAAAGTGAAAAATGCAGTTTGGCATGTAATGAATATGTATTATTTCTACAAATTGAAATTATGAATGCTGCATCTTATAATAAAATTATAGAAAGAACATGAAAAATATGTTCGCAAACTATTCGTAACGTGATTGGTTAAAAAAATGAAAATATATGTAATTTGTGCGGATATACTTCAAAAATATTTGAACCGATGTGCGCGCATTATGGTGTCAAAATTTCAAATATTCAAAACAAAGTTTTCTTTAACAGGGTATGCAGTAAAAAAAAAAAGTATACACTTGTGAAAAAATGTTTTCATAAAATTTTGCCACTAAAATTTTATGTAATAGTATGAAATAAACGAAAGTAACGAGTAACGATACGATAGTAACGAGTACTGAATGTATAGTAACGAATAAATACGGGTACGTGATTTTTTCGTTACTTTTACACTACTGGTAAATATTGTTTTTGTTTCTGTAACTGCCTGCTGCCTGTGTGAGTCCAGATTAAATAATTTTCTTTCTTTCATACGTGACATATCTCAATTTAAAAAGTTATTCTAGTTTTATAGCAATTTTCATTTTTGATTGATTTAACATGGCCCACAGCCAAATTCTGGATTGTTTTTTTGACTTTATTGATTATATTAAAATTAAAACTGTATTTCAAGATTAGTTAAGGAAGAAAAAAGCGTTCAAATGTCGATTAAGCATACATTCATTTATATTGATTTTATTGATATACTATGGGCCTTCTTGAGTGACCACCTCCATAGGATGGCCCACCGCCTGTTCTTAAAATTTGTTTTATTTGTCACTATGCAAAAAAACATTGAGATTTATTTTTTTATTATGTTTCATTATTAAACAAATTACGATTCTATGGAAGGTTTTTCTTTATTTATCTCAACGGAACGATTTGATAAAACTTTGAAATTAAGTGGGCATTTAAGTTAGTAAATCACTACAATACCCTATTCAGCTTGACTTGAGACAAAGTGTAAACAATATTTGACTACTCTTAATAAAAAGATATTCTGTAAAATATATCAAAAGATTAATTTCTAATCTTACTTGAAAAACTTCTTATTGAATTAAGTTTCGAATTTTTCATTGTCTAGTTTTGTATTTCACCACAAAAAGACAATACGATTGTTTATACTTTGCCTCAAACCAAGTAGAATAAGGTATAGATACATTACCAAGCGAGCTAAGAAAAACATCAAGCACATTCAGCCCGTGGAGCGTCGAACGTACAGATGGGTGTGCATAAGGAAGAAACGCGGAACGAATCGTTGAGTGTGGAGTGTCGCACGCTCAGTCGGGTGTGCGTAAGGAAATCGCTCATATTGGTAGTGGATGTTTAATTTTCTATTGCGTCGTTCATACTGCAATTAGTTCTATGTCAAAAATGACAAGTTTACAGGAGAGTAAAAAAACAGCATACTGGAAAAAAATCTTTTATGACACCAAAATGTTTTTTTAACTAATGTTTCCTTACTATTGTCATCTATTAAATGTGCATTTTGAAGATTCCATAAATAATTATATTTTGTTAGAAATTTCACATAGAACCTATTGTAACTACAACTGACGTAAAATTTGTGACATAGGTATAACATATTGATAGTTTATTTGTATGAAATAATACACAAATAATTTCAAATAACAGGTAGAGTATTTATTCAAGTTATTTATAATTAAAGTAGGAACAATGAAAAAATATATAGTTAAGAAAAATAAACAACAAAATTGACGTAAATTTCTTGACGAACTTAACAAAATTAAAGTGAAATTATTTTATAATTCACGAATTATACTTAAATGGCAGGGTAAAATGAAGAAGGTGATGTAACGAATGTAATAATTAATCATTAGTATGCAATGGGACCATTGCATACTAATTATTTCGTTTATGAGGACAAGCATCAGGATCTGAACAATTATGCTCCAAGGAGTCATAAAAAGGGTGATAATCTTTAGGAATCAGTGGTTTTAATTCTTGTAAATGTATAAATTTTGTGGTTTCAATAGGGAGAAATGATTGATAAAGGGGAGTATTATCAGTTCGTGTGTAGTTTTTGTTTGAGCGTCGCGGTAATTCTTTGAAGTCGTCATTAAAGTCCAACTTATACCGTATGATCCCATCTGGATAATATTGCAGGCTTACAATGTCGACTACAAGTGGGTCGCCCTTTTTGTTTCCTGGTCGAATGCTGGAGTATCTACCACCTTCACTCCTGCTGAAATCCCTGTAGCTTAGCCAAACTACTTTATATGGTTCAGGCTTGGTTCTTGCGCTCTTTATTATATTGATGTAGTCTCCAGGTATGAAAATATCCCGATGAGGTGGCAACTTTCTTTCGATGCTGCTATGTATCGAGTCGACTTCCATCTGGGTGTGCCCAACTTCGAGGTATTTTTGTTCGATGATTATGTTCTTTTCGACTGATAATTCAATTAGAGCATTAGACAAATTCAAGGATCGGTTTTGGTAACCACACCCGTCACTCCACAGAATATTTTTTTTGGTATTTGGTGCCTTTTCTAGTTCTGTCTTTAGGTGTTTCATCATAATAGACGTAAAGACATCACTGTCTAAGCCACCGCTTCCCTCGTGCCATAGATAGCAAAACACTTCTTTTGTTTTTAAATTATAGTGTGTGTAATTGTGAACTTTAAGTTTTGTTTTATAGTAAACAGCTGATGCCTGGATTCTTGGGCATAGAAGTACCGCTTGGACATCCATAGTGTATACTAATACATCATCTTCGGTATTGTTTTTGTCATTATACTTACCTTGTCTTGCTGTTTCTTTTTTTTCCAATGACTCTCGTACTCATCTTCATTAATATTACCATTCTTGTAGGCTAAGCACTTGTTGCACTGGTCTTTCCTGGGTTTAAAAATAGACAAATTAAGCTCGCGGTACTTCCTCTCGAACGTCGCAACACAATATCGTCTCTTATTGTTATTTGAACAAAACTTTTTTATATTCAGCATACAGATCACCATGAACACTATTCCAGATTGGTTCTAAATATAATTTTGAGGAAGTCGATCTGCAATAATGGGACTACTTTCGGCAGACTCTCGAAAAATTCTCGAATTGAATCGGATGCATTATTTTGAGTCCTTGCATTACACTCATTACCATTTTGAGAGATAATAGAACTTTCTGTCGCATCTTTATTAGGAACAACCCAATCTCTCAGTTGTCTTTGGCCAATGCACAAAGTTTTCATAAACATTTGCTTGCAAACATGAACTCTCTTAGCATTATCTTTCAAGGATAGGAAATATTTAAATGCTTTGTCTTTCCTAGAATCTACGCTTGAAGAACGTCGATGCTGTGGTGCATATACACTTACTAAACTTCGGACGTATACTTTACGAGCTTCCCAAGAACTCAGTGCCCAATAAGAATCAAAAATCAGTTTTCGGTCTTCTTCGGTTAACATTTCACATTCAAACCTTTGTTTTGGTCCCCCGTGTTTCACTTCGGTATGCCCACCACATCTTTCTTGTAAGCCTTTAGCTGGTCTTAACAGTGTTTGTTTGTATTTTCCATTCCTATCCTTCTCAAAACCTTAATACGGTTTACCCTGTAACCTAGCCTTAGAGTTTCTTAATCTTTTCCATTTTGTTTGATCTGTTTGACCCTTACGACTGCGTTTCCTTTTGTGAGTATCCTTACGAGTAAGCACTCCTGTCTCCTCATCAAGAACCTCTTCGTTGGAGCTCGTACTTTTTTCTAATGCATTAGAAAGAAATCCAACACTACTTTCTTTTGGCACGTAGTCTGAGTCAGAAGACGACCCTTCTTCGAACAAGACCTCTTCACTAGACGTGTCACACTGCTGCAGAGTTTCATCTTCATACAACTGGCCAGTAGCTTCGTTCAGTCGCTGCTGGCGAGGATGATGAGAGGAACTTGTAGCTAACTGTATTAACCGCCTTGCTCTTGAGTTATTCATCTGCAACAATCAACCACCAAGCCATGCATACAAAACCAAAGCGAAATTCAAAAGGTTCTATGTCGCGTTTGTAACTACGTATTGCAACATAGGTCTTATTGTTTTATTGGCATTATTTACCAAAAAGGTCAAAATAAACAAATATTTTTTTATGAATAAACGTTATCTGTTAATAGATTCGCGTCACTATAGATCTTAAGCGTTTAACAGCAAAAAAGCAGTCAAAAAGCGGACTCACGGCACTTTTTGTTAAAAGTTAGGTTAAGATTTCTCATAAGTGTAATTAAAACCAGGATATTAATGAAAACCAACTAAAACTAGCACACAATGATACGTAATTTATGATAATTATCAACTTACCTCAGAAACAAAGCACAATTTATAACTTAATTAATAATTTTCACTTGTTTTTTCTCAGAGCAAATATCCGTTGCCGCTCAAACTTTGACATAGAACAATTTGCCGTATATGATTTATTGCAGAGTCGATCACGTGACATATTGCAAGTTTCAAACGCCGCTTTCCTATTAGTAGTTGACATGGAACCTTTTTCGGTCGCGTTCATAATTAAAATAACGTGATCGTATTTTAAAGGAAATTTCTAATGAAAACCTTAGGAAAAGCATATCCGAGTATTAAAAAAAAATTGCAATTTTTGACATTGAACAAATTGCAATATGAACGACGATTGGCTTTTGACACGAAGTAACTGTGCCAACCGTTCTTTCCGGTCATATTCAATACCGTTTAATTTTTGCCAAATTTTAGAACGTAACGCGAGGAAGGTAATAGTTACGTGCGATTTATATGGTAGTAATATAGGTCTTAGTTTTTCGATGATCTATGCCAAAAAATATTTGCGTATGCAGACATGGCTACGAGCGAGACACTGTGATGTGATAATGAAACGTGTATCGTGATATGAGTACTGAGTAATACGTCGTGACAAAATCACGATGATTTTTTTGTAACTGGAACGACAGTCACGGTGACAGAAATATAACGCTTATCCCCAACCCTACGGTGTATATCATTTTCCAGCATACACACAGGAACGAAAACTCTGTAAGATGTATGGTTGCTCGGGCAAATCCTTCATCAAATGTGAGAAATGTAACATACACCTTTGTCTAAATAAAGATAGGAATTGCTTTAAATCGTTTCATCTTGCGTAAGATGAATCCACGCCACGCCACTGGTGAATTGTTAGTCTATAAGTCGGTATAGATACTAAGTGTAAAATGTGAAGTTCCTAAATGCAACAGATCTCATTAAATTTATTTTATATTTTCATTAAATTTTTAGTTTTATTTTCTAAAACCTTTTTTGTACTGAGGATTGATTTAAAGTTATCTTTAGAGCATGCGATGCCAAATATGGCAATAAGTTTGAGTCGCCTTTACTGTAATGCATATTATGTCAATTATGTGAAATTATTTTTTGTCGCTTTTACTGCATACTATGCCATATATGGAAAATATAAGTTTTTTATCATATTTCGAAAAGTAATTGGGTCTTGGAAAACTGTCTTAACTAAATTAATAGTACGTGTCAAGGACTATCAAATATATTTTTTCTGCAAAAAATAAAAAACACATGCAGTAAGGGGAAAACATTCACACAACTTTTAGTTATTAAAATAATTAAATGGAGCCTAAATTACTGTCGACTTGACTATACCTGCACGTACCTAAACTCGCAGCTAACTTCCGAGCTGCCATTAAGTTTGAATCGAACTGTTACAATGGACGACTTCTATGACATTTAGCATATCGTATAAACTAGAGAATACTTTAAAATAAAGCTAAGTAAAAAATGGTGATTACTTCTTTTCATAGTGAATTTATTTTTTTCACACATTTGTGAGTACATAAATGTAAGTCTAACTATAGCTGAGCTCCATCGCAGCTATCCAAGACTCAGACAAGAAGCTGGCAGACCAGCCGTCAATTATGACGCTTACCATCGAATTATCAACACTGATTTTAATTTAGGCTTATTTGCACCTCGTAAAGACCAAGCAATGTGATGAATGCGAAGCATACAAAAACGCTATCGACAAAGAACCATTGATGGATAAGCATAAAAAGAAAAAGTCTGGCCCGATTGGAACTTGAAAAGGACATAGAACAAAGCAAGCAGATATATTCGAGTAATATAGTAGCCATATTCGACCTACAGGCATTCTTAACGTGTCCCATTGGCCAATCGTCAGCAAGTCAAAGCTTAACTGCTAGAATTATACGGTATGAGTTGCTATTTTTTTAAATATTAACTTAATAATTGTAACAAACATCATTCTTGCACTGAATTAATTATTTATTTTTGTTTAAGTTTTCAAATTTCAACGATGATACAACATTATGCTTTTTATGGCATGAAGGTCTTACAAAACGTGGAGTTAATGAAATAGGAACGTGTTTTTACAAGTATTTGGAAGAACTTAGTTATAAACAACCTGATAAAGACTTCATATTTTATTATGAGAATTGCTGCGGGCAGCAAAAGAATAAGTAAGTATCTTGCACCACAAGTTTATCTCTAATTACTTGCTTGTTTATTACTTTGATCGTCACAATTAGGGTTTTCGATACTTTTTCTGCTACCAGACGGCGCTTCGTATGCGTCAGGTCCAAACAGCTGTCAGATAGCACAGATTCTTACCGAACGTATAATTTTTTAGTGAAATTCTACGTATTTGGAAGTGTTATTGATTTTATTATGGATTACGGCCACAGAAAGGTTGCCGAACTGAAGATTGAGCTCAAAACGAGAGGCGCAAAAGTCACCCTCCTGTTTTATTTGCACACATAGGCACTGCACAACACTGTGGCATTTTAGAAAAGAAGACTTATAAAACGATCGAATAAAAAAAAATCTTAGCGACTGATGATGAGATACTGTTTTAATAACGTGAGCGGTATGAATTTGAGTAAGCGAAAAATTAACTAAACTAACAACGAATATTGATTAATAATAAAATCCAGAACGAGCTTACAAAAAGTGGTTTTGTAACGTTTTTAAGAATAAATAAACCAAAAAAAATATCGAAAAATACAATTCGTGTATGTTTTTTGACAGGTGGTTGGACGTGACGCTACAGTGCTGCCATCTCACGTAGAACATTTTTCAGAAAACCCTCATTCCAATATTTTTTTAACATAAATGCCAACTTTAATTTCTGTTTCGTTTACGGAATGTATCATTATGCTGTCAATACATTGCCCATAAAATCAATTACACAGAAATTCCTCATTAGAGGACACACTCAGAATAAAGCTGACTCGGTTCATTCCGTCATTGAGAAGAACATTAAACGGGCTAAGAAAGCAGGACCTATATACTCTCCAGTCAAATAAATAAATAAGTCTCATCAGAAATGCAAAAAAACGCGGCAACAAGTTTATAGTCAAAGAAATGAACTTTGATTCATTCTTTGATTTAAAGCTGTTAGCTGATAAAGTCAACTTGAATCTAAACAAAGATATTGATCTAAAAAGAATGTGTTACTAGGGTCATATTTACAAAATGATTTAAATTTTGGTGCGTAAAGGGCAAAAGTGCACATCAAAAATATTATTTATTTAAATTATAGTACAAATAATAAGTACCTACTTTATTCCTATAAAGTAGGGGAGGTCAGCTCAAAGCGGCCATAGGAGGCAAAGCGGCCACGCTTAATTTTTCGGTTATTTGAAATGATAGCGCGGCGTTGCCGTTCTGTCCGCATAACCAATCTCCCGCCTCGCTCCGATCAGTCATTCGGTAGCGGTGGGACCGAGCGCGCAGTTGCAGTGCCGAAATATATTTAGTTGTGGGTTTTGTTAAAAATATGCAAGGTAAGTTCAATCTGCTTTGGTCAAACTTCTTTATATTTTAATGCTTTCATTACACGCGTATTGTTACTTATTTATTTGGCTTTGTTTGTGTTTCATTCTCTCTGAAATATAATAAATAATGTGAGAGCATTCTATTATTAACTGTAACAGAATTATAGTAACAGAAATAAAAAAAACATTTACCATTAAAACAAAATGGCTGAAAAAGGCAAAGCGGCTCGGGCGAAGCGGCCAACTGGTCGCAAAATTGGTTGTAAAATTAATATGATAGATAATGCTTAATTATTTGTGTTTAGATGGTTAACAACTATAAAAGGAAGACTGCCCAGGCGTCATGGGACGAAGAAACGATGACCCGGGCAATTAAAGAGGTAAATGAAAAACGCGGGTCAATTAAATTTATCGCAATCAAATACGGTATCCCTCGGACAACCCTAAAAAGGCACTTAAAAACAGGATCTGCCATAAAGAAGCTTGGAAGATTTACAACAGTATTTACTTTAAAGCAGGAAGAAGAGCTGTTAGAAGATTTCCTGCTGCTCGTGTTTCAGTATGCCGAAGCAAATAACATTCCACATCCTTTTAAGAATGAAACCGCTGGGCACGATTTTTATAAAGGTTTTATCGTGCGACACCCTGATTTGACCTTGCGGCGACCAGAACCCACCTCTATAGCCAGAGCCCGGGGCTTCAACAGACCCCAAGTATATAGATTTTTTGACCTCCTTGAAGCTGAAATTGAGAAGCATCAAATTGACGCAATGCGTATCTATAACATGCACGAGACAGGTATACAAACATCTTCCAACAAACCTCCCAGAGTTTTAACAAAACTGGGTAAAAAGCAAGTGGGTCACATAGCCAGTACCGAGCGAGGAAGAATGACGACAGTCATTTATTGTTGTAATGCTACGGGATCCTTTGTACCACCTTTAATGATTTTTGCAAGAAAAAGAATGGCCCCAAACCTTCTAGATGGAGCGCCGCCGGGCACAATGGCAACTGTCAGTGATAATGGGTGGACCAATGGCACTGTGTTCTTGGAGTGGCTTCGTTTCTTCATAGACACAGTCCGTCCGACAGCAGAGAAAAAAATACTACTCGTCATGGACAATCACGAGTCACATAAGTACTTACCAGCTCTGGAACTCGCCTCTAAGAATCATGTCATATTTGTATCACTAGCACCACACACTACACACCGAATGCAACCATTAGATTTCTGCGTTTATGGGCCGTTAAAAACATATTTTGAGCGTAGTGTGGCGCAATTTCAGAAAACTCACGTGGGTCGGATAATGAACCAAAAGGACGTGGCCGGTTTGTTTGGAACTGCCTATTTGGGAGCGGCAACAACCCAGAATGCAGTATTTGTGCCGACGTTAATAACGTTTATGGGCGCGGAAAGTTATGAACTCTTAGTGAGTTTGTGCACACCAGACAAACCAAAGTCTAAAACGTTTATAAAAATAGTGGACATCATGGGAAAACATCTGCAACCTAAGCCGAGTGAGCTTGCTTAGCGGTACAAATTTAGGAAGAGGACTCAAGAAGGGAGCAATACAATCGCTGAATACATCGCGGTTCTCAAGAAAATGTCCAAAACGTGCGAGTTTGGGGCAGGGCTTGAAGAAAGTTTACGGGACCAATTGGTATGTGGTATCAGCTGTGAGACAATTCGCCAACGGATATTCGCGGAACCCAAGCTTGATTTTTCAAGAGCCTATAGCTTAACGATTAGCTTGGAATCAGCGGAAAAAGACGCGGCGGCCGCAGTTCAAGGTCAGAAAAGGCCAAAAGGGGAGGCGACAGCGGCCGATTGTCTAGCAACAGAAGGTACAAGATGGCAAAGGAGGGACACCACAAGTGGGCCAGGCGAGAAGACAACTACGCGGTACGCAAGGGGCACGGCACGGGAGGCCGGCCCGCGCGCCGGGTACGGGGCGCGCGGGCCCCGTCATGGTAGTGGGACGAGGATGGCACCCTCGATATCGTCGGGGGCACAATCGGGGCGCCGAAATCAATGTCAAGCGTGTGGTGGAGCGCTTGAAACGTCCACTTGTCGATTCGGCCGTTACGTATGCCGCGTGTGTAACAAGACAGGTCATCTTCGGCGTGTGTGTCCGAACATAATATCGAATCAAGATTACATGGAAGCAAAAACAACGAATAGTTGTGTAGAATGTGAAAGTGATAACAGCGAAGAGGTAATTGACATTAATCTAAATCTTTTAACGTTTTTAAGTACCTATTTGATATTAAGACGACACGTGTGTGACGTTTTCGTTAGCCGAGAACAGCGTCAACATCAGAAATGGTAAGTTTCTAGATAATAATGATATGTTCCGACACACGACACACACATGCACACACAGTACCATAGTTACCTACGATTTCGGCGGCATTCGTAGGCACCTACCGGTGCTTTGTATTTTACCGCCGAACGGCTAGGCACCGACGACCACGTGCGCGGCCATTTTTGAATACATAAAAAAGTCAGGGTTGTGGAGTTTTTGAAATAAATAATATTTATTTACTTTTGTATGGAAATAAAAATATGCGTATTTAGAAATTTTAACACCTGCAATAAAACAGTCATCAGTGATACTATAAGTGGCTTTCGGGTTAGTACCCCCTTTCCGACTAACCTTGTATATACAAGGTAATATACTATGTGGAACATTTTTGCAAAATGATTAGGAATGAGGGTTCATAGTCATACAAAAAGTAGTTTAGCAAAAATGTTCCAATACCATTTTTCCTAGTTACCTACCTTTTTAACGTAAATATAATAAAAAATGGTATATGACTATGTAATGATTATATTTTACTATGATTATACCTACATTGTTCGTCTATACTAGTTACGGAAAAAAGTGTACCACTGAATAATAAATTGCGTTTTTCTCAAATTGTAATCATTGTGGAATGGAACTTTTTCGCATAACTACCTCCAATTAAAATGTTATGCACTAACACTTTACAGTTAAAATTTATGCACTAACATTTGTAGGTGGAGTCAAGTGAAATAGATCGTGGCTGCACAGGGACACCATCCCCACGTGCTGTCCCAATAATCATGGCCTTGCCAGTGCAATTATCGTCATTTGGAGCTCAAATTGTCATTGCTTTGTGTAAAAGTATCAAAAATAAACCAGCTTTCGTTTTCTGCGACAATTTCTTTACTTGTCCGGAGCTACTTTATATACTTAGAGAAGACTGTGGAATATTTGGATTGGGAACAGTCAGGAGCAACAGGCTGAGAGGAGCTGAAGCAGTTTAGCTCAGAAAAAAATATGAAAAAGAGACCCCGCGGTAGTTATGCGCAAGTAGTCTGCAATAAAAACCGTTTAGCAATAGTACGGTGGAACGACAACAAAGCCGTAACATTGATAAGTTGGTACGTAGGTGCGGAGCCAGTAGAAAAAATTAAAAGGTACTGCAAGGACTCCAAAAACAAAGTGGATGTAGATTTTCCTCAAATTGTCAAAGAGTATAATAAACATATGGGGGGAGTTGATTTAGCCGATATTCTGCTGTAGTCATCCACAAACAATACATAGTATCTGGATCCTCCAATGAACAAATGTTCCATGGGACCGCACACATCCGAGTGTACCAGTTCTAAAACAACCTGTGTCTTTGTTGAGCTAGGCTAAAAGGTTGTCTAGCCGGTTTCACCTTACAGCACACAGTACACTTAGATTTGTCTATGTCTGCTATATCTGTGTATGATATACCTTCAGCAGCTCCATTCTTCATTTTGTTTAAACTAGTACTGTTGATGTGTCCCAACCGTCGATGCCAAGTTTCACTTGATGCCTTCGCTGTGGCTGCCAATAACTGTTCTGTTTTCTTAGTATATAATCTGTACACACCTTTTACTAATTCTGCTATTCCAACTAGAGTTCTTTGTTGATTATAAATATAGCAAATTTTCTCTTTAAAAACTACATTATTGCCATTCTTAATCAACTGGCTCACTGAAAGTAAGTTTGTAGTTAAACTTGGTATGCACAATACATCTGAAACTGTGATGTCATATTCTTCACCATTTGCAACTGTAATGAAGTTTACATCACCAGAACACAGCACGGAGACACATGTTTTGTTCGCAACAATAATCTCTTTAGTTTCATGTTCATATGATGGATTCACAACATATTTTTGTTTCGCTGTCATGTGTTTGCTGGCCCCGCTATCAATATACCAATCTTCGCAGTTAAATTCTCCACTTAAAAAAATAGCACTAAAGGCGTTGGATTGTTTTCTTTTGCTTGTTTCGGTACCAGGACATTGATTTTTGTAGTGTCCCGTTTGCTTACATTTATAGCATTTTATGATTTTAACAGCTTTTGATGTTTCTCCCGTCACATGTTTATGATCATTTTTTGAGGTATGACCATATTTCATACTTTGTGTACTTTTCGTAAAAAAAGCATTCTCCGAATCCAAAACAGTTCCAACTTCACTACACATGTCCAACAGTTTTGATTTAATGACGTCAGCACTAACATCTATTCCCGAATGTTCTATAGCCATTATCATCGGACTATATTTTTCGGGTAATCCTGCTAACATTAATGCACCAATCCACTCATCCGTTATTTTGAAGCCTGTACCTTGAAGTCTCTGACTTGTTTCAACAATTTGAGTAACATACTGGGTCATCGAGTCACAATTTTCAAGTCGAATGTTGATGAGTTTACGCAACAAGCTAATCTTTCTTGTATAGCCGGTGTCATCAAACATATTCTTTAACTTGTTCCATAAATCATAGGTTGTTGCTGCGTATTTTATGTGTACATAAAGTGATGGGTCTATTGTTAATACTAGTTTCGCCTTAGCTTTTGCATCTTCATTTGTTTGGCTTGTCGTAGGTGAAACCGGTAACCTCTCAGTAATGGCCGATGCCATGTTTTCTAACACCAACACATTTTGCACTGCAAAACACCAATCCTCATAGTTCTCGCGCCCTTTCAGCTTTGGAATGTTAGCGATGTAGTTCGTCGTCATTTTCACACAAAACCACACAGTACTACACGTTCTGTCTATTAAATTTGCGTTCGCCCATAACCTGATAATAATAGGCAGAGTAATGTTTAACTTAGACTGACGTTTATTGAGTAAATTGTACAAGAGTTCAAGCAGATGGCGCTAGTAGGCACATTTATATTATTTTATTACAATATCTATATATATAAAAGAAAGTCGTGTTTGTTACAACACTTATAACTCGAGAACGGCTGGACCGATTGCCATGGTTTTTGATTTGTTGGATTTGTTTCCGTCCCGAATAGCAGAATACGTCTTAAAAACAATGAAAACTCGAGTCGAGTCTTGTAATTGCAACTATCTGGTTATTGCAACTAATTTAAATAACTCCATCTATTATTACATCTAAATGCTTGCGATAGTAATTTACTAGCGCCGCGGGTAAGTGAGAAAAAATAAACAAGTGGTTAGGGACAGTGACTCAGAATGGCAAATCGTAAGAAACAAAACGTCTAAACGAAATTATAAGCTCATAGGGCAGAGAGGTTGTGCTGCTACGCCTGATGGTAAATTTAGAGCGGCTGATATAAAAGTCCCACTGTATATTTCGAACGTTAGTAAAGAAACGTGTGAAAATGACATTATTGACTATATTAAGGATAAAACAAATGATATTGTATCTTTAAAAAAGATAAACATGAAGCAGACTAAAAAATATAATGCTTATAAAGTGTATGTCTCCAAATGTAATTTAGAATTATTCTTAGATGATAAGTTCTGGCCTAACGGAATAACGTTCAGGCGTTTCGTGCAATTTATGTACAAAACAAAACCGGTTGCTAGTTAATTATTGTAGATACCAAATATGGATTTAAATCTTAAACAGTGTTTTAATTTAATTAGCTTTAATTGCAAGTCAGTGAAGCGGTCTATTGACAATATAAGAGACATTTGTGAAATGGCTGATCTGGTAGCACTCCAGGAGACGTGGTTGCTTCCCCATGACATACCATTATTGGGAACCATTTCTAATAAATTTGAATATACAGGTAAGTCTGCTGTAGATACTTCTGTGGGCTTGCTGAAGGGGAGACCTCATGGGGGAGTTGCCATACTCTGGAGAAAAGGTATGTTTGATAGTGTAACTGTAGTGACGTGTGCCAGCAGTCGACTGACAGCTATACGAGCTGATGTTGATGGCCGCTCCATTGTTGTTTTCTCTGTTTACATGCCGACTGACTCACCGGATAACCTACCGATTATGACGGAGGTTTTGGGTGAAATAAGTGCAATAGTGGCTAGTGAGAATGTTGAAAACTTGTATATTTTAGGTGATTTTAATGCTCACCCTCACGAATTATTTTATAATGAAATGGTAAATTTTTGTTCGGATCAGTCCTGGATCTGTGTTGACTTGGAAAAATTAGGCACACAGACTAATACTTACACGTTTGTTAGCGAGGCTCATGGCTGCAGGCGATGGCTGGACCACTGTGTAGTATCATTATCGGCCTGGCAAACTGTAGTCGGGGTGCGTGTTATAGAAGATGTTTACTTATCGGATCATTTACCTTTGCTTGTTAGTTGTGACATAACTGTGGTGAGGCCTAGGTTGGTGATGAGTGACGTGCGGCGTGACTTGGTTGTATGGGGTGGGAGAAATGAAACACAGATAAAAACTTACCATAAACTGTGTCATAGCGCTTTTCGAGCTATTGATTTTCCCGCTGAACTCACGGAATGCAGCCATGGGTCTTGCAGCTTGGATGACCATAAAATTGTATTGAATAGGTTGTATGAAAATATTGTGGAAACCCTGAGTAATGCCGCTGTTGGGTCTAGCGGGAAGAGTAACTCGAGATCAAATAAGGGTAGGCAATTATGCGGTTGGAATAAACATGTCCGTGAAGCTCATAGAGTGGCCAGGCTTAGGTTCGAAACGTGGATAGCATGTAACCGGCCCACTTCAGGCATTATTTATGAAGAAATGCTTGAGTCGCGCAAAGTATTCAAAAGTCGCTTGAAGTGGTGCCAAAATAATCAAGAGCAGCTAAAGATGGACATCCTGGCTAAACACAGATCCGCAAAGGACTTTTCTAATTTCTGGAAAGCTACAGGAAAGCTCGAGGTTAAGCCTGGCCTCCCGGTGAGTGTGAATGGAAAAAGCGAACCAGCCCATATTGCGAATATGTTCAGCGAACATTTTAAGGTGCGCTCCCCGTTGGGCCCTTCAGCGTCATTTGTTAGAACTGAGCCCGGATATGAGAGGGAGGAGTCGTCTGTACATTTTACGGCTAAGCAGGTAAGATGCGTTTTGAAGAGAATGACAGGCGGTAAATCTCCCGGTCACGATGGGCTTAGTGTCGAGCATCTGCGGCATGCGGGGGTTCACCTACCGAGGGTCCTGGCCATGTTTTTCACAATGTGCATGAGTCACTCGTACCTACCAAATGACTTAATGAAAACCATTGTAGTGCCTATTGTGAAGAACAGGAATGGGGATATCTCGGAGAGGGGGAATTACCGGCCCATATCTCTAGCAACGATAATTGCGAAAGTGCTGGACGGTATGCTTGATTCCTGCATAGATAAATATATTAAATTGCATGACGCGCAGTTTGGGTTTAGATCCGGCCTATCCACGGAAGCTGCCATCGTAGGTGTCAAGCATACTGTCCAATACTATATGGACCGCAGGACACCGGTATATGCGTGTTTCCTTGACCTCTCCAAAGCTTTTGATCTTGTTTCATACGATGTGCTCTGGAGAAAGTTAGGGAGCGCGGGTGTACCGGTGGGGGTGCTCAATATGTTTAAATATTGGTATTGTCATCAAACAAATGCTGTAAGGTGGAATAATACACTCTCTGAGGCATATACGTTGGAAAGCGGGGTGAGACAGGGAGGGTTGACGTCACCCAAGCTATTCAACCTATACATAAATGACCTCATCGTCGAGCTCAGTAGCAAGCGTGTCGGTTGCTCGATAGATGGAGTTTGCGTCAATAACATTAGCTACGCGGACGACATGGTGCTGCTGAGCCCGACGATGAGAGGTCTCAGTGAGTTGTTGAGGGTGTGTGAGGCCTATGCTGGTGCACATGGGCTTGTATACAATGTTCAGAAAACTGAGTATATGGTCTTTAGGGCCGCCGGTGGATGCCCCGAGTATTCACATAATATTACCCTAAATGGCTTGTGCATAAATCGTGTCACGAAATTTAAATACCTGGGGCATTTAATTACCGAAAGTCTTGAAGATGATCTGGACATTGAGAGGGAGCGCAGGGCTTTGGCGGTCAGAGGTAACATGCTGGCCCGCAGATTCTCCCGCTGCTCTAAACAAGTAAAAATAACATTATTTAAAGCATATTGTCAAAGCTTGTATACGGGAAATCTGTGGGTCTGCCATACCAAAGGATCGCTGGATGTCCTGCGCGTCCAGTATAATAACATCTTCAGGATGATGTTGGGCCTGCCTCGCTACTGTAGTGCATCGGGGATGTTTGCGCTGCATCGCACTGATGGCTTTCATGCCGTCCTCCGCAAGAAAACTGTATCCCTGATCTGCAGAATGCGTGGCAGCCACAACGTAATTCTGAAAACTGTAGCGGATAGGATCTCTTCTCCGTTATGGAGATCTTTTGTTATGAGGGTTATTTAAATTATATTTGAATATTGTGAATACTGTTAATTTGAATCAGAATTTATGGATCGGGTTATCTGAGTTGAATTAATTTTATTTATTTTATTTGATTGAAAATTTATTGTTTGTGATTTGTAATAGATTTGTTATCAATAATTGTATTAATTTAAATGAATAATGGAATAAGTAATGTTAATTTTGATTTGATTTGGAATATGTATTTATTTTTTGATTTAATTTGATTCAATTTAATTTAATTTAACTTGTTTTTAATTGTTGTCGTTTTGTGTGCTATGGGTTATTAATTATTACCTGAAATAAATGAATTTTATTTATTACTGTTTCGAACAACGACAGGCGTTATATTGTTCTTCTATCCTAAGGGCCGATGGAAAAATAAAGATGGCGCTGATAGCTATTGAACTGTGTAAATGACATGGCTTTATGTCAAACCGCCATTTTGTTCGGAGTGACGCGGCGTACACGCGGAGGGTAATTAGTATATAATTCTGTTTTTTGTGGTTTTTGGTAGGTTTCTTCATATAAGGAGTGATTATCAACCACGGTAAGTTGATTTTTACATATTTGTTTCATTCCACGATAAATCTAGCCTAATTTATGGGTTCAGTTACATTTACCAGACTGAAAATCAAAAGTCAGGTTATTGCAACTATTTTTAAATTTTTAGGTTAGTTGCAATTATCTGACCGCTTTTGTATGAAGTATGATAATGCTAGTGATGCGACAGTGAAAATGACAACTACGATAAAAATATTTTATCGAAAGGGATACTATCCATACTAAGCAGTAGTTAAATAGTTCGTTTATATATTTGAAACTTTTGTCGCTAGTGTCGCCCTTTGAGACAAATATAAAAATTCTAATCCACTCATGTAGTAGTGAATAATAAATGAATTATTTTCAGTTCATCTCAGTATTTGATAAATGGAATCCTGGGACACACCTTAGTTTATTCAATGTACCTACTAGTGTACTACCAAAAAATATTGTTTTACCTCTATGACCTGTTTTCTAGTTTTTGAGTATCTTTTTATTTTATTTTGTAGATGCCAAAATATAAACAAAAAAAAGAGACGAAGTATTCTTTAGGTGATCTAATAGAAGCTGTCGAAAATGTACGGCAAAAAAAAATCAATAGCTACGAAGCCTCCGTAAAGTACGGAATACCGAGGTCAACCATTATTCACCGTCTATATGGAACCCGCGGTGCCAAACAGCCATCGCCTGGCAGACCTACTGAATTTTCAAAAGAATGGGAAACTAAAGTAGCTTCTAATCTTCATGTGATGGAAAAATGTGGGTATCCGTTAACCTCCAAGGAAGTAAAAATTTTGATATCTGATTATATTCGAAGGAACGGAATTGTTACGAGATTTAAAGATGACTATCCTGGGAAAGAATGGTTCAGAGGATTTAAAAAACGAAACAAGTTAAGTTTGAAAAAGCCGCAGTCCGTGGAAGTAGCTCGAAAAAAAGCATGTGATCCTTTCATAGTTTACAATTATTTCGATATGTTAGAACGAACAATACAAGAGTGTGGTTTGGCTGACAAACCGCAATGTATATATAATTTGGATGAGACCAGCTTTTGTAGTGACCCCACTAAAACTAAAGTTGTGGGTCTGATGGGGTTTCCCTCTATTAGAACGACAAGCTCTCCTGGGAGGAATAACACCACTGTGCTCTTAGCTACGAATGCACTTGGCAAAAAGATCCCCCCCTTAATAATATTTCAAGGGAAACATCTGTGGAGCGAGTGGCTATTTAAAAATGATAACATTCATACAGCTTACGCTGTCAGTAAAAAAGGGTGGATGGAGACCACCATTTTCGAACAATATCTCAAAGCCGTTTTTTTGCCAGCTATTGGAGCGGAACGACCAGTCTTATTGGTCTATGATGGTCATAAGACACATGTAGACCTGAGTGTCATAGATCTTCTAGTTGCCGAAAACATAACGGTTCTTAAACTGCCGGCTCACTCATCCCATATACTGCAGCCATTAGACTGTAGTACAATGAAACCTATGAAAGACCAATGGGACAGCGAACTCGTGAAATGGCAAAGACTCCATGTGGGAGCAAAACTCCCAAAACAAGAATTTGCCAGAATCATAACTTATATTTGGGATGATTTAAATCCAGTTATCATTCAAAATGGCTTCAGAAAAGCGGGCATATGCCCTTTGAACAAAGATGCAATCCCAAAAGAAAAATTCGACAGTCTGACATGGTCAAGATGGGAAGAACACCAGCAGCAAAACAAACAGCCTCGTAACGGTACTGATTACAATGGTGAAGAAAATGTTGAAGGAAGTCACGCCATGAAAGATAACAGTCAGAAAGAAAATGAAGTACCAACACTAATAAGTGTGTGCCTTAAAACAATTAACAGTGAGATCCGACGATTGCCAGATGAAAACAATAAGGGTATTGCAAACATTACACGGGATATAAAGAAGAAAAATCTACCGATAGAAAATGATGCAAATGCTCCAATAAACATGTACTCAAGTACTCAGTTTACGTTTCAAAACTGGGAAACTGTACAGGACCCTAAAACTTTCATACTTTCACATCCTAAGAATACCAATACCAATGCCAACAGTTATTCTGGTAACGTAAAAATATTGGACAATATAGTAGTCAGCTCAACAATAAATAAAAGCAAAGAAGAAGAACGAGTTTCATTCGAAGAGCTACTGTTAAAAACTATTTCACGTAATGACATACCTAAAACTTCAAAAAAACGGATAAGTCAAGGAAGCGAAGTACTAACTTACAAAGATGCACTTCATCGTCTGAAAAATGAGAAAGAAAAAAAGGAAAAAGCAGAAGAAACTAAACGGCTAAAGAAACTGAAAAAAGGAAGTAATAATGAGAAGAAAAAACCACTGATAAATAAGTCCAAAGCAAAGAAAAATAAAAGGAGGAAGACCTTAGAATCAGACAGTGAGAGCGATTGTACATATACTTCAATGAATTCTTCAGAAGAGGAAGACCCTGAAGTTTTTTTTCAAAATATTTTGGAAGAAAGCATTGATGAAGATTTGCTGGAGCCGTTACCGTTATCTACCAGAGGACAAGAAAAAAAGACACCTAAAATAAAAAGTGAAAGATTGAATGAAAGACAGAAAAAAATATTCAGGCAGAATGAAGTAAGTGATTTAGGGTATTGTTATTAATATTATTAAGTGATATAGGTACACCCGGGGTCATAAGATCGTGGGAAATCTATGTTCTATGTTAACAAAATAAGTACAAATTTTCAGAATGCGGGGAATTTATATGAACATTCTACTGTTTTGGAAGAAAGTTTTGACGAAGATTTGCAGGACCCGTTACCATCTACTTCTAAAGGACAAAAAGGAAAGACACCTAAAATAAAAAGCGAAAGAGTGAATGAAAGAAAGACTTACACTGCCAAGAAGAAAATATTTACGCAGAAGGAAGTAAGTATACATCTCATAAACGTTCTAAGTTATAATATAGTTAGTACAGGAAGGATAACAATTTTATTTTATTTTCAGAATAAAATGCCACAACCACAAGCATCTGAGGTAAAAATAGATCTCAATGTGGGTGACTTCATTTTGGCTGGATTTCGGTCGATTAAAGGCAAGAGGACGTATAAATACGTTTGTCTTATTGAGGATATTTACCAAGAAAATATTGTAGTCAAAGGACTCAAATCTAAAAAAAATAATAGAGAATTCAAGTTCGTCGAAAACGACATTTCCATAATAGAAAAAGAAGACGTGATTTCATGTTTGCCCAAGGCTGTGTTAAATAAACAAAAAGATACAGTAATATTTCCTTATACAGTAGAGGTATTTGAATGTAAATGATCTCCTATTTTATTTTGGTACGTTTTGAGTATGCGAATATCTCTCAGATAGAATTAGAAATGTTTGTGTGACTATAAGATTGATTTTTTGCAAAGATAAGTAAAAATGGCTGTTTGATTACCAAAAGATTACCTAATGTAATTACACCTTAGAACTGACGAAACTTAAAATACATTTTAAGTTTCTATAAAATAGAAAGTTTCTATAAAACTGTATTCCTGACTTTTAATTTTGCTACCATGCCAGTCGATAAAACCACAACAAGGGTCCCAGCACTATTTGTAGGTAAATAGTTGCAATTACCCGTCCCATGGCTAAAAAGTCATTTTGTGCAAAATTGAACGTTATTACCAAGGCATAGATATCAAAGTCTTATGTAATATTGCACAAGTCATATTTTTTAAATTTAACGGTAGCAGCACCCACAGAAAAAAAGTTAAAAAAGCAATTAGTTGCAATTACCCGCCAGGACGTGTAATTGCAACTATTTGTGCCTTGTGTTAGAAATTTATAAAATAGTTTTTTATTATTTACAGCTTTCATAAATTTATGACGATGATATAAATCTACATTAAATTTACGTAATAACGAATCTTAAAAAAAAAATGCATTTTACTTATGAATAGAATTATCAAGCGGTGACGTAAGGACTCCAATATTTTTAGTTGCAATTACAAGACTCGATCTTATGTGTAATGAATACTTAATCATTTCAATAGATGCTGATTTGTTTATTACATCTATAAATATACAATAAAATATTTAGTGTTAATTCCGCGAAAAAAAAAAAAATTCTGTGAAATTTTTTTTTTTTTCGCGGAGTTAAACTAAATATTTTATTGTATATTTATAGATCATGGATTTCCGCAAAGTAACGCCTGATTCCATCATATATCTGTTTATTACATGTCAAACATTTGTTGTCCAATCCTGTCAAATAGTGTAACAACTTTTTTTTTTTTTTTTGGAGCTTATGGCCTGGTTGCTGAGACCTTTAAGCCACAACTTTATTTTTTTCTGAAGACATCATGTGTGCGTTCAGAAATTTATTTTTTGTAAAATGTCTACAAAGTTCAGGTACTGTTATATTTGTTTGTGTTAGACATTAATTTTCGAAAATTATTTATTAATTATTTAATTTTTAATTCCCGAAAATAATACCTATGATTTATTCTACAGTAAAAACATAAAATCATCGGAAAGGAACGGAATTTAGGGAATAAAAAATCAGTTGGTAAAGGTTATAAGATTAAGGAAAAAAAATCTACAGGTTAACAAAAGTGTAAATGTCTTTTTATAGGTTGTCTATGATTTTTCTTGATAAGCTATTCATACGTAGTGGTTATATACTCTTTGAGCTATTGTCTATGACTCGAAAGTTCAGGCACTGTTATTATATTTGGTGGTTTTATGCGAGTGCACATTTTAATAACAATGCCGCGTCCTAGAAGATCTAATCTTTCCCAGCGAAGCCGTAATGCAATTAGGCAACGGAATATCGCGAGTCAATTATCTGATGGAGAACGAGAAATTGCACGAGAACAGCGCCGCGTTAGTATGGAGCAAAGAAGGGCCTTAATTCGTGCTTCTCAAACACAAGAGCAAAGAGAGGCAGCCCGTGAAACGGCTAGGTTAGAAACGAGAAATCGTCGAGCTTATCGTACAGATGAACAGAGGAATAATCTTCGAAGTGCAAGAAGAAATGGTTCAAGTATTGATTTGAATCGAGCAGCGTTTCTGTATGATTACACCATCGACTACAGCTTGCATCGTTTAGTTTGCATTGGTCCAATGGACGTTGTTTGCCAGCATTGTGGAGCATTGAAGTTTGCTGGTGAAACGCCTGGTTTGTGCTGCCTTAGTGGTAAAGTGAAATTGCCATTATTGGTCCCGCCACCAGAGCCATTGTGCTCCCTGCTTTATGGCGAAACACTAGAATCACGACATTTTCTAGCGAACACTCAAAAATACAATGTCTGTTTCCAAATGACTTCATTTGGGGCGGAAATTATCGAAGAACACGGATATAATCCGACATTTAAGGTAATTTACGTTAAAAACTTTATTGTCTATCATTGTAAAAAAAATCTGGAATGTAGTTTGTTAGATTTCTGTATTTGTCTCTGAAATAAAAATGGCATGTAATTATTTGAAAAAAAAAGTGTTTGTAAAAAAAGTGTTTGTAAATCTAACTATAACTATGGTTTTGACTTTACAGATTCAAGGCCAGATTTGCCATCGCATTGGATCATTGCAACCTATAGAAGATGCACAGCATAAATTCTTGCAAATATACTTCATGGGCAATATGGAAGAACAACTTGACCGGCGTCAAGGGATCAACACAGCTACGAAAAGAGCAATTCTCCAAGATCTGCAGCAAATGCTTCATGAACATCATGCATTGGTCAGGCTGTTCAAGACTGCTTTAGAGCGCATGCCAAGTGATGACTATAAAGTTGTGATCAGAGCAGATAAAAGACCAGCTGGAACACATGAACGCACATTTAATGCTCCAACAATCGATGAAGTGGCAATCCTGATTGTTGGTGAAAACTTGGAAACACGTGATATTGTACTTACACGACGCAATACTGGGCAACTACAAAGAATATATGAAACACACCGTCCATATGACGCGTTACAATACCCGCTGATGTTTTGGCAAGGAGACGATGGATATCACTTTAATATCAAAATGATTAATCCATTGAATGGTAAGATCAATATTGTTGTTTTCATTTTAACTTGATATACATTTTATTCTGTTTGCTTTTAGTACTCAAAAAAAGTTGTAATTTCTAATTTAGTAGAGAGTAGCTGTAAGAGTCGTTAACCTATTACGGGTTCTAAAATACAATTTTTACTACATTTGTTTCAGGTGAGGAAACTACCAAGAAGGTTAGTTCGATGAATTATTACGCATATCGTTTGATGATTCGTGAAAATTCTGACAATTATTTGTTGCGATTTCGTCGACTGCTTCAACAATATTGCGTTGACATGTACGTTAAAATCGAAACGGAGCGCCTGACTTTCATTCGGTTGAATCAAGCTAAATTGCGTTCGGAAAAGTATATCCATTTACGCGATGCAATTAGCACAGAAGGAGATTCAGAAAATGTTGGTCGATTGACTATTTTACCGGCGACACACATAGGTAGCCCGCGTCATTTGCATGAATATGCGCAAGATGCAATGACATATGTTCGTCATTATGGTCGGCCAGATCTATTCATTACATTTAGATGTAATCCGAAATGGATAGAAATTATTCAATTGCTGCTTCCCGGACAAACATCAAGTGATCGACACGACATCACCGCACGTGTTTTCAGGCAAAAAATTCGGTCACTAATGAATTACATTGTTAAGCAACACGTCTTTGGGAATACTCGATGCTGGATGTATTCAATCGAATGGCAAAAACGAGGCCTACCGCATGCTCACATTCTGATTTGGTTAGTCGAAAGAATTCGGCCAGATCAAATAGATGACATCATATGTGCGGAGATTCCTGCTCCTGAAACCGATCCAGACCTACATGATGTTGTAGTCACGAATATGATTCATGGACCGTGTGGCACTATCAACCGACAATCACCGTGCATGGTCGACGGCAAGTGTTCCAAACGGTATCCACGAAAATTGACGGCAGAGACCATTACAGGCAACGATGGTTATCCATTGTATCGGCGTCGATCGCCCGATGATAATGGTAGAACTATCACAACTAAAGTGAAAGGAAACGATTTCGTAGTTGACAACAGTTGGATTGTTCCATATTCGCCACTTCTTTCCAAAACATTCAAAGCACATTGTAATGTTGAGTATTGCAATTCGGTCAAGTCAATTAAATACATTTGCAAATATGTCACGAAAGGGAGCGACATGGCGGTTTTTGGTATCCAAACATCCAATACCAACGATGAAATCACGCGCTATCAAGTTGGTAGATATGTGAACTGCAATGAAGCAATTTGGCGTATATTTTCATTCCCTATTCACGAACATCATCCCACTGTTTTACATTTGGGGGTGCATCTAGAGAACGGTCAGAGAGTATATTTCACAGCGTCGAATGCTGCTCAACGTGCCGAAACACCTCCAGCGACAACACTGACCAGTTTCTTTGCGATTTGTCAAAGCGATCCGTTCGCACGAACTTTGCTTTACTCAGAAATGCCACGTTATTACACTTGGAACGCTACATCGAAGAAATTTCAACGTCGGAAGCAAGGCGATGCAGTTCCTGGTCATCCAGATATGCGTTCTACTGATGCTCTTGGTCGTATTTACACAGTTCATCCGAAGAATGATGAATGTTTCTATTTGCGGTTGTTGCTGGTACATGTTCGAGGGCCAACATCATTTGAATCACTACGAACTGTTAATGGTATCGTGTGCCCCACATTTCGTGCAGCATGTCAAGAGCTAAATTTGCTTGAAAACGATACTCATTGGGACACGACAATCGCTGAAGCAATTATTTCTGCATCTCCAAGTCAGATACGCACATTATTTGCTATCATCATTTCAACATGCTTCCCATCGAACCCACGTGACCTGTGGAACAAATACAAAGATAACATGTCAGAAGATATTTTACATCGAATTCGCGTCAGCTCAAGAAATTCCGATCTTGAGGTGAATGAGGAGATCCATAACCAGACTTTGCTCTTGATCGAAGATATGTGTTACCTCATGTGCGGCAGTTTGTTAGTTAGGTTAGGAATGCCAGCGCCAGATCGCGGAATGAATGACGCATTTAATAGAGAATTGGAACGTGAACGTGAATATGATCCACATGAACTAATCCAATCAGTTCAAACGAATGTACCTCTGTTGAATCCTAAGCAGAGGGAAGTCTATGATACACTGATTAATGCAATTGATGATGGAAATGGCGGCTTATTTTTTTTGGATGCCCCCGGTGGAACTGGGAAGACATTCCTCATGTCATTGATTTTGGCCACTGTACGTGCGAGATCCGAAATTGCGGTAGCAATTGCTTCTTCTGGAATAGCGGCCACATTGTTAGACAGATGCCGTACGGCTCACTCAGCGTTAAAATTGCCATTAAACCTTCAAACTACTGAACAACCGACATGTAACATTTCGAAACACTCCGCAATGGCCAAAGTTTTAGTAGCATCAAAAATCATCATATGGGACGAATGCACAATGGCGCACAAACACGCATTGGAAGCACTAGACCGAACATTAAAAGATCTGCGCAATGACTCGAGATGTTTTGGTGGTGCAATGATTTTATTATCTGGCGATTTCCGACAAACACTACCAGTCATTCCAAGATCTACTGCTGCCGACGAAATAAACGCTTGCCTCAAAGCATCAAATCTGTGGCGATATGTAAAGAAACTTCAACTGTCTGTAAATATGAGAGTTGCATTGTTGAACGATCTATCTGCTGATGATTTCTCGAAGCAATTGCTGACTATCGGTAATGGCCGTGTTCCTGTTGACAAATCGAGCGGTTTGATTTCATTTCCTCCAAATTTTTGCAATTTCGTATCATCAAAAGACGAGCTTATCAACAAAGTATTCCCGGATATCATTGCTAACCACAAAAATACTAAATGGTTAAGTGAGCGAGCAATTTTGGCCGCTAAAAATAAAGATGTAGATGACCTCAATTTTATAATTCAAAATCAAATCGTAGGTACTCTGTATTCATTCAAATCTATCGACTGTGTAACAAACGAAGAAGAAGCCACTAATTATCCAACTGAATTTTTAAACTCCTTGGATGTGCCTGGTTTACCACCGCACAATTTAAAACTTAAAGTTGGCTCGGTAGTCATCATGCTTAGAAATTTAAACCAACCAAAACTGTGTAATGGAACGCGTTTGGTGATAATGTAGGCTACTTTCCCATGAAGGCAACCACTGCATGTGAGAACAGATCTACACACAGGCCGCTGAACGGAAAACTTCATTATTTAAGAAGATCGATATTAATTTGAATTGATCGAACTTTACATAGCAGGAGAGGATTGTACACAATCGAGGATCTAAGCTCATTTATACATTCACATTTTATGTACAATGGACTCCCCTTCGGGGTCGAGCGTCCAACTTAATTCCCCTCCATCACGGAGGCGTAAAGATATATTAATAGCCATTGGGTTAATAATAGTGGCAGTGTTACTCATAATGACCTCTATAGTGAGGAACGAACTGCGAGTAATATCTTTGGACAGACAACATTCCGAAATGATCAAAAAGATTTGCGAAGCTACCGTTACTGGATGTTAAATGATGGCTTACGTATACGACGTCAACCCAGATGAGCAGGCATCTGCCCTGTTCAAATCAACTTTTCAAGCACCTCTGCCCATGTCAGGTTCTGCAATATCGAAGCTGAGGGATATACCGACCTGTAGCGACGTGACGACAGTGAGAGGTAGTAAACGGGAGGTGCCAATAACGACTTGGAACACACAATGTAGGCACTATATGACTAGCTATGGATATACTCGGACTGTGCCCGTCAGATTAGCAACTCCACAAAGGCAAGTGAGAGATACTATACTGTTGGATGGCGCACTAGCACAGGTCGTGGCCAAGATTAAAAACATAAACGGGGTGACCAGGCGGCGTATCCTCCAGGGAAGAGGTATATATTTGACTACTACCGGTGCCATCTTGCAAGCCCTGCCCCTAGAAACCATGCAGCCCGGAGCAGCCCCTTCTCCGACCAAGCAACCCTATCTATCGCAGAAGCATATGATGAGGGAAGACTAACTACCCAACCTCCCTTAGAAATGGCAGGGAGTTCAGAGACGGGGGAAATAAGCAACATGCAGAGACCAATGCCCCCCCCCACGCCTACTCAGGCAATAGACCTGTCACTCGACATAGACGCAGAAGTAACAGCAACCACTAAACCCGCTAAATCCAAAGACGCTCTGGTAGTGCCCGTAAGGGAGGTCAGAACCGTAGCCATGATGTTTAAGGGGTTTGAACCCGTCAAGCCCCCAAAGAGCAACTCCCTTGTTGCCATTGAATCTTATGCTACAAACAGTGACAGAGCAGCAACCCAACCATATCTGAGCGCTGCAAGAGGAGTACTGGCGCGGGACATTCCGGCAATCCAGGAAATTGTCTCATACGTGTCTGCATATAACGCTTCTTATATAGACACTGCCCCCGTGCTTAGGGGGTTATTGTACGTGTACCCCCGCCCCGCGGATGTCTGGTCTTTTGACTCATTTGATGCTCGGTTCATTAGACGCCTCAATCTACCATCCAGACAATCTGACGGCATAAACTGGCACCAAACGGGCGAAGCGGATCGTATACCCATCAGGATAGTAGCTGTGACTATGCCTGCGTTCGCAGCACACCTTAAAAACTTGGACCCCGGTATGGCAGCAGAAGGTGAAAATGGAGTGGCACTTGCCGGGATGGATACCACATGGACCGCAATCCCGATAAGCTCAGACATGCTCGGGAATCCGTGGCTTTTGGAATTCTTGATGACTTACACTACAACTGAACTGTGGGCGGGGAAAATGTGTCATATGGCCCACGCACAGCTTGCCACGGATGGCAGACCGGCCGATATAAAATACACTGCAATTCCTACCGCTCATCAAGTGCACGTACCTGGCCCAAAAAAACTACTTTTGGTGTTAGTTGACGAGAACACTTATGCACAGGCTTTAAATATAACTCTGCCTGGTGTGGGGTACCTTAACGTGTACAGGGGAGCGAGAATAGCTGTAGGAGAGGCAGCATTTGATACGTTTTGGGTGAACGCACAAAATGCATTTTACAATCTATTCATCAACGCCAACTATCTGCAATCATGCCAGAACATGGTGATGGCCCTTATATATGGAGAGCAACTTATGCACGTCTATGGCGTTTCAGCTTGCGGTGTCCCTGGCCGCGGAGCTATCCTCTTACATACCTGAAGCTCCTAAGTTGCATGGCGACGAGCGCGGGCATTATGATGACGAATTGGGGGGTGGATGGACGCTCGGAGCGTACCGTCACAGTAATAAACATCCTTTCCACACCATGTCCAACGCAGATGAGGGGACTGAAGACGAGGTGCGGACGCGACTAAGAGGATTGCTGCATGGGTACTCCTTTGCCGCGGTGTCACCTATTCAGCAACACGCCCATAACCACGCGACGTTGGCTGCATCGGACGTAATTGCCAACGGAAACTACATTGGGACAGAGACGCATTGGCAACATCAAAGACCAGACCTTAGCAGCCCCCAGTACCAATGTAATATTGCTAACTCTGCATACCGAATATTGTTGGGAATGGGACTGATTATCAAGAATGATTACTCCTACCGTTTCAGGAATTCCGATGGGGTGGCAAATGTGCTGACCATGCAGGGCGTGGCGTTGACACTGTCCCTGGGAATAGCATTGACAAAGAGCGACATATCTCGCAGAACTTGGTCTGGGCTCGGTGTCAATGAAGACCCTTTTGCCCAAACTCCAATAAGGAGGTGGGTTACCGACATGACACATGGGCTGATACTTGCCTCGAACGTTGACACTCACATGAGACAGGCAATTAACGGAAACTTCTCAATCAGCGACGAGATAAACTTATATCACGGGACGCACCCAGGAGAAGACATGTGGGGGAGTCACGTCTGCATGCCCTACCCTTCCTTCCTTCAGTGGGCAAACCAATTTAATGTGAACATGATTGGAGATTATAAGAACTCAGATGGAGTAATCAATGCAGAAGTTGAAACTCCCCACATTTTAATAACAAATAAAGACAACCCATCCATCTCTTGGGTCGGTTCTGTGCAGGATTCATACGCGTACCTTCCGGCTACGTATGTGGGGTACTGCAACGCGGTGCCTTTTATGGTGCCACTATCGCTAGAAGACTGGCAGCTGCATTCCTGCTCAACTGACCTGGTGCACACTACTCCAGCCGGGTACATGTCCAACCTATGTACCATATCCATAGACAACAGGTACAGACACGTGAGCCGACCAGGTGTCGTGATGGTTGTTAACAAACACGCAATGTGAAAGGAGCAACCCATGTGGGTAGTAAGCGACTTGCAATACCCAGACCCCCCTAATAGCAGTTTTTTACACAAACGAGAGCAACAAAATTCCTTGGACCACAGCTCTCTATAAGATGGGAAGAAGGTCCTGCCACTCCAACAGATCTCGGAGCCGGAGCCTCAAGGGGAATCCGAGGCTCAAGAGCATTAGAAGAAGACACAAACAGCGCAGGTGTCCCAATGGCAAAAGACAACGAGGGGTCTTCTCTATCAAAGACTCCCATGAACAAGTGGCTAGGCCCAACTTGGGACCAGTCCGCCGAACCAACACCCAAAGAGACACTTGCGCAAGAAGAAGGGGAACGTGTCGATAGATCCGAGCAATGTTTTTAAGGTCGGTGTAAGAGTGCCACCATTCTGGGCCGAAGAACCTGAGATCTGGTTTGCCCAAGTTGAGGGCCAATTTGCCATTGCTGGAATAACGAGCGACCTCACGAAGTTTAATTACGTCATTGGGCACCTGGACAATCAGCACTCCAGAGAGGTGAAAGATATCATTATTAGTCCGCCTGCGACCAACAAGTATGAGAAACTCAAGACTGAACTGGTTAAGAGGCTCAGCGCGTCCAATGAAAAGAAGATCAAGCAATTATTGATGCATGAGGAGCTTGGAGATCGAAAACCTTCTCAATTTCTCCGCCATCTTAAATGTCTCGCAGGATCTGACGTTCCAGACGATTTTTTGAGAACAATTTGGACTAGTCGCCTTCCTCATGGTATTCAGACAGTGCTCGCAGGTCAACCAGGTGCAACATCATTGGAAGACCTAGCGGATTTAGCCGATAGAGTGAACGATCTCGCTTCTTCAACTCCGAAGGTCGCTGCTGTTGGCAACAATATCCCTAGCTCAGTTCTAAACGATCTGACTAAGGAAGTAGCTGAACTCCGAAGGCAGTTCCAGAAATTGGCGACAGGTCGGAACAGCAGATCGCGCTCCCGCTCCTACAGAGACACTAGCGACACACCGAGGCAGCGCTCTCAATCAAACTACCGGAAATTCCCGCTTTGTTGGTACCACAACAAGTTCGGAGATAACGCCAACAAATGTGTACAACCCTGCGACTTCAAGTCGGAAAACTCAAAGGGCGGTCGGTAATGGCGGCTGACGATTGACCTTTGTCTGCTACTGGTCGCTTATTCATCACTGACCGATCCTCGAAGACGCAGTTCCTGGTCGACACAGGGAGCGACCTCTGCGTATTCCCACGGTCAGCGCTTCATGATCGTCGTGCTCGAAGTGATTACAGTTTGTGTGCTGCGAATGGCTCTAGTATTGCCACATATGGTTGTATAAATTTAGATTTAGATTTTGGTTTACGTAGGACGTTTCAATGGCGTTTCGTAGTAGCCGATGTTACGAAACCAATTATTGGCGTAGATTTTTTAAATTTTTACAGTCTTATTGTAGATTGCCGTAACAAACGCCTTATTGATAATTTAACTTCCATATCAGCCATGGCTATTTTAGCTGATTGTAAGAATATTCATTCTGTTAAAGTCGTGACTGGCGAGACTCGATATCATAAAATTCTAAGCGAGTTTCCTGAAATTACACGACCAGCTGGTAAGCATAACACAGTACCACACAAAACAGTCCACCACTTACGCACGACACCAGGCCCTCCAGTTTGCTCTTCTCCACGTCGTTTAGCCCCGGACAAGCTCAAAATTGCACAAAAAGAATTCCAGTCTATGCTGGCCGTTGGTACAGCTAGACCTTCAGAGAGTCCATGGTCGTCGCCTTTGCACTTGGCGCCGAAGAAAAATAACGGCTGGCGTCCATGTGGCGACTATCGCAAGCTGAATGCCCGTACCGTACCTGACAGGTATCCGATTAAGCATATCCATGACTTTACCCATAGTATAGCTGGATGTAAAGTTTTCAGTACCCTAGACCTTGAAAAAGCTTATAATCAGATACCTGTTAGCCCAGAGGATATTCCTAAGACCGCCATCACAACCCCGTTCGGTCTATTTGAATTTCCATTTATGACGTTCGGTCTTAGGAATGCGGGTCAAACATTTCAGCGTTTTGTGGATGAGATGACAAGGGGACTCGATTTCGTTTACTGCTACCTTGACGATTTTTTATTATTTTCTAAGAGTGATGCTGAGCACGAACAGCACTTGCGAGTGATTTTCAAGAAGCTGAAGGAGTACGGCATGTTGGTAAACACGTCAAAATGCATTTTCGGAGCCAAAGAGGTAACCTTTTTAGGCTACCGCATCTCCGAAAGCGGTTCCAAGCCACTAGAATCAAAGGTACAGGCGGTTAAGGATTTTCCTCCTCCAACGAATGTGCGTCAGTTGAGAGGCTTTTTGGGAATGCTTAATTTTTATAGGAGATTTCTTCCTCAAGCAGCTGAAATCCAAGCTCCACTGCATGCCTTGTTGACAGGTTCTGTTAAAGGAACGCAGCCAATCACCTTGACAGGAGAAGTTTTAGCAGCATTTCAGGCTTGTAAAGAGAGTCTCTCTAATGCAGCCTTGTTAGCGCACCCCGACTGCACAGCTAAACTTGCAGTTGTTACCGACGCTTCGGATAAAGCCATGGGAGCAGTCCTTCAACAATTTAAAGAGGGCGCATGGCAACCTTTAGCGTTCTTTTCAAGGAAGTTGAGCCCTTCACAAGTAAATTACTCGCCTTATGACAGAGAACTGCTTGCGATTTATGAGGCCATTAAATATTTTCGGCACATGCTAGAAGCAAGGCATTTCATAATCTATACTGACCATAAACCGATCAGTTTCGCCTTCCACGAAAGGAAAAACAACTGTTCGCCTAGGCAGTATAGACACCTTGACTTCATCTCCCAGTTCACCACAGACATCCGTCACATATCTGGTAAGGATAACGTGGTTGCCGACACCTTGTCGCGCATTGAAGAACTGGCAGATACGATAAGCCTTGAAAAATTGGCCCATAGTCAAGCTTCTGACTCGGAACTTGAGAAGCTTCTGGGTGGAGGCTCTTCCCTAAGGTTAGAAAAACTTCATGTCCCTGGAAGTCGAATTCCTTTGTATTGCGATGTCAGTACCCCAACTTCCAGACCCTATGTACCCAAATTCTTACGGAAGCAAGCTTTTGACAGTCTGCATTCCTTAAGCCATCCGGGCGCGAACGCGTCGGCCAAATTAGTAGCCGAGAGGTTCGTTTGGCCAGGTGTGAGAAAGAATTGTAGGGAGTGGGCTCGCGCCTGTATATCGTGCCAGAGGGCAAAAGTCAATCGTCACGTGACTTCCCCTCTCGGCACCTATAATTTACCACGCGCGCGTTTCAAACAGATCCATATAGATCTTGTTGGGCCCCTTCCACTTTCTCAAGGTTATCGGTACTGCTTAACAGCGGTGGACAGGTTTACTCGCTGGCCAGAAGTAGTACCAATACAGGACATTACGGCAGAAACTGTCGCGAAAGCCTTGTTGTCAGCTTGGATATCTCGATTCGGCTGTCCAACAGACATTACAACAGACCGTGGTCGTCAATTTGAATCGGCCTTGTTTCAATGTCTATCCAAGATAGCTGGATTTGAGCACAAGCGGACAACAGCCTATCATCCGGCATGCAACGGGCTTGTTGAACGGTTTCACCGACAACTTAAAGCCGCAATCGTATGCCATGCAAATGATAGGTGGACCGAGTCTCTGCCGTGGGTCTTGTTGGGCATAAGATCTGCTTTTAAGGAAGACTTACAAACCACCTCAGCAGAACTGGTATATGGGGAGTCGCTAAGGTTACCTGGCGAGTTTTTTGAGCCTTCTATCTGCGGCACCACAGACATCTCTGAATTTACCGCAAGGCTCAGGAACTTTGCTGAAAAGTTGCGACCTGTACTAGCTTCTCGCCATTGCAAGCCCAAAGTATTTATTTATAAGGAACTTGAAACCTGTGATCATGTTTTCCTTCGAGAAGACGCATTACGGGGTTCTCTCACACCTGCATATTCGGGGCCACACAGCGTACTGTCTAGAGGGGACAAAGTATTTAAAATTCTTGTAAAGAATAAGGAAATGACAGTGTCCATCGACCGACTTAAGCCTGCCTTCATACTGTCTGCACAAGATGAAGTACCCGTACCAGAAGAACCACCAAATTATGTGACTCGTACTGGTCGTCGGGTGAGGTTTACTGATTTTTATCGCCCTTGACGGTCTCTGGAGGGGAGTGGTGTAGGCTACTTTCCCATATACTAAATATATTTAATAAGTAATATACATATTTATATATACACATACTACACATACAAATATATATTTAATATTATATGATAATTACACATCACAATACTTTGTTTATCAGTTCGTCGATGCCGATTATCGATAGTCAACCTGAACGAACTATCGACTCGCCCCTCATCACTAGTCTTATATACATGGCGGTTATTGTATCACGAGCCCGCCGCGTGCGCAAGGTCAAGCCAGTCAAGACCTATCTTCGACGCGGAGCGCACGCTACTCGCTACCATTTTTTTTGTATCGCTACGAACCATATATCTTTCATCTGAACTCTTTCATAGCATCTTCATATTTCATACTGACTATTCTTCACCCTGTGCTATTGCTTGTGCTTGTGATCTACCTGCTGTGCCTTCTGATTTTATATGTGTGTATGGATTTCTGTGAACTCAATATATAGGATTTACATATGAGTTGAAGTTTATTTATTTACCCGAGATTACCACATTAGGTACCTATTAACACGCAATCTATAATAAGAAAACTGATGAGCAATGTGATTCACGCGTCGATACTTAAAGGAAAATTTAAAGATAAGGAAGTTCTTATTCCAAGGATTCCGATGATCCCAACGGATATGCCCCAAAGGGCATATCCGTTGGGATCAAAAAAATCGTTTGAAACTCAAAAGTTTAAACGAATTCAATTCCCGATTCGTCTTGCCTTCGCCATGACGATCAACAAATCACAGGGCCAATCCTTGACTATGTGTGGCCTCAATCTAGAAAATGCATGTTTTTCTCATGGTCAATTGTACGTGGCATGCTCACGTGTCGGCAAACCATCCGCTTTATTTGTTCTTGCGCCTGACCAAAAAACAAAGAATGTCGTTTACCACAAAGTGCTTGAATGAAAATCCTATTAATGAATTAATCCGAGTTTTATTTTTTTTTTCCCAATCTGCACAACATAGTTTTCAATCATTTTTTTCTGACATGAGTTTGAAGTACTTAATTTTTTTTTTTTTTTTTTTTTTTTTATTCTCATTCTGTATGTATGTTTTCATCATCATTCATCATAATAAAATACTTTTTTGTTTCTATCTATATAAATATATTATTTTGTATCATTGTTTTACGTTCATCAAAGCCTAAATTAGTTCAGCTAAAAAGTAACACGACATTCATTGACTGTTAGGCGGTACGAAGTTCGCCGGGTCAGCTAGTTAACAATATAAAGCCACCAGAAGGGATAAATATTGAAAAGAATAAAGTACTCAAACTAAATAGAGGATTATATGGATTAAGAGAAAGTCCAAAATGTTGGAATAAAAGATTTGATAATTACATAAAGATAAAAGGATTTGAAAGATTACAGAGTGATTTTTGTCTCTATATAGGAAATAAGATAAAAGTGTGGCTTGTTACATATTTATGTAGATGATAATATCGTAACTGGTTTACAAAACCAAGTTGAAGAGGAAATAATGGTATTAAAAAGAGAGTTTGGAGTAAAAGACTGGCGAGCCAAGTTCATTTTTAGGGATGGAAATAGAAAGGGAAAATGAAACTTTGAAGATAACACAGAAAAAGCAAATAGAAAAAATGTTGAAAACTTTTAATATGCATGATTGTAATGGTGCACCTACACCAATGGTGAAAGGATTTCAAATTGACACTAATGAAGAAGTAATAGAGGTACCATACAGACAGCTGATTGATTCATTGATGTTCGTGTCAAGTGCATCAAGACCTGACATAACCTTTGCTACGTCTTATCTTAGCCAATATCTAGATAAACCGATAAAGCGCAAAATATTGATGGAAAAAATGAAACATGAAGCTCCGATAACAGTTCATAAACAATTAATTAACAATGCAATGAAAGAATGGAAGCTCAGCCACCCCATCTACCTTCGCATGGAACTTTACGACAGATAACAGGAGTGTCACGGACGTAACGAAGAGTGTATCACTGCTGTCCGCTTTTTTGCTTCGAAATAATTGTAACTTTATTGAAACTCCTAAATAACAGTACAAATAGACGCGATACAGAGTTGCTTACGTGCGTGAGTGTTATCCTGTGGATATTCGGTGGATATACAGTGTTTATTGGACTTAATAATTATAAAACTTATTTACATTTTAAAACATTGCAGTCACTTAAAAAAAAAGTTTTTGTCAATACCTCCAAAAAGTGTCTCACTGGTGTCACATTAAATAAACAAACCATAGTTGTCAGTGCGCGGGCTCTTGTCATTGTACGGATCTGTGTATCGACTCAATATTTTGTGCGGTGTGGGTGCCATCTGTCGCTTACTCGATACATTAATTACCGCGCCATCTATCTCTCCTTGCCGGTACTTTTACGTAGCATGGCGAAGTGCGCTGCTTGTGGCCGATTCTTGTCGGCAAAAGGGGGCGCTATTTGTAGCAACTTTACTTGCCCTAACCGGTACCACCTCGCCTGCCTGCTGCTGCCTGAGTCTACGCAGATAAGCGGTGACTGGCTGTGCCCGGACTGCAAAAAAAAGGTGCCCAGGGGTGACAACAGTGCTACACCTGTCAAAGAGTTGAGCGCTGGCCCCCCTGAAATCACTGAAACAGTATCAGTGCAAACCCTTGGTGCTGTGACCGGGTCGCCGGTTACTGTGGTCCAGGCCCAGGCTGCGGCTGTGACATGTGCAGAAGGCGAAACGTCACTGGAATCCCAACTGACACAAGAAATCCAGCTTTTCAGGTCGGAGCTGCGTGAGGTCAGGGATGAGCTGCGGGATTTTCGTAGGGAGATGGCCGAGCTCCGCGCGTCGTATGGGGTCTGCACGGAGCGAGGTCGATGGTCTGGAAGCAAGGGTCGAGGCTCTAGAACAGCAGCAGAGGATGACCGTTGCGCCCGACAGCAAAGTGGGCCAGCTCGAGCTCTCCGTAGCGAAACTGCAGCTCGAGCTCAATGACCGGGAACAGGAATTGTTGAGCTCAGATTTAGAGATCGCCAACCTTCCGGAGATACCAGGCGAGAACGTGATGCATACGGTCGTGTTGGTAGCGGCAAAGCTCGGGGTGACCCTGGAGGAACGCGACATAGTGTTCGCGCAGCGTGTGGGCCTCCGTGGTGAGCGCGAGTTGAAGACGGGTGTGGGTGGCAAGGTGAGCCTGGTCGGTGGGTCGAGTTCAGCTGGGGGAGCAAGTCCGGTAGGAGGAGTGAGCCCCACCGGAGGAACCGGAGCGACTGTGCGAGAACGGCGCGTTGTGGTGCGCCTGACGCGGCGCGCACTGCGAGACGAACTGCTGCAGAGTGCGCGCGTGCGGCGTGGAGCCACCACGGCGGACCTCGGGCTCCCTGCTCCTCCGCGTCGATTCTTTTTGAACGAGAGGCTCACTAGGGCGAACAAATATGTGTTTTACCGCGTCCGTGAAGCTGGCAGCCGGCTCGGTTGGCGATACACCTGGACCAAGTTCGGGCGCATCCTGGCCAAGCAGGGTGAGGGTAAGCCTACCCATTACATCCGCTCAGAGGAGGATCTTCTCCGTGTTTTTGGCTGTGAAGTTTCTGCTGACAAGGAGGTTTAACTTGACGGTTCCTAACACGCGGCATGTAATCTCTGTATATGTGATTTGTCCTAAACTTGTTTACAGTGTATCTTTGTCTTTTTGTGTTTTTTTATCTTTTAGTGCGAGGCCAACGTTGCTCCTATTTCAGTATTTTTTGGTAAAATTTAGTGCCCTTACTGCCAGAGCAATTACAAAATATGAACATTATTTATTTATATTATCGTGGCTTCCTATCAATACATTTTCTATATATAAAACAACATATTTTATATCACTACTAACTACATTAATTACTATTTACTACATAATATATACATTGCTACAAACTATGCTACACTATATACTACAAACTATGCTACACTATATACTACAAACTATGTTATACACTTTACTACAAGCTACATCAAACATTAGATACAAAAAAAAAAAGTATTTACACAACTGATTTTAAAAATGAATAAGGCTAAAAATCTAAAAGTTGGATTATTCAATGCGGGATCTCTAGGCTCACGCCATGAAGAGTTTCTGGTAGCCATGGAAAGCCTCTCAGTAGACATCATGGTGATAAATGAGACTTGGCTCAGGTCGGGAGAGGAGGGTCGCGCGCCATCTGTTCCGGGCTAACGGTTGCGGCACGTGCCGCGCCCGGCCACCGTGCGCGGCGGGCGCGGAGGCGGCGTAGGATTCTACGTGCGCCGCGGGGTCCGCGTGCGCGCCGTGCCGCACCCGCCCGCGACACAAGTCGAGCAGATGTGGCTCAGACTGAACATCAACTCGCATTCAGTGATTATCGGTACGGCTTACAGGCCACCGTGGCTTGACGTTAACGTCTTCCTGGATGCGACAACGGACTCTCTCACCTCCTTTGCTAACGTAGATAAAGTCCTCCTGCTTGGCGACTTTAATATTAATGTACTAAATACAACAGAGAACAAGACCAAACTACTCAATAACTTTCTACTGTACTCAAAGTTGAAACAACTTATCACTGAGCCAACCCACTTTACAGACCACAGCGAAACACTAATCGATGTTGTATGCACAGATGCCCGTGTGTGTGGGGTCTCAGTATCACACATACCGGAGTTGGGCCAACATGCAATAATATCGGTTGAACTAAACTTCAAATTAGATAAACCTACCCCACACTGGATTACTTATAGGCCACTCAAAGACATCTTACTGGACATTTTTGATGAAGACTTAAAATTGAATGGGAATATATTGAAAGTCTGGAAGATGTGAATTCCATGGTAGCAACATTTAATTATTATATTTTAACTTTATTTGATTTACATGCGCCCCTTAAAAAAGTTTTAATCAAGGAGAAATCTTATCCATGGATAACTGTCACTGTTAAGGAAATGATGAGGTTACGTGACAAGTGTCATAGACAGTCTAAAATTACTAAATCTGAATATCACATGAAATCCTACAAAGATCTTAAATACCTCGTTAGAGCTGCAGTGGTTAGTGAGAAGTGTGCATACTTTAAAACATACATAAATAATAATATTAAACAGCCTAAAAAGTTATGGAGCCACATTAATGAAGAAATAGAAAGAAGAATAATAGGAACATGGAAAAAGTTTTGGAGCTTAACGGAAATTCTCAAGAGCCAGATGCCGATGAAAATCAAGAGTAAAGTCATGGACTTAAGTCTTTTACCCTCGCTAACCTCGCTTACCTACGCCTGTCAAACATAGAAATTTACACGCAAAGTTAAAATAAAATTACGTCTTGCCAGCGAAGCATGGAGAGAAGTATGACAAAAATCCACAAAATACGTCATACCACCATAAGACAAGAGCAACAGACGCTCATCTCACCTACGCTCTCAAGTAAAAATGGAGATGGGCAGGGCACGTAGCGAGAATGAGCGACGATCGTTGGACTGTTCGCATAACGTCATGGGCAGGCCCGACAGGTAATAGGAAGCGAGGGGGACCTTTGACTAGATGGGCAGACGATGTCACACGAGTCGCAGGCAGAAGCTGGCTGACAGAAGCCAAAGACCGAGATCGCTGGTCCTCTCTGGAGGAGGCCTTCGCCCTCACTAATTGAGGGGTTCTTGCATGTATACTTTTTTTAAATTTAATATTTTTTTCTTAATATTTAAATCTAAAATCTATATATTATATACCATGACTATTGTTACACATATGCAAAGTACTTAAAAAAAATGTAATCTAATTGTGAAAATTTTGTGCAAGAAATAAAAGGCTTTTTTATTTATTTATTAAAGTGATAGAAAACCGTATTGCCCCGACACTAGATATTCACCAACCTCCAGAATAAGCTGGCTTCCGTCCCCACTTTTCAACAACAGATCACGTTCATGCCATCAACTAAATAGTAGAGAACCACAACGAATTTAATAAACATTGTACCTGGCCTTTGCTGATTATGCTAAAGCCTTTGACAGCATAGACCACAACTCAGTTATGTATGCCTTAGAAAACCAAAACATTACTCACACTTATATTGACCTCATCCAAACTATCTATCAAAATAGCACCGCAAATATAAAACTACATGTTCCAGGACCAAATTTCAAAATAGGACGGGGTGTGAAACAGGGCGATCCACTCTCACCTAAGCTGTTCACAAGTGCATTGCAGGAGGCATTCAATAATTTACCGAATTTGTGGCAATCACGAGGCATAGATATAGATGGTAAAATGCTAACAAACCTCCGCTTTGCAGATGACATTGTGCTATTCTCCTCATCGCCTTCGGAACTTGAACAGATGCTCCAAGATCTGAGCACGGCAAGCCTTGAAGTTGGACTTTCAATAAATCGATCTAAGACCCAAGGAATGACCAACAGCACGAAACGTAGGGTCGAGATAGACGGGCAACTATTGCAAATGTCGATGAGTATACGTAGGGGAAGGTGGGGGGACACCGGATAGTTAAAAAAAGACAATAAATCAATCACTATGTTATTTATTGAGGTAATCAATATCATAAATGTTTAAGTATACCTTAGACATAACTTTGGCATAAAAATGTTTGAGATCAATCTTAGTAACTACAAAATATTTTTTTTAATAAAAATTATAAATCTGAATTCACCCCATACCTATGGGCCAGGCCACAACAGTGCGTTGCGGCGTCGCATCGCAAAAATCAACGACGCCGCACAACGCATCGTGGAAATTTCCGATGCGCTGCCGCAGCGTACAAATCTGCGATGCGACAACGCTTTGCCGTTTAGTCGGTGTCCATACTTTGAACGACCTGCACGTGTTTTTTAAGCGATATGGCGCAGTACGATGTCGACCACCTGATATCTTTAATTTACGAACGTCCCGTCCTTTGGGACAAAACTATATCACGATTCAAAGACAAATTTTTAAAAACAGAAGCATGGAGGGAAGTGTGTACAAGTTTATATTCAAATTTTGAGGAGTTAAATAGTGTTGAAAAAACAAAACTCGGTAAGTACTTATAAACATTTATATTTTTGTTAACTGCCAACTAAGACCTCCAATGTTACTATTAAAATAATTACAAAATTCGTTTCTGATTATGTTAGCTCCTGTTCTACTTTCATGTGTTGTTTCGTGTAAAATTTGCAAAGAATCGTCAATAATCATTTCTTCAAACGTTTGTGCGCCATCTCGATTCAATACAAAGTTGTGTAATACACAGCATGCTTTTATAATGTCTATTGTGAAATCGTAAGAAACATTAATGGGTCGATGAAATATGCGCCATTTATTTGCGAGTATGCCAAAAGCGCTCTCAACATATCGTCTGGCTCGGCTCAAACGATAATTAAAAACTCGTTTTTCTATCGATAAAAACTTCCCAGAATATGGGCGCATTATATTATTTGTCAGTGGTAATCCTTCATCCGCCACGAAGACAAAAGGAATTTCTTTTTGAAAGCCAGGTAACGGTTTTGGCGGAGGTATAGATAATTGACCTTTTTTTAATAAGTCGTATAGATTTGAGTTCTGAAAAACAGTGGAGTCACATTCCTTACCATATGCACCTATTCGACATATATAAATTTGTAATTCGTATCAACAAGTGCTAATAGAACAATGGAATTATAATTTTTATAATTGAAAAATAGGGATCCACTGTGATCCGGGCTCAATATACGAATGTGTTTTCCATCTAGCGCTCCTATACAATTAGGAAAGTTGGTCTTTTTTTCATACTCTTGAGCAATTTGTTCCATCAGCTCTGTTGTAATTTTTGGTAATTCCAACCTTTTAAGAATGTTCCATACAATACGACAAACAAATTTTATTATTCCTGTTATTGTAGATTTTCCACGATAATATGTGAAATGCATATCTTTAAAAGTATTTCCCGTCGCCAGGTACCTGAAAGAAAACAAAATAAATCATTATTCGTCATATTTTTTTAGGTAACGATGTCATAAAGAAATGGAGAGGAATCAAGGATAATTTTACAAAATACGAAAAAAAATTTAACGAGCAATGTAAATCCGGAGCTGGGGCCAAAAAAATTAAACAATATCATCTATACGACCAGCTCCTATTTCTGAAAAAGAATTCTCAAAATAAAACAACATCAAGTCTTGACGATGAAGAAATAAGACCAAGCACCTCAACCCAACAAAGCCAGCAACCTGTCATGCCACGTTACCAGCCTGCATCGCGTAAAAGAAAAATTGACGAAGACGAATTTGAGAAGAATATTATAGCTGCTTTAAAAACACCTGAAAGTAGACATTTATCTTTTTTTAAAGGAATTTTGCCATCATTGGAAAAATTGAATGATAATCAAACAATAATTTTCCAAAGTCGTGTCCTACAGATATTAAGTGATTTACACCAACCATCATACTATCCCAGCCACTATCAAACTTCACAAACATCCGTCCAAGCAAACTATCAAACATCTCAAACAACTGTTCAGACTGGCTATCAAACAGCTCAAATGTCTATGCAGAGTGGCTACCAATAAGCTCAAATGCCTATGCAGAGTGGCTATCAAACATCCATTCAACGCAGTGCCTTCCAAAGCGGATGCGAAACATCACCGGCACCTATGCAATCGTCTCCACAAACGCCAAGGAATGATGATGTAAATGAGCCAGAACAAATTGATTTCGATGAGGAACTAACAAATTTGACGAATGACACACAATCGGAATACGAGTTTTGAATAACACTAAATTATGAAAATGATTAAACAGTATGATTATAGTAAAAATAGTTTATTTTTTTCTTACCTTACAGTTAATCCCAGCATCTCCAGAGGTTCGATGGGTTTTCTAAATATGTATTTCTTTTGTAAATGAGGCTTTATCAAACTAAGAAGTTCTTCAAAACTTACTACACTCATCCTAAAGTAATCGAAAAATTTAACCTCGTCCACTTTTAGCGCCTCATATTTCCTTTTGAAGTGGTTTCCATCTTTATTCATAATTGTCAGTAATGGGTGCACCCAGTACTTTCTTTTCTGTTTCTTTTTCTTAATACGCCTTAACGCAAGCAGAAGTAGAACACGCGCAGTGCGGTCCATGTCTCACTAGAAACTGAACTGACGGTTAGCGTCTTGTCGTACGATGTCGTATCCGATGAAATTTTTGCGTTGCGACATCGCATCGCATAGCTGTGCAATGTTGTTTTTGCGATGCGACGCCGCAACGCACTGTTGTGGCCTGGCCCTACGGGTCAATCCAGATAGGTATTTTTTATTCAAGGGGTGAATACAGATACTAACAATAAAACTAAATAATCAAATTATTCGCAGTTTTTGCATACAAAAAGTAATAATTCTTGCTCAGAACAACTGATGCAACTTTCATGAGCCCATTTAAGACAAGCAGTGCATTGGTACCATTCATCTGTGGACTTAGTTTGACTGTACTTTTCGCCACAAACCAAATTTCGGAGTGTGCTTCAGATCTGCATGATCTAAAACCCCCTGCCCTTTTTTCTATCGGACGGCTAGAAGCACGAAAAAGCGCCATCGGTTCATGGTTGATATACCAAAAACCCGAACGAAGCGTTTTGATTCCACTTTCATTGTGAAAACCGCCAAACAGTGGAATGCGCTGCCCGAGTGGGTGTTCCCGACAGTTACAATCTGGGTGTCTTCAAGTCACGAGTGAATCGGTTTCTTCTGGGCAAGCGTGCTCCATCGTAGACCGCATCATCGCTTAACATCAGGCGAGATGGCGGCCAAACGTAGGCCAAGTAAAAAAAAAAACTCCAAATCCTGATAGTTATCTTTATGCGTCATTTTACCGATACCTTTACCTTTGCCTTTTTTGTTTTAATTACTGATGACATAGCCTTATCTGCCAGTTCATTTTTATACGGTGATTCAGTCAAAATTGCGGTCTTTCCTCGACGCGCTGATGGCCGCATGTTCTTTTTAAGATGAGGAACCAGCATGATATCTTTCGGTGATACAAGACTTAAAAAATCTGAAAACGTTTGTCCTTCTGTAGATGTTCCTGCTTGCGGGAATCCACAATATTGGCCACTATCGGGCTCATTGTCGTCGTAATGCTGAATGGAAATGTTTTGATCATCTTAATCTATATTACTATACTCTTTGATCTTAATAATTTTATAACCAAAACTCCGAATACACTTATCGCTAATTGCATTATGTATGGACGCAAATAAAGAGATAATAACTTTGAAAACGTTATTAACATTCTTGATTTGTAATTTAATAACTATCCCTAAAATATATATAAATATGTACCTAGATCAATAATTCATAGTAATAATACATAAGTAAACGAGACACTGTTGTTTTATTTCTCAGGTTGTTTATCAACTACCCGCATCATACTTTATCATGAATGTGCATTTACGAAGCTAGTTGCGGACGGTTGCTAATAACTTATTAATATAATAAATTATATATCCATAAAATATATATGTATATATAGGTAACTATATCAATATTTGTGCCTTAAAGGCGGTATCTTTTTCGGATGCTCTTCTAACTGCTTATTATGGCATAGTAGAATCACATTTACGGTACGGGATTATATTTTGGGGAAATTCCACCGAAAAGATACCGCCTTTAAGGAACAAAAAAGATGCATTCGAGCAATGTTTAAACTTAAAACCACTGATAGCTGAGAACAATACTTTAAAAATTACAAAATATTAACTTTATCTTGTCTGTACATATTAGAAGTAGCTGTGTTTGTAAAGACAAACCCGAGTCGCTTTAGACGTCTAGTCGACGTAGCTCCCCGAAATAGACGAGATAACACCATGCTATGTATAGAGTCAGCCAAGACAGCCCTTATGCACAAAAATTAATTAATTGCATTATTGCCCTTATGCAGTAATTTTTAACAAAATACCGAAGAGTTGGAAAGAAAATAATAAATGTATTTTCAACTGTTCTTCTAGCTCTGCATAGTCTGTAATTGAATACTCTCTTTGAACTGCCTTTTGGATGTGTCCCAGCATATGGTTTCATCAGATTTTCACTTAAAGCAAAGGCACTATCCCCCACAAAGAAGTATGGTAATGGGATATGTCTTTCTGGGAGTGGATGAGGAGTTGGAAGGTTTATTGAACGATTTTCTATCATATCATAAAGTTTTGTATCCTTGAAGACGCCGTCTGAGATTCTTCCTTGGCATCCCACATCTACAAAGCAAAAATAACGATGCTAAAGAAGTTTTTATACTTGTAGAATTCGGTTCCACTTTTGATAGGTGCTTCAAGCACCTGCCGGGGTTGCGGTGCATGCTTTTGCGAATCCCGCAACTCCGGTCGAACGGTCAGGAGGAGGAACACCGATGTCCGGCAGACCCCCTCGCCTTACGCGGGCGAGGGACATCCATGAGGATTTCCCAACGATTAAAAAAAGGTGCTTCAAGCCTAGCACAACGTGTTTTCCGTCCAATGCCCCTAAACAGTGTGGAAAATTCCACTTTGCAAACTGTTTGCTTTTGTTCCACCAAGTTTCTTCTGTCGTTGGAATCTAAAGCAAAAGGCGATTATTAATAGATAGCTACGAGGCTGTCATTGTACCTAGTAGCACATAACGTAATAATCGTAGAACAATGTCGGTTTTGAAAAAAATCGATAATCACTTTTTACTGTATTTGGATACTACATCATAAAAATACTACATTTATAAAAATGTATATATATTGTGGATATCAAATTAAACAGTCGGTATACTGACGGTTTTGATAAACGCTCATAGTAAAATGACGGTTGTGTGTACGCGTCATAATACGACGTGCGGGAGTCTCCCGCCTCCCCCTCCCGCTCCCGACGAATCCGCGCACTCGTCACTGTTCGTTGAATTCATCTACGCGTTGCGTAATTAATTACACTAGTTTATTAGTTAGTTTAAAGTAGCTAAACTTTATATTGGTTTTGCGCCTAGTTTTTGACATACTATGTTAAAAAGTGTGTTAAAATGAAATCAGGAAGATCCAAACTTATGTTGAAACTTGTAGAAAAACAAACAAAAATGCACAAATTAAGAATTTTATTCATGAAGAGTATTTTGATGATGAGGACTGCATACCAGGGACTCTAGGTAAGTTAGTGAATGACATATTAACAATTTATTTTACTTACTTCTTGAGTTAATACAAAACTTCGCAAGAAAAATAAATTAAAACGTCGGTTCTGATTATTCGTCGGTTTTCTACGAAATATTATTGATCTACATAAAATTTCATTTTAATAAATAATAATGTTTGCTAGTTGATAGTAAAGTTGTTGTTTTTTTTAGTATTATAATTAACAAGTTTTAAATTTTCAAGGTGTATGTAACTATACTACAATTTTCTATGGACATGATAAGGACGAGTGATCACAACCGACGATATTCTGCGCACACGCTTTTTTATTTAAGGGTCGTATGTGAAAATCCCAATTTGTTCTTGGAACTAAAATTCACCTCGTGCCTTTTTTCTTTTGAAAAATAGCAATTATTTTTATTTATTTTATATATTTTTTTGTATAACAATAATCTAATTAGAGTAATAATTATTCTTGTTAGTAAAAATAAGTAAATTTTATAATTTTTAACTAATACTTTCGCATTTTCTGACGGAGTGCGTTATTAGTACCTACTGTTGACCCCCGGCACTAATAACAAGTTTATATTTTTAAAACTACAACTAAAAATGGTGAAATAAGAGTATTAGATGTTTTTTATATATAGGTATATTTATTTTTTTCAGAGTGCCATTCACCATTACCCACAGGAGCACCCAACGTAATTAAAAACATGCAAGAAATGTATGATGCCGTCTTTTCAGACGACATATATGGAACAAGCGAGATCGTAAAATCAACAGATGAAGAAAATATGAACCCAAACATACCATCACCTGCATGTGTTCTTGGAGAAGATCCGTTTATGGCCGTGGTTCACAATGCGTCCCCAAATTTACTCCTATCAGATAATCAGCAATGTGTCGTGTCTTTCTTAAATATCAGCTCATTCCAATCCCGTTAGAAACCTCCACCTTGTTCTCAGATTTGTCGCCTTTCCCTCAACCGATTACTCCGGCTGTTGACAACAACGGACAAACACCTATGCCATCACCAGCAAAAACCCATGATGAATTATGTAACGATTGCTTTTGTTCCAATCACGATAGTGCTGATTATAGCAACTGCCCATCAACCAGCACCGCTTTGTCTTCATGTCAGTCGTCTCCAGCTCCAGCTATTCGATGTAGGGGTAAAAGACATGTGCAAAATTATGATAATTGGGAAGAAATTAAGAGAAAGCGCCTAACTAACGAAGGAAAAGGATACTTCTCAAAAAAGGCATTACTGTTCCAGCCAAAATTATACGAAGACCTTGCACATGTAGATATACCTAGTCTGGCCATAAATACTGTTACAATTAAAAATAAGAAAGATATTACATTTGAATTTGTAATCTGACATTTTTATACGATTGTTCATTGAGTTTTCTAATTTTGGCGCCAATACATTGTACAATATTTTGCGATATTAAAATGGAGTGGGGTGATAAAGAGAATCGAATCGCTGTGATTGCATTACACAAAGTTGGTATGGAGCCAAATGTAATTTTTAAAACTCTCCATACGCTTGGTATTAATCAAATGTTTGTGTACCGGGCTATTAATAGGTATAATTAGACCTCCTCTGTTTGTGACAGAAAAATATCTGGCCGTTCACGTAGTGTTCGTACGAAAAAGGTGGTCAAAGCAGTAAGGGAAAGAATTCGAAGAAATCCTGTCCGAAAGCAAAAGATTTTATCTCGGGAGATGAAGATAGCACCCAGAACCATGTCGCGTATTTTAAAAGATGACTTAGGACTTGCAGCCTATAAGAGACGCACTGGTCATTTTTTAACTGATAATTTAAAAAAGAATAGGGTAGTAAAATCGAAACAACTACTGAAGCGGTACACAAAGGGAGGTCACAGAAAATTTTTGTTTACGGATGAGAAAATCTTTACAATTGAGCAACATTTTAACAAACAAAATGGCCGTATTTATGCTCAAAGCTCTAAGGAAGCTTCCCAATTAGTCGACAGAGTGCAACGTGGGCATTATCCGACTTCAGTGATGGTTTGGTGGGGTGTTAGCTATGAAGGAGTGACTGAGCCATATTTTTGTGAAAAAGGTATCAAAACATCGGCACAAGTATATCAAGATACCATTCTTGAGAAGGTAGTTAAGCCCCCTAACAACACCATGTTCAATAACCAAGTATGGTCCTTCCAACAAGACTCGGCGCCGGGTCATAAAGCTAGGTCCACGCAGTCTTGGTTGGAAGTGAACGTTTCGGACTTCATCAGAGCTGAAGACTGGCCGTCGTCTAGTCCCGATCTTAATCTGCTGGATTATGATTTATGGTCAGTTTTAGAGAGTACGGCTTGCTCTAAACGCCATGATAATTTGGAGTCCCTAAAACAATCCATACGATTGGCAGTGAAGAATTTTCCCATGGAAAGAGTGCGTGCTTCTATTGATAACTGGCCTCAACGTTTAAAGGACTGTATTGCAGCCAATGGAGACCACTTCGAATAAGCTTTTTATATTTTAAATTGTTTTATATTTATGTATTAAACTAACACACTGTAAAAGTAATAAATATTATTTGCAATAAAAAAAAAAATTTTTCTTCGTGACAATATTTATGGCAAGACTAGGTAAATGTTACACTATGTTGACTCTCGAAGAAAGAAAGAATGCATTTGACAAGTTTTGGAAGTTAGGAGATCGTGAGAAACAATGGTTGCATGTTGCGAATTATATTACAAAACAGAAAAAGAAAAGGGGGTCTTCAAAGAGATTTAAAACATAACCGTCAATTCACATACAAGTATTTCTTGCCCAAGGAATTATCAAAAGTAGAGGTTTGTAAAACCATGTTTTTGAATACATATTCTATTAGTGAAAGATTAGTACGGACAGCTTGTGATAAATACGACGGAAGCACTTTGATAGAAAAAGACATGTTGGGGGAAACATAAAAATCATAATCGGATTGTTGACGAAGGGTGAAGACGTCGAATCGGATATATCGGTGGTCCGACAGCGTCTCCACCTCCTCCATGACGCGCCATCCCTGGACACGGCGCGCTAGAGCGGGGGTAGCGAAAGTAATATCCACTATAGATCCGCCCCGCTGTCGCACGCACGTGTGGACCGAACCCCGGTTGAGGACCTGTAGGCCCAACTCCAGGGCCTACTCCTCCAGTACCCTGCGCGAATTGAACGCGAATTGAACGTTTTTACTCTGTGATTTGACAGTTTGTTAGCAAAAACAAAACGCAGTAAAAAAACAATATCTATGGACGTCATTTGTCAGGTGTTCGGGTAAGTGCCAAAATTCAGTGATTTTTGAGTGCTCTGTGTTAATCCAACCTAATCTTCGTAAAAAATGAATAGAAAGGTAAGTTTTATTTTACAAGATGTTCTAAATATAGTAAATATCGGATCCATGCATTGATTTTTGTCATAAGGGTCACATTCTCTAACTGGACTTCGAAAAATTATGACGTCCATATATTGGACAGAGCCCGTTGGCGTGTCCGGCAATTGCGCATTTGAATACTGTTTTTTTTTCTGTTGCAGGTAATAACATACGATAAACCTGAGGAAACATTAGAAGAACTTTTTGGCTTATCCGATGGTGAGCATTCGGAAGACGGTTATGAAAGCGAGAGGGAAAATGAGGCGGTTTTCACGGGTATGAGTCAAGACGAAATCGAAAACATTTTGGATTCTCCGTCGTCTTCTCGAAGCCAAGTTGCTGTCAATTCACCGGTACCTTCTGGAAGTGGAGTTCCTGAAATTCTAAATGTCAGCGAATCAGCAGTAGGTGATCAAAATAATAGTATTATTGTTAGAAGCAATAGTCAGGAGCCTGAAACAATTTCAGACACTGAAGAAGACGACGATGATGATTGGAATAAAGTGTTTTTTCCTCATACGGCGCCTATTGAAAAGTTTGATGACATTCCAGTACAACCAAAGCGGAATTTTCCAAATAGAAGTGGTCCTCTTACATATTTTAGATTATTTTTCTCTGACGAAATTTTATCGATAATAGTGGAGCAAACTAATCTCTATGCAGCTCAAAACAAGCAGAAGAATTGGGTTGATGTTTCTGATGTAGAAATCCAGGCGTTTCTTAGATTATTGATACTAATGGGTATACATCCTCTTGCTAATCTAGATCTTTATTGGGCAACGGATCCACTTTTTTGCATCCCGGAAATTGCAAATGTAATGACATCCAAAAGATTCAAAATGATACTAAGAAATTTACACCTAAATGATAACCAAAAAATGCCCAAGAGGGGTGAACCAGAATTTGATAAACTGAATAAGATTCGGCCGATAGTTGACTTCATGAATACTGCATTTAAAAATGGGGCAAGGAACTCTTCATCACAAAGTATAGATGAGTGTATAGTGAAATTCAAAGGGCGCAGTACTTTGAAACAATATATGCCCAATAAGCCCGTAAAGAGGGGTTTCAAAATATGGGCGCGTTGTGATAGTAACTCTGGCTATCTTTATGAATATGAAATATATACTGGCAAAAAGGACAACGAAACAGAGTTTGGATTGGGAGCCAGTGTAGTAAATAGTCTCTGCAAAGCACTGGCGGAAGAAAAGATAGAAAATATTCATGTTGCTTTCGACAATTTCTTTTCTTCTACTGAGCTAATGCAGAGGTTATTTGAACAAAACATATATTCAACAGCGACAGTTCGGTCTAACAGAACGAATTTGCCCCTGACACTGAAAAAGCAGACTGCCAAAACAAATCGCCCAAAACTTAAACTTACAAAGGGGCAGTATAAGTGGAGGGTCAACAAAAATGTTAGTTTTTTTTGTTGGATGGATACCAAGATCGTCAATATTCTCAGTACTGCCTACCATCCAAAACAAATGATGTCCTGCAAAAGGACACAAAAAGATGGCAGCAAGCAGGAAGTGCCTTGCCCACTGGGAGTAGTTGAATATACGAAGAGGATGGGGGGAGTGGACCGCTTCGACCAAAAGCGTGGCACATATCATGTGGCTAGGCGAAGCCGAAGATGGTGGATGAGGATATTTTATTTTATAATAGATGCTGCCATCACCAACGCATATATTTTATTGATAATAAGAATGCGATACCCTATGAATAGTTTGCAGTTTCGCACAATGCTGGGAAGAAATCTGATTGGTTCTTTCAGCAGTAGGAAGAAGCGAGTATCTGACTTGCCATCATTTATATGTAAAAAACCAAAACTTGATAGCCGGCAGAAGGCTAAGTATGGCCTCCCAGACGATCTGCGGCTTACAGATGTAGGATCTCATCTCCCTGGTCCACTGCAAAGTTACAGAAGATGCAGAGCTTGCAGCAGCAAAGAAAATAGCAAAAAATCAAAGATTCAATGCATACGCTGTGAAGTTGCCTTGTGTGTTGTCCCATGTTTTGCCGAATTCCATAAACCCTAATAAGGCTCTGTCCAAATAATGGACACCATGTAAACAAGTAAATAAAAAAAAAAAATATATATATAAATTCTTAATAAAGACGTCCTAGTTTTCATATTTATCTATTTTTTATTTCCAAATCCTTAGCAGTTTCCTCTGCCTTATAAAGGGTTAAGTCAGATTTTGAACAGAAAGACTGAATCTAATCCTAAAGTTAACCTTAAGATACGTTGATGTTTTTTTGATTCTGTTTCCAGTTAATTATTCAAAGAAAATTACTTTAAGTTTTGTTGTTTTGTCACTAAAATACTATAAATAAAGAGTTGATTGTCAAACAAAATGTTTATTTCATCTGTAGTTAACATTGAACCCATGGTTTGGCTAGACATTCTAAGTGCTCAACTTACCCCATACCCTTGCTCAACTTACCTCACCTATGGGGTACGTTGAGTATGCTTGACTTTCTGCATTTAAACCTCTGCAGCTCTTAAATTCAACTTATAAGAAATAAATTACTATGACACTTTTGCAATAGGATAAATTACTTATCCATCAGGTTGCGTAACAACCCATTTAGACTTATCGTTTAAGAGCTATATCCGCTCAAGTGAAAAATTGCTCAATTAGCCCCGCCCTACCCTACTTCATTTAAAAGTGGCCGTTTATAATTTCGTTGTCAACGGAAACCAGTTTTGTTATTGTTTTCATAAGATAAGTCAATTGATAATACATTTCTAATCACGTGAGTTTCATTAGAAACCTGATGATTGTACTTGTATGATATTATATTGTAATTACTCGTGTCAACAACATGAAGGATTTGGGAGTGACTTTCGACCGCTGTCTGACTTTTAAGGATAATTCAATCATAATAACATAATTAAGATAATTTAATCATTTTTGTATTGTATAAAAAATAGCAGCGATAATACCTTAAAACGGCCTTATCTCAAAACTAGTTTTTCGTCGATGGTCGCTTTCTGTTTAACTACGCTCATTATAAATGGTTTATTACAGATAAACGAATAAAGATAAAAATGAAGACCAAAAGGAAAGCGAATGAAATGAAGAAAAGAGAATGAAATATGACGCTGAGAATGAAAAAAAAGCCTTAAATGCAGTCAAATCTGGAATGAGCAAGAAACAAGCTGCAAAAGAGTTTCAGGTACCCAGGTCCACCATACAATTTAGGTTGAACAACCATGACAAAACAAATCTTCGTCCTGGACCTTCCACGGTACTAATAGACGCTGAAGAAAACGTCCTGGTCAATTGGATATTACAAAGTTCCAAAAAAGGATTTCCTCGCCGGAAAAAAGATATACAATACAGTGTCTCTGAGTTTTTAAAAAAGAGTAACAGGCCAAATCCTTTCAAAAATAACCTTCCAGATAATAAAAAGTAAAAACAATTTTTGAATAGGCATCCTGACATTGCTGTTCGTACTCCCGAACCTGTCACAGCTGCTAGCTCAGTGGTATCAGAAAATTATATTAGAAGGTGGTTTAATGGAATAGAAAATTATTTGAAAGATAACGAACTATCTGACATTGTTTCAGACCCTAGTAGAATTTTGAATGGAGATGACACCAATTTTTCGTTGTGTCCTAAGACAGGCGTGGTCGTAGCATTAAAGGGCGAGAAAAACGTCTATGAAATAGACAGAGGCCAAGCAAAATCTGCTATTACAGTTATGTTCACTTTCTGTGCCAATGGCGAATTAACACACCCTATGGTCATTCTTCCCTATAAGCGTCTTCCTGGAGAAATTGCATCCAAAGTCCCTGAAGAATGGGGTATTGGATTAAGTGACAATGGCTGGATGAAGGCGGGCCTGTTTTATGAATATACATATTAGAAATGTCCTGCATCCATACCTTATTAAGCAGGGTACATTATTTCCTGTCATATTATTTGTTGATGGGCACAAGACTCATCTAACATTGCAAGTCAGTGAGCTGTGCTCTAATTAAAAAAATATTCTTATTACTCTCTACCCTAATTGCACGAGAATTTCACAACCTGCTGATGTAGCAGTATTTTTTCCATTAAAATGTGCATGGAAGCAGTGTTCTTTGATGGAGGCGAGAACATCCAGCACAAGCACTTACTAAAGCAGAGTTTGTACCAATTCTTAAAGCCGCGATAGAGGTTTCTTTGAAACCTGATACCATTAAAAATGTTTTAGGGCTTGCGGTCTGTAACCATGGAATGCCGATGCATTTGACTATACCAAATGCTTAGGCGATTCTCAAAGAAAAGATACTAGCCAAACGAATGACGAAGTCTGATTTGGCCCAAAAAATATAGAGATATTAAAGCGAAAAGACCTAGTCACGATAGAAGTCAAATATTACACTGTTTGAACGGAAAGACAACTCAAATAAAAGAAAAGTTACGCACATGAACTTTGAAGTACCTGTGCCTAAGTTAGAACTTTATCGGCGAAGTTGCATTTACATGGCTCCATTAATATGTAATGCCTTCCCAAAAGCTATTACTCAACTACCCTTTAAAAAAAATTGTGCTGAATTAAGAAAGTGGTTGTTGTATAAAGGTTTTTATTCTCTTAACGAGTTGTTTCATAAAAATTCATGTATATTTTATACATATGACCTTGCATCAAGGTATTATAGACACTGATCTACAGTTATTGATGTTTAATATGATTTGTATTGTGTCCATTCTTAGTTGAATTGTTCCGGTTAATGGTTTTGTATTATTATATTGTAAAGGTTGTTTTTTTAGAGGTATACAAATTTAAAATGAAATATAACACGTAAAAATAAATTTAATCGCCATGGTATTGGCTTTGTTTAAAAGATATTCTTATGCCATTAGTGCTTAGGGTTGCAATAGTTCAAAATGCAGTCAACGGATTTCAGAAAACAGGCCTCTGGCCTTTTGATCCTAACATATTTCCGGACCATTTGTTTGAACCTGCTGAAACGACGAACATCCCCTTGCAACCAGTTCTGGGAGAAGTTGAAGAAGGCCCATCGGCAGTGGGAAATCCACCCATTCCCTCAACATCTCAAGTTGCAGAAAGCATATTGCAGGATGTGAATACATGCCCTCTTGCAACATCTCAGGCTGAGGAAGGCTTACTGCAAAATAAAGACTCATTGAGACCTTCAGCATCGCAGGTTCTAGAAGAAATAGCCACCGCCATACCGTCTACCTCAAAAGAAGTATTTCATGGACTTTCTGTTTTACCAAGGCCTTTACATGATGATAGAGCTGTCACTGTTCCAGTCCATATTTTATCACCAGTGCCGAAGGGGGTCTATGTGCTCCAAGAAACTAACAGTGCTGTTACTAACTTCAACTCCAAATATGGGAAAAACCTAAGCAAAATCGGCTCCTACTTCCGTTCCAAAAAAACAAGGAAGGTAACCAAAGCTTTGAACTTTAGTTCCAGCAGTAAAGAAGATTTCATGTCCCTACAAACCATCACTGCGAACGACGACGATGAAGATTGTCCTTGCATATATTGCAACGACCTATACTCCAGGTCCAAGCCAAAAGAGGTTTGGCATGAGTTGTAGGAGATGGACTCGTGCATCATGCGCAGACGTTCCCAAAAAAACTAAGTCTTTTATATACGAACTATGCATTTAACATAATTTTTTCAGGTCTTTTTTCATATGTCATTTTATACACACAAGATATGTCATCTGACCCGTACAGGACGGACAAAATGGATATTATTCACTTTTTTTAAGATTACTCATAATTTGTTTAATTTAGTATTAAGTCAATTGATCTCTTTGTATTCGACAATATAACGAACCAAAGTATACTGAGTCTGATTAAAATGTTAAAAATTGTTGATAAATAAAAATTTATGACTGATTTAGCTGAGGGTATGTGTCATTTTGTACGCCTTTCCCCTTAATAAGTATTTAATTTTAAGAAATATTATATTTTTAACTTTTAAGTATGCGTGACCGTCCGCTTGGGCGGAAAATAAATGCTTTTTCTTTCATTCTTTCTTTTTAGATAGCTAACGGCATGAGTAAAAAACTTGCTGCCAAAACCTTCTAAGTACCGCGTTCGACCATACAATTCCGGTTAAAAAATCCAGAGCATGGCTCTAAGTCAGGCTCTCCCACAATTTTAAATAACAAGGAAGAAGAGGCTTTAGTCAACTGGATTAAACTCAGTAGCCAAAAAGGCTTTCCAAAAAAAAAAGATTTAATCAAAAGTGTTACAGAGTTTCTAAAAAAATTAATCGGGCGTCCTCCTTTAAAAATGGTGAGAAATGGTTTAAATTATTTTTAGCAAGACATCCTTCACTTGCTTTCCGTACACCTGAAGCAGTTACTGAAGCAGTTACCTGAAAAGTCGATTGCAAAGATACGCTACGAGATTGGCTGCCTATGACTTTGAAATCGAATTTGTCAAGTCTAAAGATAATTGTAATGTTGACGCATTATCACGCTTGCCTCTGCCGTACCAACGTAAATGTGATACTGGGCCGGATGCGGTGTCGTATGTTAATTTTGTGGAAGAGTGTTTTCCTATTAGCGCGAAAGATGTTGCGATAAAAACACAGGATGATGATATCTTGAAAAGTATTTATGGTTATTTAATTAACGGTTGGCCACCAGTGGTACCACGTAACGATGAAAACCTTATTTTTATCGAAAAGATTGACTAACGATTGACAGGGGGTGTATATTATACAATCACAGGGTGGTTATTCCTAAAGTTTTGAGACAACAGATTCTCCGGGAATTGCACGAAGGCCATTTAGGAGTTGTTAAAATGAAACATATTATATCTCGCAGTTATGTTTATTGGCCTCAGCTGGATGCTGAGATAGAAAAGTTGTGTCGCGAATGTAGTGCTGAAGTGGCAACGATGTAAAAGAAACTCTCAAAGGGGAACTATTTGCGTATATTTTCTATTACCACGTTCCTTCTTAATACTAAATAATATTACTGATTTTATTTTAATCGAATTTTAGGACACAGTACAACAAAGAAAATAAACGACAAGCGACAGCTGACAGCTAACAAGAAAACATTAGATGTCATTAGTAATAGATAATGCGTTTATGTAAGTTTGTTGTTTAAGGTTTATCTATGTGTGTTCTATGTCTATTGGTAAAATGTCAAATGGAAAATAAATATGATGTTCGTTAATTGTGGAGTGTATTTAACAATTTGTTGTGCAAAACAAATAAGCAGTGCTAACCACTACAGTGCTTGCTTGCAGCAGCGGGATGCGCCGCCACGTTCTCAGTTGCATCCTTGGGCTTTTCCGACGCAGCCTTGGTAACGTTTGAATATTGATTTTGCGATTTTTCAGGGTAAATATTATTTGGTTACGATCGATGCACACAGTAAATGGATAGAAGTACAAAAAATGGCTGGTACTAATGCTAACTCGACTATAATTAAACTTAGAGAGCTTTTCGCACGTTTTGGTATTCCATCACATATCGTGAGCGATGGCGGGCCCCCATTTAATTCATTAGAATTTACGAACTACTTGAACAAAAGTTTTGTCCAGCATACAATAACTAGCCCTTATAGCCGGCAATGGGGCCGCCGAAAACGCGGTTAAATTAGTTAAACGAGCAATGAAAAAAGCAGTACACGAGGGTACTGACGTCAATACGGCAGCTGTAGCCATGTTTGGTAGGCGACTAAGAGGTCGCCTGGACATTCTTAGGCCTTCAACTGAGAGCGCGGTGGAAGCATCCGCGGAGCGTGCCGGTCGGTCGCGGCCCGGCGCTGAGCGTCATGTCGAACTCGGTGATCAGGTTCTGGCGCGGGATTATCGTAACCGTACAGAGAAATGGGCACCGGCTACTGTAGTCATGAGAGATGCTCCACTCACTTATAAAGTACGTGTGTCCGATGGTCATGAGTGGAAGCGGCATATCGATCAATTATTACCGCTTACGAAACGTTTTTCTAGACATTCTTTATCTAGCACTGCTGATAAGCCAGCAGCTAATAGAGAAGCTGAAGTGTCTAACTCGGAGAATCGAATCGGGAATCCTTCGTCTTCATCCGTCGTTGAATCAAGTGTGAGTACTATGGCATCAGACAGTAACTTGCCCGGTAGTACACAGAAATTTTTAAGAATTAATTTATTAAACAGAGTTTTGATAAATATCAGACAAACTGCATTGAACTAAGAGAAAAACTAAATCATAATCCAACTTCAGATATTGTTCCGCAAATAGTATGTTACATTTCTGGATTTGTAGTCAGTAGCCTTGTTAAGAAAATTTATTGTGAGGGCTGTGAAATGGATTTATGGGCTAAGGAAAAATTATGGTTTAAAAAATTAATCGATTTAAGAGACATAGGTGGTTTATGTTACGCTTCAAACGACGTGTTCGACATATGCATGAAAACCGAACGTGTTATAACAATTGTCTTCCCATGAGTTAAATGTTTTTGCTTTCTTTTTTTCATTCAGGTGAGGACTTTTCCTCTGATGAAGCAGATCACGATCCTGACTACGTAGAACCAGTAGCACCTACACGACGTGTTTCAACATCTTCATCCAACTCTTCTCTTCAACATGATAATGGTATGCAGCAAGTACATGTCGAAGTTTTGAGTCACAAGGTAGTGCAAGAAGTTGATTCAATTCAGCAGCCAAGTGGAAGTACCTCTTGCACACGTAAACGCATGTGGACAACAATACACTTCATTATCCAAGTCAAAAAGGATTATTCCTTAAAGAGAGATAGGAACTCCGTGTGGGGATAAATGCATATTAAAGTGCACTGAGAAAATTATGCAACAGGAGAGAGAGTTTTTATTTGAAGAGTATTGGAAACTTGGTGATTTGACGAGACAGCGGAATTTCTTAGCAAAGTGTAATTCAATGATTACTCCCAGATATCAATATAAAGTGCATAGTAGCAATAGGGGGCCTAAACATTATTTTTGCTTCGAAGTTAATAATGTTAAATTCGTGTCTGTAAGTTATTTTTAAAAAGTACTTTAGCTATAAATAATAGACCAATAGCAACTGTCATTGCAAAAAAGAATAAATCCGGTATTGTCGATAAAGAAAAAAGAGGAAAACATGGCAAGTATAATTAAATTGATTCCAATATTAAACAAGGCCTTAAAGGCATATACACTCGGCATCACAAAAATCGCACCTCTCCGCAAAATAAGTTTCAAGCATATCCCGCCATCAACGAATACATTAAACCCAATTAATATTTCTATCAATTGAAAGTATGTTTAACGGCCTTTAAATTAACAATAGTTAGAATTGCTAAACACAACAGATCTCATTAGCACGTAACGTTATAAAAATGTTGTCAAAATACACATTACAACGGCCACTAATTGCACCTCCCTACAAGGGTATAAAACGGGCGACCCGGGTGAAATGCGGGCCATTCGCGCCTGAGTAGGTTGCAATCATGCTACACGCAACCTACTCACACAAAAAGACTCCACAAAACTAACGTTTAACATGCACCCACCGCGCGTGTAGCTACTAGGTAACAGCTGGGCGCTACAACACGCGGCACATACAAGCCACCACTCCACATAACCTAAATGGGATTGACACGCTGTACGTGGCACGGGCGGGTGAGCGTACACACATAGCGTCTACATAGGGCGACGTAAACACACCTCAAGTCGCCCTACACACTCATAACGTCCTACGCATTGCAACGTAATCGGCTAGCTCTGAATGCGTTGTAATCGTAGGTCAATCGCCGTCTGTAGGCGGGCGCCAACCAAAGTTGCCACCCTGTTGCTCGTATCGACCTTCGTCGGGCCTCCCCCAGGAAACTGGGGGTCTTACCTGACTGGGGTCTGGTCGCACGGGTGGCGTGAATCACTTCAGGCGCCCCTACAGAAACACCAATAACAATAACACACCAGCTAGCACAAATAAATATATGGATTCAAAAACCAGACCCAAGGACCGGCCGTATTAACGGGCCGCGCATTGATCCCACGGGAAGGGGGCCCACAAAACCCCGACCCCGTTTCCTCGCGCCCCTTGCGGGGCGCGCAGAAGACAATAACAGTGTAGGTCATTCGCTTTCCACCCTTTGAAGTGAACACACGTGAACAGCTACAGCAAGAAAAATACCCCAGAAGATGGATACCACTGCAGATGAAGCCGCTCAAGTCATAGCACTACTGCTATCAGGGATGCGGCAATGTGTTTTTGCTCGACAATTGAACTTGAGTCGTTTTTCCGTTCGACGAGTGTTCCAACGCTTCCAAGAGACTGGTGGCTATATCCGAAGATGTAGATCTGGAAGACAACGGTGCACATCCGAAAGAGACGATCGCTTCATTGTTTCGACGTCTTTACGAAATCGGTTCTCCAATGCTGTTGAGCTGCAACAACAACTGCGATCAGCTCGCAAGAACTTCTGTAAACGTCTCCACGATTAGAAGAACAATGCGGGAGAAGAAAATTGCATCTCACAGGGCTGCTACAGGGCCAAAATTGACTGCACAGCATAGGAGAGACCGGTTGCAATTTGCCCGTGACCATGTGGATTGGACAACAAACCAATGGAGGACTGTGCTCTTCTCGGATGAGACGAGGGTGTGTCTTTTCTGCAACGTCAGGCGTAGAAGAGTGCACAGGAGGCAAGGGGAATGATTCGCACAAGCCTGTACTCTAGAGACAGTGGAATACTGGGGTGGCTCGTGCATGTTCTGGGGCAGCATGTCAATTGACGGCAAAACGAACCTTGTGTGTTTCTCGGACTGGAAGTGCTCGCGGGCAAGGGTCGCTGACTGCTCCTCGGTACATAACAGAGATCTTAGAGGAGCAGGTTGTCCCTTATGCGGGTTTTGTTGGCAGTGGGTTCACGTCAATGCACGATAACGCCCGCTGTCACACCGAATTAATTATAGAGACTACCTGCAAGAAGTTGGGATCCCTGTTGTGCGCTGGCCGGCGCGAAGTCCAGACCCGAACCCATTGAGCACCTTTGGGATGAAGTAAAACGGCGAGTACGGGCACGTGATCCTGCCCCTACCACTCTCTAAGACCTTCAAGATGCCGTCGTTGCAGAATGGGACAACATTCCTCAAGAGACTGTTGTCACATTAATTAGGTCCACGAGAGAACGCATGGAAGCAATCATCAGGGCTAGGGAGGGTAACACTGGGTTTTAATTTGTTTTTAAGGACTTTGTTGTAATTTTTGCTGATAAAATAAAATTTAACTTTTTAATCATTTGCATTAGCTTGCTTTTTTATTCCCTGGTAAACAATAATAATAATAATTTATTTATTTGTTTATTTAAACAAAAAACCAAATATATTGATTTATTCTGAAATTTAAATAAATTGCCTTTCCAATGATACCTTATAGTCATTATGTTTACCATTGATTAATAGGGTTAAAAAAGAACCAAAGGGTTGCCTATATTTCTAAGACATTGACAGACTGCGGAAAAGAATACATTTAAAGCTCTAAAACAAAAAAAAAAACCCAGCTAAGTTTCTAAAACCAACATGTGAGTCGACCTGTTGCTTGAAATGCTCAAAGAGTATTAATGAAGATTTGAAGATTATTGGGGCATGGCTTCACTGGTAAGGCAAAGAGAATACATAGCTCGCAATATGGAAGAGATTAAACCGAAGTATCAATATAAGAGAGTTGATTCCAATAGAAAGTTAAAGGATACTTTTTCTTTTAATTTAAATTGTACTAGAACTAAGGTATGTAAAACATTTTTTTAAGAATACTTTGGATATAACAGACAGTCCAGACAGACGTATGAGAACTGTAATAGAGAAGAAAAATAATACAACAGGTATATTAAAAGGAGAACAAAGAGGTAAGCATGGCAACATAAAAAAGAACCTGAAGGTTTGATTGAAGGAGTTAAACGTCATATTAGTAGTATCCCTTTTTTTTTTCGTTGGAAAATCCTCTTGGATGTCCCTCGCCCGGGAAGGCGAGGATTTCTGCCTTAATCATCAAAATCAGATTAAGGCAGAAATTTTTACGTTTGTATCTAACGAACAACTTTTAAAACTAACAGAAAACGTTAATAAAAAGCCACAAATGCTTCCGATCACTAGTAGGACTGTAGGACTGTCGACAGTCTCCTTAGCTTATACAGCTAGGCAATATAGGCAAAACATTGAATTGCCAAATTTATACCAAATGTACCGTGTATTTCTCGCCGCTTTCGAGAGCAAAATTATTAAAGTTAAAAAAGAATCTGGCCTTATGATTAGAAATCCCGAAGCGATTTATAATCACGCTCCAGCGCGCGCAAATTTTCTAGAAGATATATCGCGCTTCATTGCCTACCCTCTTGCAATTAAAATGGCGATAGATGCCATTGGAGTTACAGCAGATACAAATGATGTAGCGTACTTGCCCGTAGTTGCTCAAATGAGACGGGACGAGAATGGTAATCTGCAACCAAGACCTGAAACCACGCTTCTTTCTAATTTGAGAGAAACGGTGACAGAATTAGCGGACGAAGAGACTCCATTAAATGTTCGCCAACGCTATCATGATAATAACCCCATTCCAGGGGCAATTTGGTCAGCTGATCACTTACTGCTTAAACCAGATGAAATAATTCCAGAGGATTATAATTTTAATGAGTCGATTGGAAACGACATTTTAGGGTTAACCCCCTTTATGAGTGCGCTTCAAAAAGCAGCACCAAATTTGATGGGAGGTGCACTAGATACAAAAATATCTGGTAAGAGATCGATATTGGTCTCCAATTTAATGCATATTAGTAGTATCCCTAGAATTGAAAGCCATTATTTACGGCAACAAACGACAAGAGAATACATCGACGACGGAAAAACCTTAACAGATATTTATTTTGATTATAAAGATGACTGCATAAAGCAAGGATTTTCCTACGTAATGATACATACCTACAGAAAAATATTTAATGAAAAATGTAATATTGGTTTCATTATTCCAAAAAAGGACCAATGTGAGCAATGCTCTATATACAAGCTCGCAGAAAGTGATGAAAAAGCTGCTCTTAAAGAAAAGTACGATCAACACTTAGCAGAAAAAGAAAAGAGTCGTTGGAAAAGGCTAATGATAAAGTAATGGTGTCGCCTAGTTTTATTGTCACATGTTATGATTTGCAAGCCGTGATGGCAGTACCAAATGGTGAGATTTCTACGTTTTATTATAAGTCTAAAATAAATTGCTTGAACTTTACCATCTCTGAGCTTAAACTTGACCAAACTGAATGCTTTTTCTGGGATGAATCTCAAGGACACCGAGGAGCAAATGAAATAGGTACTTGTGTATTAAAATATTTGCAAAAAAATCTTCTTGTGCCGACGAATATATCGACATAGTTTTTTACTCTGATGATTGCTGCGGTCATCAGAAGAACCAGTTTATTATCGGAGTGTGTATTTACGCAGTCCAATACTTAATAATTAAATCCATAACACATAAGTTCCTTATGCGTGGCCATACACAGAATGAGGGAGATGCTGTACATTCTGTAATTGAGAAACAAGTTAAACGATGTCTTAGATCTGGAGCCATATACGTACCTTCGTAATATATTTCTGTTATTCGAAGTGCTAAAGAACGTGGAACACCTTTCATGATATAAAGCAACTACCAGTTCCTGGACAAAATAAAGATGTAGATGGCCAAGTTGTGAAGTTGCCGGACATAAAAGTTATCAAAATTGAGAAAAATGAACATAATGAGATTAAAATACAGTACAAAACATTCGTATTTTGATGATTTTAAAGAGCGTGATTTGAGTAAAAGAACAAATAGAAATAATCGTCATACAGAACTCAAACCTCTTTATCAGCGTAAACTGGAAATACCTGAAAGAAAGAAAACTGACGTAAGGAGCCTCATTATTGCTGGTTTGATTCCCAGTTATTATACCTCCTACTACGAAAGTATATTTCAGTAGTATGTATTAAAATACCAAACGATAATTTTAATACAACCTATGTATAGGTATAGATGATCTCATTAAAATAATTGGTATCACTTATAAGTATACCTAGATCAGTTTATTTTCTAGAAGACTTTATTTTTTATTATGAGAAAAATACTTTTTTTTAAAACTAATTTTGTTGTAAGTTTTATGTTTGTCTCATTGTTATTAGTTGTAAGGTTTAATTGATACCCCGAAACATTGAGATTTATACCTAAAACTTGCATTTTAACGAAAAACGTTACATAAATAGTTTATCTTGATTGTACCGATTATAACTTAATTGTTTTTGCCAAATAAATAATGTTTCTTCTTTCTGTGACATAATTTCGTTTTATTTCTGTTTTTTTTCTTACTCTCATTAATAACACTGGTCTGCGAATTTTCTTTTTTGAAAAGTTTTTTTGTTAAATGGTTAATATTTAACAAAAAATGGTTAATAATTTTCTTAAAAGTAATAGAAAACGGTATTTATAAAATGAATTAGAATCATTTGATGATATTTTGTAAAGTTTTATTGAGTCTATAGCTATTAGAATACAACATTAAGGTATACATGAAGAAAAAAATTGATAATAACGTTTTCTTTTTGAAAAAAAGCTGCGTTTTGTTGGTTTTCGTTTATGATTTTTTATTTCATCTCTGTGTATCATCCAGCAATAGTCCGCCATCATATTAACGTCCCAACGGCCATGATATCTCATCTCTTTTATATCCTGATGAAACCGTTCATCTTGTTCTTCACAGTGAAGAACAAGTCGCCTAGATTTTTTAGGAAATAATTAATGTGAGACTTAAAAAAATGAATTTTCAGACTCATATGACAGCCAACATTTTCTTTGTTACTTTTTCTCACAGGGGAAAGGCAGGTTAGTAACAATAGACTATAGGATGGTTGGTCATAGAGTATAGAATAGAAATATAGATCATGAAATCAATTTTGTAAAAAAAACAAACGAGCTTACCGATCTAACGAACTATTATATATTTATCTATATGCAAAAAGAATGTGACGTGATACGTTAAAACAAGGTTTATATTTGCTATATACAGACCAACATCTACATGTTTGTGATGAATTTATTTAAAATCTTTTTCATCGCAGACCTGTGTAATCTTTGAATAATTATTCTAAAACGGGTAGGTTTACGTAAAACAAAAGTGGCACTATGGGGAACTTTTTTTTAAAACCATGTTGTCTAAATAACTCCATAATTTACTGGCATATTTTCAGTACATAACTTAAATAAGATAGTCAAACCAAAATATTGGTTGGAGACCCTTCAGGTCTCACCAATAACTGCTCGGTTACGTAGAAACGGTCCGGAAGACCATCTACAAGTAGTCGAATAGAAAAAAAAAGTCAAACCAAAATGCTGCGTCAAAAACTTTAAATGGTCATACTGAAAAATTTCAATTTTTGTATAAGGCCACTTTTGTTTTCAAGGTGCGATATATTGGGTCTAGATCGCATTTAAATATTAAAACGTTCAATATGAGGGCCCTGTAATTCAGTTGAAATGTCGGAAACAAAAGAATGGATCTTTTGATATTTAAACGCAATGTAGACATAAATGATCAAGGGGTTCTAGTTTTAGAATTTTCACTATTGAACAAAGTGCTTATACTTGTTTTAATGTGTTTTCAGTTTCAACTCCTAGGAAAAAGAAGCTTATGGCACAATTAAAGAAGACAAAGTGGACTCTGGCTTCTTTAAAAAAGAGTGCAAAATTTATAGAAAGTTTGTCATCACCAATTCTAAAAAAAATTGTCCTACTTGCTTTAAAAACCAATGCAGAAAACCTCAAGGTAAAAGGTGGTCAAACGAAAATAAAATTACGGCATTGGCAATTTTTAAACGATCGCCGAAGGCCTACAGGTATATGCAACATGTGATGCCATTGCCGACCATAAAGACATTGCGAAATTTGATGAAAAAAATTCCAATGCAACCAGGAATCTGTCCATCGGTGTTAAATCACCTTGGTAAACTTTCTTGTAATTTTGAACAAAACGACAAGTTCTGCTCTCTTACATTCGACGAAATAGCACTTAAAAAAAGGCTCATCTACAATGTGGCAACAGACAAAGTAGAAGGTTTTGTAGATTTGGGTGGTGAAGATGGTCGATACTGCTCGTGTTTATGTTGCAGGGCATTGGCAAAAAATTCAAACAGCCACTAGCATTTTATTTTGTTAAAGGAACTGTTTCGTCACAGACATTAGCTGTGACGATAAAATAAATTATTTCAGTGGTCAACGCAATGTGGGTTTAAAATTATAACAACAATTACCGACCAAGGCCCTACTAACTTAGGAGCTTTAAAGCTATTACGAGACTGGCACAGCGGTGGAGATAATTATTTTATGCTCAATAATAAACAAAATTTGGTTATCATTGAGCAATGAGAAAATGCATATTTATTTATTTAAACTTTATGCAACAAAAAAAGGACAAGGGCGGACTTATGCCCGGTTTCTGAGGCACTTTTAACGGTGGTTTATCTATTCATTAGCGCTATTGGTTCGATAACTTGTGAAAGTGCGTTTCCGAACACCGCGATGTAAGTTAAACTCCGTTTAAACTGAGGTTAACTTAACTGACCAATTTGCGGCGTTTATCGGTTCCATAACTATAATTTGACGTATCATTTCTCAAACTACGTCAACTTTTAGGTTATATATACTTGTAACGTGTAGGTATTATTGTATTAAATTGCCTTTTACTGGCAAATATTAAAAGTCTGTAAAAATATTCAAACGAGAAAACAATCGGTGTTAGCATAATGAATACGAGCAGCTCATCAGAGTCTGATTTGGAAGTAATGGAGTTTATTTTTAATATATCAATACCCAGAAACTTAAGACGTAGGAGAAATCCTTTCGAAATGTTTACGGATAAAGAATTTCAATTGAGATATCGCTTTGATAAGAACACTGTGATACACCTAAGTGATATTATTAGCCCTGCTTTAACTCCTGTTACGCATCGCAAATATACCCTGTCTGTTTTGGAACAAATTTTTATCGCATTAAGATTTTACGCTACAGGTACTTTCCAAGTAGTAATTGGTGATGACATAAACGTTCACAAAACCACTGTATCAAGAGTGGTGTTTAAAGTAAGCAAGGAAATAGCAAAACTGGCTACAAGTTATATAGGTATACCAAATTTTGATGACCTGAGAGAAGTCAAGGCACAATTTTATAATATAGCTGGATTTCCAAATGTAATTGGTTGTGTAGATGGATCCCATATACCAATTCAATCTCCCGGAGGTGAGCAAGCAGAACTATTTAGAAATAGAAAAGGTTTCTTTTCTATTAATGTACAAGTTGTGTGCGATGCAAAGTTATACATCCGTGATATAGATGCTCGCTGGCATGGATCAACACTTGACAGTACCGTGTTTCATAACTCATTCCTGCGAGCGCGGCTGGATAACAATGAAATAGATGGACACCTCCTGGGAGACAGTGCTTATCCTTGTGGAAGATTCATGATGACGCCTATTTTAAATCCAGCTACAAATGCGGAAAGACGTTATAATGAAGCACAAATCAAGACCAGAAACACAGTTGAAAGGACATTTGGTGTGTGGAAAAGAAGATTTGCATGCCTTTCTCAAAAATTAAGATTAAAATTAGATCACACATTAGCTGTAATTGTTGCAACAGCCGTGCTACATAATATAGCTCTACAGCAAAATGATACAGTAATAATTGATTCTGCTCCTGAAGAAGATATTGTTACAGAAACCACTGAACGATCACTTTCCTCTGAAGGAAACCATTTTCGTCGGTTATTGTTGGAACAATATTTTAGGTTGGTATGGTTTTTCAGCACAATTTTATGTTGTACATACTATGGGAACACAAAATAAAAAACAAATGACATTGAGTACATATGTATATTTTTTTAAATTTCAAATTCTGAAATGAAGATGCTAACAACCAAAAGGATACAAATATGGGAGTTTCATTGATTTATATCGTATTAAAGAGAATTTCTTTTAGAATATGTTTGTATGGACCTAGAATTTAAAAAGAAGAATTTTAATATCAATACTATTTTCATAACCTATTTATAAATTAAAATTCTTCTTTTTATATTCAAGGTCCATTTTTGCATTTTCTAGAAGATTTTTTTTTAATTCGATATCAACATCCAGTAAAATTTTGGTTTTTTCTAATTTCATTAATTCATGTTGTCGTTGAATCTCCAATATTTCTAACCTTTTACTTGTTAGGGCATCTTCATTAATTTGCTTCTGATTTTTTTTTATTATTGAAGCACTCAGACTATTTAATTATTTTTTCTTTGTTTCAGTTAAACAAAGTTTCTTTGTGCTTGGTGTGCTTGCTAAATCCTTCAAGAGCGGTGACATCGGTGACAAAGGTCTTTTTACCGACCTCATGGAACATTCATCTTGGTTAAAAGTTGATTTGGTTCCAGACACCAAATCTTCTTCTATTATGAGGATACTCGTATCTTGAGAAGTACCCGGATGTGCATCTCCACTTACTACTTGTGTTTCAATATCTGTAATTAATAAATGAAACATTGTTACTACTGTGTACTTGATTACTGCATATTTGGTTACCAAATATGCATTTTGTATGATGTGCCACACTTATTTAAATCCATCAGGAACAATTTTCTCCAAAATGGACAAATTGAGATGGATGGTAAGACAGGCAAATGGAGCCATATTCTGGAGGTGGAAGAGCAAAACAGAGCCTTTTTATGTATATGACCAAGATAACGCCCACTCATGTGTTATCTAAATATAGGGCCAAAATGCGAGTAAAATACGTACCCCAAATTTTAAGTCAGACTGTGGTTACTGTACTTAAATTTCTCGCAAGGAGCAAGGAAAATGAAGACCGCAGTAATCAGATACTGCAAACAGCTACCATAGTTGAAGGTTTAAACCGTCTTTTCGACTTCCGAGAAAATGTGTCACATAAGACTGATCATATTAAAGTTTGGGATGAATACCAAAAAAACTCACTTCTCTTAAATTTATAGGAAGACGTGGGGTTGCACCCAGAAATGTGAAGTGCGTAGATGGCTACATTACAAGCCTGAAATCACTATACCGCGGTATGTGGGATATGTTAAGGGGTTCTGACTATAAATATTTAAATTTACGCCAGGTAAACCAAGACTGTTTGGAAAATTTATTTGGGCTTATCCGACAAAACAGCCCTACAGATAAACATCGGACGTGCTCCATATTTATGGCTGCTTTGAAAACCTCAATTATATCGGGTATGACGGCGCCACACAGCAAGAACTCAAATTGCGAAAAAGATTTTAAGATGTTGTTAACAAATATACATGACGTAATATTTAAAAACGAGAACAAAGCGATGAAGGTTCCACAAATGATATGGCCTCGTTGTAGTGCCGGCACAGATTGCTGCGCGACGCGTGCGAGTTGGCTAGTTTTCACATACAAGTTATCTTATATTTGGCTAATCAACTTATCTTCTTTATGTTATACCAACTTACTGTTTTTATAACTATTGTAAGGTCAACATCTTATTCTTCTAAAAATTTGGTTTGCTGGTAAAAACTAGCCAAGTCAAACTTGAGCTTCAATTTATCCTAAGATATCTGCTTTGTGTAAATACATTTCAGGATTATCTACAGAACTTGCCACCCATTTAGATCTCAATTCTTTTGTCGGCGAAGTCGACAACCACGCATATTCTTATTATTGAACTTGGCTCCCATTTTCACATTTATGTTTTTGATGGGATATGGATTAGGCGCACAATGCCACATTCGCAAAATGACATATTAAAATTTCAATATGTCATTAATCAAGACAAATTGTCATATTCCGAAAACGCCACATCGCAAAACGTCACATTAGCAAAATGCCATCTTCGCAAAATGTCATTTTCGCAAAATGCCTCATCGCAAAGTGTCATTTTCGCAAAATGCCTTATCGCAAAATGTCATTTTCGCAAAATGCCTTATCGCAAAATACAATTTTCGCACAATGACAAATAATCAAAATATCGGAATGTCACTTGAGACATAGTGACGTATCTACGATTTGAAACGAAAATTTCCTGATATTGAAGACGCATTACATTGTACAGGTCACGCAAAAAGTTTTTAAATACAGACAGGTTAAAGCACACAAATACAGCAACAGTTAAAATACCCGAAAGATTAGGGAAAAAAAAATTGTATGTGAAGACGGTGCTGTAGATAAAATTATAATATTTGCTACAAAATTAGCTAGAAGAGTGATCCAGAACAAACGAGGTGACTACTATGCAGACGGAACCTTCAAGTCATGTCCCGACCCGTTCTATCAATTCTATGTGCTACACATGGACGTCAATTCTAATCAAAATTGCACAAATATAATCCGTGATTTACGCACTATTACCTAATAAAAGTCAAAGTACGTACGAGCGCTTTTTTTACTTAATTAAAGAAAAATGGGTGTTGAAATGAATCTCTCAAGAGTGACTATGAAATTGAACAAATTAACGCTGTATCACATGTATATCCATCTGCTAAAATTAGTAATTGCTACTGGCACTATAATGCCGCAGTATAGAAGAATGCAAAAAAAACTAACTTGAATAATAGAAAAGAAGGACGGAACATTTCCAGAATTATAGCTAGTATACCCTTACTGCCAGCTAACCATATACCTACTGCATGGAACTACATTTTAAATAACTCACCAGATACACCAGAAATGAAAAGGTTTCAAACCTATTACGAAAATCAGTGGTATCCAAAATTACTTCCAACTGTTTTGAGCTGCGCAAACCAAAGACACAGAACAACAAATGCCCTCGAAGGCTGGCATCACCGCATTAACAGACGTATCCCTAAAAAACCTTCACTATATCTATTCATACATAAATTACAACAAGAAAGTAAATACTGGGACAATATACACACATCAAAAAAAGTTTGCGATCACTAGCATAAGCTGATATAATTTTTTAAATTGAACTTTATCAAGAAAAATTCTTTGTTGTGTGTTTTCTTTAAATAGAAATACCCAGTTTGAAATTAAAAAATAAAATAATTTCTTATTTTTTATAAAAAATTGAGTAATTAATCATAATGTAATTGTAACAGAAATTTGATAGAAAGAAAAAGACTGTTTAACCAAACTTAAACAACAATTTATTAATAAAATAAATTAAATAATAATTAAATATAACTCCTCCCCTGGCTCGAACACATGCGAAGATCCTCCTGGGCATGCTGAGAATCAAGTTATCCAGCATTTCTTGGGGTAACCTGTCCCATTCTTGAATAGCGGCTTCCCTGAGCTCTGGCACTGTCTGGGGACGTGGCTGGCGGTTCCAAACAGCTCGCTTAAGAGCATCCCACGAGTGCTCCATTGGGTTTAAGTCAGGTGAGCCAGCAGGCCAGTCTAACCTTGTGATGTCGTATTCTCGGAGAGCAGCATTGACTCGTTGATCTCGATGGGCGGGCGCATTATCATCGACCAGTACAAATTGGTGCCCATGGTTTACTCGGAATGGTCTGACAATTCCATCAATAGCAACTGCTCTGTACGTGTCTGCTGTCATGAAGCCTCGATACGGGATCAAAGGCGTTCTAGCTGCAATCATAATACCACCCCAAAAGGACACCGATTTCCCGCCTTGCTGAACTGTTCCAGTGGCAGTTCTTTACCTTTCACGGTCTCCTGGTCTTCTCCAGACACGGACACGTCGGTTATCTGGATGAGTACTGATTCGCGATTCGTCAACGAAGAGACAGTTTTGCCAAATGTTTTCTTCTTCATTTTGCCGAAGCCTAGCCCACTGTAATCTCCGTCGTTGACGTTGCCGGGAATTCAGAGGAGCTCGCCAAGACCTCCGTGCTCGTAATCCAACCTGGTGTAAGCAATTCAGAATAGTCTGAGTGCTAACTTCAAGCCCAGAGGCGGCCCGAACTTCTGCTTTTATTTCAGTGGCGTTGATTGTTTGGTCACGGGCTGCCAGCAATCTAATATAGCGCTCTTGGGCAGCAGTCAAAACAGTTGGGCGACCACTGCGGGGTCGGTCAGCTAAATTACCCATCCCGTAGTACCTCTGCAACGTGGTCACGACACACAGGATTGGGATATAGCAACTCTGCGTGCTATTTCTCTCGTGGTGTATCCTTCTTCCCTCAAAGTTACTATTCTTGCTCATAAAACTTCTGATAATCCTCTTGGCATTTTTCAATCACAACTTTCCGCGAAATCTATTTTAAATCCGTTAAAATTGACTATATCAGATTTCTGAATGAGCGTAAGCTAGGACTGAAAGCCTTTTTATATGGAAAAACAATTGAACTGTTTTATTGTTTTATATTCTAAATCTATATTTTTAAATAAAGAATCTAAAAAGAAGAAGAAATCATAATATAATCTACCGTAACAAAAAAAAATCGATTTTTCAAAGTGATCGCAAACTTTTTTTGATGTGTGTATATAAACAATCTTATTTTTCACAATTTCCGACAGAATCGGAAAAGCAAAGACATCCATTTTGATGAACAATATAAAAAATTGCTAAAAAAGTTAAGCGATAACCGTTTGTCATTAGCAGAGTTTCTGCGTAAAGTTATTTTTCTACAATTATATAAATAGCCATTCTATAGGTTAAAACATAATTATATTACAATTATAATTATCATCAAACAGCGGACCCTGTACAACGAAATAGTTGATGAATCCTTACAATTTTACAAAAAATTAAGTTATTTTGAAAAAAGTTAAAATTTTTTGTTAATTATGTTTATGATTCTCAGCGACATATATTATTTCAATTTACATTTTTAATTTATTTCATGTTAAAATAAATGAAATTAAATTAGTTTTATTTTTTATTCATAAATCATCGGCTCAGAAGTTACTAAGTGGCTTTAACTTTTAAGAATGTGTCATTTTGATAATATATCATTTTGAGAATGTGTCATTTTGAAAAAAGACGATTTGCGAATGTGTAATTTTGCTAATGTGGCATATTGAGAAATGACATTTTGCGAATGTGTCATTTTGCGTCAATATGTCATTTTGCGAATGTGGCATTGTGCGCCTAATCTGGTTATAGTTTTATGCGAAACGAATTGCATACTTGCGATCTCTTATTTATGGTCTACTTTGCTGTACATAAATTATTTTATTCGACTCTGGGCTTTTTTTGGGCATCCTCCTTTTGTGATATTGATTGTGCATTTCTCTTTTCTCAATACTATAGTTTAAAAAATAATACTGAGAAAAATATGTATCTTTCTAAATTTATTACAGCAGAAAATGTCAAAAGAGCATTAGTAAACCCTATAAGGAAGAGATATACAACTTATACCTGTGTTTTACCAAAAGAAGGTACCAATATAACAGTTTGCAAGACTGCATTTTCTAATATGTTTCAAATTGGATATAGAAAATTAGCAGTTATTCAATCAAAAATTAAATTAAATGATGTGGCTGCACTCACAGATCAAAGGGGGAAAAGTCACTCCTACAATCACAAGCTAGATATTGAGGTAGAAAATTACATATGCAGTCATATTAAAAGTTTTCCATCTGAAAGTTCACATTATTCTCGAACTCAAAATATTCACAAACAGTATTTAAATCCTTTACTTACAGTTAAAATTATGTACTCAATGTATATTAAAAAATGTGAGTATGAAAATAAACCTACAAAATAATACATAAAGGAATTGCACATATAGAAATCTAATTAATAGGAAATTCAATCTATCTTTTAAACAGCCTAGAACTGATGTTTGTTGCAAATGTGATTCAAATACACACACTGAAGAGCATATTGATAACTATAAAAGAGCATTTGAGTTACAAAAACAGGAAAGGGAGATGTGTATCAATGGACAAGACTATACATACATTAGTTCTGACATGCAACCGACACAGCCTCTTCCTAAAATTCCCGTATCAGGCTTTTTATTTAAGGCAAATCTGGTTTTACAATGAAGGTATCCATATCATTAATAAAAATGGACATAGGTCCTATTTCTGCACTTGGACTGAAGACTGTGGTGGCAAGGGCAGTGTAGAAGTTCTCAGTTCACTCTTTTACTGTTTGAATAATCTAGCTGATTTGGATAGTTCTCAAAACTTATTATTGGGGTCAGATTCTAGTAGTGGCCAAAATAAAAATCAATTTCTAATAGTTTTGTATCAATACATGATTACACGTAAATTGTTTACATCCATTGAACACAAATTTCCAGAGGTAGGTCATACTTTTCTTGATTGTGACAGACTTTGGCCGTATAGAAAAACTTTTAAGAAAGCATGAGAAAATATTTACTCCTAATCAGTACATAAACATAATTAAAAAGGCATCAAAAAATAACTCAATAATAGAAGATATGAACCACCATTTTTATGATTTCAACAAATTAAAAGATGATTTAGTAATAGTAATACCAAACTTATTAAGACAAAAAATCAACTTTAAAGTAAATGTTAAATGGATACGCATTGAAGATTATGGTAGATATTTATATAAAACCAACTATGACCCCAACACACCATTTTTGGAAGTGTCTCTAGTAAAGAAAATTAATGTTATACCAACAGTTTTCATAGCATGTGATAATAATCATAAGGGTAAAATCACTAAAGAAAAAATTGCTGATATAAAAACTCAACTTGAATACATTGAGCAAGAGTCTCAATGGTATTAATTATTTTAACATTTTAAACAACTATCCTTAATGTTCTACCTTACTGACATGTTTTTTTGTTGAAATAAAAATATTTCTTAAAAATAATGCTTATTATTTTCACATAAGCCCTTTTTAAGTTCACATTATCTAAATATGATTTATATGAAATTATACAAAGTGAAACGGCGGAACGGTAGTGAAACGGCAGTAGTGAAACGGCAGGACGGTAGAGATCAAGAACTTTGTAGATTTTTAGAAGCAACCTTTATTGTAATCAACAGTCAACAAGAATAAGTGAACTCGTTTCAACGTTACCACCCTCTTTACAACATTAGTAGTAGTGACGTCACAACGGTTTTAAATAAGAACTTTTATATAATCAAAATATATCTAAATATTAAATAATGTTAAGTATTAGTTCCATAATTAATATAATATTAATAATATATATCAAATATAATATCAGTTCTAATTACAAAACCTTTTAGAGGTTTAACAGGTAACTTATTTATATGAAGTGTTGGTGGAGGGGGCCGGTAGTTGTAACACTCGACCATCCTGCATCGGCCGTGTCCCACGGCGATCTTGAAGGTTTTCAGAATTCTTTTGAACCTGGAAAACATAAAGAAAAACAGGAAATGTTCTTTGTACCAAAGAGTTGGCAGTATAATAGGTATCTATAATAGCACAACCATCAGAAGATATTATACTTTCGTATTCCGCTGAAATAATTTGTTTTATTCACACAGATCCAAACAATAATTTGGATGTTTTTTTATTTATTTTGTTATACTGAAATAAATTACTATGTCACATAGATCTACCTGGTACCACAGCTAGGCAGATATTAAGCAGATAGACACACAGAGATCTGTTTTTAAATTATTAAACAGGTGCTATTTTCAACATCACACAGATCTAGGTCAGTTTGCTAGATATTTTTATTTTAGTTTAAATTCATAAACAAACTCGTTGTCACACAGATCTAAGCCAGTTGACTAGATATTATATTGTACTTTAAATTCATAAACAAACTCGATGTCACACAGATCTAACTCAGTCGAATAGATATTATAATATTTTATTTTAAATTTATCAAATAACTCGTTGTTACACAGATCTAAGCCAGTCGACTAGATATTATATTGTATTTTAAATTCATAAACAAACTCGTTGTCCCACAGATCTAATTCAGTCGATTAGATATTATATTGTATTATAAATTCATAAATTAACTCTTTGTCACACAGATCTGACTCAGTTGACTAGATATCATATTTTACTGTTTTAATATATTTCAATCAATTAATTGTGTATCACGCATTTTGTGGTATATTTTGTTTTCATTCTATAAAAAGTTTGTAAATGTATTACCAATCAAATTGATTTATTAATGATGTTAAAACTCTACATGTATACTTTTACAGGATAATTATAATATTTACACTAATTACACTTTTACACATTAAATACATTCATATTCATTCATTTACTTCAAAATAACAACTTATCTCTACCTGTCTATTTATCTTATTTCAATACTTCTCAACTCTCTAGTAAATTTATGAGATCATCTCGATCAACTTCTCTGTCGGATTCGGTGGAACTATCGGAAACTGATGATTTATACGGGCGTAAGGGATCGCCAGGTACAACCGCACTAAATTTTTTACACCTTTATACTATTAATTGTGTAACGGTCAATAGAATGGTCAGATTTCATTATTTTATATGGTCCCGTGTAGCAACTACCTAACTTTTTAGTTACACCTGTGGTATGATCACGTGACAATCCTCCCTTCTAAATCTCCTACGTTGTACTTCCTACAACTTTTATGCTTTTTATCGTAACGACTTTTCATAACTGTCATGTACTTATCAATACGTACTTTAGCTTTCTGTTTACGTTCTCCTAACTGTTTTATCGAATCTGGGTGGTCGTTACTAGTCGTGGGGTAAGCCGGCAAAAGAGTATTAGTGTGAGCAAACATTAAATTAAATGGCGCATAACCAGTTACCGTATGTGGAGTATTTATTTATGCCCCACACGACTTCAGCTAATTTTTCGTCCCAAGTGCATAAGCTTTCTGTCGTAGTATTGAGTCCGTTAATAATGGTCCTATTCACTCTCTCAACTTGACCGTTTGAGCGTGGAGAGGCAACCGCATTAAGGACATGTTTAAGTTGTTTTTCAATTACAAACTCTTTAAAATACCTACTTGTGAATGCCACTCCACGATCAGTAATTATCCTACAGGGATTACCGAATACCGATAATATTTCCTTTAAGTTTTTAATAGTTTCTATAAAAATAACGTTTCGAACCGGTCTAACAAATACAAACTTTGTAAAAGAGTCGATAACTACGAGTATGTAAGTATTAGGTACCACTGCGTGTTTTTAGGAATGGCCCCAAATGATCGGCATGGATAGTGTGCATAGGAATTTGAGGCTTTTCTATGGGACGTAGCTCGCCTTCTGGTTTACCGTAATTACCCTTGGCATAGGCGCATTGCAAACAAGCATTTATATATTTTCGGATAAATCTGGTCATTCCCACAAACCAGAATTGAGATTTGATGGCTTTTAGGCTTTTAGACTTTAGAAGGAAATCGACCGCGTTGTGTGACAATTAATAGATGGGTTGTGGAAGCTGTGAATGGCCAGTTAAAGAGATTTCAAAATTTTCAGACACGAATATTTCAATCGTGCGAGTCCCCATCTTATGAAAGATTTAAAAATCGTTTGTGTGCTGTATTAAATGCATTTGGAACTCGATTTACTGACTCAGAAAATGCTCAAATAATATTATAAATGAACGTTTATTTTTAGAAAACGAATTAGCCGCGATTGTAGCCATGGAGCGCCTGAATCGTCGCAATATTATGTTTACGAATATAGATGTCTCAAATAAATCATTCCCACGGCTCTCCATACAAGAATTGGTGTTATTTGCGTGTGGCACATACCAGATCCGTCAAGTTATTGGTTTGGGGGCGGTGTACGTAAAGTTCCAGGGTCCGAACGGCAGATATGCCGACGTCCCTCAGGGATGGGATCCGGCCACCAACACCATCCGCGAGGAGCTGAAGAAGCAGCCGCAACAACAGCCCGAGGAGGCCTCACCAAACGCCCCGGAGACCGACGCGGAAGCACCCGTCGCGGCAGACTTAGCCGTCGCCACCGCCACCGCCGCCGCCTCGGATGCCGTCCCATCATCAGGTGGGGAGCCGGACGACTTTTTGTCCTCGGCTTCGGACCCGGAGGGCGACGGTATCGAGGCCGGCGATCTGCTCGCCGGGCTACGACTAGGGGGGGACGAGCAGGGTTCGACCAGTGATGGCGTCCCTTTCGTCGACCTGTAAGGTAGTGCAGGTCAACCTCCACATACAGCCAGACCGCGACGGCTCAGTTGCGCAAGTGGTTGGAGGCACAACACACGGCCATAGCCCTGATTCAAGAGCCGTGGATCAGGGCGGGCCACATACAAGGACTCTCCAATCTTGGCGGTAAGCTCCTAGTCACTACAGACCACGATCACCCCAGATCGTGCATTTATGTCTCTAGCAACCTCAAAACACACGTCTTAACAGATTTCTGTTGCAGAGATGTCTCTGCCGCAAGACTGTATATACAGCAGGATGCCGTGAACAAGGCGATCGTCTTCGCCTCGGCCTACATGCCCGAGGCGGAGGAGCCGCCTCCCCATGACCTCACCCGCCTGGTAAATCTCTGTGAGAGGACCCGGGTCGACGTCGTCATAGGGGCTGACACCAACGCTCACTACCCCCTGTGGGGTATGGACACGCAGAATGACAGGGGTAAGGCCTTGGTGGAGTATTTATTCACAACCAACCTAACCCTATTAAACACTGGGTCTGAACCAACCTTTGTAACCAGACACAGCCGCACAATTATAGACCTTACTCTGGCTTCGGAGGGGGCGACGGATATCATCTCTGGCTGGCAGGTCTCGAAAGAGGCGTCCTGTTCCGACCACAGATGGATCCGTTTTGACCTGCAGGTCTATGTATATACCACCAACACTACCTAAGCGCAACCGCAACCCACGCAAGACGGACAGGTACATGTATACACGGACCCTTGAGTCCAAGCTCACACAACTAAACGATCCACAGGCCACCTGGGACACCATATTAATTGATGAACAAGTTAAAAAATTAACGGCATCAATAATAAACAGCTACCATACGGCCTGCCCAAAAACCCTGCCGCCCAAAACACCAGGTAAACAGCCCTGGTTTGGCGCTGAGCTGGAACACAAGCGCTGTAAGGTAAGAAGAGCTCTGAATAGAGCTATGAACATTTGTGCTGACGAAGATTGGGACGATTATAAATCGGCCAAATCCAGCTACAAAAGATGCATTAGATTCAGAAGAACCATGGGATGGCGCAAATTCTGTGGGGACATTGAATCTTGCCAACAAGCGAACAGGGTAAGAAAAGTATTGGCGCAGCAGAGCACATCTGCACCTGTCAATCTCCGGAAACCTGACAACACACTTACGTCATCGCCGGAAGAAGCCAGACACGTCCTCATCGAAACTCACTGCCCAGGATGCGTCTTCACACAGGTATTAAGCTGGCAAGATGTAACTCTATCACCATCAGAAAATGATTGGAACTATGCGCGCAGGATGATCACCTTAGAGAAACTCCAAGGGGCCATCCGGAGCTTCCATCCTTTCAAGGCAGCCGGTCCGGACGGAGTGTTTCCTGCCCTACTACAATGGGGAGAAACGCCTGTTGCTAAGAGACTGCTACCCATAATGAGAGAGTGCCTGGCCCTTAGGTACGTTCCCCAAGGATGGAGGGAAGTGAAAGTAATATTCATCCCAAAGCCAGGTAAGGGTGATTACACAAACGCGAAATCTCACCGTCCAATCAGTCTGACCTCCTTTATGCTAAAGACCTTGGAAAGGCTATGCGAAAGGGAGCTGAGGGACGGCGCTCTAAAAACTATACCGCTGCACGGTAACCATCACGCATACAGCTCAGGTAAGTCAACTGAATCCGCACTTCATCTGGTAGTCAGTCGGATAGAGGAAGCGATCCATCAGAAAGGGACATGCCTGGGTACCTTTATAGACATCGAAGGGGCTTTTGATAAGACACATTTCTTCAGCATAAGCGCCGCCCTCTCCAAACATGGAGTGGAACAGGTACTAGCTGACTGGATCACAAACATGCTCAGCAAACGCGTGGTTCGCCTTGAAGACGAGAAGCAGATGGCGATGTTAGCCAGGGGCTGCCCCCAGGGAGGGGTCTTATCCCCCCTTCTGTGGAACCTGGTAATAAATGACCTCATCTCAAAACTCAATGCCTACCACTACTACACAATAGGATACGCTGATGACCTGGCCATCCTGGTCACGGGTAAGGTAACCGGGACCATCTGCAACCTCACCCAGCAAGCTCTACGCATCGTAGAACGCTGGTGCAGAGATTTTGACCTATCAGTGAATCCCGCGAAAACAGAGTTAGTCATACATACATACATACATAAACTCACGCCTTTTTCCCATGGGGGTAGGCAGAAACTATAGAACGCCACATGCTACGACTCTTACATACCCCTTTCGCTTCATCCACATTCATACATCTTGTCATACACGCACGCCGGTTGAGAGTACTACGCACCTGACCTTTGTGAAGAACATCACCAATAACATCGATGTATGTCCTTCTAGGACGTCCTCTACCGGCGTTCCCATTAACATCCGCCTTATAAATTAGAGTTAGTCATTTTACCCAAAAACCGGCACTAGGCCCTTTTCAACTACCCATACTACTCAATACGGAACTCCAGCTGTCCAATGAAGTCAAGTACCTCGGGGTAATCTTGGACAGCAAGTTAAAATGGAGCAATCACTTAGACAACAAACTAAACAAGGCCTGCATAACCTTCTGGCAGTGCAGAAGAATGATAAGTAAGAAATGGGGACTGTCCCCCAAGATTATACTATGGCTGTACAGCGCGGTGATTCGCCCCATGATTGCCTACGGGGCTGTGGTCTGGTGGCCTAGAACCAAGCTGATTACAGCTTCAAACAAACTACAGCGCATACACAGACTTGCCTGCATGGCAATTACGGGCTGCATGAGGACTACACCGACTGCAGCACTGGAAGCCATGCTGGGACTGCCACCGCTTCACTTCTTTATACTACAGGAGGCAGCGGTGGCAGCTATACGCCTAAAAACACTGAATCTTTGGAGCAAAAGCAGCACACAACATACCTCGTTGCTAGAGGAACTCGCTAGCGGGTTCCTTCTTATAAGAGCTATTAACGACAGGATACCAAAACAGTTCATTTTTGATAAAAAATACAAAATCCAACTGTATGAAGACCACCGATGTGAGGGCCTTTGCCCCGCGGAGCTGCGAATCTTCACGGACGGATCCAAGACAGGTACAGGCACAGGTGCCGGGATCTTCTCGGAGGATGTCAACATACACATAGCCACACCATTGGGGGCCCACAACACGGTGTTCCAGGCTGAATGCTTGGGCATCTCCTTGGCTGCTTCAGCAATCATAGCCAGGAAGGTTGACGACCACTCAATGCGTATACTCTCGGACAGCATGGCGGTCCTGCAAGCACTAAGCAGCCACACAGTTAATTCTGGGCTGGTACACGAGTGTCACCAAACTCTAAACCAGGTGGGTAACCTCAATAATATAACCATTCAATGGATCAAAGGACACAGCGGTTCCCGAGGCAACGATGCAGCGGATGAACTCGCTAGAAGGGGATCGAGCATGGATGCGGTGGGTCCTGAACCGATAGTACCACTCCCCTTCGGATACCTACGCACTCTGGTAAGAAAACGCACCAGAGATCAACACAACGAATCATGGATAAACCATGGCGAGTGCAGGCAGGCTAAGGAGGCGCTTCCCGCAATTGACGGTCGCCTAACTATGAAAGCTCTCCGACTGTCAAAGCAACAACTACGTACAGTCACGCCAGCCATCACTGGCCATATGGTTCGTTTAACAAACACCTCTCTGTCATTGGAGTTACAGACAGCCCACTGTGCAGAGCATGCATGGAGGAGGACGAGACGGCAGCCCACGTGCTACTAAACTGCTCTGAGGTCGCCACATACAGGGCCAAGTACTTCAGAAACCCAGGTACTCTCCGAGAAATCGTCAGCAACATCAAGGGTGTGCTGGCCTTTTTCGAGGAGTTAGGGTGGATCGAGTAACTACACTTACCACCCGTGACGCAAAATACGCGCTCAGACGTGGAGTTGCGGACACCAGCCCGTTATACCTTATACCTTAATCCGATATACTGATATCATAACTTAACTTTTGGAACACTTTGTAAATCTTATGCCGGAAACGTATATCTACGCCAAAGTAACTGTGAACGCAGATCTACGCTTCCATTCTTTATATTTATTTTTTAGATTTTCTAGTAATATTACGGATAAAGGATGGTGGTCAAAATGGGCGTAAGTCCAACAGAATTGAAATATATCTAAAATCAAAGCTTATAAATAGTACTCTATTTCATACTATGGCAACAGGTACCAAAGTCGCCGGAGAACAGAGATTGGACCAATTGAAAAAGTTACATTTTTCTGTATAAATACCAAAGATTTGACTACATCTGTCACGTTTAAAAAAAAAGGTCGTGTTAAAAACATGGCGCACACGCAGGTAGGGTTGCCACCCGCACTATAATATATATTATCGTACTATATTTCAGTCAATTGTACTACATATACTTATTATAGAAAAATAATATAGTACGAAAAATACTATATTTTTATCCCTAATTGAACTGTCGCGCTTTTTTATGTTAACTGTGACTGGAAGTCTGGAAGGCACCCAGCGATTCATTCGATTGGATGGCAATCTCCCGTTCTTAGAAGATTTTCCACGCCTCACTGAGGACGATATAATCTTACAGGCTCTGGGCACTTATCAGCAGAAGCTAGCCAAATCATACGTCGCAGAGCACTTAAACAATGGTGTTTACAATATTGAAAACAGCAGAGACGATGTGCTGAACGATCTCCATGAATGCAATATATTAGTACCCAATGTGTGGTTGCTACGAGCTCGGATTCGGTCAAGGCACGTCAAAGCACGCACATATTTTTCATATATTTTGATTGACAGGGACCAGGTTGGTAGAAATTCAATAATTTATTGTTACTGTACCTGCCTGACAGGAAGAAGGACCATTGGTACCTGTGCTCATGTAGTTTCGATAATATGGTATCTTGGTTTGGGGCGGCATGAGCCATTTATCGCCCCCGCGCGTCATTTGTTAGATGTTGTCATAGACCGGGACAGTGTTTAGTTTTAGAGTTTATTTTGATTTAATTTATTTTAAACACATGCTTTTCATTAAAAACCGTTCAATTAACATTTTATTTTTATTTATTTATGTCCATCTAGCAATAAAACGATACGTTATTATTAAAAGTTTTTTGTTTTATTTAATTTTGTTGTAACTATTTTTCAAGTAAACCCGGTGGATATGGCTAGTGTGTTATTTATATAATTACGATTCTAGCATTGAGTCCCAAGAACTGGCACTAGTTGCAGTTCTGTTGGTCTTACGCCCAGGTTTCATACAAATTTGCCCATGATCCTTTGACAATTTATTATAAAATCAGAATAAAAAGATAAATAACCTATAATTATGCTAATTTTATTTCTATTATGACCCAAAAGACCTACTTTTTTGGTAAGTATTTAGAAAAAACGAATGCTAGTAAATTACAGAACACGATACTGTAATAAAATAATATATAAACATAAAGTTTAGCTCTTCATCTATCGTAAACAGTTATAAGAATGATATGGTTTCCCTTCAAATACCTAAAAATATAAGAAATTAGGCGTGCGGTGCGGGCGCCATTTTACTACACGGCATACAAGTGAGTGATGTGACATGTCGGCGATACGCGGCACATCAGAGGTTAATACGATCAGGATCTCAACATTCATATCAATTGCGGTCTCTTGGGCTGAGTAACGTTTATTAATACGGGCCTAAAAGTGTATAAAATTATATTGTTTTCGTCGAAACCTATAGGTAAGTGAATGATTTTGTTCATATATTGTTTGTTACCAAAGCATATTTTTGCTTTTTTATGTGAAAAACGTAACTTTATATGTTTGTAACATGTCTGTTACATTGAGTGACGATGGAAATATTATTTAGAACTAAAGTATGTGGATATTGATGTAAAATTATGTCATATTATTTTAGAATGGGGTCACACTCACTGAGGGATCGTGAAATAGGTGACATATTGCACCAGTATGATAGCGAAGACGGATTAGAGGACGATGATGACAGCGTTATTGATCCAAATTTTCAGCCGTTATTAAAAGATTTAGAACTTTTTTCCGATTGTGAAGAAGATACTGCAGTTGATATAGATGCAATTATTGAAGAATCTGAACGCAGTGAGCCTATTGCTGGCCCCTCGACGGAATTGATGTGTCAAGCGTTATATGGAAAGACAACAAAGTTGTAACGCTCGTATCATCTTTTGCTGGTGAATTGCCGAAGGCCCAAGTCAGACGTTACGATTAGGCCAATAAGAAGTACATCAACATTGATCGCCCTCATATCGTCGGAGAATATAATCGGCATATGGGAGGCGTAGATTTGATTGACAGCATTATGGGAAGGTATAAAATATTGACACGAAGTAAAAGATGGAAGGTTCGGATGTTCTATCACTTATTAGACCTGACTATGGCCAATTCTTAGCTGTTATATCGAAGAGTAAGGCAGGCAAAAAACTGCAGTAACAAACAAATGTCTTCAGCAGATTTTCGACTTGAGATCGGTGAGACTTTATGCAAGCTGGGCTTGAAACCTAATATCAAGCACCGAAGGTCAATTGAAAATGAACTTCAAGCCAAAAAACACAAGGGGCCAGCGCAACATGTCCCCCCCATTGGCAGTAAGGCTGGATCAAATTGGCCACTGGCCGATTTGGGTAGAAAAAGGGTTCGTTGCAAGTTTGCGAAATGTAGTGGAGTATCACAAACAATTTGCGAAAAATGCGGAGTAGCGTTATGTTACAATAAACAAAATAATTGTTTTAGATCCTTCCATACCACATAAGTACATTTTCTTTTAGTTTCACTCAATGTTACAGTAATGTTAACTCCCTAAAATGTCAAATAAATAAATAATAATAAATATTTTTTAATTTTTGAGAAATACGTGTTTTTTTATTTGTTTAAACCTGTCGTATGCCAAAGTAATTATTTTTTTTATTATCTTGGGCTACAAAGGGTTAATTTGAAGGCACAGCTTGCTACTATTTAAAATAAAAATAATATAATAATATAGTTTAGGTAAAATGTCTAAAACATATATCATATTGTAGGTATCAAAATGCATATTTTTCAGGAACGGTGATCTTAGCAAACCCACCGAAGGTCCGCAAGGAAGAATGAGCAATATTCAATGTTGGGCTCCATTAACCGAAATGTTGAATGCCGATTCAACTGGCGATACAAAAATAGCTGAAAATGGAGTAATGTGTGTAGGTACCTATCAATATAATGAGTTCTTTCTCACCATAGTTTTATTTTTGTTTTGTAGTGTTTAGTTAGATTCTGTGTTCTTTTTTTAATTTCATGCAATTCAATTGGCATTTGCAACTTTGGTGAAGGTCTATTCTTGGTGTGCAGGTGTGGAGTGATCTCAAAAATAACACGAAAAAGAAATATGCTCGCATATACAGAGATGCTAGGTACTGGAACTGGCGGTGGTCCTGTTAGTAAAGATAAACTAACAGATTTGGAGGAAAGAGTCCTAAATATTGTAGGCTCTCAAGCAGCTACTGGAATACCTGTATTGTTGAAGTTGGCATGTCTCAGGTTATCTATTTTCTTAAATTTAAATGTTTATTTTATTGATCAGCATTATCCTAATCCTCACTAATATTATAAATGCGAAAGTGAGTGTGGCACATGGGTACGGCATGACTTGGAGAAGGGCATGAGAAATCTTTTATTCTGATATTCCGGTGGAACAGCAGGGCGCAGCTAGTAGTTATTATATTTTGTTTTGATAATATTATGCTTGTATTATTAAAACCTGTAAGTGTTAATATGTATGTGTATTTACATCTTCATCATTTTGTAGGTCCAGCATAAAAGAATTGTTAATAATTAACAATTATTTTTTTAAACTTCTAACTTTATTTAATAATAAAATTACAGGAGGACAGTCAGCCAATTTCAGCATCAATACTGGTGCACTCTGAAGTTCCAGAAGCTACTAGTAATTGAACCCAAGATCTCATGATTGACAGTTGAATTTTATGTAGATAGATAGATAGATAGAGATAGATAGGTAGATTTGTAGTTAGTTTTTTTTATTGTAAACAATGTTGCAATGGTATTCTGTTTCATTTCAGCTTTGGCTATGTGGACTCTAGCAGGGATTAGTGCCAGTGCTCCATCGTCCCAGGTACCTGAGGACGAGATAGAACCACCACCACCTATGCCCAGTAGTAGCAGAAGTGCGCAGTCCTTACAAACGACTGAACGTCAGGTGCCCAATACGCCGCCCATCCCTGAAGCGCCTCAAATACAAACTCCTCTGCCTGCAACTCCACGACGACGGCGCCGTTTGCTTCCAACTATGCCCTCGCCTACCCGTAGGAGAACTCGCACTCAGACTCAGTCAGAATTGGCAAGACAGGCGTTTGTTAATTCTGACAATGAGTGGCGGGTTTTTCAACAGAAATGTGAGGAGGAACGGTTAAGATTAAGGGAGAAAGAACTTAACCAACAAGAGCGGTGGTTGGATCTATTGGCTCAATTTATCGGTTTAGGAAATAGAATAGTTGATATATGAGTCATTTGCACAAAAAATGTACTTTCTCTAATAATATCTTGTCCTCGCTGAAAAATCACGTAATATTATGTACATGTTTCCGACTTCATGAACTCGTTTTGTTCTAAACATTATTTATTATTTGAACTCAACAATTTAAACCCTAAATACTCACATAGATTATTTTTATTTAAAAAATTGCAAAATAAAAACGAAGAGTATTATTCCTTTCCTACACAATTCTGTTTGTCTCACTTAAGCTCTTGACAGCAAAAACATTAACAGACGCCTATTTAAATGAAATATACTGGGTATATTAACGAAGATATACTCGACACCAGCAACGAATACTAAGCTAACTTAAAATTTGGGCAATTTTCGTTTTAAATGTCAAGTTGCTTATGGTCTAATTTATGTACAAAAAATATTAAAATGAAAATCCAAAAAATAACGAAGTTTTAAATTAAACACAACGCTTAAGTAAATGTACTTTTTGCGATCGCCCGATATATATTACGCTAACTGGGATTAGATGCGTGTGCGGGGGGAGCGTGCGGGACGCTTGTTTGTTTACATTAGTCTAAGTGAGATTGTCGCCGTGTTAGCGGACACCGAGCGATTGTTACCATGATTACCTAAATATTAGAGTTGTGTTAGTATTTTTAGGCTTTATATTATTATCATTTTAAGACAACAATATTAATAAACATGTCAAGAAAACGGGCTCAATTTTTGGTGGAATTAAGTCAAAACAGAGGCTGCCAATTGATGATTCCTGACGAAATAAGTGAGATATCAAATTGCAATGACGAAAGAGGTACGTGTTTTATTAATTAATGAAGTTTAAAATTGCATTAAGACATTTAAATATATTTAATAGTAATCCGACCAGTTATTAAGAGAATTTGAGTCGCATTGCTCAATGTCTGTAAGACACTACGCTATCTCGTAGTTAGCGTAGTGTAATTCGTTCGTAAATGCCGTGTTCGTAACAATAACTCCCGACTTAGCTGAGAGCACAATCTTACAGAATACATTATACAATGATATTACAGTAGTTTATTATTTGTTTTATTTTTAATGAATATTGTAATGAATTTAACAAAATATTGTGCTTATAAGTTAGGTAGTTTTTTTAATTCTTTATTTTAATAGCCTGTGATATAACTCAGATAAGATAGCTAATTAAATTAATTATGAAATTAATGTGTTGTTTTAGTATCCTCGCCACTACCTGCTGGAGCTTATAATATGACGCCTGATTTTATGGCTATGTTTGAACACGTTTTTGATGAGCCCATTCATGAACATGAAAATACTTCCTGTGAAATGAATAATTATGATGATAAAAACCATGATTCGCCAAGTCGTCATTTATTAAAACGTAAAGATGATTTAGTACTACAAGATGTTAACTTAAATATCATGGGGGCTCCCAATACTCCTATTATTAATTCGCCTAAGTTTGTTTCCGATGTTCAAAAGCCTTCTCCATTGACAATGACGCCACAACCAATTGAACCTTTGTTTTCTGTGAGCGCTGATAATTATAATTTTGATAGCGAAGAGTGTACTCCAGTACCTTCACCCTGTTGCGATTTTGTGGATGCTTTACAAAGTTCCGACGAAACTTTGAAACAGACTTCCCTCCAAGACCTTGATATTACACTAACACCAGGAAACGTTACTTCCACCCAGGAAAATATTGACTGTGATTCGCCATCGGATATCGTTGCTACCAATAGCAATGCAATAGATTCAGTGTCGGAAGTTTCCACTTACCCTTCTTCTATATCTTCGCCTGCAACTTTGACTGACAGTGATTACACTAATGTTCCTACCTCGAAAAACAGGCGTAAATAAAAAAAAGGACTGACGCGGGGCTTAAACGTCTTAAGCATGAAGAAGACCAAGAGAAAGCGTCTGTATAATAAGGGAATGGCATATACTACTACAAGAGGAAACATGAAAGAAGCTAGAAGAATTAAAGCAAGTTGTAACAGAACGTGTCGCCTCCATTGTAGTCAAAACATTAGTGAAGAAATGCGTACTGATCTGTTTTCGAACTTCTGGGGTACTGGTAGCCACGTTAAGCAATGGCAAATCATAGCCAAATATGTTTACCAAAAGAACAAAAAGTCCGCCACTAATCTTGAAAGCGAAACTAGTCGTCGATTACACACCTTGCATTATCATCTTCCTATAAATAATACTGATAAAAGCGTAACATTACAAAAAGTATGTAAAACTATGTTCCTGAATACCTTTAACATAAGTAAAGATTTTGTTTATACTGCAATGCGAAAAAATGAGGAGTGTAATGACTACACTGATGTAACTGATGACAGAGGTCGGCATAAACATCATAGCTGCGTGATTACAAATGAAATAAAACAGAGCGTCATAGACCATGTCAATTCTTTTAGACCCGTTGAATCTCATTATGTTAGAAAACGTTCAAATAAAAAGTATTTAGATCATTCTTTATCTTTTTCAAAACGGTTTAAATTGTATCCAGATTGGTGTACTGAAAATAATTATAATAATAGAGTAACAACAGTAAGACAATATAGGGATATAGTGAACGCTAATTTGAAGATAGGTTTCTATGTACCGAAAAAGGATCAATGCGACCTTTGTCATCAGTTTAAGAATATAACTAGCCCTTCAGATGAACAGAAAGAAAATTTTACTAAGCATCAAAAAGAAAAAGATTTTTCACGTAAGCTAAAAATAGAAAGTAAAATGATAGCTACTACTAATAATAAAGTAGCATGCATTGTGTTTGATTTTCAAAAAGTATTGAGCTCACCTCATGGTAATATAAGTGTTTACTATTATAGGCGTAAGCTTAATGTGTATAATTTCACAATTTTTGATATGGCATTAAAAGAAGCATTTTGTTATATGTGGGATGAACAAACAGCTAAGAGAGGGGCGAATGAAGTAGCTAGCTGTTTATACGATTTTTTCTTTAAGCTAGCTTCTCGGGGCATTTCTGAAGCTTATCTGTGGTCAGACAACTGTGGCGGCCAAAATCGTAATCGCATCGTCTATTACATGTACTTTTTGGCCGCTAAGAAGTTTAAAATCAAGATCTGCCATCGTTTTATGGAAAAGGGTCATACACAAAACGAAGGAGACTCAGTCCATGCTCTAATAGAAAAAACGGCTAGAGAGAAGGAAGTATATTCACCGGATGCATGGTATTCATTAGTTCGATGGGCTAAAGTCAATGAAAAACCATACAACGTAATTGAGGTAAAGCAAGATATGATCTTTGATTTTAAGAATAATATTTCCAGAAAAAACTGGACTTAGAATTTAAACCAGGAAAAGGTTTTATGGAATAAAATAAAAGAAATCAAAGTTTCTCCTGACAATGACGGGTTATTAGAATATAGATACAGTTTAAGTGACGTAGAAAGTCAGAAAATTCAGTGTTTTAAGAAATCCAATACTCGATTATCTCGTTCAGAGCCTTTTCCTGAAAAAGCTTATGAATGTTTTTTTAAAATAAATCAAGCTAAATACAAAGATTTAAAATGTTATTGTGATAATAATATTATACCTGAAAAATATCATACTTTTTATAGAAATTTGTTATTTACGGAACAAAATGATGATAATGCAAGTGATGAAGATGATTGAATTACCTTTAATTTTATGTTTTCAAATTAAGTGATTAAGTAATATTTTAATTATATATTATAGCAATTGAAGGACACTTACTCTGTGATTGATTTGATCTCTTGTTTTTAAATAATTTATATGTTAATAAAACTTTGATTACATACTATATATTTTTATTAGAATCTACCTACTAATACTAAAACTACTCATCGAAATAACGTATTGAAAAGTATAAATTATTCGTATTTAAAAAAATCAAATTTATATTATTTTTCTAGCAAAATTTAATTCATATAGGTATATAGATGTTTTAATTTAAGCTAATTTAATTTAATTTAAAACGCTAACTACTGGCATCGATCGCAGTGTAGTACGCTATGTGTAATTTGGCGACATTTAATATGATTTTCGTTGTTATTGCATTTCCCGAATAGATAACGCTAACTTTTATAAATCTTTATTAGCATAATATTTTACAGCATATTTTATGAATCAGCAAAGGAATTTAGTTATATTGTTGATGTATAAAATTTATTTTATGCTATTATTCCTGAAACTCATTAAATAATTAATATTTTAAAATTTGGGCATTCCATAATATAGTACGCTAACTATGAGTTGGCGTAATTAATTATGCATTACTTTATCCGCTTTTTACGTGCACATACGGCTACCTCGAGCTAAATCCAAAACTAACAATAAATAAATAAAGCAAATAATGACATTCTGTAAACTACCAAAAGAACTGACTACACTGAAAATTTCAGTCAATTATCTTTATTAATAAAGAAGTTATCACGTTTTTTCCTTTTAGTGCCTCTGTTGTAAAATTTACAACAGAGTATTTTTTGTAGTTAGCGTAGTGTTCATTGCTGGTGTCGTACTGATTTACCGAAAAAATAAAATTTTGAATAAAACGTTTAACTAAAACAAAATAGAATTAAATTTAAATACATGTCCACTTTTGTAGTACTTTGTGTAACGCCTCTGTGTAACGACGAAATCATGCTATATTTGGCTGACTTTGAACGCATCTCTAAATTGTTTAGCAGTGGCAACACAATATGCAACTGCCAACCTAACAAAACAACAAATCAGCCATTTTATTTTACTGTCATTAAGATTAGATTACCCTATATATTACTATACTCTTTGGATTAGATTGTGATTCTCGATTTGTGTCGCTAAATATTTTCCTCCGAATAACGTGGATTTCATGGGTAAGTACCATTAAATAACACAAAAACTTTATATAAACTTGTGATTTCGTATACTAATGAAGGATCCAACTCAAAGTAAATCATTCTAGTGAGATATTTGCCTGTAATTTGTTTGACATTATATTGACGCCGTGTATTAATGTTCTTTTGTGTAACATTGTGTAACGTTACACAAAGGAACATGTATAAAGCTGTGTGCATATTGCAAGAGTCAGTGTTTTAAACCGACTTTTAAAAAGGAGGTGGATTTCAACTCAACAGTTTTTTTTTACGTAGCTATTATGATATGCAATTAATAATACAATTTGTAAATTCAGTACCCTGAAAAGGGGTCATTGTACTCATCATTATGGACAATTTTAGCTATGGTACTATGGGATCAACATTGAAATCGCGAAAAAAATAGCTGGTTCATACATTTTGTCGATTTTGTGAACACAAATATATAGAGTAATTGCTTTTTTTGCCATTTTATGATTCTGATCCCATAGTAAAAGTTTTTAATAATAATGAGTATTGTCAATACAAAATGCCCTTAAGTATACAAAAAATAACGTAGTGTTAACTGGAAGGGCAGTCTTGTCGCTTTGTTTGAAGGTAGTTCGTACAGTTTTACTGCATTTAAATTATTCATGATATTATTTTATTTTGTCTGTAGATAATGAAAAATGGCACCAATGACTTTAGCAGAACGTCAACGAAAATATCGGGAGAAATTAAAACAAGAAGATCCTGCAATAATGGAAAAGATAAAAAAAGAAAAATGCTGAAAGAACAAGGAAAAGCTATATAAAAATTTAAAAAATATCAGATACTATGCAAAAAGAACAGCGCAAAAAATGGCGACAGCAAAAACAAAGACAAAAAAAAAAACTAACCAAAAACCAAAAATCGACATAAATGATAAAGAATGGGTTCGATACCTTCTGTCAAAAGAAAATTTAAAGCTAAAGGTGTATGGTGTATGGTGTAATAGGACGAATGACAAAAATTATAAGAGCTCAAAGAAAAACCATATATCCATACAAAAAACAAATGGAAAACTTGAAACAATTATTAAATAAGACTGAAAATTATGAATTAAATAAGAATGAAGCGGAAGGATTTGTAACTAAAGAAGCGACAACATCGTTCTCAAAAACAGAGAGTTTCTTAAAAGAAGTGCCAAATATCCCTACCCCGGATAAAGAAAAGGTGAAAAAGGCGATTTTCGAAAATTATGTTTTAAAAGAATCTTTATCAAACCAATTCTCTAAAGCCAAATCGAAATCTGAAAGAGATGTTTTAAAGAACGTAATAAACAATTAGTGAGAAAATATAAACTTAAGACAAATTTTGGTCACTCTTGCTTGGGACTAAAAGGAAGACTAAGAAAACAAAAAAGAGCACTTGAAATTAAAAAAATGAAAAAGATCAAAGAGATACAAGATTTTCTTGAAAGAGACGATAACAGCAGGATAACAGCAGGAAAAAGAGAAACCAAAACGTTCAACAAAGATAAAAGGCAAATCAGATATCTACAAGACTACAAAAACTGCATAAGAAATATATGGATGAAGGTGGTTCGGCTTCTTACACAACATTTACCCGATACAAGCCGTTTTATATTTTAGATCCTAAAGTTACACAAAGAAATACATGTGCATGTGTTAAACATGTAAATTTGACATTCTTAGCTCAAAGGTTAAAAATATTTTTAGTTACTTTTTTTTTTTTAGTTACTTGAGTTTTGGAAACTGATGATCTCGTGAAACTGGTATCGGCTATTGTTTGTAATAAGTTAAATCAAAAATGTATGTATAGTGAATGTAAAAGTTGTGAAAATAAAACAGTCTCATTTAATTTGACACATAAAAATAAAGACTTGGTTGTATTTTGGAATGCATGGGTGACAAAGAACCACGAATACATGAAAAAGAACGACAGTCGAGAAAACGATAAGAAAATCACATAGAGAACTACTAAGGATATAATACAAGGGACATTAGCAGATATGATTGATTCTTTTGCCGATCAACTTAAAAAATTTAAAAATCACTATTTCAACATTTACCATGCATACCAAATGTACAAAAAATGTAAAGAGACACTATCTGACACTGAATGTATCATTCATTACGATTTCTCGGAAAATTATCTTGCCAAATTAAGTGAGGAAGTACAAGCAACACATTTCGGTGCGTCTAAACAACAATTCACATTACACACTGGAGTCACTTATTATAAAAACGAACAAGGTCTTCAAGAAAAATCATTCTGCACTATTTCACCGAATAACAGTCACAGCCCAATAGCCATATAGGCACATTTGACACCCATTTTGGAATACATCAAAAGAACATCACAAAATGTCACTACACTACACTTCTTTACTGACGGCCCCACTACACAGTACAGGCAAAAAGGATTTTTTTATCTGATGACGGATATGATAAAAAAACTGGGTTTTGAGAAATCAACTTGGTCATTTTTTGAATCCGCTCACAGCAAAGGGGCTGCAGAATAGGCGGTGCGGTAAAAAGAACGTAAGACAAAAAAGTTGCTTACGGAGAAGACATCGTCAATGCTCGAAGTGCATATGATATCTTAATACAATGTCAGTCTAAAATTATGTACTTTTATATATCAGATGAAAATATAAAAACTGTAGATCAAGAATTGGACTTAACGGGGATAATTCCTGTACCACATACTATGGACATCCATCAAGTTATTACTACTGATCAAACGAATGTCATAAATTTTAGAATATTAGCTCGTTTCTGTAGAAAACCCTCGTGTGATTGTTTTGATCTGGAAGAGCATAACCTAAAGTTAAAAAACAGAAGCGAAAATGTAACAAAGACAAAAGAGAAATGAAAAGGAAAACTAAAAGAACACGTTTTGAGAACTCTAAGAAGAGATTATTAACAGATGACAGTGATACTAGCGTAGAATCGGAGGTGACATACGAATCAGATGACAGTATTTGGAAGGCTGATGATGAATATGATTTAAATAACGAGAATGAAGATGATGAAAGTGTAAATGAAAATAACAAAGGAATCAGATTAGAGAAAATAATGCTGTCATAAATAAAACAGAAAAAATAGTTAAATACAATAATAAGAATATAACAATTCTATCTGATATAAAAAATACCCCAGAAAATTACAGATATTTTGATTTAAATAACTATGGTCCATTTAATCTTCATGAAGCAAACGCAATTCAAATACAAAAAAATAATATGAGAAATATTTATGATAACCCAACTCCATCTACATCGGGAGTAAAACAAGAAAATATTATTAAGAGGGCTTTAAAGGAAGAAAACAAGATTGCGATCGATAAAGAGAATAATGTGACAAAGCAAAACATTTTTAATACAAATTATAACATCGAATTTAAAACACCACGAGTAGACGTTTGTTCCAAATGTACGTGGGTCATTGTCAAATTTCGCGCAGGTAACCTTGTCCCTCAACTGATTATTTCTTTATAAGTAATAATTATATAACCTCTTTCAAAATTTATATTAAATACCATATACATCGCATTAATAAACATTCAAAACAAAAATAAAGAGATAGTTTTGATTTTTTTTTAATAGTAACATTATGGTAATTTTTGGTAACAGAAAGGTTTTCCATACAAACTCTATATGTCCCTGGTACCACTCCGTTATAATAAACATCAAATAATTTCATTTTATACTATATCAACCTACCTTAAATAAATTATATTTAAACTATATTACCATAAAAAGAGTATTGTTAATATTCATAAAATATGCCGTAAAAGCGGTAGGTATCAAAATTTACTTAATAACAATTTTTTTAACTTTGTCCCTCGTACTGTGTGAATCTGTCAGGAATACTCTATTACTGAGTAAATCGCAACTTCAAATAGAGATGGCGTTGTTTAGACTTTGTACTAGTTTGGGTGGAATGTCTGTATTATTACGTGTTGACCGGTAGAGCGGGGGGAGGGGTATAGGAGGCGTCAGGCGGCCGCGAGGCGTTCAACCTGCTGCGTATTTTTATTGTGCGTCTACTTTGTTACCTACCTATTTACGTAAGTAAACAACGTATTTTTCATTATTTTAGAGTCGATATGTTGTCAAAGAGGTTAATAATCTAAATATGAAAGAAAAAGTGTAATTTACGCTTTACTTTATCATTTATGTGTTATGGCATGTTACATTTTTTACTCTGTTACTGTGCAACTTTGTTACCAACGCGCAGTAACAGAGTTGTTAAAAAAATAATGGAGTTGTATATGCCTATATTCTTTAACTTTAAACTTTGTAATTTTTTTAATAATCTGTTTTTCTTAAGTGCTCTGTAAGCATAGTGAGTATAAATAAATTCTGTAGATATATTTTTATAAACTTAAAAACCTTGTTACAGGATACTGTTTACTGTAAGAAACTCTTTGTGATTTTGAGATGCCTCTCACGCCTGCTGAAAAGCAGCGACGATACCGAGAACGGCGTAAAAATAATCCCAAAAAGGACGCAGAATTTAAAAGAAAAGATCGAGAGAGATACCATGCAAACAAACGCTTAGTACGAGATTTGACAACTCGTAATCATCGAGCAATAAAAAAGAAATGGCGATCTGCAAATGCTAGATGGAAAGATAAGATAAGAGCGCTCCGTGTTGTTACGTACACCCCAGAGCCATCACCTCCTCGTTTAAAAAGTCCAGCCGCTCCAAGTCAAGATCAAACTATTCCAAATGCTGATCGTCGTTTATTTACACCCCAGTTGTCTACTTCCCGTGAAAATACTCCTAGCTCTATCACATTAGCAGCTTCTCGCGGCAGAAAGCAAGTAAAAAGAAACAGATCGAAATTATTTAGAAATAATATAAAGTTAAAGGAACAATTAGAAGCAATAAACAAAAGTTACCAAAAGTATAAAAAGAGATACAATCGAGAAAAAAGGAAGAAATTTAAAATTGAAGCTGATAGTTCAGCAAATCTACAGAAATATGAGATGTTATCAAATGCTATTAACATACGCTACAAAAATGTCAACAATCAAAAAGAGAAATGAGCTATTCAGAAGATTTTTGAAGAAAAGAGTATTAGAAGTTCTAGACAAAAAACACAAATAATTCAAGAATGTCTTGCTGTGAACGGGTACATACGAAAAAAACAACCTCTGCTTAAGAAAAAGGTTTTGAGTACCAAAATGAAGGATTTTTTGAACGTGATGACATATCAAGAGCGACTGCTGGAAAAAAGGAAACCGTTTCTCTAAAGGGAAATAAAATGCAGAAGCGCTAATTACTTGATAATATGAAGAACCTTTATCAATCTTTCTTTTCTTTCTTTATTAATCTTGAGGTGTAGTTACAAAACTTTTACACGATATAGGCCATTTTATGTTTTGCCGCCAACTGTTGCTGTAAGAGAAACATGTTTGTGTCGAATTCATATTAATATCCAATACTTAGCAATTCCTTTGTGTAAAAACAAAGTTATACCAACCTCAGATCTCAACAAGATTATTATAAGCCAAGTATGCAATCCTGGTTCTCATGCATTCTCGGCATGTATGACAGGAATATGTTCTGTATGTCAACTAAAAACAACTGTTTATGATACATCCAAAAAAGAAATAATAATAAAATATCCACAATGGTTAACTAAGATTGAAGTAATAGAGAAATCGGGCAAGAAAATCAAAATTACAAAAAGCGTAAAAGAGGAGATAGAGAATACAGGAAAGGCTTTGATAGATCAGTTTGAAATTACACTTAAAGAATTTAAGAGGCATGTATATTACATTAAGACACAGTACAGAAACTATTGAAAATGCATAGATGGCCTGGCCATAAATGAAATTGCGCTGCACATTGACTTTAGCGAAAATTATAGTTGTAAACATTTTGAAGAGGTACAATCTCATCATTTTGGAGGCTCCCGAAATCAAGTAAGACGCATTAAACTGTAAGTAACGAATAAAGGACATGTTATATTTTTGTATGGAGGCTGGGCTTTGGCTGTGAACAGAGAAGAGATATTTTTTTTATGAAAGTACATAAAATATGGAGCTTTCGTATATATTTTTTATTTTTTTTTAAAGCACCCTTCTATTGTTTTTTTTTATTTAAATAATTAGAATTAAAAAATAAAGTTGCAACCCACAGTTGTTAACCCATAATTATTAATTCTGGCAACACTTCTATTGGATGACATTTATTGTCATTGTCAACGTCAGTCATTGTCAAACAGTCAAATTCAATTCAACTTATTCAACTGTTGTCTGTTATTGTGACTGTGGTTTCTGTGTTTATGACTATGTACCATTGTTTTGAGTTTTTTTATTTGACCTGGCTTTTAACAACAATAGATAGCGATTTTGTGTGACAACTTTGACATGATTAGACATTGATGACATTACTGACAATGACAAGTGACAACCTTGCTGACATACAGTAAATATTTTCTTTTATTCTATTGAGACAAGGGAATCAATGCCATACATCCAAACCATTAAGTCAATTCATTGATTTTATTTTAATTTAAGCCGTTTAATGTTATTTTAACATTAGGATAAATATTATGCTTTCAAAGATGATATATATCATTTTTATTTCTAAGTTTTTTATCAGTTTATAGTTTTTTAAGAAAAAAAATATTTAAGGATTTTAAATGTTTTATAATTAAATAATGGTGCTTTTTAAAAAAAAATGTTTTTGTAAGCACGTCCTAGACAGTTTTCCCTATCAGAAAAACCGCACATGTAAGCGGTTCATAAATAAAATTATTTTAAGCCCATTTCATAACATGTCCTTTATCTATTACTTTTTACAAATATTCCGAATGTTCGCGTGTGTCATTTGAGATTATTATTGTTACGTTGTTACTGTATTTTGTGAGCACGTTTCGACTTGAAATAAAATAAGTCATTTCCAGTAAGATCATCTCCAGTAAAATGTTAAAGACGGAAATGATTCGTGATTACCGGTAATGACTATTAACTTTGCTTCTTCTTACTTTCGTGTGGAATTATCTATAAGATAAACCACAGTAACACCAATTAGTGACAATTTATTCATTAATATGATATAAAAGGTCTTTCAAATAGGGCGGGTCGATGTTGACAGTTTGTGGCGGCCATGTTGTTTTGGCGGCATCTGTCAAATGCGTTGTTATTTTTTCAGTTACTGATGCCAAATCACCATGGCAAGTTACACGATTGAGCAGCACGTCCAAATGATAAAACTGTATTATCAAAATGAGTGTTCATTAGTGCAAACGTTGCGCGCTTTACGTCCATTTTACGGCAGACGCGGTGGCCCTTCAAAATCGACTCTGCAACGTTTGGTGACCAAATTCGAGACGACTGGTTCGGTAAACAACCAACCAACACCCTTACGTCAAAGAAACGCCAGATCGGCCGAGAACATCACTGCTGTCCGTGAGAGTGTGCAGGAGACTCCGAGGCAGTCGATTTCTCGCCGTGCACAAGAACTCGGGCTTTCGCAGACTTCAACTTGGCGAATTTTGCGTCGAGACTTGGGCCTACACCCGTACAAGATCCAACTGACCCAGGAGCTCAAAGTGAATGATCATAAACAACGCCGTTTGTTCGCTGACTGGGCTACAGAACGTTTGGAAGAGGACCCCGATTTTGGCCGAAAAATCATTTTTAGTGACGAGGCACATTTTTGGATGAATGGTTTTGTTAATAAGCAAAATTGCCGTATATGGGACGACCACAACCCACATGAGGTTCACCAGGTGGTAATGCATCCACAAAAAGTTACTGTTTGGTGCGGATTTTGGTCCGGCGGCGTCATTGGTCCGTACTTCTTCGAAAACGATGATGGCGAGGCCATTACTGTCAACGGCGAGCGCTACAGAACAACGATTAATAATTTATTTTGACCTGAATTGAACGATATGGACGTGGACAACATGTGGTTCCAACAAGACGGCGCTACGTGCCACACAGCGAGCGACACAATGGACATTCTGCATGAACGGTTCGAGGGTAGGGTTATCTCTCGCAGAGGTGACGTGAATTGGCCACCAAGATCGTGCGATTTGACCCCGCTAGACTTTTTCTTGTGGGGTTTTCTCAAGTCGCAGGTCTATGCCAATAATCCGCAATCAACCGATGCCCTGAAAGTCAACATAACGCAGGCCATCGCTCAGATTCAGCCGGATTTATGCAGTAGAGTAATTGAAAATTGGACCTCTCGGATCCGTGCCACCGTTCGAAGCCGCGGTGGACATTTAAACGATGTCATATTTCATAAATAATGGCATAAATGGGCCTTTCAAATAAAAAAATAATTTCTTTAATATCTCACATACAGCTTGTTTTATTTAATTTCAACATCGACCCGTCCTTGTTGAAAGACCCTTTATATGAAGTAGTACAAGTCCCAGACGGATTGCAGCTCGTCTCGGACTTGTACCTTGAAGCAACATAGAAAACATTGTTCTAGGTTTGTTGATCATGAACAAAAAAAACCATCGACAGCCTATCTATCAGCCTACAAGCGTAAAAGGTACGCAGAACTTAAAAATGATCCAGAAATGTACGAAAAAGAAAAAGAAAAGGAACTACTACGGAATATCAAGAAGAAAGAAAAGGGACAAGTTATTCCTATTGATGAAAAAGCACCAAGGGATAAAAGGCAACAACGGAAAAAATGGCGTGAAGCAACAAAAAGGTACAGGGAAAATAAAAAAGTTTGCAGTCTACATTTCAACAATGATGACTATTTGACAGGGGCTAAAAAGAAGCTAAAATCCCAAGCCATTCCCTCTGTTTTTCCAAAGGTACAAAACGAATATATACTCATACGTTGTCATGTGTTTATATTGTTCCCCGCGATTACATGTGTTTTTTACATGTTAATAGAAATATAAATTTCAGACTTTGCCAGACTCAAAAAAAATTACGGTGCTAAGCTTGATTCAATTAGCTGCGCCTGATCAGCCCAAGCCTATGCCTGGAACTTTGCTGGAACCACCTTGTAAGAAAGTGAAGTTGCAAACCGAGATAAGCACTCAGACGCAAGCATTTTCTACACCAAGGAAAGTTAAGTTGCGACGGGACGTAAAACTCTTAAAACAAAAAATCAAGAGAAGAGATGTGAAGATAGAAAATTTAAAATCTATGTTACGTTTATTAAGGAAAAAATGTAATAACTATCCTGAATTTGAAAATGTCATAATCTCAAATTTTTCAAATATTTTCGACCAATTTAACACAAAAATGCCACACAAAGGCGTCAGGTATACTGATAAAGTTAAGTCTTTCGCTCTTACTGCCTATTTTTATTCAGCGAAGGTTTACAGGTTTCTGAGAAAATATATGTGTCTACCCCATCCTTCAACACTCCGTAGACTGTTAGTTACACATAATTGTAACGTTGGTTTTATGTCAGAAGTTTTAAGTCATTTAAAGATCATAGTGGCTGAAAATAATAATTTGAAGAATGTGGCATTAATATTTGATGCTATGTGTATTAGAGCTGAATTAAGATATGACCTTAAATCAGATAAATATTGGGGCTATGTCGATTATGGTGGCACCATGCCAGGAAATGCCGAAACCTTAGCTGCAGAAGTATTAATATTTCAAATAATTTCGTACACACAAAAATTTAAATGTCCAATAGCATATTTTTTTATAAATAAGCTATCGGCAGACATACAGTCTCAATTAATATTAGCTGCCATACGAATTTTGGGGGATATCAATATTACTGTAAAATCCATTACTTGTGATGGAACTGTAACAAATTTAAAAACTTACGAGTTATTAGGATGTACTTTCTCTTATCCTGAAAATATGAAAACTTCTTTTAAACATCCGCAAAAGGACACCGAAGTTTATTGCTTATTGGATCCTCCACATATGGTTTAAACTGTTCAGAAATGTGTTTGCAGAGACTAATCTCAGTTCAGAAAAAGGTCATATTGAATTTAATTATGTAAAAGAACTGAATAAACTACAAGAAGAGGAGGGTTTAAAATTAGCCAATAAATTTTCAAGCAGTCATGTGAACTTTTTTAACAAAAAAATGAATGTAAGATTAGCATCGCAACTAATAAGCTCGTCTGTTGCTGATGCCTTAGATTTCTTAAGGATGAGTGGTAACCAAAGATAATAGAAAGTAAGAGATGGGCTGTACATTTAAAAATGCATGAAAACCTAGCGAGCCATTTTTCCCTCACCATTTATTACAACTACGCATGCAAATCAATAAACACGCACTAAACGCACACAATCATAACGGATACAACATTCTCGTGACCAATCCTAACTGTACTCCAGGGGGGTGCAAGTTCCATACATTGAGAAAATGTTGTGTTTAGCGCCATCTCTGCCCAAGCGCATAAACTAAAAATGGACAGTGTGACCAGCCTAATCCCGTAACAATCTAGTAATATATTTTAGTACAAAAGAAAACATTCAATTAATTAATTTCTTTAACTTATTTATATAATGACTATTAGGTAAACAAAAATATATAATTTATAAAAAAACTGTAAATGTTTCTAAGTTACAGTAGAACCTATAATGTTATTAGGGCAACACCTAGTTTCTGACGTCACAAAAAAAATGTCGCCGGTTCGTTTAAATGCTCCTGCGCACGTTTTCTTTTGTAATTTAGTTTAATTGTGATTCTATTATTAGTCTTCACGTCGAGTTCAGTTCGCTGCTCCGTGTTAACTAAAGATCCACTTAACTAAATCTTATAATCGCTTCAAATCGCGTCGAGTTGAGCCCCTGTGTTCCTCCGTGTTTTAAGTGTTTATTTCGCTTGTTACGGCCCTCCTACGGGAGTTTGGACCATTTAGTAGTGAGTGCAGTTTACAGTGACTCTGTGTCGAGTTTGTTTCAACATGTCTCGAAACGAGTGTTGTGTGCCTGGCTGTGAAGTGACCCAAGATGATGGTAAATATACATTACAAGCTGTGCCCCGCGGTGTCACCCCCTTTGCTCGGCTCCTAAGGGTTGCAGCGTGATGTTAAATAGCATGTACTATTCCTCATGAATCTGGCCACCATATACAAAAAGCATTTTTCGAATTCGACTGGTAGTTACAGATATTAGCGCGTTCAAACAAGCAATCAAACTCTTCAGCTTTATTATATTAGTTTAGATAGATACTAGTTGTGTCCCATGGTTTCAGCTCATTAAATTTGGGACAAATCTAAAAACTCTCAATAAGTGGGCCATCTAATGCATAATTTTTTTTTTCATATATTCAATAATTTGTTTGTAATCTTCTAGGGATTCCTCTCCAGCGTTTTCCAAATCCAGAACATGAATTGGAACGATTCAGGACCTGGGCAGAAAATATTGGTGGCCTCGATATGTTAGATACCACATATGTCTACTATAATCGACGAGTATGCCGTAAACACTTCAAAGAATGTTTGTTACCTGTATCCAAAGAATCGACTTTGCAGATTAGCAGTTCCACAACTACAACTCGCAGGTAAATGTCTTTAATTTGTGTGACCTGTCGCGTGTCTTATGTATTACGGTGGGACATAAGCTATTGTTTTTCTATTGCGTCTGCTAATGAGACACTCAATGGGTTAAACTAATATTATACAGAGAAGTGAATAGATTTTTTGTATGTTTGTAATGGATAAACAAAAAACTACTTAACCGATTAAAAAAAAATCTTTCACCAGTAGAAAGCTACATTATTGCTGAGTAGCAGCTATGTTTTATCCTGAAAAATGCACAGTTCCTGTGGGTCACGCGGAAGAAGTCGCGGGCAAGGTGCTAGTGTAATAATTTATGTGCTAAACACCTGATATTGTTAACATGTTACACGAGAGATCGTTTCTCGCTGTTATCTCGGTACATTGTTATGTGACAGTAGGGCTAAGAGCGGTGAACTTAATTTCATAATATTTGGGGGATTTAGAAGTGTCATATTGAGCAACTTGTAAAAGTCAAGTTTCCCGGAACACATTAATTAAGACACTTATGCTCACCTCTTACAGGCATATTTTGTACAAATAAATCTATGCAAAGACAGTCATGTTCAATATTTAAACATTTATTTTTACAGGTCAAGAACATTCAGTGTCATTTGAAGAAGTTCCCTCAACATCCTCAGGCTCAGCACTCGAGAGTACCGTTACCATTCCAACCAATCAGTTACAACATTTTGAACCAGGTAAGCTAATGTGTATAAATATATTACTATACAGGGCATCCCATCACAATGCCACATTAAGGAAATTATTTTAATTACTTACTATTTAATTTTTTACTATTTTAATATATAGGAAGTGTTACTTTAAAGGAACTTCTTTTATTTCAAAAAGTAAAAAGGATCAGAGGGATTTTGAATCCATATATCAATAGCCATAGCATAGAATTGTGATAGCAAAAGCGGGACAGCACTGTACAACCACTTATTTACGATTATAACATACTTTTACCTATAATTCTAGTACATAGTTGTTAAACCAATGAATTATCGTTAGTGAACACTAACATCACAAAAGAGTTGTCGAAATAAAAGGGAAAAGATACTACCTTAATACTTGACAATTACAAAACTATAGGAAACTTGTTCCGTTCCACACATATAAATCCATACATATGGCCTTGATTTACAGAAAACTTAAGCAATTGATGATTTTATTTTCAGTTGCTGAACGTACCACAAGGAAACCCAGAATTACTAACAGACTTGGAAAAGCCCACAGCAAAATAATGCATGCAAAAAATGTGGCAAAATTAAAAGCCTTCAAATTTGCAAGTAAACATTTATCTAAGAATGCCAAGACATTCTTTTATATGCAAGTGAGAGAGTCTGGAAAACGTCACGCAAGAGGCCGACGTTTTACAACAGATGAAAAGATTTTAGCATTGTCATTGCTTAAATCATCGCCTAAAGCGTATCGGCTTCTAAGCAAGTTCTGCGTATTACCCAGCAGAAGAACTTTACAAGTTTTATTGCATGAAGTTAAAATAGGCCCTGGATATAATGCAAGATTTTTTAAACATTTGAAGAAAAGGGTAGCAAAATTACCAGACAAACTGAAATACTGTACCTTAGTATTTGATGAGATGGCCATAGCTCCTTCTTGTTACTACAACAAAGGAAGAGATGCAATACAAGGATTTGTAGATGATGGAGAGGAAAAATGCAATCAGTTCTGTGATCATGTCCTAGTTTTCATGGTAAGAGGAATTGCAAGAAAATATAAGCAACCAATATTTTACAGTTTTTCGTCAAGTATGACGAAAACACTGCAGTTAAAAAAACAAATTAAATTGGTGATAACCAAACTGCAAGAAACTGGGTTGAAAATAGTAGCCACAATTTGCGACCAAGGTGCCACTAACATTGCTGCTATGAATTCTTTAGTCGCAGACACCAGAGCAAGATATTTAAGGATCAACGAAGAGTACAGTGGTGGGTTTTTTGAAATTGAAAACAAGAAAATGTTCATTTTATACGACCCACCCCCCATTTAATGAAGGGCATAAGAAACAATTTGCTGACAAAAAATTTAAAATACTCTATGCAAGGCAAGGAGCAAATAGCCAAATGGAGCCATATTGAGGAACTTTTTAAAAGACCGCTTGAGTTCTGTGGGGTGAAGCTGTTTAATAAATTGACAGCTTACCATGTAGTGCCAACGCTCATCCCTAAAATGAAGGTCAAGCATTGTACCCAGGTATTCAGCCGGTCAGTTGGAGTTGCGCTGGGACACATGGCAAGTATGTATCTTTTCACACTATATTTTCGTGGCACTATCGCCTACCTACCTAGTCGCCTTCTGCGATGTCTTTTTTGCTGGAAACCATTATAAATTATCATCAAGTAATACTTTCTAGTTTCTTTGGAAAAATAACTCACTATACAGTGAGTTGGTTGATTGGGGGGATGCCCCTCTAGCTTAAAAATATAGGAACCAGTGCACTACAATAATGAGTAACTTTAAACATTATAATATCTTTGTTTTCAGGGACTGGATGCTTACCCGAAGAATGTAGCGGAACTGCGCATTTACTTTTATTTTTCGACAATCTCTTCGACAGCGTTAATGGCGGCGGTCATGAGTTTGTTGTGGGAAAATTTCGAAACGCTGTTACTCGCAGATCAGCACATCAAAAATTGTGGAGAGACAGTTTGCCTATTTTGCGGTCAATGAAATATGACACAAATTTAAGAAATGGTGTAGTTCCATCATTAACGAGCTGGGTTAAAACCATAGAAAATATTTCTAAAATTGTTAAATTCCTGCATTCCGAAGGTATAAACTCCATATTGCTGCGAAATTTAAATCAAGATGCCCTCGAAAATTTCTTTGGAGCTATTAGGGCTCATGGATATGCAAATGTTATGCCAAATTCCTCGTCCTTCGAAGGCGCTTATAAAACATTACTTTTAAATAATTTGTCGTCGAAGCATTCCATAGGCGCAAATTGCGAAATAGATAACGGGTTTTGCCTTGACTCACTTAAATATTTTTTAACACAGAAGGACGAGGATACTTGTGACGAGGGCATTAATGTCGTGGACTGCGAGCATATGAATATAGAATTAGCAGACACGACATACATAATAAATAATAATGATAAAAAATGTGTTGAAAAATGCGCAGCAATAGGGTATTGCAGTGGTTGGATAGCACTCCAAGCTAAAAATAAAGTTTTCAAAAATTGTCAGGCGTGCCTTACAGCCATGGAAACCGAATATACAGAAAGTTTCCATGGCTTTATCAAAATTAAAGAATACGAAAACAAGCGTTGGTTGTGCTATCCGACAAGGAGCTTGTTTGACTTCTTTGCACATGTTGAGAAAATCATATACAGCATTTTAGGAAAAGCAGCACTAAAAAACAACATAGCCCAATATATTAAATTAATTATATCCATAAATATTGACATGAATTTTATTACATGTGTAGTACACAAAAATGAACTAAGTGATTATTTAATTAAAAAAAGTACAATTTTTTTTATAAATATCTGGTGCAAAGAAGTTAGTCATCTCCTCACAGGCAAGACTATATATACTTTGTGACAGAGAAGACAATTTTAAAAAAGCAGCTCTTGAGTATTTCTCAAAAAATAGAGGTCGAAAAAGGCAAAGGCAAACTGGCGCTACACTGAATGTGTAAAATTATTGTGTGTAAACAATAAAATAAAATTATAAATGAAAATGCTAATTTTTATTTATGATGTTTCTAGTGTGCATCGTTATATTATGTAAAAATAGGTTATTATTGTTTCGTCCTAATGCAGCTTTGCCCGAAGGGCATAATATTTAACTAGCCTCTGCCTAACCCTCTGTGTGAAATACACCTCTGTGCTATTTTTTACATAACATACAATACACACTAGTACATCAAACTTCAATAAATAGGAGGGTAGGTCTCTACAGTACAATAGTAACCTATAGGGTAGGTATGTGTATACCTACCTATATCTATAAATACAATTTTAGTTCACTTTATATTCACTAGATGGCACTATCAATTATTTTAGTTGATGTCCTTACAGCCAGACAGCGCTGTTAGCTTAGGAGCGAGTCGCCAGTCTATCTCTACAGTACAATAGTAGTCTATGCTGTACTCACACTAAGCCAAACGCACATACACATTGCCGTCATCCAATCGTGCCGAGCGTAATGCGGAATAAATGTACAATAGTTATTTACACACGCGCATTAGGGAGGTGGCAGTCAGAAAATATAAAATTGTCGATATTCGAGAATGCTTGATTCCTATCACATGACTGTCGTTTTTACTTACCATAGGGAAATTATAAAATTTTAATAAGTAAAAGATATTATAGTTTGTTGCCTTTTTATTATTAAACGTAATAATAAAGGTACATAATATGTGCAGATAAATAACAAAATTTAACTTTATAAACGTTTTAAAATTAATATTTGGTCGCAATTAGTTTTATTATTTCCATAAATAAGCAATGACATTAACAACATTTTTAATGTCATTTAGAAAAGTAGATATTGTGACTTGTACAAATCTTGGTACGAATATCTTCATAATTTAATGAGTAGGTGGTTGTTATCCGTAACATTATTTAACAATCCCGAGAACACGGTATCATTATTATCGATAGGCTAGTACGACTGCAGTGTCACAACACTCACAACACTCCGGCGCTGCTGGTATAACGTTCGCGGCCTGCGGCCGTACCAAGCAACGCGCCTCTTATTGTGCGATTCGTTTGCAGTTAATTTCATTGCGTTTTTTATTCACAGAATGTTAAACTGAACAGTTAGATAACAAGCAATGTATTTTGTACAAAAATAATAGTGTCGTCTTGCACCGTATATCCAATGATAACATGGTAGCGAATATAATAATTATAAACTTACTGTTTTTAAAGACAATTAAGGCAAAATTCTTATACTTACATATGGTATGAGACTCCTTCCGTAATCATATTGTTGAAACGGCTTTGATTTTTACATTCGAACACGGAACAACGCGGCATTTTATAAATGTTTCAGTTACGCGGTCAAAAGTAAACTGATTTGCCACAATGGTCGTTTTCTCTAATTTGCAATGAGGATTGCAAGAAACGATCGCGCGGTTACGCCCCCTTACCATTTCTCCTCCTTTCATATTTCTATGGTGGTAACACTACGTTCAGTGGATCTGAAGCGACTGTAGAGTTCATTAGAGTGATAGATCGAGCATTTGATCGTTTAAATTGCAAAAATCCGTTTGGAAAAGGTTTCAAATCTCCAATGAGAACACAAAATAAAGAGGTTTGGTCCAATATTTTAAAAGGGACAAGAGATTATATAAGTAAACTCAAAATAAACGAGCAGAATACTTTAACGCATAGACGCCGTACGCCAGCTCTCGGTATCATTATTGATACATTTAGTTTTACAAATTTGGCCCTAGACTTACTGGAAAGCGGTACAGTTAATCATTTCTTAACTTACAAAGCTTCACAAGACCATTTAGAAATGTTTTTTTCATGTTTACGGGCAGCTGGTGGCCACAATGACAATCCAAGTGCATTGAAAGTAAGATATGCATTTCGTAAGTTGTTATTTCGAAATAGCGTCACTCCAATTGTCAATGCAAATTGTACTAGCGTCGATTACGAAACAACGCCTGTGTTGGAATTTAGAAATACTCGGAGATCTTTATTAAATAGACCTATGTCTTCACCGCACCGAACACAAGGTGAACAAGAACAGATTGAATACTTACTTCAGCTTGTGGAGACAACTTCCTTAACGGAATATAAAAACAATATATTATATTACATTGCAGGATATATTGTAAACTAACTTTTAGATAAAATCACGTGCTATTATTGTGTGGCCGCTTTGCTGACCAATAGATCAAATAACAAAGAACACGATTATGCCGTTGATATAAATAGACATTCACCGTTTACTTCCTTTGTCTATAGAGGAGGACTAAAACACGTGTCATTTGTATTCGAAATAGTATCTTAGGCTGAAAAATTATTTTTAACTATGTCAAAAGACTATATTAAAAACGAATAAAAGTAAAATATTATTATTGACTGTCCAACATTTTTATGCTAAATTGGATACGTTAATTAGCCCTTCACATCCCGTAAGTTCATTTGCTTGTGAAGATAGACATGATGTGGAACTTGTAAAATGTATAGTTAATAAATATCTAATTCTTAGAATGACAACGTATGGGAAGCAAATCACTTTAAAGATTATTGGCAATCGTGCAACTTTGCGTCAAAAATTACATAAAACCATATTGTTCAGTAATGTGTAATTGTAACCAGTACCTGTAACATATGTATGCATTTTTCCACACAGTGTTTTTTTTATTTAGATATCTATCGCGGTCCATACTTTATTTTCCATATCGTTTGATCCTATATATTAAACAATATGATAGCAAACTTGTTTTTTATTTCACTATCGCGACTCGCTTAGGTACGTCTTTTAACAATTCGTTACAATAAATTGAACTATGGCGACTTGAACTGTGCTTCACGATAAATTGCAGCCGTGCGAAGCAGGGGCGAATCGCTAGTAAAAAGTTATGGCAATTTTTTTCGAAATATAAGGTTTACTACTACCCGCACCCTAGGTATCGTTTTTGCCGGTAGGAGTTCGGCACACTCCTCCGTCCACCTAGCGGATCAGTCCACGAAGATTTCCCCAGGCAAAAAAAGTTTACTCATTCGTCGTATTTTGTATTATTATCACAGGTCTACAAAAAAAATTTTTTTGTTTGGTGCTGCTAATTCTAGGTTATATTTTGGTTAATTAGCCCACAAGATGTCGTGTGAAGCTGTCAAAATTGTGAAGCTACGTTCAGGTTTGTATCGATCGATATAATAACCTAAAAAACGTATTTTATCATAATTAATGTCATTATAATCAATATTTTTTTTTTTAATTAATAATATTGATATGCCGTCGTCAAGAAGGTGTTGTGTAAATAATCCAAATACATTTTGTTACATTTGTGGTGAATATGTAGTGAAAAAGTTTAGAAAACCTATAACAGATTCAGTGAAGAAGACATATATTGATTACTTTAAAATAGAGATGAAGGCTCTGAACAAGCCGTGGGTTCCAAACATTGTGTGCAAGTTGTGTAGTGAACATTTAAGACAGTGGGCAAACGGTAAACGTAATCATTTAAAGTTTAATGTGCCGATGATTTGGACAGAACCGAAAAATCACATTGATGACTGTTATTTTTGTGTTGTAGAATTACATGGTATAAACAAAAGAAAAATGACATATCCTGATTTACCGTCTGCTAAAAGACCTCGACTGTGTTCAGATGACGTACCATCTCCCATGAGTCAAGATCTTTCAGATCTATCAGATTTTTCGGACACCGAGATGATGGAAGTTTTTTCTGATGAACGTGACAGTGATTTTAAAGTGTCAACAGCGCCTTCACTTTTTTCTCAAGATGCTTTAAGTGATTTGATTAGAGACCTTGACCTCTCGAAAGAGCGCTCTGAGCTACTAGCATCTAGACTCAAAGAAAGAAATTTGTTATCTCAAGGTACAAAAATAACATTTTATCGTGATCGCGAAAAATAATTTCTTCCATGTTTTAGCTCAGAAGATGATATAGTTTTTTGTAATAACATTGGTGGCCTTCTAATGAAATTGGGGCTCTCAGGGTACAAAGCTGATGAATGGAGATTGTTTATGGACAGCTGTAAGCGAAGTTTAAAATGTGTTTTACTAGATATTGGTAACAATCATGCAGCTGTGCCTATTGCTCATTCAACGAAATTAAAAGAGGAGTATCAAAACGTGGATCTTGTTTTGAAAAAACTTAAGTACTCGGAGCACCAATGGGTTATATGTGTCGATTTAAAAATGGTCAACTTTCTATTAGGCCAACAAAGTGGGTACACTAAATTTCCGTGCTTCATATGTTTATGGGACAGCAGAGCAAAAAAAGACCACTGGATCAAGAAAGATTGGCCTTTGAGAGATAACATGACGGTTGGCAAACAAAATATTATAAACCCGCCTCTTGTTTCTAGTGATAAGATTATTTTGCCTCCATTGCACATCAAATTGGGACTTATGAAGCAATATGTTAAGGCATTAGATAAAACTAGTCCGTGTTTTGTATATCTTTCAAGAAAGTTTCCTGGTTTAAGTAATGAAAAACTAAAAGCTGGTATTTTTGATGGCCCACAGATAAGACTTTTAATGAAAGACAACGATTTCATACATTCAATGAATAATTTAGAAGCAACGGCTTGGAAATCTTTTGTTGCTGTTGTAAAAAATTTCTTAGGAAATCAGAAGGCCGAAAATTACAAAGAGTTAGTTCAAAACCTCTTAATTAGCTTTAAAAATCTTGGATGTAATATGAGTATAAAAGTACACTATCTGGACAATCATTTAGACAAGTTTCCTGAAAATCTTGGAGCGTATAGCGAAGAACAAGGAGAACGTTTTCATCAAGATTTAAAGGTGATGGAAGATAGATACCAAGGTCGCTGGGATGAGCATATGATGGCAGATTACTGTTGGAGTATTACACGGGAATGTCCTGAAGACATCCATCGGAGAAAATCTAAAAAGAGAAGCTTCTAACCTGTGAAATAAAATGTGTAATTAAATGTATTTAACTGTTTTGAATTAAATGTTCTTTTGTTTTTTAATAAATGAAATCTCGAAAACTATACGTAGCATTAAAAAAGTAAGTATCACGTTTTTATCAGGGTACCGAATATACTTGAAATCAGTATTACTTTTAGCGGCACCAAAATCATTGTAGACCTGTGTTATCACAGTACTCAGGTAGTTATATTTTTGCAATATGGGAAACGTTCCTGTTTTGTCCGAAAATATCTCAAATTATGGTCACTCGCTTAGAAAGGGACAAAGGTCCTTACTTTTACCTCTCTTTCAGTTCGTAACTATTGCTCAAGTGAACCTTCTAGTTCTAATAATAATTCTATGCGTTTAGTCGGTGTAATAGATTAATTTAGTAGTTAGTCTATGGTTTAAGAAATAATTTAAAATGTCTGTGGTTAACTCTCCCTCTTGTCTCTGCATCCTGGAACCACAAGCAATGTCGTTCCATGGCTATAGTAAAATAAAAGACATCAACATAATAAAAGAGGTCCTTTTATTAACATATTTACATGGCGCAGTCGGTAAGTGGCAAATATTATAAAGTAACCTACTGGATACTAGCACTGTCACAATAAAAAATGGAAAATCTGAAACAGCCTCCGCCATTGCAATTTCATGGCGAACTAACCTCTTGGATGCCGGAGCGCGGATCCTCGCATTGCCGTGAATCTGCCGGAACGTGTATCCGCGTCTGGTCAACACCACGCAATTTTTTCTTTTTTTTAATACTTAACTGCTATCATAGCGCTCAATTTCCGGTAAAAATACATTCCTAATGAATGACTACATGAAAAGACGGTAAATTAAAACGTTCACTCACTGTCATTTCAAAATGAGAACGTTCGAAAAATTCAGTCGCCGTTAGTGTTTGAGAGTGATTAAGTCTGCAAGTTTATTACGAATATTGAAGTAATTACTGGTAAAGGTAAGTAAAATTTGCGTTTTTTTGAATATTTGTACATTTGTCTAGTAACATTCGTCAACTTTCAAACGAAATGTGTGAAAAATTATGAAAAAAATAGGTTTCAATGTTAGAAGTAGTGATGACTGTGAACTGGTCTAGTTTTGAATTACCAATATCTTTACAATTTATTAGATAAATGGTGTACGTATCGACGTTAATACTACAGTAAAACTATGTAGTTGTAAAATATATAAAGTGTAAACACATACGATAAAAGCGTTTGTTGCCCGTGGTACTACCAGTAGTACCACGGGTAAAAAAAATACCCGTAGAACTACCAAGCGATCCAGTAGTACCACGGGAAGTGTTTTTTTACCCGTGGTTCACTCTTAGTCGAAATTTAATAGTTTAACACCTGTCACTTTGACACCTGTCCCTTTGACACTTCTCACTTTGACTTTTGCTATTTATAAATTTAACACTGGTGTGAAGACTCAGAGTGAAGGTGGGTCAACCGCGAACGTTTTTAACAATAAATGTAGGTCTTTTAAGTACATATATCTTTTATTTATAAAAAATTCTTAGATGTCGAAGTAAAACAATTAAATTAATTCAATTAGTTGAATCATCTCCCTAGCTTTTTCCCAACTATGTTGGGGTCAGCTTCCAGTCTAACCAGATGCGGCTGAATACCAGTATTTTTAATTCAATTAGTTGAATAAGACTTTAAATTACAAATTAATTTTACGAATATCATCTTCCTGCCCTGGTCCCAAGTTACTTGGGGTCGGCGCAATATGTTTTTCTCTTCCACTCTTCCCTGTCAGCCGTCTCATTATCATTTACTCCCTTATCTTTCATATCCTCCCTCACACAATCCATCCATCTTTTCTTAGGTCTCCCTCTCCCCCTCCATCCATCAACATTCATATTCATCACTCTCTTAGTCACATGTGTTTCATCCCTCCTCAGCACATGCCCATACCAAGACAAACGCTTTCCTTTCAACTTTTCTGTCACTGGTGCCACTTTCAAACTTCCTCTAATATACTTATTTCTTAATTTATCCATTCGCGTCACTCCACACATCCATCTCAACATTCTCATCTCCGCTACGTGTAATCTTCTTTCATCCGTCATTAATTTTACGAATAATTAATTAATAATAATTTATTAATTGACTGCCTTGTTGGTCCTAGTGGTCGCAAGCGCGACTGCTGAGCATGGGGTCCTGGGTTCGACCCGCAGGTCGGGTAAAGTGTTATTGGGTTTTTCCATTAGGAATTTCTCAGTAGCAGCCTGGAGTCTGGATTTGTGCCTGGTTAATGGCAATAGGCTCGCCCCCTATTACATGGGACTTTAACATAACTGGCGAAACGAGGATGTATTAAAAACACCTCTGCCGAACCCTTCGGGGAATGTAAGGTGTGATGTTATGTTATGTTAATTTTACGTATACAATCTCCTTTCTTTACTTTGCACCTTTACTGAATTAAGTTTAAAATCTTTTCTGTTACATTGTTCAAACTCAAACGAAACAAATGATTTTTTGACATTTAGTTATGTAACTTAATTATTTTGCAATTAACCATACTATCATTATGAGTGTAGTAAGCGACCCCGAACTCGTATTTATACAAAGAAAAGGTGGCACTATTCTCATTGGCAATGATGGACACCAATATTATAAGCTAAAATATTACAAAAATGGTAGTGAAATCGACGGGTTCTACGTATACTGGTACAACCCACAAAATAACGAAAACCGTTTTTTTTGCATCAAAAGCCTTAAAATTACGTTTACTTTGTATCCTGTAAAAATTATATTTAATTATCAAATAATTTCAAAGATATGAACTAGTAAACTGATATAAGTGACATCATTTTAAGCCTCGCGACCACCTGCACTGATGTAAGTCACTTGCACCAGTGTAGGTAGTCGCGTACGACGCGGCGCGTGAGCGCAAGTGAACTTTACTCCAGTACGCGTGCGGCGACCTCTTGAGTATTATGTTCTGTGGCGGCGACGTTGTGGAGAGCACGTCAAACACTGGTATAACTGCGATGCGTCCTATTTTACGTATTGAATGTTAAAGAAATATTCAGATTTTGTTTGTCCTTAGTAACAGTGGTAAGTAGTAACAACAATGAAGCGTTCACGAGGTCAATTAATGATAGATTTATTGGAAAATAACTACAGTAAAATAAACACTCCAGAAAATTACGAAGGTAAGTATCAATTTAACATTTTTAATATTATGATGATAAACTTTGTTTTCTCTGATCAGATAAAAGATCTGATCTGAGAGAAAAAAATGGTTATTTTTTTAAATTTAATTTGGTGTTGTTTATTTATATTTTCACTTGCACCAGTATACAAGGTTCATATTGTTTACTCGCGTACTTGGTATAGTGATTTAAGTAAAGGACCATGGGGGATTTTGTATGAACCCCGTCCCCACCCTACAACAGTCATGGTATACGTGTCAATTTGTTCATTGGGACCCAAAAAAGCCTAAAGTTCCTGTATTAGTTCCAAAAGCTATTGGGTTTATTTATAATAAAAAAAATACTTTTCGGCAAAAATGTATTTATTTTAAACAAAACAATATATGTATGTATATGTATTTATGTTTTTTCTTTTGTATTTTTTTTTTTTTTTTTACTTTTATCATATTTATTACTAGCCGCGTCTCCACGGCTCCGCCCGTAGCTTATGTTACTCAGTGATAATGTAGCTTTCTAACGGCACAAGAATTTTTTCGTATTTTTTTGTATATGTATTTATGCTTTTTTTTTTTTTTCATCTGTTTCGCGCGCGTCAACCATAGCTCAGTTTGCCGAGAATACGCGAAGAGTATGGATCGTGACGACCAATTACTGGCTACGATGTTTGTCGGTGCTTCATTATTAAGAGTTTCATAAGAGTTCCACTAAGTAAATGTGTTAGTAAAAAAGAAAAAAAAAAAAAAAAAAGAATAAAAGATGAATAAATAATAATAATAAAATTATCTATCCTACTAGACGCTTCAAATGACACTTATTTCAAATCTGTTGGATGGTGAGGCCATTTCTTCTCATTAAAACCTAAACCCCACGTATTTGAAGGACGTCGCCATTGTAAAAAAATATTTATCCTACTAGACGCTTCAAATGACACTTATTTCAAATCTGTTGGATGGTGAGGCCATTTCTTCTCATTAAAACCTAAACCCCACGTATTTGAAGGACGTCGCCATAGTAAAAAAATATCTATCCTACTAGACGCTTCAAATGACACTTCTTTCAAATCTGTTGGATGGTGAGGACATTTCTTCTCATAAAACCTAAGCCCCACATATTTGAAGGACGTCGCCATAGTAAAAAATTATCTATCCTACTAGACGCTTCAAATGACACTAATTTCAAATCTGTTGGATGGTGGGAACGTTTCTTCCCATCGTCCTTTTAACGATTATTTGTAAATATATTTAAAGAATGAATTAACACATTAATTTTGGTTTATTTTAGATTCACCTACAATACCATCACGCGAAATATGTGAAGAATTGGACCTAAATTTGAAAATATGCTACGGGACCACGGAACTGACCGATTTATATGAAAAAAATATTTTTACAAATGAAAATCTATTAGAAAAGTCAGGTAAAGAGACTACACTAGATAAATGAAATGTGATTTTACTATTTTTGAGTTATTTTCAATACATTTTGCACTTGATCAGTATACAAGGTCTCTTTTGATGTTTTTTTTTATTAGTTATATTGTAAACTGATTTAAGTTACATTATTTTAACACCAATATTTAAGTACTAATGCAATTAATCGAAAAACAATTATTTAGTAATACATTAATTTTAGCAGCCATTAGCTACATCGTTATTATATTATATCGTTTTAGATTCCCCTTTACCTCCAAGTGCGGAATTTTTAGCTGAAGAGATGTCGTTCATTAATGAGGTTGTTGACTTAAGCGATCCAGAAGACATGTTCGAGGAAACCCCTACAGTTCAAAAGTTATACCAAAATTTACCAAACATTTCGTCAGATTCTGACAATTCTTCTGACTGCTATACCATCCAGGAGGTGAGTGTGATTGTGCACAACAATAATTTACAACTGATTTTACGATTGTGCACAACATTAATCGAAATTCAGATAATCCCAAAGAAACAGCAAAGATTATAAAAAATAAAACGATACATCCCATAATATCTAAAATATGCGACGGTAAATGTAGACGACGTTGCAATAACTTCACAGAAAAACAGCGAGAGGATATTTGGAATGGTTACTGGAATCTTAACTATACTCAGCGCCGCCAGTTTTTGAACAAATGTGTAAAGATTGCACCAGTCAAAGAGAAATCTGCATCTGTTCCGAACTCAGACAAAAAACACGTAAAAAACGATTCGAGGTATTACTACTTTTGCCTCGGGAATGAAGAGATAAATGTTTGTAAATCATTTTTCCTGAATACTTTGGGTCATTGTACTGATGGTGTTATTACCGAGCTAAGTAGAGCTTTAAAACGGAAACCCTTTTACGAATTAGTTAAAGAAAATCGAGGTGGTAAGAAACCTAGACTATCAAGAACACCAATCGAAGATCATATCATGAGCTATAACCCGGCATTGAGCCACTACAGGAGAAACAATGCACCGTTGACACGGTACTTGCCACGAACGCTTACGCTGCAATCTATGCATACTGACTTCATATCGAAGAATCCTTATGTCAAATGTTCCATTGAAACCTACTACTACTACTATGAAATCAATGAAAGTTTCCTTAAAATATCCCAAAGGAGATAGGATGTGTTGATTGCGGAATATTCGTGGAAAAGATTAAAAATGGAGGTGAGGCACCAGCTGTGGAAAGTTTACAGAATGATTTCGCTCAACACAAGGTTAAAGCTGAAAAAGCTATAAAAAATTACAAAGAAGATGCGAAGAAAGGCAACGATACTATGGAACACTATTTTTCTATGGATCTTCAGAAAGTTACATTATTGCCAGATATGCCAAAAATTAAGGATTCATTTTTTTTGAGCCGTCTAGTGGCTTTCAATTTAACATTTGCACCACTATGTAAAGATGCAAAGATAAACAGCAAGTGTGTTGTGTGGCATGAAGCAATGATGAGTCGAGATGCTACTAATATAATAGATGCATTGATGGCTTTTCTTATTTCGGAGATGTGAAAAAATTAACACTATGGTGTGACAATTGCACTGGACAAAATAAAAATTGGTTTTTATTTACAGCGCTGGTAATGGTTGTTAATTCTGAGTGCATTAATATTGATACTATCACTCTGAGATTTCTCACTAAAGGCCATACCCATATGTCTGCTGACAGTGATGATGATTCAAGCGATATGGATATTAGTGACGAATAGTCCTATAAAATTTTTATGTGGTTAAATATTTCTTAAACGGAGTTAATTATTGTTTTATGATTTTGTACCTATGAAGCTATTATAAAATATTTGTAGTATGGTTTGCCGCCCCATAAATTAAAGGAAAAAGAGCAAAACATTTAACTTAATTTTGATGCGCTGATTAGAGACAACTTGCAACAACTGAAGCACGAATTGCGTCACACCCAACTTTTTTTTTTTGGAATTTTTGACAGATGATGTATATCTGTTGCCACTATAACAAAAAATACTAAAAAACAGAATAAAATAAATATTTAAGGGAGCTCCCATAAAACAAACGTGATTTTTTTGCCATTTTTATAGATAATGGTACGGAAGCCTTTATGCGCGAGTCCGAATCGCACTTGGCCAGCTTTTTTTTATCGTGGGAAAATCCTCATGGATGTCCCTCGCCCGGGGTAAGCGAGGGAGTCTGCCGGATTCTTACCGGATAAAAACACACGGTATTCCTCCTTCTGACCATTGGCCGGGGTCGTGAGATTCCCCTGAGCATCCACCGCAACCCCGGCAGGTCTTGGTCTATCAACTGTTGGTGGACCTCTCCTCAGTGGTGCCCCACCCCACGACCTCCTGAGAGGCGCGGGGAGCACCCCACATCACCGGCGCACCAGAACACATGGCACGCCGTGACCACTCCGGGAACCAAACAAGCACATGGGCGCCAGACGACCCCGTGTCTGGGCACCCTTGGTCCCCCTGCGACGGGTCAGATTAGTGGCCCCGCCGCCTACTACTTTTCGGCCGTAGAGGATAGGGAGAGCGGCCAACTATACACCGACACTCCTCTCCCCCTGCGGCCCCACCGCGTCCGCCATCTGACGGTGGCGGCCCCGTCAAGGCCGCGGAAGGTAGGGAGAACGGCGCACCGTAATACTCCTCTCCCACCATAGCCTCCAGCACTCGGGCGCGATGCCTCGCATAAGACATCGCGGCCGGCCTCAATTGCGATGTTGCCCATGCGACACCGCAACCTTCTTGGCCGTTACATCGAGGGCTACCCGGCAAAGCTCCGACGAGCGGCCCCTTCTCGGGTTCCTCTTCGCTTCACCGTGGGCCTTCACTCCACGGCTACTGCGCCTCTCCGCAATGACAATGACCCCCACCGCCGTCTGCGCCCCTTTGTCTCTCTCCTATGGATATGAACGAAAACTACACGTGCAAATCCTGACTAGCCCCGAACTCCCGAGTTGCGATTCGCGACGTACAAACTTACAACCAAATGAGTTGTAGTTTTTGTTAATTAGGTAGGGCTTTTTTTTCATTTCTTCAGGCATATAAAGTCTTACGGACTCATTATTATATGGAGGAGTGGCTGGAAAGGCGGCATGGTGCCCTCAGCTTCCGGCTGACGCAGGTGCTCTCGGGACATGGCTGTTTCGAAAAGTACCTGTGTTGCATATGCCGGAAACAGACGCCCGGTTGTCACCACTGCGACTGCCCTGAGGACGCGGCGCTGCACACGCTGCAGGCGTGTCCAGCTTGGGGGTCGCAGCGCCGCGAACTAGTCGCGGCGGTCGGCGGTGACCTTTCGCTTCCGGCCATGGTCCTCTCCATGGTCGGGAGCGAGGGTGCATGGGAAGCCATCGCCTTCTTTTGCGAGGGGGTGATGACAACCAAGGAGGAAGCGGAGAGGGAGCGGTGTGCTCTTCTCCCTTCCCGCGCCAGACGCACCGGGTGCCGAGGGCGCGCGTACGCGACCACCTCCAACCACCCTAGTGTGTGGCCTGCGGGCGGCGGGGTAGGGGATCCGCCGCCCGACCAGTAACAGGCCCGAGAAGGCGGCGCGCTGTGTTCTGTGCTAGCTTCTCAAGAGGAAGTGGGGATGGCCCCACAGAGGAGAGGTCCGCCGAGGGTTGCCGGATCGGGACCTGCCGGGGTTGCGGTGCATGCTTTTGCGAATCCTGCGACCCCGGCCGAACGGTCAGGAGGAGGAATACCGTTGGTTTTTAGCCGGTAAGAGTCCAGCAGACCCCCTCGCCTTCCCCGGCGAGGGACATCCATGAGGATTTACCAACAATAAAAAAAGGCATATAAAGTCAAAAAAAACTGAGCGAGGTGCGGCTGGCGCCGCCCCTAGGGTAAATACGCCCCTGAACTAACCCACATACAAATATTCTCAGTGGTGGAGAATCTATGTTGATTTTATTTATCAAATACCCGCTTTACCTTCTGATAAGCAGACACTGGTCTGAACTGTAACGCAACACTCAGTTCTATCTGTTATATTCGCAGAAATAATACACACGTAATTAGTTAACAACCGTTTATTCGTGACTGACGTCGTGCGGTGTCTCCCTAACACACACACGTCACGCACGCACACTAATACACCACAATCTTCCACCCTTAATCAAAACCCCTAAACAAGAAATCGGTGAGATACAATTAACACAATCAACAAACTACCATTTGCTTAAAACTACTTATACTAATAATATACTTATAACCTAATACAATGCAGTATCAAATCTTGTAATTAGGTGACTTATTTAATCGACATTGACGCATAGGGCGGGCCCGGATCGGCTCAGGAGAAGGCAAGAGAGGAGACGGTATCTTATCCGGTAATGTATCCTCACAATCTTGGAACTGGTCCTGAACATCCCCATCCCCATGTATTATGACTGTCGGCGCGATTCCCCCAGAACCACCCGGACTGGGCTTTCCACATTCCTTCACTACTTCGTTAGTGCCCTCCTTGTTTGGGGAAAAGCTAGAAGGACAAATTAGTGAACTCCGCTTCCTCTGCATAAGCTGATCAATATGTTTATGTGATTCTCTACCTACCGCATCCACCACCCTATAGTCTGTTACACCAATCTTTTCCGTCACTTTTCCCGGCACCCATCTATCACTTCCCCTGTATTGGCGCAGCCATACCTCATCCCCTGGACTTACTTCCCGTGTACCGTTCGCCCCAAACCTTTGCTGTCTATATTGAGCATTCCTAACCTTGTTGTCCCTATCGGGTCTCAACAAATCGAGTTTAGTTCTTAATTTTCGCCCACACATTAACAATGCTGGTGTTTCCCCCGTAGTGCAATGTTCCGTATTACGATAATGCAACAGGAATTTATTTAAAAATAAGGTTATATCAGAATTTTCTCTGATTGCTTTTTTAATTACCCTTTTAATTATTTTAACTGAATTCTCCGCAGCGCCATTTGATGCCGGGTGATATGGTGCTGAAAATAATTGTTTTACCCCCATTTGAATTTAAAAATTGCGAAAACTCACTACTCGTGAAAGGAGGGCCGTTATCGGAGACTATCTGTTTTGGAAGTCCAAAACGGGCAAAAACCTCACTTAGTCTGTCAGTCGTATGACTTGCTGCCGTACTCGGTACCTGGCTGACTTCTAACCACTTAGTTCTAGCGTCTACCATGACCAAAAATTTTCTACCATTAATCGGTCCTAAGAAATCCAGATGTACCCGAGCCCATGGTTTGTCAGGCCAGGGCCAAGGACACGGCTCGTGTCGCGACGGTGCATCCGCCTCGGCTATACAGGTTCTGCATGTGCGGCATATTGACTCGATTGCTTCATCCATGCCCGGCCACCAGACATAGCTTCGAGCGAAAGAAGTAATTTAATAAGCCCGGTGAAACCAAGTGATAAGACTTTTGCATCGGTGGTACAGGTGATGAAAGAACATTTACAACCTAAGCCATCGTTTATGGCGGAAAGGTATCGATTTAGACAAAGAAGACAACAACCACGGGAGACTATACATCAATACATTTCGGAATTAAAAAAATTGGCAAGATACTGCGATTTTAAAGAGGTATTGGAAGAAAATTTACGCGACCAATTGGTATGTGGGTTGAGCAGCGAAACTATAAGGCAACGAGTATTCGCCGAAGATAACCTACAATATGCTAACGCGGTGAAAATAGCGTGTGCGATGGAAGCGGCGGAACGAGACGCGGCAGCAGTGGAGCAGGTCGGTAGCACCGGCGAGACGGCATCGAGCAGCGCAAGCGGCGCCGAGGTCCTTTACACAATGGCGAGGCGTGGACGCGGTTCTGCAGGCCGAGGCGGCGCGCGCTTTCTGTCAAAGTCACGGGGACAATATAGCGACGGCGGTGGGAATAATTTGTGCACGGGTTGTGGGGCGTCGGATCACCATAATAAGGATTGTCGCTACAAAACATTCATCTGTGGAAAGTGTGGACAACGAGGTCATCTTCGTAGGGTGTGCCCGTCGCGCTTGACTGGATCGCAGGATCGGCGCACAGCCACCGGTTTGGTGGCGCATGTGCAAACCGGAAACCAGGAGCTCGATGTGGGGTGTGGAACGGTGATGTCGGGACACGACGAGGCTTTACAGTCTGAAGAGGAGGATCTTCACCAACTCTGTTTAAATGGCTATAAGCCGGTAAGATTATCTTTAATAATTGATGGAATGGAATTACCCATGGAATTAGACACCGGGTCCTTAGTATCTTGTATTAGTAAAAGAACATATGTTAAATATTTTAATAACAGACCTTTACAAGAATCGAATTTAGTGTTTAAGTTTTATAATGGAGCTAAGATTAAACCTCTCGGGGTAATAAAACCATTAGTGAGCTATGGGAGGATATCAAAGTTATTAGAACTTTTTGTAATAGATGGCGGCACTACCTCCTTGTTAGGAAGGCAATGGATTTCCGAATTAAAAATAAAAATCCCTACTTTGTTTAATAATGTGATGATTAAAGATAAAGAAAACAATTGTAATAACAATTTAATGTCATTGCTTTCCAGGTATAAAGAATTGTTTACGGAGGGACTGGGTCGGTTCAGGGGAGGCAAGGCTCGGTTGCGGTTGCGCGAAGGGGCGACGCCGGTGTTTTGCCGGGCGAGGGCCGTTCCTTACGCTCTGCGGGACCGCGTGGATGAGGAGCTGGACTCAATGCTACGAGCTGGTGTCATCGAGCCCGTGAATAGCTCGGATTGGGCAACCCCGTTGGTGCCAGTGCGTAAGGCTGATGGTGGACTCCGCATTTGTGCCGACTATAAGGTGACATTAAATCCTGTTTTGCTGATCGATAGATATCCTCTGCCGCGCATCGACGACCTGTTAGTTAAACTTAATGGGTCTAAAATACTGTCTAAAATTGATCTTTCCCAGGCTTACAACCAAATAGAATTGGAGGATCCTGACAACTTGACCGTTATTAACACGCATAGGGGTCTATTTAGGTATAAAAGATTAGTATATGGATTATCTTCGAGTCCAGGGATTTTCCAACGTATAATGTCAAACCTGCTGAATGATATTCCCAATAGGGCTTGCATTCTAATATTCGAATATTCGAATTATTCGAATAATCAACTGTTTCAAATATTCGAATAGAAATTTTACGATATTCGAATATTCGACCGATTCCTGGAAAACAAAACTCAACAATCTGATGTACACACAAATTCAACGTTCATGCACGCCGTCCAAACAAGGTAACGTCGTTCGACGCGCGGGCGTTACGAGTGTACTACAGGATTCGGCAACGATCGGGAACATTCGGAAGATGCGGCCGGCGCGCAGTCCGGCGGGCGGGGGACGGGGGTGGTTCGCTTTTGTGCATTTGTCCACCATTTGCACGCGTGTTTGGTTGTTATAATTTTGTGTTAGACGTTTTTATTTTGTTTAGTGTGCCCGTTGTTTTATTTAATGTATAGTTGTATTATCCCCGCAAGTTGATATTGCGATTGGCGGCCATCTTGGTGACGTAGTCGACATCGCACCGTCAGTACCGTTCGCAAGGTCAGCCCGCGCTTACGTGCATCGAATATTTGTTTTGTTACTTATAGCGGTTTGTTTTTGTTGTCCTGTTTTATTGTTGAGTTTTGTTGTTTAGTTTTGTTACCTGTTACCCGTTAAAATGAGTAAGAAATTAATTAACAGTCGTGCTCGTGAAATGATAATTAAAGTGGACAATTATTTTGTAAAAGAGAAAGAGGACTCTAAGTTAGTTATCCAAAATATAAACCGTGCCTTAAAAAGTGCTTCGGACACTACTGAGGACATTTTAATGTCGAAGCAACTTGTAATAGACATTTTGAATATTTTGCAAAATTCTACCAAAGTTACGGAACTTGTGGCTTGTGCCACAGGCGTTGCAAAAAATACTGTGACAAAATTACGAAGAGAGCATGAGTCAGCAACAGCAAGTGGCAGCAAAATGAGAACTCCTACCAAAGCAAAAAGGCAAAGGAAGGAATATTTCGACGGATTTTCACTTACAGCATTAAGAAATATAATTCATTCTATGTATACTGTGAGAAAAGAAATTCCTACAATGCGCAAAATCTTGGCGGCTGCAAAAGTAGACCTTAATTATACTGGTAGTGAAACTACATTAAGAAAAATAATTAAAAGTGATTTAGGCTACCGATTTAAACGATGTTACCAAAAAAGACTGGCTCTAATTGAAAGACCCCAAATACAAGCGTGGAGGGCTAAATATTTACGCCGTATGAAACAAAATGACTCGCTTGATGCTAACAAAAGGCCCGTTATTTATCTCGACGAAACATGGATACACGCGCACTACACGGTTAAAAAATGTTGGCAAACAGCAACCGACGTAGGAGTGAGACGGAACGACAGCCCCGGCCGCCGATGGATAATTGTTCACGCGGGAAGCGAAACTGGCTTTGTTGACAATGCCCTTTTAATGTTTAAGGCAGACACCAAAACGGGGGATTATCACGACCAAATGAATGCGGAGAATTTTACAAAGTGGCTTACAGAAAAATTACTACCCAATATACCATGCAACTCCATAATTGTGATGGACAACGCCCCTTATCACAGTAAGGAAGAGAATAAGCCACCAAACATGAATAATAGAAAACAGGTGATGGTTGAGTGGTTACAAGCTCGCAATATTGAATTTCCCAGCGAGAGTACAAAACCAGAACTATATCTATTAATTAAACAACACAAACCGCCGAAAAATTATAAAATCGACAAGTTATTAGCTGACAATGGCCATGAGGTCGTTAGATTGCCACCGTACAACTGCGACCTCAACCCTATTGAGTACATCTGGAACCTAGTCAAAATGAGAGTGTCAGAAAAGAATGTGGAGCAGTTAGAGAGTCGAATTGAATCTTTGACGTTGGAGGCGTTGGCATCAATAACTCCAGATGACTGGCTAAAGGAAATAAACCACGTGAAAAGGCTTGAAGAGGAATATTGGCAGAAGGATAGAATAACTGACGAGTTATTTATAATAAATACGGCAGACGACAGTGAATCTGAAACAAGTAACACAGAAAGTAGTTCTGATTCGGAAGACAATATGAGTGGGATTGAAGAAATAGGCTAAGATTTTAAATAAACATAGATTTTTTTACTTACCAACCTGGTTTTATTTATAATTATTTACCACATAACCCAGACATTAAATTAAGAAATATTTTCATATTTACACATCCACAACATAATTATTATGTATTTATGGGTGTAATCATTGTTTTTTTTTTATAAGTAGAATACAAAAGTAATGTTTTATGGTGCCGAAATTTCTAAGAAATATACCTACGGTCAGTGACGAGCCGTTTGGTGTAATGGTTGAGAAGTCGGCTATTACACCAAGGGTCGCGGGTTCGATCCCCGCACGGTACAAACATTTGTGTGCATGAACATGTTTGTTTGTATCGGTCTGGGTGTTTCTATGTATAATAAATATGTATTTACAAAAAAAAAGTATATATGTAATTTTTATCCGTTGTCTAGCATCCAAGCACAAGCTATGCTTAGTTTGGGGCTAAATGGCGCTGTGTGAATAGTGTCCAGAGATATTTATTTATTTATTATTTATTTATAAACAGCCGTACCGATATTCTTAGATTACACTGTCTGTCATTTCTGGCTCAATTACTATACGCGCAAAATACCTAAAAAAATACAAAATACATATTGGCATAGCAAATCCAAATTTCAAGCAAAATTAACAGAATATTATAATTAATATTATTACAATAATTTTTTTGCTATCTGTACTTTTTGGCGACGTATGACGTCACGAAGCTGTTATTGTGACAAGGTTCCGTCGCAATATCAACTTGCGGGGCTTTTATACCCAACGACAATCCAGTGAATCAGTTACGTGCTTTAATGTAAGTAGCTACTATAATTGCATTTCTGACTTGTGATAATGATTTTATTATAATACTAATTCTAACCTCAAAAATGCAGCTTTTTTACTAGTTAACTTAGCTAAAGCTTTTATTTTGTGAACTCGTTTACTTCTCATTTGTGTTCTTTTAAGATTTTTTAAAACACTATGAAGTGTGTGTTGACGGTTAATTTTTCGACATTTCAGGTAGGTATTAGATTAAACATTAAAACATGGAGCAACTGCAAAACAAATTAGAATTTAAAGAGTACACGAAAGGTACGCGAGATAAGTCGTCAGTATGGAACTTTTTTTTGAGAACTTCAGATGGAGTTCATGCGCAATGTAAAAAGTGCAAGAAAGTGATTAAATGCCGAAACACAACTACATGTCTGCATAACCATATGAAACTTCACCCTGTTGAGAGTACTCGGGTTACTGTTGATGAACTTTCGGCGCCAGGGACATCGGGCACACACACGAACCTACAGGAAAATGAGCCAAAGAAGAAGAAAGTTAAATTGATTGACGACTTCTTTAAAAAATCTGATACTGTGGAAAATATAGTTGCAAAAATGACTGCTTGTGATGGTCTTCCATTTAGTTTGTTCTGTACATCTGATTCATTGCGAAATCTTTTTAAAAAAAGTGGCTATGAAGATTTACCGAAGTCACCAAATACAATTAAAAAGATCGTGGTAGATAAGAGTGAGCAATTAAAAGGCGAACTTAAGGAAACATTGCAGAAATTGAAAGCCAAAGGACAGAAGTTTTCCGTCTCTTTAGACGAATGGACTTCAGCCCGTAACCGACGGTACATGAACGTCAACATTCATTGTCCAAACTTTGCAGGCAAGAGCTTCAGGAATCTGGGACTAGCAAGAATAACTGGCCGGGGAACAGCAGAACGTTGTGGCAATATTTTGAAGGACAAACTAGCATTCTATAATCTTTCTCTAGAAGTGGACATAGCATGTGTGGTGACTGACGGAGCAAGTGTGATGTGTGCTATGGGTCGACAATTTCCTTCGTACCATCAATTATGTTTTGCACACGGCATCCAATGTGCAGTGTTGGATGTAATTTACAAAAAGACACAAAATGCCCAAGAAGAAGAATGGGAAGAATCTACAGAAGACACAGGGGCGACAGGACAGGATGATGACTCTGACAGTGATGAAGAAGAAGAAGGTGGATTTGTAGTTGGGACTAGAAGACAACTGAACAGGAACCAATATGTATACGGGGATGTAAATCTAAAAAATGTTATAGATAAAGTGAGAAAAATTGTTAAATATTTTAGGAAATCACCCACCAAGATTGAATGTTTCTATAACTACCTTCCAGAAGAACAGAAAAAAATGGGCTTGATCCTAGACTGTAAAACCAGGTGGAGTAGCTTGGCTGATATGATCACAAGGTTTTTGGTACTAAAAGAGCCTATCATGAAGACTCTTATTGATTTAAAGAACGAAATCACATTTAGTTCCGCTGAGCTAGCTTTACTCCAAGAATTATCCACTTCTCTCAATATTGTAAAGGTAACAGTCGAGGCGTTGTGCCAAGAAAATGCAAATCTGCTTACTGCAGAGACAGCTCTACAATTCATGGTTGCGAAACTTCAAGCGACAAACAGTTTTACAAGTGATCAGCTACTCCAGGCTCTGAAGAAAAGAATAACTGAAAGACGCCTACTAGATCTAGTGTGTACCTTAAAATATCTACACAATCCCAGAACATATTACGCAGAGACACCTTCGGATATTTTTCCATCTCCAGGAAACGACACGATTGCTAAAGTTATAACTGAGATTAACGACAGATACTTTAGTCAAATACAAGACTTTGATGACAATGAAGATAGATCCTTAGTTGATCACCAGCAGCAGCGACAGCGACAAAATGAGTTAATTCAGGAAACTGCAATAAGCTTCAAGGAAGAACTACAAAAAAAGATCGATGAGACCGTTTTAGCAACTTCTTGTACATCTACCGCAAATTTGTCATGCAGAGAAGAGTTGGAGACGTCAATCCTAATGCAAATGGCGCTATTTGATAGAGGAGGTCCTAGACAAGTAAATTTGAGCCAAGCGTACGACTTTCTGAAGTGTATACCACCTACAAGTGTAGAGTGTGAAAGGGTGTTTTCTTCCAGCAAATATATTTGCAACCATCTAAGATGTTCCTTAAACGATGATTCCATGGATGCTCTAAGTTTCCTTAGATCCCACTTCCAGGGAAAACGTTGAAAGACACGACTAAGGTATATGACAGAATTAAAAACGTACTGTAATTTTCTGTACTATATACTTAGATCTGATCTGATCTGATCTTGTGATTAATTATTTTTGTTATTACTAAGAAAGATTTAATGTTAAATTATCAGTATCACACATTGTTAGTGTGACATTGACAATTTAACATTAAGAAAACGATTTTGCATCAAAGGTTTAATTGCGTTACATTTGTTATTGTTTTGTTTGATTTTATTATATTATTACAATACTCATAACCGATTCTATAAGACTGTGCTGTGTTTGTGTCGAAGGTTGAAAAACAAAACAAGATTAGTTTATTTTGATAACTATTGTTTATTTTAAAAGATTTTAAGCATTTGTTTCTAATTTTTGCGAAAATTATATTAGAATAACATTGTGGTGTATTAATATTATCAGTCCAATATTAAATTGACCATCAAAATTCTTCCAAAAAATATGTTGATTATTATGTTAGCTATGTTATTTGAAGAAACTAGTTGATTATTGGCAGTTTAATATTAGCTATTCTAATCCTTCGTGTTATTCTAACAGAAAAAAATGTTATTTTAATAGTTTTTGTAACACTGTGTTAGCTTTAACTAGTATTATTTTGATTTAGAGAATAAAGACTATTTAGAAATTAAAGGACATGATTTCTATAAAACTTAATTTTTTTATTTAATATTCGAACAATATTCGAATTATTCGAATATTCCCCAAAAAAATATCGAATATTCGAATTGCAAAATTGTCGAATATTTGCAAGCCCTAATTCCCAATGTTCAAGTATTTCTGGACGATATTATTATAGGATCAGCTACGATGACTCAACATTTAGAGATTTTAGAGAAATTATTCGAGAGATTACACAGTAATGGAATTAAACTTAAAAAAAAAAATGTTCCTTTATGACCAAGGAAGTTAAATATTTGGGATTTATCATTACAGCAGAGGGAATCAAAGCGGACCCAGAGAAAGTAGAAGGTATATTAAATATACCTCCTCCTAGGAATGTCACTGAGTTGAGGTCGTTTTTAGGTACGATAAATTTCTATGCCAAATTCGTGAATAACTTAAGCGCCATTTTAGCGCCCGTGTACAACTTGCTTAAGAAAGGCATCACGTGGGAATGGGACCATGTCTGCGAATATAACAGTGGCGACGAGGATGGGATACGAACATCGCGCGGTGTCTCCCTAACACACACACGTCACGCACGCACACTAATACACCACACTATCCAATTCTATAATCGGTATGTCTACGACAATTATATGTATTGGAGTGAATAAATGAAATAAAATGAATTAGTATCATAACATAACATCACGCCTTATATTCCTCGTTCGGCAGAGGTGTTTTTAGTACACCCTCGTTATGCCAGTTATGTTTAACTCCCTTGTAATAGGGGGCGAGACTATTGCCATTAATCGGGCACAAATCCAGACTCCGGGCTGCTGCTGAGAAATTCCTAATGGAAAAACCCAATAACACTGCCCGACCTGGGCATCGAACCCAGGACCTGACGATCAACAGTCACGCTTGCCACCACTATACCAACGAGGCAATCAGTGAATTAGTATTTTATTTATTTTCTCTATATCACCTTTTTTGTTTTTAGAAAACATAAAAATTGATTCGCGAGCAAGGATTCGAACTTGCCACGCTCTGGTAAAGTACACCAGTTTCCTACATCACTTTAGTAACATTTGTATACCGATGACATACTAATGTTGTAAATACGATATTTTTAATTTTTTCAAGATTCCCACGACCGATATTGCGACTAAATAGTAATAAATAATAATAATAATAGTGAATCAGAGCCATATATCAATACATTCTGCTTTATTTCATTTGTGTCCGCCGTGGGTAAGGCTCCCATACTAAAGTGCCCAATGACCTTTATTTTACTGTTTTCGATTTGAAAATTAAAACTGAAAACATAAAAAAAGACTTGTTTTAACTTTGTGATTATAAGGAACAAATAGTTGATTAGTATTTTATTTTACTGTTTCTGATTTATTTAAATTGTTAATAAATAAATATTTAATATTATAAAGCATGGTGTCATTCATTAAACTTACCTTAAACATATAGATAGTCGCTCTTCAGCTGAAATAGCACATCTGTAGTTTGTATTTTGTTTGTCAATGTGAGGACGGAGAAGATTTACTAAATGTTCATACTTTTCATAATCCATTCGATAGTAATCATGGAATTTTTTAACATCATATATTAAATCATTATGAAGTGTATGGAACTCGCCGAATTCACACCTTTTTTGCCATAAATGATCAACCCAAATTTTTCGTTTCTTCTTGTTTATTTTTTTATTATTTTCTTCTTCCTCTAATGCAAGGGCTAGCAAAACGACGTCCCACTCCACCATATTTTAAATAAAATTTCACTTTACGTCTACGCGGCGCAATGTGAGCAGCACTTCTGGGCGCTTGTAGTGCGTACGGATTCCAGCGGACGCTGTCGGCTGTCGCGGCACGCGTACGGCTACCGCGGCAGCCGTACGCATGCCGCGGTAGCGGTACTGCTCCGACGGACGCGTTCGGCTGCCGCGGCACACGTTCGGCTGCCGCGGCACGCGTACGGCTCCGTTCCGATGCAGCGCGACGCAAGCCGGTTGGTCTGAATCGTACCTTAAAGTAAATGCAGTCTGTTTTATAAATTCCAATTCTATCGATTCCATTGGCTTAATAGAAGAACTTGCAAAGCTTATATGTAAATAAAGCCATTTTACGTTTAATCGCCAAATACTGGCCGGGGATATATTAGTTGAATCTCGAGAAATTAGAAATACAAAAGAGGGGCCGACTTTAGAAATATTAAAGATCCTAATGTCGGCCAGCCTCGCAGCCTCGAGTTTGAGCGCCGCTGTACAGGCTGATTAATTTTGTATTTTTTATTTGATTTTGTGGGTAGTCATTTATAATTTATTTATCAAACTTATTTTCTCAAAATTGAATATTTATTATTATAATTTATTAATACAAGTATTATACAGGGGTTAAGTTTGGATGTAGGAGTTGACAATATTGAAAACATATTTATAAAATACATATACCTATCGTTTGGGATATAAATATAAATTGCCCTTTGGAACTTACTACTCATTAAAGCAAGTTTATTAGCTTAAAAAATTATATTGCATATGTTACCGGCAAAATGTATAATTAGGACATTCTATAGAATGCCTAGGCATTCTATACAAAGCCGAACTCGTCTGGGCAAAGTATGAAATATTGTTTCTATCGTTCATAATTATAAAAATTGCTTAGTCAACAGAAATGTATAGATTTGATTTGCGTCACAAAATTCACTTAAATGATGTAGGTAAGATGGGATTTATGGCCGCCAACAAATAAAACGACGGGTTTTCTTACTTCTTTTTATTCGCGCCATACGTTGACACCGTTAGCAATATATTCGTAAAAAAGATCTCCTCTCATTTAGCCTCTTTCCAATATTCCCAAGATAATCGTGGGCGGCACACTAAGTGCAACTTCTTTATGTGGTTATTTAATAAATGGAAAAACTACCATCATGGCTACGAATTCGCCAGCAGCTGAGATGACTATCATAACAGTAACCTTGCCTGTTTTGGGACACATTTGGAAACTAGTCTCATCACCATTGAGTATTCGGTTCGGGTCTTCCAAAATGTTCTGATACAACTTGCCAAATGCGGATTCCCAAGAAAGAAAAGCGATTTAATAAATAGTGTTAAGAAAATAATGAAAGCTGAAAACAGACAAAATCCTTTCAAGAATGATACTCCGGGCCAGAAATGGTACGAATTGTTCATGAAAAGGCATCCAGAACTTAGTCAACGAACACCGGAGAGCATAAATACTGCAAGAGCGATAGTAACAGAAGAATACATCCCACCAAAAACATTCTGTAAAAAACTAGCCAAGTCTCGATGGAGCTGCTTGTTTATCTCTAAAAAGTAATGAAATCTAGACAAAGTCGTGCCAAGTCTAAGGTTCCTTACTGCGATTTCTTTATTATTATAGTTAATGTTGTGTGACTTGGCCGTTGAACATTCTTTATACGTTAGTGGGTACAAGTCAACGGGACAGGTACAGACGGACTTCTATCAATGATTAGAAGTCCGTCTGTACTGGATTTTTTTTTATACTGTTTGTTTTAGGCTCGCCTATACATGAATATTATTGAAATACGCAGCTTTATCAAGCCTACAATTGACTGGTTATTGAATCAACGTTTTCCAAGTGGCAATTTTCCATCGTCAATGGGTTGCGGTTCTGGCGACAGATTGGTGCAATGGTGTCATGGAGCACCTGTGTGTACCCTTAAACGGCCAAGTCACACAACATTAACTATAATAATAAAGAAATCGCAGTAAGGAACCTTAGACTTGGCACGACTTTGTCTAGATTTCATTACTTTTTAGAGATAAACAAGCAGCTCCATCGAGACTTGGCTAGTTTTTTACAGAATGTTTTTCGTGGGATTTCACTTCTTTTTTGTAGAAACGTGGGCATATTGATTTATTTAATTAGATTTTCTTATTTGACACAGTTTTTTTCTTTTTAGGAGTAGTTTTTTTATTATTACAAATCTTTCTTTTCTTTTTTTCCGGTTCTGATTCTTGTACAGTAGCAACAGTTTTTCGTATTGCCCATTTCATATTTATTTTATCACCGCCACTCTTAGTTCAATGCATTATATTTTGACCAAATTTTGAGCGAAATTAATATTTTAGTGTAATTTGTTTATTTAATTTGTGTAATGTTCGAGTAGAATAAAGTTAATCGTTCGACTATTTCTTCTTGTAAACTTGTAAGTATAAGTATAAGTATAAAAGCCAGTCTAGTCTTATCCAGAGTTTTCCTTTAATTTTATTTATATGCGTATTAAAAGCAGAAGGGGAGGCATTCGCCCAGCAGTGGGACGCTATAGGCTAGATTAAATTAGATTAGAAGATGTGTCCCACTACGCTGGATTTTTGCAATGACAGTCGATTTTTTTATGTACCAATAGTAGAAGGGGGCATTACCATATCTCTAATACAGCTGAGACCAGCTGAGGGTTCTTCATCAGATACTTCAGACCTTTCGACTTTTGACATCAAATGAAGCGGCCTACCAAGTTGAATATTTTTTGTAAAGGCGGTATGTCGATCTCTAATAGTTTGGTTGGGGTCTTGTGTTTTCTAATCAGGGTCACCAGGTACTCCACATCTTCGATTATCCTAGTTTTTATAGTTTTCCTTTTATGTGGCCATTAAACCCTAACTCTGTACCAAATTTCAACTCTCTGAGTTTATGGGAAGTACTAGTTCTATTCTGATGATCATGAGTGAGTGAGTGAGTGTCATAAATGCGAAACTTTGCTTTCGCTTAACTTCGGAACTAAATGACCTACAGACTTGACATTTTGGATTTTAAGTATGTGATTATAGCTTACTGGATGACGAAAATTTTTGCGTTCTGGTCTTATCCAGAGGTTCTCAAATAGGGGCCTGAAAATGCGGCGAAATGGTTCCAGTAAAGGATGGTACGGCAGTGGTTGCTTCGCGCTCGACTTGGCGGGGGCACTGCCGTGCCCCCCGATACGAAAATGGGTTACAGACTTCAAAGATTTCTTAACAAAAACAAATAACTTGGACATTCTGGAAGACCCGAACTGAATACTCAATGGTGATGAGACTAGTTTCCAAATTTGTCCCAAAACAGGCAAGGTTATAGGACCGAAAGGCTGGAAAAACATCTATGAAGTTAAACGAGGCAGTGAAAAGGAAACTATCACTGTTATGATAGTCATCTCAGCTGCTGGCAAACTTGTAGCCCCGATGGTAGTTTTTCCATATGTTAAAAAACCACCTAAAGAAGTTGCACTTAGTGTGCCACCGACGATTATCTTTCGAATATCGGAAAGTGGCTGGATGAGAGGAGATCTTTTTTACGAATATATTGCTAACGGTGTCAACGCATGGCTCCAAGAAAAAGAAGTAAGAAAACCCGTCGTTTTATTTTTTGACGGCCATAAATCCCATCTCACGTATCATTTAAGTGAATTTTGTGACGCAAATCAAATCATTCTGTACGCTTTACCACCCAATACTACACACATCCTCCTGCCCGCCGATGTAAGTGTGTTTCGGCCTTTTAAATCTGAATGGCGAAAAACTATTAAAGCCTGGCAGGATGAGCAGGGAAAACCCTTGACCAAAGTAACGTTTTGTCCTTTGTTGCAGAAGGTCTTAGACAAAGATATGTCACAAACAATAAAAAATGGGTTTGAAAGGTGCGGTCTTTACCCCTTTAATCCCAATGCAGTCGATTATTCCAAATGTGTGAAAAACACTTTAGAAAATATGGAAATAAATGAAACACCAACGATTCCCTCGAGTCAAGACATCGAAACCACTATTGCAGTTTTAATGTATTTCTGTAACGAACTGAAAGAAAAGGGAATAGTTATTGACGTCGAAAAATTAATAGATGCTTTAAATGAGTCAAGTAGTACAGCAACTGAAAAGCAAGCTATCGAATCGTGTCAGCTTAACAAAAATCAAAACAAGCAAACATCATTACAACGTAGTGAAGAGGATTGTGTGTGAGTGTGACGTAGTGTGAGTGATTGATTTCCCAGAACAAGAAACCAATGCCTTCGACATACCTCAGGACACCGATGAAAATAGATATACCGAAATACCACTTATAGTTATACCAGCACCTGAAAATCAAAACGCAAAAAATTCTGCCCCAACTCTAATAACTAATAATCCCATTGAAGAGAAGATTTTGCAATCTTCATATTATTTCAACGACACTCCCGAGAGATCTGAGTCTTCTGATTTACGCTTCGAGGAAGTGATTGCTAATGCTAGTACATGATGATATTATAGATAATAGAAAGTCACTTGACTATGATACACAAAAAAAAAAGTTTTCCGATATCAACATCTTTGGTTCTCAAGAAGGCAGACGTGGATTTCGACGCCATTGACGTCGAATCCGTAACAATTGAGAATACGGATTGCGTACCGATGTCAAAATCTTAAGTTCCCAAGAAGGCAGACGTGGATTTCGACGCCATTGACGTCGAATCCGAAACAATTGAGAAAATGGATTGCGATTCACAGTCGTTGTTTTTATTGCCGGAAAGTTTCGTTGCAGAAGTGGAGGACCCAAATGATATTACTCTTGATACTACAATATTATCCTTGCCGCGAGTGCTCCCCACTATCATCAAGAAATAATTCAGAAAATACTAGTCCTCTTAACAGACGGTTAACACCAACTACGTCAAAAATCTCGGGATCTAGCTCAAAGCATACCGTATCTCCGTCTTTTAGAAAACATTTATTCTCACCTCGAGCGTTAAGTTTTGGAAGATCTCGCATAGTTGGCGGAGAAATCATGCCGCTTGCTATTTGTTCTCCAAAATGGATAGAGTATTATGAACGTAAAGAAAATATTAAAAAAGAAAAATTACAAAAAGTCCAGGACCGGAAAAAGCTTATGGCGGCTAAAAAGGAAGCCAGGGCGAAAACAAAGTTGACCACTCAAAGAAAAGACAAGCTACACAGAAGAAAACTAGAAAGACTAAGAAAATAAAAAAACACATTAATTGCGCTGGGTGTGAGGAGGTACTCGTTAGCGATGTCGAAGATGACAACTTAAAAAACATTGGGTGTGATCGGTGCCCAAAATTGTCTCATCTTCAATGAACGACTAAAAAAGGTTTACCATATTCAGAAGTTGCGGCTAACGAGTTTATTTGTCACCATTGCATTTTAATTGGATTAGATTTAGATTCTCTTAAAGATGCCTAGTGTTTTCTTACTTCATCAAAATAATTTTATGTTTTTTAAAAGGAGATACGAAAAACAGTATTTCACTTTTATTAAATATTACGTTACTCAACCAAAAAAAAAAGAATTTCATTGTTTACTAGGTTATTGTATGTAGACTTTAAGTTTGTTACAGGTAGAATGATCTTTGAAAAAAAAAAGAAAGAACAGGTAGAAACATTATATTTTTAATTTTAAGTATCCGTGTGCGTCCGCGTGGGCGGAATATAAATACTTTTTCTTTCTTTCTTTCTTTCTTCTTTCTTTGTTGATTTTTGTATAACGTGAGTTCCTAATTAAGCCCAAAAATATAGACTGCTGCTGCTGCTGTTTGTATATACAAACTAGAGCTAGTAATGTTTTTTTTATATGTCTGAGTAATTAAGACTTTTTTTATTTATGAAGCTGAGGTGCTGTTATATTTTAATTATATTATGTTTTAAATTCTAATTTTTATCTCATAGTTATTCATTTTTTATTTGATTATATTGTGATGTTTAACTTTGTTATAATTATAGTAACATTGTTAAAGTGCAAATCGAGAATTTAATTTACAATTAAACATTTACAAATGTATACTTTGTGTGATAGTCCTGCCAAAAAAAACATACTAATAATATTTTTCACTGTCTTACTTTAAAACACCCTATACCCGGCCGACATTTGGAGAAAACGCGACCGACCATGGGGCCGTGGCCGGCCGACTTTCGGGTTTTTCGTTCTCGACGCATTTAAACCTTTAATATTTTTTTCTTTTAGTAAAAAAGTCAATTTTAAGCCTATAAGCGTAAAACAGATTTATCAACCTGTCTAAAACCGCATCACAAGCTATCCTTTCGTTGTAACTGATGGAGCCAGAGCGATCCAAAGTTAAAAAATCCGTAAGGGGGCTGAGACGTTTAGCGTATTTATCCTATGTATTCTTAGATCATTTTTTTATTTATTAGCATATATGTTAAAATACACAAATTATCAATGTATCATATGATTTTGCCATGGCACTTTTCCTTCGTTCACAAAATAATTAGTAAAATGACTTCTTTTTTCCCTAGCATGTATTGTTGAGTTATTACTGCCCTGCTGTATGATAATTGAATTAATTAATGACGACGATTTATTCACTTCAAAAATTCTTAAAGCTAGGTACATTGCCCCACAAAACTGCTTACGCAGTTTAACTGTGAGGCCTCTGCCTCAAATCTTGCGGGCAGCGGGGCGGGGGCGGCAGCGGCGGCGGCGCGGTAGCGGCAGGATCTTATGCGTATAATCAAATGGACCGGCCCTCGAAAACAGCGGCGCGGCAGCGGCGCGGGGGCGGGCAACGAGCGGTGCACTCCAGTGAAGCGGTGACCGCCCGCGCGTCTATAGTAGGGATTCACTTCTTCCTTTGCCCACAATAAATCGAGCGTTAGGAATAAATTTGAATCAAAAAGATGTTGTCGCCGTTGTTCAGACATTTCGTTCGCGAATAAAAACAAATATCTCGACGACACAACCACGAACACATCACTACGCCGTCGTAGTGCCCGCTGATTTCGAGAACGGGTCTGCGTGGCCCGCGCCGCACCCGCGCCGCCGCCGCCGCCGCCCCGCAGCCCGCAAAATTCGAGGCAGAGGCCTGTGATCGTTGAGTCTCTCTTACATAGTAAAACATAATTAGGTACATCTATAACCTATATGCAACTTAATACCACTTACATAGTTTCTAATAAATGTTTTTTTAAGTTTACATCCGAATTTTACTTTATTATCTTCTTGCCTGATGTCAGCAGGCAGTGTTCATTAAATAGGGAACGCGTTTTATTATTTATATTGTTCTGTGAGGTGGAAGCGCGAGAACAGGCGCCGTCGCGCCGGCCGCCACCATCCACAAGGCACGGTTACCGGAGTGCGCCTCCATTCCACCGCGACCGATATCATATAATGATCAGATATTTTATGCTGAATTAGAGCGGACCTTATTTTTAAAGTAGGTGCTCTAATATAAATATGGTCAACGAAGGATTCCACTAATGCATCAACTAAAATTTCACTACGTGTAACTTTATCGATACATTTTGTGAAACCGAACTCGGCCAAAAGATTTTCATAGGTAATGACATTTTTATCGTGTATTTGCAGTAGGTTAATATTCATATCGCCACACAATATAGCCTTGGAGTTGTGCGGTAAGCTATTCAATAGATTCCTAAGTTCCTCAAAGAACGGAATTATTTTTTCCTGTTTATTTATTCGGGGAGGTCTATATAATGCGACAACATGAATAGGTTCCCCAGAGCAATGAAGTGTAATGGAAACACACTCTGCAGAAAATATGGCGACCGGTTGCGCCGCCGCCGGCCCCGAGGCCGCTCGCGCATCTAACTCCTCCCGCGCGTACACAAGCACCCCTCCCCCACTTCGCCCCGTTCGTGTAAAACTATGAACATTGAACCCTTTTATCTTAAATAAATCTATTAAAGAAAAGTCTATGTTGGGTTCTGTAATAACTACACTGGTCATCAAAAAAATCGAGCCACCTAATGATTTGCGTTTACAAGGTTGTTATTTTAAATATGCAATGCTGTAACTTAAAACTGGTGTTTGTTTTTTATAACTAGGGTTAGTAATAAACAATTAAAAAGTGTCGGGGGCTTATGTGGGTACTTTTTTGTTTCTTTGCGTTTAACTAACTTATCCATGTTTTAAGCAGTTTGTATTGATGTTTAGTTGGCATTCGAACTTTATCCCAACACGTCTCTTTTTCGCATTAGTGTTGTTGTGATCAATAGATTTGTTATTTTAGTGATCATTTTCCATAACATTTTACGTACGAACATGGACACGACTGAAACAGAAGCTGCGCAAGTTGTAGCCTTAATACGCGAAGGCTTAAGTCAGAGAAACGTAGCTAGAAGATTAAACCTAAATCGATCAGCTGTACAAAAAGTTTATCAACGTTATTTAGAGACAGGGGAATATAGGCGGAGACCTGGTTCTGGTCGAGGGCTTGTAACAAATTCACGAGATGACCGCTTCATTATCTTGTCGTCTTTGCGGAATCGTCATTTCTCTGCTGTTGATAGGTCAGTAGGTCGCTGTAGGCAGCGTCGTCTTTGAGAAAGTCGTGGACTGTCTATTAGTGACAGTACGGTAAGAAGAAGGCTTAGGGAGGAACTCACTATAGCGCATAGGCAAGCCAGGCAGCAATTTGCTACACAATATCTGAATTGGACTTGAGAGCAGTGGGAAACGATTTCGTTCTGTGACGAAAGCCGCACTACACTAATTGGCTCCGACGATCGTCGTAACGTCATGTGAAGAACTGGACAGCGATACGCACAATGTAGCGTTCGTGAAACAGTGAGATTCGATGGGGCTCTGTAATGTTTTGGAGGGCATATCTTTGATAGGTCGTACCGAACTGGTTTTCTTTCGGAATCGTACTGTTAATGCTCAAAATTACTTAATGGACATCCTGGAACTCCATGTCATGCCGTATGCTGGCTACGTTGGACATAACTTCACTTAAATGCATAACAACGCAAGAGAACACGTCGCTAGGATTGTCGCCCAGTATCTATTCGTGGTTGGGATCCCCGTTATGGAGTGGCCAGCCAATAGTCCCGACCTCAACCCTATAGAACATCTTTGGGGTGAGCTGAAACAAAAGGTTAGATGAAAAAATTCGGCTCCAACGACGTTGGATGAGCTTGAAACTGCTCTAGTGGAAGAATGGGAGAGAATTCCACAAGAAGACATCATAAAGCTGATAAGATCACTCAACAGGCGATTGCAAGCCGTTATCAGGGCCAGAGGAAGAAACAAGTCGTACTGACACTCTTGGTTTCGTAGTGAAAAAACATTTTAAGTCACAGAAAAGTTTTAAATAAGTTTAGTCATTTTTCCTTAAAATCATGACTTTATGATTTTCTATCAATAGTGATGCATTTTTTGGTTGAATTACGTGTTCGCAGCCGTAAAATGGTAACATATTAACAATAAAAATGATGAACAAATATTTATTTGCAATTTATTGAAAAGCTTGGGTGGCTCGATTTTTTTGATGGCCAGTGTATAACATCTAACTTATCTAGGTGGTTATTTAATGTAATTATTTAAGTTCACTGAAGTGTTTTTTTAGAGAACGTATGTTAGTATGCACCAAACTAAAGTTTTGATTATAATTCCATGTCGCTATCCAATTGTCTATGCTGTTCACAATTGATGCCTCAATTGAGGGGTGTAATTTCAAAACCCCCTAAAATGAGTTCAGACACATTTACATATTTTTGCACCAAAATAAAGTTTTAAATTTTATTTTCAATATGACGATACGTTAACTTTCATAACCCACTTAAATACACAGTAAAATCAGTCTAAAAAGTAATGTTAGTTGCAAATTCCGCTAAAATGTCCTGTTACAATCAAAATCCTCTAAAATAAAATCGACAAATGAGAGCGCCGCATTTGAGTCACGTGACTTTTAAAACAGTATGGCGATTTTCGTTGTGTTATTGAGATTTCACTTTGTAAGGTCTTTTTAGATTTTCATTCTTTTTAATTTTTGCATTGTTATTGCTTTTTTTTGTTTCAGATATGAATCAAGGTGATTATAAGTGAATATAAGTGATTGTTTCTCCCTCTGAATACACGGAGGTATTACAGGAAAATGGAACATGCATCAATCTGACAACGATACCAGTCTACGTTTGGAAAACTGCTTATGAGCCCGTGATAAAACCTACTTCATCCTGGCACTTTCCATTCATGAGAAGTAAACGATTTTTCCTTACTCGTACTAAAACTGAGAATATCTTGGTACAAGGAGAAGAGACCTACCGGAATGAAATTAATAACAAAAAAAATATTACAAAGAAAAATAAAAATATTACTATGATCACCCCTCTGACCATAACCCCCAATATTTTACCCAAAGAAAGCAAAGCCAAAGATGTTATCGATTTACTCCAAAAGCATTTCGGTTAAGAATGGAGAAAATTTAACGGAATTAAAATACTATGTTGATATTGAAAATCAGCCTCGCATACCCGATGTTGATAATAATGTCATTAATACTGACCTTTGTGAGCATGGCTTCGAAGATATAACTGTACATATTCCATTTTTTTTCATTAAAGTACTTTAATACTTACGCATTTTGTAGTTTATTTTGTGATTTTATACCTTAGCTACATAGTTTCAATTGCAAAGTTTAGTCATTAGTCTTTCGCCTTATTGCATAACGTCATCCACCGAGCTGTATAAGGTTAGATGCAAAACCGTCCATGGTATGACAGTTGATTTTCAAAATCCGCTAAAATGGCAAGTTGCTTGCAAACTCCTCAACATAGTTTGTTCCACGGACGTACTGCACATAGACGCCACATCTAAACTCATATGGCAAGGGCTCCCCGTTTTAGTTTTTGGTACCACTGATAAGAACCGTAAGTTTCATCCCCTTTGTCTTGGTGTGTCCACTAATGAATATATTTTTATAGTTTGACATTTGTAATTTTCATAGTTTGACAATTGTAATTTCATTCTTGACATTTTCTCATAGTGACATAATTATTTGCATTATTACAATTATTATTTAATTCATTAAAATTATGGCACATTAAAAAAATTTGAAGGCTGAATTTAGTAGGCGGAATATGAAGTTCTTGTATTGTATTATGAGACCTGTAAGCACCATATTTCATGCAAATAAACGATATTCTATTCTATTCTAATAAATAATATTGATTGATTGTAGGTACGAGATTCAAATCACTCTGGGGCTGGAGCTGAAGAAATATATAAACCCATCTGGTTTGCTTCTTCATATATGGATTCTTTCCTTGGTAAAGGGTTGATAGTAAGAAAAACCACTGACACATTAAATCAAGCAAGTTTATTTATTTATTAGTAATACAGTTACCTTCATTAAGATCTACGGAGAAAGATGACGATATGTGGAGGTTGGAAACCTATGTACCTATATTGGGAGTAAAATATTTAGTAAATTCTTCTCTTATTTCAATTGCAGTCAAACTTGGTCTACGCGGTATCTGAGGCAAATCGCGTATAGCACATGTATCTTGAATTTCTGATCTCCAAGAACCATCCTGTATACGAATACCATCATTATTATATACGTCAATCGTACCCGGTGGTGTGTAAATCTGGCGAGTTGTGTTACTTTTCCTTAAAAAATTGTGTAGTAGGGCACAAGTCATCGTAATGAGACTTACTTTGTCAGGGCATACCATCAATGGTTTTCTAAAGACTCTAAATTTTGAAGCCAATATGCCAAAAGTGTTTTCTACCACCACTCGTGCACAGGATAATTTTCTATTAAATTCACGTTTTGGAGTGCCTAAATCATGATTTCCCGGATAAGGTTTCATTACCGATGTGCTGAGTGCAAAGGCACCATCACCCAAAAATACGTAAGGCACGGGTTTATTAGATCCCGGAAGTGGACGCGGAGGTGGTAGAAACAAGGAATTGGATGTAATCCTTCGCCATAGTTCACAGTTTTGAAATATTCCACCGTCACTTATTTTACCCTGACCGCCTAAATTGACATAAACGAAATTGTAGTTGCTGTTTACTAGTGCCATAAGCACAATACTAAAACTTTTCTTATAGTTGTAGTAGGTTGATCCTGAGTGAGAGGGTGACTGCATAACGATATGTTTTCCATCTAACGATCCAACACACCGAGGAAATTTATTCTTGAATCCATTTTCAATTTCCAACCATTCTTCTACAAAAAATAAAATCTGAAACAAAAAATATATTTTTGTTAACACATATTTAATTTTTAGGAGAGCAACATTCAAGATTCCCAAGAAAACAACCAGGAAAATGTCGACCCTGTGCCACTGAGTGATGAAAATCCTACAGTAACGAAACGGCGCCGTAAGAATCCGCCCGAGCTACAACAAACTGAAAGCTATTAAAGAAAGCCTTGCTAACCTGAACCGAGCATTATGCCGCAATAATCCCCAGGAAGAAGATGATTGCGATCGTTATGGAATTTTTTTAGCAAATAAGCTAAGACAATTGCCAGAAGGCGAAAGATTAATTTTTATGCACCAAATTGATGGCATGTTTATACAACGACGATGTAGTCGAAATCATTATGTTTCGTCTCCTTCACCATCTCCCAATATCTTGCAATCTCATCAACAGAATACGAGTAGGCCCGGGTCTTCTTTTACTTCCTATTCTGAACCTATATCCTTACATAGAACATATTATGATTTAAACTACGATTCCAAAATAGCGTTGGCGATGTCGAGAGACACCGCCAAGACGACGTCACCCTGGGCGACTGCTTCCTCCGCTTGGGCCCTTACGCGCATGATCGCGTCCACTGTGGAGCGCCCGCGGCGGAAACCGAACTGGTTTTCCGCCAAGTCCGGCCCCACCCCAGTCATTTGCGTGACGAGGCGGTCTGCAATGACTCTCTCGAAGAGCTTGCCCACCTCGTTCAGCAACACGATGGGGCGGTACGCAGACGGTGAGTCTGCGGGGCGCCCCTCCTTCCTGAGCAGGACCAGCTTCCCGGTTTTCCACCGGAGAGGAAACTGGCCCCGCTCGCAGCATGCGCTAAAGAGCCCTCTCAGTCGAGGCCCGAGAGCCCTGAGAGCTAGGACCCATAAATAATAATAATAAATGTAATAAAAGTTAATTGTTAAATTTTATTGTTTCAGCAAGTGCTGTCATGAACAAGTGGAGTAACATTCGAGACACATTTATAAAGTCCCTTAAGACTAAGTCAGGACAAGCCGCAAAAAAAAAGTACATTTACAGTGATAACCTACAATTTCTACTCAAGACTGTAACACCCGACGAAACTGATTCAAGCATACAAACTCAAAATGATTCTGAAAGTCGTCCCGAAAGCCAACAAACATCACATAGTCACCTCGACCAATCAATACCTTCCCCATCCACATCCACATCTACCACGATTCGAAGGGGAACGAAAAGGCTAAATGCGGTCGATGCAGAAATATTAAAAGCTATACAGGCAAATCCCGCGGAATCGGAATCTGAATTAATTGACGATGACCGTGCATTTATGATATCTCTCCTGCCATCCGTCAAAGAATTGAACGACGATGATAGGTTTGACTTTAGAATCGAAGTTATGCAATTGCTTCGCAGATTTAAAAACCGCAGGCGTTTGTCGTGGTCGAGCACCGCTACACCTAGCGATCATGGTAACTTCCACCAACTGATTTCACCCCATCGGATGCTTTACCGTATGCCCCAACATCCACGAACGTAAAAAGTAAATTCGAGTCGCAACTTGCTAGAAGTACTATTGAAAAAAATTTTTTATAGTTAAAGTACAAGGAGCCGGTATCGAATGGATGAATAATTCTTATATGTTTCCCATCTATGGCGCCTAAACAATTAGGAAAATTAGTATTTTGAAGAAATCCGCTGGCAATTTCTTTCCACATGTCTTGGGTCGGTTCTGGAATACAAACGGCTTTTAAATAGTTCCAAATTAGTTGACATGTTTCTTGTACTATTTTCCTTGCTGTAGAGGCCCCACGGTGGTAAGAGAGTTCAAAATCCTCAAACGAGCATCCAGTTCCTAGATACCTGAAACAAATTATATTTTTTAAAAAATAAATTAAATAAATTAAAATTATATTTTTTGTTGTTACAGTAACTAAATTACAGAGGAAGTGGAAGAGTCTTCGTGACAGTTTTAATAGAGAAAATGCAAAAAACAAGAACGTTGCGAGTGGTTCGGCAGCAACTAGCAGTAAACAGTACATTTATTTCAATCATTTATCGTTCTTGAATTCCTTAAAAGAAGTGAGACCGCCTACCGATGTTACTAATGCAACTGATGATGCGGAAACATCTCGCCCGAAAATAAACAGAAACATTAATATAAAAAGGGCCGAAAAATCAGAAAATGAAATTCTCAGAACACTTTCGGAAAATTTAAAACGTAAACATGATCAAATAAGCGACCAAAATGACCCCGATAAGCAATTTCTGATGTCGCTGCTTCCACATGTAAAAAAAATTGACGAAAATTGTAAACTTGATTTTCAATCAGAAATATTACAGTTAATTAGAAAGTACACGCATAATCAAAATTATGAAACCTATTCGGCACAATATTATGGTTATTCTTCAGGAAATGCCAACATACACTCGACACAAAAAGCTTCTACATCTGTTCAGCCTTCTCCACTTCATTCACATTATTCCGACAAGTCTATGCTTGACATGTCATACTCTACACAAAACGCTTCTACATCTATCCCGTCTTCACCTATAATTCAGCCTTCTCCAACTCATTCATATTATTCCGACCAGTCTGTGGACAACAGTTCTGTTATCGAAAACATGTTCCGTGATGATGACGAGTGATACCAAATTATAATAAAGACATAATAACTAAATACAAATACCTACGTGTTTTATTTGTTAACTAGCTATTCTCTAGTAGAAAAAACAATGCACATTGATTATTATAATCAATGTGCATTGTTTTTTCTATTATAAATAAAGTATAGATTATTTTATCATAGTGTTCTGTGGAGTTTTATGCTAGTCATTATTTCCACTTACCTTAATGTGATAGCTAGTCTTTCCGCAGGTGCGATGCTTTTCCGCATGTTGGTATCGTGGTGCTTTAATCCAGCATATAATAGAGCATGTAGTTCCCAAAACGTACCTATGCTTAAACGAAAATGTTTGTAAAACTTTTTAGGATGGTTTAGAAGATTATCGAAATGTTCGTTGCATTTGTTTACATTCGTTAAAATTGGATGTATCCAATAACTACGGTTTCGTCTTCTACGACGACGTCTTTTTATCAAAAGTAGCGCAATTAAACCTTCTTCGTCAGAGTCCATTATGATACTGCACGCAAGGGTTAAAAAAAAGTACAACAACAAGCAGCCACCGACCGCAAGTGTCGACCACCGGCCACAAGTGGCTGTCGCGCGCTTCAGCTACCTTTGTAGCCGCTTCTAGCTTCTAGTGGCGGCGTTTGTGGCTGTGGCGAGTGGCTCGTGTGCGGCGACACTTACCGCCGAGCGGCTAGGCCACAGAGTACTTTTTTATAGGCTAGGCACCGACGACCACGTGCGCGGCCATTTTTGAATAGATAAAAAAAGTCAGGGTTGTGGAGTTTTTGAAATAAATAATATTTATTTACTTTTGTATGGAAATAAAAATATGCGTATTTAGAAATTTTAACACCTGCAATAAAACAGTCATCAGTGATACTATAAGTGGCTTTCGGGTTAGTACCCCCTTTCCGACTAATCTTGTACTTCTTAAATTTTAATAAATATTAACTTTTATTTTAATTGCCTTATTGTCACTACAAGTTCTTCTGTGGGAGTAATCGAATCTGATGTGTGAAAATTAGTACTACTCAATTTTAATCTTGATTCAATTCTCTGTAATATGTAATCAAAAGTTGCCACTGTCATCCTTGTATACTCATAAAATTTATCTTCATTCACCCTTAATGTTTCAAATAACGTAGAAAACTCTCCAAATACTTTTCTTTGCTTCACAATGTTACTAGGACCTTGTCTTGACTCATAATTAAATTTTAGCCACAAAGGACATGTTATGAAATGGGCTTAAAATAATTTTATTAGAAATAAAAATGATATATATAATTTTTGAAAGCATAATATTTATCCTAATATTAAAATAATATTAAACGGCTTAAATTAAAATAACATCTATGAATTAACTTGATGGTTTGGATGTATAGCATTGATTCCCTTGTCTCAATAGAATAAAAGAAAATATTTACTGTATGTCAGCAAGGTTGTTACTTGTCATTGTCAGTAATGTCATCAATGTCTAATCATGTCAAAGTTGTCACACAAAATCGCTATCTATTGTTGTTAAAAGCCAGGTCAAATAAAAAAAAAACTCAAAACAATGGTACATAGTCAAAAATACAGGAACCACAGTCACAATAACAGACAACAGTTGAATAAGTTGAATTGAATTTGACTTTTTGACAATGACTGACGTTGACAATGACAATAATGTCATTCAATAGAAGTGTTGCCAGAATTAATAATTACGGGTTAACAACTGTGGGTTGCAACTTTATTTTTTTATTCTAATTATTTCAATTAAAAAAAACAATAAAAGGGTGCTTTTAAAAAAAAGAAAGCTCCATATTTTATGTACTTTCATAAAAAAAAATATCTCTTCTCTGTTCACAGCCAAAGCCCAGCTTCCATACAAAAATATAACATGTCCTTTTCTTCTAAATACATATCAATAATATTACCAGTATATAGTATATTATCTATGAATAATATCATACGACGCAGACGCCATGATCGACACAAACGACCGCCACCACAAACGCTGAGCGTGCACTGAGGCCACTTAAAGAACGCGCTTTCGACCGCTCTTCCCCGCCCCGCCCGACGCTCGAATAGAGCGTGCACTCTGGCCGTACACTAAGGGTACACTCTGACCAAATATTGGCGAATGCTACACGCTCGATATTTATCGTGATATTTGGATCATAATCCAGGATCACGATATTTATCGAGTCTGTAGTATAGCGTATCACCTATCGTGATACGGATCGCTGGATTTCTAGAAATCCGAAAATCCACGATTTGTATCAAGTATCGTTGATAAATATCGAGCGTCTAGTCTCTAATCGATATTTATCGCGTCAGTATTAATTCTGTCAGCGATGGAAGAGGACGCGCATATTGAGGCGGCGGCGCCCGCCGTACCTCAAACAAACGACCAAAAGCACTTGAAAGAATTCATACAAGCGTTAGAAACACTACCAGAGGTATGGGACAGCTCAAGTGCCAACAGTTTAAATAAAGTGAAAAAGGCGAATGATTATGAGCAATTACTTGAAATTTTAATAAAAATTAAACCTGGCGCGACTACCAAAGACGTCATTGCGAAGATAAACTCATTAAAATCGAATTATAGGAAAGAATTAAAAAAAATAACCGATTCGAAGCGATCTGGTGCTGCAGCGGAACACGTGTACAATCCAAAGTCTTGGGTATTTCATATGCTGAAATTTTTGAATAAAAATGAAAAGCCATTGATATGGTAAGTTTTTTTATTTTATCTACATAAACTTAAATATTAGCATTATAATAGTTACAGAATCTGTCTCTCAGCATCTTAGCACTGTATAATGTATTTCTGTATGTCGTACGTTGCATGCCTACTAATACATTATTATTTTGGTTATCTCCACTTGACGAAAGATAAAAGTGTGGTTCTGTTTTAAGTAAATAATTATGTAAATAACAACATGCAGTAGTCACCTTTGTAGACTTTGCAGGTGGTAGCCATATAGCTTTTCGAAAAATACCGAACTTAGCAGCTAACATGCCAAATGCACACTCAACCACACCTCTAGCTTTTGATAAGCGGTAATTAAATGTTAGTTCCTCTTTTGTAGCACTTTTTAACGCATATGGTTTCATCAAATTAGGCCCAAGGGCGAAAGCCTCGTCTGCTGTAAATACAAATGGAAATGTTTCTGTAGTATTTGGCAGTGGGGCCGCCTCTGGCAAATTCAATTGTCCTTTTTGATAAGAATCCCATAATTTGGTATAAAAAAGTACCCCACCATCGGAAACTCGTCCATTGCAGCCGACATCAATCATAATAAATTCTTTCTTCGCATTTACCAGTGCCATAAGAACAATACTATAGTGACCTTTATAGTTGTAATAAAGAGATCCAGAATTCGGCGGATGTTGAATTTTTATATGCTTTCCATCAAGCGCGCCAAGACAGTTGTAAAAACCATGCAATGTTTCAAAGCCCTTTGTGATGTCCATCCATTCTTCTTTTGTTGTTGGCACCTGAAAAGTACGTAGATTATAAGTAAAAAATAAGTTTTTTTTTCAGAACGCGTTCTCTGATTTGGATAAGTCCAAAAACGAAGAAGAACAAAGTGAACCTTCATTTTCTTCTATGGGTGAACCTGCTCCGCCGTCAAAAAAACTTAAGAAGAAGGGGCTAGTAGCAACACAGAATGATCTTCTCGAAAAAGCTTGTAATTATTTGTCGCAATCATCGCATCAACCTATGTCTCCAACAGTGTCATTCTCAAATATAGATCCTATTGCTCTTTATTGGACTCAGAAGCTAAATAAATTGAAATCAACTCAAAGACTGCTCGCTGAAAAGGCAATCAACGAAATTCTTTTCGAAGCTGAACTTAGGACACTAAACAGGGACTCAGTACAAATTAACACTGGTTCTCCAGTATTTAACCGGTTTTTATCTCCGACATCGAATAGTCAACTATCGCCACCACCGAATAGTGTACATCCGCCGACGCCGTTACAGATTTACTCGAATTCAGTATCTTTACAATCACCACAGTCTGTTACATCTCCAGAATATTGTGCTGCAGCCTCTCCCCAAACAAATGATGTTCCAAGTTTTACTCAAATGTATGACAGCAATGTAATCACTACTGGCGTGCCTTCTAATTTGATCATAACAAATACGAACAATGTACGTAGACTCAGTGACACAAGTTATACGTTGCAAATTCCGTCTACATCAAGCACTCACTGTAGGGACCCTTTTCTCTTCTTACCAAGGTAAATAAGTCTTAAATTAGTTGTAGGTATTTTTTCTACTTATTGTGATTCGTACCAATAAATAATTAAAATTTTATTATGAAGTTTTTTCTTACCTTTATATATTCCCGTTGGACATATGTAATTGCTTCACAAGTACTTATAATTGCTTGACTCACAGATTCAGATGACAGGATTCCTGCAAATCTCATATTTTTGAAATATCTCCCTGTTGATAGATAATGTAAAGTCAGAGCTAGCTTTTCTCTCACAGTAATAGCCTTTCTCATTAATGTATCTTTTTTAATCAAGTATGGTGTAATCAACTCAAGTAGATGTTCAAAGCGTGCATCGGGCATGCGAAAATAATTTTCATAGTCATCCATTTCTTGGTATTCCCGAATCTGATTTAATAAATTCAGATGTGTATATTTTTCTCTATCCTGAAACCAATATTTCGTCCATTTTTTTCGCTTTGTACGTCTTTTCAATGCTATCGCTAATATAATAGTAACGCAAGCTTTATTTATATTATCACTCATAGCTTTATTTATATTGTAATACGAAACGTACGAGTGTACTCAATGAAATTTACCGTCGTACTGACGCGATTCGTATCGTATGTGTAGTATACGAAAATATTACTAGATAAATATCACGTTATATATCGCGATACATATCGAGCGTGTAGCATTCGCCAATGCCATTGCAGAAATCAAAAAACAAATAGCATCCTTGAAAAAAAAGTGTGTAACGATTTGGGACCGGTAAAGGAGATATATGAACAGTTTTATAAAAAAAACTTTTTTACAAAAAATTTAAACCGACTTCAAAAAAGAATAAAATAATTACCATATAAAATTAACAGTTTCAGAAGTCGGTGCCTTCAATTTGGTTCAGCGTGGATCAGCACCGAATTCTGAAACTGTTAATTTTATATGGTAATTATTTTATTCTTTTTTGAAGTCGGTTTAAATTTTTTGTAAAAAAGGTTTTCTTTTTTTCTTTTTAGTGGCCTTAATTAAAACTTGGTTGGACTTACTAAAGACGCTGCTCGTAACATAATCACATCGTCACAATATGCGTACTGTTCGTTATTGAGGAGTTCCATTGCCTATCTCCGAAGTTCTTCATCAGATCTTCACCAAATTTAAATGGGACCAACTTCAAAGTATACCCTATCCATTAAAAAAAGAATCATCAAAATCGGTTCACAATTGGCGAAAATATCGATGAACATACACAAAAAAAAAAAAAAAAACACATACAGACGAACATAGTAACCTCCTCCTTTTTGGAAGTCGGTTAAAAACTAAAAAAGGATTTTCCGAGGGACCAAGACTTAATACCTTCATATAAGTCTATTAAGAGTAGTTTGTACCCCGCTCGAAAAAAATACTTAAACATAGATATATTAAAACATAATAGTACGGAGAGCACTGCCGTGCCAATCCAAAAGACTGTAAGTCGACTTACAGTGTTTTCGCTTAACAAAGCCCAATCAGTTTCTTAGTCTGTTTAGTACCTATGATCGACCACACTTTCATTTCAACGGTTTTTTTGCAAGATAAAGCAAACAAAAAACACTGTATTACGTAAAAAATAAGATATAAACACAGAAAAATACTGTAACAAAGTATACAGTGTTTTGGTGAAATAGTCTACACGCATTTCGCTCATGCGTAGGTAAATACAGTGTTTTGCACTGCCTGCATGCAGTTCGCGTGTTTACTGTCCAACCAGTGAAAGCAGAATCGACAACAGTATTGCTATCTCGTACTTTCCTGTGCCGTTATTATTCCTCTTCCTTGTTCATCACGTTCGAGTAGTTTTGTTTACATTAGTCGTGTTCCGCGCGCTGAGTGATTTGTTTGTTTTGATTTGATAATGCGTTATTACTTTTTAATTCGATTTATTTAGTGATAATTATTGTGAATGACAATGAGTACGAATCGAAGTAAAATGTTAGTCAGACTGTCGAAACAAAATATGAAACATTATAATAAGACAGACTCAGTTACTGTTGCGTCCAGTGTGTTAAGTGATTGTCAAGAAAAAGAAAATATAGACTGTAACAACCACAATTTCAACGAAAGTAATTACTTTCAAGATGATTTAGAGTCAAGAAACTTTATAAGTCCTATCGTTCCACTCAGTGAGACTCAGCTTGATGAATGCCTTTCTGAAGAATTGGGAGAAGGAGTTTATACTCAACTAATACCTGCATTGATTTCTGATAAGAGTTTAACCGATACTAACAACCCAGATTCAGCTCCAACACCTTCAACTTCTACCGCAAGTCTTATTCCACTTGGCAAAAAAAGACCTATCACCCCCACAGCCGCCCATGAACCTACCGTTGAAGATAATATTTCTCAAACAATAAAGAAACCTAAGCGAAATAGAGATCCAGAAGCTGTATTAGAGAAACAAAGACTGAAACATCCATTATTGCCACCTTGTTCATGTAAAAAACAGTGCTTACAAAATATTCCTGAGATTGAAAGACAGTCTATACATACACAATTTTGGAACTTAGACAGGCAACGGCGCGGCGCCGCGACGTTTTTGTCGAGGAGTGTTAATAAGTTACCTACCATATGCACAAAAACAAAAGGCGAATCTCGAAGGCACAACACCTTAGTATGATCGCTCAATGACATCAAAGTATGTAAAGTTTTTTTTTCTAAGGACCTTGGGCTTTACAAACGATGAAGCTGTACAGTCAGTCTTGAAAAATAATTATTTGCAGTACAATAAGAATCCCAAAGTGAGTGTGCCACACCTGATCTTCGAGGACGTCAATTTGAACCAGCTAACAAGTTTCCACAGGAGTATGAGGACCGTTTGAAGGAATTTATATTAAAATACAACCCAATTTCATCACATTACAATAGTAACCATGCACCTAACAGAAAATACTTGCCAGTAGGCATTAATTTCTCCACAATATTTAAGCATTTTAAGCAGTTTTGCCAAGAAAATAATTTATCTACTTGTGGTTGGACTCATTTTCATAATATGATCAAGAAATTAAATCTGTCAACTGCTGGAATATCGCAAGATATTTGCACTGAGTGTAAAAATCATAAAATATCTCACGAAAAACTACCTCTTCCTTGCAATTGCAAAGATTGTATAATCATAGGACAGCACTTAGAAAACAAACGGAATTCCCGAAGAGATTTAAAATTAGCAGAAGAACGTAGTGATAGCTCTGAAGGAAAGGAGGCTGTATTCACTGTTGATATGCAAAAAGCTATTTGCATGCCACTTTTAACAACTAAAGAATATTATTTTTCTAGAAAACTTGTCCTCTTCAATGAGTCATTTGTGCCGCCAGGTAAAAATAAAAATGCTGCATGCATCCTATGGCATGAAGGTGAAAGCGGCAGAAAAGCACATAACACTTTTTGGACAACTGCAACGCACAAAACAAGAATAAAATTCTTTTTTCTGGATTAGTCAGAGTGGTAAACGATGACAAAACTAGTATTCAAAGCTTGAAATTAGAATATTTTGAACCAGGTCATACATTTATGACTGCGGATGCAGTACACGCTGCTATAACAAAGAAACTAAAAACAGCACGTGAAGTATACGATCTGGAAGATTTCGTGACCAAAATCAAACAGTCTCGAAAAAACCTGGATGTTGACGTAACCAAACACAACGATATGTTGATTTTTAAAAAAGACAGTAAAAGAGCTTTCCCTAAAGATTGGAATATTCAAAATTTAAAGGTTGTCGAGTTTCGAAGAGGCAAGCTTTCTCTTTTTGCTAAAAATGATTATAGATATGATTGTGCTTAGGATAAATGTACTATTGAAATAAAGTAATTAAAGTTTATGTTTAAAATAGTTTTGTAATGTTTTGGATCCTCCGGCAGCGACTCACATAATTGGCGGCAGTCGGTAGGATACTCGAGGCATCTGGAAATAATATTATCTAGATGATTCAGATATTGAAGATCCGTACCGCTATTATCGCTAACGTCGTCGCGAGCGAATCGGGCGTCTGAGTATCCTGAAAGAACCTGAGAACGTGATCGGAGGAGAAATACAGACATCGATCCCAGAGAAACCCGAATGCAGTTTATTTATGTTCACCGGTTCTGGCGCAGTCATCCTGAACGTCACGTACGTCTCTCCTGGCGAACGCAACCTGCTGGTCACACATGTCACATATGGCCGCGAATAAACTGTATTGGATCCGCGGATTAACATATGAACACACTCTTCGCGGTCGAATAAAGTTAATTGGATCCGCGGATTAACACACTCTTCGCGGTCGAATAAAGTTAATTGGATCCGCGGATTAACATATTAACACACACTTCGCGATCTAATAAAGTAAATTGCATCCGTGGATGAACATATTAACACACTCTTCGCGGTAATACCCACCGGTTCTGGCGCACAGTAGTAGGGATTCAATATACCATACTATGTTGTAGGCGTCGGGTACTGATTTCTTTGTTTTATTTTTTGGGGGGGATTTTTGTTATCGTCTTTTGTTAGTGCCGTTATAAGCTTTTATTTGTTTTGTAATTTATTGTCTCTTTGCAATATTTTGCTGCTGTGTGGTCGTCCTTTTTAATTTTTTTGGGGATATTTATTATCGTCCTTTGGTAAGTTCTATTGTAAGCTTTTTGCTGTAAAGGGACGTTTATTGATTTATTATATTGTATCCATATGGATATTTGTTTGGATGGTTCATTCGACACGTCTGCACATGACTTTTTACATACATGTCGATTCAGGTCCTATCTGTTCCTCGGTGGGGACGCTCGTTATTCCCGGTATAAAAGAGATGACCAAAAACACACTGCATCTTATTGTTCCCTGTGCTCTACACCATACGCGATCTCCAGTTGTTTGTATTAAAATAGTGAAGTATTGTAGTGATTGTAGTGACGTTTTGAAATAGTTGAACTGTTGAATCAAGTGAAGTGTCGAAGTAGTGAAACTGCTGAACAATGGCTGTAAGTATCTTCTTAATGTGTTTATGTCTCATTTACTGCTGATTATTATGTTTCTATTTATGTATTCATCATGTGCCCACGCTCGTCCCTTAACCAATTTTTAAAATACTGTTTTCATATTGTTTCAGTGCCCTGAAAATTAAACGAGCCCAGTGATGAGGAACGTTCATTGTATTCAAAGTGAAACAGACAATAATCGCGAAGAAGATATTATCATGAATGTGAATACCCTAATAGTTGAACTCCAAGGATTTAAAGACTAAAAATAATTTTATTGTGAAAGAAGTAGCCATTGTAAGTCAAGAGTATACACAGACGTTCTTGATAAAACCACCACATTCATTCAATTATCTTACAGAAACAGAAAAGAAACACGTAAAATGGACAGAAAAAAATCGAGGAATTTACTGGGGTGACGGTTATATAGACTACAGAGAGTTTCAACGCGTCATCTTACCATATCTAGAAAATAAGAAAATTATTACAAAGGGTTTGGAAAAGATTAAGTGGATTAAAGACTTATGTGCAAACTGTGAAGTGGTTGATATAGGTGAAAAGGGGTGTCCTAATTTTTCAGCGTTAACTAGAAAATATTGTAAATATAAAACTGGTTTTAATTGTGTGAATCATAAAATGAGCTGTGCGTTAAATAACGCTGTGTGTATAAAGAAATGGTATTCTGATAATAACATGTCCGCATTTAATTTATTTTAATTCTTTACTACTTTGTATAGTTAATAAACAAATTTATCGACATCATGGTTGTTTTATTATAAAAATATTCAATGTAACCTGGTTTATTTACTTTAAATTAGCTGCAGTTAAATGACGTTTCTCATGAAGTAATATTATTAATTATTATTCTAAAGATAAATACTGAATGTCATTTCACTACAGCTAATTTAACGTTCTATATGTTATGCAAATGAAATATCATTTTAATTTTAATAAAAGTTTTATTTGTTCATTCTTTACAGTTAGCAATATGAACGAAACATCTTATCCACTAACAAATAATTGAATAGTTTGTTACTTGTAAATAATTTTGTAAAATTCAGCATTGTACATCCATGAAATTTATATAGTAAATACATTAGACAGTACTCCCCACAATTCCCTTTTTAAGAATCGAAGATAATATCCTGTTGGTGCTCGGCCATAGGAATCGAAATATTGACCAACACCATTCAGATCAACATTTCAAGCTACCCAGTGTGAGCCTAGTTTATCATCCGTGTCCAAGTTGCCTATCATATATGTTGGTACCTGGGTGTATATCGGTAACCTGTTTGCAGCATACACATTCTTTGCTAGACCTGGATGATTTTTTTTTAAGTGTTTCTGTATCTCTAATGTATCCATGTTATTGTACCGATAAAACAATCTGCAAGAACTAATATGGTACTAATCTATGTCATGGATGACGCGTGAATGTTACATTTTAATTTGATTAGCAAATTATGAATGATGATATCATTTGTGAATTAAGTATTTTAATTCTTTCATATAAAGGGGGTGAATAAAAATGGAATTAGTTTTTACATAACTGTTTATTTATCATTTTATACAATTTCTTCTTAAATCTAGATACACTTATTCTTAACTACTATAATCCACAGATACATTTCTGTTTTTATCTATTTCAATAATATTATCAAACTCTGCATAAACAACACAGTTTATTGTTTGTATAAGTGATGAGTCAAAACGAACTTCTAATCTTACACTACCATGTCTTATAAGATTCCAATGAGCAGATGAGTTAGCTGATAAATCAGGGGTCAAATCAAATGCTAGCAAACAATAAGCTTTAGCATATTGATCACGAGAGATAGCATTACCTTCATTAAGAAAATGTATACCAGTTCCTGAAAATAAAGTGTGATAGGCTGATGTAAAAATGTTACTATCAAAAGATGGTTGCAAAGCTTTTGAAGGTATTTGTTGTCCATCGATGTATAAGCTAAAGGTATTGATACAAAAATTTTCAAAATTAAATGGATTTTTAGTGAGACTTCCGTTAAATGCAGCATTACTCACAAACCCAACTATACCTACATCTTTTGGGTACCTGTCCGAGAAAAATATTGTCAAGAGTTTTTCCTTGAACACCAGATGGTATTGTCAAAACTTTGACTTCAGCTCGAGTAACAGGATATTTAGCTGTTGTAGACGCTAAAACTTTCTGATGTGCTAGTAAAACAGTTGGATTAATTCGTGCCCTACGAACAATAAGAGTTGCATCGGTAATGCATACTTTAAATTTTGCATCGCTCGATGAAGCCATTAAATTAAAATTCTCTCTAGAGCGAACCAATTTCACACACATTTCAACACCATTAATCAAAAATTTTCTTGGTTGAATAAATCACCATGAAGGTGTCCAATCATTTCTATTTCTTTACTTTCAATTGTGAGTTCTTGTCTTTTAATAAATCCATTATTTTTTTCATCTGTGGAATTCATTTTGCCTGCTGTATCTTCATACCAGAGACCGCAAGTAAGATGAGATTGTTTAGCTGCAGGAGCGTAGTTTAAAAGAGTTTCTATGTAAGCTCGGTAAGCGTATGTATTGTTTGGTGGTGACACAAGTTTTTGATTCAAATAAACATCAAGTTGACTGAAGAGTGAATGTAACCAATTATTTACTGGAGCTACAGCTGTAGTTGATGCCAAGTTTGTTGAATCCTGATTTAATATCTTGGCTTTTATATGTAGTAAAGTATGTGACAAATCTAAATAGTCATCACCTGTACCAGCAATTTGGAATTCAATAGGTCCATTATCAGCAAGAGATGAAATTGGTTTATAATGAATCCACAACCCATTTTCAATACTTGTTTGTGTTGATGGTAAAGCAAATAAATCCAATTCTGACTTAACACACTCACAAGAGTGATGGTGAAGAAAAGACATAATTAATTTGAAAATATATCTTTGATTTTATGTTGTTTTGTCCTGGATTTTTTTACAGCTTTCAATTTAGCAGTTATTGATGGAATGAACGAGGACAATCGTTTTCTTTTGGTTATATACCGTGACCCAGACATGTTGAATCTATCAATTTTATTATCAGCTTTTCTTTTTAAATTTGAACCAACTTCCTTTAGGCGGGTTTTAATTGAATCTTCCATACGACGTGTTTGAACCATATCAGTCAAAAGACCAACTCCAGCGTTTAATGCCTCTTTACCAATAACCCGAGCACCACTTGAAAGTAAAGGCAAGAGTGATCTAAACAATCCACCTAAGAAGCTTCCAATGCCATGACCACGCTGGTATGGTGAACCTCTATAAATAACTCCAATACCTGATCCAGCTTGATTTGAATAGTAATTTTCATAAGGACATTTGGTATGATTATGATGAGAATACATTATAATTTTACGAAATGAAGTTTAATACACACAGTTCCGAATTGGAATGGTATTTTTTGTCCCGTGCTTGATCTTATATCAATTTCTAGTATATCAAACCCTCTTCGCATAACAGGTAAGTAGTGAGGTGGTGAGAAAACATGCATTTTATTTGCACCATAAATATATTTTGAAGGATCTAAAGATATGATTCTCAACAAAGGAGTCATAACGTCACCCACAATTTGAGGTTCGATAATATCACAGTAAACAAATAATTGAGATGGCAACCCCAAGTTTAAATAAGCAGGACACTTTCCAAAATGTCGTTCAACAAGATTTTTACCTGGTTCAATTCCTAGTTGCAAACATAGTTTGGGTGATAATGTTAACGATGATATTGATTTATCTGTAATTGAAACAGATACGAATTTTGTTATCTCATCGTAACTAAATTCTATTTTCTCTTTAATATTGTTTAATGCTGTTAAAATATGTTTAATGTTATCATAATTCGTAGCTGGAATATACTTTTTATAGTATACTATCGATGGTTTTTCTTCGGTTGGTAGTAACATATTTTTTGTGAAGTAAACAATATTTTCATGTTCTTGAACAGTAAATATGGTGCATGGATATTGAAATTCAACAACTCCAACGGACCATTCACCTTCCAATTTAATACTTTTTGGTAATTTCGTTGAAAAAATTGTGGTCTTGTTATCAGGGAAGTATTCTATCGAACTATTGCTAAGCAAGGTTAAATAAAAACTCTCTTTATTCATATTTCTTTTAAATCGATAGCTAAAATCCAACTGTTAAATTTATCTGGATAACCTCTCCACTTCACTAACACTTCTTTTCTGCTACCTGAGTATCGCGAACGAATTATTTTATCTATTTTATAATTTAAAGTGGGGTTATAAGTCACCTTTTGTAATTCTCTTTCATAAAAAGTGCCAACTATTGGTTCATTTTGTAAATCTGTTATTGTGTAAACAATCCATGGAGATCTATAAATGATTGAGCATATAATAAATATTTCATCACTCCAGTTTGATTCGTAACCTTTTTGGAATATGTGCTTATATTTTGTTATTCGAACGTAATCACCCACATTAAATGTTGGTTTTGGATCAACTAAAGAAATTTTGTTTGTCCCTTTATCATAGAGATCAGTGGCGAAGGCTCCATACAACTCGATTCCCATCGGCTTCCCTTTCGAAATATGGCAAATACTAGTATCTATTATTTTCAATTATCATTTAAACAAATAATTAGGTATTTACGAAGTTACATTGCAGGTATAATAACATTTGCTTATGAAAGTAACAATCAAAGAAATAAATAAACGCCTACAATTTTTTTCGCAGCAACGTAACTTGAAACGACGCAAAAGAAAAGCCGGTCAGGCGCGGCAGGAATCCAGTACATTTAATTCATAGTTTCACTTGTAGCGATCGTGACCTTGAGGCAACATAACACCGCTAGATACAGCGACGATGGTAACCGGCGATTCATCGAGTTACGATAAGGACAGAGATAGGAAATGCGTACGCCAGAACGAGATGGAAATAATGCTACTGAAGTTCGTAATTTGTTCAGATAGTAATATTTGGATGACAGATTCACAACAGATTTTTTTCGCGCTTATTTAAATTATTGTTTTCACTTGTTCATTTGCATTTGATTTGATATATTCGTATCATAATTTAGAATCTTATAGCATTATTCATGTATTATTGTTGAAATTGATTTATTTGTGTAAACTAGTGAGTTTTGCGAAGTAATAGTGCAGTAAAAACGGGTTAGTCCCGCTATGGTATGGTCCCGGTATGGCACCCTCTTAAAATACCTATCAAAAAGTCCCGCTATGGTACCCTTCAGTTTTTGGTACTGTTGTAAAGAAAAGTTATACAATGCGTTAAGAAAAAAATAGTATTAATAAAAAATATCTTTTCTTAACTATTATAGTTAAGCAAGATAATATTTATTAATACTATTTTTTAAACAAATCACGCTCGGTAATTGTCGTTTCACTTCAGGTAGTTACCTGACCAACCGGTTTTTTCGTAAAACAATAGAGACGAGCCCTTCCTCGAATTCGTATCTAGCTCTTCCCTTTTGTTTTTATGAAAATAGAGAGAGACAGTATTATTCCGGGTTTAGTTTGCTATTTGCAGCTGTACTTTTGCGATATGAGTAATTAGGATAGCTTGTTAGTTTATCTATTGCAATGTCTGGGTCAAGTAGTTCACGTGGTGTAAATTTAATAATTATTGACAGTCGACGCGGTGGAAAAACTTTATTACGTGCCGGACATAAATATATTAAACGCAGAGAAAATAAAAATTCAAGTACTTGGCATTGTGTAAATAGGAGAAATAGTATTAAATGTAGTGGATATATAACTATTGAGAATACCAATAATACAATAATTAAAGATTATAAACACAGTGATCAGTGCGTGCCACATTTTGAAGACAATGAAGTTCAAATGGCTATAAGTGAGTGCAAAAAAGAAGTAAATTCAAATTACGGATCAGTACAGAAAATTTTCGAAAAACACATGGGTAACTTAAAAGACAAAGGGTTACACCTTACAGCAGGGCTATTGGCTATCTTTTTCACTGACAGTTACCAACTGACTTTTGATGACAACCGAACTTCGATGACAACTGAGAATTTCATAACATTGGTATTGCGTATCACACTGAGTGGATATCTAGTTACGGTGCCTTACGTGCGGGGCACGGTGCTCATCGTCCTACCACTTGACGCCTCTATTTTTTATCGACTATTATACGGCTAAGTTGTGTAATGCCCTTTGAGCATTACAATGCTACATTTTAGAGAACATTTTATTTTATCCGGTTTAAATACACATAACACGTGAAGTTGGCGGTAAATTCAGTTCATTCTTGTTTAATTTCTTTAACTCAAGAGTCGAGCGGCGAAAATATATATTTGTTTGTGTTATTAAGTTTAGTGCGTGAAAATAAATTATTAAAGAAAGGTAAGTAAAACCAAAAAAATAAGTAGGCTCCGGTTAAAACGACGAAGTTTTGTTTATAATGTGAAAGTTTTTATGTATCAAAGTTTGTTTTAGTAGAGGACCGATTTCTATGTTTTAGAACTTCAACATACTAAAATAACATAACACCTTAAATTATTTGTAACGCAAGGTGAGTGTAAGTTCATAATATAATATAATGGCGTAGAATATCTTATTTTAAGATGCCTGCACGGCGAAGAATATCAATACGACAAACGGAGTTGCTGGTGGAGTTTGCGGAGTCCCATCGTGATATAGCATTGGGTCGCTTTTCGGGAGGCCCTCAGGGTGCTCGAGGCACCCGAGAAGCGTGGGGCTCCATAGCGGTCCAGCTTAACTCCGTAGCAGAGGGAACCACCAAAACACCAGACCAATGGCGTAGAGTAAGTTTACATTTTAATGAAGTATCCTCTAGAAATACACCACATCAACTTAAAATATTACTTACCTAAATAATACATTTCCACTCACTTCATCATTTTATAAAAACCAGAAAAGTTATTTCACATGCATTTTTTGTCACACTGCCCTTGGTCCCTTTTAGATCGATAAACACACCCCACTTAAGAACCCAGGGTCTCATAAAACACTTAAGTATAAAAAAAAACTCTAAAAATAGCTTGCTTGTTAATTAACACTGTGTTCTTAAGTAGCTGTGATGAAGGTATTTATATTTTTGTGACATAGTTACAAAATGCTTTTTTTTTTCTACCAAGTACTGGATAGAGTTCAAGGCGAAGACAAAGGCCAAAGCTGCAGATTGCAGACGAAGTGCATCTGCAACCGGTGGAGGGCCTAACAAGCTGGTTCCTCTTAATGAAATAGAGGAACGAGTTCTGGCTATAATAGGTCCAGTGGCGGTGGAAGGATTGCCTGGGGTGCGCCTGCCTGTTAGTTTCATAATTAATCATCATCCATTATTTCATATTTATCATTATTTCATTTAATTTATCATCATTCAATTCTTTCATGTGTTTATCTCAGACTAATTTTTGACAAAATGTGGGTGTACTGTACTGATGCCTCTGCCTATCCTTATAATGATTATGTAGATATTTATTTATTCTATCTTAATCTGATAGATTTTCTTGAATAGGATTAGGATTTATCAATAGGATAAAATTTGAAATGTGACAATAGTATAAAATTATTGAAAAATAAAATGATTAAATATTTTACAGGAACCATCAGTAGATGAGACGGAGGCCCCTACTGATTCGGGAATTGTAGCAACCGACCCTGTTATGTCCTATCCCAGTACTTCAACAAGTATTCCTCAGTCCTCAGCTCCTACTACAATATCCCCAGAGCCCCTAATGGATGTGGAATGGCTTGAAGAAGAGATCCCATCTCCATTAGGGCTACAACCCGAATCGCAGGCCTTAGCGCCGCCACTCTCCGCTGAGAGACAGCCCGCCGATACTATCCAGTCAGACGAGCAGCCCGAGGTTCCGTCAAGAGAAGCTGGTAAGTGTATCTTAATACATAATTATACAGTTTTAACGCAATGATAGCTCAGTGCTAGTGATGTCGAATTCCGCAAGGTCGTAGATTCGAATCCTACAATGAGCTTGAGCTTTCGATGAAGGAAAACATCGTGAGGTGGTAAGGTATTTTGTACGAGGTACCCACCTGGCTGGTTACCAGACCCTCAAGTTGAAAAGCTGTCGCCAAGCACCACCATTGGTGTGTTCTGCAGCTGCACTTGAGACCCATTCCCTTCTAGGCTTTATGAGCTTACAACCATGTATTGTAGTCAAACACTAGCCTATCAATTTTAAACAAAAAAAAAACTAAGAAAAGTAGTTAGAAGAACAAAATTAAAAAACAATTTTTATTTTTAGGGCGTGCTGAGCGCTCCCCTCTACCAGTCCGAAGGTCCAGTCTACCAGCCCGAAGGTCCAGAAGGCAAAGTTAGTATATTGTGTTGTAAAAATAATAAGTCTTCAATGTCAAACCAATGTAAAATTATATAAATTTCAGTTCGTAGAGATGAGAATGTGCCACGCTGGGCCTACGACATAGAAATGCGGCGCATTTCTGCTCAAGAACAACTTGCAGCCGCAGTAGGAGCCATCGTCGAACTGATGAGGGAGATACGGGATGATGTACATAATTATGTACATCGTACGTGCTAAGTCTCGTACATTATAATAATAATAAGTTAATAAGTAGGTACGATAAAAAATGTAAATAAGTTTAGAATATTATCATTTGTGTTTGTATTATTTGTGTGGATAGTAAAATGTTGAAGAATAAGAAAAAAAAACATTATAAAATAGAAATGGCATTTATTCAATTTAGGCTAAACCCGATTAGCACTCATTGAATGTCGACAATAAAGACAGCCCCAAAAAAGCCCGCCCTTCACCGCTTCCTGTGTTTAAGCTGGGAAGAAGAAACGGCGCAACAAACTCCCCAGCAACAAATTTCTGTCTGTAGCATGAAAAATGATTCTATATAATTATAATTCTCATTTTTTACAAAAATAAGGACATAATAAATGCAATGATTTACAAAATTTAATTAAAAATAGGAAAAAAAACACTAATAAAATTATTATAGATGTCACAAAAGATAAAAAAAATATATGACTTAATATAATAATTACAAATCACTCCTAGCATTCCATAGTCTTTGGACTAGTATGTTCCTAGAGTCGTCTGGAATTGCCTCAATTATTGCCACCTCTCTAAAGACTTGGCTCTGTTGTTCGTTGTCATCATCATCACTCTGAGGCTCAGGAATTGGAACATCATTCCGTGCATTGGCTATATTATGCAGAACAACACATGCATTCACTATCTTGGCTGCTGTAACTGGGTCATAGTGAAGTACCCTGTGTGCTAACAAACACCGCCAACGTGCTTTCAGAACTCCAATGCAACGTTCTACAGTGTTTCTAACTGTACAATGAAGATCTGTATAATGTTCTTCTGGTGAACCTGGAGCCGCACCTAAGATAGGTGTCATCATCCAAGGGCGCTGTGCATATCCAGAATCACCTAAAATATATAAATAATACACTATGTATTAAAATATAAATAATATATTATTATTAATTAAATATTTGTTTTTATTTGGTTTTATTCAACGATTGAGCTCACTAAATATTTATTAATACTATGTAATGTATTAATAAATAATATAATTATGATAATGGAATGCTCAATAATTAATGTATTAATTTAATACATTAATTGATTACTCCATTATTAACAAATAAAAAAAATGCAAAATTTTAAGGTATTTGCATGTCAATAATTTGACTAAAGTTGTAAGAGCTAATCCTAATTACATGTATACCAACTGTATTATTTACTTTTATGTATATAAGTGAATTTGAATAACTAGCCAAAATAATATATTAATAATTATTTTCTTACCTAATAGCCAACAGCGCTCTCTACTCCTTTCCAGCCTTTCTAAGAGAGGTTTTAAGGGGCACTGATTCCAGACATAGGAATCATGTGAAGCACCACCAAATGATGCATCAACATGCAGTATATTTAGATTGGCATCACAAATCTGAAACAGGAGTCAATATTTTACTCAGTTATTAAATATAATAATATGAGGATGATCTTTAAATTTTGTTTAGTTACTTTGTACAATATTATACTTATCACTTACTAGTAAAACATTCAAAGAATGATAATTTTTTCTATTAAAATATGTCTCCTCATGATCAATAGGACGGATTAAAGCCACATGTGTACCATCAATGCACCCAATAATGCCTGGAAATCCAAATTTTTCCATGAACCTGGAAACAGCAATACAAAAGGACAATTAAAAATCTTTTCTTTTTTAATATATGTTTTACTATTATAATAAAAACACATAATAAACTTACACTTTCATAATGGTTTCCCTCTCTCGCTGAGTTGAAGGAAACTTTATGTACTTAAGAAGTACTTCCCGGGCATTGAGTGCATCGGTTACTTCATGTAGGCACTTACTAAATGTGGGCTGGGACATATTACAGAGAAATGAGGCACCTACATTCCGTTGGTATGACCCATTGGCAAAAAAGTTTAAGGCTGCCAAGATCTGCAATAGATAATTAAGTAAATACATTTCTAAGTTTCTTAGAATAATTCAATCAAGTAGGTACTGCTATAAGGTAATGCTATACTTCATTATATTTTTCCAACAAACAGAAATTACTTTAGAAGAGAATAGTACATACTTTTAGATCATTGCGAACAGCCGTTTTTCGTCGAGCTTGTGGTAGATGTGGACCGAGTTCTTCCAAAACTTGTTGGAATCCAGCCTTACTTAAGCGAAAATTCGCAACAAATTCTCTTTCTGGCAACTGAAATGGATTACTAGCGTCGCGAAGGCGGCGTCTCTCAATTCGTAGAAGACTTTTTTTTCGCTCTTCTTCAGCAAATCTCAACAAAATTAGACGTGCCATAGTTTAGCACAAGTCTCTAAAAACACAAATAACAGATAAATGATAACACAAATCTCAATCAAACACAAATCACAATTAAACGCAAGAAAAATCACAATCAAACACAACAAAAATCGCAACTTATACTCCCTTTACTAAATGTCAGCTTCGGTGATGATCACTAGAATTCTTAAAACACTACCTATGAGTAGTGTCTTTCACGAAAGCGATGACAACTAAAATTATTATGAATTTGATGTCCACTATGCTTACGCGATCGCAATCTTAAGAATATCGATACGAAAACAACTGTCAAAATGTGTTACGGTGGCTATCAGCGATAGTCGGTGCTCATGACGTCATCTTGGTTGGTCACTGAAGATAGCCGATACGAAACTAGCTGTTTGACAGTTAATTGTTGTACACTTTGCAAAGTGATCATCACTATGAACTGTCAACAGAGATACGCAATAGCCCTGCAGGAAATGTTCCTGACTATAAAAAATTAAAAACAGTATTATACAGACACCGAAATAAGTCGTTGAACGTACCAAAAACACAATTTAAGAATGTGGAAGAAATTATAATACCAGAAGAATTTAATAAGTATGTATTGGCTGATTATTGTAATGAAGACTGTAATCGAATAATTATATTTTCCTCGACAGAAGTAAAGGAATATATAAAATGTGTAACGCATTACTTTGGTGATGGCACTTTCGACGGCTGCCCAAACCCATTCGAACAAGTTTATGTCATTCATGGAGACATGGGAAGCACTGAGTTATCCACGAATGTAGCACCATTATTTTATATTCTGTTAAAAAACAAAGAAGGGAAAACTTATGAAAAAGTTTTCGAATTGATTAAACAAACTTTGCCTGAATGGCGTCCATCGAAATTTACCTTCGATTATGAAATAGGAGTAATAAATGCAGCAGCGAAGATTTTTCCTGATATCAAAATAAATGGATGTAACGTACATTTTCAAAAGAACGTTACCAAAAAAGCGAAATCTTTAAATCTCATGGAACACGAAGAGTCCTCGAACCATGTTAAGCAATGCATAGGCTTGGCGTTTTTGCCAAAACAAGATATTGAAGACGGCTGGCTGCATATAATGGAAAATAGGTATAATATCTTGGTTACTTTCCAAAATGATGTTTGAGTACTTAACTCTAATTATATGGCAAAAAAGTAAAGAACAACAATATCAGTAAGGACCTGTTAATTTCATTGCTTTACAAGTACGAACGTTTAATAAGTATTTTTTTCAGTTTCGACGATGAAGCTATGACCAAATTCAATGACTATTTTGTCACTCAGTGGCTTGAATATCCAGACCTCATTTGGTGTTGCCATAATGAACGCCATAGAACAACTAACTTGGCGGAATCATGGAATGGCAGATTCAACAAAATTATTGGAAAAAATCCCAGTTTATTATTGTTTCTGCAAACAATTGGCAACGACACATGTCACTTTGATATAAAACAAGCCAAGTAAGTTGTATTTTTTAGACAATATTTTTAAGCAGATATAATATTTTTAAAAGCAGATATATATTTTTTTACATAATACGAGTACATAGAAGAATTTGAAAATTGATTTGATTTTATTTATTTTGGTAGATATTATTGGTTGTCGCCTTCTATTACAGACGGTTACTGAAAAAAATATAGCTTAACTTAAATAACTGATGATTTTTGTTATAGCTTTCGACTAAAAAGATCACCTATAAATTCAAGAAAAAGAACAAGTATAGAAATCGACCGCCAGATTCAAAAGCTAACAAAAAGTTACGAAAATAAAGCTATCTCCATTGGTGATTTTCTGATTAACATATCAAAGTCAACATTTCGATCAGAACATTTAAAAAAATAGTTTATTTTAATTTTGTTTTTAGCCTATTAAAATGTTTAATACTTTTTCTCGATGTTGATTATTTTTTGTAGTTTATGTTTACAATTTGCGCCTTTTTCTCAATGTTGATTATTTGTAACTAATATTTATGTCTGGATGTTGTTTTTATTTGTAGTTTATAATATTTACAGTAATACTTTTCTGAGATGTGGATTTTTTATATTTTTTTTATTGTTGATTATTGGTAATTAATATTGTTGATTATTTTAAAAATTACATTGCAATTAATATTTCGTTTTACTGTTTGATATTTTTTTATAAATATTTTGAATTAATAAAAGACTGATTTAATATCGCAAACAGACGTTTTATTGATACACTCCTAAAAGTATTTATTTATAGATACACTTTTCTTTTCAGTTGTACCTTCTATTGTCTAACGTAGATCTAAAAGATGGGTACCATAGCGGGACTTTTTGATAGGTATTTTAAGAGGGGCCATACCGGGACCATACCATAGCGGGACTAACCCGTAAAAACAAGGTTAGTGGCGTTGTATTGTTTGGTGATCGTCTATTTAAATAGGTATCTATGTAAGTAAGGATAGTTTTTTTATTTTGTAGTTTTATTAGAAAGTAGTTATTTAAGTAGTGATTTTGTTATTATTGAGTAAATTCGATACCATGGCGGCATTAGTGAACGTAGAATGCTGTCTGACAGATTATTTGTTGACTGAGGAAACATCCTTTTCAAAGTTGAGTTTTGAAAATAAAAAACATGTAATTCAGTTAAGCCGTGCTCGCCCTGACATGATTATAAATTACAAACGACGCGATGGTTTTTTCAAACATTTTAACAGTTCTTTGTAAGTACGACAAATACCCTTGGCTTACGGGAAGTTGTAAATTAAATAAATTGTTTTGTTTTCATTGCATATTATTCTCAGATTCTAGTAGCTTATGGAGCCACACGGGATTTAAAGATATTAATAATCTTTCAAATTCGTCCTAAAAACATGTTCAGACCGAAAAACATATCCGAAGTTGCATGATTTCGGAAATCGTAGGATAGAAACATTTTTTGCTAATACGTATGAAGTTCATAATAGAAAAAAAGTAGATCGGAATAGAAGTTTAATGAAACGGTTCATCGACAGTAATTTTGCTAGGTAAAAAAGAATTAGCTTTTCGCGGCCACCACGAATATCCGGCATCCGATAACCGCGGTAACTATATCGAAACGTTGTTATATTTAAGCAAGTATGATACCGTAATCGATTCGCATTTGGAACAATGTTCCTCAACACAGAATCCCACATTCTCTGGCCTTTCGAGTGATATACAAAATGATTTAATACAAAGTATCGCATTCGTTTTACGCGACCAAATTAAAGTTGGAAATAAATAAGGCTCAGTTTGTATCGGTCATGATTGACGAAACGCCCGATGTTTAGTCATAGGGAGCAACTAACGGTAATATTTAGGTATTTATCTGAAACTGGAATCGAAGAACGTTTTCTTGGTTTCTATGACTTTAGCGTCAGTCGGACTGCTGATGTTCTTCTCATATCCATCCTCAAACGGCTTTTCTCAAAGCCACTTTTATTATACTTGCAAGACACTGTTCCTATGTATCAGTGCTTAAATGTAGGTATAGTGAAAGTGAGCTAAAGCCAATTCATCTGTACAAGATTTCGAAGTCAGCCACAGGGCCACAGCTATACGAGTAGTTACTGGATTCACGCATCACACTTGAGCAAGGTAAGCATTTTTTGGTTCGGCTTCCCTTTTAAGAAAATTCACCCTTCGCCACTGGTAGGCGATTCACACTGGACGAAAAGATTTTGGCATTGTCTGTGTACAAACCATCCTCTAAGGCATATCGCTTACTGAGCAACTTGTGTATAATGCCAAGCAGACGAACATTTCAAAATTTGCTGAATGAAATTGATTTGAAATCAGGAATAAATGATTTGATTTTTGATAATTTAAAACAAAGGGTCGCCAAACTTCCTGACAGGTACAAATACTGTACCTTATTATTTGACGAGATGGCAATTGGGCCAGGCATATCATACGACAAAAAATGACAAAATAATGGCTTCGTGGATAATGGCGAACAAATCCAAAAATAATTCTGTGATCATGTTCTAGTTTTATGATTAGAGGCACTCTTACAAAATACAAGCAGCCCCTGGCCTATTACTTTTGCAGTGGAAGCACGAAGTCAGCTAAACTCAAAGCTCAAATAAAGCAAATTATATTGAAAGTGCAAGAAACCGGACTGGAAGTCGTAGCGACAATATGCGACCAAGGTGCCTCCAATATGGCTGCCATTAATATGTTATTGAAAGAAACCAGAGAAATATACATCCGCAGTGGTAACCCATACACAGAAATTAACCCATACACAGAAGGATTTTTGAAATATGTGACAAGAAAATTTTCCCAATATATATTATGATCCACCTCATTTGATGAAAGGAATTAGAAATAATTTGGTCACAAAAAATTTAAAATATATAATGAAAGGCAACGAACGTGTTGCGAAATGGGGCCACATAGTAAATTTCTATAATAGGTGCCCAGGGTTCAACGGCGTAAAGCTTGCTTCACAACTTCCATGTTACGAACAAAGAACTGCCGACCCTTAATAAAATTTTAGCAAAGTTGCGCGATGATATTGCTTTTCGAGGTTCTAAAACCAGTCTACGCCGCATTTTGAAAGATCTTGGTTTTCGATGGAGGAGGACCGAAAATAAACGAAAAATTCTTATTGAAAAATCCAATATCAGACTTAAAAGAATTGAATATCTCAAAAAAGTAAAAAAATATCGCCAAGAAGGCCGGTCTATAGTATATACTGACGAGTCTTACGTGCATTCCACGCATACTACCTCCGAATCTTGGTCTGAAAATTCGAATAAAGGGCTCAAAAAACCAATATCTCAAGGTCAGCGCGTGGTTATTGTACACGCTGGATCTGAAAGTAGCTTCATACCAAACGCTTTACTGACTTTTAAATCTGGAGCAAAAACGGGTGACTACCACGACGACATGAATTACGAAAATTACCAGAAATGGCTTCGAACCCAGCTAATACCCAATCTTCCACCAAATGCCGTCGTGGTAGTTGATAATGCCTCGTATCACAATAAGGAGTATGAATCTGCACCAAGCTCCAACACCAAGAAAGCTGATATGCAATCATGGCTAACCGAAAAAGGAATTCCCCACACTCCAGATATGCTTAAACCACAATTGTACAAATTGATAAAAATACATAAAGAACGATTTAAGACATTCAGCATTGACAAAATACTATCTGAACACGGTCATGACGTACTGCGATTACCCCCATACCACCCTGATCTAAATCCAATCGAAATGGCTTGGGCTTCAATAAAAGGTTATGTGAGTAGTAAGAGCACAAACGCACTACCGGCTGGCCGTGACGCGGCGTGCCGTTACGGTTGGCCGTAGTATATACGGTCTGCCGCAACGGCACGCCGTATTTCGGCTAACCGTATCGTCTCGGTTCTGTAGCGGTCCGCCGCATTTCGTCGTACATACAATATCTAGCGTCTGACTGGCCGGTAGAGGGGAGCGCGCGGAACGCGGGGAGCGCTTGCGGCTAACCGCGCTGAGTGCGTGGAGGGGGTGCGGTGCGCCGCTACATTCAACCGGTGCGGCCCACCGCAGCTCCAAGACGACCGGAGCGGTTGACGGCTGTCCGCAAGTCAGTGCGTTTGTATCAAGCGGTTTCATATAAAAATTGAAGTGCGGCCCACCGTAACGGCACGCCGCGTCACGGCCAGCCGCTAGTGCGTTTGTGCTCTAAGAATGTGCAATGGAACCTCAAACGTGTGATAGAGTTAGTAACAGAAAAGGCAAACCAAATGGGACCAAATGAATGGAAAGCTCTATGTGATAAGACAAAAAAAATTGAAGACTTTTACATAGAAAGTGATCAAATAATTGACAATTTGACGGATACGACGGAGATAATTATCAGACTAGGAGATTCGTCAGACAGCGGTTCTGGGGATTCAGGTGGTTCCTCATCGTCATCTGACGAAAACGATGATCTGTCAACTCCTGGAACAAGTGGTGTAAATGTTCCTGGTTGCAGCCGCGTCTCGAACGATGATCTTCCCGCTGGTGTAACATTTATTGACAGTGACAGTGACTAGGAGAATTTGCCATTTTTTTATTTTAAACTTTATTATCTCGTAATAAATATTTATTGTAAAGAATTTTAATCTAAATGTCATCGAAAAATCCCTGAATAAATATACAAGTTATGGGTAACTATTTTGTACACGATTGTACCTGCGCAAGCTCCCCACTACTGACGCTCGTCAAGTCTCATCTTTCGTGGCGCGTATTGTACCAACATAAACCTGAGGTCTCAAGATTTTGAACGCTATATGATTTTTATAAATAAGTGATGTATTTTATGAAAAATACATATATTTATGCACGCTTATGGGATGCTCGCGAGTGTAATTCAATATTCAAGAGGCTGTCGAAGCTTTGCAAAGTGATACATTTTATAGTCTTGCTACTGATGCCTCCAATCATGGTGCTATAAAAATGTGTCCACTGATAGTTAATTTACAGGCCCACTACAAGTTTAAAAACGTGTGTGCTTGACTTTTATGAAGACGCAAATGAAACTGCATCAGCCATCCATGAGAATTTAGTGACACGACTGAAAGAGCGCAATATCGATACTAAACATCTGACTAGTTACTGTGCAGATAATGCAAATGTGAATTTTGGGTGTCGTAATTCAGTTTTCCAGTTATTGCATCATGATAATGACAACATTTTATAATTGGGATGTCCTGCACACATCTTACACAACAGTGTAAAGTATGGTCTGGGTAAGAGCGAGTTTGATTTAGAGAATTTCATCCTGAAGCTGCATAACCATTTTGCATACCACGCAAAACGAGTTTTAAAAGACTTTAGATACAACATCAGAACGAATTATCATTAGCATAAATGATTTATCGGATGAAAGCGAAGGTGAGGATGACTACGAAACGACTGGAGTTGAAGAAATTCATGATTAAAAATTAAGTTTTGTATGTATAATATCAAGTAACTAAGTATTAAAAAAATAAAAAGTAGGGTAAACCGACAGTCGTTGGACACCAGATAGTTATTGGACATTCACAATTTGAACATAAATAATAAGATTACCTTTGACTAACAACGACATCTATGGGTATTACAAAAACCTCTTACCTACAAACATTGCCATAGAACTTACTTTTCACACAAGGTGGCAGTAGCAAAGTGTCAAAAAATCATTTCGTCACGAACATCGCAGCGAGTGGTTTTTTTAGTAAAAAATAAAATATTTCTTAAGGTCGGACTTTGTTTTTTGAGGTGATATTGGCAAACTTATGGACTTTATGCTTTTGGCTTTTGGGGGAGTGGTAAGATATTGCTTATACTATAGAATTAGATAATTTAAATTTAAAAATGACGTAATTTGAGGTTATTTTGAACTGTCCAATGACTATAAGCAAAATTTAAAAAAAAAACTGTTGTTGGACAGTGTCCAATAACTGTGTTTTATTTTGCTTTTGAGATTTAGCAATTTTTAGGCTTTCATGTTATAGCAACAAGGTTTGTTGTGGTCTGTTTTTATTCCTTTACTTATTGAGTCACTCTGTCAGTCGTTGGACGGCTGTCCAATGATTGTCATCTCATGTGTCCAATGATTGTTGTTACAGATCAATAATTGTAATTAATCAAATATGCCTAAAGGTAAGAAGAAAGATTATGACCCAAATAACTTAAAGTTGGCACTCAGGGAAATAGAAGAATCTGAAAACCCTAAGATTCGGGAAGTAGCCCGAAAATATAATATTCCAAAGTCCACTTTACACTTTAGACTTAAAAATCCAGAACGCAGAACTTCTTTCGGACCACGGCCTGTTTTAACAGAAGAAGAAGAGACTATTTTAGAATTATGGATTAAGCGGTTAATGCGGAAGGGATTCCCTTTGAAAATAGAGAACCTTCAACAAAGTGTCTCCAAATTTCTTTTGGAAAATCCTCGGCCAAATCCTTTTAAGGACAATTATCCTGGAGACGGATGGGTTAAGGCATTTTTAAAAAGACACCCTGATATTGTTCCACGGATGAGTGAGGGTGTTACACAGTCAAGCGCTTGTGTCTCGGAAAAGGACATTCGGAAATGGTTTGCAGAGATTCGCCAATACTTAGAAGAAATCGACCTCATGAACGTGTTGGATGACGCATCTCGAGTGTTTAACGGTGACGAAAGTGGTTTCCAGCTATGTCCAAAAACAGGCAAAGTATTGGCTATCAAAGGAACTAAAAACGTTTATAACGTCGATTCTAATAATTCCAAAGAATCGATTACGGTCATGTTTACATTTTCAGCTTCAGGGGAAGCCTGCCCACCTATGGTTGTGTATAAATATCAAAGAATTCCACAAAAAGTAGCAGACGGAATACCGAAAAATTGGGGTGTAGGTCGCAGTGATAATGGTTGGATGACATCAGAATTATTTTTTGAATACATAGGCAATGTTTTTTACCCATATTTACAAGCGAAAGGTGTAGAGCTGCCAGTTATATATTTCCTAGACGGACATAAAACGCATCTTACCTTACGACGTTAGCAAATTATGTAAAGAACTGGGCATTGAACTTATAGCATTGTATCCTAATGCCACACGAATTCTGCAACCGGCCGACGTAGCTGTTTTTAGACCGGTTAAAGCAGCTTGGAAAGACGCAGCAAGGACTTGGCTTATGATTAATCCAGGAGAGTCAATAACAAAGGTTAATTTTGCCGGAATACTTGAAGATGCTTTAAAAAAGTCCATAAAGTCTGAAACTTTGATCAATGGGTTCAGAGCCTGTGGTTTGGTGCCATTTAACCCAGACGCTATCGATTACGACAAATGTTTAGGGAGCGATAAAAATAGTCAGGTTGAAAGTCACCAAAACCAAAAAAACCTCCTAACATTTTCACAATTTAGACATATAGTTGGACCAGCAAAACTTAGTGAAATGGATAATTGTAAGAATACTGAAAATTCCGATGAAAATTTTCAAATTTTGTGTCGTCTTTACGAAGCATTTGTAAACCATTCTTCTAATGTTGACAGAATTCAGACTATAATATCTAACTCTCCTATTTTAGACCTTGATGTCACCACTCGACATCTACCTGAAAACGAGTCAATGGCCGATGATCACCATCCTTCTGACAATTTGATGCAAGATTCATTGATGTTTGATTCAAGCATCTCCCAGGTAGAATTATATCCTGTGAAAGTTTCACACACTGATCTTCAAGATATCATTCCATCAGAATTAACAAAAGACAGAAATTATGAACGTACTGAGCCGAGACTAGCTTTAGACGCTCCACATAAAAATTCACACGACAATTTTCTATCAATTGCGGAAAATTACGATTCCGTTGCTGAAACAGTGATACAAGAGCCCTATTCAGATATACCAACACCCGTGACACCAGCAAAACAAGTTATTAAGACCATCCCTCTTCCACAAGCAATAGAAATAAGAAGCGATCCCAGTGAGTCATGTTTAATTGAAAAAAGCCCATCTTTTAAAATAATATCTAATAGCCAATTTGCACCTTTTTTGACTTTACCTAAAACACCTGAAAGAAAAGGTAAAAGAAATACAGTAAGATTTCCATACGCAATAACATCAGAGAAGTACAGAGCTATGTTTAAGGAACAAAAGGATAAAAAAGATTCAGTTTTAAAGATAAAAGAGGAAAGAAAAAGAGCAAGAGAGGAAATCAAACAGAAAAAAGAAATAGATAAGAAAGTAAGTGGAAATAAAAAACAAGTACAAAAAGTTTCGACAAATACTTGCAGGATATGTTTAAAAACAACTAAAATGAGTAATCGTTTAAGTTGCGATATGTGCTCTTCCATATGTCACGTCAAGTGCGTGCCTTCTAAGCATCAACAACATGTGCCAGAAGACATTAATGTAGACCTTTTTGTGTGCCATATTTGTTACAAAGAAGAGGATGATGATGATGATGTTGTTACGGGTTTAGAAGATAATGATGCTATTATGAGCATAGAAGAAAATACTGGAAAAGAAGATTTCAGAGATGATGACGATGATATCATCACGAGCATAGAGGAGAACACTGAAAATAAAGATGACTATATAGGCGAAGATACAGAAGCTATGATGATATTTGAAATGTATCAACAACAAAAAGATTTTTAGAGGTTTAAGAAGTTTTTTTTTTCAGTTTTTCGGAAGCTGAATTTTTTTATTTATATTTTATTCCAAGAACCTGTTTAATCAATAGTTTTATTCAACCTAAGTGTATTGTATAAAATAGATAGACAGGAATAGAATGATACTGATCTCGCATTGTTAATTAATGATTGTAACGATTGAGACTGATTAGAATAATAGGTTAAGCTGAGTATAACTACGTTTTCAAGTTCCTCCTTTTTTTAGTTTTATGTTGAGAACCTCAAAATTAAAGGTTATTTTGGTAACCATCAGTATTTTATTGACTTTCCCCAAAATATTGGATACTCTGCCAGTGTAAAATACACATTTTTAAAGCTTTTAAAAACTGTCCAATTACTATTTACTTGTTGTCCAATAATTATAAATTCTGTCCAAAGACTATGTTTACAGCTACTTTATTTTTAACCTCATGTTTCGTGAAAATTCCTTACTAAATAAATACTTTTAGGTACTTATAATGATAGTTCATATCATCTAGTTTCAGAATAACTTTGAATTACATGAGAGGCTATTTTAGTATTTCGAATAAAAAAAATAACATCAACCATGTTCGTTAAGTGTCCAATGACTGTCGGTTTACCCTACTTGTTTATTTATTTATCTGCCGACCGTACACTACTACAAACTCAAAAACGCCTCCAATCTGATTTGGCTATACTCTATGGTGTGACAAAAAAGAAAGAAACTCAAATTACGATACAGACGCAAGACACCATAAAAACACAAAAGTCTATGATCGTAAATAAGAAACGAAATAAAATGCTTTCCAGCAAAATTGTAAGAGAAAGAAACAAGAACTATTATTACCTAAATGTTTCTCTAATTAGCAAATCAATAAAAGAAATAGAAAAAAAATAACGTTTTACTTATTTTTTGATTAATAGCCGTGAATTATCCTGAAAAATAATGACACAAAATGCTGGCACAGTAAAAACTGGTTTTTCTACACAATACAACTTAATTTTTCGAAAACAGACCTAACTATATTTGAAAAATCGATTTGTTTTGTGGAGATGACTAACAGACAAACTAAAAACTATTAACAAACATGTGAATTCATTCTTCAATTTAATTTGTACTGCCAAACTGTGAACAAGACTTGTTTTCACTCAGAAGTGACAAACAAAGATTTGGTCACAAACACAACAGAACATGGTTGATATGGATTGGAGAAAATAAAACAAAGATTCAGTATCTTCTAAATTGTTTCTTAAACTTTTCATAATGATAATCATCAGTAGCCCTTTCACCTTTTGCCTTTTTAACTATTTTGTCTACGCTATCATCTATAACATTACTTTCAGTTTTAATGACTTCTGGCTTCTCTACTTTCCGTTTTTTGGCAACATCACTATCCATATTGAAACGGTTATGTTGTACAAAATTCACTGCCATATTAGTAGGTACAAATTGTGAAGGACAGTCTTTTTTGTTGTGTCTCTCCCACAGTAGTTTCATCTTAGCTTCTTCTGTGGCTTCAATGTTTTTAATTTTCGCATCAATGCCCAAATCCACTTCAGGTATACCACTAAGCATTTGATTTGATAACATCTCCTCAGAACGATGTGCTGATGAAATCCTCAGATGTTCAGGCAAAGACAACAACGCAGCTTCTTCAGGTGACAAATATTTTAATGTGTCATTATGCTCAGACTCCTTTATGTCTTCATTGTGTCCTTCTGAAAACAATAAAAACATCACATTTATAAATCTTATCAAGAAAACAGACATCACATAGAAACTAGTAGTATAGGATCCCAGTATAGAACAACCTTCACCAAGCTGGTTAATGGATGAAAAGTATTTTATATCAAATTAAATATGTCAATAAATATATTGCAAATGGGTTGACTAAAAAATTTCAGTCCAGAATATGATTAATTAAGCAACTCTTGGGTAGGCAGGTATAAACACAGCGTTTATACATAACCCAAGAGTTGTGATGGGAAAAAAATAGTGAACCTAACGTTTGCATATTCTATAGGCTTCATGCTTTCGATTGGTATGGAATTTGTCTATTAACCAAACCAGTGAAAAGTTTAATTTTTTTTTTTTAATTAATCATATTCTGGACTGAAATTTTTTAGTCAACCCATTTGCAATATATTTATTGACATATTTAATTTGATATAAAATACTTTTCATCCATTAACCAGCTCGGTCAAGGTCGTTCTGTACTGGGATCTTAGACTATAGTACAACAAATACACTGATTTCAACAAATACACATCTTGTTGTAATAAAAAACAAGTCATGAACTATTATTCATGCAAAATGCAATTCCAGAAAAAAATTAAGCAATAACACTCATTCAAAATAATTTAAACTTGTCTCAATTATCATCAGTTCAGAAAAAGTATTATATAATAACTGCAATTCGTTACTTTATTGCAAAAAAAATGAGACGTGTATTTGTTGAGATTTGCAATTGTAAACTATTGCTGTTTCTTTTTGTGAACTAATAACTTTTATAAAAAATCACTTAAAGTAATTTAATATTGACTTGGGATTTGAGGAATATTATTTTGTATGGAGCATAGACAAAACACATCACCATACAAAATAATGATTGTTGCTGTGCATTGAAAACCTCATAATTGCAATGAACATAACTTTATAGGAGAAGATAACTGTCTGTTAAAAAATAAGTATGATGTTTAAATGTAAGGTTCTTGTTTTATATCTATTCAACAATTTATTTTATCTTAGAGCTGTGCACATTTGTTCTAAATATGCATTACTAGGTATTCTACCCAACAATTGAATAACAAAAAATAATAATGAATTTGTGCTTTACAAGGTTTTCACTGCCCAGTGATGATATGTACATTGCAGAGATGTTAGATGGTATTAAGTGCCGAATCCACTAGCAAGTTATTGCATGCCATTGCTTACTTAGTTTGTAAAATTTGTACAATGTGACTTGCTGCTGGTGTGTTGAAAGACACTGGTTGACTTTGGTTGTAGAAGTCAACTAGCACAGGGAAACTTGGTAAAACTTTGGTGTTTAACTAAGGCCACCAATACATTTGTAAGTTGCTTCTGTAAAATTTAAGTAAGCAACTTATGACAATTAATTTGACTTGACAAATCAGTCGATAAGTTAATTACAAAAGAGCTTACATTTGCAAAATTATCGTAACTTAATTATGTCAGGAAAACTTACAGGGTGTAAAGCCGGCCTAAGTGAAGTAATGTGACAGTTATTTAGCACATGTATTATATTATTAATAGCTCAAAAGCTCACTTGAACTATTTCTTGATTGAACAAGACCGAAATCACAAATCAAGAGTTCCTTGGCCTTTGTATATCGTCAGTCAGCAGTGAAAACTATGTATGTGTAAAATACAAATTTTTAAAATAGATTGATTTCCTGCACAAAAAAATGCCAATCAAATGTTAATACAAGTTTGTCATTGTACGTCACAGATAGCTTAGAAGTATTTGAATTAAAAGTTTGTTGAACTAGAACATGTATGACGAGTTTATCAATCTAAAGAACAAATAAAATGCTTTAGAAGAAAAAGAATTTAGCAGGTTTTCACTGCCAAGCGTCAATATGTAAAAGGACAAGTGCCTGGATATTGTGACTTAGATGGTAGGTTACAATTTCACGTTTAATTCACATATTGAAAGAATACTATTACTTCACTTTATTTAGGTACTATAAATGATTACAGTAAGAATAGTATACCTTAACCCATATTATTAGGATTCAGCTGGTAAAACAATGTCAGTTGAGTCGAGTCGCATTAGGAAAGATTTGGTAGGATCCAAGAGAAGTTTGTCTGGTTCCAAACAAATCCATTCCTAGTCTTATTTAGATTGTATAGTATTCATGTTATGAGTACTAAATATTCTACGAACAACAACAACTGCAGCTATTGTTTTGTTTGTAACAATTATTATGGTTCCTTCTTTATTATATACAGTGGTTCCTTTCCTAGACTGGGTCATTTTGTTTGCAATACACGTGGTAATAAAACAAACCTTTTCGTTTCGCCAACTGCTCTTCAATATACTTCATCATCTCTTCGTCTTCATCACGTTTGTTTGTCTCAGCTGAAAATTGTGTTCCAATGCCAGTATCGTACGCGTCGTCAACTTGCTTCACTTTACCACTTTTTAGTGCTTGCATATTCACCATACCACCAGCTTTCACCTTGAATGGGTCTTTACAAGCGATGTCTTCGTCAAAGGTGGTTTTTTGTCCCGTCGCCAGAGCAACGACGCTAACCCCATTAGGCCGTTCTCGAAGTTTCTGTAACACTTTTGTCTCTTCCAGTTTCGCCAAGATGTGTTGTTCATCTTCCGAGTCATCGTCTTCTTTAATACGTTGACGAAGGTTCTTCCTCTTTTTCGGTTTAAATTTTATTTCTTCAACAACAGTATCTTGGACGTTCGCATCCATTATGTCGACCGACGGAATTCGATTCGATACGACGAGCGAAACGGCGTGAGAGAAAATTTAACTCAATTTAGGAGTAAAGACAATTATTATTATCGGAACTTTAAATTGTTCTGAGCGCAGATTAATGAAGATACAGTAGTATTATGTTTAGGAGATCGAGAAACGCAAACGCACGCAACCCTGTGACATGTATTTAAACTCTGTTTATGTGACCATAACCAACCAAACCACAGAATACAACGCACAGATACAGATTCACAAATTTCACAGTATTCAAAACGGTTTTCATTTGAACGAACGAACAAAACGGAATGAACACAAATGGTTAAGGGATATGAAATCAAACATTTACAGTGGCGTAGCGTGGGGGGGGGGGGGGCAAAGCGGGCTAATTTAACTGTTAACTGTGCACATAGACTTATTAATAGCTCCATGGTCCAACTATATTATAAACTAGCTTTTGCCCGCAGCTTCGCTTACGTGTTTTTTTTTAACCCCATTAGGGGTTGAATTTCGAGAAATCCCTTCTTAGTGGATGTTTACGTCACAAAATGAACCTACTGTCAAAATTTCAAGTTTCTAACCCCAGCCGTTTAGGCTGTGCGTTGATCAGTCAGTCAGTCAGTCAGCTTCTCCTTTTATAAGTATAGATAATATAACAATAAGAATTTATAATACTCTTAGAGTGCGCGCAAGATAACTCTGCGCGCGATGGAGGGCGTGCTAAATGTTGCCATGATCGCAAAAATACAAAATACTACTTTTTAAGGAAAGTGATATATTCGTGAGCATTAAAATTGGGCAGCCCTCTTTTGCGGTTTATTATATTTTAATTGAGCTCAGTTATGTTCGTTAAAATTTACTACCTACCAATGATTAACATCGTCTTATGAGGTCTACTATAAACTTTATAAATTTTCTTTTATATAGATTTAGTGACAGAGTTAATAAAACGGCAACGTTGTGGTGGACCATGATTAGTTCCGATTTTGGCCGCAGACTTATCTTGCGCGCACTCTACGATACGTTCACCAATACTGACTGAAGTCACTGGTAGTCACAAGGTAAGGTTAAGGCAGTATAATCCCTATATAGTTTGTGGTTAAGGCTCAGAATAATGACTTTAAAATGCTTGTTATTAATCTGAGGGTTATGCTACATTGTTCTATAACTCTTTGGTTTGGTTTTTGCTTTTTAAAGTTCCAAACAGCTGTGTTCATTTTAATGTTCTGTGGCTGTGTCAATCAATCATCGTTCATTGTCATTCAGACCAAATAGGTATTCATTGATGGAAGGAAGTGACGAAGTGATAGCGATGGGCGAGTCCGAGATGTTTAAACAATTGAACGAATCGCAGTCGTTGTAAAATTACAATTGAGTCCACGATTATCTCGGTCTCCGTTTTAACAATCGAGATGTTTTTCAATTGTTCCGAGTCGACTGACTCGCCCGGTCGCAGCGACGGCGACGTGACGCGCAGCGCTGCCAATTGCGGGGAAAATCCCCGATTTGCGGGAAATTGGGGGTCCGTGCGGGGAAAGAGCGGGAATGAACAAAATCGGGAAATTTCGGGGAATTGGGTGCAGTTTCAATATTTTCGGTTTCGTGTTTGTAAATGCACCCATGACATGAGAGAGCGCAAAAAAAAGGTCGTCTGATTATCGCAGGAAATGGAAAAGGTCGCCCAACCATCGCTGGACAAGAGCTCCTAAAAAAAGCTCGTCCAAATTCGCCGGAGGAAACAGAAGTGGTACATTTGTCGTGTTTCGTACCTGCTGCAAAGAAATGAGGGGAACGTCTAAAAAAAAAAGGTTGTCCGACTATCAGAAGCGGGAATTTTGGGTAATCGACAACACCGACGCAGGGTATCAAGAATTTTTTATTGGCATTGGCAGCACTGGTGACGCGACCGCGCGCTCGTTCTCGCTCGCAATTATTGACTCGAGTCGTAATGGACTCGTCAAGTCGTTACTTGTTGCAGCTGACTCGCGCACTCACGCGATTACGATTTGCGTACTCACTACTCAGTATATAGGTTTTTCATTACCTACACATTATTTCTATGATACTTTAGTTGTGACTTGTGACTGTTATAGCCAATAAAACGCACCTGGTTTAAAAAAAAGTTTGTAAGTTTTTTAATAAATTGACAGAGGGCGGAAAAATAACGGCAAGTAATTGCAAACTATGCAACGCCAATTATTAATATTTTGGCAATATTACCTATCTGCATGACCATCTAAAACGGTATATTTAATTTTGATTAAGTAGTTAATTAGTTTTACTGGTACTTGATACTATGAGCAGGATAATAAATGATTTTTATGAAATGGTTTTTTTTTCCTACCTATGCCTACTATACTATTATATCTATTTGTGAGTCGTGACCGTCTCGTAGTCGCCTCAAGACTCGCACCCATCAGCCCAACAACTCACGGCGCAATTTCGAGATGTTGCATTCGTAACTCGTGACCGTCTTCAAGTCGGCTCAAGTCGAATCCGAGAGAAAATCATCGAGAACCATCGAGATGCTTTGATAATCGAAACAATTGACTTGAACGTCTCGGACTCGCCCGACGCCCATCGCTAGTGAAGTGACAGACCGAAAGAATCGCTATTATTGGTATTAAAGTGATAAGAAAAGATAAGAACAACTGGAAAAACAACAAGTTCAGGCGAGCGGCTACATTGTAGATCATTCGTGTAATAGCAGTTCAGTAGACTTAACGTTTACATGTTTGTAATTTTAAAAGTTCTTTACTTGGAGATAAAAAAATGACCAAAGTGCTTATACTACAATCGGCGCCGCCAAAATTTGAAGAAATACAGAAAACTACATTCAATGATGGTGCTGTAGAGTTTTTATTTCGTCTACATAAAAAGTTTGAGTTGAAAATCGAACAACTTTATAAAGATAGGTTGCGGCGTACTGTGACAACTCAAGCACTTTCGACTTTGGACTTCAAAAAGTCGCCAGAAAGGAGTGATAAGTCGTGGACGATAGCACCATTGCCTCCAAGATTACAGTAAGTAATTGTAAATATTGCTAATGCTTTCTTCTTTCTGTAAATATCATAATTTATAAAACCCATGTTTCTGAATATCCCTTTCTGTTTTTACTAAAATGGGTCATAGATATCTATTAAATGGAGTATAGACCTATGTATGGTATACCTATATTTAAAATTAAAAGCTTAATCAATAAAATATTGATGGTAAAGTGACAATACCGCCTAGCACTTGAATTAAATTAAACTTTATTATTCAATGGACTTAAAATTTAATTTTCATTTACAGATATATGTAGAAAGTAAAATTTTTTTTAGAAAAACTCAGAATTTTTTGGCAATGGCAATTTTCTGGAATAGAAAAATATTTTTCTACATATTATTTAAAGGCAATATTTCTCGTAATTTGTCTCTATTTCATAAAAGTGTTAGTTAGAATCTATTGTCACTTTGTCAACAATATGGAAAAATATGTAACTTTGTTTGTAGAAACCGCCACCTAGACCTTGGGGATGTTTCAGCATCAAACACAGCTCATTTTGTGTCTTCTCTCAATGAAGATATCCAAGGCATCCAAGTAGACTTTGATGATGGTCACTGCCCCACATGGAAGAACCAGTTACAGGCCTACCATAATATACAACTTGCTGTGAATGGAAAACTCCCCGGAGCTCCTCTCACTATCACAACAAGCCCAGTACTCATGCTGAGGCCAAGAGCTTGGAATATGATTGAACATAACATTTTGGTACAAACATTGATTTTATGAAAATTCTTCCTACATTTTTTTTTTAAATTAAAATCTATCCCCACACTAGGAATTCTCTTGTATGGTGGGTGCGTTTACAGACACAAATCTTCACATGCACAAATGCCCAAACCCAGAAAAACTATTTGTAGGCTATACAACTATTTGATCTGTGCGAGAATTGAACCCACAACCCTTAGCGCAGAAGCCAATTGCTCAGCCACTGCACCAAACGTGTCGTCAAATACTATTACTACCTATATCCTCCATATTCAGTTTCATTATATTTAATTGTATAACTGGCCTTGGAAAATGATACCTAAGTACTTGGCTTATGAAATATTGTTATAAGTATTAGTGGTCATACCTAAACTGGAGTGATACAGGTCTGAATATTTCCACTAAAAATGACATAAAGATAGATCATTTACATGTTTCAGTTAACTTACATACATAAACCCACACCTTTTTCCCATGGGAGTAGTCAGAAACTATAGAATGTCACATGCTACGATCCTTACATAGTCCTATCGCTTCATCCACATTCACCACATGTTTTGGCTTAGTACTTTATTAAGTTAAAACTCTGTCATCTAATGACAAAATTTATTAAAATGTTAAATTATCTTTTAGATTGATGGCAAAGAGGCTGTTGGTCCCTTAGTTGACTTCGCGATCTTGGTGTACCACAATGCAAAGAAACTTTATGAGGCCAACAGTGGGCCTTACTTCTATCTGTCCAAGTTAGAAGGGGCCTCAGAAGCCCAGCTATGGAATGAGATATTCATTTGGGCACAGAATGAACTTGGATTACCACAAGGCACTATAAAAGCGTGTGTTTTAATTGAGAATATAATCTCCAGTTTTGAATTAGAAGAAATTTTATACGCACTAAAAGACCACTCGTTAGGTCTTAATTGTGGAATATGGGATTACTGTGCATCTATAATATCCAAGTTTGGTGAATATGTTTTTTTATTTTCCTTCCTTATCTGTTCAATATGCATATTTATGATTAAGGATAATATAAGAATATTTTACCTTCTTCTTAGAACTGATTACAAACTGTTATTAATATCCTGAGACTCTACAATACAATTACTAAGTAGTTCTAGTTCAGTTTAGGCATCTACTTGTTGATTTTGTCTGCCTGATCACCTCATTGGATTAGCACGATAGGCAATAAGTTTTTGTGTTTTCAGTATAATGATACTCAGGAGAAAACAGAGGTTGACATAATAATATGCCATTCAATCTAAAAGTCTTATTAATTACAAAAATTGTTACAAATTAACTGGCGAAACTTCACAAGTTTATATGTATAATTAAAGAGTGCGCGTGAAACAGTTCAATTTGAACCCTAAGGGTCCACGATTCGGAAAAATCCTCGCGGATACTCGCGTACTCGAGCGTTGGATTTTATACATAAGGGCAATACTGAACAGTTATTTATTTAGTGACATTAAAAAAGTGCGCGTGGATTTTTCCGCTTGGTGGAAACTTAAGGATGAATTCCACCAAACGGTTCTCATCGCATCGGATCGGAAAGAATACGAACGGATGCGGCGACCGTCGATCGCGTCCGGCAGGATGTCGATGCATACGATCGGCTCCGTACCGTCGCTTGCGAACGAATCCGTTTCTGCGCCTAGTCAAATAGTTTCATTCCTACCGTGTTGACGTGTTCTAATTTTTGAAAGGATCCGATCGAATACGACGACAGACGAACGGAGTCGATCGCGCATACTTTCGGCTACGATCGCGTGTCGCGGAAGACGCCCGTGGTCAAGCTGCTGTGCGCGCTTTAAATACTGTGTACACGATTTAATATCGTTTAAACATTGTAAAATCCGTTCCGATCCGATGGGATGCGAGCCGTTTGGTGGAAATCATCCCTTACCCAATGACAGTGTACATAAATGTCACGCCACGCGCGTTCGTGAATTGTATGAACTATATCATAAATAGAAGATATTCAAATAAAAAAGTACCTACCTAAACTTTAGTTATGAGATAACAAAATACCTAATACGAACATTGCGCAACGCACGCATATCATGATATCTAATTAACTAAAGTAAGTGACTCTATTAATGGTTATGTTTTTCAGGCGATCGTGAGGAGTTCCTGCTACCGGATAGGAATAAGTACGTGAACATGGATCGTCATTTCCTGAACAGTTACTTGAGGCTTGTCGTGAGCACGTGCCATGCTAGAGGCGCCCCGGCTACCGGCGGAATGGCGGCCGCCATGCTCAAACCGGGCTCCGACATTACCGATAAAGAGTAAGTTTGCGATCATCATCAGCCATAGCAGTCTACTGTTGGATATAGCCTTCTCTTCTTCTTCTTTTCGTGTGGGTAGTGACTAACCTGGTGTTAGAGTTTACGTCGCCCAGGGGGCCTCTAACTTGCCTTCACATGCCGTCGAGAAATATCTCTCAGGCATCCTCAGGTTTCCTCACGATGTTTTCCTTCACCGTTTTTAAGCAAGTGATAATTATACAATACGCACATGAATCCGAAAAGTCAGAGGTACGTGCCTTGGGTTCGAACTCAAGACCTATGAATTGGCAGTTTGACGGTCACACCACTAGGCTATGACTGCTATATATAATACTAGCTGTGTCCTCACGGCTCCGCCCGCGTAAGAAGTTTTATTCCAGTAATAAAAATAGCCTATGTTACTCAATGATAATGTAGCTTTCTAACAGCAAAATAATTTTTGAAATCGGTCCAGTAGTTTTTAAGTTTATTCGTTATATACAAAAATACAAATCTTTCCTCTTTATAATATTAGTATAGATAGTAGTGATAGCTATATGGCTTCTCTAATAGTGCGCCACTGAACTCTATCTTCGGCCTCTCAACCAGCTGTTACCAACCACCTTGCGAAAATGTCACTTCACCTAGCTTGAGGGCGTCCTACACTACGTTTGCCGATACGCGGTCTCCCCTTAAAAACACGTCTTCCCCAACCCCAGTAGGTACCCTGTGAATCCAATACATTGTATCTGCAGTTACAGTGTTTCAAATTAACAACGTCCATTCGATTCTCTTTGCCTATTACACGGTCCTGCATTCATATATTTTTGGTTCTTATACATGAAAACTGAGATATCTCAATGCAAAGTAAACTGTATTTAACTAAAACTGAAGTCCTAAATTACCAAAACACTAGTTTTCTCAAAATCTGTCTGTAGTTACAGTGTATTAGATTCACAGGGTACCCCAGCGGTCATAGATTGTACGACTAATATGGATGGTCTATTGCCACTTCAGCTCGCTTATCCTGTGGGCTATGTCGACTACTTTGGATCTCTGTTGGAGTACCTCGTTTCGGTTTCCTTCAGAGACTCCGAGCATAGCTCTTAGCCCGCTGAGCGACTGTAAAGAAATGGGCCAGCATATAAATAAATCTCAGATAAATAAGCGGAAATAGTTAAAACGGCGTCGTCGAGTTTTGGTGAAGATTCATGCTTTTGTTATATCTTGTGTACAAGAAATGTACAGTCAGCGACAAAAGTAGATGAACATTTGAGTATCTAAAGTCGGAATTCATTGGAAAACTAATTGATATTAAAATAAAAACTGGAAGAGAGAACTTTTTTTTACTTAAAGTCGTATTTGGACTTGATTAGAAACAATTTTTTTTTTGGAATATTCATTTACCTGATATTTTTTTTCTATCTACTTGTTTACCAACTTATGTCGTTGACTGTACACGCGACGACAATGTTAAAGACGTTTTCTCTTATCTGCTCATCACAGAGGCGTAGCGTAGTGGGGGCGGCAGGGGCGGCCCGCCTCGGGCGGCAGTTTTTAGGGGTCGGCAAAGTTTAACATTAAATAATAAAAATATTTTGTAAATATTTGAACTATTTTATATTAAACTAGCGGACCCGGCAGACGTCGTCCTGTCCGGAAAAGCAGCGCCACCTACCGGGTCCAATTGTGAATCTTAACCATACAGGGCGCCACCCAAACGCATAATACAAAAAAAAAACATTCAAATCGGTCCAGCCGTTTAGAGGAGTTCAGTGATATACACACGTACAGTGTGTATAATGCCTTAATCACCACGCTTCGCAGACGCATTGGTGATTGCAGTATATTGTTATTAGCAGACAGGAGAACCTGCTGTGCATCTTCTTGACATCGCCATTAGTAACCTTGCACAACAACTATGGGTGGAAAGGACGTGGACTATTCTTTGCCGGGAACCGCGTGGTGTACACCCACACTCATCCTTAGACATGGTTACTGGTTATGATCTCATAGCAGAGTTGTATTCCCCGAAGGGTTGGACAGAGGTGTATAATAAAACCCTCATTTAACCATTATATTTAAGTCCCTTTGTAATAGGGGGCTAGCCTGTTGCCATCAACCGGGCTGCTACTGAGAAATTTCACACGGAAAAACCCAATAACACTTTGCCCGACATGGGGATTGAACCGAGGACCTCACGATCACCACTCGCGCTTGCCACTACTAGGCCAATGAGGCAGTTAGTTTTCGAGATATTTTTATCTGGATAATAGTTTTTTTTTTTATTTCAACAAAAATTACATAAGAGTATTTCACATATCCTCTGCCAAACTGCAGGACAGTTTGTCGGTTTGGTTTACTTTTGCATAAAGCATTACCGGGTTATTAGATCATGACCAATATCCAGTAACCCTATTTGCTTATGTATTGAATATAAACGAACTGTTTCAGGTCCAAAACGATTATCACGAAGATATTGTCGGCGAAACAGAAAGAGATAGAACATGGTGTTGATGGCTTCATGGTTTACGACTCAAGGGTAGTGCCGCATGTCAATGAGGTTTGTGAAAATTTACTACACCTATAATACAGGCTACACGTCGCGGCGTCGTTGCATATAAAGGCTTCATAGAATAAAATGCACCAAGCGTTATTTCGACAATGCCCCGAGGCACCGGAACCCTCTAGTGGCCGCTGCGGCCGATTATAAACCCTCTCAAATTAGCGTAGTACGCCGTCCCAGGCATGCGCTATTAGAGCCCGACGACGATATTACCCTCCTCCAGGAGGCGAGTAAATCGACCAGCACACTACACAATGTCCGCCGCCGCCCGGCATACCGTGCTCGCCGGCGAGGCCCGCGGAGCTGGTCGTTTTTTCTGACTCCGCAGTCACACCGTTAATTCAGCCCTCATCAAGCTGTCTCCCTCCCAATCCTCTCGCAAGCAACGCCCTAAGCCGAGGTCCGAGTCCCATTAGGGGTCGCCCTTAGTGCTGTTGCTGCTAGCTAGTCATGATGTTAGTAGTAGTAATAGTAGTTAGCTTAGGTTAAGTATTTTACTCTCGTCCCCATTGGTTGGAGACCCTTCAGGTCTCGCCAATAACTGATCAGTTACGTAGAAACGGTCCGCAAGACCATCTGCAAGCAGTTGAAAAGAAAAAAAGGAATAGTATGCTGTTGGAGTTTCTATCGGGCTTTTGCGTAAGGATTACTAGCCAAGTAGATTACTTATACTCGTAGAATCATAAGAATTAATGAGATCCACAAAAAAATATGAATGTAAACATTTTTTGCACGAAACCGTAACAATCGGATACTTCACGGAAACGGCTTGTCAGTAAATTGAGTTTTTTTCCTGTAATGCGTAAACAGTCGTAGAAATCAGTGCCTTGAAGACAACATCGTTTTATTCCAATTGGTTACTTTTCAATTGGTTTCGTCTTATAGTAGACTTTTTGTGACTTGATTACATAAGACCAATTCTAGAACAGATTACACTTTACAGGGTACCGACAAACGTAGCGAGTAAGTAGTATCATGACGATACTGGACACTTGACACACCCACACACACACAAACACAAACATCTGATAATGAAAAAAAAAATTGGTATTAGATTAGAGAATAAGAATTACCGAAAGTTATCCTAAGAATATTGTAAGTCTACTGCAGCGACATTCAAACCAAATGTCTTCGTGTTTCGTATTTTTTAGTATGTGATACTTCCTGCGGCTGAAGACTGTTTCCCAAAATACAAGCTCAAGCTTAGTTTGGGAATCAGTAGCAGTACTTTTTGTACAAAACATTAATATGATGGCGACCATAAAGAATTTTTATTATTTTATTTTATTACGTCCGGCGCGCCCTGGGCAGTCAGCCCCGCTACCAACCTTTCTGATTGACTAATATTTTCACTATGGCATGAGCTATTCTTGTATAACTCGTGCCGACGCGAGAGAACAACAAGAAGAGACCGACTGCCATCATTGGTTGGAATAAATAATGAGACATTTTGAGTACAACTGCCTCGTTGACCTATTGGTGGTAAGTGCGAATGTTGAACGTGAGGTCGTCCTGGGTTCGATCCCCAGGTCGGGCAGTGTTGATGGGTTTTTCCGTGTGGAATTCCTCAGTAGCGGCCCGGAGTTTGGATGTATGCCCGGTTGATAGCAATAGGTTCGCCCCCTATTACATGGGACTTTAACATAACGGCGAAAGGAGGGTGTTGCTATACACCTCTGCCAAATCCTTAGGGGAATACAGGCGTGATGTTATGTTATGTTTGTTCTGCCTAGCCTTTTTCCCAACTATGTTGGGGTCAGGTTCCAGTCTAACCAGATGCGGCTGAATACCAGTATTTTACACGGAGCGACTGCCATCAGACCTCCGCAACCCAGTAACCGGTTGTCAGACTTTCGGGCTTCTGACTACCCGTAACGATTGTCATAAGTATTCGTATGACACCCGGGACCAACGGTTTAACGTGCTCTCTGAGGCACGGAGGGGTCTCGAAGTGTAACGAATGGTCACCCATCCACGGACTGACCGCGGCAAGCACAACTTTGCAAATCATGTGATTCGCGCGGTTGTTAATTAGCCACGAGTCCCTCCATGTTATGTTATGTTTATATTTGATTAATAATTTTGTCTTTTTAATACCGTAGCTCTGGAAGAAAAGCGGTGCAACACCAAATCAGATATCCAGAAAATTCGAAGTGAACATAACTCCACAGGACTTATTGTCCATACCTCATGACGGTGTGACGTTGCAAGGGCTGAAACACAATGTGGCTATCTCCATACTCTTTATATACTACTGGTTGGCGGGCATCGGTCACTTCTTCTACAGTGGTAATATTGAAGATTCCGCGACTGCAGAAATATCTCGGTTTCAAATCTGGCAGTGGATTAGATTTTCTGTAAGTTTGTAATGTTAGACAGTCATTTCAAAAGTAGAAGCTAATTATTTACTTAACACATATTTACATACTCTTCTGTAACAATATTTGTACAAAAATGGCAACTGTTTTACAATTATCAATTACTTTTAAAGCCAAAATATTGCCTTTTAAAATATATTAAGTAAATATTTGATATAGTATGTAAATTAGCTTTATTCGTTAAGTGTATATTGGTGCTGTACTACACAAGGGGGACTTTACCCACTATGAGGTGCTTTACGGTAATTACGAATATGGGAATATTGCGAAAATTACGAATTACTACTAAACCAGGCAATATTTTTTGCTCTGGCAACATTTCATTACACATTCTGGCATTATTGCGTTGCCAGAGCTAAAAATATTGCCAGGTTTAGTAGAAATACGTAATTTTTTACCGACTTCCAAAAAAAGGAGGAGGCTCTCAATTCAACTGTATGTTTTTGTTTTTTTTGTATGTTTGTTCCGCAATATCTTTGCTAATTGTGAACCGATTTTAATGATTCTTTTTTTGTTTGAAAGAGTATTCTTTCGAAGTAGTCCCATTTAAATTTGGTGAAGATTTGATGAAGAACTTCGGAGATAGACAATTTGAAGTCGGTTTTATTTTTGTTAAAAAGTTTTTATCGCAATATTCCAATGTTCGTAATTACCCTAAAGCATGATACTACTTACTAACATTGACTTCATACTCGCTCGATAGATTTTCATTTAATTTGTGTCGTAATAAGCTAATTCGTTCATTTCAGCCGCCTCTAGAAGACGATCCTTCGCGACATGTAACAGCTAAGCTAGTTGAGAAGGCTGCATCAAGTTTCGCGACGCATGCGCACAAAAATCTTTGTCGTTCGAGCGCTGAGCGCAAACGCTTGACAGCTGCCAGGTACATGAGTATGGAACTGTTTCTAAGTAGAAACCCACCGGAGTTTATAACGAGCTATCTCAACGACAACCATAAATTCAGAACTTTGCATAATAAAGCGCTACTGAGTAACTTATAAAGAGGTAGTTGGGTCTAGATGCAGTCGGCGAATTGAGGACTATAAGGCTGGGCGCAAACGAGCCACCGTCCACAGCCACCGGTGGCCGGCCACAAGCTGTTTCCATACATTTTGAGTCGCTGCCACCGGCCACGTATGTGCGGTGAGGCCCTACAAAATGTATGAAAAAGCGTGTGAAGTGTTTATCGCTGGCCACCGTTGGCTGTGGTCGGTGGCTCGTTTGCGCCACGCCTAACATTAAATGTACTGAATTTGATTTGTTGTTGCTTGTTGTCTTATAACGTATGTCATGCAATGAAACAACGATAAGTATGTAGCAAGACCGTAAATGGGAATTTCGTTGAGGGTGGGGGGGGGGGGGGGTTGAACCCTGAAAAAGAAAATCCATTACAATAACGAGAGTATACATTTTAAAAATAATTTAACCATCTGAGGTTTTGGGGGGGGGTTTGAACCTCCAAAACCCCCCAACCCATCCTGGCTACGTCCTGGGTTTGTAGTCTCAAAATAATCTTATTGTCTATTGATTTGTAGACCAAACGTTTTTTGGTAAAGACAGTGTTTAATGATAGCTTTGTGTGGTTATCTATTTAGTTTTTATTGTAATGATTTATCGTTGCCAGACTTAAATGTTCATTGGTTCAATTATGAACATTATGTTAATCAGAGCAGTCAGTAAGGCATTAAAAATTTACAGAATTTAATGAGTTTGCCATTTGTTCTGGAGCTATGAGAGTAAGAGGTCGGCATATCATGAATGTTGCGTAACCAAAACTTATGCCAAATAATAAAATATTATATTTTATAAATTATACTTAGGTAATTTTAATAATTACTCTATTTTTGGACTGAATTTTCTGAACTCTGTGATATTCCATGATTCCAATATGTATTTACTGTTTAAGTGTTATATATTTGATGTTAATTAATAAATACATATATTTTGGGTAAACAGTTGCTGTTTTATACCATGTCCTTGAAAAGACGCCCACCACCTGCCTTCCCGCGGCTCTTGACTAGGGGATTGTGTCGGTAGTGCGAGGGGACTAGAAGACTTTCCGTAGAAATATTGTTAAAAACGATTATATAAGCGAGAATTGTGCTTCTGTGTCGGCATTTGGAATAAACTATTCTCAGGGTCACTAAGCAGTGATAGCCTAGTGGTGTGACCGTCGGACTGCCAAGTCATCGGTCTCGAGTTCGAACCCAAGGCACGCACCTCTGACTTTTCGAATTCATGTGCGTATTGTATAATTATCACTTGCTTAAAAAACGGTGAAGAAAAACATCGAGAGGAAACCGGCATGCCTGAGAGATATTTCTCGACGGCGTGTGAAGCAAAGTCAGAGGATGGGCGGCATAAAAACTCTGACACCAGGTTAGTCACTAACCACACGAAAAGAAGAAGGGTCCACTTAAAAATAATTTCATCATTATATCACCCACTAGGTCTCTCCTGAACAGAACGGCGGATATAGGATTTTTCCTTTGGAGGAAGAGGGGCCGTGCCCAAGACGTGCAAGGAGTGTCGTCTTTTAATTTTGAAAGTTCTGATTTCCGAGGTTTGGGGGAACCTCTTGAGGCTTATATCTGCCCTTGTCTGAACATATCAGGTTCAGGCAAGTTGTGGAAATATCATGATCGCTGGAATAAAGGAAAGAGCCTATGTGCGTCATTACTGGGATACTATAAAATGACGGTACCTAACTAAAAATGTGACAAAGAGAAATAGCCAATAGTGTTGTAAATTATTTATTTTCTTAACATTTATCTCAAAAATATTGAATATATATTAAACTTAATATTCGACTTAACTGTAGCAGAACACTGTACAAGCGAAGTGACTATAATAATATATTTTTACAAACTGTTATTGTGAATTTAATGTGCGTAAGACATCATAGTATTGAAAAGATACAGATATTACACAAATAAGGCTTCTTTATTTGACTACAGAATCCGAAAATGACGTAAATAATGTAAATATGTAAGCTACAATTATTGTGTGCTGCCAAGCTAGATGTTCATAAAACAATAATTTTGAGGAGTCATTAAAATAGCCAGGGAAAAAGTCACATTTTAATATTCAATAATTATACAACAAAAACAAACTGAAAGATTAATATTATAATGTTCTGAATTTAAGTTGAAGTATACATTCAAAGATTAACAATTTTGTGTTATTAAAAAAGTGAATTGTATTTATATAAAATTAACATCAATTAGATAGGTATTTCACAATAAGTTTTTATGAAAGATTAAACTTGTTTATAAAATTTTCAAAATATTAGCCAATAATGTAACTTTATCAGGCATTCACAGTACAATTATGAACGAAACGTCATGTGCCTATTCCCGAGAATGAACAGTTATTAGACCACACCACTGATTTGTAAATATTTGCTTGATCCCTTGACATTTATTTTAGCTGTTCTTGCCGATTTGATAATCCCTTAGTCTTTTGTAGATACCTTATGTGCTAATCCAGCATACATTGGTGTCGAATTTGACAGTACTAAACTAGAGTAAACGCAACTGTCACTTTCTTTTTTATTGAAACAGAAAGAGACAAACAACCTTAGTTTAGTCGAATCGACACCATTATGTACCAGTTTTAGGTACATTTCATCCAAATTCTGGACGGATCACTGGCAGTTACGGAAAACATTTGCTTTAATAATATTAGAAGTAAGATATGTTACTCACCAATCTCAAGATACTAATCCTTGGCAAAATTATTCAATTTATAAAATGAACTATGGTACTTAGTATCTTCGTCGTACCTATTTATTAACCCGAATCAGTCTTAGCCAGTCAAGCCTGGGATATATCGGTTTGAGTGTGATTTCATATCGCGACAAACTATGTATTTTATCCTATACTGAACTGGTCCTCGCCAAATAATTAAAAGCAGTTCTTATGTACCCCACAAGAGATATGAGCAGTGTACATTAAGTATTAAGTTTTTTTATTTCGTTACATCTAGAAGAAAGTTAACTGCAGCTTATTTTGAATCTTATTTAATATTAATTAGTCTTTTTTTGCTTTTTTTATTAGTTGCGAATAATGCGATTAAACTCCGAAACAATGTAATGAATCGAAATATGTAATTGTTTCTACATTAGTTCCTGACCAATGAAGTCACGACAGCCTCAACAACTTGGCGTAAATTAGATAACCTTGTAAACAGACTGTAAGGACACTTATCGATATTATTGTATATGGTTATATTCTGATGCTTAGGTATTTATGTAATGTTAGTTGATTAAACGTAGGTATGATCTGAAATAACTTTCATAATAGTTTTCACGTTTTTAACATATTTATAGTTTATAGAATAGAACAGTATTATATACATTTTAAATTATTGTAACGATAACTGCTAGAACGCCCAAAGAGAATTCAGTCGAATTTGTTAGTTTGGATATTATTACGTATTCTGATTTACAAATAATGACTATGTAGTTCTTTCCTATTAATTAATGGCTAAGGAATGAGGTAAAGGTGTACCGACCCTTGCATTGCAGGTGTAAGGAACCTGCAATTTCCAACATTCTTAACGTTATATATAAGCAATACGAAAATAAAGCTACGAAATAATAAATATCAATTTACAATGTATCATAAAGATTATTATTAAAGGTTAAAGAGCCTTTTAACATCCGACGCGGCCACAGCGTGACTTGCCACTTTTCAAGTTTCACTCAACGCTAGACGGCGCTACTAATACGGCTTTGTTTGCAGAAATTGAGTTAGCATTGCATCGCCTTCTTCAATCGTAAAACGACCTTAACTTTAAACATAAAAACTTCACGCGAATGTGGCACCGTCTGCATCATCTGCTTTAAATCAACAGTTCGTTATAACTGAAACAGTTTTTTGACCTGAACAGTTTCTGTCATTCTGAAATCAACTTAGTTTTACTGTGCTTAAAGTTGACATTTGTGTTTAGTTGCGAAAAAACGTATTTCTTTTCGGTAGTGTGGCGCGTAGCGTCGACTGCACTTGTTGCGTTACGTAAGCCAACAAATAAATAGTCGGTACTCGGTACGGTTGCTAAGACACTGAACACCTGGAGCTCTGTTCGCCGCCGACGCGTTGTCGAGTGAGCGCGCGGGCGAAAGCGTTGTCTCGCGAATGCAAGCTGCCATTCTGATCTTGTAGGGAGAGAGCTAAAGCGTGTGCCAACGCCTCATCTTCAGTCTGAAGAAAACAATGAAATATTAATTGGGCGCATGTTATTGTGTGGTTATGGGCAATTTATAGACCACGCCTTCTACCCGTGCGTAAAGGTAACAAATAATCTATATCTATACTAATATTATAAAGAGGAAAGATTTGTATTTTTGTATGTAACGCATAAACTTAAAAACTACTGGACCAATTTCAAAAATTCTTTTGCCGTTAGAAAGCTACATTATCACTGAGTAACATAGGCTACGGGCGGAGCCGTGAGGATACAGCTAGTATTAGATAAATTGGATTGTACCCATAGATGTGTATGTATAGTAATTCTACATTACGAGAAGAAAATACTAACCATGTTTCCTTGTACTTCAGAGAATGAAGTAACTGATGCCCCAATTGGATTGGCATTGTTGAGATTTATCCTATTCTCAGCTTGCATACGCGCCATGGCTGCAGAACTGAAAAAATAATTAAAACCTTGATTACTGGACATAATATTATAATGGCAATTTATTCTAATCTCATTAGCTTCCTCGTTGATAGTAATAACAAGTGTAGCGTAGCGTATCGAGCGTGAGGTCATGTGTAATATACTCAAGGTAGGCAATTTTTTTATCTACTAAGAGATTCTATCAGCTCGTAGGATATAAAGACACGCCCAAATGTCATTGGCACATTGGATGTGTATACACTAGTGCAGTAGTCGAGTTCAACTATTCTGGGAATAAGATGGTTGGCATAAAATAAAGGAAGTTTATAACCAGTAGCAGGTAAATACAAGCTGTAAATGATGACAGTTTTTTTTATTGTAACTTTAATGAGAGATATGCATGTTAATGATTATTCAATTATTATTTTATTTTTTTCTATTCGACTGCTTGTAGGTGGTCTTACAGACCGTTTCTACGTAACCGGGCAGTTATTGGCGAGACCTGAAGGGTCTCCAACCAATGGTGACGATAGTAAACCTAAGCTTACTACTACTAACATCATGACTAGCTAGCAACAACAGCACTAAGGGCGACCTCTAATGGGACTCGGACCTCGGCTTAGGGCGTTGATGGCGAGAGGACTGGGAGGGAGACAGCTTGATGAGGGCTGAATTAACTGTGTGACTGCGGAGTCAGAAAAGACGACCAGCTCCGCGGCTGCGGCGGGTGAGCACGGTGGATCAGGGACGGCGGCGGCGGGACTTCGCGACGGGCCTCGCCGGCGAGGACGGTATGCCGGGCGGGGGAAATGTAGTGGGCGCACCCTAACCGCCTTATGAGTATAATTCCGAAAATTGTATGTACAAAATATTAACTATCTTAGCATGTGAATACATACGCTGCTGCTCTTCTCTTGGCGGCGAGTCGACCCTCGCATGCGTGGTCGCTGACGTGGCGATGTCGCAGACAGTAGTTGAGAGTGCACTCACTGCAAACGAGTGGTACCATCTCTTTCGTCTTACAACCCTTGAATGAACACCGGTTCGTAAACACCTGCATAAAAATATTTTGGTAAGTATACCTAATTGGCAAAACATATTTTGTGTTATTGAGATAGGGAGGAAAATGCTGTTTTGTATAATATAAGAATCAACACTCAAACAAATCTAGATAATTCGCTAGACCAAGTGGCATATTAAGATGTGTTAAAATCATAACTGTTCCGTTTTGAAAATGTGACGGCGCTTTACGAATTGCATAGCCGCGTCACTTTCTCTCACCGGAACAGTCATGATTTTAACACATCACAATATAACCAGGATGCTCAGCTACACCCTGATAATATTTAGAAGAGCAAGCAGCAGTTGCATGCTGCCCAGAATTAAATACTATAAGTGACAATTTAATGTATTTTGACCTAAATATCCTGCACTTACAATAATTACAAATAAAAACTTACTTTTTTCCGCCTCTCCCTAGCTGGGTCTGAGGTACACTGATTATCAATGTGGGCTCCAACTGCTACATCCGGGGGCTCCCCACGCTTGCCCGGCACAGGAGCTCCACACAGTGGACAGTCCGGAACCTGGACATTACGGGTGTTGGGCTCTGGGCAGTCGTGCTTTGCATATGCAAAGTGGTCAGAACTGGAAAAGGAAATCATTTAATAAGTGTTTGTCAGAAAGATAGTATAATATGACAGAGAAGACATGTTCAGAAGTAGGCAAAGCTAAGTTAAATGGTGTTGGCAACAAAACAATTGCAATTGCAGGGATTACATTCTTTGTTTTTTTTATTAATTTTTATATGTTAGGTCAGTGGTGGTCAGAGGGGAGTTGTAGGGGTCCTCAACCCCCAAATTAAAAGACAAACTCGAAAAATAGATAATTTACAAAAAAATAATTGTGCAGTAAATTCTAATGTGCTTAACTTATTTTACTGTTAATATGACTCCCCCCCCCAGTCTTTCCGCGCCTGTATCAGGCAAATAGATAATAAACATACAACAATGGTGTCGATTCTGTTGGGCTCTTTGACAGGACCAAACTAAGCTAAGGGTGTTTGTCTCTTTCTGTTTCAATAGAAAAAGAAAGTGACAGTTGTGTTTAGTCTAGTTTAGTACTGTCAAAATGTGCTACAGAATCAACACCAATATCACTATTCAATATGACAATAACATATTGTATTTAGTATGATTCAACCTAAATAGTATTGCTGACATTGATATTGTCCTCAGGGTTTTCAAGAAAATGTTGTGCATGACTTGCAGAGTATAGAATTTTGTTATCAAAACCCTGTTAAAATTCACAACTAAAGTGGGCTGTCTAAGACACTAGACAGTCTTAAGGAAATATACATTATTAGACAGTTACCCTTTAAACACAAGGAAATGATTGTCTCTATAACAGCACAAACTATGTGTTATTAACATACAATACATTCTAATACAGTAAAAATGTCGTCATCAGGTCACTCACCAGAACACGTCTTTACAAGCACCACATTTATAGGGCAGGAAGTCTGAAAAAGAGCAAACATTATTAATTGTTAGACTAATTAATATTACAGGACATTCTCCTAGGTACTATTTTATGAAAATTTCTTGAATACACAACTAGCAATTATTGTTAATAATGCTTCAGTAGATGAACTCTTAGGTCTGTTTTACAGAACATTCCTCAAGTCCAGTTTGATCTTTAATCGGTTGATCACTGTTTAAGTATACATTCAGTACTTGAGGAACGGTCTTATTCCAGAACGGCAATCAATCTGTACTCAGATGAAACAAGACTCAAATCGAGCCAATCAATTGGTTGATTACAGATCAAATCACTGCTTGGGGTCGAATCTACGAACTGAGTAACGATCTAGAATAAATCCAAACTCAGCTACTGAACTATGATCAATAAATCTATGCTTGAAGAATGTCCTAAAATTAAAAGTGGACTCAAAACTAGTTTTAAACAGAGATTAATGCTTGAGTTTCGTTCTGTAATACGGACCTTAAAGTAACATCCAAATCGCTTAAAAGAACAAAAGAAAAGTTATCAATCAATATTGTTGGGTATAAAATAAGGTTTGTAGCAACGAGTTGATTGTTAGACATATTTCTTTGAATCAGAAGAAAATTTTAACAAAAGTATATTCAAATTATATATAATTCACCACTTACCTAGTTTGTTGCATGATTTATAGGAACAATTCTTTCCAATATGAGGGAACTCCATCGTATTATTTATTATAATTTAATTAACTTAGAAGTGGTCTTCTACAAACGTACCTAACACCAACAATGATGACGACAGAAATTTGTTAACACTTTTATATCAAGTTATTGCAAAACAATTACTGGGTTTATTTTATTCGTCATCCACGGCGAATGAAAACGAAACGATGAAACGACATTTTTTATTTGATAACGTGCATTCACCAATCTCGTTTAGTTTTATTTTATCCTTGCTCCGTTCGAGATTATTCCAGTAATTTCGGACCCTAGTTGAGACGTATCAAAATATAACAACAAATTAAATTGTGTTAATAACTTAATCCTAACAGATTGAAAACTTACAAAATGTTGTTAATTAAATACTAACAATAAACTGATTAGAAACATCATTATAATCTGTTCATAAATTAATTCACATTCACTGATTTTTACGATATCTATCTTTATACACGCTTTCGTGGTGTCAAATAGCATTGTTGACAAGATAATTTTACGTTCCGTTTCTCATTATCTGTAAAAACTGTCACTTCAATAAGTATTAAAAAAAAAAGTGAAATGGCAAAACAATTGTTTAGAATACACATGCTTATTAAAATTCAAATAATTTTCAGACGGTAATAATGGTAATCGCAATAAAAATGATAATTGTACAACGCACTGGTACATACCTATTGCCTACAGGCAGGTACCATGTGAGTAGAAAAAAAAGCAAATGTCAAATTGTCAATGTCATAAATGTCATTAACGTACGTCATTTTCGACCTGTGTGGTGTCTGGTTGGTGTCTGGGACGGCCTGTTATCTAGTTAAATCCGATAATAAATTAACAAAAAGTGATCCTTATTGAGGATCACCAAATAAACTGGGCTTCCCAAAAGAACTAATAGCGAAAATGAGTAAAATAATTTCTTCCGCTTCTAAACTTCTAGCGGGTAATGTGGTTACGGTGGGTGCTCTTTCTTTTCGATTTTTTAGTGATCTTGATAAATGTCTTATTAAAATAAGAGGCAAATATGTACGATAAGTATATTCAATGCATTCTCTGATTTTAGAAAGTAGGCACCCCAGTCGTTACGACGTCTAACGTTAAATATGGTACAAAAACTGAAGCTTCGTTTGAAATCAAGGTAAGCAGCTTTAATTTATACAGGATCTCGATCATAATTGTGTTTCAAGTGTTAATAATGGTGCTTATATCATGTATTGTAAATGCCGGCTAATGTTTTTATAAATTGGTTAGACAGTTTTGTCATTATGTAACCTAACCTTCTAGTGTCAAGTTATACTGCTGTTTTGCTGTCAGTAATTTGACATACCTACTTATGTTACTGTTCGAACAACTCTTCTGTGAAATGCCCAATTAACGAAACTTATGACATTGACAGTTAAATTCAGTTGCAAGGATGACATATATTTTTTCCATGCATTTATTAAATATTTAATAATATTTATTTATTTAGCATTAGTTTGTATTATATTATATCATCTCAACAATCTGAGAAAATATTAGCTCCAAAGTGTGTAGCCAGCCTTATCAATGCCTGTCTTGCCAAAACAAACAATGATTTTGTTAGGGCTTGCGAGTGCAGAATAAAGAAAGAGCTATCAGACCTACCAAATCATCTGTAAAGTGGCAGAAAATAGGACATAATATAAAATGTGTCAGGTCAGATTAGATATTCCTCATAATTAATCATTATTTATAGAATGGCAATACAGGAGTGAATAGATCAACACTCTTTAATTTATAGATAACTTGGTCCTATGGCCGATTCCTATAATTTACGGAGTGTCATTGGTTAAAATTGAGAGTCTTGTACATACAGCAAAAACCTCATAGCTTTGCATACTAGACCCTCTTTTTAAGAAGTAGGTAGCTATCACAGGTAAAATTAGCTATTTATTACTCAAAAATGTATATGAAAATTAACTTAACATAACATCGCTCTTGTACTTCCCGAAGGGTTGGGCAGAGGTGCATAGTAACACCCTCTTTTAGCTGTTATGTTTAAATCCCATGTAATAGTCGGTGAGCCTATTAGTTTATATTTGAAAATTTATTAAGTATTTATAGTGTTTGGTAATAAAGAATGCTAACATTCCAAAACAGTTCGTTTTTGTTTATAGGAACCGGACACTATATTCCAAATCCATAATTCAGATAATTTTTGTATACAAAGAAACGTCAAGAAATGTCACTATCAAAATGACAGGACAGTGGTGAAAAACATTTTATCATTAAATTTTTACTAAAATCAACTATAAAATTAAAGTTGATTAATTATAAGAACTATGCAAACAACATATTGCAGCCAAACAGTGTTTGCGGCGCTCATATCTAGCTCCGATTAGGATTAAGTTTTTTTTTTCATGTGTTGGAATCTGAATAACTAGGTAACTATCGGTTTTGGAATGGGATTCATTCTCATTTATCACAAACTTTGATAGTTTTGTCACAAATGTAACGTCATCAATTATTCTCACCTTTGTAAAAGTAGGTGCCTCATTTCTGAGAAAAAATTGGTGTACGATTCATCTTATTGCAGACAGGGTAAAATGGTCCATTCTTTGGACGAAGCTGGTTTTTGGACCGTCTTACTTGGGAGAACTGAGGGTAAGAGTTGTTTTGTATTCTTTTACAATACTGGGAAGTATTGTAAAAGAACTATTGTAAAATGAACTATTGTAAAAGAACTGTCACTGCTGATGTTCTTAAAAAATCAACTGTTTTGGCAGCACAGTCTCCGAAAGACCAATATTTGCCCTCAGCCCAAGTCTTGTATGTCTGCTTGTAGCCATTCATCACCATGAGTTGTTCTGTGGCACTCACATTTTCGAGGCCGCTTTTTGACAGGGAACAAACTGTCGCGGGCAGTGGCCTTCAAGGGACCCGGCTGAGGCTCCATTTGTCAATTAAGAAATGAAACTTAACAAGAAACAACAAACACGCAGCGAAAAACATCGGGGAAAAGTAAACGAATTAATTGAAATAACGCGACTTTGACATAGGTACTATCAAACGAAATTTGAAAATGTTTGAAACTCCTGTAGTGCTACCAGTATCATAAAATATTTTATACCAGAAAACCGCCTTTTTTTAATAACTTTAATTAAAACCGAAAATTTATAAAAATAATCACGGCGTAATAATTGTATAATAATTATTTCTAAAATCAGTACTTAAAAGAAAATATAGCCTTTTTTTACGCAATTTTTAGTGAATTACCATTAATAAGACATTTTTTTTATCTGTTATCTCCTTTGTTTACATAAATTATCTCAATTAGGAATTCAGGGTATAGTGTACCTGAAACAATGATTACAAATTGAGGCTGACCGCACATTGGCCACTAAGGCTGGTGTCCACCAACATTGTTTCTCTGGTTAAACAACCATTTACCTCAAACTCTAGTAAATCTTTAAGTAAACAGTTGTTTAACCATAGAATTAATGTTGGGGAATTTTAAAACATACATGCTACAAGTTCTGATAGGAATTAATACTGTATAGTTTCTACATTTCCTTGTAACTCATTATTATATTTCTTGGTTCATAATATGTCTTAAGGAATCTAGTTAAACAAAAATGTATTCACAGTATCTGATCTGAGTCCTATATTTCAATAGCCTTACAAACTCCACAAATTGGATAAAGGCCCTGCTACTACAGCAACCTTAACCAGTCAAGATGCACTCAGACTATATGAACAGTTAACGACTCTCCGACGGCTTGAAACTGCTGCTGGTAACTTGTACAAGGAAAAGATCATCCGTGGCTTCTGTCATTTATATTCAGGTATGTTATTCAAGATAATATCTTATAAGGTATAACGGGCTGGTGTCCGCAACTCCACGCCTGAGCGCGTATTTTGCGTCACGGAAGATAATATCTTAGTATTTGTTCATGTACGGAGTGCCCAGTCTTGGCGGGTGGTGAAATAGGGCATCAATTCTATTAAATTTGACATTTGTCTAATAACAGGCAGCACCACCATCAATAGGGTAATTGATATATTTTTTTTTTAATTGTCACGAAACTTTTACAAAAATAGGCAACAATGAAAAAGACAATGAAATGTAATAATAAAATGCTCAAATTAAAGTACCTACGTATACTTCCAGCTCATTTGCTAAAAGTATTGAGTACTGATCGCAGATGTACACAAAAAAAAAAATAATTAAAGTGATTTAAAATTATTAACTAAACAGAGACTGCCCTATTGAACCATAGTTCAATAGGGCGTACGTCATAACGTCATACTTCAAAAACTTCACAGTAACTTGACATTACTTCGTACAATATACATTTCGTGTGGCAAGGACAGGAAATGCGCCATTTAGAAAATTGAAAAACGTGTTTCTCCTCCATTTTTAGATTGATTTTGTTTAGTTTTTCAACAATCGTTTTCTTTCTGTACATTTTTTGATGTAATATTAAATTCTTCCAAATTTTTTAAAGTAGTCGCATACCTAGGTAACATAACCATGCTACGTGACCCATTTTTTTCCCCCTCTCCCCCCTCGGTGACCACCCGTAGTGGTATTTTGAAGACCCCCCCCTCCTCCCCTGAACGGATCACGTAGTATGGGTACGTTCCCATATTGCCATGAATCATTTTCTATGCATTGGTCTGTTCCAAGGAATGCATTTGAAAACTGACGAACCTTTTCATTCCCCTATTGTACACTACGAGAACAAAGTCTCGAGCAATAGCCATGTATTAATAAATAAATAACCATTAGGTCAAGAGGCAATAGCAGTGGGTATGCGCGCGGCAATGCGTGACATGGACTCTGTGATTACGGCGTACCGCTGCCACGGATGGACGTATCTCATGGGTTGCAATCTGGTGGGTGTGCTGTCTGAGCTCACCGGCCGCAAGACAGGATGTTCCCGTGGCAAGGGAGGCTCCATGCATTTGTACGCACGCAATTTCTATGGTGGCAACGGCATCGTGGGTGCTCAAGTAAGTTTCTGAAGTAATAAATAAAGAACTGCTTCGTTGGTCTAGTGGTGGCAAGCGCCACCGCTGATCGTGAGGTCCTGGGTTCGATCCCCTAGTCGGGCAAGGTGCTATTGGGTTTTTCCGTGTGGGATTCCTCAGTAGCAGCCTGGAATTTGGATTTGTGCCCAGTTGATGGCAATAGGCTTGCCCCCTATTACATGGGAATTAAACATAACGGTGAAATAAGGGTGTTACCTTTGCCCAACCCTTCGGGGAATACAGGCGTGGTGTTATGTAAATATGGAATTGTTTTAACGAATGGGGATTGGCAGTGTTAATATTGTACTGCTATAAATGTTTCTTCTCGTGGTTCCACTTCACTACTGAATTTATTTCTAATTACACTCTTCACACACCTGACCGTTCTCCACCAGGAATCAAGCTTAAGACCTCATAATCTCCAGCACAGTTTGCACAACTTTCATTTTAAGTTAATTTTTGATATCTGCCTCGTTGGTCTAGTGGTCGCAAGCGCAACGGTTAACCGTGAGGACCTAGGTTCGATCCCCGGGTCGGACACAGTGTGATTGGCTTTTTCCGAGTGGAATTCCTCAGTAGCAGCCCGGAGTTTGGATTTGTGCTCGATTGATGGCAATAGGGCCACCTCCTATTGCATGGGACTTAAACATAACGGGCGGAATGAGGGTGTTACTATACACCTCTGCGCATGCTATCGGGGGAATACAGGCGTGATGTTATGTTGTTTGTAAAATTTCTAGGCCCCGCTGGGTGCTGGCGTTGCTTTAGCGCACAAATACAAAGGTGACGGTGGAGTAAACTTTGCGCTGTATGGTGACGGCGCTGCTAATCAAGGCCAATTGTTCGAAGCTTACAACATGGCTAAACTGTGGGGCTTGCCTTGCGTGTTCGTCTGCGAGAACAACGGATATGGTGAGAACTGTTTTGGCATTATACAGGGTGTAAACGAAATCATGTAATTCCTTCAAACCTCGTGATGTACTGCTGACATAGATTAAAACCTGCATGGGATATTTTGGATTCAATAAAAAAAAATTTACATCTGCTGCCATCTGCAGGGACTTGAAGCGGTTATAGTACTAAGCCTCGTACCCTAACCGCTTTCCGTACAATTTATTGATTGTACCTACTGGAATCTTAAAAAACAAAGTCAAGCAATTTTATATAGGACTAGCTGTGTCCTCACGGCTCCGCCCGCGTAAGAAGTTTTATTCCAGTAATAAATATAGCCTATGCTACTCAGTGATAACGTAGCTTTCTAACGGCAAAACAATTTTTGAAATCGGTTTAGTAGTTTTTAAGTTTAATCGTTACATACAAAAATACAAATCTTTCTTCTTTATAATTTTAGTATAGACTAGCTGTGTCCTCACGGCTCCGCCCGTAGCCTATGTTACTCAGTAATAATGTAGCTTTCTAATGGAAAAAGAATTTTTGAAATCGGTCCAGTAATTTTTAAGTTTATTCGTTACATACAAAAATCCAAAAATACAAATCTTTCCTCTTTATAATTTTAGTATAGATAGAAGGTATGGATTTATAATATTTACGCATTCGGCCTCTAGTCGACCTTCACAACATGCTAGTATGATAAGCAACTGATTACATTTGTGTATATTTACAAATCATAACTTGAAGCTAAAGATGTCTGTTCCATGCCATTCTGCTGTGGAGTGTGGAGTTGTAGAACGCAGAATGTTACATTCATGAATTTCTTTTATACATGTGCATTAGGGCCTTCCCGTAACGAATGTCATAGGTATTCGTATGACACCCGGGACCACAGGTTATCGTGCACTCCAAGGCACGGAGGGGTCTAAATGTGTAATGAACGATCACCCATCCATGGACTGACCGCGGCTAGCGCAACTTAAGCTTGCAAATCCGCGCGGTTGGTAATTTGCAATTAAGGGCCTGCGCCCACAGGCGGCACGTATTATCAAAATAACTTAATAACTAGTGTTTGTAATAAGGGGGTAACACATACATTTTTTAACTGGTATGGATCTTTACCCCGTGGCGCAGCAGAGGGGAGTCCCACCGAACAGAGGAAACGCTCAGGAGACTGTTAGTGGCGGTGCGCAGCCGGCCGGCCATGGAGGCGGTCCTCTTTCTTATTCCTCTTAGCCTTTTCCCAATTATCTTGGGGTCAGCTTCCAGTCTAACCAGATGCGGCTGAATACCAGTATTTTACACGGAGCGACTGCCATCAGACCTCCGCAACCCAGTAACTGGGCAATGCCGATATCCTAAGGTTAAACCGTTTGTCAGACTTTCGGGCTTCTGACTACCCGTAACGACTGTCATAGGTATTCGTATGACACCCGGGACCGACGGCTTAACGTGCTCTCCGAGGCACGGAGGGGTCTCGATGTGTAACAAATGTGTCTCCTCTTTCTTATTATGGCGTAAAAATCGTCGGTGTGCGCTTCCGCAAACATACTGGACGCACTACATTGCTACGACAGCCCGAACAGTATCCTAAAAGCGTTATTATATTGGACACGCAGATTGCTGTATGTCCTCTGCGTAAAACGGGCTCTCATATTTGTTAATTAGCACTCATAATAATAATCCCATGCCGATTTCGGCTACGGTGACTGTTTTTGTTTTCTTCCTTTCCGAAAATTTATAGGTTACGGGCGTGTGCTCCAATGTGGCTAATGTAACCTATCATGGCTGAAAAGGTACGCGCACAGTGCGGACACAATTAGCACTCATATTTGCTTAGCATACCGCTTCGTCTTGCCGCGGCAAGCAAAAGTATCCCGCGGTACGGTAAAAACGAGTTCTAAAGGGTATTACAATAAGATTTAAAATTATTTGAGCTAAAATAATCTTTTGCCGTGCCGTGCCGCCTGTGGGCGCGCAGGCCCTTAGTTGCAAATTACCAACCGCGCCGATTTGCAAGGTTAAGTTGCTCTAGCCGCGGTCAGACCATGGATGGGTGACCGTTCTTCATTACACATTGAGACCCCTCCGTGCCTTGGAGAGCACGATAAACTGTGGTCCCGGGTGTCATACGAATACCTATGATAGTCGCTATGGGAAGGTAGAAGCCCGAAAGTCAGACTACGGGTCTAACCTTAGGATATCGCCATTGCCCAGTAACTGGGTTGTGGAGGTCTGATGGCAGCCGCTTCGTGTAAAATACTGGTATTCAGCCGCATCTTGTTAGACTGGAAGCTGACCCCAACATAGTTGGGAAAAGGCTAGGCAGCACTTTAATTCCAAATACTTTCTGAACTTTATTTGAGCACACCGTGTGTACTGTGTATCTAGTTTTTTTACTACGCCCATGGAAGTATGTTTAGAATGTATTTACATGAATTGTATGGAAAGATTTTTCAATATTAAAATTGAAGGGTCTGAATGTTACGAAGTGTATGCGAAGCAAAAGAAAGCGATAGTAAAATAGCGAGGTGAGCGGGGTTAGGGCGGCGGCGGCGCGGGCGCTTTAGAGCGTTCAATTTAAATATATTTATTTTTGTATGAAAATCTGATGAACAAAAATATGATGAATTTTTAAAAGTCATAGAATAAAAGTTGTTGATTATGATTTTAGTAACATATTCCTGAGAGGTTGTTGGTGTTTTACAAATAACTCTGTATACAGTGGTGGCCATATAATTAGAAACAATCATTACTGCACACATTGTTAAAAACTCGCTACAATTTTTTATCAGTCTATCATTGATGAGTTTTAACTATGTCATTATGTAGGCCCATCAATAGTTTAATACATGAGAACAAATTGAGGGAAAAAACATACACCTAATAAAACTTACAATCACTTTGTAAACAGGGTGGTATTTGAAACAAACTGAGTGCTGGATAAATAATTAGAAACGACAACTATATTGTTAGAAATTCAAAGTTTAAAATAATTTTGTTCTTGAATATTGACGAATGCTTATTTCTGCGTCATTATTAATCATCGCCATGTTTTCAAAAGTTATTTTAATAAATTAATTTACTCAAAAAAATTAAATAAAGGAAACTTGTGATTCGTTCATACCCTTAAAAACTTATGGATCTGCAAAATGTAACTATTCCTTAAAAACGTTGCTGTTCATTTAAAATGCTCCAATACTAAAGTTTGTGATGCGGTCTATCACTGCAAATTACTCAACAGTGTCAACAATGTTGCATGAAAGCCTGAATCTCAGAAAACGATAGCATGTAAGGATTGCAATATTGTTCAATTAACAAAAGCAAACTCTTTTCAGGGCCATTCTTATATTGAAACATTCAAACTACTGTAACATGTGTCTTTAGTATAAGGAGCTTTACTTCATCTAATGTTTTCTTTTATTGACATCCATCTAGAATGTCTCACATTTTTTAGAGACTTACTTTTTCGATTTATGACGTGCAGTACTATTTCTAATTATATCGCCACCACCGTATTTATAGTGGAAATTTAATTAAGCAATCGCAACACGATGAATACAAGTGTAGGTCTGTTGTGCGTTGCTTAATTTTAAGGATGTTAAGGCTTGAGCACGCGCTGAAGCGTACTCTGATTCTGACCCTGACTTACCTTACCTATAATTTCCTAAACAAAAGTGACTGTGTGCGCAGGCAATCACACGAATGCCGCGTAGTGTTGATGCACTGCAAACGAGTGAAATTGCATGCAATTGCCGCATACGCACTATTGTCAAATAAATACTTGAAACTTTTTATGCATACAAAAATACAATAACAATATTTAGTGTTAATTCCGCCAAACAAATTGTTATTGTATTTTTGTATGTCTTGGATTTCCGCAAAATAACACCTGATTCCATTATTCAACTTCTTATCCGTCAAATATTGGGCCCGATTTCCTGCACAACTTCTTTCCCATTGTTCGATTTTCAACCTCCTTCCTCAGTATTCAATTCATAATCTCTATTAAAACTATTCCCAAACAAGTGGTTGTTTAATTATTATTTTTTGTACCAGGTATGGGCACGAGCGTGGACCGTTCGTCAGCCAGCACGGACTACTACTCGCGCGGCGACTACGTCCCCGGCATCTGGGTGGACGGTATGGACGTACTTGCGACCCGGGAGGCTGTCCGCTTTTGTGTCGAATACTGCACCTCTGGGAAAGGTATCTATTTGCAACGATTACTGGCGAAGGCCACTTTATTGATTCACGTTAAATTAATCAAGTACTTTAAATTCTAGAGACTTAACTATCGATTCTGCGACTATTTCCTGACATGATTCGGCCGGGATGTGCTCCAACGGCATTGGAAACAGGGTTGAAACCGTAATTGAAACTACCGAAACTTAGGGCCCCGAAGACTGGAACCTCTTTACAAACAATAAGTTTGTGCGTGTCGAGATGCCCTTAATCACCTAACGAAGGGCCCTTCAGTTGTTGGTCCTGGCTATTGGGCCCGGCAAAGGGGGCCAGGACTCCGGGCGGCGTAGTATTAGGGAAAGACTGTAGCGTCAGGTCATAGTCATCAGATCAGATGACTGTATTGTCACCGGGACCCCATAGGTACTTATTTACGCAAAATTTCAAGTATTCTATTTTGAACAACTTCCACTTGTCCCATTGACAAGTGGAAGTTGTTCAAAATAGAATTGCAAGATTGATGATTATAGAAAGAAGTTTTATTTTGAATCCTTTTGCAATCAAGACAGCAACGGAGTATCACAGAATTGTCATCGGTTTTTTGCTTAGTTGCAAAAATAGGGTTGGGGGGCGATAAATTTAGGGCTGATGGCGACAAATTTAGGGTTGTGGGGTTACAAATTTAGGGTTGGGGGCGACAAATGTAGGGTGGGGGGCGACAAGGTTAGGGTTGTGGGGCGATAAATTTAGGGGGGGGGGCAAATTTAGGATTGCCCCGGGTGGCAGAAATACACGCTACGCCACTGGCCTTAATCGTTACAACTACTAGCACAACGATAACACAAGGGAACATAATTTTTGTTGCATGAAATATTACGATTAATATTGTATATTTTCGGGGTGCTGATTTCAGATCTGAAGTCAGATTTTTTGTATTAGCTTTAGTTTTTGAGATATAAAGAAAACGTGATTTTCAAGAAATAAATAATTTAATTAACAAAAAACATCAGAAAAACAACCACTACACATCAAAAAACTTTCTTTTATAAGATTTTCTAGCTAGACTTGGTTCACTGGGACTGTTTTTAATGCTCCAACAGTAGCCCGCCATCATGTTGGCATTCCAATGACCCTGGTACCGCTCTTCCATAGTCCGAATATCTTGATGGAACCGTTCCCCTTGTTTTTCACTGAGATCACCTAGATTTTCAGGGAAACGGTCCAAATGGCTATGGGAGATGTGTACCTTAATGCTCATATTACAACCAAGCTGCTGGAAGTGCGACAACATCTCTTCAATATGCTTCGCACAGCTTTCATCTTTTTCTTTAGATTTCTTTGATTTAATCGAGAAGCTAGAATCTCCGATGCTTTTTTAGAAAGGCCAAGGTCTCTGACTAATGCGCTGAACTCTTCCTGATTAAAGGGCCGGGGCTCAGAGGAAACATCTGGATTAAAATCAGTTGTCCCACTTTCATCACTTGAAGAAGAGTTTTTTCTTCCAAGTCGTGATCAATTTGTGTAGATGAAGATGCTTGTGGTGTTGATGCATCGCCGGAGTATATGACTGGTCGGGTAACAGATAACAAGTTAGGATAAAACCATTTGGACCGTTTTTTTTTGTTAATCCCGTTTATATCAACCACGCAAAAATAACAATCGTCCTGATGGTTCGAGGGTTCCCGCCATATCATTGGTGTTTGGTACTTGAAATGGGGTCTTTTCTTATTGGCCCATAATCTTAATGACTCGACGCATGTTTTACATACCATTTTAGGCACCCAGTACCTGCCGCGGGTGTCCAAAGAAAATTCAAAGTAATCAAAGTACACCCGTTTTACGTACTCCGACACACTTAGTCTACAATCTTTAAATGTATATTCACCACATATATTACAGAAATAGTTAGGATCATTTTTACAGATATTTCGCGATATGGACGTGGTAAAAAATATATACTTTTTAAATAAACTGCTCGGTTTTATGAAAGTTAAGTGTAACTAGTACGAAAATACGGTCAATAGCTGTATCTCAAAAACTAAAGCTGTTAGAGAAGGATTGCGGGTAGATTTGAAATCAGCGACCTTGAATGGGTAAACAACAGTCATAAAATTCCATGCAACAAAAAAAAAGTCTCATTTTGTTCCCTTGTGTAATCATTATTATTATCTTAACCTTTTTCTTTTTAAAGAGGAACGTAAAGGTGGCCGTCCACGGCCCGACCGCCACAGGAATCCACATCGCCCGAAAGGGAAAGAAGAAAAGCTCCGCGTTCATACTGCTAGTATTGAACTAACTAATTTTTAGTTAGCTAGATAGTTTTTAGTAACAGTATTTTACACGTAGCGACAATCACATGCCCCAATTACTAGGGAATACCGATTTTTACCATATTTGGATCGCGATCTTGGACAGTGATATTTATTGCGTGTTTACTCCAATAATACCGTTCTAAACGCTCAATAAATATCATGATCCAAATATCGTGGTCAATATTGAGCGTGTAGCAATCACCTAAAATCATATCCGGTTATCAGACTTTCGGCGTAGAGCCAACCAGGGTTAAGGGGCCGGTGGAAAATAAAATAATTATCTCGTACAAAACTGATGTATTATAAGTATTCTATCACCCACCTATATTCTAAGTCGTTCCTCTAAAACTTACTCGTCTCGACTCCACCTCGACTCAGCTTTTTTCACTACCATCGGTAGTTGACAAACGTCTTCGACTCGAGATTTTTCTTCAGTCGAGGTAAGGAATCATAATCATCTGTCAAAACTCAAGGTAGCTCAGAACCTACCTTAAGGAAGGAAGTGTCAAAGTTCGTATGTAACAAAGATGAATTTTGAAGACTATCGAATATGCTTACGATAAACAAAATTATGACGTAATGACTCCACTCTACCTCGACTCATTTGAGGACCCCTCAGTCGAGGAACTTCAAAGTTCACTCGAAATTGCGACTAAGAATAACATTTTGAAGGTGTTTTCGAGGCCGTCCTGCGTCGAATATGAGTCGAGTAAGTTTTGGAGGAACGTCTTAGAATATGAGTGTATAACTTGTGACCACATGTGTCGCCCTACGCGTACAAAATCAGTCTTTATTCTTATTAGAATCCGACTTAGTTCCATCCGTAAACGGTAAATATGCACTCCTAGGTATGATCGTAATACTAATTTCTTTTATTCAATAAATGAAATTAGTATTGACGTCATCACCTCAAAACTAATTCCATTTATTGAATAAATGGAATTAGTTTCAAGGTATTAAGATCATACCTCGGAGAGCCCTTTTTTTTCTTCATTTCTCTTTTCAGGGCCTTTGGTAATGGAGATGGAGACGTACCGTTACTCGGGTCACTCCATGTCGGACCCTGGCACGTCATACCGCACACGTGACGAGATCCAAGAAGTGCGCCAGACCAGGGACCCCATCACTTCCTTCAAGGAGAAGATTCTTACTAAGGAGTTGGTCACGCCCGATGAACTTAAGGTGATTATTTTATTATCATTATTCTAGCTTACAAAATGTCCTCTGCTGACATGCGCCTTAATAACCGCTACATTAGAAAGTCGAAAGGAAAATTGCCATAATCACTACACTCATAAGCAGTGATAGCCTAGTGGTGTGACCGTCGGACTGCCAAGTCATAGCTCTCGAGTTCGAACCCAAGGTACGCACCTCTGACTTTTCGGATTCATGTGCGTATTGTATAATTATCACTTGTTTAAAAACGGTGAAGGAAAACATCGTGAGGAAACCAGCATGTCTGAGAGATATTTCTTTATGGCATGTGAAGCCAAGTTAGAGGCCCATGGGCGGCATAAATTCTAACACCAAGTTAGTCACTAACCACACGAAAAGAAGAACTACACTTTGAAGATAATCGCAGTTTATCATTATAAGTGCATTAATAGGTTGCGGGTCACCTATCGACCTAACCTAATCTCAAATCTTGACCTAGTCCTTTGATCGCCTTCTACGACAACCAAGGTATGAAGCAGTCAAAGCATAGCGGCGCCACTTTTTGAGAGAAGTCAAGCACTGGATTGCAATAGACTGATTTGATTGTTTGACTCAAAAGCAATGTATTCGGGATAACAGAATCAGCTAACATCTTCAATTACAGGAAATCGACGTAAAAGTACGTAAGTCAGTCGACGAAGCCACAAAACAGGCGAAGGCCGACCCCGAGATCGGTTTGGAGGAATTATCTGCGGACATCTACAGCAATTGCGTCGAGACCCAAATCCGAGGCATTCTCCCTAATGCCCCCTTAAAACACATCTCAGTCGCTCAGCGCAATTAGTGTGCCTATAACAAAGTAAATCAAGTCTGTTATCTCCCATACAATATGATCCACTACTTTCAAAATGAGTTTTTTTTTTTTATGTTTATTCTATGTTGCCTTTATATAGTTTCTAGTCTTTTTATTTATTTTTTATGTACAAGAGTTTGATTGAACATTTTTTTAAAGATTACTTATTGGTCAATCATGAACAAAAAGCGATCAGTTTGTATTCGCTGGGTGCGCGAAGGCAGCTCCAACTAGTTGAACAACTAGGGTGGAGTTTGTCAATGGTAACAGAATAAATTATCGACATTTTAGACGATTTATTATAACTGCTTTGGGAATAATTCAGTGGTTTTTCTCAGTGAGTTGATGTTAAAAAATTAAGTAATATTTTGTAAGTCTGGTGTTTAAAAAAAGTGACAGTTCACCATGCCTGAGTTCCTTTTTTGACCACGAGGTGCGCTGCATTCGATTACGTTCTCCTCACCACGTACTTCGCACCCAGCGAATAGTCGAATTTTACTAAATTGGTTTTATTATCGAATACTTTTTTCTTAGTTATTCAAGTTTAATTTAGTGAGACATAGTATGTATGGGATTGGGGTTATTTCACAGTTTGACTGGAAATGAACACTAAAACTAGAACCATAGTTTGCTTGCAACACATTTACGATTTAAAACCGTGGTTTGGACTTTCTATCTATGTTTCTCATTAGCTGGTGCTATATTTTAATATTTTAAATGAAAAAAGTTGACCACAGATTCGACCGCTGCAGCATTTTAATAGTTCTCGTGTGGTGTCTATTTTTTATCTCATGTATGTGAAGGCCTCCTTTTATAGTGGAAAAAATATAATTTATTAAATAAATACTATTTATACAACGTTATTTTTAGTTTACACTAAACCTGAAAATAGTTTGTTCTGAATCAATAATAGAATCAATTGCAATAGTTTTTAAACCATGTTATATACCATGTTGACTGCCTTGTTGGTCTAGTGGTCGCAAGCGCGACTGCTGAGCATGGGGTCCTGGGTTCGATCCCCAGGTCGGGTAAAGTGTTATTGGGTTTTTCCATTAGGCATTTCTCAGTAGCAGCCTGGAGTCTGGATTTGTGCCCGGTTAATGGCAATAGGCTCGCCCCCTATTACATGGGACTTAAACATAATTGGCGAATGTACTAAAACATCTCTGCCGATCCCTTCGGGGAATGTAAGGCGTGATGTTATGTTATGTATATCCCAGAATTGAGTCAAAAATGTTTGAAGTTGGACACATTAATTAAAAGCAAATTAGGCGATCACGTTGCGACCAGCGTCCTACATCGATCGAAGGTACGTTAACCCCTCGCGCTCCCCTCATGCATCTCGCACCCTTGCGTACGCGCACTCTAGTCGTATGTACCTATTACGTGATCATTAAAATTGCTTTCCCTTACGAATTTGACAAATTAAATCGATATTTGCGTAAGCTCGGTTGCTTGTGCATTGAAGAGCGGTAGACACTGAACAAAATTGTTAGGATACTTAAGAATAAATTCCGTAGGGAGGTTGTTAACCCCTAGTGATTTAATAGTGGAATTTAAAGTTGATTGATGAGACGATCAACAACTACCTACCTCACAACTGCCTCGTTGGTCTAGTGGTGGCAAGCGCGACTGCTGAACGTGACGTCCTGAGTTCGATCCCCAGGTCGGGCAAAGTGTGTTAGAGGGATTTTCCGTGTGGAATTCCTCAGTAGCAGCCTGGAGTTTGGGTTTGTGCCCGGTTCATGGCAATAACCCAACCCTTCGGGGAATACAGGCGTGATCTTATGTTATGTCATGTCATGTGATGATGTAAATGGTACCTAATCATTATAAAAATACTATGGTAACATATAGGTTGTACGTATAGCTTGTATGAATTTATCACGTTAGTCTAAATCCTGCAAGTGTGATGGGAAATGCTATTACCACTTATTTACATTAAAAAAATACCGACTGAACACGTTTACACAACTGATAATATTTAAAAAGCGCGGCGGCGCGTATGTGCGCTCGCGTTTTGCGTTCGCGGTGACCATGATTATGAGGACAATGAAGCATCTGAACTAGCCTATAACTTTGTTTTTATTCGTTTATTTATTTAACAGGTCAGATTATACGACTCTTACTTCTTTATTATTGGTTAAAAATGGTATGCCACTAGGGTTGCCAACTCTGTATAAGAAAATTCCGAGAGAGAGAAATAAAAATTGAGGGGAGGACGGAGGGTGAGGTCAATAAGCGCCTTTTATCGAGCAAAATCCATTGGCCGGTGCCGCCGCCTTTACTATGATTTTATTCCTTGGCGCGCGTTTCAAATTCCGGGTTACTAAATACTCTCTGGCGGCCAGAAGATATTGGGATATTGGGTGGCAAAATCGGGGATAATAGAAACAAAACGCAAAAGAAATTTCACAGTTTATTTCAATATTTAACTGTACAACTACATAATAATAATTATTATTATACTTTCATTAGCAAAACACCAATTATATAAATCGTAATATGGTATAAAAATATCATTTTGATCACAACAAGTAACAAGTTACACTTCTACACTTGAGCACAATTTATTTGATGATTTAATACCGTACCTACTCTAGAAATGCTAATTAAAGATGCTTTACAGTACTGAAGCAATAATTAGTAATGTTATTATAAAATAGTCATTAGTATAAAGATTGACATAAATAAAAATTCTTTGGTTAATTAACAGCCATGCTCAGCTGATATAAATTGATTTAATTTATAATGAAGGCACCATTTAAAGTCAAAGCTTGTACAATTCATATTTACAATAAAAGTATAGAAAATAAAAGATCAAAATATTAGTACCTACACGTTTTTCGCTTATCAATTCAATAAGCGAAAATCTTATAGATGTTCAGCGTATGACAAGTTTAGCTGGAAAGGGGGTACTAATGTGCGGATAGCACTACCAGACGTTGGGAAAAACTGAAAAGTCCTGACAAAAATCCTGATTTCTATAAAAAAAATCCTGACCATGGCGTCGATTCTGTTATACATTCAGAGCCGTCTTAGGCTATGCAGGGGCCCTTGGGCACAGAGAATTGGGGCCCCTTTTGGAAAGCCAAAAAGAACGTAAATAACATCAGAATGTACTTTTGTTCAGTGAAATAATTGGTTATTACATTGACACTAACTTGTAGTTCAAGTTGTTTTAATATGGTAGTGAAAAGTTACAAAGTCTGAAGTTAGCAGCAATTTGTCTCAAATTAAAGAAAACTTCTGCTGAGCAACCTTTTGCTGTGCAACCCTAGTTATCTGGGTGCGTTGCTATTGATGCGTTGAACTAAGAAACCGATGTGTTTTTAAAATTGATTTATTGAAAAATACATGGTTGCACTGGGTTTCGGCATTTCGGGGCCGCCTTCAGACCGGGGGCCCTGGGCTCGTGCCCCACGTGCCCTTATGGTAAAGACGGAACTGTATACATTTTGACAATACTGGGGCTACGGTGGCGATGTAGTGCTTCTGGGATGTTTGCAGCAAAACCATCGATATGGGTCTCCACCCATATCGATGGTTTTGCTGCCATCATGCGAAAAAGGTGCGCCTCTTTATTAGCTTGTGTTTGCGGTAGCACCAACACTATTCTGAATGTGTTCGTGGATCGTTGGGAGACACCCATAATGCGGAGATGGATGCAACTCCACACTGATTTTACGTAAACAAATTGTTACTACTAACACATAATATGGATAAGATTCTTGTCTGATATAAATGATGATTATTATTATTAATTATTAATACTAAACTAGACTAAATGCAACTATCACTTTTTTTTCTATTGAAACAGAAAGAGACGAACACCTAGTTTAGTTTAGTCCTGTCATAGTGCGTAACAGAATCGACACTAGGTATTATTGTTGCGTTGCTAGCGCGCGTAATGCAAGTTTAATATTTGTTTTGTGTGCCTTTTGGATTAGTAGGTACTTATCCCCTTTCCGGCTAACCTTATAAACGGTGTAAAAAGACCTTTAACGAAGTCGAAAGGCACCTATTCTCCACGTCATTGCGATAATTTTTTTGTTCTGGACTATGCCTGGGAACCTTCTAGTTACGGAGATATTGGAGGTCAAAGTTCCAACTTTTTCAAAACTTTTTTTTAAAATACTAGTTTTGAAGGTTGCAAATGTACTTGAAATACCTCCATTACCCGTTTACTACTCATTGCATCTATCAGCACAGTGTTTTGAGTGCGTTACATTGAGCTTTACAGTAAAACGAAATTTTTCACCCAAAAAAAAAAAGTCGTTTCCCAGCGACAATTTTTGCGTAGGGTTACTTAGTTTGATGTACTTACTGAATGCATGGTTGACGGCTTAGTGAAGGGTCTTTTTACACCTTGTAAATATGTCAGCGTAGGATCCGCCTAATTCATATTTTCGTAAAATGGCGAGGAGTTTCGAAACAGTTCGGAATACTTATGATGTAGCAGCATTGTCATTACGCGGTCTTACTAAACAGATCTAGTAATTTCGTGAAACCGCGTACTGAATCAAGTGTTTTATGAAATTACGAAACTAGTTCAGTAATCCTACGCCGACTGACATATTATAGATAGATATCTATATGAATAATATAAATTCTTTTATAAAGCTGGGTTTAAATATGTAAAATAATTTCTAGAGATAATTTCAAGACAAAAGCTATATTATTCAAAACATGGGCAATATTTTATATTATTGGTAGATATGTAGGTAGATATCGACATTATTTGAAAGCCGGGAGAACAGATTGTCTTTTATTAAGGGAATGTATGGGGGTAGGCGGGGAATGTCACGGAGAATGAGAGGAATGTTTCTGAGCAAAATATAGGATTGTACTAATTTTACGTTGATGACGATAGGTATTAGGCACGACCGTCATCTACCAGCCGTGGCATTGAAGTGACATTATTATGACTTGACGCGTATCGATATTTTTTTATAAGTACCTACCTATTAAACATGCATAACGACCGCTGGGCAAGAGTCTCCACGCAATGGTTTGCCTGAAGATGGACGGCGCCGCCGAGGTCGGCGCAGAAAGAGGTGGCAAGATGACCTGGACGAGTACCGCGAGGGCTGGTTTGAGATGGCGCAGGAAAAGAATACATGGAAGGACTTGGGGGACGCCTTTGCCCAGCAGTGGGACAGATAAAAAAGAATCTTTTAAATGTATTATTCAGATTTAAGAAACACCTTGTATTGACTACACACCAATAAGTACCTAGGTACCACCACGTATGGCTAATAGCTATAATTTACGAAGCGTTATTGTATAAAATTGAGACTTGTAACTTTACCAATAATGAAGCAAAGTCCCATACAGTCTCCCATACAGGGTGTAAACGAAATCATGTAATTCCTTCAAACCTCGTGATGTACTGCTGACATAAATTAAAACTGCACGGGATACTCTTGGTTCCAATAAAAAAATATTACAAGAAGTAAACATGTGTTTTTTAACGCGAGGCAGTTTAGCGCCCCGACCGAATTGCGCAGCTGTCGCTCGCAGCGCGGTCATTTAACTCGGGACGCTAAAATGCCTCACGTTAAGAACACATGTTTACATTTTATAAAAAAAAAATTATTGAATCCAAATGTGTCCATGCTGGGTTAATCTATGTCAGCAGTACATCACGAGGTTTAAAGGAATTACATGACTTCGTTTACACCCTGTATAGAAGTAGCTATCACAGGTAAAATTAGCTTACGAGTCTATTTATATGCATTGTTTGGCAATAAAAAATACTGCTATTAGTAAGGGAACATACCCATACTACGTGACCTGTTCAGGGGGGAGGGGGGTCTTCAAAATACCACGCTTGGTCACAGGGGCGGGGGGAGGGCTTAGGTTGTCGTCACGTAGTCAATATCCTCTAGGGAAATCTCGCGCTTTTTCGAGCTATATTCAAATATGGCGCCCAGCGTTTAGCGGTTTTTAAACTCACAGGTGGCAACACTGACACACATATGAGCCAATTTTATTTTTTTCTCTTTCTGTTTGTAAAAAATGATTTAAAACCATATTATGAATTACTACGTGAAAACTAGAGGGGGGTGGGTATAGGCATATACTACGGGTGGTCACCGAGGGGGAGGAGGGGGTAAAAAATGTGTCACGTAGTATGGGTATGTTCCCTAAGCAAAACGATTCGTTTTTTTTTATAGGAACCGGGCATTAGTAATGTCTTTTCCACATTGGATGAATCCAGAATTTCACATGTGAACTCTGAATATTTATAATTTGTAACACCGGAAGAGCATCTATTCTCGTCGGACGAGATTTTTGTTGTGAATTGTTTTTCCTCTGGTGAATGTCCTTCCGCGTCACTTCAATGTGCGTTTACGATATACTAATCATGCTGTATGCTACGTGTATCAAGTCATAGATCATGTTAATGCCACGCCACGTCAGTAGATGTGCATCACATCTTATGGTGTGTAAGGCTGTCTACTTTTTACTTCGAATTATATACTTAGTAATTATAAAATACCTCCGAAAAGAGCTCCGTGGAATCGGGGGCTGGGGAAGCATGCTGGTTGGCGTCATTTCATATCCCGCACTCTCCCAGTACGACGAGTGAGCGAGACACAAGAGCAGCACTTATCGATGCCGTATTAGTTATTTTAATTCTGCACCTTTTAGTTTTGCAAAGTTAATTAATTTAGCTTCTTAATTTATTTTGTATGTACAACTAGTTTTAGGCATCAAGAAAAATTGCGAGCACGAACAATGACAGGCAAAGAAAAAAGTCGTTTATAATTCGTAAGAAAGTCCGCGAAATGGCGGAACGCGTTCCTGATTAGTTTTTTTTTTAAATTAAATTTTTCCCACTCTGCATTCTTATAGAATAATTTTATAATTTGGTATTTACTATATCGATAACATAATATCGACTAAATCACTATACTAGGTCTTTACGTCTCAATATTCCTAAAGATTCCTCTGTGCTAGCTCTGGTTCGGAGGAATATAAATTCCGAGAAAAATGTTGACGAACATTGTCAACATTGTAACATTGTACAAATTTGTAGGGTAGGTATGTAATGCGTATAGAAATAATAATTCTAACGATTATACATTAGGGAACGTACCCATACTACGTGACCCGTTCAGGGGGGGGAGGGGAGTCTTCAAAATACCACGCGGCGGGGGCTTAGGTTTTTGTCACGTGGTCAATATCCTCTAGGGAAATCTCGCGCTTTTTTGAGATATATACAAATATGGCGCGCAGCGTTTAGCGCTTTTTAAACTCACAGGTGGCAACATTGACGCACATTGAGCCAAATAATTTTCTTTTAGCAAAAAATAATATTTAAAACCATATTTATGAATTACTACGTGAAAACAAGAGGGGGAGAGGGGGGCGTATTGGCATATACTACGGATGGTCACCGAGGGGGGGGGGAGGGTGGTAAAAAGTTGAAAAAAATGGGTCACGTAGTACGGGTACGTTCCCTTAGATTAGGACCGAAAACGAATAGGTACAATACAGGATTTAAGGAATAATAAATTTATCTAAATCTGGAAATTTCGTGATCGAAGCTGAAGGGAATACAACTCTAGTTAGGTACCTATATTATCGCCACAGCACGGCGAAGTCTAGGCTTTGGCACCCATGAAGAACAATGAATCTGTAACTACCTATATTCGATACATACTCCTGTTTGAGCTAACCGAATTTTTGGTCGAACGGCGCAGTAAGCTTCCATGCGCGACTAGCCTTAATATATAGGGCTCGCTACGGTCTTTCGTCTACGGTTTGATTGTCGTCACTTTCTTCAGCGATACCACACTGCAATTCATATAGCTTAGCGTATATGCCTCTTAAATTAATAAGTTCCTTATGTGTTCCCATTTCGGCGACTACTCCTTTGGAAATAACTACGATCAAATCTGCGTTTTGTATTGTGGATAGTCGATGGGCTATGATCAGACTTGTACGGCCTTCGCTCGCTCTGTCTAATGCTTCTTGCACTACCTGTAAAATAATAAGTTTTAATGTATTGTCACGTTTTGTTTTTGCTGGTCACCAGGGCGAGTATTTAATCAACATAATAGACCACTCTACAGGCCGCGTGGTTTAAAATTTAGAATAAGTGTGGTGTCGTGTTTTGTTTTTTATGATTGTCTGGTGAAAATTTAATGAGTTGTCTCCGAATTTCAATCCTGTAAGATTACTTTTAAATGTTATTAAAGAATAGTTACTGAATATTGGTTTTCGTTGAGAATAACTCATTACAAGTGGCCCCATTACATGGCCGCGGTACTGCGTTATCTTCTAAATGTGCAATCAGAAAATTTGGGTACCTATTAATATTGAATAATTTGACGGTAACGACGATAACCCACAATTTGACAACAAGGTATTAACTTATTAAGTCCCACTGAATAGGGGGTTAGCCTATTAGGCTATTGCCATTGACAAAGCCCAATTCCATACTCCGGGATACGGTTAATAATTTACGAACAGAAGTAACCCAATAACAGTTTGACCTAACTGGAAAACGTACCCAGAACCCTATCAGAACTGCACTTCCACTCAATGAGGCAGTTGGTGTATGTAGGTATAAGAATTTAGAACTCCCAGTTTATAACACCAGAAATAAATAATCAAATCTTTAGTCTAATTTGAATAAATGATTTAGATTGTAATGTTTACCTTTTCGCTATGTGTATCAAGAGCTGATGTGGCTTCGTCCAGCAGTAAGATGCGGGGGTTTCTGACGAGCGCTCGCGCGATCGCTATGCGCTGCTTCTGACCTCCAGACAGATGAGATGCGCGGGCGCCAATTCGCGTCTCGTACGCCTAATAAAACAAATTTTACGATACTATGTTACTTAGAAGGAATTAATCCTTATGATTGACCTTTTTGATCGGCATCATAAAAATACAGGCTGTTTATTTTTTACATTTGGTCGGGTCGATTAGCAGATGAGGCAAGCAACTTTAAAAAAATGTTTGAATACAATATTTACTTAGTTTAAAAAGGAAAATAATATCTCCAAAAGGAAAATATCCTATCTACAATATTTAAAGTTGGTACTTTCCCTCTGTGCCCATAGGCGTGGGACGCCCTGAATAGTACTCCACCGCTCAACATGCGCATCTTCTAAGTTGCGCCACAACACCAGGTTCTCATAATTTATCGAGCACGGCTATCAGAATTATTTTTTTATCAGAAAAAGCCACATAATGGGTTTTTTGACGCCCTTGTTTCATCTCAAGCCTTATTATGTCAAGAAAATAAGAGGAAAAGACTAGCGTCGAACCTTTTTTTACCGGCTTAAGTCGATTTTGCATTGGTTTGTGTGGGGGGGGACATTTTACAATTGCCTAAACCCGACCTAGGAATCGAGCCGAATGAAGTTAAATATTTCCAAAAAAATATGAATTCGTCGTGGGACGCCTGGCAGTTGCGAAATATCGAAATTCATTTATGTAGTAAAAGAATAAACTGGCCAAATCAAACTGAAGAGAGCTGATGAATTACGAAGGTCAGCCGTCGTGTGTCTGCCATTACGAGCGTTGCCACGCAACAGCCGCTCTCACGTCCGTACCTTCGCAATAGATGTTTCACGTCAAACAGTCGTTGGGTACTAGGTATTGAGTATTAGAAAAAACTTACATTAGGCAAAGCAGCAATGAACGCGTGCACATTGGCTTGCTTGGCCGCGTTGACAATCTCTTCTATGCTGACTGTCCGCTTGTTGTCTCCGTACGCGATATTCTCGGCAATGGTTCGATCGAACAGCACCGGTTCTTGAGAGACAAGGCCGATGTTCCGACGCAAAGTTGCTAGACGCATGTCTGTCATTATATTGTAGTCGTCTATGTACTGTGTAAGAAATAAAGAAAGGGATATACATAAACGAACTTTAAAAATAATAGTTCTCACTTTAAAATGAATAGTTTGCACTTCAATTTTAAGAGGAAATGCGGTCGGCATTTAGTCCCTCCTTGGATAATGTTACTAGAGCAAATATTTTTAAACATATGATAATATCTACCACCACTATGTCCCTATGTTTTGTTTTTGTCAATAAATTAATTATTAAAAGAACTAAAAACGTTTAAACTTTACAAAAATCGACCGGTTTTACTACCGTTTTCAAACATCTGGCAAACAAATTTGACGAATATAAAAAATGAAAGAAAAATATAAAGACATAACCAAAGTCTTTCTTAAATTTATGCAGAAAAAAATATTAAAATTGGTCCATATTTGAAGAAGGAAACAGGGAAATACGAACTACGCTAACATTGCACAGGAGAAATCAGTCCGAGATGCAGGTTTCCCTTTTGCGCTCAATTGGGAAGGTTTGCGGTCGGGGTGAGACGGAAATAGATCGCAAAAACCTATTCAATTTATTAATATTTTGCAGCCCGCGTTTCCTCTTAATACTTAAATTTCATAAATAATAGCATGCATTATAATTTTAATGCTTTTAACCTAACTACAAAGTCTTCCTCAATCATCACCTTCCTGCCCTGGTCCAAAGTTACATAGGGTCGGCCCAATATGTTTTTCTCTTCCATGTCATCCGTCGCATTATCATTTACTCCCTTATCTTTCATATCCTCCCTTACACAATCCATCCATATTTTCTTTGGTCTCCGCTCTTCCCCCCCATCCATCACAAAGTCTTTCGCAATAAAATTACAAACAGATCGTTGAAAGGCAGTTTAGGTTATGTTAGAACTGTGACCATTCAACGATTCGCCGATCACTTTCCACCATTCGTTGGTGCATTCAGAAATAAGTGGTTTTGATTGATTATAATAGTGCAAATTATTATTTTTAAAGTTAGAAGTATTAAAATTAAAGTGCAAATATTATTTTGTTGTGGAAAGTATTATTTTCAAAGTGTGCCTTGAACATGTTTAGTTGTTATTTTCATTAATTTTAAAGTGCTTTTAAATGCGGGATGTATTTGGCATCGTCAGGCATTTTAGCGCCCCGAGCGAATTGCGCGGTATCGCTTGCCGCGTGGTCATTTAACTCGGGGCACTAAAATGCCTCACATTAAGAACACGTGTTTACTTCTTGTATATTTTTTTTTAATCCAAAAATATCCCTTGTATGGTTTATCTATGTCAGCAGGACATCATGAGGTTTGAAGTAATTACATGATTTCGTTTATACCCTGTATACTAAAATAGGGAAAATTAAGAAATAGGAGAGCAAAATATTTCCTACTTTTTAAAATTTACTTACCCATGTAGGTACTCTTATTCGACAATCAGTTCAGTTTTCACCCCAGTAACCGAACTTACGGAATTTGAATGGACTTAGAAATATAGCATAGTATTGGATTGTTATCTGTCGGGGTGAAGGTGCATGCAGCAGGGAATCCCGCAACCCGGGCGATATGTCAGTCGGAGGAACACCGTGGATTTTTAGCTGGTCCGGCATAACCCTTCGCCTTCCCCTGACGAAAGGTACCCACGAGGACTTCCTCACGATTAAAAAAAATAAAAAAAAAGATTTGATTGTCAAAAAATATTTATGAGTAAGTACAAGATCCACGCTGAGCGGCAAGACCATTAATAATAAAAAAAACAATGAAGTAAAGAAGATCTCCTTAAACCAATAAACATGAACTGCTGAACAAACACGTGCACATTTGGTGCAGTGGCTGAGCGATTGGCTTCTGAGCTACGGGTCGCGTCTTCGATGTCCACACGGGACAAATACCTATTTGTATGGCCTACAGATATTGTTTCGGGTCTGGGCGTTTGTGCATGTGATATTTGTGTCTGTAAATGCACTCACGTTACCAAAGAAATCCTAGAGTGAGGTAATGTTTATATAATAAAAAAAAATGTGCTTCCGATTTCCGTTACAGTAAAGCGCAGGCCACACCGCCAGCTAGCGAGCGAGCGAGCCGGGCGAGCATCGTTTCACCTCTTTTCATACTTCGGTTCACACCCCGAAACGAACAAAACATCCGACGATGCCAACGATGCTATCGTTCACCTCGTTAGCGTAGCTTAGCTCTGTAGTTCGTGGTGAGAACCGAAGTATGAAAAGAGGTGAAACGATGCTTGCTCGGCTCTGCTGCTCGAAACGGCGCGTGAGTGACAATGAGACGGAACGCTCCCCTCGCTCTCCCCCGCCCGCTTGCTCGCCCGTCCGTCCTTATTTTTCGGCGTGAACCCACATGATTTAGCTCGCCAAAGGCTCGCCCGCTCGCTCGCTAGCTGTCGGTGTGGCCTGCGCTTAAACGGTCAAAGAGGAAATGGCCATAATCACAAAGCTTGGCAGAGGTTTTGATGATCACAGTTTTTTAGACAGCTGCCTATCCCCTTCATGTAATCTCTTAGGAACTAATCACATTAATCAGCATTCATAAAAATGCTGGTGTTTTTAGAATAGAATAGAATATACTTTATTGTACACCAAAATTTTTAATTTTTGTCTTGGTCATGTTGGGCCCTAGTCTCACCTGATGGTAAGCTCAGACAGGGTCTATGATGGAGCACACGAATCCAAAGAACAGAGATATAGAGGGATTCCCCTATACCCCTCTGGCTCTCACATACACACAACGGAACGCAGTAAACTGCTTGGCGCCGGACTTTATTGTGAGGGTAGTAGCTAGCCAGCCGGACCGTATTCGTAGATCCTACCTCCAAGCATGGTTTTAGACACGCTTATCCTGATCCTATCATGCTTTCTGCTGCGATAGCATTCTATGACGTACTTAAGCTTACTGAAGCATGTGAAAGCTGAATCGATGCGAAAAGGTGAAAGGATGCGTGTGGATGTTCATACATAATGTCCATTTTTATGAGTGTAATAGGAAATGGTGCCGATTCTGTTGCGCAGTTTGATAGGACTAAGCTAAGGGTGTTTGTTTCTTTCTGTTTCAATAGAAAAAGAAAGTGACAGTTGCGTTTAGTCTAGTTTAGTACTATCAAAATGTGCTACAGAATCGACACCATTGACAATAATTGATGCTGAACTTGTTTGTTTTTAGTCCCACAACCACTTTTTAACACGGGTAGCGAGAGAGGTTGGCCAATTCCATATAGGGAATTACATGGAACTTAGCTTCCATTTTAACTGACTCACCACACCGCCATCATCAGGGTCGTAGAGCCTCTGCAGCAGTTGTATGAGGGTGGACTTCCCACAGCCGCTGGGCCCCACGAAGGCCACGCGCTTGCCACACGGGATGAGAACCGACAGATTCCGAAGCACCTCCACCTCGCGCCGCGTTGGGTAGTGGAACCTTATGTTTTTGAACTGAATCTTGCCCTTAGCGATCTAGGAAACATTGAAATTTATTTTGTCAGGAGCTGTTGTGTGGGAAATGTTCTCAATTATAAGGCTACGAATGATATTCAGATTTCCCAGCATTACCCACTTGTTTCATCGTTGCATCACGAAGTAAGCTTAGTATTTGTATGAATGGGCACCGAAATTAGTCTGAGACCCGCCGCGTTTTCATCCGATTTTCAATTTGATGGTAGCAATAAGTACATAAAACGCAAAGCTGGCTCGCTCGTTGTATGAACTGTATGCAGTGCCCACGCAACTTTTTCTAACCAATTGTGAAAGAGATCAGTCCATATCCACGACTGCAAAAGGCTAACACCCATATTCTAAGACGTTCCTCCAAAACTTACTCGACTCATACTCGACTCAGAACGGCCTCAAAAACACCTTCAAAATTGTACTCTTAGTCGCAATTTCGAGTGAACTTTGAGGTTCCTCGACGGAGTCATTACGTCACAATTTGAATTATTTGCATCGCGCAAATAACGCCACGATAAATAGTTGTAAGGATTATCGTAAGCATATTCGATAAAGTCTTGAAAATTCATTTTTGTTACATACGAACTTTGACACTTCCTTCCTTAAGGTAGGTTCCAAGGTACCTTGAGTTTGACAGATGATTCCTTACTTCGACTGAGGAAAATCTCGAGTCGAGGACGTTTATGTCAACTATTAACTACCGATGGTAGCGAAAAAGGCTGAGTCGAGGTGGAGTCGAGTAAGTTTTGGAGGAACGTCTTAGAATATGGGTATGGTATGGTATAGGTACAAAAGAGTTCCATAACTTCATTAAGTTGCTGGATGTAAAGAATTTAAAAGAATAACATACATAATCTTGTAGCACAGCAGGCGTGGTTGTGTTGTCAACGCGCGGCTTACGGGCCAGCAGCGTCATGACGCGCCCAGCCGCGCACACGGCCGCACCGAAGTTAGGAGCGAACGCTAACGCTTGCCCCATCATCCACGACCCGAAGATCAGCGCTTCTGATACCCTGCACACATTATCGGTATAGAAAAAACAAAAAAAAAATTTTTGTGAATCTGAAAAGGATCTTCTCTAGGGTAACAAGGATATGTGGGCTTGTTGATAATTTCAGCCATTAATGGGTACTGCAATAAGGTAGGTACTAGATAAGATTTTTTTCCAAAAAGATAATTACAGGGGTGATTAACAGTAGTTTCTGAACTAAGCTCAGGGTTTGTATCACAGACACCAACGAGATATGGCGTTACATCATAAGTTACATTATTTGTATTGTGTGTTTGTGCGTGTGTGTGTGCGCTCGCTGTGTTTGTGTGTGGCCTTGTGTGTGCGTCTAGGTGTGTGTCTAGGTGTGTGCACGGTACGGCCGACCCACTGCTTTCTCGTCGCGTCAACTGTATGAAAAAACACAACTGCCTGTCCGCAGCACGACAGCCGAATGACATCCGCACAGCTGCGGCACGGCTGCAGTCCGACACCAACCGTCTAAATTAAAAGCGAACTGTAGCCAGTTCAATGCCAGGGATCATACGGCCTTACTTTAAGCAACATGTAACCATAGACTCACGTAATAACAGTTTTGTAGTGTATTTCCTGGTTGGCGACCAACACGCCACCGTACCATAGTGACAGCGCGTACCCGGCGACTGGCGCGGTCTGACCGAAGGAGAACACCGTACCGCGCCAGCGCAGACTCTTGCGCGCCGGCTCGCGACAGGCCTTGAACGCATCGTGGTAGCGGGTCATTACCCCTTCCTCCCCACCTGAACATAACATTACTCCTGTATTCCCCGTAGGGTTGGGCAGAGGTGTATAGTAACACCCTCAATTTGCTGTTAAGTTTAAGTCCCATGTAATAGGGGGTGAGTCTACTGCCACCTACCGGGCAGAAATCTAATCTCCGGGCTCCTACTGAGGAATTCCTCACGGAAAAACCCAATAGCACTTTTGCCCGACCTGGGGATCGAACCTAGGACCTCGTGATTAGCAGTCGCGCCTGCCACTTATAGTAACTAAAAACAAGTCCCAAAAATAAAATTAATTAGAGAAGTTTACTTTTAATGAATTCACGTAGCGTTGCCGTCACCTTATAACCTAAAGTTAACTTGCCGATTTATGCCCGGTTCCTATGGCCAAAAACGAATCGTTTTGCTTACCAATGATAGCGTTTTTTAATGCGAAACTGGGCATACACATAAACTCGTAAGCTGACGTAGGTATGTGAGGGATAAGAGCAGGAAGATGATGATGATGATGAGAACATAGGCGAAATAGTTTTTACAATGTTATGCACTAATAAAATGTGTTTATACTTCTATTGAACTTGGATTATTGTCATTATAGGAGAAGCAGGTTAAAGATTTTTTTTACGTCCAAATCATTTTTTTTCTTTAGATCGCCTAATTAGCAAGTGAACTCGCTACTTAACTGAGATAATTTAACTTTGATCTCAAATAAATCTCTTTTTAGTCAAATTGAGGTTCGAACACATGACCTCAAGATTTGGTTTCTAGGTAAAGGGATGCACAGACCGCAGCGCGGCCCGCGGGCTGCGTGCGGCCCTCCGTCATTTTACATGCGGCCGGGCGGCCTGCCAGCGAATTAAACTATTTTATCCGTCTACATGAAAATAATGCAATATTTTTAACAATAGGGGCCAGCTTAAGATGTCTGTATAAATGTTACAAGCTTTTTTATTATTTAAATGCCCAAACATTTTTTTTTCAGTAAATTTAATTTCAACTTTTTTGTTTGTTTTAATTGAGGTGGTCCGCTTTTAGCTCATAGTCTGCCCGAGTGGCCCCTAGTCCTAATAAATCTGTGTATCCCAGTTCTAGGTACTGCTTAAAACATGCTAGGCATATTTTTTTATGAGAAGCACCACCAAGTTTCTTAATGCGTATCACGACACGGGGCATGTGTCACGGACAGGGACTGAAAGCCATTACGGTACGAAGTTACGATAGGTACCTTTAAAATATAAGGATACCGTTGGGCCATACCTTTATTTACCCCATTTTACGATTCCGGTAGGCCTGTACCGAAATACATCGTATGTGAATGAATCATACTAATATCATCTAGTCTGATCTGGGGCTTCATAGTGAAGGACAGGCTGGCGCGGCGGTTCATCAATGAAAACCCTTATTTATAAACGTTTAGGTACCGAAAACGGAAGATAGCTTTTTGCATTTTCAGACTCTACATTTCGGTACCGAAATATATTTAAGTATCGTAATATTTAGGTAACTAGAATTTAGAGGCATACCTCTGACGTCATAACGTCATACCGTATTTTAAAGGTATCTTAATTTTCGGATTATTTAGTCCCTGGTCGCGAATGCCCCACTACGTATGCCTCGTGTCGTCAGTGTGTATGAACTTTATTGCATAACCCCATGCGTAGCGAGCATTGATTTAAAAGCAAAGTTATAGTGCTTTAGGGTAATTACGAACATTGGAATATTCCGAAAATTACGAATTTCTACTAAACCAGGCAATATTTTTTGGTCTGGCAATGTAGTAATGTAATGTTGCCAGAGCAAAAAATATTGCCTGGTTTAGTAGAAACTCGTAATTTTCGGAATATTCCCGTGTTCGTAATTACCCTAAAGCACTATAATTAAAGTAAAATATATTATACCAGATAGACTTGCGTTTTTGATACTTACAGAAAGCGCAAACGGTTTTGATATTACCAATCGCCTCTGTAGCAATTGTGGTGGCTCTGTAAGAGGCTTCCCTGACAAGCGTGAGGCCGGCGGATAGGACCCTGCCTTCCAACACCACAGCACCGATGACCATGGGCACCGAGATCAAGGATACGAGTGTCATCTTCCATGTAAAGTACATTGACAGCAAGATACCTATCATTATGGTGGCTGAAGCCTGCATCAAAGCGCCGATGCGAGTGCCTGTTGCCTAGTAACAAAAAATGAAAATAAAACTGCATAATTAATTTTCAAAATGTTAGACGGTGGAAATGAAAGTCAAATGCCATTGAAAAGTACCTAGTAATAGTAGTAGTAGGTACCTATAAATACCCTATTGGTACCCTATAAGTGCCCAGCCAATCAGCCAAAGTTAGCAAATATTTTGAGGTTGCAATTCTAACTAAATAATATTTCTGCAGGTGACTCACGCCTTGCACCGCAGCGGCATCAGCAGCAAGACGAGCTGACAAAGCACCCACCCCATTCTTTGGGTCATCAAACCAACCAATCTCTTGCTTTAACATCGATTGGAATGCTGCGACCCTGCAATATTTCAAATTTAATAGAGTATATATAGGTTATGAAAATTATTAAAACAAAGATATTTTATATACTATAGATACACGTTCATAGAAAATGCCATTTAAAATTGCCATATTCATTATAATAGCATCACCTATGACTCTTATGAGTAAGAACGAAGATACGGAAAGGTATGAAAGAAAGTACAAGAGTAAAAGAGATAACTCACAATAGATGCTTTAGGTGTCATATCTGTTCAGATTATAACATAGTTATAGCTACTATTTCAATTACCTAAGTCTAGCAGTTAGTCGAACTCCAGTCAAGTTGAATATGAATATTTGGAAAAAGATGCCAACCCCTGTGTAGACCCCCACGAGAAGAAACAGGACCGCAATTATATTTGTTTGTCCACGCACCCAGTCAGAGTTTGGACTTTCCAAGAACTAAAATCAAATAAAAAAAAGGTTGAGTCAATGAATGAGTAATTTTTCACAGAAATATTCGATGTGATTACCTTTTGCCTTTGGATACATGGTGCCAATTCTAAACTTAAATTAGAGAATTGCTATCTTTTACTAACAGACAGCGCGAGAAAAGGACGGTGATAGATAAGAACTGATTTAGTGATGTCAAACTACTGTACGCCTTGAACTTCACCGTGTTTATAGTCGACACGTTCTGGCGTGTCGTCTAAATATGTATGGAAATTTTAGTTCAACTAAATTTGACAGCTCGTATTTACGTCCGTCTCTTTCTTATTTTATCAGAGTGAAAAGGATGGCAATAGACTAAATTTTAGTTTAGTTTGGGCACAACAGAATCGGTACCATTATCTCACACTATTTGAGCAGAGGAGGTTAATTGAAATCAGCTTATTGCAGTCCACTGCTTAATAGAGGCAGTGGTGTAGCGTGTATTTCTTCCACCCGGAGCCAACCCTAAATTTGTCGCCTCCCCATCCCTATTTTCTTAACTAAACAAAAAATCTGTGAAAATTCTGTGATACTCTGTTGCTATGTTGATTGCAAAAGGATTCAAAATAAAACGTTTTTCTATAATCATCAATCTTGTAATCCTATTTTGAACACCTTCCACTTATCCCGTTGACTTGAAATTTTGCGTAAATAAGTACCTATGTAATCCTGATGATAATACAGTTATCTGATCTGATGACTATGACCTGACGCTGTAGCCACGATCCTAGATCTGCGCTGCGCGGGACCATGGCCACCTTTGCCCCCTCCCCCAACGCTACACCACTGAACAGAGACATGTCTCTAATTGCGCCACAACACTGGGTCATCCGCCTTGGAGATCAGGGCGGATAATACCGTTACATATAGTGAATCGTAATTACGTTTCATATTCATAATTATAAATGCGAGTGGACTGCACATCTAGCCAGTGCAAACTTTTACTACAGGGTGCAAAACGAAATCATGTTAATACCTTGAAACCTCGTGATGTACTGCTGACAAATTAACAATGCAAGGGAAACTTTTAGATACGATAAAAAAAATTACAAGAAATAAACAAGTGTTCTTAACGTAAGGTATTTTAGCGCCTCGAGCGAATTGCGCGGCTATCGTTCGCCGCGCGGTCATTTAACTCGGGGCGCTAAAATGCCTCACGTTAAGAAAATAATGTTTACTTCTTGTTTTTTTATGTTGAATCCCGTTCAGGTGAATCTATGTCAGCAGTACATCACGAGGTTTGAAGGAATTACGTGATTTCGTTTACACCCTGTATGCAACTGTCAAATGCAGCTCGAAAGCAATTAAGATGCAAGCAGTGCAACTACGTGGCAACTGTCCACTGGAGGTTACGATGTGACCAATTGTGACGTAATATTAGCTCCCCGGATAGCAGTCGCGTTTTGTTACTGATTTCAGCAGACTTTAATCATGTGAAATAAGGCATCTATTTATCGACGCCCAGCAGTGAAAACCTCGTAAATCCAATTTTCTTCAAAAGCATTTTAATTGTTCTTTAGATTTATAAATTTGTAATACACGTATTAGTTCAACAAACTTTCAATTCAAATAAGATATATAAATTCAAATAATGTACTTCTAACACCATCTATGACGTCCGATGAGAAACTTGTATTAACATTTAATCGGCCACTTTTTTTCAGGAGACAGTTTTCTCTATCTCCTTTAGAATTTTGTATTTTACACATACGTGGTTTTTATTGCTGGCCGTCGTTATATGTATTAGCATACCCCATAGGTTTCTCCGAAGAGAATGGCGAACGTTGGGAAAGAAGAGCCGACAGCTATAGCAGCCATCACACCAGCCACCATCAACCATTTCTCGGGCTTACATAACTGCAAGATCTGCCAGGTCGTCGGCTTGAACTCCTCTTCCTCTTTCTCTTCATCTATAGTACTGTCTGATGACACTGAACCCTCCGATGATGCGGCACTTTGTATAGACTCCATAGATTTTATTCTCGGCCTTCGCATTTTTGCGTCTGAAATATTAGACATAATCACCCACCAGACACGTGTCGGTCACGCCCTTATTTAGTATCCAGTAGTTAGAGTAAAAAGTAGTACAACTAATTTGGCCTTGAATGTCGTTCCTTTATAAGCAGCACTATATTCATTGCGTGTAGGTATTCGTTTTTTGTAAAGGAACACGAATTAAAACGATGAAAATTATGAGTTATAAGGATTCTATTTCCATATTTCAGTTATGGAACATACATATACTTACTCACAGCTTTTTATCCACGAAGGGGTAAGCAGATGTATTCTCTTATTACAGAATTCTGTACACTCACGTTTCGGCTCAAGGCCCAAACAGGTGGCGAGCTTATTGTAATTTTTCGGAAACAATGATGACAGGTTCGTTTTACCAAGAGACAGCGCAAGAAAAGGACGGAGATATACATATAAGAACTAAGCTAGAAATGTCAAATTATAGTTTACGCCTTAAACTTCACTGTGTTTTTAGACGACACGTTCTGACGTGTCGTCTAAACTTGTATGGAAATTTTAGTTCAACTAAATTTGAAAGCTCTTATTTACGTCCGTCTCTTTCTTATTTTATCGAGTAAGTAAGATGGCAATAGCTTTAATGAAGTTTAGTTTATAAACAACAGAATCAGCACCTAGGTATATCTCAATCTTCACTTAAGTGTGTACGACACACTCCTGCGGTGTGTTTAAAGTCTGTTAATAATATAATGTCTTACGTTTTTCGACCGTCTCCCCACTCTGGGAAGTCTTTTTTACGTCGACTGTGGCTACTTGATTTTCCAACGTAAGGTGGTAGTATCGACCTTTCTTGGCGACTAATTCTTCATGGGTACCCTCTTCGATTATCTCACCACGGTCGAGGAATACAATGCGGTTCGCGTTTAGCACCGTTGACAACCTGTTGCAATATCATAATAGGTATACATTTTTAATACAACTTTCTAAGTAAACAAAATAGGTAAATACGTTTTGGAAAAATCTCAGAAATCTGCATTGACAATTCAATTATGTACTTTAAAAAATGTAAAAATACACACTTGGTTATGGGTAGAAATAGGAAAATTCTACCAAATCTGGCGAAGAAACTGGCAGAGAAGAACAAAAGTGGAAATTGCTACACCGAAAGTCGATAATGCGAGTTGAAAATTTAATGTTGGTTTTGACATTGACCTGAACCTACTTTAGAAACAAATCGTTAACCCAGAAAAAGATCTTATGAATATGTACCTGTGGCTCACCATAATGGTGGTCCTACCCTCCGCCGCCGCGTCCAAAGCCTTTTGCACTTTAGCTTCGCTATGGGAATCAAGCGCCGACGTGGCCTCGTCAAGAAGCAGGATCTTTGGCTTCCTTACCAACGCCCTCGCTATAGCAATGCGTTGCTTTTGCCCTCCAGATAGTTGAGCCCCTCTTTCACCGATCATGGTATCGTATTCCTGTTTAAATAACACCCAAAACATTTAAAGCTCATCATTGCCCTACTTAAAGATATAACAACCCTATAATATAGACCCTATAACGGATGCGAGTTACCGTTACATATTTTATGACAATTACATTTTTGGTCGGAATATTGAGCCTGATTAAAAATGTATGGGATGGGAGCCGAACCGACGCCGCAAAATCCCAGGGCTAAGCTGAAAGTGCATTTTATGCATGCACAGAATTAACTTCCAGACGAAGAACAACCGTTAGTCTCGGCATGGTAAATTTGTGCGCAACAGGAACTGGTGCTACTTGCCCTGAGATTGTAGGAAGACCTGTTTTCAGACATATATACGGCTAGACTGTCATTGAATAATTAACACATGGGCATAATATTTAAGCTCCAGACCCAACTGCAGGGCGACCGACAGATGGTGGAATAACGATTCTGCAAAAGTTTACCAGACGGTGCAGTTCCGGAAAGATCACGCGCAGTCGAATAGCGTTTTGGGTAGGCATTATCTTTATTTTAAGCAAAGTTCTATGATCAGCAATGTTCTGATTATAAGCTACATACACAAATTGAGCTGATACGTACGTCAGGTAGTTTTTTGATGAAGTCATGACAGTGACCTGCTTTCGCTGCAAGAATGATTTCTTCATCAGTAGCTTCAGGGTTACTCATTCTGGAAAAAAATAAATATATAATTGTTAACAAAAAGGACTTTGGGAAAGCTAGATGAGCAGATAAGTGTTAATAAATAATGTTGACTTGCGCTTAGACACTAATGTTTTTACTTAGATTAATGATTGGTTTCTGCTGTGCGCAACGGAGACTAAGGAATGGACTACATTTATCTAAGGAGTTTACTTTTGTCAGATATAGTTCCGTAGTTGCGGTGAATGCACTAGCAAATCCATGACTCCGGCCATAGCTTCTCTGAGGAATACCGTGGTGATTTAAGTCGGTAAGAATCCGATATAACTTCCCGCCCTCTCCAGGGTGGAGGGAATCCAAGAGGTTTTCCCCACGTTAAAAAAAAAGTTATAATTTCGTGTGGTTTTACGGCAAAAGATGGGTCACCTCTCCCAACGCGTAGGTGTCGTAAAGGGTGATTAAGGATGGACAGGTCCTACTGTCCTACTGTCTGCTAAGAACATCAAACTGCGATGCCTAATAAGCCTGCCAAACGTGGTTATTGTAACAATGATATCGATTCTGTTACACATTTTGACAGTACTAAACTGGACTAAACGCAACTGTCACTTTCTTTTTCTATTGAAATAGAAAGAGACAGACACCCTTAGTTTAGTTTAGTCCTGTCAAAGTGCACTACAATATCGACACCACTTACTGCTTTGACCGTTCATTGAACCGGTAATTAGGAGAACCATGTAGGTATAAGATGATAATGATGACATAGGTAGAATTCATATTCGTACCTAATGTTCTCTCGGATGGTGCCTGCAAAAAGAACAGGTTCTTGTCCAACGACAGCTATGTGGTTCCTGTAGTGTCTGACGTTCATCTCCCTCAAATCGTTATAGGACGCCAGCACCTTCCCAGAGTCAGGGTCGTACATCCTCTGGATGAGTTGTAACACCGTCGACTTGCCGCAGCCACTGGGACCCACCAGTGCTACGGTCTCGTTCGCACGAATCTTCAGATTTAACCCATGTAACACCTAATGACACATTCCACATCATTTCTTGTTGCAATTTGTTACATATTTTATTATAATATAAGAACGTGGCTACAAACTCGTTGCTAATTGGATACCGCGCCGCTCGCTTAAGCGATCGTAGCATCATCATTGTGCGTTGTAAATACTGTGGCTACAAGCAGTTAGATACTCGGAGAATAGAACTGAATAGAACTGTCACCTTAGCGTAGCGATATTTCCTATAAGTAGGTTGCGGAGAGGGTAGTCTCTCTGTGTAAAATACTGATATTCAGCCATATCTGGTTAGAAATTAAAGAAATCGAAGTCAAAAAAGGCTCAAAAGAGGTACCTATGTAGAATGGCTGGTATTGAGAAATACTGTCTTTTTAAAATTTGATCACAAATACCCGACATTTCTGATCAAAATAAATCTAAATTATACAATTGACGGAAGACGAAAATTTATTTCTGTAAGCATCAGTGATCACCTCTACGTCTTTTCGTGCTGGGTATCTAAAGAACACTTCTTTAAACTCAATATCTCCGTTAAGTTCGGGTTTGTCACCCTCGGTGGAAAAAATGTCTATGATTGGCTTTCGGTCTATGACCGAGTAGATGTTTCCGGCAGATGCTCTGGCCGTCGAAATGGCTTCCATGTGGGGCGCCGTCAGACCCACGTTTTGAGCTCCTTGAAGCACACTGAAGAATACCTGAAATCAATGTTTATATTGTACAGATACTGTAGGTAACACAACCCATAACTATTCATAATACTAATAAGGGTGGGGCAAACTCAAGTATGCTGATTATAGCATACTAGCAATATCCTATATGAGCGCCTGTGTTCAGCAGTGGGCGCTAAGGCTGCTAAGACAAATGAAGAGTACCTATAAAAAAAGAAGTACTTACAATCATGAGTACAGCCGGCGTATATAAAGGTTTTACTTCGTCCCTGCTTTCTAGGATGAGACCGACACCATACCAGAAGGCCAGTGAATAAGTGGCATATATGATGAACCACATAAAGCCGCTGCCTACTCCAGCGTATATACCTTTCTTCGTCCCCATCCCCTTTGCTGGATCTAAGCGACGTGAATATCTAGAAAGTAAAAATAAACAACTTTATTTTTCATTTTTTACTGTGTCTTCCTGTCTTTTTAGGTGGGTGTTTGGAAAAATAATAAACGCTGTCTTCCTTTTTTCCAGCTATTAAAATTTCGTCAATGCCCGTGGGCGTTGTAAAAGGCGATCAGCCGTATTGTAACCGTTTTCAATCCAAAATCTTTGGATTAATGTACTTTTTTGACAGACATTCAATAGAAGTAATGTCAAAATACCTACATTACATAACATAACATCACGCCTGTATTCACCGAAGGGTTGGACGGAAGTGTATAGTAACCCTCATTTCGCCGTTATGTTTAAGTCCCAAGTAATAGAGGGCGAGTCTATTGCCGTCAACCGAGTACAAATCCAAACTCCAGGCTGCTACTGAGGAATTCCACACGGAAAAACCCAATAACATTTTGCCCGATCTGAGGATCGAACCCAGGACCTCACGATCAGCAGTCGACCTACATTAATCCACAGAATTTGGATTGGAATTGGTTATTAATATCGGTTGTAAAAGATTATGACTTGAGGGTGAGCAGAGGCACCCTCCTGTGCATGGAAAACCACATATTGCGAATTCATGATCAGGCACACAACTGTTTCGTTAAGGCCCACGGTCAGTAATGGTCGTTTATGATGTGATGTCGTTACCTGTCGATTTCTTTCTTTTCGCCTCCAAAGGCAACCACGGTTCTTATTCCAGCGAGTACTTCTTCTGCCACCACCCCTGCTACGCTGTACGCTTTTAGCTCTTGAGATGTCAACGAAGATTGCACCTACAAAAAACAACTTATTTTGAATCTACTTGTTAACTAATTTATTTTAAAGAATAAGAAATATTATATCGGGGTAACATTGTAGATATATAGCAGGAAAAACTCGATGTGATCGACGCAGATCAAAAGGGGAGGAAGTTTATACTATACGCCTGTAGATCTGTTGGTCGATACGAGCCAAAGATGGTAATGATTGTAGAGGTCCTAACTATGGATATTAAGAAACAAAGTAAAAAACTTTACCCGCTTTAAATACCGAATGATATCTCGACGGTCCCTACGCATACTATCGAAACTACAAAATCTCAGTTTTTACTTTATTACGTATGTACACCGATTACGCTGAGATTTATGATCCGATTTACGTGATGCTTCTTTAATTTGATGCAGAATAGTTGCCATTTGGTCCCATTAAAATTTATTATTTTATAACCTTTAAGATAACATAATTTCACACATTTTAAGCAGATAAAATAAAAACTGAGATTTTGTAGTTTCGATAGTATACATAGGGACCGTCGATCTAAGGGCCAAGGCACACCTGACAGATCTTCCGCCGGTACACATAATTCCATACAAACATCTCATACCGTACACATTTGACCGAAGATGCGTTACTAAAATTCCTCGAGTAAATTACGCGATGGATGATCGGCAACGTATCTTCCGTCAGATGTGGCTTGGTCCTAAGACAGTTAATACACATGACATCGAATACAAGTTCCTAAATATTCTCTCATTGCTCTTATAAAAGAAACAAATAATTAAAGAAGTAAGAATTCAATAAACTCAGTTCTACCGAATATTCTGATTAGAACAACTGTTAAATAAATGGTGTATATTATATGTACACTATTTTGGGTGCACTCGGGATCTATTCCCAAATAAAATTGAAACTAGATGGAAGAAGGTGACGGTGAAAGTGGAATGGGTCCCGCCTGCTACCCAAAGTTTTTATAATAAATTGTAAAAGGCTTATTATTACTATATTATTTTTCAGAACACAATGATTTTGTGCCATGTATCTCCATATGATTTTGTTTAAATAAATATTTCGGCTGCACTAAAAGTACCTCGTGTTTATTGCTTTTCAGTGTAGGTATCTTAAAGTATTTTTTGTTATGAAAGCATGTGACAACAGATCTCTCAAACTGTGCCTCATTTCACGTAATGAAATTCAATATCAAAACGTCAAAAAATATGAAGATTTTTCCCACTTATTTCTGTTCTGCGTCATAGTTAAATATCTCTACTTTTTCGAAAATTATAATTTTACAAACCTTAGCAACAACAGCCGTGGTGGCTATAATCACCGGTGTGCACGACAGGATCACCAGAGTGAGTTCCCAGCCGTAAATGAAGGAGATGATCACCGAAGTGACAAACGACATCACCAGATATATGAAGATAGGCACTTTCTCAGCGATTCCCTCGCGAAACTTCTCGATGTCACTTAAAAAAAAGTGGAGAGTTGTGTTTACGCAGATTAACATAATATCATAAGCCCTATCTTCTGTAATTGACCGGACTCATAGAGGGGAGGAGTTTAGGAAGCTTCCTGATCATCATGTCGCTTTTGAAGCAGTCGCATCGAACCTTTTTCGTTTGTGTATAATCACCACGAGTAATATCACAATATAGGTCAGGTATGTAGGTAATCCATACTATAAAGTGATTCAACGACTTTGTCTTTTAGGCAGCTTGGGACATACCGGTCCCTCTCCACTGTTAGGAGCAATTTAACTGTGGTAGTAACTAGGTACATATTTTTTATTATTATAAATATTTAATTTACAAAGAGGTTAGGCATATAATGTAGGGCCTAAGGTGTGAAGGCTGGGAAGAGAGTCGCTTCATAAGAATTCTCTATCTCAGGGCAGTAGTTGCCGCCAGGGCAACAGGAGCAGAACTCCGGCGGCCCTGAGCGGAGGGGGCACGACTAAGTAGATAAAGGGCCCTTTATCACTCGATTCCCAGAGTCTTTAGCTACGGCTCTGTTGTACCTATGTTATCGGTTCTACAAAATCAAGCAAGATCTATGTTTAAATACTTACTCGGACACTTTGGTTGCAAAGTTCATTGTAGTATTCAAGTCATACCAAGTGATGTCTTGGCGAAGTAGAGAACGCAAAAATAATTTCTTTATCCTGTCGACCTGGAAACAAGGCTCATTGTAATTTATTGAGATGCAGTCTTCGAATATCGTGACTTGGATGCAAGAAGACGAATACATTTTTGCTTCTACTTAGGGGTGCCTAATGCCGGGTCCATATATTAGTATCATTTTGGTGTAGGTATCATATCTTCGTCGCAAGTTACCGACGTGTCTCATAATCGCTAGTGTGGATTCACATGATTGTGTATCATTTCGCTGAGAGAATGTGAAACCAGGTTAACACTCCGTCCACACAAGGGTCGTTAATTCTTCTTAGTCTCTCGTATCGGCATCGGCTCGAGCTATGCGTGAATAGCTCATGCCGTGGTGAAAAGATTAGTTAGTCAGCAAGGTTGGTAGCGGGCCTAAATGCCCAGGGTGCACTGGACGTACTTAAGCATCGTCACTCGTGGAGGCTCTATTATGTATTACAAGACCCTCCACGAGCGACGATGTTCCTAATCACTATCGTTAATTTCGGTACATTATGTTGCAACAAAGTCACCGCCCACTGCAAATATCTCTAAAACCATGTACCGCTTCGCGACTCGTCGTGTTTATGCTCTATTGTGGACGAGGCACAGCAGATACCTTTAAATTTAGGTACTTGAGTAGTTTTGATTCCTTCTTTGAACCTTGGCTCACCTGCCTGAGTGCAATTACATTGAAGATGTCCACACTGATGGCTCCGACGATGAACTGGCCTACCGAGAACACCAAGCAGCCGATGCCAAACGCTTGGGAGTCTTGAATTAGCGCCTCTCTGTTCTCTGCTCTCGATGCGTTTGTACTGGATCCCGTTAATACATTATAGTTATTACTTATCGTATCAGCTCGTAAAACATCTATTGCAGAACATTGGTCTCCTTATAGATCGATTAATGGAGAAGGATTCTAGGTATTAAATCAAAATAAACAATAAAAAACACATAAACCAATACAGGTGCTTATGAAAAGTCGAATTTAGATGCACGGTTTCAATTAGTCGTTTCCTGTGGAGAAGAGCCGGCAAGAAACTCCAAGATTATTCTTTTGTAAATAATTTATCTTTAACAATTTCAATACAGTACAATGATTTAGGATAGTGAGAGAACAATGAAGTCCTGACCATAGACCAATGAGTATGTTAGCAGTACCTAGTAGAACTCCTTGTGAAAGAGTTTGTCAGGGAAAGTATTACCACCATACCTATTTATGTCACCAAGAAGCATAGCTCTATTCCGGTTTGCAGGGTATGGTGTGGGTGAAACTACAGGCACATGAGACTTTCTAACTTTATCTCTAAGGTTGGCAACGCATCAGCAATTCTCTTGGTGCTTTATAAATGGTGGTGACCACTTTCTATAAGGCGGGCCGACGACTGTTTGCAAAACTATAAAAAGAAACTGGTGCCTGCCCTCTTGATCATCTCTTAGTCACCATTAACAACACCCATAAGGAGGAAGGTGATATTCTCTGTCGAGGATAGCATTGGAAATTTATGAAATTTCAATAAAATCGTATAAAGTGGTAACTTACAGTATTTTGCCTCCACCGAATAACGATATGGTTAACGTTTCGGTTGAGGTCCCGTTCATAATGGTCCGGTCGATAAGTAGCGACGTGAACTCGCCATAGATGATGACGCCCAGCGGCACGAAGAAGCCATTTATGGTAGCGAGGATCACGGAAAAAAACAGGCAAAGTATCTCGTATGGCTTTGCGTACCTATACTGTGGAGTAAATCAATCATAATAAGTACATTTGGACATCTAGAAAGCCAAATGAACTAGGTAAAAAAAAATGTGTCTTGATTTTTGTCTTATTTAAAATATTATTATAAATTGAGTCCAAAAAGATGTATTTGGAGAGGAACAACTGTCTCAGATAGCCTTTTGGTTACTACAACCTGCAAAGATCTATTGTGATGCCTTTTAGACCACAGATAGTTCATTATTAAGCTTGGAGCGCTCTGAATTGTAATATATTTGAGGGCCGAAATTTCTCCTGTGTGCAAGATGCATGTATTCTTTGGTTTATAGCAAAATCTCGATGACGTATTTACGATCGCAAATCTACTTTTTATTCTGGTATCACGACGAACTTCCTCCGTGGTTATCACTCGAAAGTAATATATTGGAGGGGCTCGTGGCTAATTAACAACGGCGCCAATCACACGATTTGCGAGGTAGAGCTGCGCTTGCCACGGTCAGTCCGTGGATGGGTGACCGTTCGTTACACATCAAGACCCCTCCGTGGCTCGGAGAGTACGTTAAACCGACGGAACCAAGTGTCATACGAATACCTATGACAGTCGTTACGGGTAGTCAGAAGCCCGAAAGTCTGATAACCAGTCTAACCTTAAGTTATCGGCATTGCCCAGTTACTGGGCTGCGTAGGTCTGATGGCTGTTGTTCCGTGTAAAATACTGGTATTCAGCCGCATCTGGTTAGACGAGAAGCTGAGCCCAACATAATTTGGGAAAGGGCTCAGAGGAAGAGATTCAGAAGTAAATTATATAAGTATACTTATTATAAAAATACTTACCAAGTGGTACCAAGATACTGGTGCTTCATTGTATTTATCTTCTTCTTCTTGTCTAAAAACAAGAAAAAAGAAAACTGACTAAACGGCTTTTCTCTAGCTAGAAACGGTTCACATTTTAATCTACCTACATTAAATTATTCATTTGTATAATCATTAACAGACGGACAGACAACAAACAAGCTAAATAAAAGTTTCTAAAATAATAAAAGCTTTTAAAATTCCTGCAAAATGCGGACGGGTCCTTGGGGTTCAGTAGTAAGAGTTACATATTATTTATATAATGGTACTTGGTACCATAGTACCAAAGACTTGTAATACCTATACCTCAAAATGATTGGCCAGACTGGCAGCGCGGTGCGGGGAGCGGCGCGGGTGCGGGAACGTGCGCGATTTGCCTGTCCGCAGTGGAGCGCGGCTTCGTTCTGAGCGTTGTCGTGTCCAGTGTTTGTCAAAATATAATATGGATGAAGAAGACTTATTTTTACTGGAAAATTCTTCCTAAAAAACGATGTTTCGACATCCACAGTCCAGATCGTGCTTGAATAGCACTTATTAATTCTTCTACATTTAATTTTGAAGACGCCATCACAACAACGCGCGTGGTCATCTCGAACTAGTTTGAGATCCCCCGCTTCCGCGCGGTTTGTCGCTTGCAGCTCGCGCACTCACTGCGGCCACTTGTATGAACGAGCTATGGCGTGAGTTACCCGCGCCAAGTAGCCCGCGCCGCTTCCCGCGCCCGCGTGCCCACTATGGACACTCAAATGAAGTTCTTCTGTTTGATTTCGCCGCACCGCGCCCGCTCCGCGCCCGCGTTTGCAGTCTGGCCAAGCACTAAAGCTTTGACTATTAGCCTGGCGGCACGGTGCGAAAGGCGCCTTCTGTTGACCTCACTACTATTCAGTTAACGATGATTGACAAGGAGCATCTACTGTTGGCTTGATGCCAATGTGGGCCAAACTTTTTGTTCGTTCATTGTTCGATATGCGAATAAACATGAATGAATGGCCGACAAAGGGTGTCCAAAAAGGAGTACCTACTTAAAATCTCTGGCTTTAAAAGTAAACTGAAATACTTAAATGTTTAACACGAAATCATGTATTTCTTTCAATCCTCGTGATGTACTGCTGACATAGATTAACCCTGAACGGGACACGTTTGGATTCCATAAAAAAAATTACAAGACGTAAACATGTGTTCTTAACGCGAGGCATTTTAGTGCCCCGAGCGAATTGCGCGGCTATTGCTCGCCGCGCGGTCATTTAATTCGGGGCGCTAAAATGCCTCACGTTAAGAACACAAATGTTTACTTCTTGTAACTTTTTAGTTCAGGGTTAATCTATGTCAGCAGTACATAACGAGGTTTGAAGGAATTACATGATTTCGTTTACATCCTATAGTGTGTCCACTATATCTTTGCAATCAGTGAGGATCTTCTCGCGAAGGTAAAAAGCAACAATTTGTTGAGTAATTCAGTCTATTTTTTTTTATTTCCCACCTCAGTAGCAAAATTGTAAGTGTAGATACCACCCGCTAAGATATGTATACCAGACTGAGCTAATATAAATGTATGTGGTTAATTTGGTATAATACTTACAGTTCTTTGTTGTAGAGTTTCTGAGCAAGATAAGCAGAGTTTTGTGCTATTGAATTTATAGTCAAAGAGTTCTGACGCCAGCCGACCGCATAAGACGGTTGGAAGCTAGAGCGTCGTTGTTGCTGGTATTTTGTGACACTTTTAATCGAGTCATCGCGTTTCATTCTCGAGCTAGCCGCTCTGGAAAAGAAAAGATGAATTTAGCTCACAAGATAACAGGTATTAAAATTTTGTAACTCCTAAACTGCCTCGTTGCTGTAGTGGTGGCAAGCGTGACCGCTGATCAGGAGATCCTGGGTTAGATCTCCAGGTCAGGCAAAGTGTTATGGGGTTTTTCCATGTGGAATTTGTGTCTTGTTGATGGTAATAGGCTCCTCGCCCTATTACATGGGACTAAAACATAACGCCGAAATGAGGGTTATTATACACCTCTGCTTAACCCTTCGGGGAATACAGGCGTGATGTTATGTTATGTTAAATTCTAAGTAGGTAAAAAAGTTAGCTGCACTCCAGTCTTTCTTCCTCCAACTAAAACTAAGTATTTTAGGGTCGCTTTAGAATCTAAGCGGATGCGTTAATGCGATTGAATAAAAGTATTTTAAGTCAGAACGACTGATCACATTTCCACCATCCAATTACGAGAGGTGAAACGATATCCTACTAGAGTCGTACCAGTTCTCAGACTTGTCAGATCATATGGGCTGAAAAGGGAAGAAGCAGGTAAGAGTGGCTCCACGGTAAAGGACAATTCGCTTGCATTTGATTAGTTGAATATAATGCAGATTTGGCATCAGCATTTACAATGATATACGTTGTTAACAGCAGTGATAACCTTGTGGTGTGACCGTCGGACTGACCAGTCATAGGTCTCGAGTTCGAACCCAAGCCACGGACCTCTGATTTTCGGATTCATGTGCGTATAGTATAATTATCACTTGTTTAAAAACGGTGAAGGAAAACATCATGATATTTCTCGACGGGATGTGAAGCCAAGTCAGAGGCCCATGGGCGGCATAAACTCTGACACCAGGTTAGTCACTAACCACACGAAAAGAAGAAGAAGATAATACACGTCCAGACATCATATGGACAGGAGTACGAATAAAAATGTATTATGCCATCTATAGGTATATGTATAAGCAGTGATAGTCTGGCGGTTGAACGCTTGCCTTCCATGCAGGAGGGTGTGAGATCGAACCCAGCCCGCACCTCTGACTTAACGAATTCATGTGCGGATCAGAATTTGACTATCACTTGCGTTAACGGTGAAGGAAATATCGTGAGGAAACCTGCACACCTGAGAGGGCTCCATAATGTTCTCTATGGTGTGTGTAGTCCGTCAACCCGCACTAGGCCAGCGTGGTGGACTAGGGCCTAAACCCTTCTCATTCTGAGAAAAGGACCGTGGCCCATGCCCAGCAACGGGATAGTAATGGGCTAATTATGTTATATTGTGCAGAATATACACTACAACACACGATCTCAATTTTCTTTGCACACGATATCTGAAATCGTGGGAATTATATTGAATAGAGGTCACCCGCAGCTTCGTCCGTGGATGTCGTTTATCGCGTATTCCACGATTTTCGGGATAAAGTATGCCTATGTCCTTCTTCGAGCTGCAGACTATCTCTGTATCAAGTTTCATCAAAATCGATTCAGTAGTCTAGTCGTTATGATGGAACTAACAGACAGACAGAGTTACTTTCGCATTTATAACAATAAGGATGGAATCCCTTTTAGGGGAAGCCATGTACTTGAAGTCCCTTTCTGGGCAGGCTGGAACTGAAGATTGAGAAGACACGATGGAACCCTACCTATGATACGTTTAGGTACATTAAAAGGAAATTTCTGGACATACTTTATTCATTCCAATTCCAACAGAAGTCTTTTTTTGCGATTTACAGAGCCTACATGGAGCGACGACTACCACGACGTTTTAGATCTAGTTCTCAGAATGAACGAATTCATAAAAAAAACTCAAAATGTAACTTTAACTGTTGATTCATTCATTTCTCTTGGAATTATTGAAAGTATGTGAGCTAATATATAGCTTTTTATCTTATATCCCTTAATTTCAATTACATTGCAGTATCTTGCAGAGTATAAAAACATAATCAGTGATAATTTTTGACGCAGTCAATTTGACAGTCCTGATGTTCCTAGAGGTTTGAATTTCTTGATATTTCAAAGGTAGGTACTTCTTGATAATCTGGGCTGGGGCTGTTTATGGTTACTTCTATATCTATTACCAGGTTCACACGATTCGATTCTAGTTGATCAACTGCCAAATCGCATGCGATTGGATTGGAACCGTCTGTTACAAACTTTCAATCAAATCGAATCAATTTGAAGGAACAAAACGTTTCAACTTTTCTTGTTCAACTTTTGTTGATCAACTATAATCGCACCGTGTGAACCCGCTATATCCTAGCCACAATCTCAGTTTAGCGCATTTACGTTTCAGTACCACGTGAATCCCTTGCGAAGTATGTGTGGTGTAACTTTAAAGGATAGATTGAGCAATGATGTGATTAGGCAAAGTTGCGGTTTAAAAGATGATGTAGTCACAATAATTGAAAGGAGTATGCTTAAGCGATTAACAAAAGGAATTTATAAGGCGGATGTCAGTGGAAACGCCGGTAGAGGACGTCCTAGAAGAACATACATACATCGATGTTATTGATGTTGTTCTTCATAAAGGACAGGTGCGTAGTACTCTCAACCAGCGTGCGTGTATGACAAGATGTATGAATGGGGATGAAGCGAAAGGAATGTGAGGATCGTAGCATGTGGCATTCTATAGTTTCTGCTTACCTACATGGGAAAAAGGCGTGAATTTATGTATGCGTCTATGCCACATAAAATAGCTTACCACTGTCCATAGGAAATAATAACAAGTCTACTAGGTTCCGTAAACCAAGAACACAAAGCTAAATGTATTTTTGCATGGATTGCAAGTACTTAATTGTAATTAAATATTAATAATACCAGCCTGCCAGACTGCCTCGTTGGTCTAGTGGTCGCACGCGCGACTGCTGATCATGGCGTTCTGGGTTCGATCCCCAGGTCGGGCAAAGTGTTATTGGGTTTTTCCATTAGGAATTTCTCAGTAGCAGCCTGGAGTCTGGATTTGGGCCCGGCTAGTGGCAATAGGCTCGTACCCTATTACATGGGACTTAAACATAACGGCGAAATGAGGATGTTACCACCTCTGCCCAACCCTTCGGGAAATACAAGGCGTGATGTTATGATAATACCAGCCTGAGGTTGTCCCACTGCAGGGCGAAGGCCTCTACTGAAGGAACTTAGAGCATTGATCACCACGGACTATGCTTGCGCTGTGTGTTCTTCCCTTACAATGTTTTCGTTCACTGTAATTCAGTCACATTGTAACATGCCAGGTTTTGAACCCGCAACTTGGTTAATTTTATATGAGAATTTGTTCGTACTGGTGTACTGACTCTGTTCATAATGAAGCGCATGGCAATACAGGGGAAGCATCGATTTGGGCGTTTAGTGTACCGCATTGCGGAGCTCTCGCTAAATACTCACTTCCTATTACTATGCATAGTAACAGTAAGTTAAGCTACAGAGATAGCTGAATACGTCAAAAAAAAATTGACTACGAATTGTCTCATTTTAACAAACAGTACCTGGATGACGCAGCTTTGCTGGTGTTTCTTTTTTGGTAAGTCGACGTTTTCTAAAAATGAAACCTAGCTAGATCGATTTATCGCCCCGAAACCCCCTGCATACTAAATTTCATGAAAATCCGTTGGAGCCGTTTCCGAGATTCAGATTATATACAATATACCTATAAATATACACAAGAATTGCTCGTTTAAAGGTATAGGTGTAGGTTTAAAGGATATTATAATGGTTTGTCCAGAAAAAATCGCTGACCTACCATGCATCTATACTTGTCATTATTTTGTTCGATGAATTCAGCTACAGCATGACGATAATGTTACGCAGGATTTGGGTAGTTGACCATTATTTTTTTATCTCGAAACTTTTACGAGAAACATACGCAACAATAAAAAAAACCAATGAAATTTATAATAAAATGCCCAAGTTCAAAGCGATTTCAAATTGTTAATAGACAGAGACCGCACTATTGAACGATGACGTCATACTTCAAAAACTTTATAGTAACTTGACATAAGTCCGTACAATGTCCGTTTCGTGCGACATGGATAGAAAATGCTCCATTCGAAAACTTAAAAACGTGTAACTATCTCCTGCATTTTTAGAATAGTTTTATAAATTTTTTAACGATCGTTTTCTTTCCATACTATTTTGATATAAAGCCTCGTAGCTAATTAACAACCGCGCCGATCATACGATGTGCGAGGTTAATCTGCGCTTGCCGCGGTCAGTCCGTGGATGGGTGACCGTTCGTTACAAATCGAGAGCCCTTCGTGCCTCGGAGAGCACGTTAATCCGGTGCGTAAACGTAAACGGTCCCTGGTGTCATAAGAATACCTTTTTTTTTTTTTTTTTTTTCTTACGTGGGGAAATCCTCATGGACTATCCCCCGTCTGGGGCAGACAGGGGGGTGTGCCGAACTTTTACCGGCTAAAACCACCACGGTGTCCCTTCTTCTGACCTATGGCCGGGGTCGCGGGATTCGCTATTGCATGCACCGCAACCCCGGCAGGTCTTGGTCTACCAATTGCTGGTGGACCTCTCCACTGTAGGGCCCCACCCCACGACCTCCTGAGAGGCGCGGGGGGCACCCCACATCACCGGCGCACCAGAACACATGGTACGCCGTGACCACCCCGGGGACCAAACAAGTACATGGGTGCCAGACTACCCCGTGTCTGGGCACCCCTGGTCCCCTTGCGACGGGTCAGATTAGTGGCCCCGCCGCCTACCACTTTTCGGCCGCAGAGGATAGAAAGGGCGGCCAGGTACACACCGCCACTCCTCTTCCCCTGCGGCCCCACCGCGTCCGCCATCTGACGTGGCGGCCCCGTCAAGGCCGCGGAAGGTAGGGAGAACGGCGCACCGTAATACCGGCACTCCTCTCCCGCCGCGGCCTCCCGCACTCAGCCGCGATGCGTTCCAAACGACATCGCGGCCCGCCTCAGTTGCGATGTCGCCGAAGCGACACTGCAACCTACTTGGCCGCTACATCGAGGGCTACCAGACCCAAGCTCCGACGAGCGGCCCCTCCTTGGGTTCCTCTTCGCTTCACCGTGGGGTTCAATGCCACGGCTACTAAGCCCCCCCGCAACGACAATGCGGGAACTCAACCGGGAGGGGTCATAAGAATACCTGACATTCGGTACGGGTAGTCAAAAGCCGGAAAGTCTCGTCGACAACCGGTTCTTACATTAGGATATTGGCATTGCCTTGTAACTGGGTTGCGGAGGTCTGATGGCAGTCGCTCCGTGTAAAATACTGGTATTCAGCCGCATCTGGTTAGACTGGAAGCTGACCCCAACATAGTTGGGAAAAAGCTAAGTAGAACAACTTTTTTTGATCATCTACCCTATTATATTTCAAGTAAAAGATTAACATCCATAAAAAATGTCATCGATTTTAAAAGCACAAAACCCACTACCTAGCAAGTTAAATTGCGAACGTTGACTTCACGGTGGAGTTAGACACATACGCAGTAAGACAACTTCTGGAAATTTTACCCAGCACTTGCTATAAGAACTTGCACAATTTAAGTCGTCAGTTGATTTAGCGCAGGTTCGGTAGTGATGTAGACATGATCTGAGAGTAATATAACAAGAAACCCCGGATAACTCTCTCTCCAAACCGATAATTCAGCTCTCATCAAGCTATCTCCCTCCCAGTCCTTCCGCCAGCAACGCCCTAAACCGAGGTCCGGGACCCATTAGGGGTCGCCCTCAGTACTGTTGTTGCTTATAGTCATGATGTTAGTAGTAGCTTAGTTAGTTAGTAGATGTTAGCTTAGGTTAAGTATTTTACTCGTCCCCATTGGTTGGAGACACTTTAGGTCTCGCCAATAACTGCCCGATTACGTAGAAATGGTCCGCAAGAAAATGTTCAAGTAGTCCAACAGAAAAAAAAGAGCCCTCCCTCTCCGTCGAGTGGCTGTCGTAAAGGCAACTTAACTAGGTTAGCAGTAATCGTTGATAGTCAATTAGGAAGCACATGTATAGTTTAAATGTTTACGAGCCGATAGGAATGATAAAATATATAAATAACGCAAGTTGTACCCACGTAGATAAATAAAGATTTTGAAGTATCATTGTCAATAAATCTCGATTTATTGTTAATATTTACCTTTTAGTAATACGACGCATTGATTGCTTGTTATCTGTCAAATGGTTATTATATCAAAGTAAACACTATACAAAATTGTCCGTGATTCCGCAGGCTGCCTGCATAGCAATATAAGCAAGCTGTACCAAAAACCTCTTATAACATTACGCCTTTATTCCCCGAAGGGTTGGGCAGAGGTGTATTGTTATAGTAACACCTTCATTTCGCCGTTATGTTTACGTCCCATGGAGGCGAGCCTATTGCCACCAACCAGGCACAAACCCAAACCCCGGGCTGCTACTGAGGAATTCCGCACGGAAAAACCCAATAACACTTTGCCCAACCTGAGGATCGAACTCAGGACGTCACGACCAGCAGTAAATTTCAAGTTATTTAAAATCGATTCGAAGATTTTCTTATTCAGAGAGACGGATCATTATTGACAGACAGGTGAAGCTATCTCTGCCGGGGTTGCGGTGCATGCTTTTGCGAATCCTGCAACCCCGGCAGAACTCACCTTCCCCGGGCGACATACATGAGAATTTTCAAACAATAAATAAGAAAAACTAGCAGTTTAGTAATGTATAACATTTAAGGAAGGACTATCTTGAATAAATAAAAACATAGGTACTTTTTAAGATCGAATTACTTTCGAATCAAGCTGGACGTAGAAGGCTGAAGTGCATAGGGGGCCTACTCCAAAAACCTAACTACGAAGTTTCGGCAGACGGATTGTACCGATTTCCAACCACGAAACTGTTTAGGACCCGATTTTCTTGGTTTGACATTTTATCTTTCGTTTACCCTACTCCCAATTGTTAATTGGCATCTAATAGTTCGTTATTTGAGAATTGTTTGATCGTATAATTATGATAGATAGAGATAGAGATAGAGATATGATAGATAGATAGAGAAGTTCGTCGTTGTGTCGTTTCGACGTCGTTGTTTGGTTAATGCTATAAGTTATTATGTGATATTAGTTAGACACGCATCTTTTCTTTCAAACCGTGTTAATCATAAATTGATCAACACTTCAAAGTCAATAAACATTACAGGTAGAATCCTTTTGACCTACAATTCGATACGACCCTCATTGAATTGCGAAATAAATAGTTTTATGTTTATTTCTGTGTTACGCACAGCCCATTTTATTGCCTTCTACTATCGGGCCCTTCATGGGCCCGATGTTGACTTTTCAGCGTCCGTATCCTGGCTACGTTCTGGTAACCTCTTTGGGGAAACCGAAGGTTTTGTTTGTGCAATTATGGACGAAGTCATGATGACGAACAATTATAGGAAATATATTGTGAAGGATGGCACGGTTGACATCTGTCGGGCATGTCACCGTCCGGGAGAATCTATCCGACACATTGTTTCCGGTTGTTCTCGTCTTGCCAACGGTGAGTACTTGCACAGACACAACCTGGTGGCCAGGATTATTCTGAAATAAATAGTTTTATGTTTATTTCTGTGTTACGCACAGCCCATTTTATTATTATTACATAACATAACATCACGCCTTGTATTTTCCGGAGGGTTCGACAGAGGTGTTTTAGTAACACTCTCGTTTCGCCAGTTATGTTTAAGTCCCATGTAATAGGGGGCGAGCCTATTGCCATTAACAGGGCACAAATCCAGATTCCGGGCTGCTACTGAGAAATTCCTAATGGAAAAACCAAATATCACTTTGCCCGATCTGGGGATCGAACCCAGGACCCTACGCTCAGCAGTCGCGATTGCGACTACTAGACCAACAAGGCAGTCAAATTGTTATTAAACGTTTTTAATTAGCTTCCCTTCGTAGGTATATGTTTGTTTATTTGATTCAAATCTTGCGACAGATTTTTCAACTACTTCTGCTTAACTAATTCTTCTGAAACTTCGCACACAAAATCAGTTCCCATGACAATACAACATTATAATAATGTTAACCTTCAATTATTACACTCCTGAAGCTGTAGGGGAACAGCAAGATAAAAACGTATATCTTAAAAAAACAAGAGATTATTAATTATTAACGTTTGTATCGACAATTGTACATACCTACAAACCACGTATTGTACATACATACATAAACTCACGCCTTTTTCCCATGGGGGTAGGCAGAAACTTTAGAACGCCACATGCTAAGATCCTTACATACTCCTTTCGTTTCATCCACGCACGCCGGTTGAAAGGACTACGCACCTGTTCTTTGTATTATATTGGGTCCCCACCTATGAAATTGGCGTTTTTTTCTCACAAATAGAGAACCTCGTCACTTCAATGATTTAAAATATTCATCAATTGCTTGATATTATATCGAATAATGACCATCATAGACAACTACCAGTAGTAAAAAAACCTTATTACTTATAGTTTTTTAAACATAAAAAATACCTTAAAAATGACTCCTCTTTTTGTTAGCAGAAATGACCACTATTTTTGTTTTAATTTAGCCAAAACTAATTTTTGTCGCATAATCTAAGTGGCATACGTTATCTTAGTTTTTAAAGATTAGTGCATAAAAGTTTTAAAACATTAGTGTTCATAGTTGTTAAATAAATTAATAAAATGTTAGTATGAAAAATGCAACTTCTTTAAAATTCTCCATACAAAACGCTGATTTCATAGGTGGGGACCTAATATTTGGAGTAACACGCGTCTTCAGTATGACAGCACCTCACAAACCTCAAGCTGATCATAAAGTTGACTACCTATCTGTACCAGTCGCCTTAGAAAAGTCTGGGAATTTCCCCAAAACTCTGATTCCTTGATTGTATTCCAAGATCTTGAAGGAAGAGGAAGTATATTTAGGATTGCAGCAGATTGGTTCAAGGAGAACTTAATGTGGCACATTTCGAACCAGCTTTAGAGTCAGTTTATTAGCAGCCTTATAGCCGTTGATACCTCTGTCCATCAAAGAACATCACTTACAAGTTTGATAGTATTAAGTAGGTCTTACTTTTTTTACGTACTCACTATATTCACTACAAACTATCACTTAAGTAGATATTTATTTTCGCGCCGTATTCAGGAGTATCAAACTCTCTGTATCAAACCCTTGATCCTCTTCTGGACGTTGGTCGAAGTTTTTAGCTATAAAATCATTGGCCGTAACGACTGCACTATGACTTCTGAGTCGACGGCCCACATGTTGACAACCACGTGTTTGACTAACATAACACAACATCACGCCTTGTTATTTCTCGAAGGGTTCGGCAGAGGTGTTTTAGTATCTACCCCCTCTTTTCGCCACTTATGTTTAAGTCCCATGTAATAGGGTGCGAGCCTATTCCCATTAACCGGACACAAATTCAGATTCCGGGCTGCTACTGAGAAATTCCTGATGGAAAAACCCATAACACTGCCGACCTGGGGATCGAACCCAGGACCCCATGCTCAGCAGTCTCGCTTGCGACCACTAGACCAACAAGGCAGAGTTTGATTATTATATAACATTATAAAAATACTTAATATTATTAAGTACTGCAATATTTTATCATTGTATTGTCTTATGGTGTATCTACTTATAATAAATTTTATGTTATGTGGCCAAGTAATTCATTCAAGAAGGCAATATATTTTACTAGACAGTTTTCGAACTAAAATCAGACTAGACATCGATTAGCTAACTCAAATTAGATCAAGGGCTGCCAGACTATAGTTAAATTAGAATATTGTCAGAAGCCAAGTACACCTGGCAGTAACACTACGCTATTATTATAATCAATTTTTTGTTAGAGAAATATGAACCTTGTTCGGTTACAATAAGTGCGAGGGAGTCGAGACACGATTCTCAAATAATTTCATTCAGTCACAGTCTAGAGCATTTTTAATTGCAACGTGATACAGAAGTGTTACGTAAGTATTTGACGTACTTGTTACGTAATATTTTTGTTAGTTCTATGACGTCAGTAGGGTTGTTAGCGTCATACTATTTTTACGGAAAGTTAAGTTACAAGTGAGAATTAAACTCGTTATTCTGTTCTAAGCAGTGAAGTGTGTGCTAAGCAGTGATAGCGTAGCGGTTGACCGCTTGCCATCCATAGAAGAAGGTTAGTTTTCGATTCGGGCCACACCTCTGGCTTTTTGTCAGAATTCGATTGTCACTCGCGTAATTCCAAAATGTTCTAGATAATGTGTGTCCACGTGCTGGACCAAGGCCTAAACCCTTCTCATTCAGAAAACAGGCACGTGTTTTTATGGAGATTGCCAACCTGCTATAAATAATAGTATAGTTGTTTGTGTAAGTGTAAAATTAAGCGAGACATAGAGGCAAAGATCAAATAGCTAACACTTGAAATTAACAAAAGAAGGAATATTGGACTGAATCGCATCAAATCCATAAAAAGGTCTTGTTGGATCCCGGTTAAAATTGAAAGGGACACGAGCGGTTCCTTGGTCAAGAAAGTCGTAGGTAGGAGGTCGTAGTTTCAATACCTATTGGCTGACTCCTGTACTTTATCGAGCGTTATCAGTTAAAATGATGACTCTTTATCTTTACTAATAATGACGCAAAAACCCCATACGTTTGCTTACGCTCTCCCTTACGTTAATAGCTTAAAATTTGCTTAGGAGTCCATTTATACGCCCAGTTTAGCATTGAAAATGCTACCATCGGTAAGCAAAACAATTCGTTTTTGTCGATAGGAACCGGGCTTAAGTCGGGAAAAGAATAAACTCAGTGGTTGGAGTTGAAACTTTGAACGAATGGACGATACACATGAACTTGACGAACTTTGGTTGTACGCCGATATATTCGATGTACTTAGTTAAAGAGCTGAATCATATTGTTCCCTTCCTTTACAGCACTGAAATCCAGCATCCTCAGCATGTCATATCAATGGCAGCAAAGTAGATACGGACATCTAAATTTTTATCAAAGTGCTTTTTTTACAAAAACGAGCTTAAATCAACCCTATCTACAAGAATAATTTTAAATATTAAAATAATGAAGAAAATCTGACATGTAAATGAAGACATCTACACTCGATTTCTAAGAAACATCGCAGCAAAATGGCCTCTGTTTTTTACTAAATGTGCTCTCCTGTATAATTGCGATTTTGTAGAGGTCTTCTTTTACTTTGCTGCCATCGATATCATATTTAAATCAACTGTGACACCCTCACTCAGAACACCACTTTATTCCTGGTAAGTACGGGGTCACCTGAACTCCCTACGTCATGATCTAAAAGGGCATTGCATCCGCTTGAATCACGTGCATTCCTTGCGCAGGTACTGGCCAAGATCGCAGCGATGCACTTTATTTGCTCACCGTCTAATAAAATAACACGTTTTGCCGTTCATATAATTAGACTAAAGTAAATATTATAAGTAATTATTAAAGTAATTATTGTGTTAGACTGAGCCATTCATAATATTAAAATCATATAAAATACTTCAAAAATTAATTACCAACTCGTGGCTCGTGGCAAATTACCAACCGCGCGAATCATACGATTTACGAGGTTAAGCTGCTCTTGCCGCGGTCAGTCCGTGGATGGTTGACCGTTCGTTACACATCGAGACCCCTCCGTGCCTCGAAACCACGTTAAACACTCGGTCCCGGGAGTCATACGAATACCTATGACAACCGTTACGGGAAGACAGAAGCCCGAAAGTCTGACAACCGGTTTAACCTTAGGATATCGGCATTGCCGAGTAACTGGGTTACTGAGGTCTGATGGCAGTCGCTTCGTGTAAAATACTGGTATTCAGCCGCATCTGGTTAGACTGAAAGCTGACCCCAACAGAACAATACTTCAAAAGTTTTGCTATGTAGTGTCTAATGCCCAGTTCTTCAAGAACAAAGACTGATGTGAACGCAGTTTTACTTGAAAATACTCTTAAAGGGTGAAAGTGTCTCCTGTGCTAAGATATGAAGACAACGCTTCGATATTGACGAAGATACAAGAACTGTAAGATAAGAACGAATCGCCGAAAAGGGAATAAGTAATTTTATTAAAGTTGGCAAATAGCTTTGGGTTACTTATGTAAAATATTATAGAAAAAAAGAAAACAAATTCAGCCAAGGACACTATGGCAGAGAAAACAAAAAAAAACATTCCACATTTTATGTTGTCGAGCATGTCCATGCCGAAAGGGTCACTAACTCAGCATGTGCTGGGCGTCAAACACCCAGCGCTGATTTTCAGTTGGTACCCTTGCAACACACGGACGACTATCAACACTGATTATTACGTGCATCGTGATCTCTAAAATTAGATAATGTTTCATTAGAAGGTATTTGGCAATGTATTATCACCTCTTGTCTGGCTCAGAATGATACGGAAGCGGCTCACAACTGTCTACAGGGTAGGGATTTTACCGAAATTTTTCACCATAAATCACGAAGAAACTAAGTGTACTTAATAATGCGACGTCGCGTCGTATAAATAGTAAGTACTATTAATACGACGTCGCATTATTTTGTTGGCCTATTGTTTGTTGATTCTCTTGCGAGGAAAATTATTTGGAATCACAGAAAGTTTTAGCATTTGCGCCAAAAAATTTAGGGATATGAATTTCTTTATCAGTAGATTTTTTTGATATTTCCTTTTTACCCTGTTTTCACTATCGCAGGAACTTCATGATGTAACATAATATCACGCATGTTTTCCTCGAAGGGTTGGGCAAAGGTGTAGTATAGTAATACCCTCATTTCGCCGTTATGTTTAAGTCCCGTGTAATAGGGGGCGAGCCTATTGCCATTAACTGGGCACAAATCCAAACTCCGGGCTGCTACTGAGGAATTTCACAAGGATAAACCCAAAAACACTTTGCCCGACCTGGGGACAGGTCAGACAAAGAACCGGGGTCAGGAGCTAACGAATATTTATCATTGTACTACCTAAAAGTGATCTTATCTATGGCTAAGATAATGTTTTTCGCAGACCTAAAATCAGTGCCAATGTTCTAGTTGTGATTACTTTGGCACAAAACATGGTGGGTTAATATCGGTCCATGCAGCGACAGTAGTCGATCCATAGTCTGCCCCTATAGTGACATACAGCATCGTGTATGTAACTACCAATGAAAAATTGAGTTGGCATAATAAGACGTCTTGGGCTATAAAATCGAACCAGACCCGAATTTAATGTAGACGAATTTGAAAATCATTCAGATCTATAAACAGCATGTTGGGTTGTCGCTATGAAAAACCAGCACCGAGTAAGTAGGTAGGATGACCTTAAAAAGAGCTTTAAGTAAGAGCAGCCAAGAAAATGTTAACTCGCGTCGCGTACCATAGTAAACCAGAAAGTAGGCTTTACTGGATCCGATAAGATTTCTTTACAGTTTCCGATAGAACCCATTTTATGAGGACTTTATTTCTGTACCTTACTTAGCAGATGGTCAACAACAGCCTAATCTAAAGAGGTATCCATTCTGATCCGATTTATGAATCCGTTTGGCCTGCGATTCGAGGTCGCTTCTCAAAATCAAAATCAAAAAAAAATATTTCACATAAACCAATACAGGTGCTTATGAAAAGTCGAATTTAGATGCACGGTTCCAATTAGTCGTTTCCTATGGAGAAGAGCCGGCAAGAAACTCCATGGTTACTCTTTTAAAAATAATATCTTTAACAATTACAGAGTACAATGATTTAGGATAGTGAGAGAACAAAGGAGTCCTGAGCATAGACCAATGAGTAATGTAGTACAAAAATTAACAAATAAAATAAAAACTATATGAATAACAGTAGTAGTAGCAGTTCTGAGGTTCGAGTTCACTTCGATACCAGAATAACCTGATATAGTTGTAGTGTCTGTCCTTACAGGTGCAGATATATTCATCATGATGGGTTCATGGTGTAAGCACATACATACAAACATATACCACATAACTTAAACATAAGATAAATATAATATCCACTCTACATGGCAAACGTCAACGTGGCAGACTCAGACGGATATAGAACGGTGATCTGGACTCATTCCAAAAGGACTGGAATGGACTGGTCCCTTGCCGTAACAGACATGGATATGTGGAAATAGAGTAGCGAGGCCTTTACCTTGCAGTGAGACACTTAAAGTTTTAAATAATTAATTGATATAAATCATAATTGTAATGATTCTGTAACCAGCCATCAGGATTAAGTCATAGTTCTTTAATCCTTGGTAGATATAGGTCACAAGATCCACATCTGGTTACCCGTATTCCGCCATTTGAAGTCCTCGCCCATTTCTCGTAGCGGGCGTAGACTGTCTACGGCCGCTACATAATACTAGTAGACTTGGATTTATTTACCGTTTTACATATTTACCTAATTTACATAGTATTTGCGAAAAAAATACACTGTGAAAATCACGGTAAGTACCTATTTTATGCGGAAGACTTTTCTATGGACGACACCCATCTGTGCCCTTGCCGAGAGGCAACCCCTGAAAACCCACTAAATTCAAAAACAGGGAAGGGGATTGACTTTTTCGGATATTAACGATTGTGCAAAATGGGAGATAGAAACCAGAAAGGCAGACGCATAGTTAACAATTACGATTCCGTAACAGATTTCAGTGAACTTTAACGATTAGCCAAAAGTAAGTCGTGCTATGTTTTCCTTTCATTCAAGTTCGGCATAGAATGAATATTGTGATTTCTACCGTCAAAGCCGGATTTAAGCTATGAGCCTCCACCCTAGACTAATAAAACGCGGTACAGCGCACGCAAACAAGGATGCCTGAAATGCTAACCAACATGCTTCTCTACCGCTCCCGGTTGGCTCTTCAGGTAACGTGCCTAGAAACTAGCAATAGCAACCCGTTCACGATTATTCTAGGAATTGGCAGAAATCTATAAACTGCATAGTTAATAATATACGATCAATGTTGTACGGGGTTATGGGGTCAAAGTCCTTGCCATGGGGTTATACGCCAAGGGTAGACGGAGTTCCCCGACAGGCGACAACGAGGCGCGACGCATTAAGCCATTTACGAGAAAATTATCCCTTCTTTCCTTTTATTATCAATCTTTCATCTTTGAACTTGATTCATTCATTTAGAGTTTATGAACTTGCTAAGTTTTATAAACTGAAAGTTATGGGTTTGTCGTAAAAGTTTTTAGGTTTATAAGACAATCTATAATACAAGGTTAGTCTGAAAGAGGGTACTAGGCCAAAAGGCCGAAAGTACCCATAACAATGGATAACTTTTGTTCTACAACTTTCCCCAAAATTCAATAGTTTAAGAGAAATAGCTGTTCAAATATTTCATAAAAAAATACACTAAATTCTATCTATCCTCAGCTATGATCAACTGTGTTTACATTTTAGGTCATATTTGGGGTCATAACTAAAGCAAAGATGAAGAATTTTCGAAAAAACTAAAATAAAAAATATTTTTCATGGAAAAAGACAATCGAATTTTGAAATTTTAACACTTGATTTAAAATAGTCATCAGTGATACTTTAAGTGGCCTGCGGCTTGGTACCCCCTTTCCGACTAACCTTGTATAAAAATGAATCCCTATTTCCTTTGGTCACGCGATAATTTGAGAACTACTTTACCGATTGAGGTCATATTTACACAATATATTAATTTGTTGGTTCGTAGCTATGCTGGGATCAGATAGGTGGCGCTGTAGTCAAATTATTTATGCGGGCACAGCCGCGGGAGAACAGCTAGCTTACAGTATTTTTTGAATTGGATGCGGAAGGCAGAGCATCTAGTGTTGTGGTGAAATTTGGGAGAGGTCTGTTGTCTAGCGACTGCGATAGGCTGAGTTGATCAACGATTTTTTAAGCGTTTGCTGATGGTTATACTGCATAGATTATTAGATATTTACTTACTTATCGGTTCATTTCAAATTTAGGTGATTTTGTTTGTGGAAGACACAGACTTTGAACAATTGAAATTATACTGTTTCATAGCAACCAAGTAAGTTAAGTTGGTTAGTTTTAGCAGATTTTTACCAATTATCATTTTAGATCTTTGAGGTGATTAAATATTTGTCAAGAGTTCATCAGAAATATTTAGTTTAAATACAACTTGGAGCCAGTTATCTACCACTGAAAAGATTTGTATTTATCAAATGATTTTTAGGCACGACCTTAGTAAAATAGTCACACTTCATAAATTATATAGATATCAAACAGCTCATCTGTCTCGATCACTGAAAAGTTATTACACCCTGAAACACAGCCGACACTGGTGGGCGAAATTGGCACTGTGCCAGTTTCCAAGTCTCCCCTTAGACAACATAGGACACAAAACACTACAAAGCTGACCTACCTACTTAAAGTAAGTCATACGTATTGCTCAGACTGTGTCAATCTAGGAACTTAACCCAAATACGGAACTGCTTAAGATTAAGTTAAATAAGTAAATCTATATAAAAATTATTACATAATTACTTACTTAATAATTTGTAGAAGTTATTGTCCTTACAGCACGTTAAAGTTGTTACGAAGTCCCAAGGAAAACTCGCGAATTTTTCTTCCTTCATAAGGACACGTGACTTTGAGGACGTGCTACGCCAAAAAGGCGCGGGAAAATTATAAAAAAGAGCGATGAAGATGTAATGACGCTCTCGTCAACCCTCCGCGGCGGTTGGCATCTGACTGGGTGGTTTTTGGCACTAAACCGACTTATCAAGCCAGTGGTTTTGTAGTTATAACACAGCTGCATTGTGATCATATTTTGTCAATAGAATTTCTATATCGAGAGAGTGCGATAGAGAAAATGGGAAAAGTGCCACTGTTGGCCTTTATTTCACTGACGTCGTCGACAGTTACTGATAAACATTACGGGAAGAGTACTCATATTTTTTTGTTTCATATAGGGAAAATGGTCCAATTATAACGATAGGTAGTCATAAGGCGCATGCTACATGCTCAACATTTATCACTATACTTATTTGGATCATGATCCTGGATGGTGCTATTTACATAGCATCACGCCTCTATTACCCGAAGGGTTGGACAGAGGTGTATAGTAACACCCTCATTTCGCTGTTATGTTTAAGTCCCATGTAATAGAGGGGTGCTATTTTGCGCGTTTAATCCATCAATACACTGATCCAGACACTCGATAAAAATATGGATGTACACACATGGATGTACTTCACTTTTCGTACCTACGCTCGGCGGTCGCTCTGTCTATATATCTACCTCTCTCAAGCGCATTGCACTCGCGCTCGCACTCACTCGCACTCTAGTCCCAAACAGTCGGAGATATCGTGTCCGTGAGCAGTGTCTATGTGTGCGTTGCTCGAGCGCACTTGTATGTAGATTGACTTCTGTACCTATCTGTTTTGTTGTATCACCAAGATCTGTGTTCTGGGGGAAAAATGGCACCGACCTACGACATCAGCTGCTAGACTTCCCACGCTCATATGGCCAGCTGCTGAAGTAGCTATCGGATTTAATTTAACACGCTTTTATAAGTTTGGCAAGTACCCGTATAATAATGTATTTGTGCCTGTTTGACTATGCGGTCATTGCCAAGTACAACATTGCAACTTTGATTAAATTTTGATGTTACGATACACTATGAATTTATTGGAGTGTTTATGGCTGATTCCTATAATTTACGGAGCGTTATTGGTTAAAATTTAGACTCTTGTATCTTTACCAATAATGAAGCAAAGACCTCAAGGCTTTGAATAGTAGATCGGTAGATCCTCTCATATGGAAGTATCTATCACAGGTAAAATTAGCTTACTAGTCTTTTTATATGCACAGTCTGGCGATAAAAAATGCTATCATTGGTCTTCTTTTCGTGTGGTTAATGACTAACCTGGTGTCAGAGTGTATGCTGCCCATGGGCCTCTGACTTGGCTTCACATGCCGTCGAGAAATATCTCTCAGGTCTGCCGGTTTCCTCACGATGTTTTCTTTCACCGTTTTTAAGCAAGTGATAATTATAGGTAGGTACAATACGCACATGAATCTGAAACGTCAGAGGTGTAAACAAAACGATTCGTTTTTGTTTATGGGAACTGGGCATAACATGACTTAGGATTACGTCAACAGGATTTGCAGCAGTGTGCTCCTGATTGCCAAAAAACAGATAAGTACCGTGATTACGTATTATGAATGAATGCTAATAGCAATGGGGTAGGGAATGACAACGGGTTGTTAATCTGATATGTTATGATAATTGGCATATTGTAGTACACTGCTGAACGTAACAAGATGCGCCAGATCGCCCAGAACACGTCACTCGGTTCTCAGCTTTCCGCATCCAATCTACCCAGTTGGCTTTATTCGATCCACCTGGCTGGGTCTCCGATTCTACGTTTGCTGATTCAGTTTCTGTTCTGAATTTGTTTGCTCTAATAGAGTTCAGATAGATACCTTGTTTTTATATGACTGTATAAATAGTAAAGGTTTGTGGACATGAGTATGCCGTTAACAGTGATTGCCTAGTGGTGTTACTGTCGGACTGTCAAGTCGTAGGTCTCGAGTTCGAAACTATGGCACGCACCTCTGACTTTTCGGATTCATGTGCGTATTGTATAATATCACTTGCTTAAAAACGGCGAAGGAAAACATCGCGAGGAAACCGACATGCCTGAGATATATTTCTCGATGGCAAGCCAAGTTAGAGGCCCATGGGCGGCATAAACTTTGACACCAGGTTAGTCACTAACCACACGAAAAAAAGGAGTATGCCATTTTTCTGATTTCGATGGTTTGTGATACTTACATTTCTGAATAGGATTATGAGGTATGTATATTTGCTCAAGAGGCCAGAATTTACTCATATTACAATTTGATCCTGCGTGATGGGGACTATTAGCATAAGCAATTCTTATTTTAGTCCAGCATTGGACTGCGATGAATATTTTCAAGATAAAATAATGGACAGTGCGCCGTCAACTCAATCATCGTCGGATCAGCTTCGTAAAGTGTATTAAGTTAGCACGACTTAAAGTTCATTTTTAAATGCTCTGCGACGCTGTAGGTACTGTATTTCTGTAAATATTTGACATACACTTTTATTTCAGACTAGATGGCCCCGCCATTTCCTATCTCCGAGAAGAAATGCCGAAACAAACTCAGAGGTCAAGCTCTGTTTTAGTCCTGAGTTTTTGGTATACAAACTATGCGAGTAATAGTGTAGGGTTACGTCTGGAATGGCCTTTTGAGGAAAGAGCCATAGCAGGTTTGAGTTAAACTTTTTTTTTGTGGGGAAATCTTCATGGACTCTCCCCCGTCTGGGGAAGACGGGGGGGTGTGCCGGTCTCTTACCGGTTAAAACCACCACGGTGTTCCATCTTACACTTGCGCCGGGCGTCGCGGGAATCTACAATACTTCCGCAACCCCCGGCTAGTGCTGGCCCGCCTCTGCAGGCCTCCTCGAGGTAAAGGGGGGAGTGAGGTGTTTGACTCCCCCCGCGACTTCTAAGAGGGTCGCGCGTGGAACACCTCGCTCCGCCGCCTCGGGTCCTGATGTAGGTTTGAGTTAACCTGGCCCAACTCACGGGACGCATGCATCTGCCATCGTATAGCTCAACCTTGCATGTTGCGGCGTTGGATAAGCGGTACGTGTTAAATATCTAGTTACGTACAGACATGCGAGCGTGATCGCTGTGAGCGGCTCGTTTCGCGCCGCTCGGCTGAGAGCCGCGCGGTGGCGGTATCTTGTCGCTGCTCAAGGGAGCTCAGTGTTTTGTGCGTAGCGTGTAGACGGCAGAGCTGTAAACGCGACAGAGGCTCACATCGGGCTCGGGTGCTCAACTAGAGCATGCTCATGGCGTTATTTCCTCAATTTAAGCAGCTCACATCGCGCACGCTCGCCCGTCTGTACGTAGCTTTAGGTGCGTGCACGCAAGTTGCCCGACATGGGTTGTGTGCGCGATTGCGCATTCCATTTGGCTATGTATACCAACTCTAACAACGTAAGGTGTATAAATAAAATAGTAAAAATAATTATAACGTATTTATTTCCACTAGAAACTCTGAACTAGACATTATTGCACTAAAACATTATATTAAAATAAAGTTATCTAATCACAAAACTCCCACTGACATTTAATTTTTGGTGCGAAATCGAAAAACTCGCGTACTTAGGTGTGAATTTTACTAAACCAAGTTATTCCTTACATTACATGCTCTTACGTTCCGATGAAGTTCATAAAACAGTCGTGAAGCACTTGTTATGTGATGTATTATCTAGAATATGACAAAAAATAATTATAATTCGTAATGTACAAATTACCGACCTCTTAATAATAGCAGTACAAAGAATATTAGTGTAAACTCCTCTAATTAAGCAACTTTTTCAGGTCAGGAGCGCAGGAGTCGAAATATCGATCTTTCGATCGCTAGCCAACACTTTAGCCGTTATAGCAGAGCATATAATAGCGATTTTTTACTAAATGTTATATTTGATTTAAAAATGTCTTGTCACTATATGGCTTCGCTTGTGTGCACGTGTGCATGCACTATTTAGCTGAAAATTTACCAATGCGATTAACGGGGTGTTCTGCGTAAGCGACAAACGCGACGCGATGCGACACGACGTGATGAAAAGTACGCGTTACGTCGCGTCTCGCCGCAGACTGGTACTTAGGCCGCCAGTATAGAATGCCGTTTTTTTGATCGCGTTCGTCGCATCGCATCGCAATTGTCGCTTACGCAGGACACCCCGTAAGTTGAGCGTGCCGTCCATATCCTACTACTTACATCGTCATCTGGCACAGGTGCAAAACTCTTGTGCCATTACGAAGACTACCATATTATAGTAGAGGTTGGTAATCAGTACGTTACAATAATATTCACCAAGATAAAACTAAATACAGACTAGCAGTTTTAATATCTCGGCCTTATAAGTCACCATTAAGATATTTAACCTATCGCCACCCCGTCGCTGATCAAATCTGATCAGATTATCTGTTATGAAAGATTACATTTTAAAGGCTAAAATTAGGATGGAGTCTCAATATCTGGTACATATAGTGCCATCCACGAAGACGCGCCGCTCTCTTTACTCTAAATCGTGTTCTCTCTCACTCTAAGATGAAAAGTGAGAGAGAACACGCGTTTAGGCGAAGAGTGGGGCGCGTCTTCGTGGATTGAACTATCTATATTAAAGTTATATATATCGTCCAAAATAATAAAAAAAAAACAAAATACTCGACTCTGTATGGTGGGCGCTCGGGAATTTGTAGCACACGCCATACAAAGTAAATTTTTTGATACTTTAGAATTGTAGCTGGCTTTAGTAAAACATTGACCAACAAAATAGCCAGTTAATATTAAAATTAACTCTTTTTTTTCTCTACTTCCATAGTTGTATGTTGTTCCCAGGCCCGGATCTAGGGGGGAGCGGGCGGGGGTCCCTTGCCCCGGGCGTTGAAGACTAGGGGGCGGCCCGCCACCTGCCAGTCTCGCTGTCTGTACTTTGCTGGACCAAGTTATATATGAATAAACATTTAGAATTATTTATAATTTTATTACTATAATAAAAAATTTTTTCAAAGTCTTGGTATGTAACTATTTTATTTGTTGAAAAATTTTGCCTAGAGGGCGGCAAATTGGTACCCTGCACCCCCCTTTGAAAAAAGTATATCCGGGGATGGTTGTTCCTAAGCGAAATTACATTGTATAGCGTTATCGAATGTTTCAAGTATCGAGTGACCTGTCACAATATTTATACATTTGCAAATGTATGTACCTATGAGTACTTAAATCTTCTAACATTTGTTCAAGCGACTTAATTTTTATTACAATATCTGAAGAATCACGTTTTAATAATATCACCGCATACATGTTTTAGACAAGCCTTGCACATCACTTTGATCAACGACAGAGTGTCTATTAGCTTATAAATATAATTATACGCTTAATTAATGCCACTTCACGTACCTACGGAATGATTCCACACAATCGAAAAATTATAATTCGAGTTCATTAATATTAAACTTAATACCAAAGTTGTCCAATTAAATGTCTTATTTTACCCATTAGTAGTGCTATTTTACAAAATAAGTACCCGATAATATTACCCAATAGTAAATTTCCCATCGGTGAGACATTCCAATCTATTCGTTAATGATCAAATTGATCAAACCTAGTATATATAAAAATATCTGCTCAAATATAACACTAAAGCTGAGCTACTTATAATAAATTAAAAATATATCTAATAAAATATTGGCTTATCATGTCTTTGAAACACAACTCTCTGATGCGCACAACAATTTGTACAGAACGTCGTTGATTCTGTATCAGTTAATCATTGCCTATTTGTGTGATAACACGGATTTGGAACTAAACTATCTTTATATTAATTGAGATATAGACTCACACATATGCTACTGATACCTTAAAAATCCACCAAGCATGATCGAAATGAACAAGTGTGATATAATAGATCCGTATCAATCAATATTCTCGGCGTAAAGACTCTGTACATCTTCCTAATTAGGAAACCGGTTTAGGACGAATGCCGCACATTTTGTTTGATATCAAGGACAGGGTTGGGAGGTGCGTAAGCCCTTAAGTTTGACAATAACGACATTACAATCTAAAAGAGCAACATATGTTCATCTTTGTCGCACAACCATGCTTATGATGCGGCTCGCAGGTGTGAGTGAAACAGAAAGCTTGTGATAGAGTTTAGTAAAAGAAGAGCAGTCGCTCCTGAGCGGTGCCGGAGAGGAGACGCCAGCCGCGTTTGATGTTCAGGTATTGGATGATGGCGCGCACACAGATTAAGATACCTGGAAACATAAGAATGATTGTATTAGAAAATAAGTCGCCTTATTACTTTACAACAACAATAATATTACACACTACAGTTTTAGACCGGTCAAGATCAATGATTATTGTGGATGAGTAGTGCAATTGGGTATATCCATTTCATTTTTAAAGATAGTATCAGATCTTTCCCATGAGCAATCTGTTAAGTAGTTAGCATAATAAAGCATAGTCAGCCTTTTACTGTCCCACCACTGGGCACACGCCTTTTCTCAGAATAAGAAGAGTAGTCCACGACGCTGCCCTGGACCCTGGTGCGGGTTAGTGGATTGCACACCATCTAGTATTTTTTGAGCCCTCTCAGTTATGCAGGTTTCGTCACAATGTTTTTTTGGTCAAATAATGTAATGTAGTTGCATCGTGGAAACTGGGACGTTTAAGGAACACAATAAACCATGGGTTGAATGAAAGGAAGAGCGGCCTGCCTACCTAATTCATGATTTTTGCTGCAAATGAATTAAAGTTTAGTATATATTCTGCTTCTATAGGGTAATTAACTAGAAGAAATAAATTAAGATCCTTTCTGTAATATGTTAGTCCTCCGTAAAACGTACAAGTTACGAAAGACATGTCAGCATTCGTTGCTTCACTATTTTTTTTCACAAATATAAAAACCTTGCCAGCTCGTGTAGCATAAATTAAACTAATGAATATCACACATAGGTGCTAAAATGACGACGCGTTTGGTGCAGTGGCTGCGCGATCGGCTTCTGCGCTACGGGTCGTGGGTTCGATTCCCACACGGAACAAATATTTGTATGGCCTACAGATAGTTGTTCCGGGTCTGGATGTTTGTGCATGTGAAGATTTGTGTCTGTAAACGCACCCACGATACAGGAGAAATCCTAGTGTGGGGCAACGTTTTTAACTTAAAAAAAAAAAAAGTAACAGCAGTCTTTCGTAAATTGTGTTTACGTCGATAAAGGGGAACGATAAGTTGAAATAAAGTACCTATGTTTTAATTAAGGAATTTCTTCAATGTCTTAAGGTTTACTACTCCTTAACGATAATATAATAATAGCTTCAGTAACGCGAAAGTGAGATTCCGAAAGCCTGTCTGTCTGTTTGCTACGCTTTCACGGTTAGGGAACGTACCCATACTACGTGACCCGTTCAGGGGGAGGAGGGGGGTCTTCAAAATACCACGCTTGGTCACGGGGGGGGGGGGGGGGGCTTAGGTTTTCGTCACGTAGTCAATATCCTCTAGGGAAATCTCGAGATTTTTCGAGCTATATTCAAATATGGCGCGCAGAACTTAGCGTTTTTTGAACTCACAGGTGGCAGCACTCGCACATAAGAGTCAAATATTTCTTTTTTTAACTTTCTGTATGCAAAAAATGATTTAAAACCATATTTATATTTTACCACGTGAAAACTAGAGGGGGAGGGGGGGGGGGGGGGTATTGGCATATACTACGGTTGGTCACCGAGGGGGGGAGGGAGGTAAAAAATCGGTCACGTCGTATAGGTGCGTTCCCTTAAATTACCGAACAGATTTTGATGATTTTTGGCAGATAGGTAATTTAATACTTGGAATAAATTATAGGGTACCTCATCCCAGAAAATTGTACATATATACATAATTGAATACACTAAACTACGTCATCAAGAGCTCGAAGAAAAGTATACGATAATTCGAAAAGAGTAAAATTTTGATAAATTAAACGTGCTGCAATACGTAAAAATTAATTAATTTCCATGAATATCAATACTTTGGAGTTTCCACACAGTGGTCATACATTTTGTTTGAGCTGTCTGCCGATGAAGCGGAGGTACCATTGAGTCTAACATGTACGAAAATTTTATGTATGTCGTAGGATAATCGGAAAAATCGGATCTTTGCGATAATCCTAGGACAATTGTAAAGAACCGGATATTTCGAATCTAAGACAGATTTTTGTAATCATTCGCGCAATTTTGAGGACCATTGCAAAAATCTCAGTTTGTTTAGAAGGATTGGAAACATGAACGCTGATTGGCTAATCTAAGAGTCAATTTATATCATCTTTATTCTGGTTGGTCAGAACATGGCTCTTCACAAAGATCTATAGACATAGAAAAGTGATGACGATCACATCAGCCAATCAGCGCCCATAACGTGAGCGGTATTCGCGACTTACCTAAGATTAGCCGGATTTTTGCAATAATCCTGAAAATAGCGCAAATGATTACAAAAGTCTGTCTTAGATTCCAAATATCCGGTTCTTTGCAATCGTCCTAGAATTATCGCAAAGATCCGATTTTTCCGATTATTCTACGACCTATAACACCGGAGTAAACATTTCGTGATAGTTAGGCAATACGTGTGAAATATACGCATGTATTGTCCGTCACGATGTGTCATACGCGTTTTCCTTTTTCGATAAATGAGATATGAAACAATGCAGTGCGATGAACCTCCTCGCCTTATCTCAATGAGTTGTAGCCATGAATGCATGCAAACAACTATTGTCCGATTCAACGTCGCATTATTTGACCGATGACATCGGGAAAATCTGTTCAAGATTAAAAACAAGAGTATTGATTTAAAATGTATTTTTTAAAGTTCCGTACAAAAGAAGAAAAAAAACCTAACACAAAATTGTTAAGACATACTTTTATAAAGACCATTTAGAGCAGATTTTCAAATATATTACTTAGAGATATAGTATACGGAGTTAGTCCAATAAAATTATACCTTTAAAACCGAACGAATAGACATGTCGCATGTTGTTGTTTACAAAATAAATAGAATTTTCTGTTACTTGAATTTTTCTTCGTGTTTTCAAATAATATGATGGCTACAGGTCTCTACTTCACGCGTCATTCGACGCGCACCTGACAGGTTTTGAATGTTTCCATTTGACAAAATTGCGGTCACATTATGACGTAATGATTTTGCATATTTGACGCGTGTATAGCCGCAATAGTTACTGCAAATAAATGGCGATGACGACACAGTGATTGGTTCACGACGCTACTGTTCGCACAGGTGGTCAAGGCAACCTCATTGGGGCCCACAAAAGTCTCCCGAACCGTGGTATTTATAATATGTACCTCATATTTTTTTTTCTATTTAATCTTTTTCTCTTAGTATAGTGGTCATAAGAGCGCCTGATATTTTTTCTGATAGGAAATTCTCAGCTGTAGCGGCGAAATACGGGAAAACTATTACACCCTTATTCTAAGACGTTCCTCCAAAACTTACTCGACTCGACAATTCCACCTCGACTTGACATAAGCGTCCTCGACTCGAGATTTTTCCTTAGTCGAGGTAAGGAATCATCTGTCAAACTCAAAGTACCTCGGAACCTACTTTAAGGAAGGAAGTGTCAAAGTGCGTATGTAATAAAAATGAACTTTGAAGACTTTATCGACTGTGCTTACGATAATCCTTACAATTATTTATCGCGGCGTTATTTGCGCGATGCAGATAATTCAAATTATGACGTAATGACTCCGTCGAGAAACCTCAAAGTTCACTCGAAATTGCGACTAAGAATACAATTTTGAAGGTGTTTTCGAGGTCGTTCTGAGTCGAGTAAATTTTGCAGGAACGTCTTAGAATATGGGTGTTAGTATTTAGATATACTTAAGGCCGCCATTACCGATGTAAGTTGCTGCCGTAAAATTTATGTAAGTAACTTTGACAATTAATTCGACTTTACATATCAACGATAAGCTACTTACAAGAGAGTTTACATTTGCATATTTATCGTAAGGTAATTACGTGAGGAAAACTTATTGGAGTAAAGTCGGCGTAACAGAAAATAAAATTTTACGTTGCTCAACCTAGGATTAAAATTAAGGACTACCGAATCCTAAACTACAAAAGTGACAAGTGGATTTTGTTGGCCCATTTCATAAAGAAGCGTAGGACGCCTCTCAGTGGCGAAGTCACTATTGACCAGAGCACCGGACGTTGACACAGATTGTTCATATTGGGACTGGCAGCCTTGATTGAATGAAGCATGTCCAACAATTTGCTAGGAAAGTTCATGACCTTTTTATTTCAATAAAAGAAGCATTCTTGTACTGAAAATATACCCCATTACAAATAATAAATGTTAATGATTAAGTACATGTTATGTACCTATTCAATCACGACGTAACGGCTGGATCGGATTAGGATGAAATTTAGAATAGAGGTCGAATGTATCCTGGATTAACTCATGAAGAACTTTTCATCCAGTGTATTAGTGTAAACCACGTAGGTACCTATACCAAGTCAAGGAACAAAGTTAGTTAAAAATAAGTCTTCGATACGAGTTTGTATTTAAGCCCGGATCTACCCCGAAGATTACTAAACAGAGCAAGAGAGTTACCTACCTAGGTACCTTATAAATCCATAAAAGCTATGGATTGGCACGTTTGTTGTTTTCATGAAAGCAAAATAACCTTGTCGTAAAACATTCGTAATAACTACGTGATCAACAAATAGTTCCTGGAACTTAGAAAACTATTAAACTGAAAAATCTGTTACTGCTATTTTTATACCCATACCTGAATAAAAAAAAACTCTATTAAGAAAACAGACAAGTAGATGATGACCAGGATGCTGTTTGATTTAGAACACAATATATTCAGGCTGTAGCTTACCGAACGCCATGATAAGCCACCACAGCCAGGAATTCTCATGCGACGCGAGCTCGGTGGAATGCTTGACGATGAGCGTCCACTTGGCAAGCGACAGCCCAAAGCCCGCGAGGGCCCCATAGCGACTCGCCACCGTGTGACAGAAGCACATCAGCAGCAAGAAACCGATCCAGTTGAATAGGAATGCCACTGGAAATGATAGAACATTGTAAGAACGTAGATTTGTAGCTTCTAGGACACACAAAGATTCGTAGAATATTCGTGCTGTCAAGATTAGTCCTATTACACTGTTAATGCAAGTATGGCTCTGCTATATTTTGAGTTTATGGGTTTAAAGTTTGTATGTTGCAGGAGCCCATTGGATCTATAATCTTCGTGTAAGGTGAACAACGCGGCAACGTCCCAGTTTCAGTGATCTTCTTCTGTTCGTGTGGTTAGTGACTAACCTGGTGTCAGAGTTTATGCCGCCTATGGGCCTCTGACTTGGCTTCACATGCCGTCGAGAAATATCTCTCAGGCATGCCAGTTTCCTAACGATGTTTTCCTTCACCATTTTTAAGTAAGTGATAATTATAAAATATGCACATGAATCCGAAGAGTCAGGGGTGCGTGCCTCGAGTTCGAAGTTGAGACATATGAATTTCAGTCATTACTACCTATATTCAATTAAGAATGTATAAAGAATCTTACCAAAAAATGAGGTTAAGAACATGATATCAGTGCCAAGCAAACTGTTCTCTGGATCCAGTTGTTCAGCCGAACCTTCAGTTGGCTCCACAGTTACGAAGGCGGCAAATGTGGGGTGGCTAGGAGGGGGACCCTGCATCTGAGTAAACAAATATACTGGTCAAGAGATGCCAGAGAGAGATACCGTTATATGACAGTTAAGTAATAAAAATAGGAAACATATTCAGGACTGCCTTTTTGGTCTAATAGTCGCAACCGCTACTGCTGAGCATGGGGTCCTGGGTTCGATCCCCAGGTCGGCAAAGTGTTATTGGGTTTTTCCATTAGGCATTTCCAAGTAACAGCCCGGAGTCTGTCAATAGACTCGCCCCCTATTACAAAGGACTTAAACATAACTGGCGAAACGAGGGTGTACTAGCAACATCTCTGCCGAACCCTTCAAGGAATACAAGGCGTGATGTTATGTGTTATGTTATATTCTGGTTTGTGTGCTCTCATCATCAGTCTAGCCTTTTCCCAAGTATGTTGGGGACGTGCTTAGCTTTCAGTCTAACCCGATGCAACTCAATATGCCTCGGTATTTTACGGGAACCAACTACCTTTCGACCACTACAACCCAATAAGGAGGGAGTGAAATCCTTTTTTTATTTCTCTTTGGAAAATCCTCATGGATGTTCCTCGCCCGGGGAAGACAAGGTCTGCCGGACTCCTACCGGCTAAAAACCAACGGTGTTCCTTCTCCTGACCGTATGGCCGGGGTCGCGGGATTCGCAAAAGCATGCACCGCAACCCCGGCAGGACCCGGTCCGCCAACCTATGGCGGACCTCTCCTCTGTGGGGCCTTGCCCCACGTCCTCCTGAGAAGCGCGCACGGAACACAGCGCGCCGCCTTCTCGGGCCTGTTACTGGTCGGCCGGCGAGTGAGGGAGTGATATCCTAAGTAGCTTGTAATTGCTTATATTGATATTCCAAAGCCACCATTTGCTTATGAAGGTGGATCCACACATGTATCATTGTGGCGTATCGTATCCTCATATTGTATCGAGCTCCATATCTAGTTGTGGACGCCATGTTAAGGGTGCCTTTCCACCAGAGATGTGCTATGCACCTATGCTGTGAGAATGTAAAAGCTAAGTTACGAAACTATGTGACCGTTTCCACTGATGGTAAGCTATGTCGCGGAGCGAGTAAGATGTGCTATGGAAATGCGCCGCCGCAAGGTAGCTGTGTGTGTGGTACACTGCTCTGCACATAGCTACACCACTCGCGACCATCCATAGCACGCATCCATAACTCGCATCCATAGCACGCATCTACAACATGCATTCTTCCATATAAAAAACGTAGTTTAGTTGGATCAGTTTCCACCAGTGCTATGTTATGTGGATCAATGAATATGATCAGAGGATATCAAACGCATCCATAGCAACGTTGCATAGCACATCTCTTGTGGAAAAGCAGCCTTATCCCCGTATAGTGTCGCTATATGAAATCGAGCTCCGTAACAAAAGCCGATCGCGAGATGGAACGGGAGCGGCGTATCGAGCCCGCGTATTATCATCCGTCCACAATACGGATCATGATACGCGTCGGCGATACGGATACCGATAGGATCGGTCAAATGATACATAAGGCTCAGCGCACAGCGAGAGCAGAGCAGACGATTTTTTGAGACCACTGAAAAAAATACTTTAAGACTATATAGCATACAGTTCAAAATTAAATACACGTCTAAACTTGATGCGCGATCATGCTCGAGTTTGCAAGATGCGTGTTCGAGTATGCGTTCTACAAGCGCGAGCGCGCTCAAGCCGCTGCTCGCGCTCAGATTTAGTATTCGCCGCAGCGAGAAATTCATGTTCCTCTTCTTTGGCAGAGGCCAAAAGCGCGATAATTACTAAGTGCCAATCAACTATATTGAACACGTCTGCCAACGTCGGATTATGGCATCAAACTGGTCATGCACGCCCGCCTGGCAATCCAGAGCATGTTCAACGGAGCTTGCTCACGCAGGAGCTTGCATGCTGCCTGCATGGTCGAGCAGTCAAAATTTTGTTCGACCATGCGAGAGCATTTTCCAGTGTGGTGTGCGCTGGCCCTAATGAGGATCCGTCTTTATAGTATTTTTTTTTACTGTTTCCCTATCTTATAATGAGAGATCGGATAATCGGATGCATATTTACCTAAAGTTCAGGTGTTGGCTAATATGGAATGCACTTTTGTATCGAAAAAATCCCGCGATTCCGAGATCGTCAAATTTAGTGTTCAGTAGAATAGAATCATATTTACCTAGAATTGGATGCATATAAGCATATTTATTTATTTACATATCTAAAGCTGTACCTTTTTTTCACTAACACTGACATGCACCACTTGCTTTCTTACACCCTACATATACACATATCTGCATCGGGGGTTAAAAATTAACTTCAAGTAATTATATGCATTCTATTAGTTATGCAATCATGTGATACTAGGTATTTTTTTTTTTTTCAGAAGCCGTCTCCATACTTATGTAGCAAAAATTAACTTTAGGTAAATATGCACCTCTTTCCAATCGCTGCTTATAAATCAGGAGGAAAAGTAAAAAACACAACACAATTGGGTATTTCAAACAAGCAACAATATTCAACCAAATCCTTATCTTGGTTTCCTTAACACCCATGGCCAGGATTCATTATATTACAAATTTTGGTACAATAATGAATCACAGATAATACAATCAGATGATACAAATTTCAGATAAAAAAAAACACTGTTTTTGACAAACAGTTTTATGGTCAAAGCAGACAGTATACTTCATTGTTGTCAAAAAAATAAGGATTTTAAATATTTATTTAGCTACCATACATTATAAGTTTTCAAACTTTCGCGATTTGTACACATTATAAAAGTACTGATTCGGGTCTAATCGCATAGAAAATTTATAAGGCAGAAAAATACCTTATTTATCCCGACGTTTCGACCAAATTTCATCGGTCATGGTCACGGGTAGACCCGGGTCTACCCATGACCACGTCCGGTGAAATTCGGTGAGAATCAGTATTTTTATAATACTATAAATTATTATTGATTAATTCCTAAATTTAATTAATACCTGTGTTAGATCCTCCCCCTCCATTTGTTTCTCTCTTTGCACCTCCTCATATGTGGGTAGTTTAGAATTAGCCGCCACATCATAAGGTGGTGGTGCCGAGAAATCTGCTTGTGGCGGTGGTATGTCATGAAGATTATCTACAAAATAAAAACTTTTATGTCTGGATTCTAACAATATATTGTTTAAGCAATTCACTCGAGACTGAATCATTGTTCACATAATTTTCTTATTATTGTTATGAATTAAGTAAAACGTGACAGCCCTATTGTTTAGGTACTTAGAATTTTACAGAACTAAAGTCATGATGTATTTGTATAGTCATGCTCAAAATACATAAGAAATATAAATTGTAATAAAATTATTATGAGTAAAATTATTTAAAAAAAAAGATAAATAACAATATTTTTATATAGTTGTTTAATGATACTAATATCCAATTATCTAGAAAATTTTAAATCAAATTCTATATCTCAATCAATGTCAATGTTTATGAAATTTCTAAGGTGAGTCACAACCATTACAGGTAAATCTTGTGAGACCCATATTGTTATCGTGTACTGTATGTAAATTAAAATAAAACGGTGCGTGCGGCGCTGTAATTAATTACTCACTTATATCGATAAACGGTGGAGGCATATTGTGTTCCACTGACATCGGCAACATCACTCTCAACTGCGCCGCGGTGCATATGTTCACATCACTTCGAGGGTGGCTCTGCAACAATACATCGACTTTCACATATCACAGATTCTACGCAAGCAGTTACATAAATAAACAATTGAAAAAAAACACTCATGTCACCAGGCCGTACCATTTCCACTGTCTTTTGCTACAACACGATTGAACTAGCCCACTGTTTTCACAAAAACGCGTGTTAGATACAATTTAACAATTCAGACACAATTTAATAATGATCCTCGCATCGTTCAAGGTTTTTCCAACAATTTATCAAAGCAAGATATAGCAGGCGCACCTCTCTTCATTCACTTGAATGACGTTTACTTTCGAAGTTCAAATATCAAACTTAAAAAATATAATACAATAGGTCTAATTAATTGAGTGATTCCAATTTAACTTTATTGACATAGTGTATGTGTAAATTTATGTAACTACACCATTAAAACTACATAACTACCACAGTTAACCATTATAATTAAAAAGTTACAAATTAAGTAAAAAATTTCACGACGATATATTTAAATATATTCTTATCAAGTTTTAGAACGCACACTCTGAAAGGTCAATAACAATGTAATGTTGCTACTATTCAATAAAACATGTTTACATATAAATTGTTAAAATTATAATGATTCATAATATAGAAAGAAATAGGTATAAATATATAATAAAATATTTAGTGCTAATTCCGCGAAAAAAAAAAAAAAAAAAAAACTGTTGATCAAGCCTGAATGCAGTATGCAGCACCGCCCTCCCGCCCGCAAATATATGCAAATGCAGAAGGTGCGATTAATAACATGCAACACACAAGCAAAACAAACCGATACGACACGTGTTTCGCCCCTCCACGGGGCATCCCCAGGTGATGTTGACTCGTCGACCGCTTGGACGCGAAACCTTGAACCGCTTGGACCGGTTGGTTCACGTCCAAGCGGTCGACGAGTCAACATCACCTGGGGATGCCCCGTGGAGGGGCGAAACACGTGTCGTATCGGTTTGTTTTGCTTGTGTGTTGCATGTTATTAATCGCACCTTCTGCATTTGCATATATTTGCGGGCGGGAGGGCGGTGCTGCATACTGCATTCGCTTGATCAACTGTTTTTTTTTTCGCGGTATCAACACTAAATATTTTATTGTATATTTATAGATCATGGATTTCCGCAAAGTAACGCCTGATTCCATCATATAAAGAAATAGGTGTTAATTTATGAATGGCGAGACTATGTATGACTTTTAAAAAATAAAGAAACGAACGATAGTCTGTCAATTCGTGTAATGGCAACATTTTGCTGTCAAAATTGACAAATTGACACTCCTCTGTGATACGATTTTTTGACGCTGTTTTCGGAATTTCTGGTTTTCAATTGGAAATCGTGGATGAAACTGTTTTCATGCTAAATAAATCTTTTAATTCAAACAAAGCAAGATGAAGACCGCTTTGATGGTGGCTGAAAAGCCATCGTTAGCACAAAATGTCGCTAGTTTACTCAGCAATGGCAAATGTACCACCACTAAAGGTTTGTGTCATAACCAATTTTGGATTGCAATTAGTTATTTTGTTTTTATTTATTTGTTTTACAGAAATTAATGATTCATTATTTTATTGACAGCATTCAATAATGCTTGTAGTTTACATGAATGGAATGGAACATTTAAAAACGAGCCTGTTCGTTATAAAATGACTTCCGTATGTGGTCACGTTATGAGTTTGGATTTCACCGGTAAATACAATAACTGGGATAAAGTAGATCCTGTAGAGTTGTTCAGTTGTCCAACGGAGAAGAAGGAAGCTATGCCTCGCCTGAGAATACCTGCATTGTTGGCACAGGAATCAAAGGGTTATGATTATCTTATATTGTGGCTGGATTGTGATAAAGAAGGAGAGAATATCTGCTTTGAAGTAAGTCATGAACACAGTTTTAGAAGAATGATAGCAAGTGTTGAAAAGATCTCAAAAGATTTGATATACAAAGAAATTTTGTCATTATTGCTGTATGGTATCTATCTCTTGAGACAGGGCTCTCTTATTTAAATCTATACAGAAAGACGACACGTTTGGTGCAGTGGCTGAGCAATTGGCTTCTGCGCTACGGGTTGTGGGTTTGATTCCCACACAGAACAAATATTTGTATGGCCTACAGATAGTTGTTTTGGGTCTGGGCATTTGTGCATGTGAAGATTTGTGTCTGTCAACGCACCCACGATACAGGAGAAAACTTAGAGTGAGGCATTGTTTTTATTTAAAAAAAAAATATGGCCCCTTTTGAACTGACTTCTGATGTAATAGAAATAGCATACACAATTTTTTAAGCTGGGATGGTTTATGCTCCCATGGACAATATAAATGGGATATATATTTATATATGGAACAGTAATGGCAATGTAAAGAGAAAAAATTATAATTATTCATTATTTTCAGGTAATGAGTTGTGTACAGCAATACATGAAAGGCGACATATGTTCACCACTAGTGACATACCGTGCAAAGTTCTCTGCTATCACAGAAAAGGACATCAAGGCAGCCATGTTGAATCTTGGCAGGCCTAATGAAAATGAGTCCCGGAGTGTGGATGCTAGACAGGAACTTGATTTGCGCATTGGTTGTGCATTTACACGGTTCCAGACTAAATATTTTCAAGGTATGTTCAAAAAATTATTAGAAAATTGTTAAAATATTAAATACTAGCTGTGTCCTCACGACTCCGCCCGCAGCCTATGTTACTCAGTGATAATGTAGCTTCCTAACGGCGAAAGAATTTTTGAAATCGGTCCAGTAGTTGTTAAGTTTTTTCGTTACATACAAAAATCCAAAAATACAAATCTTTCCTCTTTATAATATTAGTATAGATTAATGTTTTCTCATGTGTAAAACAATAGAATGCAAGGGATATGTCTATTTTATCTTTTTAATTCTTTAGAGTATTAACTTAGTGTACTTTTTCCAACAAGAATACAGTCACAACCACTACCTTTTGGTTTGCCTTGTAAGTTAACAGCTGTTATGTAATTAATATTTACAGGTAGATATGGGGATTTGGATGCATCCCTCATATCATATGGTCCATGTCAAACTCCAACTCTAGGATTTTGTGTCCAACGGCATGATGAGATTCAAACATTTAAGCCAGAGACGTACTGGGTGTTACGTGTAACAGCTAGCACTTCGGAAGGCAGAGAGTTGCCGCTGGAGTGGAAGAGAGTCCGGAGTTTTGAGAAGGACATTGCTAATATGTTCCTTGCTGGTATCAAAGAGATTAAAGAGGCTGTGTAAGTGTAAATCTGATTAACCAGAGTTCACAAATCTTTTATGGTAATAGTGCCAATGGTATAAGGGGACATGAGACCTCAGTACATGTGGCTGTTCTGAAATAGGCCCAAGTACTCCAAAGGAACTTACTAATTTATTCACTTATGATTTTAAACATTAGCCAGTACTTCAGTATCAGATATTGATAGTAAATGCAATTGTTATTTAGATATGACGAATTTAAATTTATCCAACAGTGTGGTAAACATCCAAGCCAAGGAGAAAGTGAAGCCGCGACCGGCAGCCCTGAACACGGTGGAGCTGATGCGAGTCGCCAGTGCGGGGCTCGGTATGGGGCCGCATCATGCGATGCAGGTGTGTTACTATTATCATACAATGTATATTGTCATAACAAGCTAAGGTAAATAATGGAGTCAGGCGTTACTTTGAGGAAAGCCATGACATACAAATATATATACAATAATAATATTTAGTGTTAATTCCGCCAAACAGTTTATCAAGTTTGGATGCAGTATGGAGTACCCCTCGCAACATTATATGCAAATGCAGAAGGTGCGATTAATAAAATGCAACAAACAAACAAATTTCAATAGTTATATCAGTTTTGAGTTGTTTGTTTGTTGCATTTAATCGCACCTTCTGCATTTGCATATATTTGCGGGCGGAAGGGCGGTGATCCAAGCTTGATAAACTGTTTGGCGGAATTAACACTTAGGGCTAAGCCACGTCTGATGGAAGATACGCCGCTGATCTTCCCCCGGTACACATAATTCCATACAAACATCTCATACCGTACACATTAGGCCGAAGGTGCGTTACTAAAATTCTTCGAGTAAATTACGCGACGGAAGATCGGCGACGTATCTTCCGACAGATGTGGCTTGGCCCTAAATATATTTACTGTATATTTGTACAATAAGCTAAGCAGGAACTGAAGTGGGACCCACAGCCTAACCCGTGAATACAGGCAGACTCACATTTATTAGAAGTTGTAACATAAATACCCAGAAAGCAGAAAGTAGTTTGTTTAGAATCAAAAAAATACTTTTATAAATCAATCAGTAAATCGAGATCAAGAAAATTAAGACTTAATGTTAAGGCAATAAGACTGAATTTTAAATGCAGTTAGTATTGAAAACCGCTACTAATATTTTTTAAATAAGGTAAGTTGCAACTGAATTAAATAATCATTGTATTGTGCTCTAAACATGATATTCTAATTGGTGTGTCTGAGGTTTATTGTTATTTCTGTTACATGTTGTATAACTGCTATGATTTTTGTTTACAGATAGCCGAGCGCTTGTACACCCAGGGTTATATCTCATACCCGCGTACTGAAACCACCAGCTATCCTGAGAATTATGACTTAATGTAAGTGGTAATAATTGTTTCTGTTTCCTATGAATGGTCAATCATTTAGGGGGTGAAATATAAATATCATGCTTTAGGGTAATTACGAACATGGGAATATTCCGAAAATTACGAATTTCTACTAAACCAGGCAATATTTTTTGCTCTGGCAACGCAATGATACTAGAATGTGTAATGTAATGTTGCCAGAGCAAAAAATATTGCCTGGTTTAGTAGAAATTCGTAATTTTCGGAATATTCCCATGTTCGTAATTAACCTAAAGCACCTCTTAATTTTTACAAAGATTTTCCTACTGACATCGTTTCTCCCATTTCCTTTCCAAGGGGAACTCTCCGTCAGCAACAGAACTCTAATAAGTGGGGCGCAGAGGTTCGCGCGATTATCGCTAACGGTATCAATCGGCCGAAGAAAGGGCACGACGCCGGCGACCATCCGCCCATCACGCCTATGAGGTCGGCTGGTAAGTACTTGTAATATTCTTTTATATTTTTTAGTGTCTAGAGGGGCTCACCGCTTAAATATCGTGCATAAAGATCTATCGATCAGCGAATTTAAACTGCATTTGTCGCGGTCGGGCCTTGGATGGATGACTGTTTGTTACACATCGAGCACCCTCCGCGCCGCGGAAAACTCGTTACGACATCGGTTGTTTTACACGTATATCTTTGACAGCCAATCAGAAGCCTTAAAATCTTACTACCGGTCGAACCTTAAGGTGCTTTGCCGAAGTCTAATAGGCATCTAATTAGGAACACTAACTAGAAAGTTAGAAGCTAGTGATCACACTACACTAAATTGAATTCTAAATAATTGGAGCGACGACTAGAGTTGCCACCTTTTTTTTGATCAAATGTAGTATTTTTCCCAAAAATGATGCAGAAATATAGTACTTTTGAGAAATTCAGGGAAAAAATGTATACATTTATTTTTTATCATTATGTACTTTTCCATATATACTTGTTATTGCTCTTCGCTTCGCTCTTAACTTTATGATATATAGGTACTGTATTTTTATACCAAAATACTGTAAGTATATTCTCAATCCGCTGTAAATTTACAAATCCGATCTGGCAACACTGCTCTAAATCGTAGCGATGCGATTACACTCTCCTAAATCGTAAACAATTTAGGAACCTTCGATCGGGACCTTCCAATCGCACTAAATCGGAATCTAACTGTTCTAACTTCATCCACACCTTCCGATTTCCTAATTAGATTTCCTAAAAATCGAATAGTGTAATAAGCACTTAACTCTGCATTGGAATTGTAATGGCAGTACTGCAAAGAACAACAAAAATACCTACAAAAATCGTTACTTTCCAATGCAAAGTTTGCTCTGGCGGGTAGGTAAGTAGGTATGGATATGGCAAAGCCAACTTTGATTGGAATAATGATGACACTGCAAACATTTTTACAGTAATTGTTTGCAGTGTTGTCATAATTCCTCTGCAGAGTTAGCTTGCCAGACTCTTTCTGCTTTACACACCGCATCACGCACCTCCTTGTCTTTATAAACGGGGCTTAACTCTACACTCTTACACATTTCCTTCCAGTCGAGTCGGATCTCGACGTGGACGCGTGGCGCATCTACGACTACGTGACGCGCCACTTCATAGCCACACTGTCCCGCGACTGCAAGTACCTGTCCACCGTCATCACCTTCCAGATCGGCTCGGAAACATTCAAGTATACGGGGAACACGCTCGTCGACGCCGGGTACACCGAGATCATGCATTGGCAGGTATGCTTTTGTGTGTATAGTTATTACATTAGTATTGCTATCTCGTTTAGTCTACGATTCTCGAAACGAGGGAAAAGGAGATAAAAGTTGGAATCGTTCGACAATTGACTTGTCGGAATGTTCTGTATTAGGGGGCTGCTCCTCTTTAGTTAAAATAACCTTCTGGGATTATTAATACCGTTATTAATTATGAATTACTTAATTTTTTATTAAATCATATTTTTTATTAAATAATTTATTTATTTTAATTAGTTTAATTATTGCCTATTATTGTAATTTGCCTTATGGAACTCGATTGCAGCAGTTTATAAGAACGACCCTGTTTAACAGTGGACCGTATTTGGGCTAAAAAAGCAAGAAGGGGGGATGAATAACCTTTCCTCTCTCGTATGACGGGTGTCGTATCAGTTAACAACCTCATACTCCTTAAAACAATCCTCAGCATGACCTCTTTGCTGTTGTGATACTCATGAGGTAGGGATTAACTGAAAGAAATCTTAATTATTTCAAACATTTATGACTTTTTGCATCAGGCGTTCGGCAAGGATGAGTTTGTGCCAGTACTAAACGTGGACGACATACTGCGGGCACACGACCACAGACTCGTGGAGTGCCAAACATCGCCTCCTGACTATCTTACTGAATCTGAGGTAAGGATCTTTGGCATCTCTGGCATGTAAGCCACCCAGTCGAGAATCTAAAGTTTCGTTTTGGTAAATTGTTCTAGTCAATAGGTGGTTTGAATACAGTGATTGGCAAGCCCATCATATATTCATCACATAACAATTCTTACAAGATTTTATCTTTACCGGGAACATTATCGATTCGTGCAATGATAAAATAAAAAAATACAAAAATTTGCTGTTGTTTTTGCATAACATAACATCACGCCTGTATTCCCCAAAGGGTTGGGCAGAGGTCTATAGTAACACCTTCATGTCGCCGTTATGGTTAAGTCCCATGTAATAGAGGGCGAGCCATCAACCGGGCACTAATCCAAACTCCGGGCTGATATTGAGGAATTCCACACGGAAAAATCCAATAACACTTTGCCCGACCTGGGGATCGAACCCAAGACCTCACGATTAGCAGTCGCGCTTGCCACCATTAGACCGACGAGGCAGTTAACCATTTAATCGAGTTTATGACTTCTTTCACCACTCTTCTCTATACCAACCTCAAAAATCAAACTTTGCAAACACACAGAAAAGGGTTTACCACAGCGTGTCATTTCTTGGCACACAGACTTGGCAAACAGATATGATAATAATATGGTGTGCATTATTCCCAGGTAATCACATTAATGGAGAAGCACGGCATCGGCACTGACGCGTCGATCCCAGTCCATATCAACAACATCTGTCAACGTAACTACGTCACAGTGGGCAGCGGACGACGACTGGTGCCCACTAACTTGGGCATCGTGCTCGTGCATGGATATCAGAAGGTAAGCTGACTACCACATACAGTACGCATGCAAACTGAATGCGGTCGGAGCCTGAGGTGAAGCTCCCCGCACCGTCCTCACTCGCCTCACACGCCCACAAATGTAGTGCTGTCCTTGTCATCTGACAGCACTAGCGCATTCCCACGCGTATTCATCAGCTCTGCATTCAGTCGCGCGTGTACTGTACTTATAGCCGAAACTGGATAACTTTTCGTAGGAGTCCCAAATTAGCTAAAGGCATACAACTTTTCTAAATGTAGGTAAACCGCATCTGTACGCGGTGTACCCTGCTACTATGATAAAGGCTTCGACGATCAATAGCAATTGACGTAGATAGATCTTGAAAAAAACATTTGATAACATAACATCTGGCTGTATTCCCCGAAGGGTTGGGCAGAAGTGTATAATAATAACACCCTCATTTCGCCGTTAAACATTTGATATTCCAGCCTAAATACTTCAACCGGGCACCGTCAGTGGAGCGTGGTGTGTAACTTGGTAGAGGCTTCTATAGCCTAGAAGTAGACAACGAAATGCTATGTATGTATGTGCTTGTGGACGCAAGAGTGGCTGCCGAGCGTGGGGTTTTAGGGCGCTTTCAATTAAGACGTTTCGTGTCGGACCGTTGCGGTGCCGAAAAGGTGCGTTTGTAGTATTGCGCACGGACGGTTGTTTGTTTTCATACAAAGCACGCGGTGCGGCAGCAGTGCGGCGTCGGTACCGCGAACGCTCGACAACACGCACTGTTGCCGCACCGCGTTCTCTGTATGAAAACAAACGACCGTCCGTGCGCATTACGACAAACGCACCGCTTCGGCACCGCAACGGTCGGACACGAAACGTCTAAATTGAAAACGACCTTATGTTCCACTTCTGGGTCGGCAAAGCGTTACAAGGTTTTTCTATTAGGGAATAAACTACAGTATCAGATTGGTTTTTATGAAATTTTACCCAGTGAATGCAATACATTAGTAACTTTGTCATATTATTTAATACCCTTGTAGGGGAACGAGATATTGTGTTCCGCCTACGAAAAGGAGGATCCTCCTTCCAGGCGGAGTCTTGTGCCTGGCGGGCCACTGCCCAACGGTTGATGTTGGGAACTTGTATTTATATACTATCTGCGTGTCAAACTCTGATATCGCGATGCAGGATAGTTCGCATGTGGCGTGATAGATGCCGCCACACCCTCATCATCGAATATACTATACTTTATATATACTTACTATATACTATACTTTGGATATACTATACTTTAGTGATTATAGGCCTACCGTGAATTTATTAATGAATAGTCGTTTATTCTTAGATTGATCCCGAACTAGTTTTACCAACCATGCGGTCAGCCGTTGAAGAACAACTGAATCTCATCGCGGTCGGCCGGGCAGACTTCCACGCAGTATTAGCCCATACGACTGAGATATTTAGACGCAAGTTCCAATACTTTGTAAGGTCTATTGAGGGCATGGATCAGCTGTTTGAGGTCAACTTCTCGTCACTCAAGACTAGTGGTAAAGCGCTGTCGAGATGCGGGAAGTGTAGGCGTTACATGAGGTATATTCAGGTAAGAATATTTAGAACTTTTTGTTTGGATACGTTTTTCAGTTATGTGGATAATAGGTTATTTGACTACTATTAAAAATGTACAACAATTTAGTATTATTTTAAAGAAAGTATAGATACAAATTAACAGGTAAAAAAAATCGATGAAAAAATTGAGGAGCAGAGCGGAGAGGACACGCTTGCGAAGTTTGTGGAGGGGTCTGTCCTTGTCGCGCGAAACAGATATTGTACGGAGTAAATATCAAATAATTATGAAGTTTGCAAGGTATGACGTCATTGTGGCGTCATGTTGTCTCTGTCTAGTGAGCAATTTTCAATCGTTTATAACTTGGGCATTTTATTAAATATTTTTTCACTTGTTTTTTCACTGTTGCTTATCATTTTTGTAACAGTTTCGAGAATTCTAATAAAAAAAATATAGTCAAATACCCTATTGTATGAATCACTATTTAGGCAAAGTGGAGAAAATTTGATTGAAGACGGGCCCTGTTGGGCTAGATCTAGAGTATGACTTTATTAATATCTCATAAAAAACTTAATCTAAATAGGCTACACAAAGTTAATAGAAGTTATAAATATAAAGTAACATTGCCATTTGGGAGTAATATCAACCATATTAAAAGATTCTCGTTCAGATTTTACACGTTCACGAACACATCTAAGTCCCAACCAGTTTGTTACTCATTACACCAGTCTTGCTGCTTCTTCCGGGCGCTTCTGTACAAAATTTTTGTATTGAATTAATTATATTTTTAATATCTAGGCGAAGCCAGCCCGTCTCCACTGCTCTCATTGCGACGATACATACGGGTTACCTCAGAACGGCACGGTTCGCATCTACCGCGAGTTAAAATGCCCGCTAGACGACTTCGAGCTATTGTCGTGGTCCTCGGGCAACAAGGGCAAGAGCTTCCCGCTCTGTCCATACTGCTATAACCATCCACCTTTCAGGTATGTAGACTGTATGAAAACAGGTGCTTCACAGCAAGTGACCATCGATGGATTGTCGGATTGAAGGTACTTGGATAAGACTGGATGTGGATAGCGAAAGAGGAAGTGTTGGCGTAACGTAGGATAGGCCTATTATATAAGGTTAGACGGAAAGGGGGTACTAAGCCGCGGGCCACATAAAATATCACTGATGACTATTTTAAAGCAAGTGTTAAAATTTCAAAACTCGATAATTTTTATTTGAATGAAAAAAAATTTTACTTTTGTTTTTTTTTAAAAAAACATACCTGCTTTAGTTATGAATTCAGAAAATTAAATTTCTAATCCGTGACCCCAAATATGACCTAAATTGTTAAAACAGCTGATCATAATTATGGACAAACAGATTTTAGCATATTTTTTACGAAATCTTTGAAAAGCTATTTCTCTTAATTTATCGAGTTTTGGGGAAAGTTGTAGAACAAAAGTTATACCTTATTATGGGTACTTTAACACCCTTTCGGCTTAGTACCCCCTTTCCGACTAACCTTGTATACAAAAGTTAATTAATAAAATTGTTAGATATCCATTCGGGATTATCTATAGGCGTCCACAATAGACCGTTTCAGAAAACTATTCTTGGATATTGTCATCATTTGATTTTACTCTGAATACCGGTTGAATTTATATCCCATTCGTCAATTTCATCCCAGAGACGATTGGAAGTGAAAGACACTATCCTAAAATAATGTTGTGCACACTGTATTACTTTGACTTCACTTCCAGGGACATGAAAAAAGGTTTCGGCTGCAACTCCTGCACGCACCCAACCTGCCCATACGGTGTGAACTCAACTGGAGTCTCAGGCTGTGTTGAATGCGAGGCGGGCGTCCTCGTACTAGACCCGTCCGCGCCGAAATGGAAGCTAGCGTGCAACCGGTACGTATGACGTCATACTGTTGACGTAACACTGCAGGTGTGACGTGTCGGGCTATGTAGAGTATGAGGCGGCCGTATTACCGGTAACACACTCGTTTGTCAATAGCAATGCAACTTGGGACAGGTCTATGTACAGCTGTTGACTGATGGACAAACACATCGAGGCTGATTAGTCTGGATGCGACTTCGAGCAACATTAGTAATATAACATTACATCACGCCTGTATTCCCCGAAGGGTTGGGCAGAGGTGTTTAGTAACATCCTCATTTCACCGTTATATTTAAGTCCCATGTCATAGGGGGCGAGCCTATTGCCATCAACCGGGCACAAATCCAAATTCTGGGCTGCTACTGAAGAATTCCACACGGAAAAACCCAATAACACTTTGCCAGACCTGGGGATCGAACCTAGGACCTCAAGATCAGCAGTCGCGCTTGCCATTACTAGACCAACAAGGCAGTTGGCAACATGATTAACGACCGATAATAATAACCCCCAATCCAAAATCTATCGATTGATGTAGATTTTTAACAGAAATTCTTGGACTCAATTATTAATACTGGCCGTAAAACACCAAGTTATTTTCTTTTCGAAGTTAATAGTCCAAGATGTTCCTACTAATTTTACGTTATATTGCAGGTGTGACGTAATAATAAACGTATTCGAAGACGCAACACGTGTGACCGTTTGCGACACGGCGTGCAGTGCGTGTGGCGCCCAGCAGGTGACCGTGGAGTACCGCGCTGAGAGAACACGTTTACCGGCCGCCATTACGGAGATGACCGCCTGTCTGTACTGCGAGCCAACCTTTAGTGCGCTGGTATGTATAGTCTATTGATTCTCCTCTTCTGGAGAGGCCTGTATGTACTAAAAACGAGTTTGAAGTTAGTATTGCCTGCCTGGACGGCACTGCTTGTAAGTCGGGTAGATTTTTGGGAAAACAGTGTTATGTGTCCACAATACACTTGGTTAATGTATGGGTCAACTTTCTGGCCCTAAGGCTGAGCATCCACCAGAGCTGTGCTAAGCTGCGTAGCGAGGAATGTGTTTTGTAAGCACCAATAGAATCACTTCATTTACCTAGCTTCCTCTGCGCAACTCTGGTGGATATGGGCTTAGCGAAACGAGGTTTTTGTTCATACAAAACAAGCGAGAAATGCGAGCGAGGGATGTGTTGGGAGGAATGTGTTGCGAGGAATGTGTTGCGAGGAATGTGTTACGAGGAATGTGTACCGCTCCCGCCACACCACCCTAATATTCGAAAAGAGTCCGCTATCTATCCTCGCACCGCACATTTGTACACATTACGCATTACACATTACCCATTCCTCGCACAGCTCTGGTGGAAAGGGGCACACCGTTTCACATCCTCGCTACACATTTTCGCGCCGCACATTTTCCTCGCACAGCTCTGGTGGATGTCCAGCCCAAGTCGGCGTCGTGGCTATTGCTGTCATTAGTGTCATCGCATGGGTAGTTAGATATCTCTGTATGCGTATACCTGATTGCCAAAAATGATTGCCGGTCTAAAGTTACCGCTATCCGGTACCCCTAAACCTTGCTGACATTCTCGCGTTCAACCAAAACTCGCTTCTTCTTTCGTTTTGGCAAGAGCAAAGGTATGATGTGGTGAAAATAAGAATAGCCAGTAATTGGGGCTGACTGCCCAGGGTTCGCCGGACGATTTAACTATCGTCATGCGTGGAGGGTCGTTCTCTCAGGTTCACAGCGACATTTATTTATTTATTTATACTTCTATGCACTATTGTGGTACATAAGGCGGACTTAATGCCGTAAGGCATCCTCTACCAGTCAACCTTAGGGTTAAAAAGAAAAGCATCAAAATACGTAGGTACAGGAAAAAGATGAGTTGACAATTTTGGACTGAATAAATTAGGAATTGGATTGGACATTGATGCTTGACTAATATTATCTAACCTATCGAGGTCCATCTTTGACTGTAACTTACATTTTTCAGGTGGAAAAACACCGTGCCGTCGCCTCGCGAGCGCAAGTATCGCGTGGTCGCGGAGGACGCGCGCGCGGCAACAAACATCGCAACAAGCAGCCTAAGGACAAGATGGCGCAGCTCGCCGCTTACTTCGTATAACAATAAATACATTAAAGCTAGCAGCCTTAAGCTAATCGTTCTTCTAACGTCGCAGCCAGCATGGAATAAAAGACTTAAGTAATGCTCCATACAGTGCATTTTGCGTAGCTGATTCGAGGATGATGCAAGAGGACGGCGCGCCATCAATTATTTTAACTTCCATCTTGAAAATGTACCGTATGTACACAACTGAAAGTCCATTTTTAAATGCGAGGCATGGCATTATCCGTTAGATAAGCGATGAGCTTCATTACGGAGCAAATCACAATAGCATTTATTTTGTTTAACAACCTTTATTACACCGCATGTTTTTTCGACCACGACTACCTACTGGATTTTCTTGAACTGTCAAAATGAAATCGATCCAATCGATTATTGCAATTGCGGGTGTGTTACGTAATTAGGCTGCTGATCTCTATTCGTTGTTTTTTTATTCATCTTACAAACAGACGTGAGCTTACTCTGTAGTTCTGTACAAGCAGTAAACTCTAGACACGATACCAATAAAAAGAAAGCTTATACAATTTTGGGCTAAGTACCTACTATTTCGAGCGAAAATAAAATGTTAATTGTAAAAAAACGTTTATTATTTTTGTTACATTTTATATCTTTAAATACGAATTGTATAAAGTAAGGACACGCCGTTTATTAAGATTGCTATTATGTCAGCGTGCAGATTTGAGCTACTATGAATTGGCAAAAATTAGTCAACCGCTAGGTTATTTCTGCTTATTTCCAAGTTCAACTTTTAATAATTTGCAACACAAAGTTTACCTTTTAATGATAAATCATACAAAACAGTTTTGTGTTGCGATGTTGCAAATTCAACCTTGAGTTTAGAGGGAAAGTAATGAATAAGGATATGTCCTGGCACTAAACCTTAGTCTTTACATCCGTAAATGAGTTAGAAAGTTCGGCCATGGAATCGTTAGTCCGATTTATGGCCATTTATACATATAAATGGCAAATTCTTACTAGTAAAAAATAATGGAATGTGTAGTTTTTGTATAAATTGGTACGTTGTTATTATCATTATTTTTAAGCTCCGGTTAAACATATGCGTCAGCGACGCGAACACGGCGCGGGTGCGTCTACAACGCGAAAGTAGACGTGCACACTTGTCCGACTACGGCGCGAATCGTGAACTTCATTTGACACTAAATGAGTGCGTCCCGCTCTGCTGACGCGGTCGTCCCGCTCTGCGGACGCGGTCGTCCCGCTCTGCTGATGCGGTCGTCCCGTTCTGCTGACGCGGTCGTCCCGCTCTGCTGACGCGGTCGACCCGCTCTGCAGACGCGGTCGTCCCGCTTTGATGACGCAGTCGTCCCACGTTGTGATCACGTATGTGTGCATGGCAAAATAAGACATCATGAGTAGCGACCGCCGCGTGGCAGACGCTCCCGCTTCGCAGTCGCTTTGATCACGCTTTGAACTTTAATGTATTTGTATCACGCAGGAACGGAATTAGGCTAGGATTAGAATAACTGGTATATTCTCGCTCGTAAAAACAGTTTGAAGCGTCAAGATATCCTCAGTTGAAAGGTAAAAAGACTAAAGCGCCAATATACCTACTTTACAGTAGAGAGATTCAAAGTATTTTTTTAAGAAAATAAACATAGTTGTTTTTCTTAAAGTATACATAATTATCAAATAGATAATTTAATTATCTATTTATTGTTTATTTTCTTAAAAAAATACTTTGAATCTCTCTACTGTAAAGTAGGTATATTGGCGCTTTAGTCTTTTTACCTTTCCACTGACGATATTATGTAAAGATAAAATAATAAATTCAACGCTAAGTTAAAGGGATCACCAGGAACCTATGAATGGTATTATGTAATATCTTCCTATTTTTATTTATTTATTATGATCTGAGTTGCATTTTTCTTTTTCAACGGCTTAATAGAGTATAAGATATTCCTACATATACATATTATGATAGCTAGATTTGTAATTAACTTAGGTTAATTTTATAAGAGCATCAGAAGTGGTCAGAACTCTCTAATATATTTGTAAAATACTTAAAAAATAATACTAGCCTCTACTTGTCCCACTGGGTCTATTCTCATACAGAAAAGGACAAACTTAATACTAAAGTACTTTAGGGTAATTACGAACATGGGAATATTGCGAAAATTACGAATTAATACTAAACCAGGCAATATTTTTGTTCTGGCAACTTTAAATTGACTTATACACATTCTAGCATTATTATGTTGCCAGACCAAAAAATATTGCCTGGTTTAGTAGAAATTCGTAATTGTCGGAATATTTCCAAGTTCGTAATTACCCTCAAGCATGATATTTGTATTTTATCTAACCGTTCTTAAGTCAGTCTAAAGTATATTGTTTTACGTCGCGAAACTGTGGTAAAAGCTGGGTTCGTATGTTTTTATAAGCTCTGGTAGCTAAAGAAATATCTCGTTTTTTTCTTACAGTACTATTTCCTTGTACTTTTATTTAAGCTATAAAATATAGACTTGTATGTAAATGTGTCTATGGTTTGTGTTTATTTGTAAAATAAGTCAATAAATCAATTTTAACAAAGTTTAATCTTTTTGAATTTTAAAGTATCTTAACACTTTATTCCCTTGCGTTACACTGTATTGTTAGTAATATAATGGTTTAAATAAATAATAGATATCGAACACCTTATTGGTCAGTGTTGTCTAGCGTGATGTCTTGGGTTCGATTACCCCGGATAATTAGTACTTACTTACCGCTTATCCAAAGCCACAGAACCGTTTCGCCTAAAAATTTAAAATGACCTTTTAAGTTTTACACCATAAAGTAAATATTACAACGATAATTGAGTTGACGGCACGCCATCCACTTTTTAAACTTGAATCTTCAAAATGTACTGTTCGTAGCACTATTTAAAGTCTATTTTCCATTGCTCTATTTTGAAGCGAGGTGGCGCTGCGGTGTTTTATGAGCGTTGAGTATAAATCTTCGGAAAACAAATATACATGATTTCCTATCATATTTTAGAATCATCAAGGGCGTCAGGAAATTTATAATAAAACAAATAAAATATTGAAGTCTTCATTTTATTGTGAAGGTTGTCACCTAGTATAATGTATAGATACAGTACGACATAAGCTTACAATGTATTACTGTATTTTTCATTACATTTAATATAACTGCTCGTATTCGTAAGAGGGCGAACAGTGTCCAATGATTTGTATTAAAAACTGGGACTTAACTGGCCAGGTATTCGTATAGTTGGAGCTTCGAAATACGCAATAAATAAATTCCAAGATGTTTAACATAATATCCAAAGTGGATGACGTCATGAAATTAAATCATACCACGTATGTGATGCGTCCTAGGACTGGACACAAAAATGCAATTATTTTCAAGCATTTTTTTTTGCATGATTTTTCAACTCTACTCATTTCTCTATTTTAATCAAAGGAATGTTGAAATGGAAACTTATGACAACTACATCTGTTTTGCATGTAGAAATGAAAATATTTTTTCGTTTTAACAGGTTGCAGACTTCACGTAGAGATCTTGATATGTGTAAGTAAAATAATTATATTGTAAGAAAATTCCTGTGAGTGTGACTTGAGTTTTTGTGTACGGTCATAGAATGCGTGGTATCATTGAATGTCAGTACGCCATCCCCTCTTTGTATAATGCGTTTGTAAGTGAAATAATATCCGACAAAAGGTAATAGTGTCGCCACTGGTACATGCGACTTAAAATCGTCATTGGTGGTCTGTGAGGGTGTGCAGATGTACAACTCTGCCTAATCCTCTAGGGAATATTGGCTTGACGTTATGTTATTTAGATTTGTCGTGTAACAGTAATTTATATTTCAATTCTCTTTTTAATGATTACAAAAGGTCTTTGATATTAATTAAATAAAATTAAGAATGCATACCTTGGACTGCTATGCTTTCAATTATATAATCGCATCGAATAATTAATGTATAATTCAAAATGGGCTTTGAAAACAACTTTATCGCTAGTTCATAAAACTAAAATACATACAATCGAACATAGAACCTCCTCCTTTTTTGAAGTCGGTTAAAAAGGAACACTTTTTACAATAATCCGCTTATTTCGTAGCTCCATCTATGTATACTCAGTACATGATTGATATGAAGATATCAGCATGAGCATTATACTATTGTTAATATTTTACGAGTGCAGCGTAGTTTAGCGAGGTTAGGTATGATAAAACAAACTATGAACTCAACGACATCAATGTTCTAAAGTACTAAACGCTGTTCCGAACAGAGGATGTATTGCAATAGTTATGATGCTGGCGCCACAACTGCGTTCAAATTTCCAACTATTCGGAAATAGTACATACTATTTCTTACATCTTGAAATACACCGTTTGTTCTAAACAGCACGTCAAGTACTTCGAAAGTAGATATCGCTGATAAACCATACAACTGTTCTACGTGCTATTCATATAATATTTTGAATATTTACTTAACATAATATGCGTTGTTTATTTTGTATTATAAATATTTTTTCCTTTTGCCAATGATAAAATCAGACAAATATTTCTCTACCGAATATCAAGCGGTCATAAAATTAATATCACATATTATAACGGTAAAATGAAATTTCAAAAGTTATAAACAGCAAAATATGTTTCCTTAGTATTACGTGTACTTTTCCTCATTTTGTAAATAATTTTCAAATAATGTGGGTTTGTGCCAATTGTCTATTATATATCACAGATTAAGCCAATATGAGATACATTTTATATGAATATGTATGTACACAAGATATTAGAATTCGGAATATAAGGAATTAAAAGGAATAGGTACATACACTTACTATAGTTACGCAATAATGCAGATTTATTGTTATTTATTACTCCATAAAGATATAACTGAAGGTTTTTTGTTAAAATAACAAATACGGATAGGTATATTTGTTTGGTGTCAGTTTTGGTCACATGGAGAATAAAGTACCTACATAATAATTCTATTATATTTTTCTACGTGCAACTGCGTTAAATAATTCATAGATATCCCAACTTTGTGACAGCGACACCCTGCATAATTTATCAAACAATTGTATCAAGCAATTTAATTTACAAAAATAGGAAAAAATTATTCATTTCTTATATACTTAAATAGCACTGATATGCTTCAAAAACTTCACAACTTTGAATAAAATCAATTTAATGTCCATCGGACAGACTTAATGCTCGAAATTATTTTACATAATATAAAATTGTTTTTTTATGATCGAATATTTTAAATGGAATGTGCATATATTGGTTTTGTATAGTGACAGTTGCAATTTGTTAAATTGGCATTCGAGTGATAAGACTTAGAATTAATTTACAGATTTATTTATTCTGATATCAGTTGTATTTTAGCATTGCTGCAATTTAGAAATTTTAGCATTGCTGCAATTTAGAAATCCCAAAGGTCATGCGCAACGTACCCGTGTATGTTGTTGAGGGCCAATCAATACTATACGTCGATATGAACTTCGAAAAAAAAACTTACTATCTGCTATTTGGATACTTTAAAACTCATTTTCCTGATGGGTGAAAGACAATATTAATGCCTATAATCCAATTTACTAAACTGTAAGTGTCACTTACGAGGTCGACAGTCACTGACTTATAATGAAGACTTACATAAAGATATTAAATTAATAGGTACAGTAACGGTTGTGCATTTTATATATAGGTATATCATCTCCTAACCGCTACAGTCCAGTAGTTAACTAATGCGTACAATCCTAGTGACAATGCGACCACTACGCATATCCTGTACATTTAATATTTTCGCTAAAATTCTGTTTGAGATTCATTTTATTATAGAAAATATTAAATACTCAGCCGTGTGTTCATTGTTTTATAATTACTATAACTATAATATTAATTTTAATCTCACTGATTTCTTGATACCATAATTAATTTCTAATAGCTTTATATACTTATAGCGATTATTTACAGTACAATACCGAATACTTTTCCAACGTTAATATTACCGTGTAAGCAATGCTGTCATATCTTTTGTTCCATTTTTGACCTTTTTGTACAAATTAAAGGAATTCCGTAGCCATTGCCGCCCGTTTCTTCCACTTATGATTAGGTATTAAAATGTGTACATCTTTTTAAAAGTATACAACGCGTAACAGAAATAACAAGAAACCTCGGGCCCCCCAATAAGAATATGCAGATAAAAGCACAATACAATAGTTAAAATTTAACTTTAATCAACTTTACCATATTTGTTAAAGAAATTAGCTATTGCTTTTTCATTGATGTAAATTTATTCGAGTCTTATAATCATTTAATTTAGTATAAATTGTCTTGACATGAGACTTAATTGTTCTTTATCTCGATTGACGGACCAATTTGTAAAAAGCACTATTAAAAATAAATTTAATTGCTGAAATCGATTAAGTAGTCGATTATAAACAAACTAAATTCTGGTTTCTGCTTAATTATGTTACACCTTGTATAATAAATAATAACTGTAAAAAGAAACGTATTTTCATGATCATAAGTCTATTCTGATAACCGAATTCTAGTAACAAAGAAGACCAATGGTTGTTGTATTCTGGTTATAATTATAATGATTGATGAACCTGTAGCTGCACGGTATAATATGTATATAATTAACTTATCTATGTAAATACTTATTAACTAATACGTTGATAAAATGAAATTTAAAATTCGTTATTTCCACTTATGATAAATGTTACATATTATGAATAATTAAAAGGAAGATTAGTATTCGCTTTGGAATGTAAAACAATTGTTATAAATAAAACGGAAGTTTAAAACTAGCCAATCAAAAACAAAATGCATACTTAGCATATTAATGTTAGATAACACGAAATCTGACTGAAAACGTTTACTTTCCTCATATTTTAATAAAACAAAAAATATAGTACCAATAAGAGCTGGTCGGGTATAACAAATCAAGAAAGATTTTGTACATGATATTATTTTACAAATAATTCAGAAAATATATAAATAATGAGCCAAACCCTCAAGTACTACGCCATGTAACGCACGCAAAAAATATTTTCGGCTTAATATAAAATGCTTTTAAGCGCCACGGAAGAAATACGTTTTGGGTATAAAAGAAATGCGTAGACTTTGAAACACACTCTTACAGTAGGTACAGTGAGTATTGAACAAATTATTTATGCATGTATTTGTACTCTCAAGTATTATACAAGTAGGCAAGGGGGCTTTCATTATGCAACTACCACGACTAAAACCTCTATCTTTACTAAATGGTCCAAATTTAGTATGAAATTTATATATAACGCTGCGATATTAGGTGGCAAGACGATAGTACGGTGGACCCATACACGATTCATACAATTTGTATGAGAGGCCAGCTCGTTATAATTAATACTGTAAAGAAACAAAGTACATTTTTTACTGCACCAGATTATTTATACGATAATATTGAAATAAAAAAGTTATAAGTACCATAGTCCAAAACCGAAATATTAGTAGGAATAAAATTGTACGTATGGTGTCTGAAAACGAAAAACATATTTGTATGACGTCATTGCTACAGTAATTCTGTTATTGTCATAGAACGATTATAATTAATCTGATTATTTTGATTGTACCTAATTATTTTGGTCTTGGAGTATGGCCCAATTCATTATACCTATAAGTATGTGAGAATAACGTTACAATTTTCTGTAGGTATACATGCACGTCAGAGTAAATAAGCTATGAATAGCTTATATAATATTGAGCCACTGAAGTATATAATATATTATATTTAATTTTTTTCACTATTTAAAGCTCTTAGTTTTCATTCATGCGAATTCTATTATCGCATCGAATACTAATGCCCGTTGTGCCAAACGCAGTTTTAACAGAGAGTTATATATGGATACTGTTGACTCAGAATATGGATACATTACAATATGTCCACGTAAGTAAAAATACGAGTAATGTAACCAAACCGTGGTAACTGATACATTAAATAACTCCGGTTAACCTACGTTCCGCGATGGGCAACAAAATTGTTAAGATTATATTAGAAATAACAACTAGTAAACTTTTATAGAGTGACGAATATATTATTAAAAAACAAAAGCTTTGCTTTTGGCATTTTCGCATAGGGTGTACACCTTTTATAAGAACCGCATTTCACGTGTAAATGTCCTTAACACTCACTTACGAGTTTGTTAGGAAGGTCACTTGGATGTAAACACTGCACTTATTAGTGTCCTATGTTCATTATTTAATGTTCATAATCTTCACTATTTCATAAGATTATAGAATATGAACCAGAATAATAACTTATCATCAGCCCCTAAATATACCAGCAACGAAACCTTGTATCAGCCATTAGACAAAGAGTGAGTACACTATAAGTCCATTAAATGGTCCACACTTGAACTTTTTCTGCTATAACACACCAGCTGGCCTGGTCGTAGTACGAGGACACGACGTGTAGACTTTCCACGTACTTCTCGATCAGCTGATCGAGTTCCCCTCGCTTGAAGACATGGTAGTACCGATGGTACGTGACTGCTCCTCCTTCCGAAGGTAAACTATCCGATCCGTCACTCAAGGAAGGTAACAGCGGGGCGTGCGGGAACGCACGAGGTGGCGGTACGACCGGTACAGGGGCCGTGTCTTCAGACGATGATCGTGTTTCCAAGAGTTTCCTATCTTTGGAGCATTCGCTATATGATGGTAGAGAGGCGAGACTGGCGCAGCCGAGCGATGCTGTGCTCCCAGTTTTATCGCGCCGACTCCAGTCACTACCCGCCGATGTGTCACTGGATTCGATCGAGAAACCAGACTTCAATGGAGCTGTGCTGGCACTGGAACGGGAAGTGACAGATTCAGGACTTATTTCCATTTTGTCCAAATCACTCGAATCAGTAGACTGTCCGACTTTTAGTGAAGATCTTTTGTCGGTACTGGTGCATAATGAATCTACACTAATTTCGGACTCTAAAGAGTATCCAGTTTCGAGCGATTGGCTCGTATCGTATGAAGCACCAGAGTCAATAGTAATTTCAGGATTTCCGTTACTAGACGAAATTGCACTATCATCATCTGGGTTTTTAGCGTCAATATCTGTTTGTGGAATTGTTTTTTCAGTTAGAACTGGTTTTGCTGTGTATTGGATGTTGGCACAATTATTGAGGTATATGTCCTCTTCACTTGAAACCTTCATGGATTTCTTCAGTTCTCTATATTTGTTTATAATTGGATCGACGTCTTTAGATCTCTTCTTACTTTTCGTCTTCGAGACACATTTAGGGAAAAGCCTACTTATATCAGTTTCTTGTACGTCGTTTAAAGATGCAATATATTTGTTTCTTTCTTGGATTTCTGCGCTTAGCTTATTAAGACCTTGCATTTCTGTGCTAATTTTATGAATGTACGGATCTTCTAAATGTTGTAAACTATCTGATAACTCATCTAAAATTTTCTGCGTGTTCCTATCTTCTTCTTCACGCTTTAACCTCAGTGATATACTTTTTTCGCTACTGCTACTACTCGGTAGATCGAAGTCTTCTTCATTGATTCGTTTTGAGTATTGGTCAATTTCTTGCAGTAATTTTTCACTTAGTTTTTCTGCAAATTCAGTTAAATGTTGACCTCGATCTTGTTCCGGCCATTCCTCTTCAGTAGGTACTATATCTGATTTGCACGTCACAAGAGGTTCGTTAGCTTGTATTCTGTTAAAGCTTTCCGATTTCGAAATAGATTTATCCGAATCAGTACTGGATATTGAAATCGAATCATACGGTAACCTAGTTGGGCTTCTGTGGGTTTTACTGAGATTTTCGTCTAGTGATCGACCTTCGGGTCTGTTGGGAGATAATCTATTTAAGCTCCATGTAGAGTTACTAGTGCTGCCTAGCTTCGGCGAGCGGTCTTTGGATCTTCTTCCAGGTGAAAGTCGTTCCAGACTTGAAGAGCTTCCACTAGAGCTGGTGTGGGATTGGGATCTAGATTCTAATATGCGTAAATCCCCAGGTGATAGTTTATTTAGGCTCCAATTACTACTACTGCTGCTACTAGAGGTTCCCTGGACGATGGCCATGGCTTCAGCACTTTCCAGTTTCTCAAGGTGTCTTCTTTTTGATCTAGGACTACTTTGAATAACAGTTTCACAGGTTTCATCTAAAGAATGCGCTACTTCAGCTGCAGCCTCAATGAGACTTTGTGGACCCGATGATGGCAGTAAAGGAGTTTTTTCCGATATCGATTCCTCCTTCTTTAGTTCTGATGTCGACGAATTTGTTAGATCTGAAATAAATAAACATAGGTATTACTATTCCTCTACAAACCCAACAACAGGTGACAAATAATTGAACGGGACGTGAGAAAAATAATAGATCATTTCTCTAGCCACCTAACTTGGCTAGAGAAATGCTCACCGCCTACCATACTACTTGTCCATAGGTTGCAAATTTGATTGCCGTGCGTCCTTAGTCCTATCCTCAAGACTGGCAAAGTATAATGGAATTTTGGTGGTATGAAAGGCGTTTCGGTTATGGGCCAGGCAATAGGTATATAAAAGGGTTGACAACGATGGCAATTATGTTATGACATAATGTGATAGACATACCTTTCTCTGCAGCTGTTTTCCTTAATTCCTCTGGTACGACGCTAATAACGCTATCCACTGAATCTGGCGAGGAAACACCGCTCGAGTCGCTGTCCATATCATCTGTCGCTGGATTAAATAATTCCAGAGACATGAGAGTGGGCCGGCTCTTAACTATTGGCTCTGCATTCCTCGTACCCCGAACTATTGGAAACGGAGGTCTTCTACTTATATTACTAGATGGGATGCCCTTGTTCAACATTTCTTTAATCTGTCGTATTCTTTCTTTTCGCTTCCGATCTGCGGATCTAGAATCCAAAGTGTCAGTTGTTGGTTTACTAGATTCTTTTGGTTTAAACTGCGGTATTTCAGGTAATTCTGCCACAGTTTGTAATGTAATTTTTGGATAAGGCTTAACATCTTGTAGTACGACACGTGGTTGGTATTTATTAGTTTCCGCAGTTAATTTATGTATCTCCTCAATGTCTTTGTTTATTTCCGCGAGTAATTCCTTAGTCACTTCGCTTGTTGGCGTTTCTTCTTCTTCTTTTATAGGTGGTATCGGATCTACCTCTTCAAATACATCAATAGATATATTACTATTTAGGATTGGAAGAGGTTCAGGTTTAGTCATAGTGTCATCTGATTCTGATTTAGGCGGAGAATTAGGCTGACTTTTAGATTGAGGCTTTAGTGGAACTGTGGCCACAGAAGTAGTTGTCGAATAGTTCTTTAAACTATATTGAGCTACTAAAATTTTGTTTACTGTTGTTGGTGCTTGAACAGAGTTTGGTGAGGCCGGTGGTCTTATTAGAGGGAAAGCTTGCTTGATTCTTGGAGACGGCAATCCTGGTGAACTTTTCATCCTAGGCGATGTGGGAACGGAAGACACTTTCAGTCTAGGCGACGTCGGTCCGGGGGACAATGGTGTTGGCGACAGTGGATCGCTCGAACCATCAGCTTTCGGAACGTATATCACAGATGCGAAACTGTCTTCGGAGTCAACACTAGTGTCACTTTGAAGGCTGCTATCTTTAGAGGAATCTGAACCGTCCTCCTTAGAATGTCTCCTTTCAGGATAACTTTTTTCACTTCCGGTATTATTGTCGCTCGGCGTAGGAACTTCTGGTGCCGGTCCGTGACTTTTCCAACCCTGGAGCATTCTCACGAACACGGTTACTTTATCTATATTCGTTGTAGACGTTTTGAACTTACTAGTGAGGCCGTTTTTCAAGGATTGGAATTTCTTGCCAGTGGTTGCGGAAGTCGAAAATATTGAGTCGCGAATAGAGTCTAGAACTCCTGGTCTACGATAAAGGTACTCTTCATTAAGTGATGCTTGTTTCTGTATATTTTTCCTTAATCGTTCCTTTTCCCTTAACCGCTCAACAGACATTAATTCCTCATTAAGTGACGTTTGTTTAAAAACGCCTGGCTTTCTAGACTGTAACCTAGGGGTGTGTATTTTGAAATTAGGCATTTCTTCTACCATGCTCTTCATATCTGTCGGTTTATCCAGATCTTCTTCTGCGTCGTCCTCGTTTATCGATTTCTTTTGTTTGACAAGTCGAGGCTTCTTTCGAGGCTCATTGATTTCTGGTATGGGAGCTACAGGCGGTGGTGGATCGGTCTCCTCGCCGCCCAGACTGGGTAGACTAGATCGTGATCGAACCAGTGCACGTCTTTCTATATCTGCGATGTCTGTTAAACTTCGTGACTTTATAGTTGAAGCGTCAGAGGCTTGTGTTATTAATCTCGGAGGGAGTGCTTCATCTAGGCGTCTTAGCTCAATGGGTAGATCAGCTGCGGGTGGTTCTGGGCGTAAGCAGGGTCGTTGCGGCACCCTCGCTCCGATGCTCCACGACGGGAGGAAAGACCTTCGTCCCGCAAGCCTCTGGAGTGCTCTTCTCACAAATGAGTAACAGGTTTCGTTGGGTGATGAAAGGGATGATGATCCTGGGGAACCGTCTCGGCTTTTCCAAGGTTCAGCATTGCTGCAATGAAAAAAAACATGTGAGAAACTGCAACTTTAAGATTGTTTTGAAGGTTAAATCATCGCGACACTTACTGGTCATGGTCGACTGAAAGAAATCTTGGAGCTGGAGTTGGTGGGCACAGTGTAACTGGTCGATGCCATGGGATCAGTACATCCTGAAAAATTTAAATAAATGACTTAGTAAGCAACATTTTTGCCTGGACAGAATGCAAGTGGCGATAATAATCGTGGATTGTGCTGACAGATAGCCGCCAGCTATTACAGCTATTGCAGCCGCCAGGGCTCTGCCTATGATAAATGATTTTAATTTCTGTAAATAAATCTGTTACAGACACTTTTACAAGTCAATGTAATGTTTTTTTTTTTAAGATTAGATGGCGCCGGCATTTCTGACTAACTCTGAGAAGAAAAGTCTGTCTGAATTCAACTCCACATATGACTAAACCGTAACCATCTAAGCCAGAATAAAGCTTCATTTTAGTATCGTTCACCAATTTTTGTTCCCGTAACCTTCTAAATAAGCTTATCTATATAATGATGTGTGGTGAATTAGCGAAGTAGGTAGTTCTTCAATATTGGAGATAATCTAAAATGCTAATAGTTAACATTCACCTGTGAATGAAAGTTGCGTCCCTCATGCTCCATGGCCCACACGGTAAGGAGCAGCCGGCCACCTATCCTGGTGACTCGGGCTAGCTCCCGCAGCGCCATCGCCCGCCGCTCCACCGTCGCGAAGTGATGCACCACAGCAATCGACAGCACCGCATCGAACGACTCATCGCGAAACGGTAGGCATAAGTTGTCGCATGCAACCACCTGGAGAGATAAGGAGAAATTGCACAAATGTTAAGCTTGATATAATTTAATCTTCCTGTGACAACTGGTTCTTGTGGTCGGCCCGAGACTGCATCATAGGCACAGATGATCCATAAGGCTTCGCGGTGGTTGTCAAACTTTGTTGGTTTTGGTAAGGAGTCTTGGGCCATTCTTGGTCATTGACTCTGAACAAACATCTGTGGAATTAAATGAGAGGGCTGGCTGTGGTTCCCAACCCGCGAGATGACAACTGGCTTATCCCCCTTTTTGGAAGAGGCTTCGGCTGCGAATGATGTTGTAAAATGTTCCATAGCATCGAGATTAGAGTAGTCGACGATGACGATACTTTTGTAATAAATTGATGTGACAGAATGCTTTGTAGACTCTAAACTGACCTCATTATTGTGATGCCGCGCTTGCGCAGTGAGCCGCGTGCACCGGTCCCCTCCCACTGTGTACACGGACGGATTTACGCTCAGGTATTTGCCGTTGCCGCAACCTGGAGACAAAAAGAATATTCATTCAGAGTGTAGTCGCCTTGTGAAACCCCGGGCAAGAATGGAATCTAGAAGGTTCAGGAAGAATCCAGAAAGGCAGGAAAGGAGTGTACTTGTACCATTGCTTATGCATAGTAAGGTATGGTAGGCTAGAAGTTGGTTAAGTAATTATTCAACGGCTGAAGAATTTTGGAACTCTTAAATCAAAAAATAGGTCGAACGTAGCCTACATCTATATATTTTAGTATTTTTAACATGTATTTTTTTCTTTGATTTACGTGGGATACTTATGAATACACTTCATTAATCTATAAGAAATGTTTTATGAATATTTCAATTAATTCAGTTTGGATGAGTTCAGAATAGATGTAAAGGTTAAAATAACTTGCATAGATTTTCAATCCTACGCCTGTCGTCCTACTGGGAATGTAGGCGGGGAATGTTAGCTCAGCAGATATTTTTATTTCTCTTAGCACTTATTATAATATCCACAGTTATTTATCAATAAGAGACGTGGAAAATCTTTAGTCGGATCAGACAGGATAGGCCGCCTAAGACATCGTTGGCTCGCTTGGACGGTTTAGCAGACGCCATCAAAACCTCGGAAGGCCAGCAAAGCAGCCTTCCAATTCAAAACTTCGATAAATCAGTTGTCCTAGACAAAACAAAATAACAAACTGAATCGGTCGACGATTGACTTATCGAAATGTTCTGAATCAGGGTCCTACTCCGAAAAACGAATGTCGAAGTTTCGGATCGAAACGAAATAACGACAAACATCGAACTTATAAATATACGATCAAAGTATTGTCAAACAACGAACTACTAGATGATGTCAATTAACATTTGGAAGTAGAATGAACGAAAGATAAAAAAAATGTCAAATCGAATCGAACGTTGGATCCGAAACACTTTCGTGGTTGGAAAACGTGCGATCCGTCAGCTGAAACACGGTAGTTCGACTTTCGGAGTATGCCACCATGCTGGTTCGAGATTGGTTCACTGGCCTTACAAAGTCTTAGACTAAGGAGATTTTCTATTACACCCACGACATGACATTTACTTATTCCTTGCATTTAGGCGTCTTAACTACTTAAGGCAATGTTACAAATTATGATATGTTGATATTAAACTTACCAGTTAGTGTGGGCTGACTAAAAGCTTCTTATTAAATAATATAATAAGACTTAATACCAACACTGAAACGTTGCTTCTAGTAAGAATATGTAATACATGACCTTTGATGTTACAAGAAGGACTGCACCACAGCAGTATTCCTAGAGCATTTTCATTCTGTCAGCCTAGCGAGGTATGTAGAAAAACGCTGTCAGCTTTGTCTATTTTATTTGGCATCGAGTCCATTTGTTAGACGTGCTAGAGTCTGACCAACGAAAGTTGCCCACGAGAAAAGGCGGCAATTTAATAAAACCTATCAACACTAACTATACACTATAGTCGGACCGTTAATTCGATGCAGTAACTTGACAGTTAGAGGGATACCAGTTTATGACAAAAAAAGGTAGTGAGGTGAAAAAAGAATGAATGAAATCGAATGAACTTAATAATGTACTTGTATGCATACCTACTTTTTATTGAATTTAATAACTTGTGGATTAAAACACGATATATCACTATTAAAAAAAATAGCCGTAACCACTAGTCATTACTGATATGACATTTTTAAAGCGTCAAACAACTTAACATAAGGTTAATTATTTATTTATTTAATACTTCAATGCACTATTGTGGTACATAATGCGGACTTAATGTCATAAGGACTCTGTCAGTCAATTTAGGTCTAAGAGAACAGCATCGTGAAGAGATACAATGAATTTGTAGAGATTTGTTTAAATTGAACAATTTTTTTGTATTCAATCTTTACGTAAAATCGTACACTACCCAACACTATCAGTTTTAGTATGGTAGAGTGCGCGCAAGATAAGTCTGCGCGCGACGGAGGGCGTGCTAAATGTTGCCATGGTCGCAAAAATACAAATTCCTACTTTTTAAGGAAAAATAATATATTCGTGAGTATTAAAATTGGGCAGCCCTCTTGCGGTTTATTATATTTTAATTGAGCTAAGTTTTGTACGTTTAAATTTACTACCTATCAATTAAATTAATTAGTATTTTTACGTAATTTGCAAAAGAAAAGAACAAAGCTTGTTTTTTTTTAAACAAAAACATTGCCCCACACTAGGATTACACCTGTATCGTGGGTGCGTTTACAGACTTACGAACAACTATCTGTAGGCCATACAAATATTTGTTCCGTGCGGGGATCGAACCCACGACCTGCAGCGCAGAAGCCAATCGCTTAGCCACTGCATCAAACGTGTCGTCATAATTATAAATGTGCCGTGAGTGATAAATAATGCATTATGATTATTATCGTCTGATGAAGTCTACTATAATCTTTATTATTATATTTTCTTTTATTCCTAAAATCCGGTAGATCTAGTGACAAAGTTAATAAAACGGCAACACTATGGCGGAACATGATTAGTTCCGATTTTGGCCGCGCGCAGAGTTATCTTGCGCGCACTCTATCATTATTTTGCTTTGAACTGTCAAGTTACTGCATCGAACTATAAATTAACGGTTTAATTTACCACAGAACTTGATTTTTGTTAGGTAGTTACATACATTAGTGTAGATTCATATGTAGAAATAGGTTAGTACTAAGTAAATAGGTGTCGAGTTTTTTTTTGTTTTCCGCTGTTTCTCATGTCCAGCTTTCGTTGGCCAGATTACCTACATTTTTGACCTAGCATATAATTCGCAGCCTTTATTGTGAATGAACATAGGTTAAGATAGGTATGCATTTATCACTTAGATGTTCGATACCTGTACTGTGTACAAACTGACTCATGCCAAACCTTAACGCTCGTGCTTGCGTATAATATGAGTACCTTTTACCGAACATGCATATAACAAATAATTATACATTTAATTCATTAGACGGTCATCACCAGCCTGCTAACAGACGTGGCCGCGTCGTGCGCGTACGCGTATTCTTTAAATATATCTTCTTCCTTCTATCTTTGTTCGTTGGTTTCATGGACCAACCTCTCAAAATAGGTTGACAGACTCCAGTTTTGAGAGAATCGACTGCACGCTGGGTTGTTCGTCCAAGCCGTGAATTAACGGTTGTTCTTGCAACATAACCTATCTATCATGTACTGACCGACATCACAGACAAGCGCGCCGGGCTCCAGTTCTGAGAGGAATGCCTGCACGCCGGGCGCAGGCGCACGTGACGTCTCATCGCCATCATCACCAGCTTGTTCGTACACGTCGTGCACGTATGCGCGCTCGAGCGCCGCGCCGCGCGCTGCGGATTCGCCCGACCCCTCCGCGTCCGCCACCGCGCCCGCGCCGCCATCCGCCATCACCGCACCGCCATTGCACCGCGCTGAAATACAATACAAAACTTCATTATTTTCTTATCACAATAATTATGGAGTTGTAGTAAATTACAATTACATTATGAAATCTGGCATTTATCTGTTAAAGAAAGGTTTCTTCAGGTTGTAGGTAGGCCCGTTTGACTAGGGTTACGTAGGTACGCTATGCAATACGGCTATCTCCATGCTTATAGTGTCAATTGTATTAAACAGATTATATTTAACAGATTAACTGCCTCGTTGTTCTAGTGGTGGCAAGCGCGATTGCTGACCGATCGTGAGGCCCTAGGTTCGATCCCCAGGTTGGGCAAAGTGTTATTGGGTTTTTCCGTGTGGAATTCCTCAGTAACAGCCCGAAGTTTGGATTTGTGCCCAGCAATAGGCTCGCCCCCTAATTACATGGGACTTAAACATAACGGCGAAATGAGGGTATTACTATACACCTCTGCCCAACCCTTCGGGAATACAAGCGTGATATTATGTTATATTATGTATTATTTTATATTATAGAATCACAGTAGCACTGCACTAGTGCTATATTAGCCATCTCTCTAAGTGCGCAAAAGTTCTCTGTCGTAATCTTCTGCTGTCCGTTAGACAACACAAAACTGTTGATAAAAAGTCACAACTTCAGACCATCATATGTGGTGGTCAGTCCACCATGTATGATGCTGCTTCCTCATCTTTAGTTATTTATTACTGTTTATACCGACAGTCTTTAGAATCTTTTTAGCGACGGGTAGGTAGTACCGTCATTTACCGTTCTCACAGCACGCTATACGGTTAGGTGTTAAAGCATAGTCTACTTGTAAATTCAACACGTCACACAGCGATCACCGTTGCGTCAACCTGTGTCGTCATCACATCCTTCATGGCCCTTCATAGCGATAGCGTCAATTTACTCTACCTATGACGACATTAGACACTTTTATAGATGTCACTAACCTATTTTTCAATTGATTCTCTATTCTTATTTTGTATGACATAGTTTGCGTGGACTAAGTCGGTGTTGTCGTTATCTGCTTATGATTTGTTAATGGAATCAATATTTGCGTTGCATTGGCCCAATCGATAGTCCACGAGTAGACTTCGCATGCACCTTATAATAGAAATAATGACATAATTGGCCTAGCAACAGAACGAAGTAGATGTCATCGTGACGCAGTACCATCGTTATGTCTTTTGCATAACAATTTTTTTTCTAGAATTGTGGAGTCTTATTTTTATCAAAATGAATTGTGGAATGATGGCGTTGTTTTTTTTATGTAATAGGTCGAAAACACCAGCCGAAGCCCACCTGATGGACACTGGTTACCGTCGTCTGGTATACATTTACACAAGGCCGGACTGGGACCTGAAATCGGCCCGGGCAATTGAGAGACGGTCGGCCCAAGCGATTAGAAGGACGACGTTTTTTTTTTATAGACGCTCCCCTCATTCTTTCTCCTTGGTCTATCTTGGGTGCATTTACAAACACAAACAATTGGCGGCTTCTTTTTCAAGCGATAGGCGATAGTTGGACGACCTTCTTTTTTTTGACGTTCCCCTCACTCTTTCGATTTCTCCGACTGTGTGACCGTCCATCAGGCCACACCGGTCCATCGGGCATTCGGCCCATCGGGCATTTGCCCGATTTGCCCGTATGGCCAGTCCGGGCCTGGATCTACAACACCAAGATTACTACCAACCCTGAGGTTACAGGCACATAAGATTTACCAACTTTGTCTCTGAAGACAAAGTTGGTAAATCTTACGTGCCTGTAATTTCACCAGTAACAGAAATTGCCACACGGAGCTCTACTGCTACCTACTACGCATGGAAACATATTTCGCATGGGTTTTTGACGGATGTCGTGGTCACATGAAGTTTTATAATGGAGCGAGATGTCGCTGGCCAAGCGTAGAAAATAAGTAACTTAATTTTTGAGATAGGACTGTCTGTCCTACTGATAATTAGCAACGTTCTTCACGCTCGTTCCTTTCAGTGGCCTATTAGAGAGCACATGTAATGGGCTCAGGTATACTTAATAATGATGAATCAAATTGTCGTGTTCTCCGTAGAAGAAACGGATTTAAGTGCCTACGTTAGAGGATACAATAGGATGAGTTTATTATTTAGGTTAGGAAAATACGGTTTAGATATTTATTGGAAAGAAAATGGTAGGTAATACCTACCTACTTAGAAGTGCGACTAAATATAAATTATCGATACAGCAGTAGCAGTGATAGCCTAGTGGTGTGACCGTCGGACTGCCAAGCCATAGGTCTCGAGTTCGAACCCAAGGCACGCACCTCTGACTTTTCGGATTCATGTGCGTATTGTATAATTATCACTTGTTTAAAAACTTAGAAGGATAACATCGTGAGGAAACCGGCATGCCTGAGAGATATTTCTCAACGCCTGTGAAGCCAAGTCAGAGGTCCATGGGCGGCATAAACTCTGACACCAGGTCAGTCACTAACCATACGATAAGAAGAAAATCAATATAATAGACAATTTTTTTGCTACTTTTCCAAACTTTTACCGTGACACTTAGTTCTTCGCTATCGGCAATAAACTAAATTGAATAATGAGAAATAATTAAACCTATACATTCAATTAAATTTCAAGTAGTTTTTACCCGCACCTCCCCAGCATTCCTACAAGCGGTAGAGTTAATTACATTGCCATTATAAACAATCGTTGTGTAATTGTGTTTATCACGTGTTCGCGACCCGTTGACCCGGCGCTCCCCTCCCACCGCTATCCCGGGGTAGGGCTGCCACTTGCGATTGATTTCACTGCCTACATATTTCTTGAGTAACGATTTCGGCAGAAGTTGTATCTGACTCTGATTTCTAAATAATTCATAGATAAAATATATTATCGTACCTACCTACTGATTCATTTATTAATATGATTACGTGTGTTTATTTTTCGTATAATTTATTTTTCATTATCATCATATTAATCTTCAATTGCTTGTGATTGGAGTTTCTGAAAGATTTTAAGACCATTATCAAATGCAGTACTATTTAAAGAACTTTGAATAGACTTCATGAGGCATTTAAATTGAGGTCGATTCGACAAAATTATTTCTTGTCTCACAATTAAACACACATACATATAAAATGTAAAAAGACCCTTCACTAAGCCGTCAACCATGCATTCAGTACATCAAACTAAGTAACCCTACGCAAAAATTGTCGCTGGGAAACGACTTTTTTTTTTGGGTGAAAAATTTCGTTTTACTGTAAAGCTCAATATACCGCACTCAAAACACTGTGCTGATAGGTGCAATGAGTAGTAAACGGGTAATGGAGGTATTTCAAGTACATTTGCAAGCTTCAAAACTAGTATTTAAAAAAAGTTGTGAAAAAGTTAGAACTTTGACCTCTAATAAATCTCCGTAACTAGAAGGTTCCCAGGTATAGTCCAGAACAAAAAAATTACCGCAATGACGTGGAGAATAAGTGCCTTTCGGCTTCGTTGAGGGTCTTTTTACACCGTTTATAAAATGTTTCACCCAAGATTGGTCTTGAAGAAGAAAAGAACAGATTCATCTGGCAGCCCTGTGCTTACGGCGAGGTCCGCCCAAACACCTATCAGCTTTTAAAGCCATAAATCCTAACAGTTCACAGACGTGACTACGCTACTTCCGTGTTCCCCTAAATTGAACCCCCACTTTTTGCTTCAAACAAAGACTTGTAGCAAATTCTCCGAGAGAATTTTCCAATGGCAATTTCGTGTATACTCGATATTGCTATTCTATAAATTGCTATCGCCGAATGCAGACGTTTCACGTACTTACTACTTATTTTGTTGTTTTTATTTTTACGCTGTTATTTACTGATGTTGTAGATTTCCTTGGAATTTTAATGTAATCGGCGATTCTGTTTACCGTTTAATGTTGATCGCAAATGTTCGCGAGTATTCGGATTATTTGCTTCGTTTTTTATAGGAATCCGGCGTTTAAATGGTTTGAGTATTTTTTTACAGGAATCTGAACGTTTATTATCCAACCGAGTTAGTTTAATTACTTAAGGAAGAAAATTAAGTGCAATAACGCTTTTACATAGGCATGATGGTATGGGCATGTTATGTGGAGCGAAGAAAGTCATGTCGTTAGAAGAGTGTTAAATATAAATGTGAATGGATATACAAGTACCTAGAGGTAGGCCAAAGAAAAGATGGATGGATTGTGTGAAGGATGATATTGGTAAGAAGTGAGTACTGAGATGACGGCTGATAGAGGAGAATGGAAGAGAAATACATGTTGTGCCGACCATACCTAGTGTGGGATAAGGGCAGGGTAATGATGATGATGATGATGACTTTTACACAGGATGACTAAGACGCATAAAATAGGTCGTCAAGGTTCTTGTATCACCATAAAACCTCGGTTGAGAATAGACTTGACCAATGTTTGTTATCACCTATATCCATATACCTACAAAGTTAGTCGGAAAGGGGGTACTAAGCCGAAACAGTGTTAAAGTACCCATAATAATGAATAACTTTTGTTCTACAACTTTCCCCAAAAGTCAATAGTTCAAGAGAAATAGCTGTTCAAAGATTTCATAAAAAATACGCTAACTTCTATCTATCCTCAGCTTATGATCAGACGTGTTTACATTTTACGTCATATTTGGGGTCACGGATTAGAAACTCCATTTTCTGAATTCATAACTAAAGCAGGGATGATTTTTTTTTTAAAACTTAAGTAAAAATATTTTTTCATGGAAAAAAATTTAATCGAATTTTTAAATTTTAACACTTTCTTTAAAGCAATCATAAGTGATACATTAAGTGGCCCGCGGCTTAGTACCCCCTTTCCGACTAACCTTGTATACTTACACTGTCTCGTTGGTATAATGGCCGCAAGCGCGACTGCTGATCGTGAGGTTCTGGGTTCGATACCCAGGTCGGGCAAAAGTGTTATTGGGTTTCTCCGGGTGGAATTCTTCAGTAGCAGCCCGGAGTTTGGATTTGTGCCCGGTTGATAGCAATAGGCTCGCCCCCTATTACATGGGACTTAAACATAACGGCGAAATTAGGGTGTTACTATAGGTACACCTCTGCCCAACCCTTCGGGGTATATAGGCGTGATGTTATGTATGTTTATATTCCTACAGAAACCAACTTGTTACTATCCTTAAAATCCTTTTCCTGAACCCAAACTCTAGTCCAACAAAATCCATATAATGTCAAGTTATACGTATTTTATTGATTGTAACATCAGATCTGGTCGTTAGTAAACAAAGAATCAAATAAAATATGTGACGCATATGTGCCCGGTGCTTGCCCAAACATTTTATTAACAAAGTTTTGGAATCAGCTAAACGTTCGTCCCTGACTCCCGCGCCTCCCCTCCTTGTGGCGAGGGATCCTTTAAAATATAAGGATGCCTATTTATAGAAATACGGGGTAATGTAACGTTGTGTTGTGAATACAACTCTTATATTGTGTATGTGAATTTCAGGAAATCAATACCCACTTTAGGTACGTTTATTTTGTATCAGAATCAATGTAGATTAATAGTGTATCAACTCAAAATGAAGCTTTTTTCAGAAACGACAGAAAACTGATTAATTACTTCCTGTTATAGATTACAAATGAAGTGAATGAAATGAATTACGTGTGAAGGTTTGTGTTTGTAAACGCACCGACGATACAGGAGAAAACCTAGTATGGGGAAACGTTTTTAAAAAAAGAAAGAAAAGAGTTGATACTTTATTAATCTAGCAGTGCGGTATATTGATTTGAGGGGCTCGTGGCTAATTACTAACCACGTGGATCATAATTATGATTTGCGAGGTTAAGCTGTGCTTGCCGCTGTCAGTGTGGATGGGTGACCGTTCGTTACACATCGAGATCCCTCCGTGCCTCGGAGAGCACGATAAATAGTTGGTCCCGGGTGTCATTCGAATACATATGACGGTCGTTACGGGAAGTCAGAAGCCCGAAACTCTGAAAACCGGTCTAATCTTAGGATATCGGCATTGACAAGTAACTGGGTTGCGGAGGTCTGATGGCAGTCGCTCCGCGTAAAATACTGGTTAGACTGGAAGCTGACCCCAATATAGTTGGGAAAAGTCTAAGCAGAACAATCAATGTATATAAAAATAGAAGTTTTCGAATTAGAATTGTTACAAATATGATTTATACAGGATGTAAACGAAATCATGTAATTCCTTTAAACCTTGTGATGTACTGCTGACATAGATTCACACGCACGGGATACTTTTGAATTCAATAAAATAAACATTACAAGAAGTAGGTAAACATTGTTCTTAAGACGAAACGCGGGCTGCGAAATATTAATAATTTGAATAGGTTTTTGCGATCTATTTCCGTCCCACCCCTCCCGCAAACCTTCCCAATTGAGCGCGAAAGATACACCTGCATCTCGGACTGATTTCTCCTGTGCAATATTAGCGAAATCGTATTTTCATATTTCCCTGTTTCCTTCTTCAAATCTGGACCGATTTTAATATTTTTTTCTGTAATAATTTAAGAAAGACTTTGGTTATGTCTGTATGTTATTCTTTTATTTTTTATATTCGTCAAATTTGTTTGCCAGATGTTTGAAAACAGTGGTAAAACCGGTCGATTTTTGTAAAGTTTAAACGTTTCTGGTTCTTTTAATAATTAATTTATTGACAAAAACAAAACATAGGGTCATAATGGTGGTAGATATAAATCATATGGTAAAAAATATTTGCTCTAGTGACATTATCTAAGGAGGAAACTGAGGAATACGTTTGTATAGACTAAATGCCGACCGCATTTCCTCTTAACGTGAGACATTTTAGCGCCCCGACTGAATTGGACGGCTATCGCTCGCCGCGCGGTCATTTAGCACGTGGCGCTAAAATGTCTCACGTTAAGAATATACTATGTTTAACTCTTGTAATTGTTTTTTATTGTACCTATCCAAAAGTATTCCGTGCAGCGTTTATCTACGTCAGCAGTATATCACGAGGTTTGAAGGAATTACATGATTTCATTTACACCCTGTATATTATTTTTTTCATAGTTTATTTATCTTTACATAGTATAAAACAAAGTCGCTCCCGCTGTCTGTACGCATAGATCTTTTAAACTACGCAACGGATTTTAATGCAGTTTTCGGCAATACCTAAAGTGATTCAAGCGGAAGGATTATATGCCCGACATTACTATCTACATTGCACCCGTGCGGAGCCGGGGCGGGTAGCTAGTATAAGATAAAAACCTGAAGGCATGAACAGAGTCATAGAAGAAGGACTCACTAATTTCTAATAATGTCAATATCCCTTTCTAATCAGTGAGGTGTCGGCTAGGAGGTGCCTAAGCCTTGATGTTTTCAAGTAACCACTTCAAGTATACCTACATATATACCTATTTTTCTTTCTTTTTTTGTCTAATGTTATGTTTTTTCAAAGTTCGGTAATGGTGACTGTTGTTCACATTTTTTCTCTAAATAATATTTTTTATACGCGAAGACTTGTAATTGGCTCTCAGTCTTTCTTACTGTTTACCTCTCTGTCATAGTAAGCTGTAAGTCTTCCATAGACGACACGTTTGGTGCAGTGGCTGAGCGATCGGCTTCTGCGCTACGGGTCGTGGGTTCGATTCCCACACGGAACAAATATTTGTATGGCCTACAGATAGTTGTTCCGGGTCTGGATGTTTGTGCGTGTGAAGATTTGTGTCTGTAAACGCACCCACGATACATGAGAAATCCTAGTGTGGGGCAACGTTTTTTTTAAAAAAGAAAAAAAAAAAATTTTTCGAAAGACATTGATTTTTTCACCATCGCCGACACTCATAAACAACAACCCAGCCAATCTCTACTAAAGACATTAACAAATGCTGGTCTCACAGGACTAATTTAACATAGTTTTCTATCATAATACGTTTATAAAGTAATCGGATGGCCGGGGCGGGCGCGTGCCGGTTGCCTGGCAACGCATCTGGGACAGAAACCGGGTCGCTGCGGAACCTTCACCCCATCCCAGGGGTGGCTGCCTGAATGCACCGATACGATGTACGAACGGTCGTATCGATGTACTTGGTGTTCTGCGTTAGGATTTGAAATTTAAAACGTGGGTTTATAATAGTATGAAGGATTTTTTTTGTGTGCAGATTTTGATTAGATCAAGACTGTCATTGGATCGATTACGCACTTATACGGAAACGTACGGCCAGAATGTGGGACATCCATATTACATCAAGTCCCGGGTTTAATTAAGAGAGAATAAAATCAGGTTTTCTTAGCATGGTTACCATTCATTGTATAAGTTCTACAGACCTTTCATATCATACGCAAAAGAGTATCATCATCATTATATATCAATCTTCAAACATTCAAAGCTAAAAACGTCTCGAGAACCACTTCAATGACCGATCGTCAAGTACCATTTTTTTATCTTAGACAAAAACGTTGGCCCACACTAGGATTTCTCATGTATCGTGGGTGCGTTTACAGACACAAATCTTCACATGCACAAACGCCCAGACCCGGAACAACTATTTGTAGGCCATACAAATATTTGATCCGTGCGGGAATCGAACCCACGATCCGTAGCGCAGAAGCCAATCGCTCAGCCACTGCACCAAACATTTCGTCAAAAAAACAAACACCAACAAACACCAATGCTGTAAACACCACGATAGGCAGAGTATAAAAAAACGGAACCAAAATGGTAGTATTTATTAAAAAAAAAACTGTCTCGTTGGTCTAGTGGCGACAAGCTCGACTGCTGATTTGGGAGGTCCTGCTTCGATCCCCAGGTCGGGCAAAGTGAATTCTTCAGTAGCAGCCCGGAGTTTAGATTTGTGCCCAATTAATGGCAACGGTAATCGCCCTCTATTACATGGGACTTAAACATAACGGCGGAATGAGGGTGTTACTGTACACCTCTGCCCAAGCCTTCGGGGAATACCGGCGTGATGTTATGTTATATGTTTTTTTTAAATATAAATAAAAATGTATCTACAAACTCTATATCTGTTCGCACCGAAGCCGGGTATTAGTGGGGGGTCGCAATGCGCTGCGGGCTGCCTATCGGATAACTATTTGTGACCCTCTCGCCTTTCCATCAGCATCATTCGAAACGGATTAGTCTTCAAAAGGCATTTATTGATTTCTGTTGCATTTTCCGAGTACTGATCGATTGACAGCTTGTGTAACCAGCGGGATTTGTAAACTGTCATTGGCAGTTTGTTTAAATTCCATTGCACTATTTGAGATGTTTTTTTTACTGTACGTAATTCCGATTTACCTTTATTTTTGTATGAGGTATGTTCAGAGTTAAAATGAAATTCTAATTCTATATACAAGCCATCATTATATCCCTGCCCGTATCCCACACTAGGTGGGGCCGGCACAACATGTTTGTAAATCAATGTTGTTAGAGGTTTTGGCTTGATGTTTTATGACCGGCCGCCTGCCTGACATCAACCCTCTTTGGGAATACTCGTTGCGCCGTCGCGCGAGTGACCCAATGTACCTGCTGGTATTATGCGCTGGGTCCCAAAATGATATGCTTGTCAATCTTATTGCCGACAACTAACCAGACTATGTTCTTTTTGGTGGAGTATACTTGAAGTTCCATGACCCACTCATTAAATTTTGCTAGGGACTTTGGTTTTGACACGTCGTAACATTCTATGTACAAGCCAAATATGTCGATTGCATTCCCGAGTTTTTCAGATCGTGCGAATGTTCATTGGGAAGTGTTGGACATAATTTTACGAGAAGGAGACGTTATCTAAACGATTTTTTATTTATACAAGGTTAGTCGGAAAGGTGGTACTAAACCGCGGGCCACGTAAAGTATCACTGATGGCTATTTTAAAGCAAGTGTTAAAATTACAAAATTCGATAATTTTTATTTGCATGCAAAATAATTTTTATTTTAGTATTTTCAAAAAAAACATACCTGCTTTAGTTATGAATTCAGAAAATTAATTTTCTAATCCGTGACCCCAAATATGACCTAAATTGCAAAAACAGCTGATCATAGCTATGAACAGTTAGATTTTAGCATATTTTTTACGAAATCTTTGAAAAGCTATTTCTCTTAAACTATTGAGCTTTGAGGAAAGTTCTAGAGCAAAGTTATCCTTTATTATGGGTACTTTAAAACCCTTTCGGCTTAGTACCCCCTTTCCGACTAACCTTGTATGTACAGGGTCTATTTATTATTAGTTATAAATCAATAGTCCAAAGAAAAACCCAACAAATTAATATATCTATAATCAATGATATTATTTACAATGTCATTCATGCGTCAAAAATGACAATTCAAAAAAACACCAATTGGTGTACATGCATTTCTTTCACTCTCGCTATTCTTCCGTATCTTCGTCTTACGGCCGTTTTCAATAACCTATCTGCGTTTTGCTCTACTAGAGATAGAGAAATTAGACATTACATATTTCTATAGAGCTTAGGTATGTCAAAGGAGATGTTTCATTTTTGTATGGGACTCCGGCCATAAGGTGTACCGTTTAGAAAAGCTGGGAAACTAAACTCTGAATAGCTTACAGTAACATTTTATTCATAATATAAAATGTTTTTTATGCACAAAATAAAAGTTAAAAATGTTTGACGTTTGTCGTGAGAGTTATGACAGCCGTGAGAGGTTGTAAAGATGACGTTTACCTAACCTAGAAATTGATATTTTTTAATTACTGACTGACTGTGACCTGACATTTTGAATTTTTCGTTCAGAAGTACACGTCAAAAAAGAAGAATAAATATTTTTCTAACGATGAAATCGTCACACTAGCTTAGAATTAGTCGAAAAAGATGGCTAAGAGAATAATAATTATTATTAATTGTATAAGAACACATACCTTTCATATTTAACGTTTACGTGAATTATGTTTTGATTTGACATGATTTCAGAACGAAAGCAGGCTATGCAAACTATAGGACGCCATGTTGAATAGAATATGGCAATAATTGAAAATTTATTATATTTTGTGCACATCAAATCAGGTTTAAATTCACGAAAGAATATTTTTCCTCAATTCTTGGATTTTTTTCCCCTTTTTCGATAAATGTACATCCTAAGGCCGAAAATGAAACATCTCCTAACTATATCTAATTTCTTTCTCTCTTCTATCCCATTAGAGATACTACTGAAAATAATGCAGATTGAATTTTCGACGCCATGTTCTATGAACATAACATATCTATAGTATAAAAAATCATTGCCTATAATACAAAACAGAAGTTGTATGCCGTTAAATATACCAAAGCTGTTGTCTACCCACAAATTACCTACGCTAAGCCGAATGCTTTGTCATTTTATAATAATGAATGGTTTATACCATAGTGGGTAATCGATCGTCAGAACTAAGCATTTTCTGACGTACTCACGGTATCTACAATGCTTATTATTATCCGTGATATTGATTCGTGGCATGATTCTCATTCGTCATATTTGATTTGCATTGCGAGCGGGCCGGCTCTGAATCTGATTGACTTTTCCTTTTATCTTCGTCTCACTGTATTTCTGCTGCACGCATAGCACCTGATTCGATTTGTTTTACCGATTTTCATGTTTTATCAGTCAGTAAAAAAAGTAAAGTATTGAAGATACTTCATTTGCTTTTGAGGTATCATTTAAAAGTGAGAAAATAAAATGGTTTTGCTGCATGTTGACGCATACAATTTTCCTTCTTATATAACAAGTAGAAAACTTTGAAATATAACAAGTAACAAACCCAAAACCGAGTAGTTTCTTTAAGTGCATGAGCGCAAGATACCAGCCGCGCAGAAAACAGTAGGAGATATAAATATTAAAATGTTAAATTAAAGCCTCGTTTGTGTGCATCGTTCGGTGGGGCGGGTCGTCGGCCGCGCGACCTACTTGCAGCTGAAGCCGCGTGCTGCAGACATCCACCATGAAATATGGACGGAATCTGATACTGTTACAACGTTCCCATTTGAATAATATGGAAATAGTTCTCCCATTGTGTTTTAGATTGATTTAGGAGAATATTTTTTTAATAGTGTGCCAAGTAATATTTTGCTGTGACTGTGATCACTGATTGGACTATCAAGTCTGTCAAAGATAGAACCAGTCTACAGTAAGCTTAATAATAATGCCCTGCGCTAAAATCTTCTTCGAAAGAACATGCTCCAAGTAATGAGACCTGTATCAGTAATTGTTGGTGGTTAGCCTAAACTGCATTAGTAGAACCTCAACGAGTGATGATACATAAATACGTCGGGCGCGCCGTGGGTAGTTAGCGCCTTTAACGAACCTTGCCAACTAGCTAATCTTTTCACCACGGCATGATCTATTCTCGTACTGCGTCGTACGAGACAAAAAAAGACCCTAAATAGGCTAATTCTGTGATCACCAACCCACTAATAGTCGTTACTTGTTCTACATAACCTTTTCCCAACTACGTTGGGGTCAGCTTCCAGTCTAACCAGATGCGGCTGAATACTAGTATTTTACACGGTGCGACTGCCATTAGACCTCCGCAACCCAGTTACTGGGTAATGCCGACCAGTTGTCAGACTTTCGGGCTTCTGACTACCCGTAACGACTGTCATAGGTATTCGTATGGCACCCGGGATCGACTGTTTAACGTTATCTCCGAGGCACGGAGGTGTTTCGATGTGTAACGAAACGGTCACCCATCCACAGACCGACCGCGGCAAGCGCAGCTTAACTTTGCAAATTTTATGATCCGCACGGTTAGTAACAGAGGGGTTTCGATGTGTAACGAAACGGTCACCCATCCATAGACTGACCGCGGCAAGCGCAGCTTAACTTTGCAAATTTTATGATCCGCACGGTTAGTAACAGAGGGGTTTCGATGTGTAACGAAACGGTCACCTATCTATAGACTGACCGCGGCAAGCGCAGCTTAACTTTGCAAATTTTATGATCCGCACGGTTAGTAACAGAGGGGTTTCGATGTGTAACGAAACGGTCACCCATCCATAGACTGACCGCGGCAAGCGCAGCTGAACTTTGCAAATCTTATGATCCGCGCGGTTAGTAATTAGCCACGAGCCCCATACAGTAACAGTCGTTACTATGACAATTTTTGTAAGAGGTATTGTCCTGCAGTGGACAGCGATATGCTGTGATAACGATCCAGCCAGGAAAACCAGATGATGTACTAATTACTCATTAGTATTCTTTTTTACATCTTCATAACATCACGCCTTATATTCCCCAAAGGGTTCGGCAGAGGTATTTTTTTAGTACACCCTCGTTTCGCCAGTTATGTTTAAGAGGGGGCGGGCCTATTGTAATTAACCGGGTGCAAATCCAGACACCGGGCTGCTACTGAGAAATTCCTAATGGAAAACCCAATAAAATTTTGCCCGACCCGGGGATAGAACCCAGGACCTATGCTCAGTAGTCGCGCTTGCGACCACTAGACCAACAAGGCAGTCTCTTCAATAATACTTAATTCCATTATAACACAACAAGTATTCGCAAAAAGCGCATTTACGATAAACATTTAAGTACCCGCATGTAGAATTTCCTCCACAAGCAAGTTCTGTGCAATAAGGATGCAGTTATTGCTCTCGCACACACACTCTACATATGTGCAGCGTGTCTGTGAAGTCATTTAAACTTCGCCCAAGTCGGTATTCCTGTTAGCTTTCCTTAGCAATATGTTACTTGAATACCGTATGAGAATTACGCGCAAAATTGGTATTAATATTTGCTAGGGTGGGTTATTAGTAAAAGCTTGAGATTTTAAGGTGCCTGTGTTTCGACCACTGAAATCTAAATAATATTTATTTAGATTTCTGTGGTCGAAATACAGGTACCTTAATTATGTAGATTTCTAAATTATATTTATTATTATTTAGATTTCTCAATTATATTTATTATTATTTAGATTTCTAAATAATATTTATTATTATTTCGATTTTAAAATAATACTTACATAAGATGGCATAACATCACGCCTGTATTCCCTGAAGGGTTAGGCAGAAGTGTTTTAGTAACACCCTCGTTTCGCCAGTTATGTTTAAGTCCCATGTAAAAAAGGGCGAGCCTATTTCCATTTACTGGGCAAAACTCCAGGCTGCTACTGACGAATTTCACACGGAAAAACCCAATAATAGTTTGCCCGACCTGAGGATTGAACCTAGGAAATCACGATCAGCAGTTGCGCTTGCCACCACTAGACCAACGACGCAGTAGTATTTCGAAATAATACTTATTATTTCCATTTTTGTGATTTCTACCAAATAAATATAGAATAAGAATATAAATTCTTAAAACATTCCTTCGTTTCTTTATTTCGTTCTTTTCAGTCCATGCAGGGAAGTTTAAGCTGTGGCTCCGTTTTTACTCTATGGTTGTTTGATCAAAACCACACACCATGTGAGCTTTATAATTCTGGTTTACAGAATAAACGGCTCGATAGGTTAAGCAGGAACCAACAGGAGACCAACAAAAGCCGAAAGTGGATTTGAACTTTTTTTATATGCTTTACGGCTCAATTTACAGTTCCTAAACCAACACTACATAACTTTATAAGTACATAAACAAAATAAGTATTTGCAGAGCCAGAAATAGCATTCCCATTTTAAAGAATACTATCTAAGAGCATCATATCGTCTTGGCACGACACGTCTCGAAGTTTTTGGTAAGGGTGTCTTCTTCGAATTTGAGACAATTTTATACCAACAATGTTATAGATCGTTTGCAGTACCGTTTATATTATTGATATATTATTAAAAGAATTTAGCAAATAGAACAAAGTAATGGAAATACTTTCGAGCTATTATGCTAAAAAAATTCTTCCACGCCATAATTTTACAAGGGCCTTTAAATCGTTCCGAGGTGGTAAACGTCGCTATTACGGCTGAAACTTTATAAGTTTACCATCAATCCATCACCGCGTAAGTGCACAGCAATTTTAATAATGTTCCTTTTATACTGTACGAAAAACTAAATGGTTTTTCCGTCAAACAAAACACAGTACGTATTGGCGCACAACGTGGGACGTCTATTAGAACCGAAAATTAGAAAACCCAATACTTAAAACAAAGTAGGATTTACGAAACGAACCGAACTAAGAACAACTGAAAACTTCGTATTTCGATACACGCTGAAGCTTTTATACGATTCCAATACTTACGAGCAACACGGTACCGATGCAAAAACTAAACAATAAAATGATTTTTCTTGGCAACTCCTGCAGCGTTTTGCAGATTCAAAGTTGAACGAACTGAGCTTGTCCCGGCCGACCAATGGGGCGTCCGTACGCGCAATGCGACGACCTCATTGGACGGCGGTGCATTCAAAAGAGCTGCACATGTGACGTTTTTGGAACAACACCACATTATTTATTGTCTCACATGTTTTGAATGCCGTACCATTTTTTACATTTTTCAACAGTTTATAGACAATTTACGAGTGTCCAAAAGACTGTATGGTTTTCGTGAAAGTTGCATGTTGAACTATCATGAAAACCATACACAGAAAACATCTTTAAAAAACTTTGCTTTCGTGAATAATGTTACTGAATATTGTAAGAATTCTCATGGAATCTTTATCATTGTTTGTTTAACAAAGAACGAGAGAAAACCAAGGAATGGATGTTACATTGTGTGTGATTAAACTATAAAGAAGAAAAACTTGCCTTTATGTTTGCATCGTGTCTCAGTGCAGCAGACATAGTAGATTGTCATTAAATAGTTGTTTCGCAGTACATGTAAATCACTCGGCGTCGCCTATTTGGAAGCGGCCCAGATATCTGAATAGCTTAAGTTTATGCAAGCCATACCTTACAATATTTGGGTCAATTTTATTTCATTTTATATATTAGTGTTTATGCGCAAAACGAACTTATTGCATTTCGAATGTGCATAATTTTGTGATGGTTGCTTTTTCCGATTTTTCTTGGGAAGAATTTGTTGTAATTTCATCAACTTTACTCTATGTAGTAGGTAACCGTAAAATTTTCGTTAAACACTGGACTGTTTTTCAAATTGAGCCTTTAAACACCCTTAAAGCGTTTTAAGCGTCAATAGAATTTATGGAAATATTTAATGGACGTAAAAAAATTAATATCATTTAATATTATACAAAAACACCATTAGTAAAAAACCACAACAGTAAAAAAATGTTAGGAAGCATTATTAAATAGAAACAATTTTGAAATACTTTATTTAGTAATACTATTCATGATGATATAACATGTCACAACAAAAATTCCATGAGCTTTCTACGAGAAATAAATGTGTACCTACAAAATGACGTCAACCCCATATGGTTGAAATATTTTTATAGTCTAGAAAAGCTTACTTAGGTATATAGTATTTTTAAAATATTAAATTCCGTGCTGTCACTCTCACTTCGCATTAGAGTGACAGCGACAGCACGAGACTTAAAAGCAACCTAAAATTGAGTAGCGTTAGAGTATTTAACCATTACAGGGGCTAATTCAATTAGTGCGCTACATTTAGCACAATATCTAGAACGCCCAACTATTGCACTATTTAGATTGGATGATATTATTTCCACTAATTCAATTAGCTCAAAGATGAAATTTATACTGCGCTTGGAGTTATATTTTTAGTAAAATTCATACTTTGCTGCAGCACGCAGAATAAAAATGTGTGCAGGAAATATAATATAACATAATATAGTCAGTTTTATAAAGTAAACGCCCTAACCATTGATAGCCTAGTTGTGTGACCATTGGACTGCTAAGTCATCGGTTTCGAGTTCGGACCCAAGGCACTCATCTCTGATTTTTCGAATTCATGTGCGTATTGTATAATTATCACTTGCTTAAAAACGGTGAAGGAAAACATCGTGAGGAAACCGGTATGCCTGAGAGATATTCCTCGACGGCATGTGAAGCCAATCAGAGGCCCATGGGCGCCATAAATTCTGACACCAGGTTAGTCACTAACCACACGAAAAGAAGAAGAAGCAAACGCAGTAGGGAGGAGGGAGGAGACTCGTGTCGTTAATAAATTGCATCAATAGGAATACCTAAATTCAGATTCCTTGAATTTTAACTCAATTGTAGCTTTCTCATACTTACTTCCTCTTAGCCTTTTCCCAATTATCTTGGGGTCAGCCTCCAGTCTAACCAGATGCGGCTGAATACCAGTATTTTACACGGAGCGACTGCCATCAGACCTCCGCAACCCAACTTGTAGCTTTCTCATATGTTTACCCTTATGTGTGCGATAAGTGATATTTTTTTCATTAAAGTGTCTGTATTTTCTTAATTCAGGAACTAAGCACCCTTACAAAAAGAACATCAGTAGCCAAGAAAATTGATATAGGGGTCAAGCCACATCTGACGGAACATACGTCGCCTATCTTCCGCCGGTACTCATAATTCCATATAAACATCTCCCACCGTACACATTTGACCGAAGATGCGTTACTAAAATTCCTCTAGTAAATTACGCAATAAACGACGTATCTTCCGTCAGATGTGATTTAGCCCTTAAGTAGAAAAAAACGTTTGCCAAGGATATAATATGAATGCACACGTCACCAATGATTGTAAAATCAAGAAGTGTTGATACGAAGTAACTGTATTTTCACTTTTTCAATACACTGCTCATAATATAACCCCAAGTATTAACGGCAAACTTATTCTGATGAACAAGTTGACGTAAACTGTAACAGTTTGTCTACTAGGACTTGTAACAAATTCACCAAGGACAATATGAATGCAGCCACGTCAAAAGACACTCAATCCGTTTAGCGGCTGACAAGATTAGCCCCTCTCACACGTCGCAACTTAGCCTTATTCATACTGACAACTCGGTTATAACTTTATTAATTTATGACCGGTTCTTATATCCGAAAACGAGTCGTTTTGTTTACCAGAGGCATAAAATAACGCGCCTTATATTCCCCGAAAGGTTCGGCAGAGACGTTTTTGTAGGTACACCCTTGTTTAGCCAGTTATGTTTAAGTCCTATGTAATAGGGGGCGAGCCTATTGCCATTAACCAGTGGTTTAGTCATGACAAATTCGCGAGTTTATGAATCACTGAATTTGGTTTTTTAGGGTTCCGTACCCAAAGGGTAAAACGGGAACCCTATTACTAAGACTCCGCTGTCCGTCCGTCTGTCACCAGGATGTATCTCATGAACCGTAATAGTTACACAGTTGAAATTTTCACAGATGATGTGTTTCTGTTGCCGCTATAACAACAAATACTAAAAAACAGAATAAAATAAATATTTAAGGGGGGCTCGCTTAAAACAAACCTGATTTTTTTGCTCGTTTTTATAGATAAAATGGTACGAAACCCTTCGTGCGCGAGTCCGACTCGCACTCGGCCGGTTTTTTAGTATGACTAATTTGCTGAGAATTCTATTATGGGATGGGTGCTACCTTTTCATTGACTCCGTTGCTTTATTTGGAATCTTTCTTTTTATTACAATACCCTATAATGCAAATGTTGCCAGAAAATCGCCATGTTATATTTTACAAATAAGATATCTGTGACTGCCATGTTGTCTAGTGGTCGCAAGCGCGACTGCTAAACATGTGGTCCTGTGTTCGATCCACACGTCGGGCAAAGTGTTATTGGGTTTTTCCATTAAAAATACCTCTGCCTAACCCTTCGGGGAATATAGGGCGTGATGTTATATTATATCTGTGAAAAATCGCATCCCGCTTTTTTTATGCAAGAATCCATGAGTAAGCGAGTATTGGTCAAGCATTATACTCTTATGACCAATAAAATATTTTTATTGCTACAGTCGTTTCATTTGTTTTGTTAAGTTCAATGGCTTCATATACACACTGGTTATAATTCAAAGTAAATGTTACAATCGAAGCATAATATTTCTTCTTAATTGTTGAACTATTAAGAGTTGAGAATTTCAAAGATTTTATTTATGGCGAATATCACGCAATCAGTCAATTTTAATGCTCCTTACTCCTTAATTTCCAATAAGAGCAAATAAAAACTACCTACACAATACTTATTTCTCTTAGATTATATTGATTAAGACATAAACATAACATCACGCTTGTATTCCCCGAAGAGATGGGCAGAGGCGTAAGGTAACACCCTCATTCCGCCGTTATGTTTAAGTCTCATGTAATAGGGGGCGCGCCTATTGCCGTCAACCGGGTACAAATCCAAACTCTGGCCTACTGCTGAGAAATTTCAGACGGTAAAACCCAATAACACTTTGTCCGACCTGGGAATCGAACCCAGGACGTCACATAAGTAGTTGACATAAGACATAAACATTAAAACTACAAACTGCCTCGTTTGCGTAATGGTGGCAAGTGCGACTGCTGATTGTGAGGTCCTGGGTTCGATCCCCAGGTCGGGCAAAGTGTTATACGGTTTTTCCGTGTAGAATTCCTCAGTAGCAGCCCGGAGTTTGGATTTGTGCCCGGTTGATGGCAATAGGCGCGCCCCCTTTTTAAGGGACTTAAACATAACGGCGAAATGAGGGTGATACTATACACCTTTGCTTAACCCTTCGGGGAATACAGGCGTGATGTTATGTTAAAACTAAAAGTTGAGCACAGGTAAGCAAACAAAATTATTCTCTTCTTTTGCACTGAATTCACTGTATGCATGAAATGAGACTGTTAATATTCTTCAGTTTGTGTTAACACGAAAACGCGAAGACTTGCATCGTAAAATGCAGGGTAGCAAGCTTGGACTGGCGTTATCTTCAAAGTAACGTCAAGATAAAAAGACGTAAAGACTCTTTGTGAAGCACCTCCGCATTTGACATTGAGCTTTTAAAATTTCGCACACTTCAAAGGGAAATTTTAAAAGCTTTTATGTTGGTGCATACCGTTATTGTTTACAGGTTAAGACGAAGATTTGAAGCCATTGTTTGGTTTATACGAAGTTTTTTTTTTGCATCTTATTTACTACGTGATGCTCTTAGGCCCCGATGACACTATCATATCATATCTATATTTATCATACAAATATGATTTCATATCTATCAAATTCTATGATCATGGTGTTGTTCTTCATTTATAACCGACTTTCAAAAAAAGGAGGAGGTTCTCAATTCGATTGTATGTTTTTTTTTGTATGTTTGTTCCGCGATATCTTTGCAAATTGTGAACCGATTTTAATGATTTTTTTTTGTTTGAAAGAGTATTCCTTCGAAGTGGTCCCATTTAAATTTGGTGAAGATCTGATGAAGAACTTCGGACATAGACATTTGAAGTCGGTTTTATTTTTGTTAAAAAGTTTAATTACATATTACACTTATGATTATATAAACGTCATACTTAATCAAGACGTATAACGATTTAACCGTGTTTTCCGTTGCTATTCTTGTGTATTGACGCCATTTTTGCGGTTAGATGAATATGATCATAATTATTTGTATGCTTGTTGTCAAATAGGACCCCTTAACTATGATCATAGACAATATCAATCATATGAAGTTATTACACTGTCATAGGTTTTTCATATAAAAATGACTCATACATCTCTGATCATATTTCTGTGGTAGTCTAATATGGCTCTTACTAAAGCGCCGCATGCGCCAGCAACTTTTATTGCGCAAGTTAAGCACCAAGTGTTCGCTTATAGTCCGACCGGATAACTCAGTCTTCGCCCGCGACGTTACAGGGACGCGGGGGATGACGACAAAAATATGATTTCCAACAAACGGCTCGCATCCGTCCTTATCCTTTCCGATCCGATGCGATGCAATTAACAATCAATCCTTTCGCTACAGAGACTGTTTCAGAACAAATTAGACAAGTAATTTATACATTACATGTATTTAGAATGTTCTCACATATTATCAGATAATTATAATATTTTGTCAATTGTCAGATGGCAATATATCGGTCCCACGTTGGGTGCCAAATTATATTCTTAAACTATTAGGTACATAAAGGACACAGTAAAACATTTATAGCTCCAATAAACAATTACCAATGGGGAAGACGAAAATAAGTGGAATTTCGTATTAAATCCGAGTAACATAAATATTGATGAGTAAGACACAAACGACTATTTGATTTTTAGTCAGTCACCGATTTGTGTTTGTCAGCTACTGACTATACGCGGTGTCTAACACCCATATTCTAAGACGTTCCTCCAAAACTTATTCGACTCATACTCGACTTTGGACGCCTCGAGGATGGCCTCGAAAACATCTTCAAAATTGTATTCTTAGTCGCAATTTCGAGAGAACTTTGAGGTTCCTCGACCGAGGGATCCTCAGATGAGTCGAGGTAAAGTGGAGTCATTACGTCATAATTTCGAGGATTTTTGTTTAGCTGAATCGCGCAAATAACACCGCAATAAATAGTTGTAAGGATTACCGCAAGTATATTCAATAAAGTCTTCAAAATTCACTTTTGTTAAATACGACTTTTGTACTTCCTTAGTGGTAGGTTCCGAGATTCCTTGAGTTTGACAGATGATTCCTTACCTCGAAAGAGGAAAAATCTTGTGTCGAGAACGTTTATGTCGACTATAACTACCGATGGTAGTGAAAAAGGCTGAGTCGAGGTGGTGTCGAGTCGTAAGTTTTGGAGGAACGTCTTAGAATATGGGTGTAATTCTTTACTGATATCACGCAGACTTTATAGTTCACTCGCCTTGCATTGACGCATATGTTTTCTCCTTTTCTCAATGATTGCTGATAATACACTGGCCTGCAAAAATAAGTATCACACTTTAAAAGTAAATATCATTAAAAGTGTAGTACTTATTTTTGCAGGCCAGTATAGTTAAGAGACTCTGTGACAGTCGGACAGACTTTTTGTAGTATGTTTGCGTTCAAGGCGCTATTATCACCAATTATTGTTTGATTAATCGGTCACCTGCACACCAACTTATACATAACATAACATCACGCCTGTATTTCCGGAAGGATTGGGCAGAGGTTTATAGTAACACCCTCATTTCGCCGTTATGTTAAAGTCCCATGTAATAGGCATCGAGCCTATTGCCATCAACCGGGCACGAATTCAAACTCCAGGCTGCTACTGAGGAATTCCACACGAAAAAACCCGATAACACTTTGCCCGACCTGAGGATCAAACCCAGGACCTCACGATCAGCAGTCGCGCTTGCCACCACTAGACCAACGCGGCAGTTAGTTAAGTACATATTATTATAAGATACTTATACAACTATGGCTGGTGTTAACCATCATTAATTCTCTGAATGTAACTGCCAGTTGGTCTAGTGGTGGCAACCGCGACTGCTGATCGTGAGGTCCTGGGTTCGATCGCCAGGTCGGGCAAAGTGTTATTAGGTTTTTCCGTGTGGAATTCCTCAGTAGCAGCTCGGAGTTTGGATTTGTACCCGGTTGAAGGCAATAGGCTCGCCCCCTACTACATGGGACTTGAACGGCGAAATGAGAGTGTTACTATACACTTCTGCCCAACCCTTCGGGGAATACAGACGTGATCAGGGCCGCAGTAAGTGGGCGTGCAGAGAGTGCACTGCACGCAGGCGGCAAATTGAGCGACTCATCTAATTGTGACCAATTTTAATATTTTTTCGGTTTGGTGCCACTCAAAAAAAGCTCGTCGAAGTATCGCTTGGGAATTAATCTTTTTCATTCGGTATTGCACGCGGGCGACGAAAGAGCTAGCGACGGGCCTGGGCGTGATGTTATGTTCTAAGTAATCGTTTACTCGGAAATTGCACTAGAACTTTAGATAAACAGTTGTTTAACCAGAATGTTGGTGAAAACAAGCCTAAATGTATTACAGACCAATTCAATTTCATCGGTCATTTGCTTGTGACTATTATGAGTAGAGATTGTCCAAGTTCCAACTGTGTCCGGAACTGGAACGCATTTGGCAACTAGACCGCGAAACTCGGACGCGAAATCGAAATAATATCTCGCGTTCATAGACGGCTAACCTGGAACTAAAGTGGTCTATGTTACAAAATAAACATTTTCAGATAACAAACGAAAAAACCACTTTAGAAATTTAAAATATCAAATAAATTCTAATGTGGTATTTTAATGATAACCTTATTTTGATGACGTAATGACACATAGACCACTTTTGCCTGGATTTATTTATCGTTTTTATGTTTAAACATGCTCATAGATGGATTTAGCCAAAAATGTTACATAGACCACTTTAGTTCCAGGTTAGCCAGATTATGTTTCTACTATTTTTGTTTCCGAGATTATGATGTAGGTTTTTTTTTTATATAACTTAAACTAGCAATATTAATTATTGTATAATCTTCTACTTCTTTTCGTGTGGTTAGTGACCAACCTGGTGTCAGAGTTAATGCCGTCTATAGGCTTCTGACTTGGCTTCACATGCCATCGAGAAAAATCTATCAGGCTTGCCGGTTTCCTCAAGATGTTTTCCTTCACCGTTTTTAAGCAAGTGATAATTATAGGTACAATATGCACACTAATCCAAAAAGCCAGAGGTGTGTGCCTTAGGTTCTAACTCGAGACCTATGACTTGGTAGTACGAGGGCCATACCACTAGGCTATCACTGCTGTTATTGTATAATTATCACTTGTTTCAAAACGGTGAAGGGAAACATCGTGAGGAAACCGGCATGACAGAGATATGTCTCGACGGCATGTGAAGCCAAGTCAGAGGCCCATGGGTGGCATAAACTCCGACACCAGGTTAGTCACTAACTACACGAAAAGAAGAAGAACTAGAAAGTCGTTCTATCTTATTCATACTATTACATCTAGAACCATGTGTAGGTTGATTTACTGGGAATACAGATTATTGTATTAAAATTGAACTTTAACCATCGTATTAATAGCACATCCTATCCACATTATCAGATAGATTAGTAGTTCGTTCTGCCTAGCCTTTTCCCAACTATGTTGGGGTCAGCTTCCAGTCTAACCAGATGCGGCTGAATACTTGAATTTTATATGGAGCGACTGCCATCAGTCCTTCGCAACCCAGTTACTGGGCAATGCCGATAACCTAAAGTTAGACCAGTCGTCAGACTTTCTGACTTCCCGTAACGACTGTCATATAGGTATTCGTATAACACCCGGGATCGACAGTTTTACGTGCTGCCAGACACAGAGGGTCTCGATGTGTAGTGAATGGTCACCCATTCACGGACTGGCCGCGGAAAGCGTTGTTTAATCTCCCAAATCGTATGATCCGCGCGGTCGTTATTTAGCCACAAGACCCTCCAGGTAGATCAGTAGTAATAAATATAAATCTTTTAATATGAATATCATACACAGATATGTATGAGTTTATCTATCTTATCGCTAATTTTAGGGTTCCGTACGTCAAAAGGAAAAAAGGAACCCTTATAGGATCACTTCGCTGTCCGTGTGTCTGTCTGTGTGTCTATCTATCTGTCTATCAATACCCCTTTTCTCAGGAACTCGTTGAGGTATCATGTTTAGGCTCAGGTATACAATCCCTTAGAACTGCGAAAAAATCAAACTTCTAAGTCAACGCAATCAAAAGATACGGCCGTTTATGACGCATATTTCGACACTCGCAAGGGAATCAAAGCCTATAGGGTACTTCCCGTTGACCTAGAATCATGAAATTTGGCAAGAAGCAATGTCTCATAGCACAAGTAAAGGGAAAAATCCGAAAGCCGTTTTGTAGAAAAATTACAAAAATAACTAAATGTATGGAACCCTCGGTGCGCGAGTCCGACTCGCACTTGGCCGGATTTTTCTAAAAAAATATCTTTTATAAACTTTCGCTAAAATAATAATTAACTATGGATAAAAACCGTTACAGACAGACTCATCGTGCTCATGAAAAACAAACGAATGATCCTCTTTCGATTCTTTGAACTACTTCAATTGGACGTAGTTAAGCGAAAAGGATCCAACCCACAAAATTATCGAGAATGAGTTATTTATATCTAAATACTCCTTAAACTTCTTAAGCCAAACTACACATAACATTTTAACAAGTTAAATATTATACATTTGTCCCTTAATTACAATAAAATCGAGAGATTTAAATCAAGGAACCAATGAAGAAATACAGTCTAAACTTAAAAATTGAATATCTCATAACTGTGTGGGTTGGATCCTTTTCGCTAAACTACGTCCAATTACATCAATGTTGGTAGCTGTGTGTACTTTATGCACTTGTACATACAATATTTACAAGGGGCAAGTTCTTGCCGCATCTGGTCTGGCAGCGGGGTTGGCCGGTCGCCCAACGATCGCCGACCCAATTACTATGTCGAGTTACGAGCCGCTACTTAGTCGGTTGTGGTTTACCTGATTATTTATCGCCTTGATACTTGTGGCTGTACTGCTTTGTTTACGCACATTCTATTTATGGAGGGAGGAAAGTATCAAGATTGGGTAATGCAACTATTATAAAAATCGTCTAAATAAAACAAAATGTATCTTCGTTTTATGAATTTCTTTAAATGTCAAGTGTCGTTTAAAGAATTTAAGGCTATAAACATCACGCCTGTATTCTCCGAAGGGTAGGGCAGAGGTGAATAGTAACACACTCATTTCGCCAGTTATGTTTAAGTCCCATGTAATAGGGGATGAGCCTATTGCCGTTAACCGGGCACAAATCAGGCCTCCGGGCTGCTACTGAAAAATTAATAATGGAAAAACCGAATAATACTTTGCCCGACCTGGTGATCAAACCCAGGCCCTCATGCTCAGCAGTCGCAATTGCGACCACTAGACTAACAAGGCAGTTAAGGCTGTCTAGCCTCATTTCTTTTTACATAAGTGTTACGTTAGATGTACAATTATACATGGACTGTAAGATGTTAATCTTCTTCTTCTTCCTGCCCTTATCCCACACTAGGTGGGGTCGACACAACATGTATTTTATAAATCCATGTTGTTAGAGGTTTTGGCTTATTGTTTTATGACCGGTCGCCTGCCTGACATCAACCCTTCTTAGGAATACTCGTTGCGCCGTCGCGCGGGTGACCCAATGTGCTTGCTGATATTATGCACTGGGTTGCAAAATGATATGCTTGTCAATATTATTGCCGACAATTAAGCAGGCTATGTTCTTCTTGGTGGAGTATACTTGAAGTTCCTCGATCTACTCATTCAGTTTAAGATGTAAGACTGTAAGATGTTAATATGGAAGGCATATTGTTTTATACGATTATTCAGAAGTAAAAGTTAAGGGCTGGTATTATATAATGCATTTACTTTTGGCTGTCACAGAATTCATATTATTCATCAACAAATAAACCATAATTTTACAATTTGTAACTGCTATCCTATGTTTTTCATCAAACACATCTCAGCATAGTATGTTGATGAGTGATTCAACAAGATAATTATGTATTACATATCTTGTGACAAACTAAACTCACAAATATTTGGATCACGAAACTAATATTTATACATTTCATATAATACGTATAAAATGTCGCAGGCATAGAACATCAATTTATTCACATCACGGCTTACAAAAACTCCCAATCGAGACATAATAGAGTATTGGAATAACATTTACGTTTTGGTAGTCGGTCCACGGACAGAATAATTAGCAGCCGATGCTTTAATTGAAGTCTGTCATCATACGATGACGTCATGCTCACTCACCCCGCTCCCCATACATAAAGGTCAAATATCGTGGCTACCTACGTAACAGACGCGTTTGAGCAAAACAGTCGCATTGATGGCACTTATTAAATATAGAGTCATTTTGATATTAGAAAGGTTTTAATAAGCACATTTTGTGTTCTATATTATAACTGCTAATGAAATTTAACAAAACAAAATTTATTTTTGGAAAATTAACCTAGTCCCACGGTGGGTGCCATTAAAGTTTATAATTGCTACTTAATTATTAAGACAGTACGGTGTTCAATTCGATTTCACAGTCAATATAAATATAGAATAGGTAAATTGTTGAGAAAGTCAATGTGGCGAGTCGGCGACATCGCGTATCATACGATGAATAACTGCAGGAATCAACCAAGGTCGTCTAAAATAAGTCTTTATAGCTAAATCTACACAACTATTTTCGGTGTTTCTGTTTGACAGAAAATTTGGACTTTAGTTTCTGTCGAAAATACTTGGATTTGTGGAACCTGGTGTATGTGTAAGGGTTTTTCATTCTACAGATATAAATCTATGTAAGACAAAAATACTTAATCTTCACACTTTTTTTAAATTCTATGTTATTTTGTGCTATGCATACTATTTTAAACATTACATTATCAGACAGGAATGAGTTAAATCGTTCAATTAAAACATACGATTTAAAAACCGACGTTTATTCTTAATTTTGACCACTAGTTAACTTTATCCTTGGATTATGAAAAAAAAAAAACCAAATTCCATAATCTCAAAATATAAAAAAAATATGTAAGTATTCTCATACACCTCTTATGTACCATCATATTTTGAGAGACGGATATAGTATACATAGAGACCAACTCTATCTTCCTGCGAATATTGTACACCTTACTAATATCATTCTGTATATTATCACGGATATTATTATTATACTAGTACTATTAACTGCCTCGTTGGCCTAGTGGTGGCAAGTGCGATTGCTGATCGGCGAGGTCCTGGGTACGATCCCTAGTTCAGGTAAATTGTTATTGGGTTTTTCCGTATGGAGTTTCTCGGTAGCAGCCCGGAGTTTGGATTTGTGCCCGGTTGATGGCAATAGGTCCGCCCCCTATTACATAGGAACTAAACATAACGGCGAAATGAGCGTGTTACTAAACACCTCTACCCTACCCCTCGGGGAATACAGGCGTGATGTTATGTATGTATTATACTAGTAAGTAAAGATGATATATTACTTTGGTTTGCCTAAATATAATTATCTGTTGGTTGTGCAGTCATTAATCAAAGTGAGCCAGTGGAGGGGCCCATTCACAAGTGCTCACAAGTGCTCACAAGTGCTCTGTTAGAGGGGCAGTGTTGGCACTCCTCCCAGACTGAATGTCTGCCCTCCAACGGCTCCAACTTTCCTCATTTGCACTACAGATATAGAATGGAATATATCACGAATACTGCAATTTTGGCATAGACTAGATAGATGGTAGTATGCTATTTTGAATTTGAAGCAATCATATTTTGAAAGACGACAAGTTTTTGATACAAAATTGGGATGGACTGAATGATTTACATATTCAAATATTTAACAATATGTATAGAAAAGAAATTGTCAGTTTTTTTTTTCGAATAAAATTTCTACTTTTATTATTCAATATTGATCACATGACAAACAAACTGATCAACGGTGCAATATAAACTCCATTGCTGATAAAATATTGTATAACCTCTATCTAACTGGGTCAATGGGAAAAGATAATGGTTAGGTCAGTTCTAAATCATAGTAATATGGTAATTATTGTATAATATTTTGTAAAAGTTGTAATAAAAATACAACTTTCACTCTTTTATTGACCTTTTTGATTAATCCTACAACCATCGCTTCATATGTGAGTAATAAAATATATTACAGTGTAAAAATCTAAAAAACACGCTTTTGTTAGTGTATTGAAAACTACAAAACCATGAGGGGTTCCGGTACCGACCTTCCGGATCCATCTTGACATCAGCTCGATGATACCATATTATTGTATGGTCATCAGAGCTACATACTATGCGTGCCAAATAAGAATAGGATCGCGCTTGCTACAACTTCACACGATAGCTGTCAAATTAGTACTGATAGCAAAAAAAGACTGTGAAAAAAAAAGTTATTTTTTTTTATTCATAGATTTCATTATTATTTATTTTAATTTTTATAAAATGTTATTTCTTGAATTCCATAAATAGATAATTTTGGATAAATTAATAATATTTGGAAGCAGTATTCTTTAAAAAAATGAACCAATATGTATAGTTAACTTCACGAAATGTTACTGGTCACCCTAATATATCGCCATAATAAAAATATAATTACTGTGTAATTGCGTAAAATTGATTAGAAATACCAAAAAAGTGAACAAAAAATAATTAAACTGAGTATACCTAATTTTTTAATTTACTTTTTTTCACAGCTTAAGCTTTGGTAATGGACTTCACGAGTATTGCGGAACAAAATGGCGTCTTGACAGTACTATTCTTAGTTGGCACGCATAGTACAGTTGCTAAGTTTCACATCGATGCGACAGTTAGAAGTGGGTGTAAATCGAATTCCAAGTTTACAAACAAACAAACCTAGTTACAGGTGAAGCGTGTTAAAAAGATCTATCAAATTATGGAACACAGCGATGGATGTAAAAATAGATATAGCTAACTTCGACCTATATAAACAGGTGCCATGATATTGTGTGTAGAGTAAAAACAAGAAACCTTTATGAAGATAAAAATAATCGCGTAACAATAGCTTCTTTGTCAACTTCGTACAAGGATAGCACTTAAAAACTGAAGCAGGTATATAAATACCTATTTACCATCCTATTATTAGATATCAGTAGGTTCTGAAACATCTGCCGGGGTTGCGGTGCATGCTTTTGCGAATCCCGCGACCCCGGCCGTACGGTCAGGAGAAGGAACACCGTTAGTTTTTAGCCGGTAAGAGTCCGGCAGACCCCCTCGCCTTCCTCGGGTGAGGGACATCCATGAGGATTTTCCAACGAGAAAAAAAAAGGTTCTGAAACATACCCATTATAGGCCTTTAACACCTTTTAACTCTTAACGCACCGAACATACCTTTTTTCAGACAGAACAGTGCATTGCATGAATGGGTCGAACGTTTTGTAGCTGTGCCAAAGGAATGTGCTGGCCTGGTGGGTAAGTGGAAGCAAGGTTCCTCCTGCTGATGCGTCCATCGTGAAGGTTTAACCACAGCTGTATTTATCATGAAGTAGGCGACGCAGACCACCACTAGACCAACTGCCTCGTTGGTCTAGTGGTGACAAGCGCGACTGCTGATCATGAGGTTCTGGGGCCGAATCCAAGGTTGGGCAAAGTGTTATTGGGTTTTCCGTGTGGAATTTCTCAGTAGCAGCCCGGAGTTTGGATTTGTGCCCGATGGATGGCATTAGGCTCGCCCCCTGTTACATGGGACTTAAACATAACGGCAAAATGAGGGTGTTATACACCTCTGCCTTACCCTTCGGGGAATACAGGCGTGATGTTATGTTATGAAATAGACGAGGTAGTCAAAGTAGTAAAAGGTTAGGTACTTAAATATTTTATTGACAGCCGTAGTGCAAAAGCGTTTTAAAACGTTAAAAAACAAACAGCGTGCCTCGACCGGGGGGCTCCCCGGATATCGCTGGGCTGACGTCTTGGAGGCTGATCTACGTGAGCTCCAAACTATCAACTGGTAAGAGATCGAGCAAGAACGTGCAAGAGTTCTCATTTCTGACGTCAAGACTCATTTTGGATCGCTGAGCCAGAGATATAGTTTAGTTTAAAAATACACTTACCTTTATCATATTGTGTTGACAGGTTGCAAGTGGTTTGAGGGTCCAGTCATAGCTGGCGGCGTGCGCGTCGAAGATTCCCGCTCATTTTGAATAGCAGCTCGCGATTGGCTAATTCAAATATCGCGCACTGTACTTCGGCCAATCACACGTCTCTATTTGATTTTCATTGTACGGTTGATTTTTGAATTTGGAATGGTTTTTAACGTCACTAGGTTGTGTTCACTAGGAACTGGTTTGCGCCAATTTTTTCGGAAATCCTTTCACATGTCTGCTTGCTGTTATGAATACCTTTAACAAAACAGATATAGATTAGATATTTGTAATGACAACATTTTTTGTTTCTGTCATACTGAGAAATTATCTGTAGGGGCATAGCTTTCTTTAGTAAAATAATAATTTTATACGGGCCCAGCTTTTATCATAGTGAAAAATACAGTTTCCCCAAAAGCTGCAAAGGACACAGGTCAAATAAAAGGCGATACCAGTAAGATAGACACTTATCATGGACGACCAACAACTTGGTTAAGACACATATTGCTTCTATTCTCTGAAGGGGTCTGCAATTCGCCCATGCCCATGCTCATATTTAGTTCCATGTTTTTTACTTTTTTCTTTTTTTTTACTTTTTGTGCTTTTGCCATTTTCGCCGGTACGATTCCCGCACGGAACCATTCGACACTCCCTACGTATATTTATACGCAATTGACGCAGACGCAACGCAGTCCTCTTAGTACTGCGTTGTAAGGACATTTCTTACTGAACGCAGTATTGAGTGAACTGCGTTTCATAATAAAAAATTTATAACGATGTTTTTTTTTTCAAATATTTGTATTGCATGTGAGATTTGTGTCTCACACAAAGAGGCTCGTGGCTAATTACCATGCTGCGCTTGCCGCGGTTCGTCTATGGATGGGTGACAGTTCGTTACACATCGAGACCACTCCGTGACTCGGAGAGTACGTTAAACAGTCGGTCCCGGGTGTCATACGAATACCTATGCCAATCGTTACGGGAAGTCTGAAACCCGAAAGTCTGACAACTGGTCTAACCTTAGGATATTGGCATTGCCCAGTTACTGGGTTGCGGAGGTCTGATGGCAGTCGCTTCGTGTAAAATACTGGTATTCAGCCGCATCTGGTTAGACTGGAAGCTGATCCCAACATAATTGGAAAAAGGCTATGCAGGACGAGTATGTGCGATTTGTGTCTGTAAGCGCGCCCATAACACAAGAAAGATCTTAGTGGGCAAACATTTTTCTTAAATGCAAAACCCTTTTGCCTATATTTTACCCGATCTGGGATGGCATTCAGAACCACATCTTTGGTAACCGCGCTTACGTCCTCTACAACAATGCGGCTTATAAAGGGGATACATAAAATTATGACCATTTTCTATACATGCTAAATAAAAATACATCACGCTAGTACGTACTTATGTGGTAAGCAGAATACCTCATTATGTTTGAAATCAATATTTAGTTAATCAAAGTATGCAAATTATGAATCTCGAACAGTTAAAAATAATAAAATGGTGAAAAATAATAAACCTACAAAAATAATGATCTGCCTAGCTTTCTCCCAACTATGTTGAAGTCAGCATCCAGTTTAGCCACATGCGGCTGAATGCCAGTATTTTACACGGAGCGACTGCCCTCAGACCTCCGCAACCCATTTAGTGGGCAATGCCGATATCCTCAGGTTAGACCAGTTGTCAGACTTTCGGGCTTCTGACTTCCCGTAACGACTGTCGTAGGTATTCGTATGACACCCGGGACCGACTGTTTTACGTGCTCTCCGAGGTACGGAGGGGGCTCGATGTGTAATGAACGGTCACCCATCCAAGGACTGACCACGGCAAGCGCAGCTTAATCTCGCAAATCGTATGATGCGCCCGGTTGGTAACTAGCCACGAGGCCCTCAAAGTTACAAAAATAATGATGCATGTTAATAATTATGATAAACAACTTCTGGACACGGCGCGTATTGTTAGGAAGTTCCTCTCTCTGAGACCCTGACTACCGGTAGCTTGGACCCTGTTCCCGATGACGGTGGGCTACATATTTTTTAATGTTTTTTTTAATGATAATATTTACAAATGTAAACTGCCTCGTTGGTCTAGTGGTGGCAAGCGCGACTGCTGATCGTGAGGTCCTGGGTTCGGTCCCCAGGTCGGGCAAAGTTGGGTTTAGCCCGGAGTTTGGATTTGGGCCCGGTTGATGGCAATAGGCTCGCCTCGTATTACGTGGAACTTAAACTGAACGGCGAAATGAGGGTGTTACTATACACCTCTGCTCAACCCTTCGGGGAATACAGGCGTGATTTTATGTTGTTATTTACAAATGCAATCTTGAATGTGTATGAATGAATAAAGATCCAATAAACTGTTATTGTGTATTACACAAACTGTGCGACACAACGATTAAGAATGGGCAATATGTACCAATTTAGTCCATCTTTATGGTCTATTGACCCATTCGGCTTTAAAGGGTTACTATAAATTCTTCGCATTTCTAATGCCCGGTTCCTATATCCAAAACGAATCGTTTTACTCACCAACGGTAGTTTTTGGTAATGCCAAACTAAGTCTATAAAAAGAGTCGAGAACCAACTTAACACTTGGGAGTCAGTGGACGACTCCATTTATTTAGTTTTTACTAACAACGGTCGGTAAAATATAAGAATCGGGCACAAGAGAATTACAATAACCCTATAACCTAAATGCATAATTCGACATTGCGATACTGTTACATGTAATTTCGCACAAGGTTGCAATATCGATTGAAGAATGGACTGTTAGTTACTTCCAAGCCTCAATAACACAACCTCCAACACAACACTATAAAGTATTTTGCGAATAAAATACAACAATATTGCATTGTAAAATCGATTACGCGAATCCACGCTGAAAATAGCTCCCATTCAACAATCGATACCTAAAAATATCATTCAAATATCCTCAGTGTTGTTCTCCAGACGAGTTTAATATATCCCACGCTACGAATTATTCTCGTTTCTTGTCCACCAAGATATCGACGTAAATACAGAATTCCTGATACTCGCTCGGTCAGATCTAAAAATAATAGTTGACAAGGAGCGAGCCCGTTCTGTTATTGGATAGATAGTCGTGTAGAACGTTATCAAACAGACATTAGCCGCGGTTCACCCACGTCATCGTCATTCATCCGCTTCGATCGCACGCACACACGCACACGGCCCACGCGGCACACCACACCCGCGACGGCTCTCACCACTCCACCTCGCACGGAGCAGCACCACCATCTCACATCATACATCACCATAAAACCTAAGCACGACGTCGCCCCTACACTCTCACACAGCCGTCCACCATCTTAAATTCATTCACAAAAATCGCTATACCACAGTGCCTATTTGTTTACCGTTTCACGCCTCTCTGAGCACACTCTCGCACTAAAATTGAACACAGCTACCTTCTCCGGATGAGGATGTTTCGTTTCACACTCGTTTTCTTGTTGTGAATGCGTTTTTAGTTCGTTTTTTGTTGGCAATACGGTCGTTTGGTTGTGCACGGGGTCATTACGTCGGTACGTCGCGGCGGACAGTGTGCAACTAAAGAATGGTGGCAGGACTGCGGACGGCCGCGGGACGCGCCTGCGCGCTACTACCCGCCAAAATACACCTACGCGCATGTATGGGTTATGTAGGTATGTTCTCTTTCAAAAGTTGCACAGATAACATTTCATCTCCAGCTGTCACACATTGCATTTAAATAAAAAAAAAATTAAATAAAGAAGCCCAAATAACCGTAGCGCGATGAAACTTACTACGCAGCTACGCGATGAAAAACATTCGACGCGTAGCTTCGTAACGTCTTTGTGCTACGAACGGCTACGGCGGCGTAGAGCTATTTGCAAGGGTATCTCTTAATATTTTTTCGTTGATATAGAATGCTCTGTTTTCTTCTTGCAATGTGGTAAATTATTTAGTGTTATGTTAACAAGGTTCGATTATACATTAATGGCAAATATTTATTTAATAATTCACGAGATGTTCGACCTTTCTTTAAAAACTTAAAACGATGTATTTAAATAAAGTTGGCCGCATTTAGAAAATATTGTATCTTATAACCATTTCATGCACAAAATGGTATAGAATTACATTGGCTGTTAAAATTGCAATTTATTCTCGCCTCTCTGAGATTCATGTTAAATGCATCAAATTATTTACAAATATTTCAATATTAAAAGTTCGGACACGCAATATCAGCATGGTGTAACCTTTGTACCCGTAATGTGTTAAACACATTGCAGTCATCACTTTTTTTATCAATCAATATTTTATTACCACTTTTTTTTTACTCATCAAGACCCCTCCGTGCTTCGTAGAGCACGTTAAACCGTCGGTCCCGGGTGTCATACGAATACCTATGACAGTCGTTACGGGTAGTCAGAAGTCCGAATGTCTGACGATCGGTCTAACCTTATGATATCAGCATTGCCCAGTATCTGGGTTGCTGAGGTTTGATGGCAGTCGCTCCGTCTAAAATACTGGTATTCAGCCGCATCTGGTTAGAATGGAAGCTTATCCCAAAATAGTTGGGAATAGGCTAGGCAGACCGAACGTTTTATTTCCATTTTTAGATCAACTTTTAAATCAGTGTTCCACATCAACTACATGTCAACCTGAATATTATTTTGGTAACCAAATGTAGGTAATTTAATTGTCTGTTCTATTTAAGCTTCTGTCAATAAAACCCTAATCACCACCGGTTCGGGGTCTGACCTTTAGCTGTATTTATAAAAGGCCACCTTTTAGAATATCCATCCAGGTCTATTAGGAGACATTTTGTTATACCTATTGGGTATTAGCTTTTATCATTGTTGAAAATGCCTTTATATTTTTAAAAGGAAGTAGCAAGTATGCATAGTAAATTGAAAAATAATGCATCTCATTATTACGTTAGGTCGATCCAGTCAAATAATATTGGTTAACTAAAACAAACCTTGTTGTTCTCGGCAATAGCGACCGTTTATAGGGCTTTGTTGATTTGCCTTTTTGTGCTTTTCTTAATATGAAATACTATTTATATAATTTAAATATATCAAAAACAACTATTACAAATGAACAACAACTTATACAAAACAAAAAAACGAAATTCACATCAATATGTATAAATATCTAACAATATGTACTTATTACGAACTTAGAGCGCTAAGTATTGTACAGTATGTTTACATTCTTAAACTAAAATAGACTACATATTTATAGCACAGACGTATACAAAAATGATCGCTCTAAATCTACAATGAGTTCGTCAATAATATACGTCAACGACTTGGTCAATACAATGTCGTCAGAATCAGAATGCATGGACGCCCACGCGTCTCGGTAGTCGGCATCCTCAATGAAATGACGCTCCCCGGGCATACTATCATGTCTGGGGGTATTGATGAAATGCTCACTGCGAGTGAATGCTGAGAGCGGTAACGGGTATCAAAGACATTTTTTTGAATATAGAAATGCAGTTATTTAAGCTTTTTATTTAGCTAAAAGGCGTTTTAGGATAGTATTATATCCATATCGTAAATCGATATCGCGGGGGAAGAGGGATACTGCAATCGAAATAACGTAAGCACCATTATCTATAAAGCGACAAATCTAACTTTTTTGTGGTTTGTCTGTTCGTATATTTGACATAATATAGTAATATTCTATGGAAAAACTCCCGATACATCTTATATAAAACAGAGTATGCCAACTTAGGTTATAAGGTAAAAAAAATTTAGCAATAATGTAATGTCTAATTTTATATTATAATACTGTGTTTCCCGGTAAATAATGTATGCCAACCACGTGTCCAGTTGTGAGTATCGTGCTTTGCCGGTGCTAGCCATGCGGACCGTATAGATTCTACCACCAAGCGTGAAGCGGGTTTTGTTGAATCTTACAACACGCGTCTACTCCCAGTGTGCTGTGATTATTAGCACACGGCAGGTTGCTATCGAAGAATAATCTGATCTCCCTATTCACGGAATGAAAAAATAAAATGTAAACAACATTTGAATACTCTTAATAGATATATTTTCTGTAATATCTAACGAAAAGAAATTGTGTGATGTTAATCTATTTGAAATACTTCTTATTCAAGTAAATTTCGAATTTTTCATCGCCTAGTTTCTCTAGTTAATTTTTTTCGTTCCGTGAATAGGGTATAAGCATTTTTTTTTAACTTTTAATAAAAAATACTAAGAAAATCTGTGGATACGCCCTGAAACTTAGCAGCGTTATAATGTCGTATCTACTAGATCAATAAGGCAATCTTACATCCATTCAGTTTCATACATTTGCGGGATCTTCAAACATACCGCTTACGTTACAGTGACGCACGAAGATTAGGATGGTCTGCCCAGACCGAGACACTCCGGCGCCGGTCTGGCTAGACCGAGGTCAGACGCGCCTGTTCCAGCCAAAAAATAAATAGTCCTCAACATTCATTTATCTTTCTTTCAATAAAAGTATTGCGTAATTTGAATTCGTTGCCAAGTGTACGTGAGACTGAAGAGTCTGTCTATATGTGAAGATATTATGGCAATATTACCTACATAAACTGTTTATGGTTATGTAACGAATGCTATTGAAATCTGTAAATGATACCTTGTTTCAGACTATAAGCGTCTACTGGTCTTCTTCTTTTCGTGTGGTTAGTGACTAACCTGGTGTCAGAGTTTATGCCGCCCATGGACCTATAACTTGGCTTCACATGCCATTGAGAAATATCTCTCAGGCATGGTTTCCTCACGATGTTTTCCTTCACCGTTTTTCATCACGTGATAATTATACAATACGCACATGAATTCGAAAAGTCAGAGGTGCGTGCCTTGGGTTTGAACTCAAGACCAATGACTTGGTAGTCCAACGGTCACACCACTAGGCTATCACTGCTATAGCGTCTACTGGAACATGGGTGATAAAATTGTGCAGTAGTACACCACCTTGTCCACCTAAAGTTTGTCTGGAAAATATCGCTACCAGCGATAAGCCCGCCACTGTACTTTTAATTTACATTGTTCCTCTTTTACAAAATGAATTTATAAGACAGATGTCAATGGAAACGCAGGTAGAGGACGTCCTAGAAAGAAATACATCGATGTTATTGGTGATGTTCTTCACAAAGGACAGGTGCGTATTACTCTCAACCGGCGTGCGTGTATCACAAGATGTATGAATGTGGATGAAGCGAAATGAGTGTGTAAGGGTCGTAGCATGTGGCGTTCTATAGTTTCTGCCTACCCTCATGGGAAAATGCGTGAGTTTATGTATGTATATTCCTCTTTTTTGCTATTGTTATGGCGTACAATAAAGCATATTCTATGTACAGTGCAACCTTAATATAACGTACCTCAATATAACGACTTCCTCGATTTAACAAATTTTTCGTAATCCCTTGAATTGTCCATAAGAGTCAATGTAAAATATACCTTTACATTGCGAACATTTTTTGCAAACAATCTCTTTATAACGAATTTTCGACTATCAAAAAAGAGTGTAAATACCTCTAATTAACGAATTTTGTCAACCCAAAACCTTTATATAACATAACGTTCCCACCAATATATTATGACCCTTAATCCATTCATGTCGCGACAGGTTTCGACACGTTTTTTTCGTAAAACAATCATTGTTGTTTGATGGAAAGTAATGTAAACACTGCTGGTCGTCACTAATGTTAAAGATTGAAGTTGCAATGGCTCAGAAACGTAAAAGTTGTACCTTATCAGTCGCAGAAAAGCGAAACATCATTAATTATATTGACGAAAATCCTACGACGAAAAAATTTGACATAGCTACCTACCTTACCTCTTTATAACAAATTTCAGACCAACCTAACCTCAATATAACAAACTTCAGTTTAACGAATTACTTGATATAACGAATATTCACTTGTTTCCTTCCCGTTTGGTACATCGAGGTTGCACTGTATCTATCATGAGCCTCCCAATGACCGTGACCGCTACAATAAACAGACATTACAATAATCGCCGCGTTTGGCAGACGGATTGGTGGCCGCATATTGTATTGTTAGCAGACAGAAGAACTGTCTGTGGCCCATCCTCTTGACGTAATATCGCTTTTTACGACTTCTGCATGTGGGAGAGTGGGCGGCATATTCCTATCCAGGAATCACGAACATTTTTGCATTTAACGTATCGCAATCCACCTTTGGACACAACCCTGTCTTTTGCGAGACGAATGAGTATTATCAATATTAAATAGAAAATAACTGGAAATAGATATCCACTTAAGGATTATCTAAAAGAAAAATGTATTCAGTTTCGATGAAAATATTTTTAGAAAACATCTATTGTAGGAAATGGGTAAAGTTGTGATGAAATTATTTTCAGTAGGTAGGTAAAACTTTTAGTAGAATTGTAAGTAGTTATTCCATGTTATAAGATACTTTTACACCAAAACATCTATTTATATTACCTATATTTCTGGGTATTATAAGTATCTAGGTACCTATTTATCAATGTCTAATATGAAATCCAACGCCTAAAGCTTTAGATCTAGAATGTCAGTAAAACTTGATTTTTAGAATAGAAATGATCAAAACATCTACAGTCAGACTTGCTTAAACCTATAATATTCATGTTCAATACCAATTATCTGTTGTCGCATTACAGAAGTTTGTCATGGGACAATGACGTCACTACTTAAATCTTTCGCAATTCCTAGACTTGAACAAGCAAAAGTAACCATTTGCGTCTATAAATAACCTTGTTTATAAGGTTAACTCATGGTAAGACAAAACGAGACGTTTATGTTAATATAATGTTATTTCTTATGTGACATTTTCGTCCGGACAAAGTTATTTACCAACAAAACAAAACTGTAAAATATACCAAAATATCGTAAATATCCGTCGCACTACCTAGCCACAGCGGCCGGCTACGCACGATCCGCCTACGGTTTTGAATTTCGAAGCATTCATACATGCGAGAATGAGACGGCAACCATCCCACTCATACTATAAACTCCAAGTGGGAACGAGACAAAGATAGTTATCGATCGGCTTGCGTCACAGAGAAAGCGTGGGTGCGATGACGTCACGCCGCACCCGCCAATCACCACTTAAGGAAAAGGCGCCACGAATTGGCGAAATGTTGGAAAATATTCATGAAGAATTTTTCCTTCGTCTTATATCATTTTTGCAATGCATCAATGAAGTTCGCACCAGTTAGGAGAAACGTTTTCAATAGTTACTGTAAATATGTACCTAAATATATGTACCGAATTATATTTTATTTTCTATGAGAAAATTACCGTTCAGTCATCTGTATCTCCTACATAGAAACTGCCTGGCAGTTTTTTATATAAAAACAAGAACAAAAATACGCTTACAAAATGAATACGTAGGATTGCAAAGCAATATAAGTATATGTACCTATGTATATTATATCAGTGCATTGAACTTTTATAGATAAAGATCTGAGAGATAGGAAGAGCATAATTGAATACCCGAAATACTGTATTTTGTCTGAGGATTAGGTCCCTATGTGTATTATAATTTTAGCAAAAAAGAAAAGCTACAGAAAAGGGATAAATTAAGAATTTTCGTAAAGGTTTAAATACGCTACGAAGCTCTACGCCGAGAGCTCTGTAGTTAATTCGTAGCGTTTTTGTGTTGTGCTACGAGGCGACGAATTAGGAGCATACGATACGACATCTAGTATTATACGTAATTATAGTATTTTCACCTTACAGTTTATCTAATGTAAAATTTTTACAGAAGATGGCGCCACCTTTTTCGTTAAGGTGCGACATCTGCTCGGGAAATATTACAACAAGCAACAAGTACTTATAGTGAATAGTACATTGTGTGTTACGCTAGATGGCAGTGAAACAAAAGTGACAAGAATATGTTTTTATTTTTAATTTTAATAATTTACCTACGCATGTATATGACAATTATTTTTTTCATAATTTCCTTATTTAAATTAGGTACAAAAACTAAATATTCAACAATTTGTGAAATTGTTTGTAAGAAGTTAAGGTACTTATACAAACGTAAAGGAGAATGGGCGAAATGTTTAGAAGTTGGTCTACTCCTCCTCTAGCAATGAGTGGCATGTCATTAGAAAGGACTTTTTAAGTGAACATTTAGTACTAATACCTACAACTTAAGTCAATTGTTAGTATTTTCGGAGTTATTAAAAGTGAAAAATCGTTTATATCCATACTATCACAATTTCTTCTTTTTTGGTTACTTATACTAATGTATCGCTACGTTCTTATCATATTATTTGCAAATAATGTGTGAAGAAAAATAACTAAAACATAACTGGCAAAATGTGGGTGCATTATACACATCTGCCTACCCCTTTGGGAAATTCAGGCGTCAATGTTACGTGAGTAACTTAGGTAGGTATCTTAAATAATTATTATGACAAAAATCCTATGGCAAAACGTCTAAAAAAGATAATAAATAGCAATATTTGAGCGTTAACATAGTTTTTAAATGGATACATTTAATGAGCTTTAACTCGATAAATACTATTAATCGACAGTAGCTGTAATACAAAAAAAATATGTACTTTAAATAACCTTTCTATTGATATATCACTCATTGTTAGAGGAGGGGTAGACCAAAAGGTCCATTCTCCTTTAATATTAATTTTACATTGATTACCTACCTTTCAATATTTTAATTATAAAAGTTGATTATAGAATAATTTGGCTTTATTTTAATAATTTATAAAAAATATTCATTTGACAGGAAGACAAAGAGACGATACTTCTAATGTTACCTAAAATAGCCTCATATTATGATACTAGGGCCCGTCCAGGCTTCGCACGGGTGGACATTTTTCCGTTTTTGCAACATTTTTCCGTCTTTGCAAAATGTTTCATTTATGTTCCACTGCTATTGGTCATAGCGTGATATTATATAGCCTATAACCTTCCTCGGTAAATGGACTATCCAACGCAAAATATTTTTTTCAATACCAACCAGTAGTTCCTGAGATTAGCGCGTTTAAACAAACAAACAAACTCTTCAGCTTTGTAATATTAGTATGGATAAGATGGCCACAAACCTTTAGCCATGGCTTTTGAGGCTGGCCTGTTAACAACCACTACTTAACATGAAGCACCCCAATGACCGCTTAAATGGACGGTCAGAAGTGTATTACCATGAAAAGGTACCTGGTTTGGCAGATGGCTTGGTGAGAATAGTATTGATAATTTTAGATTATGTTGATGAGCAATTTGAAGTTCGATGTTCTTGACATTAGTCAAGTCATTTTTCAGGTAGTATTGACGGGTTAATGTCAATATTTCTGGTTATTTGTTTGTTTTTAATTATTCTTTTTCCTGTCTCATCAGATGCTACTTAAATTTTTATTTAAAAGATTGAAATATGTCTACTATATTAATTTGTACCAATATTTAACGACATCTTCTTATTGTCGGGGCTATATTAACGTCTAACGCCATTAATTAATGCATTAAGTGACAAGGTAACAAGGATTAGTGCAAATTAATGCGTTAATTAATGGCGTTGGGCGCTAGTTTAGCTCCGGCATTATCATAAATCATTAATAATATTACCTATATTAAAATTAATCTTTCTCAAGTATGTTTTCATATAAGTGTTATATAATACTAGCGACCCGCCCCGGCTTCGCACGGGTGCAATGTAGATACTAACGTGGGGCATATAAACCTTCCTCTTGAATCGCTCTATCTATTGCTGAAAACTGCATTAAAATCCCTTGCGTCAAATGTGTAGTTTAAAAGATCTAAGCGTACAGACTGGTTATTAGGTATTTAGCAACATTATACAATTTCTGGTATGTGTAAATTAAAATTTTCTTACCTACTTATTATAATCAGATTTATTTTTAGCTCAGAAATTGTATAATGTTGCTAAATAATAACCAGTTTATGTTTCATCAACATAATTTATTTAAGTAGGTACCTATGTCATATCTCTTTGACGTATCTACAGATGTATGTAAATTTTATTATTTATAAATATATATAATAACATTTGAAATGTACAAAAATTGCACATGAATCTATAATTTATTAAAATTATCGAGGAATCTAAGTAAATTTTTATTCCTATTTTTATGATATTTTTTAGTATAGGTATTATCAATTATTATAGGTACTTAGACCTGTGTTTGACATTTGGGTGTTATAGTTTTTATGCCATTGTTCTCATACTCTAATAGGATGTAGGTAGTAGGTACGTTGATTTAGAAAAGTTAAGGGCATGCTGATATTGAAATTTCCAAACAATTGGTAACTAGTCTTAATTTATTTTTAATTATGTTTTAATTAAGTTTTTATTTACATGGTTTTACTAGAAACACTTTCTTGTATAACGTGCGTATAAATATCTAAAATAATATCTAAATAAGTCGGTCTGTTTTTTGTGCACGCATATCGAACCTCTAACCTTTAATTTGCTAAATGGTTTTCAATAGGTACAGTCACGTGTAATAATATATATACACATAGCGAACTTAAAAAGCTAATTTCTTTAAGAGTAATTAAGAACAATTCGAAACCATAATTCGTATGTATTTGTAGAAACTAATATGTAGGTATGTAATATTTCATAATTCTAATAGATATTTTAGAAGCAAATCGCTTTTGAATTTCTCTATGTGTATACATATTATTACACGTGACTGTACAGGAATTTGATCAAAAAACGTTGTTTTGTTTTATAAACATAACATCACGCCTGTATTCCCCGAAGGGTTGGGCAGAGGTGTATAGTAACACCCTCATTTCGCCGTTATGTTTAGTTCCTATGTAATAGGGGGCGGACCTATTTCCATCAACCGGGCACAAATCCAAAGTCCGGGCTGCTACCGAGGAACTCCATACGGAAAAACCCAATAACAATTTACCTGAACTAGGGATCGTACCCAGGACCTCGCCGATCAGCAATCGCACTTGCCACCACTAGGCCAACGAGGCAGTTAATAGCACTAGTATAATAATAATATCCCATGTAATAGGGGGCGAGCTTCAACCGGGCACAAATCCAAATTCCCGGGCTGCTACTGAAGAATTCCACACAGAAAACTCAATAACACTTTGCCTGACCTGGGGATCGAACCCAGTAGGTACCTCATGATCAGCAGTCGAGCTTGCCACCACTAGACTAACGAGGCAGTTTTTTTTGTTTTATATGAATCTCAATAAGGTTTTCCTTAGATAACGGATTAAGTATGTAAGTTTAATTTACACTACCTATGTAGCGTATATACGAATAACAGTGAAATCAAGCAGTAACCAGATAATATGCCGAATGTTCATGGAATTCCATTTAATGATGCTCAAGATACATCATAAATAGCAATGTTACAAAATGATTCACAGAATAGAAAATAATCGCAATGTGTTGCTAATTCAATTAACGTTTTTGTACCTATGATCACAAAACAGATATGTGGGTGAATATTTGAAATTTTTTAACATTATTTTAACAAATCATTCTTCTCCCGGGTTGTTAACGTTATAGTATTGTCAGATTGTTTTTATTCTTGTCTTATTGCTTGACGGCAGCGGTATAGTTTCAGTTTTCATTATCATAATTATAGTATTAAACATCTGCATTCTTAACTTTGGGATGATGCTAATGACGTTCTCAATTTTTGTTAATATTTTTCGAAGAATGCCCCAGGTACAGAAGTCAATCTACATACAAGTGCGCTCGAGCAACGCACACATAGACACTGCTCACGGATATGATATCTCGGACTGTTTGGGACTAGAGTGCGAGTGAGTGCGAGCGCGAGTGCCATGCGCTTGAGAGAGATAGATATATACACTGGCCTGCAAAAATAAGTATCACACTTTTAAAATTTAATTTTTTTCTAAACTATAGAAGTTAGAGATTTAAAATAAAAAACGTTTTATAGCAATTTTTATCAGCTTTCTTTGAAACTATAGTAACAAAGTTAAACTCTTTTTTGAGTCCTTTTTGTTTCGAAAATATATCTTGTGTACCTAAAAAGTTATTGCAATTTTAAAAGTGTGATACTTATTTTTGTAGGCCAGTATAGATAGAGCGACCGCCGAGCGTAGGTATGAAAAGTGAGGTGTACATACATGTGATTGACTTCTGTACCTATCTGTTTTGTGCTATGATGTTACAATATCAGAATTCTCTATAATAAAAGATGTCGTTTCGGTGGAGGTCCAAGTTTAGCAGTATATAACCGTTCACGGGCTCATATGTTCAAGATATAAGTAAGAACCTTTTTGTCAGATCAAGAATGGAGTAAAATCATTTTCTGTGCAAAAAGAGAATTGCTATACTTATTTTGCACTTACGACAAGTACCTATTACTTCATGATTTCTTATGTTTTTTTAATAAATTAAGTGGCGTCCATATTTCTAAGAATAAGTTAATTCCTAAATATCGGTATTGCCCAATTACTGGGTTGTGGAGGTCTGATGGCAGTCGCTCCGTGTAAAATACTGATATTTAGCCGCATCTGGTTAGACTGGAAGCTGACCCCAACATAATTGGGAAAATACTAGGAGGAAGCAGTTCACTCTTAAATCTACATAATATATGTATTAAAATGATGATGTAACTATTCCCGACAAAGTTATTTGATTCAATAGAAAATACAATGATAATTTAATTGTCTGTTTGCCACAAAATTGACGCATACTGCACATTTATTTTTAATTAACCTTAAACTTGGAAGTTAACCTTCGTTCCATCTTGTCCCCTTGAGAAAATTGGCAAAACTTATAAACACGCATTTAAATATGAAGGCGTTTTGGCAACAGTGAAAAGTTGTATACATACAAGAATCTCAACTAATAGAACACAATTATTAACAAATTGCTTAAACTGATGCCTTAATGGGAGCGGAATGAGAAAAGAAATGGGATAAGATAATGGAACCTAATTTGATAAAAAAGCACATAAAATTCGATCGATCAAATCTCTTCTACGCTAACAAAGCCACAGAAATCAATATTATTAACAGCTACAGAAGACAATGTGGTTGTTACAACGGCCATTAAACTAATAAGAACAAATTATTTTTCCAAAATTACTTATAATAGATGTCCAGATTGCGAGATATGTATTTCTGTAACCTTGTCAGTATCATAGACGGCTGGAAGTTTTTTTTCAATACCACAATTTTGTCGAACAATAGATTGCTAAACTATTTCATTCAATATCTATGGGAAATGTTGTTAGCCCCTGGCCTATTGTCTTGTCCAATCATGTAATGACTTAGTAACATTAGGTTACAGTGATTGCGGACCGCCCCATGATTTGTTACCAGCTGGATACAAATCTATTTCTTTTTTGTATTTGTGTTATTGGTATAGGAGGCACCAGTGTCTTAAAAATCATTATGAATTCGCTTTGTGTCATGAACATTTGTTTTATTATTGATGAATTCATCATTTTCATTATGAAAATCATGCATATTAGGCCCGTTTTAATAAGCGACTCTCATTTGAGAGCTCCCATCCTCCCTCGAACTGTCATATTAAAATGACGTGAAGGGCAGATAAATTTTTTTTGTTAAAATGTATGAAATACTGCCTTATGGCAGCACCTCTTGGGAGCCAGCTCCGATGCCGACATATTGAAAGTTGTTTATTAGCACAGGCTTAAGTGTTTTTTTATTGCTATCGGAGCGGATTTTTATTTCGTTTTATTTTTTCGTTTTTTTTTATCTTTTTCGACAGTCAATCTAAAATAACCACACTCGCCCGTGGACGTAGGCTCCTTAAATACCCAAAAAATGCTTTTAAGAGAACATGGACATGATCACAAAGCTTGTACCTAAAACGAATTGAAGGACGCAGCATGTTGCTGCTGCTTCCATCCTTTTCACACAATCCCTTAGTTGTTTTATACGATACCCATCGAACCACATTTTGAATCCAGTAGATAGCAATAATGGAATGTTTAGCCACCTAATTTCCATCTTCAGCTTATCCAACATTAGCCAATAGATACCTAGAAAATGAATACCCCAACAAATTGCAACATTGGTAGTTCAATCAAGATATACCGGACTCGCAGTAGGAAGTGAATGGAATAACTGAATCGATAGCGATAGAATATAATTGGTCTACCTGTCCCAGTTTCGCGTGCCCTACGGAAAGGTGAAGGCGACGGAAAGGTTACAAGATATAAACAAATAACCTTTGTACTGCATAGTTGTACTGCAAAAAGGCGTGTCTTTTGTAGGGTTCCTTTGTCAAATGTGAAAATTGAAATCCTTTTAATTTTATCTTGTCTCTATCTTTCTGTGTGCCTGTCCGTTTGTTCTGCCTAGCCTTTTCCCAATTACGTTTGGGTCAGCTTCCAGTCTAACCAGATGCGGTTGAATACCAGTATTTTGTTATTTTTCAGTGTCTGTGTGCCTGTCAAAGTTGTTTTGATTTGATGAACTTGATCGCTGAGTTTGTTTCGGCGTTTCTTCTCAGAGGTAGTCAGATAGGAAACGTCGACGTCATCTTGTTTAAAAGAACAAACAGATTTGTTAAAGTGATTTTGAATATTCAATTTACAGAATAATTAATTGCATTTCATGTCAATTTTATTTTAACCTGCGTTGCCAACTTGAAGAGCAGCCATCCAAACATCCAAGCCTGCCAGGCTAACACATGCGCAGCGCGACACAGTTTTGTCGTCGCATTATCTCGTGCTAACAAGACAAAGCTGTCTATAATGAAAGAAGACGTTCCTATAATTAATGTCAATGGATGTAAAAGCAGATAAGATGGTTTAGTTTTACCAATAAGGTCGCACCGGACATTCCTATATTTTCTTGGTAAGAAAATAAAATGATAAGCTGATACCAGTTGGGTAGGTTTCATTTGTATTCATTTTATAAAAGATTTTTTTGATATTTTTGAATGTGAAAAGTCAACAACCTTATTAAAACCAGCTAGGTAGGAAGAATAGCTACAGATTATATTGAATGATTTAGTATTGTGTACCCACGCGTGCCATCTTTATGCCATTTACGCTTAATTTATTATATTAATTCAAAATCTAGTTCTAGATCAAGAACCATTAGGTAATATTTTTTAACAAGATCTTGTAGTCTAGTTTTTACTGTTTATTTATCAAGACTGAAGTATTTTTATGCTGATACGAGGAACACTGATTTCCTTATAAATAATATTTGATACCGGTCTGTTGATAGAGTACAAGAATGTCCATAATTTTAGCAAATCTTTCGCAATCCTCGGTAGTATAGTGGTAAGTATCCCCGCCTGTCACGCGGGAGACCGGGGTTCGATTCCCCGCCGTGGAGATCTTTTTTAAACACATTTAACATTTAAGCAAGGTTAAAACCGCGAAATACGTTACATTTTTCTCTAATATGTTTCACATAATTTTGAAATAACAATTAGCATTCATTTAAAATATTTGCATAGACTAGTTTTTTTATGAAATCATCCTCCAAATGGTAGCAGCGGCTCATCTTTTGGACTGTAGATAAGTAATTTTATTACATACTTGTCATAAATCAAAGTTTTTATAGAATTCACCGTTGTCGTCATTCATATCACATTTCTACAATGATGACTTCTTTCTCAAACTCAAACTTTAAATGCTATAAGTCCACCATCTGCTCAATAAGTAATTTTATAACCTAGATTATTTAGTAATAATCTGCTTAAAAAATTAACGTTAAATAAAAACTGAAAAGAAAAAAACAAGTACAGTACAAATAATAAATTCTAATGCGGAACAAGCGACTTTAAAAGTCGGGACCCATTATTGGAAAGATTTGAGCCGATTTAGATTTTTAATGGAACCCGTCTGCGAAGTCCGTTTTCTAATAATTTATTTGGTTAAGAAGATAGCCAAATAAATTATTAGAAAACTGATTTTACAGGTGCACGTGGCTTGAGAAGTATTACAAAATAGCATCAAAGAACGATATGCAAAAAAAATATATAGCGGATTTTGCAGGCGCAGCGACGCTATGTTTCACATGCATGTTGTTAGTTGGCCAGCAGTGGGATTGTGGAGGCTGTCTCCAATTCCAATTTTTAAAGCGACCGAGGACAACAGAGTTTCGTCATCATCTGACCAAACCAAAATAATTATAGTTGGACTGACCTATTTTGACTTGACCTTATTTTAAGTCAGCGACTACACGATTCACGAGTACTTTTATATTCTGTTTATTACAGATATTGATAAGTTATTATGTCTTTATCATGTCCATTGTAGGGCCGAGGTAGTGGCGGTCGTGAAATGTCAACGCGCCTTTATTTAAAACGTAACAACAGTGTGTCCTGTCGTGTAGTACTGCCCTTTTGTTACGAAAATTATACTTTGTTCACAATTAGATATTATTTAAGATTTGTTTTGTTTCCTTCTTTAAAATAGAATTTGTAAGTTTGTTCATACTAGAGTATATTACTGTTCATATTGTTATTTTTTTATGGTTCCGTACCCAAAGGGTGCAACTTGAACCCTATTACGAAGTACACGTTGTCATTCCGTCCGTCCGCCCGTCTGTCGGTCATAGGGCTGTATCTTTTGAACCTTAATAGGTAACCAGTTGAAATTTTCACAGAATATGTGTTACATTGGCCTCTATTACGGTAAATATAATAAATAATAAAAAAATCTATATCCAAAGGGGACCCCCATACAAGAAAACTCGAAAAACAATGCATTTTTTCCTACGTTTTTTGTTCCTGCTCTATCTTTACCACGGTAATACCTACATACAAGCGTGAAACTTAGTATGATTGTACTTAGTACACACTCTATAGTTAACAACAAATAATAAAAAGAAGGAAACCTAGTGGTGGTATGGAACCCTTAGTGCGCGAGTCCGACTCGCACTTGGCCAGTTTTTTTTTTATAGTAGAAACAAATCCAACGCAGTTTTTAAGCTTTTTAATCATGATGCGTTTCTATTCATTCAACAATGCCATATACTTACGTAATAAAAAGCGTTTATTCCACAATAGCGTATATTATTGGTATACTTAAATTATAGCAGTAGCTATAAACAATATTATTATGTAAAAAAAAGGAAAGCTACAAGAAAACCCAGTACTTGAAAGTAGAATTTGCCATTGCGAGCGAAATACATGTTGTATTGGGTATATTTCCAGGCACTTTTTAATAGGTTATAGCGGTTATACATAAATATTTTACCCTGATAGGGGAATTAGTAATTTCAACTCGAGGAGCATCTGCCTCCGTGGCGCAATTGGCTAGCGCGTTCGGCTGTTAACCGAAAGGTTGGTGGTTCGAGCCCACCCGGGGGCGATTCTTTTTGTCTTTTTCAACTATTTTTTACTCATCAGTTGTTACGTTTTAACGATACAGTTTAATTACTAATACCTCTTTTATTGATTACATTTATTTTTAATTTATTTTTCTTATTTCAACGCTTTTTGCGTATTTTTTAGGCATTTCCGCATACATAATTAGATTTTTTGAATTTTTATACAGTATCATTTTAGTCCAGTCCAGAGTACCATAGGGTGAGGGAATTTAATGACATACCGGTACGCTGGTATTTTTGTAAAATATTAAATATGGTTACCTACGAAACAAATATAACAATAGTGACATGTTATGGGTTGACAAAAACAGATTGATAATTTCAACATTGTTCGTAAGCCTTCGATAGCTCAGTTGGTAGAGCGGTGGACTGTAGATGTTCTAAAATTGTTATCCATAGGTCGCTGGTTCAAATCCGGCTCGAAGGAATTCTTTTTGTACTTTTATTCAACACAGTTTTTTTTTATATTTGTATTTCAAACTATTCATAATTAATAAAAATAAAATTGGTAATGTGTTTATTCTCTTTATACGGGCTTGATTTAAAGATGATTACAGATGATGATGAAATATAATTAAATATTATAATTAGGAATGATAGATGCATTGACATTTTCATAGACTTCCTCGTAATTTCAAAATGATCTTTGCTTAATTGCTTATTTATTTTGTGTCCATATAAAAAATATCAACACATATTAAATATTTATAATGCATATTTGGCAGCAAGGTTGCTGCATGTAAGCCTAGGTTACAACTGTAATATCCTACAGATATAGATAGACTATATTTTTGTACCCGTTACCCTCGACACAGACCGATATCCGCTTATAATTCGCGTGATTTTAAATTATTGACCTCCATTTTGTTGATTGGATGACGTCATTATTATTTCAGCTGTATTGGATATATTTTTCAGTTAGAACTTCTAGAACCGTGTTTTTTTAAAGTGTGTCGTCTACGAGTACTTATCTGTGTTCGCCGCGTGATAAGTTCTCATTAAACTATTATTACAGAAGGCCAATTCAACTAAGAATTGTTTAAAATATCAATCGAATAGCAACTCAACTACGGCCATTTGACCGTTATATTTAAAACAAATTAAAACATAAAAAAGTTACCATAAAATTAACAGTTTCAGAAGTCGATGCCTTCAATTTGGTTGAGTGTGGATTAGCACAGACTTCTGAAACTGTTTTTGTTTGTGTAGGTTTATAAAAAATACATAAACATGCGATTATAGCAATCACGAGTGATTTGATGTTATCTATTGAAGAGTTCCACTGTCTATCTCCGAAGTTCTTTATCAGATCTTCACCAAATTTAAATGGGATCACCTCAAAAGAATACGCTTTCAAACAAAAAAAGAATGATTAAAATCGGTTCTTAATTGGCAAAGATATCGAGAAACAAAGATAGAAAAAAAAACTGTGTCGAATTGGCAACTTCCTCCTTTTGTTGAAGTCGGTTAATAATAACAAATAAGGGAACGTACCCATACTACGTGACCCATTTTTTACAACTGTACCCCCCTCCCCCCCTCGGTGACACCCCCTAGTATTTGCCAATAACCCCCCCTCCCCTCCCCCTCTAGTTTTCACGTAGTAATTCATAAATATGGTATTAAATAAAAAAAATTGCAAAAAAAATATATTTGGCTCAATGTACCACCTGTGAGTTTAAAAAGCGCTAAACGCTGCGCGCCATATTTGAATATAGCTCAAAAAAGCGCGAGATTTCTCTAGAGGATATTGACCACGTGACGAATACCTAAGCCCCCCCCCCCCGCTCCTGTGACTAAGCGTGGTATTTTGATGACCCCCCTCCCCTCCTGAACGGGCCACGTAGTATGGGTACGATCCCTAACTGGTGGTTGAGCTGCGGGTCGATAGCGATTTTTAACAATTTTGTTAGTAGGATGGGTCGCAGCTCTTATGTTAGCTCAGCTATCATTGCGCAGACCTTTTGTTTTATGACATTTCCACAACAATTATTATGATTGCTGCCTATATTGGCTAACTCTTTCGCCCATTGTACCCACCCATTAATGCTATTTCACAATTTGTGTAGAAATCAAAAGACGCCAAACTGTGTCTGGACACAGGTACATAATGCTGGCATTATGTACCTACCTACAACACCAATATACTACCGGTTTTAACAAAATATAAATTTAATATAGGTACCGCCAGACTGCCTCATTGGTCTAGTGATAGCAAGCGCGACTGCTGATCGTGAGGTCCTGGATTCAATCCCCAGGTTGGGCAAAGTGTTATTGGGTTTTTCCGTGTGGAATTCCTCATTAGCAGACCGGAGTTTGGATTTGTGCCCGATTGATGGCAATAGGTTCGCCTCCTATTATATCGGTGGCAGCAAAGTAGATACGGACATCTACGTTTTTGCGAAAATGCTTTTTTTACAAAAATGAGCTTATATCAACCCTATCTACAAGTCTGTATTAAAATTATTTCAAAATTCAAAATAATGAAGAAAATCTGGCACGTAGATGAAGACATCTACACTCGATTTTTAAAATCGCAGTAGAAACGGACATTGGAACTTTTTTATTAGAAGTAGTAAGAAGACGGTGCTAATTATTGTTAAATTTGAAGTATTTTTTTGTTTTTATGTTTCTTTTCATTTTTATATCACTCTGATGCGTACCTATTTGCCAATGGTGCCTTTAAATTCTATTTTGATAATATTTTTGCAATTGTAATATGTTTGTAATACTTAAAAAAATACATTTCATAGTTATTTTCTATAAGAAAGACCTATTGTGAATAAAAAAAAACATAGTAATGTAATGTATATCTATTTAAAAATATATATATTCTGTCTGGGTTGGGAACTAAATAAATTAGTTTAACCAATAGACATAGATGAAGTTCAGTGGTAGATAACTAATTTAATGATGTGTATACAATGTTAAATGTAAAGTAGGTAAATAAAGATATTTACAAAATTTGCCCAAAAAAGGGAAAATAATATTTGCTCAAATTTTCTTTAAATATCCTTAAAAGTATTACTGGAAATGATTATCTTAGTTTATTAGATATTTTAGATGGAATTAGCGCTTTTTTATGATAAAGTATAAACTGATATCAGGCAGATGTCTTCTTCTACATCGAAGTTTTTTCAGAGTAAAGAAATACATCTACATTATTACAGTAAAAAAACAATATAGCGATAAAAACTGTTATAAAATCAACGAAGAAATTTATTTTAAAGCGTCATTGAAAATTTCATGTTAATCGGTCCATAACTCTCAAAATGGTCACTATTTTACTAAATGTGCTCTCCTGTAAAGTTGCGATTTTGTAGATGTCTTCTTCTACTTTGCTGCCATCGATATGGGACTTAAACATAACGGTGAAATGAGGGTGTTACTATACACCTCTGCCCAACCCTTCAAGAAATACAGGCGTGATGTTATGTATGTAGTACTGCCAGACATTTTATGATTTCGTCTTGGTAAAACAATTACCTATGTCTAAATGATTAATGAGGCAGTGTTAGCCAGGACATTCGTATCAAGATTTCGTAAGTGGCTTAGAACCTAACACCGATTGAAACGGTTTCGGTTTACTAGACCACCTTGAATTCAATCTTATTCCTTTCTAAATATACTTTGCATACGACGCGTGAGAAAAATATGCGATATAACAATCTAATGGTATTATTGATCTACACTGACAATCTTTGCTGTCCGGATGGCCTTAATTTTTGCAATTTTTATATCAATAACTATGCCACGTCTTATATGTGACAAACAAGGTTGCGAACTAGACATGTGTGAGTCACTGATTCAAGAAATTAGTCATTACATGAATTAATTGTACATGCACTGGTATGTAAGCGAAACAAAAGATTTCTATAACACGTGTAAAATACATACAATACAACAGAATCTTGTAAGGGTGAATCTATCAATACACTTATAGTTAATATCGGTCTGTCAGGATTGCGAGAATCGTAAATAAAGTAAATGAAACCAACATAGACTCCACCAATGAGAGTACTTATATTTGGGTTAGTGGTTAGTTACAGAAGCATTCCCAAGGAGGATTGATGTCAGGCAGGCGGCCGGTCATAAAACAATAAGCCAAAACCTCTAATAACATGGATTTATGAAATACATGTTGTGCCGATCCCACCTAGTGTGGGATAAGGGCAGGAAGAAGAAGAAGATTAGTTACAGAAGCTAGTTCACAATATAATGATTTATACAAGATCAGAAAATAACGACAAGTTAATCAGATATAAAAGGTCAGACTTCTTCGGCTGTTCGATATAGAATCCTTTCCTCCGTTTTTTAAAAATTATTGACGAGACCTGAAGGGTCTGCAACCAATGCCCTCTGCTTCGTCGGATAACTACTCTTTTTATAACATCAGGTACGTTGATTCATCTTGACGACTAGCCTCCCTTATCAACATTGTCCAGTGTTACCAGCTACCGATAACACACGACACCTAAATTAGGCCCAAAACGTAACAATCTTGCAAGACACTTCAGGTGGCGTACTATGATGTGTTAAAATCATAATTGTTACGCTGTGAGAATGTGACGGCGCTTTACGACATGCATAGCCGCGTCTCTTTCTCTCACCGGAACAGTGATGGTTTTAACACGTCGTAATACGGCCCCAGGCGCCACGACGAGTCTGAATGTCGCGTCTAGACACAAAATGCTTAGAGCTTAGTGCCTGTTTTCTATTTCCATTTCAGACCAAAGAAAATTTTTGGTCTTGAGATTTCCATATAAAAAATTGGTGGCGGCAATTACCAATAATTCTAAATAACAATGGTTGACCCTTGTGGTTGACTAAATAATGTCTTTCGTACCATGGCGCTTGTTTGCTAACATTCCACACATAAGGGCAGCGCGGCCGTGATCTTAGGACATTGGTTATTTAGAAAGCAATAGACGCGAATTTAGCGGTTTATGAACAAAACAGTTTAAAGTTCTAATGCCTGGTTCCTATAAACAAAAACGAATCGTTTTGCTTGCCCATGGAAGCATTTTTTATTATCAAACTTACCCGTGATAGCTACTTCCATTTGGGAGAGCCTACTATGCAAAGCTATGAGGTCTTTGCTTCATTATTGGTAAAAATTAAATACAAGTTTCGATTTTAACCAATAACGCTCCGTAAATTGTTGGAATCGGCGATTAATCAACAAAAAGGTTTAGGCCACAGTTCAAACATATGAAAATGTTTGAACAGTATCTTAATAAGAGTGTTTTCAATTGGGGCAAACTGATTGCAGAGAATTTTGATAAAATTGAAAGAGTCCTCATCAATAGCCTAGTAGGGGTTCAACCCTTACCTTTCATGCAGGAGGGTCTAAGTTTGAACCCGACCCACACATTTGGCTATTCGAATTCATGCGCAGATCGGAATTTAATAATCACTGCGTTAACGGTTAAAGAAAACATCGTGAGGAAACCTGTACACAACAGCGTTGAAAAAAGCTCTTAATCGTGCGTGTAGTCCGTCAACCCACACCAGGCCAGCATGGTGAACTAAGTCCTAAACCCTTCTCATTCTGAGAAGAGGCCTGTGCCTAACAGTGGGAGAATAATGAGCTGATTATGGGGATACAAAGTGACAAGTAACACAAATCCAAAAGTCACTAAAATTTACATTGTTGGATCATTCCACTTGTTAACAGTTAGCTGATTATGTCTTTGTATTTATCTTAGTGGACAGATCTCATGTTTTGCAGCTGCAAGGTTAAAGATAGCGATAATGTCACCTACTGCATTAAGTTCACGATTGCTTTTATTATACAAAATCCTCTTTCGAGTAGGGCGGGGGAGATTTTGTCTTTTATGTTCGAGAATATGGCAGTGGAGACTAGAAGAATAGGAGCCATATTCAACGTTCAACTGTTCAGTATCTAAGTGCCGGTCGGGCCCTAAGGCGCATTATCAAATTTGCTGAAAGTGAGGTTTGACTATTCTCATCTAATTACCAATTAGGACGGCCGATTATTAGATTTAAGAGGCCTATGTCCAGTGAACTGCGTTAGGCTGACTTGATTGATTGATTTGGAACGGATTTTGTTGAGTATTAATTTAATTTATAACTATCATAAAAACGTCTATGATACTGACGGACCTATTTGAAATGTCAAGTCCTTGTAATTTTAATAGACACGGTAGCATGTTGTTAAATTGTAGTAGGGCTGTGATTGCAAATTAAAATCATTTTTAATTATACACTGGCCTGCAAAAATAAGTATCACACTTTTAAAATTGCTATAACTTTTTAAGTACACAAGATATATTTTCGAAACAAAAAGGACTCAAAAAAGAGTTTAACTTTGTTACTATAGTTTCAAAGAAAGGTGATAAAAATTGCTATAAAACGTTTTTTATTTTAAATCTCTAACTTCTATAGTTTAGAAAAAAAATTAAATTTTAAAAGTGTGATACTTATTTTTGCAGGCCAGTGTAGTTTGACACGAATTAATCAAAGAAGAACACGTTTTGATATATTGGTGTCAGTATTAAATTCATAATGAAATAGATTCGCTGATAATTTATTTTTAGATACTCATCTGGAAATGTTGTAATGTTTCGAAACGGCCCGCGCGGTTGAGTTAACGATACTTGAAAACATACGCTCCAGAAATGCTACCGTTTCGATTAGAGAAGAAAAAATAAATTATAAACCCTAATCTTAATCTGTTCTTCACAAAGGTCAGGTGCGTAGTACTCTCAACCGGCGTGCCTGTATGACAAGATGTATGAATGTGGATGAAGCGAAAGGGGTATGTAAGAGTCGTAGCATGTGGCGTTCTATAGTTTCTGCCTACCCCCATGGGAAAAAGGCGTGAGTTTATGTATGTATGTATGTAAACCCTAATATAGAAGTTTAAAGTTATCAGAATATAACTGTTATGTTACTGAAGGAATTTTTACTTCTATCTCCTCGTGGAAGGTGACTGATTTTGTCAGGAGTAGAAGTAGCTACGGTAATAACTAAACTTTAGACACAACTGTTAATGGCAGCGGTCTAACAGTTGAAGAGATCTTAGAAGAACCGACAAGCGTCGCCTATAATGCCATTAACAATTTTGTATTTCAAAATGTAGCAGTCCCATTTACGATCTTACATAGTTTATTTTTCAACACGTGCCATACAGATAACAACACTGTTGTTTTATAGTAATATTTAAGTATTCGTAAAGTTAAACAATGAAAGTGTTGTAAAATACATGATACAATATTACGAGGTTAATATGAAAGAAATTCTCTAAGAATATTTTCACCTGATAGAATACGTCCTGGGAGATTTACAAAGACCGTAACTATAAGGATGAATGCCAAATATTTTAGAAGAACGAAGAGTCTGTTTGTTCTCGAAATGACACATATCTCAGGACCTACTGTGAAAATTACAGTAGATTTTTTTCTCAGACAATTTTCAACTCCGGTCTTTATTTAATTCATCACTGCTTGATCTGAGAATCCTTAAACGGACTTGCTATCACTAGAACAAAGCCGGTTGTTCTCTTTTATATTTCATACTACAAAGTGGATAAAACAATATATCAGCCGTGTCTGGGAAGTCTCGCCGACGTAGTTGGAAAAAAGTTACACAAATGTCGGCAAAGCGGGTGCGTCCGCAATATTCGGATGTGTATTTTTACCCAAAGAGTTAGTTTTATATGAAGATTAAACATCATCGCCATCGGTGAAGTAAATCTATATCAAGGACAAGTTTAGTAGAATCGCGTCCGGAATGGCTGTCATTTATATTTTATTGGTAATCTGAATTTATTTTATTTGAACTTTACATACATTTATTATAAACTGAGCTTCCTAAATAACAATGTTGATAAGATGAATAATTAAAAGGCTATAATATTTTACGATACGTACTTACGCCCATAAATATTAAAGGCAGTTGATTGAATATAATTTTGTTAATCAACAAAACGTGTTAAATTTTATTTTATAAAGTTTTAATTGTTTCACAGTGGCATCCGTCATTCATAGATTTAAATATTTGAGAATTTTGAAATTTATGCATTTAAAATTTATTTGTTATATGTTATTTTATTATATGATTGACATTTTAAACATTAATTGAGTAGATATAAAAATAGTAAGCCTGATAAACATTAATCCTATTAAATTCTGATTTGAATACTTAAGAAGCAGGCAATGAATTATTTATATAATTTACGTAATTTTTTCATCAATCAATCAGGAATTGTCTACTGTAGAACACGGACTTTATGCATGAACCTCGAGGCTTCATAGAGCTCCATCCACAGAGCGCGGTCGTAACAATATTGTGATCATAATACCCGGTACACTGATTCGAGAGCCCGGATTGTCATGGACGCACAGAAGGGCGCTGCTGCCTATCCTCTTATCGTGTACCCTAAGTCGTCTTTGACGATAAATTTTGAAATAAAATATCCTATAGGTGAATATTTATTGTTATCGTCTTCGTGTGCCCACGACTCTTTGCACAGACCCGATTGTCAAGCAATATAATTTTTATAACATTCATCATCTTTCTGCACTGTTTTCAAGTTACTTGGGGTCGGAGCAAAATGTTCTTCCCTACCATACTTCCCTGTCAGCCGTCACCCCATAATTTACTCCCTTTTCCGTCATATCCTCAATCCACCCATCTTTTCTTTGGTCTCCCTCTCCCCCTTCATCTATCAAAATTATAATCCTTTAAATTTTTATGGCATTTAGTCCCGCTTATATCTGCCCTTATCAATAATTAAGGAATGTAAATCAAGCAGAGTACTTAGGTACACTTTCCGTGATATTTTTACACTAAATTTTCATATAAAACTCAGCTATTCGCTCGTCGCTAATTGCCAATCGCGCGGATCATACGATTTGTAAGGTTAAGCTAGGCTTGCCGCAGTCAGTCTGTGGATGGGTGACTGTTCGTTACACATTGAGACCCCTCTGTGCGTCGGATAGCATGTTAAACCATCGATCCCGGGTGTCATACGAATACCTATGACGGTCGTTACGGGTAGTCAGAAACCCGAAAATCGGACAACCGGTCTAACCTTAGGATTTCGGCATTTCCCAATAATTGGGTTGTGGAGGTCTGATGGCAGTCGCTAGACTGGAAGCTGACCCCAACATAGTTGAGAAAAGGCTAGGCAGAACATAAAACTCATAGCGTCTACTCTTTACTCTGTAAATTATGTTGCACGTACAAAATCTGTTTATTTATGATAGCTACATCAATCTATTTCAGTTTGAGGATGTACTGAGCGTGTGTTCTATTTCCATTTCATAATACGCGCGAATCTCTAATACATGACCTTGTCCGTACGTGTACGTAACAAGAAATACTAATGTAACTAATGTTGTTTCGATATTATTATATTATAGGTACTTGAATTTGTTGGATGACGCAGTAAAAGCCATCTAGGTCTATCAAGAATGTTTGATGTATAGTAATCGTATCGCTAATGTTAGTGAATTATGAATCGACAATACAACCGTCCTATAACATTTTGGTTATCTTTTTTGCGACATGCACAATTTGTATTATACAGGGATATGAATAAAGTTTTCAATTTAATTAAATAGTATGTGCGAAACGGGTATTTTCGATTCAAAATTCACTTGTAGTAGGATTATTAATTCACTGGACTAAACTGACAGGTCCTACCATTGTTGTTTGACAGTAGTGCATTGTTGTTTGACATTAGCACCTGTCAGCTAAGTCCAGTGAATTAATAATCTTACTATATCGGGTGTAAATACCCTTAACGGAGCCGAGAGCCACGTATTCTTCCCATCATTACGAAGATTTTTTGGTATCGAGCCTGGGAACCTGGGAACCGACTGGTTATGGAGATATTGAAGGTCAAAGTCACCATATTTTTGAACGTTTTTCACGAAAACTAAGTTTAAATGCTATTACTAAACATTCTTCTATACAAACATTATCAACATTTTCGAAATGTAGGCACAGTCTGCTGCGTGCGCGCTTCCATTGCGCGCTACAAATAAAAGCTGTTTTTTAATACCAAAAAATAAAAGTCGTTTCCCAGCAATTATTTTTGCTGTATGCTACTTAGTTTTCTGTACAGTATGCGTAGACTTCGGCTTCGTTAAGGCCATTTTTACACCTAGTAGGTACATTAACATTACGTTTACGTAAGTAACTCGACAGCATTTGTGCTAGGCTAAGCAAACGCTATAAAGAGACATTAAAAAAAAGAACAAGAATTACCGTACCTACTGATAAAAGTACAATTGATCATTTTCATGGTCTTAATTCTTAGCTGATGACTTTTTCTTTACATTCATTTTCGGGAACAATTGGTAGTGTTCACTTGATAGGTAACGCTGTTTATAGCTTTTTTGGCTGCACGATGATATTTTTGTTTGCGTGTTTGAAATATATATAAATACTAGCGGACCCAGCAGACGTCGTCCTGCCCGGAAAATGTTGCCAATTGTTCAGCAAATCAAATTTGGTGACATACCGACAGCAGCACCACCTACCGGGTCCAATTATGAATCTAAACCATCCAGGGCGCCACCCAAACGCATACAAAAAAAATACATTCAGATCGGTCCAGCCGTTTAGGAGGAGTTCAGTGACATACACACGTACAGTCGAATTATATATGTATAGGTATATAAAGATATAGTCTTATTCCTGAGGTAGGACATCGGTCTAGTACCACATCAATGATTATTCCCAAATAGTTCCACTTATAATCAATTCCATCTGATGTGTCATAAATTCCATAAAAATAATAAAACTTATCTATGGCTAATGGTTAGCGACAAAATAAACCAGATTAGGATCGGATGTAGCTTATTAGGATATTACAAGTTTCATATATTTTGCGTAACCCATGTAGAAATGTGTGCTCAAATTGCTTCTCGTTGGCAACTACTAGGAGTACATTGGTACGAGTTCACGAGAGAACATGCCGTAATCACTGATTCATAAATAATTATTCTCAGTGGATGTAATTAATATCATTATTTTAAATTGTAATATAGAAAATTATATTAAATAGGTAATTCGATATCATTGTTTATTTTGTAAGGGCTTTTTACCTTATTGGTTACTTGGAATCGTTGTTCATTTGTTTTTTTTTTATTTCCCTGTTATTGCTAACGCCTGCCCAACACCTTAAACGTCTTTCACTTTATTGCGTCTTCAAAATTCTCAATAAAAATTACTTCTCTACGGTTCAGTTAAGCGCAGACCACTACTGGTCTCCAAGGAGAAATCTTTACCTAGTATAAAACAAAGTCGCTCCCGCTGTCTGTATTAGATCTTTTAAACTACGCAACGGATTTTAATGCAGTTTTCAGCAATAGATAGAGTGATTCAAGAGGAAGGTTTATATGCCCAACATTAGAATCTACATTGCACCCGTGTGAAGCCGGGGCGGGTTGCTACTTATAATATAATTTTATCCCATAACTATTACGCAATTGAAACCCATTATCGCAATTTGTTCAAAATCTTAAAGTTGTCATGCGCTGGCTAAAGTTAAAATGTTCGATGTGACGCAATCATGCGCAGTCGGGTGGCGCCCGTACAATCTACAACAGAATCGTGCGCATACACTCACGACTATCTATTACAAGGGATTACAGTGTTTTACAAAGAATTTCTTTTAAAGACAAATTGCTCTATTCTTACTAAGTATTACATATTATGGTATAAGCTTTTTTATATATTTTTTTAGTTAGTTTCGTCATAGCCATTTGACTTGATATTCACCGCTGGACATGTGCTTTCCATCAGCGTTTAAGATATTGTTTAGGAACCCGTTGTTTTCACTGAATCTTTACGTATCTTCTTTTCGGGGATCTTGTCAAACATAACATAACATCACGACTTGTATTCACCGAAGGGTTCGGCAGAGGTGTTTTTAGTACACTCTCGTTTCGCCAGTTACGTTTAAGTCTGTGGAGGAACGAGGTGTCGTGTTCCTCCAACTAAAGGGGAGGATCCTCCTACCAGGCGGGTCTTGTGCCTGGCGGGCTACTGCCCAATGGTTGATGTTGGGAAGTTGTATATATACTATCTGCGTGTCAAACTTTGATATCGCGATGCAGGATAGTTCGCATGTGGCGCGATATATGCCGCCACAAGTCCCATGTAATAGAGGGCGAGCCTATTGCCATTACTCGGGCACAAATCCAGACTGCTACTGAGAAATTCCTAATGGAAAGACCCAATAACACTTTGCCCGACCTGAGGATCGAACCCAGGACCCCATGCTCAGCAGTCGTGCTAGTGACCACTAGCCCAACAAGGTAGTCACAACTTTTCAAATTATGCTGTATAAGCTTTCAGAAGAACTGAATGAAACAGAAACTTTACAGACCTGTATGTATGGTTGATGATCAAACTACTAAACATTTAGTAGTCAGTTTATTTATTTATTTAGTATTATATTTAGATGTCAGTGGAAATGTCGGTAGAGGACGCTCTAAAAGGACATACATCGATGTTATTGGTGATGTTCTTTACAAAGGACAGGTGCGTAGTACACTCAACCGGCGTGCGTGTATGACAAGATATATGAATGTGGATGAAGCAAAAGGAGTATGTAAGGATCGTAGCATATGGCGTTCTATAATTTCTGCCTACCCCCATGGTAAAAAGGCGTGAGTTTATGTATGTATGTAGTACGGTACCTAGAACCAATTACACTAAATAACATTAGTTTATAAAAATACAATATTAATAAAACGAGCATTTAAAACATTTAGCAACATTCATCATTAATTCAATAAAATGATCTTAGCAATACCTATAGTTTAGATTGTTGTAGGGCTCCAAACTCTATGGACTCAAGAAAAAGTTCTGAATAAACGAAATTATTTAAAATTTTACAACACGAGGACTTCAAAAAGTCTTGCCAATATTGCCGTTTAAAACAGCCAAAACCTCGTTTAAGAGTAAGGTGCCAATCCAAAGGTCACGATAATGGATAGGTTTTCAACTCGTAATCTTCAAATGTCAGGATAACACGTTTCCCTGACGTATTATCACGCGCAACTTTCGCGGGATGAAAAGTGGCTAGCAGTTACTTTGTTTTACGCTTTATTGCGTTACACGAGTTACGTTTTCTGATCAACAAGTATGTGATGTGATTTTTTTCCTATTAATCAATAAAATAGTCGAAATGCCTCGTTGGTCTAGTGGTGGCAAGCGCGACTGCTGATCGTGAGGTTCTGGGTTCGATCCCCAGGTCGGGCAAAGCAATGTGGAATTCCTCAATAGCAGCACGGAGTTTGGATTTGTGACTTACACATAACGGCAAAATGAGGGTGTTACTATACAACTCTGCCCAACCCTTCGGGGAATACAGGCGTGATGTAATGCTTTAATTTAGGAAATGGATGTTAGCTAGTTATTTTTTTTTATTAAATAAAAACGTTGCCCCACACTAGGATTTCTCCTGTATCGTGGGTGCGTTTACAGACACAAATCTTCACATGCACAAACACCCAGACCCGGAACAACTATCTGTAGGCCATACAAATATTTGTACCGTGCGGGAATCGAACCCACGACCCGCAACGCAGAAGCCAATCGCTTAGCCACTGCACCAAACGTGTCGTCAAAAATTCTGATTGAATACCTTCGAATGCTTATGGAAATCTAGCTTGATTTGGTTACACGAGTAAATGTAAAAAAGAAACATTAGTTTAAGATTTATTGTAAATGAAAAACTAAAAGTTATTAATGTATCCACAACATACTTCACTTCCCAACACATTTTTAAAATCGAAAAAGTTTCTTAACTTTTTACTTAACAGTAGCACAAGTAAGTGTGGCGTTAAATCGTCGGTCACGGGTCACGGGTGACATACGAATACCTATGACAGTCGTTACGGGAAGTCAGAAGCCCGATAGTCTGACAACCGGTCTAACCTTAGGATATCGGAATTGCTCAGTAACTGGGTTGCGGAGGTATGATGGCAGTCGCTCCGTGTAATACTGGTATTCAGCCGCATCTGGTTAGACTGGAAGTTGACCCCATATCAATGCTAAATTATAGTATGTCTATAAATTGTGTATGTACATAAGCTCTTTTCACAACTTGACAATGGAATAACAAGATCTAATGAATAAACTAATGTATGTAAATAACCGTGTGAATTCATTTCTTCACTTGCAACTAACAATAACCAAAAATTTGCATAAAAACTGTTCAAAATCAATTTTAAGGAACGTTAAACACGCTTCATCTTGGACTAAATTCACAAGTTTTTTTCATTCTGAAAACTGCTTATTATTATCGGGTGTTCGCTGTACATATTAATTTGTTGGGTTCCTTCTTTGTTGTATGATTAAAAGGCTATTAAAACTGCACCGCTTACATTGAGTATCGAGATTGTAAGCTAAGACAAGCTTTCTAGCATGAGAAGCAGTGATTACTGTATGTGAATTTCAGTCGCTTGGAGATTGCGATACAAATGTCGACCTGCGTTGACCGATGCGCGGGGGAACGAACGCGCGCGACTTCGTTCGCAGTCATCATCTCGAACGGAGCGGAGCAACTCGCCCGTTCCCGCACAGTTTTCAAATTTCGAACTTTGATTCGAATACAGAACGCGTGCGGACTTTTGCTCCGAGAAAGTGACTCGTGAAATAAAAATAAAATAAAACCGGTGTTGCTATAATAAAAATTCGAAAGTTGAAAGGATATTTTTTGGTCAAAGTTTTGTGTTACGAGTTACGTCGTCTCCCTTACGGTGAGTGTTTTTTTTTGTATTAAAAAATAAAGAAAATTAATTAAAAATAAATTAATCGCTAATTATCACGTGATAGCGTGCGGTTGCAACGATATAAGAGGAGATTCATTTTCTTTTGCTTGTGAAGTTACAATGACATTTAAAATTTCAAATCTTGAGTGAATAACTACGCTGACGTGAGTCTTACGTCCACGTAATTATCTATAATCACGTAAAGTACGAAAATTCTCTACATAGTCGTGTATCAGTTACAATAAAAAATTGTTATCGCTCGCAATGGAAAAGAAAAGCAGTGTAATCAGTGCGATATGAAATAAAATTGAAAGTTTGCGACAACAGCGTAATTTAATATTTAATTGCTACATTACACTCATCGCTCTCAAATATTTCTTATATTCATTTTCAAGGTTCTCAAATAACACAAATTCGGTCGAAACTTTTTTGAGAAAGAGCTTTTAGTAATTTCACTTAAAAAAATATTCTAAAGTATCTTTAATATTTCAAATTCCTTCTGTTAAACAAATAAATAATAAGTACAATAAACAATAAACAAAGAAAATATATAAATAACGACTGTTCGATCTCGCACACACTCATACGCACATAACAAAACGATCTTAGTAAAAGACATCAACGATCGCAGCACATCTATACTTGGTTTACATAAGTCGAATCAATTTTGTTACACAAAAAGGCACAATTATATATGTATAAACAGGTGGGCTGTCCATATAATTCAATTAGACAGTTACGCCTGTATTATGTCTGTATGTAGAACTGGTCAGTTACAACCAACCTGATACATATTTTATGTTACGTAAATGCAAATGGTGATTGCAAAGGTCCATGAATTATTGTTGAATGAACTGAACGGTGTTGAAAAATAGAAAGAGTTGAAATTGAATAAATGAATCAAGTGACTCGTTGGTCTAGTGGTGGCAAGCGCGACTGTTAATCGTGAGGTCCTGGGTTCGATCCCCAGGTCGGGCAAAGTGTTATTAAGTTTTTCCATGTGGAATTCCTTACTAGCAGCCCGGAGTTTATATTTGTGCCCGGTTGATGGCAATAGGCTCGCCCCCTATTACATGGGACTTAAACATAACGGCGAAATTAGGGTGGTACTATACACCTCTGCCCAACCTCTCGGGGAATACAGACGTGATGTAATTTTATATATTATGTGAATCAAGTGGTTATGACGAAAGATGTAAGCGATTACCTGTGGCTTAAAGAGCATAGGTTATAAATGCGATTAGCGATGAGCAGGAGGTGAATTCTGCTAACAAAATTATTTAAAATTATTTGGGTTCAGTTGAAAATCAGCGTCAGGCACTAGTAGTCTGACATTTATGCTGAACTGAACCTATTTGGCGCAGCCGCTAGACACACATATACTTTATTATTTGCTTATTTTTTATTTTGTTTTGTCTCTTATGAATTTTTAGTCTGTGTGTCTGTCTGCTTTCGTGCCAAATAAATTTCTTTTAAAATCGCAATCGAATCGCGGCCGAACCACGGTTGTTGGTTTTTTTTTCATGGTCGGCCGTGGTTTAACTGCCGTTCAATTACGATTTTTAACAATTTTGTTTGTAGAATTCACCTCCTGCCAGGCTAACATGCACAGCGCGAGATAATTTTGCCGTCGCATTATCTCGTGCCGAGGCGAGATAATACGACGACAAAATTATCTCGATGTGCATGTTAGACTTACTAGTATGGTCAAAGAGGTATAAGCAAGAAGAAGCCGCTTCAGCTGTGTAACTCAGTCTCCAGATAATAACGATGACGATGTAATTTTTGTCTATTTTCTATATCGTATCATTGCCATTAAGTATTTTGCATATTTTTTACGTCTCTTGATTTTGACTTTCAATATCTTTTTGATATTATTTTATATGTGCATTTTCAACATATAATATTTTATAAGTGTTATTAGCAATTTAATTACCTAAGCCTGTATAATGATTTATAATTCACTTTCGCAAATTACCAAATGATATTTTTATATAAGTAACATTTGTATAACAAGGAAATGAACTTTATAAACCAATAGATATATAAATATAAAAATAACGTAAGATAATATTAAATAATAAACGCGCTAACAGCTACCTAAATCCGGTTGAAATTAAAATTTATCCAAAAAAATGTTTGCAAAAACCAGTAACTACCCGTAAAACATCGTAAGTGCATTTTTTTGCTCGACATACGTAATTTTATTATTAAAATTGCATCACGGTTCCACAATAATTATCTAGTTCACAGGAAAAACTACTAGCCTATGAAAAACTATTGTAATGAACATTATAAACTATCGGTTTCTTTGAATATAATTATTTTTTATTCGTTGTTAATGGTAGGTATGAATGGATTATACGACGTTCTGACTAAATAATATGTGTTATTAAATGCATGCTGTTACTTAACATGACAGTTAGAGCTGCATTTTTTGTAGAATACTAACTAATGTAGGGAAATAAATAATTATATTTTGTCCTTCGAATGTAGGTAGCGGAAATAGTTCGTTGCAAAACAAATATTTTTTATCATAGGTAGCTTGGTATACAGATCTAGGATCTAAAAATCTATACATAGTACCTGGCTGACGGCTTTTTATGGTAAATCGACGTTTTCTAAAAATGAAACCTAGCTAGATCGATTTATCGCCCCGGAAACCCCCTGCATACTAAATTTCATGAAAAGCGTTGGAGCCGTTTCTGAGATTCAGATTATATATTATACATACATATATATAAGAATTACTCGTTTAAAGGTGTCTTTATATAGTATAAAACAAAGTCGCTCCCGCTGTCTGTCTGTCCCTATGTATGCTTAGATCTTTAAAACTACGCAACGGATTTTGATGCGGTTTTTTTTAATAGATAGAGTGATTCAAGAGGAAGGTTTATATGCCCCACATTAATATCTACATTGCACCGGTGCAAAGCCGGGGCGGGTCGCTAGTTAGATATAATTACTTGTCCTGACTGACTGGCTAATTCATCAACGCAGAGCCTAAACCACTGAAGCTGGAAACGTGAAATATACGCGGACAAAGTCGCGGGCTAAGTATTAGTTAAAGATAATAATAGCTCTTTTAAAGAGTTTGATTATGAATATTTTCGTTAAGTGTTGTATTTAGATAGAATTTGTTATTTTGTAAATGGAAGTAGGTATATTATATTGGTGGCTAAAAAAGATGTTTATTTTTTCGTTTTTTTCTGTAAAGAGCTTTAATAGGGTAATTACGAATATGGGAATATTGCAAAAATTACGAATTACCACTAAACCATGCAAAATTTTTTGCTCTGGCAACATTTCATTACATTACACATTCTAGCATTATTACGTTGCGAGAGCAAAAAATATTGTCTGGTTTAGTAGAAATTCGTAATTTTCGGAATATTCCCATGTTCGTAATTACCCTAAGGCATGATAATAGTCTATCAGTGGACTGCATTAGTTGAGTAAAGTTAAAAGTAATGCTATATTCAAAATGCACTAGTGCTATTTTCCCAACGACTAAGCGACAGAGTGCTGGGTGCAAAGGTGACCATAAATAAAATCCGCATCGTGTCGTTTTTAAATCTTTTATTTCAAAAATTAACATCACATTTAGCTTTTACATAGATGTTCATAGTTATAGGTGTAATTTATTTTTCCTACTGATTATACTCAATTTATTACCTACCTTTTTTGTTTTAATAGCTATAGCTACCATAAATATGTCTAAATTGTTAACATTATATGGAGTTTTATTTTATTTTTATCGGTGGAGTAGGTAAATCTGATTTTCATATTACATTAGATAAAAGCAGGACTGACAGGATTGACAGGTTCGTAGTACTCTCAACCGGCGCGCGTGTATAACTAAATGTATGAATGTGGATGATGCGAAAGCAGTATGTGGCGTTCTAAAGCTTCTGCCTACCCCCATCGGAAAAAGGCGTGAGTTTATGTATGTATGTTTAAAAGCGGCTTAACAAAGTACGAGTTTCTTTTGAACCATTTCTACAATTACATTCTATCTCATTTTGGTTCATAAAAGTATAATACTGCGTTAAATCCCTGCTGGAATCAAATATGTTGCTTATTCCTATATATTACCATGCTAAAATGGGCCTCATTTGTTTAATGTAATATTAAATAGGGTTAGGTGCATACCTTTGAGGAGTAAAATGTTTTTATCAAGTTCCTAAAGTCGTCCAGTTATTTTAGCTTTTAAAGTACTAACGAACTAACTTTTGTATTAAATGTTATAATAACAATGTATCGGGTACATTATGAATTACTAATAAGTTGTGTTATTATCAATATATACAGAAACAGGAAATATGTACATCGACCCAATTATCAAGATATGGGTATTTTATAAATATGTTGTTTATATGGGATACTTCATTAGACGAAAGTCAAAGTATTTATTTCAATTAGGCGCATAAAAGGCACCTTTGAACGTTAAAGTTTACAAAGAAAATAAAATTGATTCTAGTCGCCCCTTCCAAAAGGTAGTTTCGTATGGAGAAGAATGGGCAAGAAACTCCACCGTTACTCTTTTAAAATGTCTTACAATATTTGGTATAGGTACATTAATTATACAATTATATGTGAAGACGATGCACCTAGAATAAAATTACTATACCACAAAAGGTAAAAAAAATAAAAATGAAACAATGACAAATTAATTATGTGATAGATACAGGGTGCTCACATATTTACAAACATTGCAAAAGTATACGTTTTTCCAAACATTTAAAAGTAATAGGTCAGTGTGTGAGTTAAGGCACTTACTCATAGAATCTAAAATAAATGGCTTTAAAAAATAATAATTATACAATTAAAATAGCAACCAGTTTGATTTTGTCTAGATCAAAACGTTAACAGTTACGACATTTAAAGAACGATAATATATGCGAGAATATCATTCCCAAGCAAGATTTACGATAATGCTAAATAACTAATAGTAGCCATAGGTAAATATTTTTATCTGTGCAGATAATTACCACGTTAGCATGTAATCCAACTAATATGACAAACTAAACATGATTAATACATCCAAGCCTGACAAATAGTCCAATTCATCATTATAAATCTGAATAATCTGTTCACGGCTTACGCATATTAAAAAAAATATACCCATAACTTATTTCTGTTATTTAAAACGTCCGCCTACGGAATCTAAGCCCTGCAGCAGCGCAAACTTGACACATTTTTTATCATTATCCGTATAAGGTAATAAATTTTCATAAACAAACCATCGACAATGTAGATTTACAGTTTATTAATGCTAAGTAGCCATTCAAGTGCTAATGTGGACCAAAGAATTCCTCACGCGACTGTACTATGCAACTTTACTTGTGTACACTGACCACGTAAAATCGTAGTGTTTGTAAACCAACGGTGAGTCAGCACTAGATGTTTCGAGGGTGGGCCATTATTATGCGTAAATGTATAACGAACAATATTTTCGAGTGTGGCGGTAAATATTTTATGTAGTAACTTTCTAATGGAGGTTACGGAAGCGCACGCGCGGAATGGACGCGTATCGTAATGTATGAATCGAAGTGTGTTGCGAATGTTGGTAGTAACCGGTATTGGTGCATATAGAAGTAAAAAGTATTTTTTATCTGTTTATGAGTAGATCTTACTTTCTTTAAGTAGTTCATAACATACATAACATCACGCCTGTATTCCCCGAGGGGTTGGGCAGAGGTGTGTAATAACACCCTCATTTCGCACTTATGTTTAAGTTCCATGTAACAGAGGGCGAGCCTATTGCCATCAACCGGGCACAGATCCAAACTCCGGGCTACTACTGAGGAAATTCATACGGAAGAACCCAATAACACTTTGCCCGACCTGGGTATCGAACCCATGACCTCACAATCAGCAGTCGCGCTTGCCACCACTAGACCAATGAGGCAGTTACGTAGTGCGTAGGTCTATGTTTTGGACTGAATCTGTGTGCTAAGAACAAGATCAGATACGTTTGACAGGCGTGGTGACTCTGATAGTATCCACGATCCACCGCGCTCACCCGCCGCAGCCGCGGAGCGGGTCGTCTTCTCTGACTCCGCAGTCACACCGTTAATTCAGCCCTCATCAAGCTGTCTCCCTCCAAGTCCTCTCGCCTGCAACGCCCTAAGCCGCGGTCCGAGTCCCATTAGGAGTCGCCCTTAGTGCTGTTGTTGCTAGCTAGTCATGATGTTAGTAGTAGTAATAGTAGTTAGCATAGGTTAAGTATTTTACTCTCGTTCCCATTGGTTGGAGACCCTTCAGGTCTCGCCAATAACTGCCCGGTTACGTAGAAACGGTCCGCAAATCCATTTACAAACAGTTGAATAGATAAAAAATTCAGTTAGTATTCTGACACGACAGGTTATTGAAACTGTCTGTTAGGTGCTTATGATACTTTACGGTTTTATTTACGTGTACTATTCGGCACATGTTCAGCAGTGAACGGGCTACTGATATACCTATATTTGTTTAGATGTTAATATTTTAAACTGCCTTGTTGATCTAGTGGTGGCAAGCGCGACTGTTAATCATGAAGTCCTGAGTTCGATCCCCAGGTTGGGCAAAGTTTAATTGGGTTCTTCCGAGTGAAATTCCTCATTAGCAGCCCGGAGTTTGGATTTATGCCCGGTTGATGGCAATAGGCTCGCCCCCTATTACATGGGACTTAAACATAATGGCGAAATGAGGGTGTTACTGTACACTTCTGCCGTGCCTCTCGGGGAATACAGGCGTGATGTTATGTTAATATTTTTCTGAATATCTGACTTTTGAACTCGACTGAGCCCTTTATGATAATTATATGTGAGCTTTCTAGAAGCAAGGTCGTGAGAACTTTGTTTCGACTTGATAGGCTGCTTCTCAAATATATTGAGGAAGTAGGTTACTTTAATGGTTATAATGTATGTAGGTAACCGGGTTCCCAATCTCTGCCTATCCGAAACTGTGGTCTATGACCCGGCACGTTTGAGATCACCGGTTTGGATACAACGTTGTTCTTGCTACGAACGATTTTTTTAAAATAATTTGGATATAATTGCAAATTATCTCAATAAGGTGATCTGTGGGAAAGGGATCATGTTTAGTTAATGCACGATTGCAGATACCGTCTTACAAATCATGACAAACAAAAAGTAATTTCAAGTTACAGTCCACAGCAAATCGTATATACTCTAAAAAGGTGTATACAAGGTTAGTCGGAAAGGGGTTCTAAGCCGCGGGCCACTTAATGTATCACTAATTATAGTTTTGAAAAAAAGTGTTAAAATTTAAAAATTAGATAAAGAAAAGAGCATGAAAAATTATTTTTATTTTAGTTTTCCCTGCTTCAATTATGAATTCAGAAAATGGAGTTTCTAATCCGTGACCCCAAATATGACGTTAAATGTAAACACCTCTGATCACAGCTGAGGATAGATATAATTTAGCATATTATTTATGAAATCTTTGAACAGCTATTGACTTTTGGACAAAGTTGTAGAACAAAAGTTATCTATTATTATAGGTACTTTAACACCCTTTCGGCTTAGTACCCCCTTTCCGACTAACCTTGTATGTTTAAAATTGCAAATGGCAATACTATTGTTATAAAGTTGCTCATAACTTGTAGTCGTTAACAATCATTATTATAATTATGAGATGGAAAAAGTTTTAGAACAATTTGTTCCTTTTTTTTTGGATCATGACGGCATGGTCGTATCGTTAAAAAAACTCACCAAAGTCAGTTAAGTACGTGATCTTTTCTTATCTATATCACGAAATCTGAAATATTGCAATAATTATGTGCGAACACTGAATAGCAGATTAGACGTAGCCTTGACTTTTGCTTACATCATTATAAAATAATAAGGATGTAGATAATGTCTTGAATTAAGTCAAATTGCAGGATTTTAACTTATAATCATAGAGTAAGATAAGTCAAATTTTTTCTCAAAAAAATTGGTACGTACCTACGGTAATGGTAAATAATAGTGCTATTATGAAACATTCTTATCGGATGTTATGCGCACACGCATCGATAAATTGAACAAGATTATAATATGTATTTTGTTTAAAACAATGTAATCGTGTGCTATATTGTTTACGCTATTTTCAAGCGAATGTTCTGTGAAGTGAATTATCGTCTCAACCATTAAGTTACAAATTGTAACAAAACCATAAATGCACATTAAGTTCACAGTTTTTTTTTATTTTAAACCTAGGAATTTGGAGGTCGTAAATAGGTTTCTCACAGCTTACTGCAGCTAGCGTCGTAAAATAAAGAATATCGGCTTTTTTATATCGTCAGAAATAGCTAATAATCGCAAGTCTGTAGAGCCTATTACCACACGCGCGCGTGTGGAATGAACAGTCGCCAGCCTATACTTTTCCCATTACGTTTGGGCCCGGTTCTAAGCTCTAGTCTAACTAGATGCAGCTAAATATCGAAAATATTCAGTCGGTAAGTCACATAATATTATGTGAACCTTAGTGGAATCTTCTGCCTATACTCCTCTTAAGCAATATATTTAAGAAGGAGGAGGAGGAGGGGCTCTTGACTAGTAAACAACCACGCGAATCATAAGATTTGCGAGTTTAAGCTGTTCGTTACACATCGAGACCCCTCCGTGCCTCGGACAGTACGTTAAACTGTCGGTCCTGGGTGTCATACGAATACCTATGACCGTTGTTACTGGTACTCAGTAGTCCGAAAGTCTGACAATCGATCTATCATTGCCCAGTAACTTGGTTGCGGAAGTCTGATGGCAGTAGCTCCGTGTAAAATTCTGGTATTCAGCCGCATCTGTTTAGACTGGAAGCTGACCCAAAACATAGTTGGGAAAAGGCTAAGAGAAGGAAGAAGCAATTTATTTAAGAAAAGCACGTTTAAAGGATTGGAGAACTAGGAAATAACTGCCATTAACCTTTTATTCCCTTTAACTTAATTTTTCACGTACGTGGCCGTGATTAAGATATGACTAAAATTGTATATAGGCATGACCTTGCAACTTTCAAGATACATTTGTCATAATAATGGATAGCTATACAGAATACATAATAATTGTTTTTGTTATATTATTCTTTATTGATCTATGAGTTCGTTGCGAGTATTTTTTCTCGTCACGAATGCACCTCGCAATAAGGAAGTACTTATTACATAATTGTGTAAATATATTGTATATTTATATTTTTTTGTTAAATAATTATTAGGTATGCCCTTTATAAACGTTGTTGTACAGATTTTTAGTATTATATTTTAGCTTTTAGCAGTGACTTTACTCACGTCAAATACATTTTTATTGGAATATAGTAATTGGGATAAAATGATGTATGAGAAAATATTAAAAAAAATTTCCTGTAAATACCTACTTATTATATAATTTTCAACATCACTTTACTCTGACATTAACATAACTACACGCCTGTATTCTCCGAAAGGTTAGGCAGATGTGTATAGTAACACCCTCATATGTTTAAATCCCATGTAATAAATAGGGGGCGAGCCTATTGCCATCAACCGGGCACAAATCCAAACTCCGGGCTGCTACTGAGGAACTCCATAATGAAAGACCCAATAACACTTTGCCCGATCTGGAGTTAAACCCAGGACCTCACGATCAGCAGTCGCGCTTGCCCTCACTAGACCAACGAGACACACATAGTTACTACACTCACTACTCATACATACTCTTATGTCTTTATTTTGGAAATCAAAATTAATCTAGCTCCGATGACGGTGTTGTTCGCCACCTGTCCAGGATTGCTGGTCGCCATCAGCGTGGAACTGTCAGAATAAAATAACACATAATGATGGCACAGAGGAAGTACATTCTACATTAATTATAATTTTAACACATGCCGAGTACATGTTCCTCATCGTCGACACATTTGTTTTTAATTACTGATTTATAGTTTCCTTGTTGCATAAACTAATTATAAGTGTCGCGAGCCAACAAGCAGACCATTTGCTGTTGAAAGTATAATTTCTTCATTGTTTTTCATTAGATATCGAGAAGAAAAAGTACTTTCAATGAATTAAAAGATCAAAGCTTACAAGACTGCCCTGTAGGTCTAGTTGTCGCAAGCGACTGCTGAGCATGAGGTCCTGGGTTCGATCCTTAGGTCGGGCAAACTGTTATTGGGTTTTTCCATTAGGAGTTTCTCAATAGCAGCTCGGAGTCTGGATTTGTGCCCGATTAATGGCAATAGGCTCGACCCTTATTACATGGAACTTAAATGTAACTTGCAAAACGAGGGTAAAATAAGAACATCTCTACCGAATCCTTCGGAGAATAGAAGGTGTGATGTTATTTTAACAAAGCTTATCAATTAATTAGACCAACGCTATTCCACTGTTCAACATCCTCAAATAGCCTGTAATATCAGTCACCAGTTATCAGCACTTAGCCGACATGCTAATTAGGATATTATGAAAGGCTCTCACTCTGATCAGTGGTCGCGTCAACCACTCCTTCATAACCGGGTTGATATCAGGGCTACCACTTAAACAATTAAAGAATAAAACATTTTCTGTTATATGTTGTTTCTCTCCTCTGCCTCTTTGGTCTAATGGTGGCAAGCACGACTGCTGATCGTGAGGTCCTGGTATCGATCCCCAGGTCAGACAGTGTTATTGGGTTTTTCCGTGCGGAATTCCACAGTAGCAGCTCGGAATTTGGATTTGTGCCCGGTTGATGGCAATAGGCTCGCCCCCTGTTACATGGCACTTAAACATAACAGCGAAATGAGGGTGTTACTATATACCTCTACCCATTCCTTTAGGGAATACAGGCGTGATGTTATGTATTGTTTCTCTTTGGTGGCCTCCGAAGTCTCATGCTTACCTTCTTCCTAGCGTTATTCAAGGTGAGAAACTCCCGGTTTCATTCTAAGCGACTATAGTTCTACAAAACCCACGAGACAAAGGAATTGGTCCATATATTGCAGTAGTCCTGTTTTTTAAGCATTTTATGAACTATTATATTTGTTGCGTAGAAAATTCACAAGTAAAGTTCAAAACAAACATTATCCGAATTATACTGCAACGTCTTAGATTGAAACCGCAATTCTGTGGTTTTAGTCTCACGGTGTTAACAGTTTCCGCATTCTTCTCCATTATTACTTTCCATTGTTTTCCTCTTAGTCTTTTCCCAACTATGTTGGGGTCAGCTTCCAGTCCAACCAGATGCGGCTGAATAATCGTATTTTACAAGGAGCGACTGCCATTAGACCTCCGCAGCCCGTTACTGGGCAATGCCGATGTCCTAAGGTTAGACCGGTTGTCAGACATTCGTGCTTCTGACTACCCGTAACGACTGTCATAGGTATTCGTATGACACCCAGGACCGACGCGGCGACGGTTTAACGTGATCTCCGCTGCATTGGTTATTGCTTTTCATTGTACATTTTGTTAATACTTTTTCATTGGGTGTGCAATTGTGTCACTTATGCATATTCTTTTTATTAAAGGACTGATTTCAAATGTTTCTAATAATTTATAGTTAGTAAACGTTAAGCGCTTTTAAGCGCGCGCTTGACGGGCGCTCGGCCAAAGCGCACGTTTGAGTGTGCATGCTCCGTGCTATAACTTGCTACGCTTGTAAAAAAACACGCGAATTGGTTGGAGACCCTTCAGATTTCGTCAATAACAACCCGGTTACATAGAAACGGCCCGTAAGGACCATCTAAAAGCAGTCCAATAGGAAAAAAGAAAAAAAACCCCAGCACGCGCTTCAAAGCGCTTAATGTGCACCGTCGCTTAATCATTAAGTTGTCTATGTGCGTATACCTTGTAGTAATTATTTCCCTCTAATTATTTCGTAATTTCTACTACTGCTACATTGATTACAAAATCCCTTTATAATATTATGAGGTGGGTGGGCAGCCCTAGTCTGTACTGAAAACATAATACTGTGATTTTCGCTTGGAAATCGATGCATTTCCCTCCAAGAAGGCAACATTTTTATGTAGCGTTAGTCTATATGTTCGTCAGAAGACGTCAATAGACATCAAGTAGTGTTACCACTGTTTATCTTGTGAAGGACAAAGTTAGCCTGTCAGCGTGTGGCAGCCCTGAGTGCAATATTGCCAATGTCCGCTGCATGCATCATTGCGCCGTGTAATGAAAGTCGTCGCGCCGGATTCCGTGCTCGCTACTGTTTTGGACGCAATATCAACCAGTCGGTACTTTTAATTCATATGGCCTTTCTTTTTTAATGCTATGAATAATAAAAGGTATAAGTATCAAAGGAAAATAATCCTTAGTTACTCAGTAAAAAAATCTGAAATTGCATGTCACAATCCTTTTTATGTGGATTGAGATGCTTAGAGTTAAATTATGTTTTTGTTATTCATTGCTGTGAAATGATTTGGGAGAGGCTCATGTTCGGCAGTGGACTACGGTAAGCTGATTTGCTACTGTTGCTATCATAATGACAGAAATATGATAGATGAACAAAAAATATGTGTAAAATACAAATTTTTAAAAGAGATTGAAATAACTGTCTCCTGAAGAAAATATGGCCGATCAAATGTTAATACAAGTTTGTCATCGTACGTCATAGCTTAGAAGTATTTGAATTGAAAGGTTGTTGAACTAATACATGCATGACGTGTTTATCAATCTAAAGAACAAATAAAACGCTTTTGAAGAAAATTTTATTTACGAGGTTTTCACTGCCGAGCGTCGATTTCCAACATATTTCATGTTTATTGTTATACTATTTTAATATCGTGATTTATGTTTACAAACCGTCTTATTATAAAATATACAAAATAAATAAAGCTCACGATACTGGGAACACACATACAAAACCGACACAAAGGCCCAGACGCGTTAATCGTAATTGCCAATCGAATGTTAAATTTTAAGTTCACGCCAAGGTTAGTTTACCTTAAGCACAAATTTGGACCTTGAGGTCGCCTTTTTAATGTTTTCATGATCATTATCACGGGTTGCGGTCATAACACCGAAATCCCCGGAAACATAATACTTTATCAAGATCAGGTTTGTTGACTGATGGAGGTACTTGTGAAGGTAGATTTACAGTTTTGAGGTCTTGTACTTGTGCATAAACCTTGCGATTGTATTATCTGATTTTGAATATTATACATTAAATTACATTATCATACATTTATTTGTTCAATTGTTTTTTCGTACATAACATAACATCACGCCTGTATTCTGTAGTATTAGGCAGAGGTGTATAGTAACACCCTCATTTCTCCGTTATGTTTAAGTCCTATGTAACAGGGGGCGAGCCTATTGCCACCAACCGGGCACAAATCCAAACTCCGGACTGTTACCGAGGAATTCCACACGGAAAAACCCAATAACATTTTGCCCAACCTGGGGATCGAATCCACGACCTCACGATCAGCAGTCGCTCTTGCCACCACTAGACCAACAAGGCAGTGATTTTTTGTAATTAACGTGTATGTTATGCATCGCCTAACATGATCTAGTGCAACTTTGAAAGCATTTGTTCAACCCGAAATTCCGGCTTTACAATATGACTGAGATTAAAAGTTATAAATTTTCTAATATGAAAATTACTCTTTCAACCTTTCCCGGAACTCACTTTCCCTCTTCGATTAATTTAATCAAAATCAATTCAGCAGTTTTGTCGAAACGTAACAAACAAACTCAGGTCATTAGATATACAACGTTCAGACTACACATTGCGTTCTTACAGTGTCTCGTGCAGTTATGTAATAAATATTGCTGCATATATTACATAACTGCACGAGATTCTATCAAGATATGTACCTACAGCTGTGCCGTGTCTATAAACAGAGCAAACCTTGAAATAAAAACCGATCGGTAATTTAAGAATGAACACTGACAGTATCATTGCAAGATCTTGTATGATATCGTGTATAAAACTCCGTGGTAAAGTAGGTTACAACTGCTCCATATGAAATTCTAGGTTTGATTCCTTGCAGCCAGACTTTGGAATTGTGCCTGACGGAACGTTAATAGGTTTTGGACCATACAGATTTAATAGAAAACCGTATATCTGCCCATATCAGGAGTCGTTTTGGCGTTTTGCGGAAAGTCACAAGAAAAATGAAAAAATACGTCAAAACGCCATTTATATGTATATGACTCAAGTCGGCAAATGATTGATGACATAACTTTGACTTTGAATTTGTTAACATAACATGACGCCTGTATTCTCCTAAGGTTTGGGCAGAGGTGTATAAGTAACACCTTCATTTCACCGTTATGCTTAAGTCCCATGTAATAGGGGGCCAGCCTATTGCCATCAACCGGGCATAAATCCAAATTCCGGGCTGCTACTGAGGAATTTCACACGGAAAAACCCAATAACACCTTGCCCGACCTGGGGATCGAACCCAAGAACTCATGATCAGCAGTCGCGCTTGCCACCACTAGACCAACAAGGCAGTTTTTAATGGACATATAATATAGTTTTCTATCAAACGCCATACAGAGTCTGTCTTGATTTCATTTTATGTTTTCCTTGAATTCTGTAGATGGGTTTAAGGGATTTCATTTCAACTTATTATACTAACACACCTTAAAAATGGCTAGTCATTGAATAAAATAACCTTGTTGTTTGGCTACGTCGTGTTACTCGATACGATGCATACAAAACGATTGCAATTCATTATAAGATCAGGGTTCAGTTCCTGGACAGGGTCAATTGAAAGCGTCAAGACCAATTAACTGTCGTAGACATTGGGCTAGGTCGAATTAATGATATGAAGGAAAAATCGTATTTACATGTTGCGCAAGATGCACCGAACTGTTATTATTGCGTTTCCAGATTATGATCAATTCAATTTTTTTTAATTTGCCCTGTTTCCGTTATCTTCTTCTTCTTTCTGCCCTTATCCCACACTAGGTGGGGCAGCACAACATGTATTTCGTAAATCCATGTTGAGAGGTTTTGGCTTATTGTTTTATGACCGGCCGCCTGCCTGACATCAAACCTCCTTTAGAATACTCGTTGCGCTGTCGTGCGGGTGACCCAATGTGCTTGCTGATATTATGCACTGGGTCCCAAAATGATATGCTTGCTTGAAAACTTTAAACTTCTCGCTCTCGACACTACACACTACTTTCGACATCGTTTATAATATAAATAAAGGGCGATTTATAATAATAAATAAAAAAAAAATACTCGTAAAATAAATTTTATAAAATATTAAATTGATATTATATATCCTGCTTCTGTTATATAAAACTGAATATAGGTATATGTACCTACATCATAGTAATTGTCATATACTGACTGTCATAGGTACTATTTCTGAACTTTAATATTTGCATGTTATGACGAAATATGCTAAACCACTGAATATTAGGTATTATTATTTATATAACACCAGTTGTAACCATATTTAAAAGGAAATAATTTGAATTTTTGAATCAAGATAGTCCACAGTCGAAATATAAAACGTTTAAATATAAATGCTTGAGGTAACTTTTGTTATAAGAACTAATTGTATGCAAACACTGATGCTTAATAAGTTTTATCATCCATTGTACCAATCGTAATAACGAGTTTATTGTTTCTTCATGGATGGCTTGATGTTTGCCTCAGAATGACAGAAAGAATGAAGATACTGCTGCGTATCCATCAGGTATTATAATCGGCTCTTAGAAAAGCTCCGAGAACAGAATCAGATTTATAATTCTACACATTTCATCATAGTAAGTTTTATATCCTAGATCTTTAAGAACGTCTTACATCTTTAAGAAAAAGATGACATTATAAGTAATTACGTTGCAACACTCATTAGAGTGAAGCCACATTATTACTCCTAAAGAATGTATGGCGCCTGCAGATAATTACATAGATCTAAGATAAATCCCACTGATCTTACTGATGCAATCTAATTGTTTTATATGTGACTTACATAATGGTTCTAACAGCCATATAACATTGTTACTTAACCTTGTCTGATGAGTTGTCTTCCATAGACCATGGGTATATTTTCATAGGTATATTATTATTATTTGTATCAAGAGCATCACTTATTATAGGATTTGAAATTTCTAATTATTGTTAACTTATTATTCTCATTGATTTATATTTATTTTATTTTATATAGATTTGCATGCTAGACGGTAAAATGTACTGGGTTCAATTATTTAACGCCAATAACCTTTATTTGTCACCTACATTATTTGCAAATAAATGATTCTCATTCTGATAAAACCAAAAGTGATGGACCAAATGACTGACTGACGTTCAAAACAACTGATGCTGAGGACTGTGGACAGAACCAAGTTATAGTTTTAACATGACACACAGCTAAGATAGCTGTTTTGGAAATACGACTTGAAACTTGAAAGTGAGTGAAATGAGGAAAAAAACAGCCAATTTTGCGACCAAAGTCGTCAGCATCAGTTAGTATTCTACACTTTTATAGTCTATATCTATACTAATATTATAAAGAGGAAAGATTTGTATTTTTGTATGTAACGAATAAACGTAAAAACTACAGGACCGATTTCAAAAAATCTTTTACCGTTAGAAAGCTACATTATCACTGAGTAATATAGGCTATATTTATTACTGGAATAAAACCTCTTACGCCGGCTGAGCCGTGAGGAAACAGCTAGTAGTATATAAAGAGAGGTGGTAAATTAGTTAAAAATAATTAAGCGAGGGGTAATCTCAGAAAATTCACACCCGATTTTGAAAATTCTTTCAATACAGGGTTACCTTGAATCAACTGGCAACTTCACATATCATTCATAAGAACACATTAAACATTCGTTAATTAGATAACAGACGCCTATTACGTGCGCGTTCTTCGCTACTGTAACATAATTATCTAAAGATTAGGTTTTTTTTTACTATTACATAAAAATAACGAGGGCGTGTCTCGCAAATTGCTCTGAAAATTCGCAGGTAGAAATCTATACTAATATTATAAAGCTGAAGAGTTTGTTTGTTTGTTTGAACGCGCTAATCTCAGGAACTACTGGCTGGAATTGAAAAAATATTTTTGTGTTGGATATTCCGTTTATCGAGGTAGGTTATACGCTATATAACATCACGCTACGACCAATAGGAGCGGAGTATAAATGAAAAATGTTTCAAAAACGGGAAAAATGTGCACCCGTGCGAAGCCGGGACGGGCCGCTAGTTCGCTATAAAATTAAAGTGTTCTTTGGCACTAGCTCAAAGAACCGCATATTTTTTCTTGAATTGTTAATGATTCTGTGAGTGTAACCTTTTATGTCAAGCTGTTTACTTGCCCTTTTTAGCGATGGGCGTGCCCAACTGCAAACCAAAGTAGCAGAGAGTAAATCTCGACCTTTTGGGCACGGTAATGTCGTGGGTAGAGTTGGCATATAAATGATTGATGGTGAAGAAAATACCTGTCAACGATGTGGAAAACTTGAATATACCGGATCGAGCAATGAGGCTAATGGCTTGTTTCACATTCATCGGATAGCTCTTATCTGGGAAATAAAATATAACTGTTTGGCAGATTTTCTATAGAGAAACTGTCAACTGCCAAACCGCCATATTTATCTCTCAGTAATTAACAGGAACTAACGATTGCGAAACAGGCCCTTAACGTAGATTGTAGTGGTATAAAATAAAGCTAGAACTTAGAAGTGAGATCATTTTAAGAAAGATAGTATCACACTATGAATCATCTTAATATTATTAGACTGAGTAGCGTGACTGATTTAATTTGGTATTTTTACTTCAACATTGTAATGTTTAGATTACTAATCTTGTATTATATTTCATACCACTAGCGGCCCGTCCCGGCTTCGCACAGGTGGACATTTTTCCCGTGCTTGCAACATTTTTCATTTATGCTCCGCTCCTATTGGTCGTAGCGTGATGTTATATAGCCTATAACCCTCCTCGATAAATGGACTATCCAACACAAAAAGATTTTTTCAATTCCAACCAGTAGTTACTGAGATTGGCGCGTTCAAACAAACAAACAGACTCTTCAGCTTTATAATATTAGTATAGATAACATAACATCACGCCTGTATTCCCCGAAGGGTTGGGCATTTGGGCACCCTCATTTCGCCGTTATGTCTAAGTCCCACGTAATAGGGGGCGGGCTTATTGCCATCAACAGGGCACAAATCTAAACTCCGGGCTGCTACTGAGGAATTTCACTAGGAAAAACCCAATAACACTGTGCCCGACCTGGGGATCGAACCCAGGACCTCACGATCAGCAGTTGCGCTTGGCACCACTAGACCAATGAGGCAGTTATATTTCTTATGGTCAAGTATTCAAACGCTACTCAATTTTAAGTGGTCGTTAATTTCGTACTGTCACTATTTTCGCCTTTAAGAGGAAATGCGGTCGGCCTTTAGTCCATACAAACGTATTACTCGGTTTCCTCATTGGATAATGGCACTAGAGCAATTTTTTTTCCATATGATATATACTGGCCTGCAAAAATAAGTATCACACTTTTAAAATTTCAATTTATTCTAAACTATAGAAGTTAGAGATTTAAAATAAAAAACGTTTTATAGCAATTTTTATCAGCTTTCTTTGAAACTATAGTAACAAAGTTAAACTCTTTTTTGAGTCCTTTTTGTTTCGAAAATATATCTGGTGTACTTAAAAAGTTATTGCAATTTTAAAAGTGTGATACTTATTTTTGCAGGCCAGTGTATATCTACCACCACTATGTCCCTATGTTTTGTTTTTGTCAATAAATTAATTATTAAAAGAACTAAAAACGTTTAAACTTTAGAAAAATCGATCGGTTTTACCACCGTTTTCAAACATCTGGCAAACAAATTTGACGAATATAAAAAAAAAACCATATGGACATAACCAAAGTCTTTCTTAAATGATTACAGTAAAAATAACTAAAATCGGTCCAGATTTGATGAAGGAACCAGGGAAATACGTAAGTACTATTTTGGTAATATTGCACAGGAGAAATCAGTCCGAGATGCAGTTGTCTCTATCGCGCTCAATCGGGAAGGTTTACGGGAGGGGTGGGACGGAAATAGATCGCAAAAACCTATTAAAATTATTAATATTTTACAGCCCGCGTGACAGCACGGCAACTTAAGATTGAGTAGCGTTTGAGTATTTGGCCATTTATATTCTTACATTTTTCTATCTACTTTTTCTTGATCATAATTAGTGACGCCTACATACTCGTACTAGATCTTTTTATCGAACCTTTCTGTAATGCTGTTATCTAAGAACTACCTAACTCAAACATAACTAGAGTGTGACTTTCACAGAACACGTGTAAAGAAATAATTAGATCTACTAATTAATTTAAAACGTTCACGGTTTTTAAGCTTTATGTTTTAACGTATTGTTTAGAATAAAAATTTGGTTCTGTAGAATATTTTATAAAAAAATATAGTTATAAACACAAAAGCACGTTAAAAAGTATACAAGGTTAGTTGGAAAGGGGGTACTAAGCCTCGGGCCTCTTAAAGTATCATTGATGACTGTCTTAAAGCAAGTGATAAAATTTCAAAACTCGATAATTTTTATTTGCATGCAAAAAGATTTTTATTTTAGTTTTTTCATAAAATAAACATACCTGCTTTAGTTATGTATTCAGAAAATTAAGTTTCTAATCCGTGACCCCAAATATGACCTAAATTGTAAACACAGCTGATCATAGCTATGGACAAATAGATTTTAGCATATTTTTTACAAAATCTTTGAAATGCTATTTCTCTTAAACTATCGAGTTTTGGGGAAAGTTGTAGAACAAAAGTTATCCATTATTATGGGTACTTTAACCATCTTTCGGCTTAGTACCCCCTTTCCGACTAACCTTGTATAAATAGGTAACTGCTGATCGTGAGGTCCTGGGTTCGATCCCCAGGTCAGGCAAAGTGTTATTGGGTTTTCCCATGTAGAATTCCTAAGTAGCAGCCCGGAGTTTGGATTTGTGCCCGGTTGATGGGAATATGCTCGCACCCTATTACGTGGGACTTAAAAATAACGGTGAAATGAGGGTGTTACTATACACCTCTGCCCAACCCTTCGGGGAATACAGGCGTGTTGTTATGTTTTTATGTTAAGTACCTATATTATTATAGATTAAAAAAAAACTTAAAGCATGTCATATATTTATGCAACATTTCCTGCATTTTAGTATAATGTTGCGTTATATTCCGTATAAAACCGAGAGGGAAAACCTTGAAACGATATAGAGCGCTCGAATTCACATTACGCGTACAAGTGACGACGCAAATAGATACCAACTGTCAAATTAGTGCACGCGATAGTAATCACTATGACTGCATGTCAAGGAATATATTGGTATGAAGTTTTGTAGGCGACGTTCCAGATATGTTGCGATTTATAGTCCCAAAGTGACCACTACTCACGATTGTAATTTAATGAGGGACTGTTGAGTAGTTTAATTTAAATAATAACTGTCTTGTGTAAAATAAATGCTTAGCTATTTATCGTAATAAACTGCATTGAGGATTTAGCATATTTTTATATGAAATAATTATACCACCTTACTAATCATTGCTGTGTAAAGTTACAACGCTGTTTAACGACAGTTTAACCATACATTTTTGATGTATAAGCTTGTCATTACTTTACACAACGAATATTGTTGGGATAGTGTATAATCTGTAACTAATCTTTATGCTAAAATATTCATAGACCACAGAAATCTAAATATTATTTAAATTTCTGTGATAAAGACCCTATTTTTGAAACCCTAATCTGGTATATAATTTGTGACAGAATACCAAACGACCTCTGAACAATGACAGACGTTCATAAACCATAGAATCAATAATAACACAAAGCACATAAAATAAACAAAACAGCATCGATAGTCAGTTCCTTTTTTAAATCCAGTATTGGTCATTGCCAATCATGGTTTGTTTTTCTTATTTCTAAGACAAACATACTTCCACGGATGGGCATAAATCTTATCAGTCAAGCATTACGTGGAATGCAATGATAAGGATCTTAAACCTGACAGAGTGTTTATGGACACTGACAGAATCGTAATTTACATGTGTGAACAGCATCGCATCGCATCTTTATGCATGTTGCTGTTTTTCTGGAATGAATTTGAATTGATTAAGAGAATCTCAAGAAAGTGGAGGAAGCTGCTGGTGTGGAGATGGTAGACCACAGTTCTTTCTGTCATATTTTTTAATCTTATCAGCCTGTAATCGCCTACTGCTAAACATGAGCTTTTAATGGGAAAAGACTACTTCTCGGATTTGAAGGAGAGGGCGCTCACCAACCAGGTGGCCCAAACGTCAATCTTATCTGCAGACGTAGGACCTCATTGCTGATAAACGAAGCTCTGACGTCACGAACGCACTTTCCAAGCTGGTTTCACACATGATCAATTCTTCAGGAGAGAACCATGTTCAGATGTAGATGGTGATAAAAAACTTGTAGTTACTTCTGTATGTGTGCAGGACAGAGTAATGCCGGATTGACACTTGACTTACGTGTCGCGTCGTGACGCATCAGGAGGTGCATCTGACGCTGTTCTGCCCCCAACTATTGGGGTCACCTTCCAGTCTAACCAGACCGGTTGTCAGACTTTTGGGCTTCTGACTTCCCGTAACGACTGTTATAGGTATTCGTATGATACCCGGGTACAAGGCAAGGAGGTCTCTCGATGTGTAACAAACGGTCATCCATCCGCAGACCGATCACGGCAAGCGCAGCGTAACCTCGCAAATCATATGATCTGCGCGGTTGGTAATTAGCCACGACCCCTCTATCGAATTCGAATTCCAGCTATCGAATTCATATATTTTGTATGAAGGCGTGCATACTAGATTTACGTATCGTGGCACGAGACGACACGTAAGTCTAGTGTGACCCGGCAAATTCTTCAAATCTCACATTCTTCTTTATAAATCCTGACAACTCACTGACACATCGGTGAATGGAATCAGGCATTTCAAAGTACACGCCAGGCAGCTACGTTGTTTAGCTGATTTGTGCGTTACTTACCTTGAAAGCGAAGGATATCCTGCGTTTTAATCATTTAAGCGCTTCTAACTAGATATTTATTGAAGTATTGCTTTGTAGTAGCAGCCCGGAGTTTGGATTTGAGCCCGGTTGATGGCAATAAGCTCGCACCCTATTACATGGGACTTAAACAACGGCGAAATGAGGGTGTTACTATCTGCCAAACCTTTCAGGGAATCTAGACGTGATGTTAAATGCTTTGAATCTATCTTTTACTTAATAGCGGTCAGAGAAGAGCTAAACGCCTTTTCTGTGGTACCTCAAAGCAATTGACATTTTTTTTCCACGATCTTCAAAATGTCTTAAGAGCAACATGTGCAGTATAAGAAGAAAAACGTTATTGTTTTGACGATTTCAAGCGAATTATCGCCGAAGTGGGTAATGATTCCGGTTGTTCGATAGTGCATTGTGTAGCTATTCAAAACTGGTATTGGTTGTAAGCTTTTTGATCTCTGGGCCTTAACTTATTTTTTTCTTAGTTGATATTTCTACAAAGCTTTTTTTAACATACTTTATTTGTTTTGCCAGCAAAAAAACTTTTGTCGCATTAGGAAAATGTTTCCAAAGGCTGCCTGATTAATTTCGAACTCTATTCTTCTAAAATATAAACTGCCTCGTTGGTTTAGTGGAAGCAAGCGCGACTTCTGATCATGAGGTCCTGGGTTCGATCCCTAGGTTGGGCAGTGTTATTGGGTTTTTCCGTGTGGAATTCCTCAGTAGCAGCCCGGAGTTTAGATTTGTGCCCGGTTGATTGAAATTGGCTCACCCCCTATTAAATGGGACTTAAACATAACGGCGAAATGACGGTGTTACGATACACCTCTGCCCAACTCTTCGAGGAATATAGGCGTGATGATATGTTTTTCAAAAAATTTAATATTATAAGTAGTACAATGAAATTAGTTCTGTTAATACCTACAACAATTGAACCGTTTCTTAATATTCGCATTTAAAACAAAGCAAGGTCTCTTTTTATTATTATAAATGGTTAAATTGTCTATGTCTACAAAGTTAATGGCGCGGAACTTAGCGTTAAACCCAGTTTCGTTGGTAACAAGGTAGCCTAGTAGGCGGCCGAATCATTTCGTTGTGGATTAGTGACAGTAGGTTAGTATACGTATGAACTGGTCGCACTAATGAAAATACGCCCCCGACCCACCGTGCTCACCCGCCGCAGTCGCGGAGCCGGTCGTCCCTTCTGACTCTGGAGTCACATCGTTAATTCAGACCTCATCAAGCTGTCTCCCTCCCAATCCTCTTGCATACAACGCCCTAAGCCATGGTTGGAGTCCTTAGAGACGCCATTAGAGGCCGCAAGACCATTTACAAGCAGTCGATTAGGAAAAAAACTAAATGAAAATACATGAATAGATTTCATAGATAAATATGTGTGACCAACTTGGGCCCAAGCCTAAAACAATACAGCTTAAATCAATTCAATCGGTTAAGGCAACAACAAGTGTATGTATCCATACAAAAAAAATATACGCGTCTTATAGAGAAACTTCTGCGATTTTTAGAAGTAGGCTTTTAAATTGGACTAGTTAATTACACATAATAATATGATAAGTACTCTAGGGGGAGAGGAGGAGGGTCGAGAGGGGCTCGTGGCTAATTAATAACCGCGTAGATCATATGATTTGCGAAGTTAAGCTGCGCCTGCTTCGGTCAGTCTGTGGATGACCGTTCGTTACACATTTTCATACGAATACCTATGACAGTTGTTAAGGGAATTCAGAACCCCAAAGGTCTGACAACTGGTCTAATTTTAGGATATCGGCATTGCCCTGTAACTAGGTTGCGAAGGTCTGATGGCAGTCGCTCCGTGTAAAACACTGGTATTCAGCCGCATCAGGTTGGCTGGAAGCTGACCCCAACATAGTTGGGAAAAGGCTAGGCAGAACGAAAATAACTTGACAATTTACTCATGTGAACTAGTTTTAATGATTGCGACAAACTTTACGCCTACTTTATTATTTAAGTCATCATAACTGTTACGGAATACGTCAATTGTACGAAATTGGTCACACATTGACATAACTCGCACATTTCGTACATTTCTTATGGCACATGCTTAGACGAGATTTTTGTAAGACAATGTTAGCAAATATGGATATAAGAATGAAGTAATATAAATTGAGAAACGTCATGTTGCCGAGATGATATTTAATACCTATTAACTACCTTCATATATGGTAGTCATTAATTTCTATTTCCTCAACTCTATTAGACTTTAGCCAATATAATTGTAAAATGAAGTTTAATGTATTGGCCAACTTATTTCGTTATTGCAGTTCGTTTTTCATTTTATTTTGTGATTGGTAGGTATTTAAGTACATAATTATATTTTATGCAGCTGATATCCTAAAACACTTTCGTAAATGTAGTATTGTAACGTACCTAAAATACGAAAAAAAAAACAACAGTAATATCTTGGACATCTTTTAATACATTTTGGTACATTGATCTTATTATCAAATTTATTACACAGCCCAGCCAGCATTCTCAAAGGCTGTGTGATAAATTTGTTTTTTTTTATTATTGGCCTTTTAAATATGTTTTAACTAAACGAAATACCTTCATCGCATTTCAGAATTTCCAAATTAAAAAACACAGGAGCTTCACTATTGTTAAAATGTATCATAAGATTTTACAGTAATCAGTTACAAAAAAGAATACAATAATTGGTAAGCTTCCATTTATTAAACACTTACTTATGACGTGACGAGCCTGCCGAGAGCGACCTGTGCTGCGCTCGCGGCGATCCGACCATTGTCAATATTTGCCGCGAATCAAAGGGCAGTTGCATACGCGATACGCACTCATCGTGACAGTTATAGTCGTCATGGACGTGGCGGACACATTGATAGAACCTCGTTACTGTATCTGCAGAGGTTACGGTTACGGCTCTTATATGAGTACCCGGGTTATGACCGATTCCTACAATTTACGGAGTGTTATTGATTTAAATTGAGATTCTTATATCTTTACCTATAATGTAAAGCAAATACCTCATAGGTTTGTATAGTAGACTCTCCCATATGGAAGTAGCTATCACAGGTAAAATTAGTTTACGAATCAATTTATATACCCAGTTTGGCGATAAAAACGCTACCATTGGTAAGCAAAACGATTCGTTTTTGTTTATAGAAACCGGGTATTAAAAAGGATCCACATGGAACGAATCGCCCCTTCTGTAAGTTTTCATACCGATATAACAGTACAATTTTTATGCACGAGTCAGACGAGTACCTTTCATTACATCATTAGGTGTTGTAACTTATCGAGTTCAATATTCATGCTTTTTGTTCAGATACACCTTTTGTTCACCTTTTTTTGCCTATTTGCATACTGATTCACTTCAAGCGCAATACTTGTACTTGTGAATGGTACTGTGAACGGTTATAGTAAGGTGTGAAAGTTACGTCATTGTTTCAGAAATAATGTATGTTCAAGCGGTTTTTATGTTAATTAGAAAATACGAAAAAGAAAACAATTATAAAAGAGTCGCATGACTAAGTATGGCTCCCAATATATTTAGCCTCGTTGGTCTAGTGGTTCTGATCATGAGATCCTGGGTTCGATCCCCAGGACGGGCAAAGTGTTATTGGGTTTTACCGTGTGGAATTCCTCAGTAGCAGCCCGGAGTTTGGATTTGTGCCTGGTGATGACAATAGGTTCGCCCACTATTACATGGTACTTAAACATAACGGCGAAATGAGGGTGCTATACACTTCTGCCCAACCCTTCGGGAAATACAGGCGTGATGTTATGTTATATTTAGCAATGAACCGTTTATACTAAGGCGGTACATGTGAGAGCGGCTATTGCGTGGCGATGCTCGCAATGGCAGATCTTCGTAACTCGTCGACTCTCTTCGTTTTGATTCGGCCAGTTTTCTTTTTTCAAAATTAGTTTCTGTTTCGCATCTGCCAGGCGTCCCGCGAAAGCTTGTTCTTTTTTTAAAAACGTCTCTTTTCTTTCTCTCAAATAAGAACTGTTTATGTATACGGGCCTAAGTTCAGTTAGCAAGAGTATTAGGAACATGAACTAAAGCAGCTATCTGTCTTTCATCGCTAATCAGCCGCGAATGTTGAAAATTCTAATTATATATCTCAAACCCTTCTGTTGTGATAATTTGTGGGCTATGCCGATGATGAAGATTACTGAAAATATATTTTTAAAAATGATTTAAAATTGAAATTATAAATTTTATGCTGTCTTGTATGTTATTTAGAATTTGTGTACCCTTTAGCAGCTTCGTTAAGATAAGGAAATAAAAGTTTATGATAATTATGCATAACTAATTAATAAAATTATTACTAAAATATTGATAAAGCGTGACTAATGAATAATATTATGTTTTGATGTAACTTTCATATATTAAATTGTGAAATATCTGCTATAACATAAGGTTGCCTTTGCAGAGGTTAATGTCTCCAATTCCGTTACCTTTTTTTTTGTAATTATATGAATCTAACTGACTGACACTTAGGCTCAGTTGCACCAACTAACTATAACCGTAACCGTACCAAAACTTCTGTCATATCAGTACAAATTTGACATACATATGGCAAGTTAACAATTATAGTTAATTGGAGCAACTGAGCCTTAGTTTTTTAGTGATAGCCTTAAGTCTACTTCACACCTTCCAATTTATCGTAACGATATTATTTTATAACGATGTTATATAGATCCCATGTAATCAGGGCGAGTCGTTGTTTTTTTTAGGGCAAATTTTCGTACATCAAACTGATACTGACAGCGACGACCACGACACAAGGAGTCCTTATTCCTTACTAAAATACTGTTTGGTTTGCTAAGAGAGTGTTGTGTTGATATAATAAGAGACTACTCGCACTTATCAGCATCAGGTTGCAAAATCTGGTTGGTTTTGGACACACTTCAGTCACATGCGTATACAGCGTTATTGAAATATACTAACACGCTCTTGGCTGTTATGAACTATAATTAAATGTAAAAAAAAAACTATGACTTGCGTTAATGTTGTATGGGATTATTTTTTGGTATTTTCAATAACCCTGTATAAGCACACGACGCTTGTTTTTAGTATGCGTAAGCATTTTTAAGCATAATAGAAGACAGCTACCCTTATACGCGTTTCAAGTCTATGTGATCCGAAAACAGTTGATGTCAAAACATCCTCGTATAGGAAGCCCAATTTTATGAGTAAAATGCAGATTCATGTTGACAAGTGTGTTTATTCTTCAACTTATGTAGCGTACATACTTAACAAACGAACGCCAACGAATAGGGCTCGATACCGCTACAATCAAACGAATAGCCCGGGAGATAGCGTTGCATTTTAGTTAGTGTTTTTACGTGTATTATTGATTACTTGTACGAGATCATTATCGATGTCAAAATCAGCCGGCTTACTAAGACTTGTTCATTTGCAAGGCTACCTCCCGGACTAGAAATTGGATTCGTTCAATACAAAGTTACGTCAAATCCAACAAATGACGAACATTCGTTAGCCTCAAAGAGTATAGTAATAATATGGTTAGCCTACGTTGGGCTTGTATGCTGCATTATACGAATTCATCACGTGCATAATATATTTAATCCGTGATTTAAAGAAAACGAACTTCGTGTTTGTGTCGCTATGAAAGATAAATATGCGTATCATTGAAAGATACATTTTCATTTCTAACGATAAATAATAATGAGTGACGGTACATGATGCACTTCCCACGGACTGAACAGCTCTTTGTTTGAACAACGCATGATATAGCTGGTAGCAGGCTTATTCTACAAGGTAAAGGTGATTATTATAATTATAAAGGAAACTGTTTAGAAATTAAATTAATTACTTAATATTTAATTTCAAATGACGGCTGTCGCTGGCCATAATTATCTAAAACTGGTCAGACATATATTCTAAGGCTAAGTTTGCATAGTAGCACTTACGGCGTAGCAAAAGGATATAGATTTAGTTTTAACGAGCTTCTAGTTTGAGATACCTAATTACCTATCCTTTAATTAATATCTCCTGAAGAATATGGAATTATCTTTAACAGGAAAACCTCTGAGGAAAACTGATTTCAGTGAATGTTGATATTACCAACCGCTTAGCATTTTATTTAACATACTGTGATGTTTATCATATCCAAGAAGTACTACAGTCTAATATCTTCCAGTCGCTTCTTATAAAATCCACGGCCATAGAGGACTATTCTCTAGACAGGGACAAAACGACCAATATTTTGCTGTACGTACATACTAATTATTTGCTTTCTCTCCTACCACAACTTTACATAACCCGAACCTAATCATGCCAATTATCGACCGCATAGTCTATAATAAACTTTCTTCAAATCACTTATCACTATAACACTGACCTACGGTGTGTAATTCAGACACACGTTACAGAATAAGCAAGTAGAGTAGAGCGGTTACGTCATTACGAAGTTTTGTTTTCTCCGCACTTTCGATTTTATTCGCGGCGCGGGCGCACGGCATCTCGCCACAGAGTATGAAAATACAGAAGACCCACTGCTTACTACGCATTCTATGGAATTTGTACAGATAAATACGGGGTGTAAACGAAATTATGTAATTCCTTCAAACCTCGTGATGTACTGCTGACATAGATTAACTCCGCACGGGATAATATTGGATTCAATAAAAAAAAAAATTACAAGAAGTAAACATAAATATTATTAACATGAGGTATTTAAGCGTCCCGAGTGAAATGACCGCGCGGCAATTCGCTCGGGGCGTTAAAATGCCCCACGTTAAGAACACATGTTTACTTCTTATAATATTTTTTTTATTGAATCAATTAGTAGGTATCCCGTGCGGGTTTAATCTATGTCAGCAGTGCATCACGAGGTTTAAATGAATTACATGATTTTGTTTACACCCTATTTATTAGCTGTGTTATATGTAACTATAAGGAAACAGTCACGACAGTTGCAGATTGCTTGCGATATTTTTGTTTTGTGTGAGCTTTTTATCATGCAATTGTATGAAGTGGGCCTATTGTAGTTACCTTTGTCGTGGTTGTACGGCATCTGGTGGAAATAAACGCTCTCTTACTACAGATAACACGGCATTAATCATGTCATTGAACTGATGGACACAATACAATGTATTTTAATTAGAAAGTTGTGATTTAGATCGAGACACGGTCAGTTAAAACGAGAACTTGTTTAGTTTCGCTTAAGTTTTGTTTGTGTGGAAAGTTGAGATAAGTATTGTATAGAAAATCATAAGAAAGGGACAAAAAATACCAGAGGATGAAAATTAAGAGTGTAATGCCAAATCTGGTGCATTAATGACTTCGGCATGTCGCTGCCTTTCCAATAGTTATTATTAAACAATTATAGCCTTTTAGACATGATCTCTGACCCACCCTTGGTAAGACAGATCTGAAGACATAATGCCCATTACTGCCGCACAGCTAAGCACGGGCCTCTTCTTAGAATGAGAAGTATTTAGGGCTTAGTCGACCACGCTAGCCTGGTGCTGATGGGCGGACTACACACAACATCGTAAACTTTTTTTCTGGGAAGCAGGTTTGCTTACGATTTTTTCCTTCACAGTTAACAGAAATATTAGCATATTATGCGGCTTTAAAACATTTTATTTGCACAATTGAAGATAGACAATTTTCCTCTTCTAACATTTTGTTCAGTTGTACAATTTTGGATACCAGCCAAAGTCTTTCGATAATTATTTCAACTATTAATTAAATAATACAATTTATTATTTTTAACTAACGTTCGTTATTAAATAGGTATCTACTTTACTGTCGCTTACCTTCACAGTAGTTCCATTAAGTTGAAGTAAAATAACACTTCATGATTTTATGTAAATCACCAACTTCTATGTATAAAACTACGATTTAACTATTTATGTAGGCTGTTAGTTTAATATGCATTACACTTTGAATATAAGGTCAATGTTTATTGTTTTAGAACATTACATTTGTGCAATGTTTTGAAAAATATGAATTTATATTTTTGTGTCAAGAACAAAATTGTATCTTCTTCTTCCTGCCCTTATCGCACACTAGGTGGGGTCGGTACAACATGTATTTCATAAATCCATGTTGTTAGAGGTTTTGGCTTATTATTTTATGACCGGCAGCCTGTCTGATATTAACCCTCCTTGGGAATACTAGTTGCGCTGTCGCGCGGATGACCAAATGTGCTTGCTGATATTATGCACTGGGTCCCAAAATGATATGCTTGTCAATCTTATTGCCGACAACTAAGAAGAACAAAATTGTATCGTAAATCAAAAACTTCACAAAATCTAAATTAAATAAATACCTATGCATTATTTTATCTATAAACCAAGCTAAATAGAATGACGTACGAGAACCTGAAGAGAAAATTGATGAAGTAAATGTTTATTTTCACAAAAATAGAGTTGATGATGAGGAGAGATGGATTAGCAAAATGTACCTAGCAAAGCCATTAGAAAAGGCCTTTATAAAAAAACCCTAAAGGATTAAATGGATTGAGCGTGATTCAATATTAATGATATGATTAAATGACAATTTAATTCACTCTACAATAAAAAATACACACCGTAAGAAAATAATAATCTTAATCGTCAAGATAAGATCGTACGCAAGCGCGATTGTCATAAGAAATCAGAACAAATACTTAGCCTTACCTGTCAATAACAATTACACGATTACTCGTTATCTTCTGCAACTAATGACTAACTAGACCTAAGTGTTCGCGTGTTGATATCTCATAACAATAAAAATGGTAGTGCATCTGATACTTTTAATCTTAGTTTCATGTATAAGAGCACCGCTGAGCCATCGAGATTTAGGATTATTTACTGATATGTGTTTAATGATTTATCATTTAACTCGCATTCCAGGCTGGAAATCATCAGTTAATCATGTCAATTGAAGATCAGCGCCATAGTCAGCCATAATCGGTGTTATTTACTGTTGTAGAAATGTAGATACAGCAGCAGAAGTAGCATGACCACTGTAGACTAGAGTTTTGTCGATGGAAGTATTAGAACTGCTTCATTGGTCTAGTGGTGGCAAGCGTGACAGCTGAGCATAGGGTCCTGGGTTCTCGATCCTCAGGTCGGGCAAAGTGTCATTAGGTTTTTCCCTGTGGAATTCCTCAATAGCAGCCTGGAGTTTGGATTTGTGCCCGGTTAATGGCAATAGGCTTGCCCCCTATTACGTGGACGTTAAACATAACTGGCGAAACGAGGGTGTAGTAAAAAACACCTCTGCGCAAACTCTTCAGGGAATACAAGGCGTGATGTTATGCTATGAGGGGCTCGCGACTAGTTACCAACCGCGTGGATTATGCGATTTGCGAGTTTAAGCTGCGCGTACTGTGGTCAATCTGTGGGTGGGTGACCATTCGATCCACATCGAGGCCCCTCCGTGCCTCGGAGAGTACGTTAAACAGTCGGTCCCGGGTGTCATACGAATACCTATGACAGTCGTCACGGGAAATCAGAAGCCCGAAAGTCTGATAACCGGTCTAACCTTAGGATATCGCCATTGCCCTGTAACTGGGGTGCGGAGGTCTGATGGCAGTCGCTCCGTGTAAAATACTGGTATTCAGCCACATCTGGTTAGACTGGAAGCTGACCCCAACATAGTTGGGAAAAGACTGGGTAGAACACACATTGAGAATATATAATTTTGTCTATTCTTTCCTCGACAAATTTGTCTTCGGTGGTCATGCTACACTTCCTGATCTCGATTTTGTCTCGAGCCCTTGGCAGTCTTCTGCGGCCTGGCGTCTTTAACCCGACTTTTGTCTGGATCCGCGTCTTTGAAATAGTTCCTTCCAAAAGTAATTATACTTGTACTACCATCGATGTTATTGGTGATGTTCTTCACAAAGGATAGGCGCGTAGTATTCTCAACCGGCGTGCAAGTATGACAAGATGTATGAATGTGGATGAAGCGAAAGGGTTATCTAAGGGTCGTAGCAAGTGGCGTTCTATAGTTTCTGCCTACCCCCATGGAAAAAAGGCGTGAGTTTACGTATGTATGTACCATGTTTATTGCATTTTGATAGATCTTTAAAGGCTTTGTGCTTCTAGAACAAATAGAAACCATCTGTTAATTGTGTGGGACGCACATTCATGTCACATCCCAAAGCACTGGTGGTAGATGATCCACAATAGTTCAACAAAAATACTTGATTACCAGCTAACGTTGAACTTTTAGGAGGCCATTAGATTCTGACAGCTGTTTCTCTATATTTGATATTTTGGACCTTAAAATAGACAGTAACACACCCTCTTTGCATTTATAGATAGTCTAACCTTTTGATCTCAACGTCTAGTTCCAAAAGGGAACATGAATTGTTTGATTTTGAAATCAAAATAACTTAGTTCCACTTCGATATGAACATTACGATACAGTGTACGGACCGGTTTACGTTGACCCATATAACAATATCAAGAAACCAGCTCAAATACGCGAGTTTTATTAGTTATAGAACTATGATATTGTACAGTCAGTTACACATTGTCCTTATTGATATACCTATATTTTTTAAAGATTTGTGATGATTATGAACTGTGAAAAGATTTAGCTGACATAATTTTGGATTATTGATGCCTGGACGAGCTGTATAGAAAGTGACTGCATCATACACCAGGCTCACGCAACTATTAACAGCATACAACAACTATTAGCAGCCTGTATTCCCCAAAGGTTTGGACAGTGGTGTATAGTAATACCCTCATTTCTCCGAGTCCCATGTAGGTAATAGGAAGCGAGCCTATTGCCATCAACCGGGCACAAATCCAAACTGCAGGCTGCTACCGAGGAATTCCACACGGAAAAACCCAATAACACTTGCCCCTGCCTGGTGATGGAATCCAGGGCCTCACAATCAGCAGTCCAACGAGACCAACGACGCAAATTTATTCCACACTAGCTGCCCGGACAGACTTCGTTCTGTCAATTGTTATTGGCCTGTAGTGGGAAAAGAAAAGTGTGGTTTTTACTATTTTCCACGCAATTTTTATGTTTTTTCTTTCCATAAGAACCTTCCTTGTGCCTTAAGGAATATATATTTAAAAAAAGTAGCCGACTTGGTCAAGCCGTTCTCAAGTTTTGCGCGTAGCAACACATTTAGCGATTCATTTTTATTTATATAGATAGACAATTTTTATTTATTTGGATTATTCCACAATCTACATTCCCAAGGAGGGTTGATGTCAGGCAGGCGGCCGGTTATAAAACAATAACCCAAAATCTCTAACAACATGGATTTATGAAATACATGTGCCGACCCCACCTAGTGTGAGATAAGGGCAGGAAGAAGACGAAGATTCCACAATCTACATTATAACTATTTCAAAGCACTCAGACATTTACAAAAATTTGATACAAAAAGCAACTTAGCACATTGAAAATGTCGATATATTCAAGTCACATAATGCGTAATAAATTGGCAAATAAAATGTGAGCGGATTTGTGAACGTGGCGCGGAAATCAAGATCCGTCTGTACGCGTCCGCCTCCGCGTTGCGTTACAACGCATGCGCACAGAATGTAATACATATCAATGTGTATAGAAAGTCGTCTTGCAGGAAATATTAACAATTAATTTTCAAAAGCGAAGAGCCCACCCAGCGTATAACAGTTAAAAGTATTTTAATTCGATTTAAAAATATAACAAAACATCACGTCTTGTATTCCCAGAAGGGTTTGGCAGAGGTGTTTTAGTAACACCTTCGTTTCGCCAGTTATGTTTAAGTCCTATGTAATAGGGGGCGAGTCTATTGCCATTAACCGAGCACAAATCCAGACTCCGGGCTGCTACTGAGAAATTCGTAATAGAAAACCCAATATCACTTTGCCCGACCTGGGGATCGAACCCAGGACCCCATGCTCAGTAGTCGCGCATGCGACCACTAGACCAACAATGCAGTCTGTTTAAAAATATTTTGTAACAAATATGTAAATAAAATGAACAAATAGGCTTCGATTTAGCATATTAAATGTTAAATATTTTTTAGTTACTAATGGTTCTTGTATGAAATATACCTATACATACATTAGCTATTATTAGACATACTTACATAACATATGAGGTTAGACCACAATAATTTTCGTATAACAAGATCATTATAATTCCATTATAATAATGATGTGTAAAGAATTACATACGTGACATAATAATCTTGTAAGCAAGATTGATAACTCTCCATTTATATGGGAGGCTTAGGCCGTGGCCGCACTGGTACGGCGACAGAGACGCGACGGCGATTTCGTGAACAAATAAATTTCGCTTGTCGCTTCTGCAGTGCGGCCACGGACATATGTTTATATGAGTTTGATTTCACGAAATAGCCGTCGCGTCGCTGTCGCCGTACCAGTGCGGCCCCGGCCTTAGGCATTCTTAGACAGGTACCTACATTTTCTTTTTTTATAGACATTTTCTGAAATAACATAGTTGATTCTTCATACTATTAAAATAATTAGATACAATTTCGTATCAGTTTTTTTTGCATCAAAACGGATACAGTTGCAAAGTAGTTCGCTACCAATTATAATATAATATTACATTTAGCACCTTAATTAGTTCTATTTAATATTTTTAATTACGAAGTTACAAAGTAACAATAATAAAGAAAAATTACAAAATAATTAAACTGCCTTGATGGTGTAGTTGTGGCAAGCGCGACTGCTGGTCGTGAGATCCTGGGTTCGATTCCCAGGTCAAAGTGTTATCAGTAGCAGCCCGGAGTTTGGATTCGTGCCCGGTTGATGGCAATAGGCTCGCCCCTATTACATGGGATTTAAACATAACGGCGAAGTTACTATAGACCTCTGCTCAACCCTTCGGGGATTACAGGCGTGATGTTAGGTTGTGTTATAAAACAGATTTTGTGTTTATTTTCTATATTTTGTCTAACCATCATTAGATAAAATAATGACAAATTAACGGGATGTAGGTAATAGCTTATAATAGATACAGTTCCTATAAATTGCTGACTAACACTTGACCGTGGCTTCGCACGGGTGGACGATTTTCCCGTTTTTGCAACATTTTTCATTTATGCTCCCCTCCTTTTGGTCGTAGCGCGATGTTATATAGCCAATAACCTTCCTCGATAAATGCACTATCCAACACAAAAATAATTTTTCAATTCCAACCAGTAGTTCCCGAGATTAGCGCGTTCAAACAAACAAACAAACTCTTCAGCTTTATAATATTAAGTATAGATTACAAAAAGCATATCATAAAAATAAAGTTTAATGTAGCTCTATTAATAGTTTAATAATTTTGTCATCGACTGTACTTACATTAAAACTTAGTAGACGTAACAGAACAGGCTGTGTTACACTTTGGTCCGGTTTGTTACATAAAAATTACGTAAAGCATGGACACACGACCGGGGTCGGACGCGCGTGCGCACGTTTTTCATTCATCTGCGAACACACGTGACCATACCTCGTACAATTCATAAATCATATTCACCATACGAGTAATTAACTGATATGTTACTCTTAAAAGTTTTTAAAGTTTTATTTTAGTTTGTATCATAAAATTTGACTTTAAATTTTTTAGAAACTTTTTAAATTTTAGTACTAATTCTCTTTAATGTATCGGTTTGATATTTTTGTTTAATATTCGTAGAGTTCAAATGCAAGGTTATCAGAGAATATAAATAACGAAACCTACTTTCTAAAAACTGCATATTGTGTTTATTTATGTATATAGGTATATGTGTTGTCGATTTATGAAATACTAGCATTTGCCCGCAGCTTGGCTTGCGTGATTTTTTTTCACCCCCTTAGGGGTTGAATTTCGAGAAATCCCTTCTTAGTGGATGTTTACGTCACAAAATCAACCTACTGTCAAAATTTCAAGTTTCTAACCCCAGCCGTTTAGACTGTGCGTTGATAGATCAGTGAGTCAGTCAGCTTCTCCTTTTATATATATAGATGACACTAATACACAAGACGACCTCCAACTAGGGGGCGAGTTTATAGCACAAATCCAAACTCCGGACTGCTACTGAGAAATTCCACACAGAAAAATCCACTAACACTTTGCCCGACCTGGGGATCAAACTCAGGACCTCACGATCAGCAGTCGCGCATGCCACCACTAGACCAACGAGGCAGTATATCCATGATACAAATTGAAAACACATCAGTAAAACCACATAATCATCACGACTGCAATCCCAGTATGGTTAGACAGGTAATGTTGACCATCCACAGCTTGGTAATCCCATAATTAACTCTTACAACACCCACGGGAAATGATGGTTTATCAATATTACCAAGAAACGCCTTACCAACGTTAACGTAATAATCCTCAAAGTGTACCTTGCGATCAAAATAAGAATAGGAATGGCTTTGACCTGAACCGGACGAAGTTCACTCGGATGAGTAACCATTTATCTTATATGTGACCTGAAGTTAGTTTGACAGCTAACGTTTCGCAATGTGGCGAAAAGTCATTCTTAATTTAAATTGCATCGTAGGGTACCTACTATTTATGTCAGATTTAATTTTAATATTACGGGCTATTTATAAACTAATACGTTATCTTCTTCTTTCTTCCCTTATCCCACACTAGGGGGGGACGGCACAACATGTATTTCATAAATCCATGTTGTTTGAGGTTTTGGCTTATTGTTTTATGACCGGCCGCCTGCATGACATCAACCCTCCTTGGGAATACTCGTTGCAATGTCGCGCGGGTGTCGCAATGTGCTTGCTGATAATATGCACTGGGTCCCAAAATGATATGCTTGTCAATCTTATTGCCGACAACAAGCAGACTATGTTCTTTAAGTAAATTAAGTTTTGCTAGGGACTTCGGTTCTGACATATCGTAAACTAATATAGCACAGTGAGCGTCTTTGTAAAAAATAATTATCCTAAGGCTGTAAATCATTGTTACACTCGCATAGTTTTTATACCACAATATCTGGACTTTAAAACGTTTTCGGATTTTCTTCTCAGATATAGGAAATGCCGGCGCAATCTAGTCTTAAATAAACATTACATTGTCTTGTAAAAGTGTCTGCAACAGTTTTGTTTACAGAAATAAAAATCATTTATCATGTAGGTATCGACATTTAAAAGATGAAGATTTTTTTAAATATTTAAGTAAAAAATAGGTGGAAAAATATGTAAAATTCAGAGACTGCCTATGTTCCGCCGTTAAGCATACAAAATGTTAACAAAAAATTTAATTACATTAAAATCAACAATTCATTACATACATTATACAATTAAATTATTTATCTATACAAAATTATCATTTACCGACATTTAAACCTAATATATACAATATAAAACGAAACTAAAAACATACAAATCTAAAGACAAAACTAACTACCTATATACAAAATTATTAAAATACATTTTTTTTTTAATATTTTGTGTTGAATTTAAAACATAACTGCGAGACCCTTACCATAGTCTTTTAAATAGCACATAACTCTTTATTCTATAAAATAAAATTTGTAACATTCTACATGAGTCTCGTGTTTAAACGTAATTGTAATCTAGTGTGACCTAGAATCCCTAGTACCCTAATCGTTGCAATAACAGTGTACGAAGCATAACTATGAAATTGCCTTTGTACCCCAATCACACGGTATTAAAGGTAATACACCCGTTATTAGTACTTTTCTGTGCATTTCCCATTATGCACGACTATTATGTATTGTAGCTTTTATGGAAATGTCCAATTGGTCATTATTATTGCTCATTCATAAGATAATTGTTAGTGTTTAAAGTTTAATGTTGGCTTTGTGGTATTGAGAACAATCAGACTAAATAATAAGTAATTGAAAGAGGTTAGAGATAAAGTTACTGGTTTTGTCTTTGCATTGCTTTGATTCAATAATATCAAAGGGTATTGATTTATCCATACTGATATTATAAATGCGAAAGTGTTTGTTTTTTTGTTTGTCCTTCCTTCACGCCCTAACTAAGCAACCAATCGACTTGATTTTCGGCATTGAGTTAGTTGAAAGGATGAAAAGTAACATAGGCTACTTTTGGTCCTGGAAAAACATCATGTTATTTTCACGTGAGCGAAGCCGCGGGTAAAAGCTAGTTATCTATATATATAACAGGAGAAGCTGACTGACTGACTGATCTATCAACGCACAGCCGAAACGGCTGGGGTTAGAAACTTGAAATTTTGACAGTAGGTTCATTTTGTGACGTAAACATCCACTAAGAAGGGATTTCTCGAAATTCAACCCCTAAGGGGGTGAAAAAAAATCACGCAAGCGAAGCTGCGGGCAAAAGCTAGTTTTGAAATAAAATCTGGACTTGTCTAGCACAAAATGCTGTCGAGTTACTAACGTAACGTAACATTAATACAAGTGAATTTTGAATCGGAAATACTCGTTTCGCACATAGTATTTAATTCAATTGAATACTTTATTCATATCTATGTATGATACAAATTGTGCATGTCGCAAAAAAATAAACCAAAATGTTATAGGGCAGTTGTATTTTCGATTCAAAATTCGCTTACATTAGTGATACATTTACTAGTTAGGGAGGCTAGTATTTGAGTGTAGATGCCGAACGCTTATACGTGTTGGTTGTGGCAGTATTACGAAATAAAGCTGGTTTGTCTGACCTATGATCTCCAGCGGATGTTAGACACGTTTCTGACAACATACAGCGGAACTGAGTAAGAATATTTCATTAGATTCTAAAGAACGTGTGCTAACTCGTATAACCGCCGGACTCCATTGAAGGTGAAACCTAAATCCAAGTGAAAAGTCTATTTTTTTATAATAAAAGGCTACGACGAAGACTCAAAGGTGAAAAATATGTAACAAGAAAATGACAAAAGAACGATTTTCAACATTTAAACTAGAGCGCACGGGAACACAGACATATATACCACACCAACACATAGATTAAGCAGCTAGAAAGAGTAATCTAGTGAGACTGAGAAATATGTGTCTACTTATGCATAAACCACCTAAATCTTAGAAGGTACAAGGCAGGCCAACCCCAGGCCCGCGGACCACAAGGTGGCCCGCCACCACATTTGAGCAAGCGCCGCAGCAGGGCGCATGGCGACCGGACTTCGCCTCCACCCGATTCGATGCTTCTTCAAACCACATGCTCCATACCTATAAAAGTAGTGGCCAGGCGCCGCCACTATGTATCAGAATTTTACCCGCCAGAAAAATGGGGTGGCCAGCCTTGGTATATCGCATATAAAAAAGCCCCTTCACACCTATACAGTGTCATCCGAAGGTTAAGGTTTAAAGGTATATCTAACTCCTATTCCCCTTCAAGATAAGAGATGAAAAAAAAACTCCTACTACATAAGAGATTTTTAAAAATTGTTAATACCCGTAGCCTTCACGCTGGTTGGCTGCCGTCAACCCTCTTGTACCGGTAGTGATGTTGCTGGCCGCTACCGAATTAGATTTTATTTTTGCCTGGCAAGTTGACTGTCCCACCGTCTACCGATCGTCAGAGCTACCTGCTATGCATTACAAGTGAAAATGCTAATAAAGAAGTGCACTTGATGAATAAATCACCACGTAGAGCTGTCGGAAGCATCGTTTGAATGTAAAAGCAACTATTAAAGGTGTCGCAACGGCCCGCCTGCGTCCCCGCACCTGCAATTACGCTGCAACTGTTGCAAGTTCGTTGCACACTGCAAAATAGAGCAATTATCTGTTCGATCGAACATTGTGTTACAACATTTATATCAGATATGCATATTTTTGCGTGTTTGGCCTTGGGAATGTGGGTATGGAATGTTGCATCAACCACATCTGTGTATTTTGTGATGATTGATGATGATCATTTTAATTCGCATGTCGAAAAATCAAACAGCTTCTAAAAATGGTTTCGAGCGTCCATGATGAAAGACCCGGCTCCTATCGAATTCGGATATAACAGAGACGTTTGCGATCTTTATACTTTGGTCTGTCTGTCTTTGTATGCGTTTGCGCAACGCTGTGTTAAGCGGTTCACCCATAGAAATCTAAATAATATTTTATGATTTCTGTGGGTTTAAAGCATCGTCTAGCCATTGACGGAACAGCAGTCCGTTTTATACATTTCCATACATTTATTGCCTTTCGATTAACAGAATCAAGCTTTCGTAGGTAGGTACGAAATTATCACACTGTATCACAGTAACGTCGCTGCGCCTTTTTTTTTCTCGTTGGAAAATCCTCATGGATGTCCCTCGCCCGGGGAAGGCGAGGGGGTCTGCCGGACTCTTACCGGCTAAAAACCAACAGTGTTCCTTCTCCTGACCGTACGGCCGGAGTCGCGGGATTCGCAAAAGCATGCACCGCAACCCCGGCAGGGTCGTTGCTGCGCCTGCAAAATCAGCTATGTATTTTTTTAGAAAATCTGTCTTTGATGCTATTTTATAATAATTCTCTAGCCACGTGCACCTGTAAAATGTGTTTTTTAATCATTCATTTGGTTAAGAAGATAGCAAAATAAATTATTAGAAAACGTATTTTACAGTGGCACGTGGCTTGAGAACTATTATAAAATAGCATGAAACACAGATTAAAAAAAAAACTGCGGATTTTGCAGGTGCAGTGACGGTATGTAGTTGTTACAATAAATTAATTTCTATCATCAACAAAACAATACAACCCAGACTGTTATTAACCTTCAATCAAAAGAACACTGCCCAGAAGTACAATTCCATACAAAAAAGTCTTTCATACAATATAATACTCAACGAAAACACGAAATCAAAAGTAAATCACATTTTTAACAAGCTGATATCTCGTATAATACGCGTAATGAAGGTAATTGTGTAAGAGTATGATAAAACAACATTGTTTGAACAATGAAGCCAGTTAAAATGTACCCAGCGTTGAACACAATAAAATTGTTTGGTGTCACGTGAGGTGTTGAACGAGGGTCTTAGAAAATCGTAAGGAACTGGATCTGGATCTTTTGTTTTTAAAGGAGTTGTTTGTTATCGGTAGCTGGTAACACTGGACAATTTTGACACAGGAAGGTAATCGTCAAGATGGATCAACGTACCCGAAGTTATAAAAACAGTGGTCATTCAACGGAGCATGGGATTCCATGTCGAACTGCTGAAGAAGTCTGACCTTTTATATCTGATTTACTTGTCCTTATTTTCTGATCTTGTGTAAATTATTATGTTGTGTTATATTGCGAACTAGCTTCTGTAACTAATCACTAACCCAATTAAAAGTACTCTCAGTGGTGGAGAGTCTATGTTGGTTTAATCTATCTATCTATCTAATACCTTTAAATGAGCAATTCTTGTATATAGGTATATATAATCTGAATCTCGGAAACGGCTCCAGCGATTTTCATGAAATTTGGTATGCAGGGGGTTTCGGGGGCGATAAATCGATCTAGCTAGGTTTCATTTTTAGAAAACGTCGATTTTATGGTCATCCAGGTACTTTACTTTATTTACCATGCTCCCAATCCTGACATACCGACATTAGCTATAACTGTAATGATAGATGCACCCCTACAAGATCTGTTGTATGTCTTTTATATGTTGAACCTTGAGGTTCAGTTCAGATCCAGTGGCTGAGTTGTCGTTGACTGATCTGTCAGACCAAATATAGGGAATTTCTGTAACGATAGGGCAATTAGGTCTTATCAACATATAATCTCTATTATTTACACATAACATAGCATCACGCCTGTATTCCCCGAAGGGTTGGGCAGAGGTATATAGTAACACCTTCATTTCGCTGTTATATTTTAGTCCCATGTAACAGGGGGGCAACCGGGCACAAATCCAATGACCGGGCTGCTAATGAGAAATTCCACACGGAAAAACCCAATAACACTTTGCCTGACTTGGGGATCGAACCCAGGAACAGGATCAGCAATCGTGCTTGCCACCACTAGACCAACGAGGTAGTTATTATTTACACTACTTTATAAACATCATCATCTTGCTCTAATAATTAATTTATGTAGTTTTTTTGTTCAGCCGATAAAAACACGTTATTAACCGACTTCCAAAAAAAGTAGGAGGTTCTCAATTCCACTGTATGTTTTTTTTTTATGTGTAATTGTGAACCGATTTTAATGATTCTTTTTGTGTTTGAAAGAGTATTCTTTCGAAGTAGTCCCGTTTAAATTTGGTGAAGATCTGATGAAGAACTTCGGAGATATACCATTTGAAGTCGGTTTTATTTTTGTTAACAAGTTTAATTATTTTTACTCAGTCGTCTACCTAAATCCTAAATTCAACGAAAGTTCAATTTAATTAAGATGTTAACACTAAAAACAAAATTCATTTACAATTTCATGGCTCTAATTTCAGCGTACCGAATTTCGGAACGAATTAAAATTTAGCACTTGATTGGCACAAATAAAGAAAACAGGACAAATCTAAATTGATTTAATAAAAATGTAAAACAATGAAACTGAGACTATGATAGTACCTCATTGGTCTAGTAGTGGCAAGCGCGACTGCTGATCGCGAGGTCCTGGGTTCGACCCCCAGGTCGGGCAGTGTTATTAGGTTTTTCGATTAGGAATTGCTCAGTAGTAGCCCGGAATCTGTATTTGAGCCCGGTTAGTGGCAGTAGGCTCGCCCCCTATTACATGGGACTTAAACGTAACGGTTAAATGAAGGGTTACTATACACCTCTGCCCAACCCTTCGAGGAATACAGGCGTGATGTTATGTTATTGTTCAGACTGACTTATAAGAATGTATCAACAATACACACACAATTATATAAGTGTGCACAGAACGTAAATAATAGTACTGGTATCTATAAATTATAATGTTGTAGAACTATGGTGGCATATTGTGGGAAAGGCCACAATATTGTTGCTAAATAGTGCGTCTGACACGATTAATTACGTGCACATAAAAGAACACTACCTCCCACTACTTGTTCAAGTGCCTTAACTCTTATGTGAGTAACTTTAAAGACGAATCTTCCTACATCCACCTACATGAATGCTGATTTTAGGCCTCTTGGTAATTACACCATATTCTATTAGAACGACATTCTGAGTATTAGAAGCCACACTTCTAATAAAGTTCTATCATTATCCTTTTGATTGCGAATAGTTTCCTTCATTAACATTATCGAACTATCGAATACCATAGTCAACCTTAAGTTCTTCGTCTCTGTCTTGTCCAATTATCTAATATTGCCTTGATTACAACTATACTTTTTTTTTTCTTTACTTGGTCACGTTTGGCCCTAGTCTCACCTGATGGTAAGCGCAGACAGGGTCTAAGATGGAGAACATGAATCCAAGGAACAGAGATATAGATTCCCCTATACCCCTCTGGCTCTCACATACACATGACGGAACGCAGTAAACTACTTGGCGCCGGACTTTAATGTGGGGGTGGTAGCTAGCCAGGCGGACCGTATAGATCCTACTACCAAGCGTGCTGGGTTTTGTTGAATCTTACAACACGCGTCTATTCCCAGCGTGCGGTGAGGAAGTTTTATATTCCAACCCGTCACCACACGGGGTAAAACCACTCTTCTACTTTGATATACATAGCAGATTGTTTTATTCCACAGCTGAAAATAAGCATCACCGAAAAACAGCTTCATCAAATATAATTAGACAATTTCTATCTAAACGTTGTTGAAAAAAAGTCGCTCTCAATGGCCGGTACACACGATCATGAAAACAGATAGCAGACGACACAGTTATAAAAACTGAAATATGTTCATTGTATATACATTGTTATTTTCTCATTATGTCCCCTTTAATTGCAATCACCGCCATTTTATTATCCTGTAATTACACTTGTATAAATGCTCAGAAGTATTTGCATTTCATTTCGACATGATTATGCTTTATTTCTTGAAAACAAACAAAAGTCATAAAACTTCGATTTACCTTCTATTAATATTGTCTAAAATACCTTGATTTGACGCTGAATCAATAATAGTGAATAAATTTATTAAAAAAATACAGGTTGACTGCATCCCTCTTTTTTTAAGTTGGTCAAATATAATTAATGTAAAGGTGCGTACAGACATCGCGAGGCATGCGCCGCGAATGGGTTGTCCGAATGGGTTATACCTCAGGGGTTTGCCACTTAAGCCTCGGGCTGTATGGGCGAATGTGTGTATGCCTCGCGATGTACCTATATGTACGCACGTTTATGAAACTTATCCGTACACATACCTATTCACTCTAGTTAAAGAAGTCAACCCTTCCAAAAATGGGTTTCTAATGTTTTAAAGGCAAAACTGTTTCATCCAGCGTTATGAGAGAGAGAGAGAGAAAAAAAATGTGAAACTTTGTGCCGTTTTCTTCTGTACATAACGATTTTCCAGCAAAATTATTTCAACAGCTCTACTTTTCACATTAGCTAGTTAATTATAATAGATGTAGCTAAAGGTTACATTACAAGTCTATTGGCGTGTAAATCGCGTGTCTCGGCTAAAGATGATTATCTATCGTTAATTTGTTCTGGTTATTCTTTCATATTAATCATACTTTTTACAGCAATTTTCCTCTCTTATATTTTTTTTCTACACTATATATTGTAATCCTGCCGTTTGACTCACGTGTGTACATCGTCATTCACGTGACAATAGTTTTAATAAGGCTTACTCATTGTTTTTTTATTTGCATTTCATGTTGCGTATTTTCAGGATAGTTTCGATGAGCAACGCCAAGTTCCTTTTGAAAAAGTAGTCATGTGTAAAGCAATAGATTCTTGAGGTACAATATATTGGGTCCCCACCTATGAAATTGGCGTTTTTTTCTCGCAAATAGAGAACCTCGTCACTTCTATGATTTAAAATATTCATCAATTGCTTGATATTATATCGAATAATGACCATCATAGACAACTACCAATAGTAAAAAAACCTTAATACTTATAGTTTTTTAAACATAAAAAAACACCTTAAAAATCACTCCTCTTTTTGTTAGCAGACTAGACCACTATTTTTGTTTTAACTTAGCCAAAACTTATTTTTGTCGCATAATCTAAGTGGCATACGTTATCTTAGTTTTTAAACATTAGTGCATAAAAGTTTTAAAACATTAGTGTTCATAGTTGTCAAACAAATTAAGAAAATGTTAGTATGAAAAATGCAACTTCTTTAAAATTCTCCATACAAAACGCTGATTTCATAGGTGGGGACCTAATAAATTGATATAGGTAACTGTCCAAAATTATTAATTTCATAAATTAACGTCTAATAAAATATTTCAATTTGAATAAACTAAGGGATCCAAATATTAAAAGAAATCAAATGGAAAACGACCTAGATGTACATATTTCTATTTTCTTACTTACATTTCTGTGGTCGTTCTGCCTAACCTTTTCCCGACTATGTTGGGGTCAGCTTTCAGTCTAACTAGACGCGGCTGAATACCAGTATTTTACACGGAACGACTGCCATCAGACCTCCGCAACCCAATTACAGGGCAATGCCGACATCCTAATTCCTAAGGTTAGACCGGTTGTCAGACTTTCGGGCTTCTGACCTAACGACTGTCAGAGGTACTCGTATGGCACCCGAGACCGACTGTTTAACGTGTTCTCCGAGGCACAGAAGGGTCTCGATGTGTAACGAACGGTCACCCATCCACAGACTGACCGAGGCAAACGCAGCTTAACCTCACAAATCGTATCATCGGTGATCGCTTGTCTTGATTCTTACCCGCACTTAGATTTCTGTGGTAGCGAACGTACCTAGAACTACGTCCGTTAAACATAAAAGAAAACTAACAATATAAAACCGACTAATGTTTCCTATTGAAAGTTGTAGCAACAAAACTTTCAAACCTCTCTTTATCAAGCAATGGGGAAGGCAACGCAAAACTAAAGCAGATGGCAGCACCTCCATATTTAGTTATTTCCACCAATCAGAACCATCAGGTCAATAGTGTCAAACACATTGCAACCAATAAGATTGCAGCGGAACAATCGAAAGTGGCGCCATTAGTTCCACAGTTGCCTACCCCATTATAGGGTTACCACATGACAGGCATTTGCCGCATTTGACAGGTATTTTAAGGTTTAGACAGGCGTGCGGCCGGCAATACTCTGAGACAGGCATAAGGGTATATTCAAAAAGGTACGTACGGAGCACACTGTATAGTCGGCCCCGCTACCAACTTTGCTAACTGCCTAATCTTTTCACGACACGGCATGAGCTACTTTCTTGCCGACATTTACAGAGATTTTTACTCGCATTTTCTTTAAAATCCAGCATTTAAGGCACTCTAGACAGGCATTTCTCCATTTTGAAATGGTAACCCTAAGCAAGTAGCATTGTAGTCATAAAACTTGCAAATCGAGCTGTAGTTAAATTAATTATGTTTATTACGACTATATAGAATAGAATAGAATAGAATATACTTTATTGTACACCAAAATTGTAACACAGCTCTTATACAATAACAAACATTAAAGGGTACAATGGCGGTCTTATCGCTGATAGCGATATCTACCAGACAACCTTTGGATGAACAGGAAGTCAATGAATAAGATAGAGGGGGTAGTCCATGGTGTACTGCTGCAAAATATATACTACACACCATACATAGACATAATACTTACATATAGGTATATATATATACATTTATAAATATTGTAATGGTACGTTTTATACCTGCAATAATAGTAGCTAAATACCATTATCTTCCGTGTTGATATAACATCTGTTGGTGTTCGCTGTTTTGGGTTGGCATAATCAACCCATTACTGTCTTACTGCTGTTAACGGGACAATAAATTCTTATAATGAGAAGGGTTTGGCCTAAAGCGGGCTACTCACACACCTGCCGCAGGGGCAATCTAATGCGCACGAGACGGTCGCGGCAATATCGGAATTGTCTCTACACACTTAGGAAATTGCCTCTGCTTGCCTATACACATTACAATCAAGGAGGAAATCTAGGGTCCTCCCCACCTCATCGCCTTAGATTGGCCTTGCCACAGGCGCGTGAGTGGCCGGCTTTAGATCACCACTCTAGTCTGGTACGGGTTGACGGACAACACACGGCATCGTTTTTTTTTTTATTTGTATAATTAAACAATGAATGGTTTGAGTGTGATAGTGCCATAATTAGTAGATAGTGCATTAATTTGTTACACTTTATTATTAGAAGTTATAAATGTAAACTCATTACAAGTGAACTCTGTTCTATAGGAGAAATAAAATTATTTAAACCTATTATGCTTGGAAGAGTATTAATTAGTTATCAAATTAGCTTCTGCCTCGCGGTGCATGTTTATGCGAATCCCGCGACCCTGGCCAGCAGTCAGGAGGAAGAAAACCGTGGGTTTTTACCCGGTAAGAGACCGTTAGACCGCCTTCCCCGGGCGAGGGACATACATGAGGATATTCAAACAATAAAAAAAAAACATTTTAGCTTACACAGATAAACATTACTGGTAAAAATAAAATAAAAAATAAATAATCTGTTCTAAACCCGTGACTAAATAGGAAACCAGTTACAATAAACCTTTAATAATATTATTTTTATCTTTTCTATTGATTAACGTATGCGATGAAGTCATGCCTAGAATGCACAATAATTTTCCGCTAAAAGCAAGAACTACAACCAAATAAAAGAAAAAGTTTTACGTATTGGCCATTAACTTAATTGAAAAGGTTTTTTTATGACAAAGCTAACTGTATAGTTTTAAACATTTTTTAAGTAAAAAGTAGGTAAAGATAATGTCACTATGTTATTGGCAAAATTAGGTATTTTCATCTTTTAATAACGGTAGCATATAGTTCAAAAACCTCATGAGATATTTTAATATACGATGTATACTGGAACATAAATTTTATATTGTAATCAATAAACGACGAATATATTATTTTGATTAAAATATAAACGAGTTATTGGTTCAGTGACCTTATGATCATTGTAAGGATTCAGATAAAATGTTCTCAGTGTTAGTTGTGAGTTTGATGTGATACCACCTATTTTGAAATCTTCAACGGTATGTAGTTTGCAAAATCTTTTCATCCATACCTAGTTTTTAAAATTTTTGTAAAATTGTAAACTTTGACACATACGTAATTTTTCTAAAGCTCCACTCTGTTAAACGTGCCTAAACCGTTTGATTTTATTTTTTTCTTAAATCATGAATGTTTTTTTTTATATAAGTTTAATTAAAAATTGGTTCTAAAAAATCCGAAATTTAAATGCCTGAAGTGATTATCATCAAACATATTTATTTTATTTGGTACACAAGTTGTTACATATAAATAGACCAAAATATATTTCACCAGTATAATACAGGCATGCAAAAATTAAATTAAGTTACACAAACAAATGAAGTGAGAAATTTAAAAAATTTAATTAACCATTATTATATAACATAAAGTATCTAGCAGCATGATACAATGTCTCTTAATAAGCGCAGTAGCGGCAAGAACATTTTTTAAGAAATCTTTAGTGGAATAAAAGCTTTCTCGTATCAACCATTTCCGCAGTTCACAACAAAATAAATAAAAATAAATAATAGCTAAGGACAATCCCGATTTGGAAATCGGTTTATCGGTTTGGGAGTTACAGTGTCACAGCCAGACAAAGGGACCAAACTTATAACTATTAAGAATATAACCCGCTTGTGTTTTTTGTAATTTCAATTATTATTATGTCTAACATGTTAACACATTTCTTTGGACTCCTAAGTGAATTTCCTTGAACAAATTTACAATGATTTTCTTTTTACCTTGATGTCTTCATCTTCTAAAGTAATCATCACCTGTAGACGACCGTATATAATTTGATAATAACGGATCAGTGACGACGATAGATGCTAGATATGACATAATTATGCAAGTCTGGTAACTGCTAGTTGTCTTCTGCGATGACACGATAAATACAGGCTTTGTATGCGTAATCCCATGACCTCTATGTGGGTCATGTGTGGTATAATTTATGACTTAATCATATCTGAATCTATATATGAAATCTGTAAAAGGATATCGTATCACGCGGGAAAAATAATACTAGTTTTTTTTTTGCTTTATGTTTAATTTAATTCAAAAGTATCTATATAGAACAGGTTTATTAACGGTTGTGAACATTTTATGGTTTCCGTTGCTCCAAAATTGCAAAATTATTCAAAAAACAAATAAATTTGCAAAACACCTAACGATGGATCGTTAGGCTTTGGATTTTTTTTAAACTTTAGGTATCTATTATTAAAGAGTACTGTTTTTAAAATACAGTAACATTTTGAATAAAAAATGCAGAAATGCAATATCCTTGCAAGACGCACTCCATAACGTTTAATAAGAATTACTTACATGCACTCGCAATTATTGGGTCCCCACCTATGAAATCAGCGTTTTATATGGAGAATTTTAAAGAAGTTGTATTTTTCATACTAACATTTTCTTAATTTATTCGACAACTATGTACACTAATGTTTTAAAACTTTTATGCACTAATGTTTAAAAACTGAGATAACGTATGCCACTTAGAGTATACGACAAAAATAATTTTCGGCTAAGTTAAAACAAAAATAGTGGTCATTTCTGCTAACAAAAAGAGGAGTAATTTTTAAGGAATTTTTATGTTTAGAAAACTATAAGTAATAAGGTTTTTTTTACTATTGGTAGTTGTCTATGATGGTCATTATTCGATATAATACCAAGCAATTGATGAATATTTTAAATCATAGAAGTGACGAGGTTCTCTATTTGTGAGAAAAAAACGCCAATTTCATAGGTGGGGACCTAATATTATTGTTTATTAAATTGAATCTAACACATTTCATAACAAAATAAATAAACTGTATTCTAATTTTGTTACAGATAACTCACGCTGTAAGGACTGAAACGAACCTTCATCGCACCGACCTTCTTGCTGTGATAACCTATAAAGAAGAAATGTCACTATCCAACTGACATTTAAACAGACCACTCTTATTTGCGGCAATTTTAGTTCGTACAAAATCGGACAGTGAAAAACTATGCGGATAAGATCCGGAAGTAGATAGTATTTGTTTTAAAGGTTTGTTTTCCTGGTGTGATGGCGTCGTGGAAGTCTGTGGGTTTGTGGACAGTGTGTGTGGTGTTATGCCTGCTGGGAAAGATCTCGGGGCTGGACAATGGGCTTGTGCTGACGCCGCCCATGGGATGGCTCGCGTGGGAGCGGTTTAGATGCAACACCGACTGCAAAAATGATCCTGATAATTGTATTAGGTGAGTTGGTTGTTTTATTTCTACTTTTTGTTGCGAGCTCAAATTCAGGGGCTTTATTATGACGCGTTAAAACCATCACTGTTCCGGTGAGAGAAAGTGACGCGGCTATGCAGGTCGTAAAGCGCCGTCACATTCTAACAACTGAACAATTATGATTTTAACATTTTTAACACGTCATAATACGCCATCAGGTTATAAAGCTTTCGTCACACCAAACGCGGGTCGTGAATGGTACGGGTCTTTGGCGGGTCCGCGCGAGTCGTATTTTAATACGTCATAATACGCCACCAGGGCTGTGTTTGTAAAGCTTTCGTCACACCAAACGCGGGTCGTGAATGGTACGGGTCTTTGGCGGGTCGCGCAAGTTGTATTTTAATACGTCATAATACGCCACCAGGGCTGTGTTTGTAAAGCTTTCGTCACATCAAACGCGGGTCGTGAATTGTACGGGTCTTTGGCGGGTCCGCGTGAGTCGTATTTTAATACGTCATAATACGCCACCAGGGCTGTGTTTATAAAGCTTTCGTCACACCAAACGCGGGTTATGAATGGTACGGGTCTTTGGCGGGTTCGCGCAAGTTGTATTTTAATACGTCATAATACGCCACCAGGGCTGTGTTTGTAAAGCTTTCGTCACATCAAACGCGGGTCGTGAATGGTACGGGTCTTTGGCGGGTCCGCGCGAGTCGTATTTTAATACGTCATAATACGCCACCAGGGCTGTCTTTGTAAAGCTTTCGTCACATCAAACGCGGGTCGTGAATTGTACGGGTCTTTGGCGGGTCCATGCGAATTGTATTCAGGAACTATTATGGAACACGACTAAAATGAGTTTGGTGTGCCAATTATTAATTCTGAGAAAAAAGAGTAAAATTTCTTTCTTACAACGGAATGTTTGTTTATGTAAAATACTGAATGTCAATAGTGCATCTTAGGAAATACCTTGAACCTTCCCCGGAAGTCATATATCCTAGTTACGCCTAGACACTGATAACAATAAACAACAATATTGTTTATACAATAACGATATTATCGCAGTTCCTAGCTGTTGAATTACTTATGAAATGTATATAATTTCCTTTAGAATGGTTAAACGGATATAACAATGCAGTTGACTTATGTTTCCCGCCAGCCATTTGTTGTTACACTTTCCTATAGTTTAGAGAGCTGAATCATTATCTATACGTCGAATAAATTGTTTCAATTGGCAATATCATTTATAATTTAGTGTCCAACATAACATAACGCCTGTATTCCCCGAAGGGTTGGGCAGAGGTGTATAGTAACACCCTTATTTCGTCGTCATGTTTAAGTTCCATATAATAGGGGACGAGCTTATTGCCATCAACTGGGCACAACTCCAAACTCTGGGCTACTACTGAGGAATACCACACGAAAAAACCCAATAACACTTTGTCCGACCTAGGGATTGAATCCAGGATATCACGATCAGCAGCCGCGCTTGCCACCACTAGACCAACGAGGCAGTTTAGTGTCCAACGGAATTTAATTAGAGTTCGAGATATAAAGCTACAGTCTACAGGACACCTAAAAAGTTTTATTAAGGTCCAGTTACAAGCAGCCACTTGCATACAAAAGGCTTTTGCAATAATTTGCGCAAACGGTATTGCCGGTATTAATGTTACTGCGCGGTAAACCGTTCTGCCGTCATAGGGCACGGCATGGTAAAGGATTTTTTAAGTTCAAATAATTTTAAACCTTACGTTAATATCATTAGCACTCTTATTTGTTTAGCATACCGCGGGATGTTTCGACGTGCCGCGGCATGCCGAAGCATCCCATGGTACGGTAAATACGAATGCTAAAGGGTATTACATTAAGTTTAAAATTATTTGAGCTAAAAAAATCCTTTGGTATGCTGTACCGCCAGAGGGCGCAGGCCCATAACGTACATGCTTACGTGTGCAAATTAGAATTTGTGCAAATAAGATCGAGTGTGAAGCCAAAGTTTGGTAAATCACCAATTTTAAGCGCCAATTGCACTAGCAAGTTTTAAGGCTGAGTTACACGAGTATAGTTTCTCGAAGCGAGAATCGTTCTGTCTTTGTCTTTCTCTACGACGAAAACAGAGATACCATCAATAGCATGAGACTCACTTCGATAAACTATCTCCGTGTAAATGAGCCTTTATTGCGCAAGTTGACTTCTGTAACCGACTTTCAAACTGTGGACATACCCGCAGCAAGTCGACTTCTGCAAGTATTACAAACTAGGCCAGCAATGGCGTGCAATTATTTGCACAGTTAAACTTGTTAGTAGACTTTGCGCTTTACGTAGGAAGTACTAAAGTACGTTCTTGAATCATGAAACTCTATTAATTGTGTGGAAGGCAGTGATGAAATTCCAACAGAATACTTTCTACGATAAGTGTATGTTTTTACATCGGTAACTGGTTCAATAGTTTTGTGGTTGACATTGGCGCTACTTAAAATCGCTTACCGCATGAACGTGCTTCACGGCTTTGACCGAGACCTTTTTCGATTTTGTTATTAATTATCTTGTTGCTATAGTGGTCTCAAGCGCGACTGCTGATCGTGAGGTCCTGGGTTCGATCCCCGTCCCAGCTATAGGTCCTCGGAGGAACACCACGGTGGTTATAGTTGGTAATAGTCCGACATAACTCCCGCCTTCCCCAGAGCGGAGGGTATCCGTGAGAATTCCCCCATGTTAAGAAATAGGGTTGATTAGTCCTAATAAAATCTTACATAATAAGAACCAGAAATCTGGTTGCTAAGGATAAATTGAGAATGGTGCGTTGAAGAGGAAGTACAATGTATCTACGTTTATTTAATATACATTTTATAGGCTGATATGATCAACATCAGGAGGTGCTCGTGGCGTGACCAACCACGCGGATCAATCGATTTGCAAGTTTAAGCTGCGCTTGCCGCGGTCGCGTTCGTTACAAATCGAGATCCCTCCGTGCCTCGGAGAGCACGTTAAACAGTCGGTCCCTGGTGTCATACTAATACCTATGATAGTCGTTACGGGAAATCAGAAGCCTGAAAGTCTGACAAACGGTTAGGATATCGGCATTGCCCAGTAACTGGGTTGCGGAGGTCTGATGGCAGTCGCTCCGTGTAAAATAGTGGTATTCAACCTCATTTAGACTTGAAGCTGACCCCAATATAGTTGGAAAAGCTAGGCAGAACATTTGATCCACATCATAGACAGCTTTTTTGTAACAACGGTCAAGTATAAACCTACCTACTACTTAACGTGCTATTTTCTATGGAAGACAAACTCCGACGCCAGAGAATAGAATAACCAATAAAATGTACGGGATGACAATACATGTCGCGTGGTCGGTCAAATGGTAGAATTCAGGAGGCCAGTTCGACTAAATAAATTGTTATCAAATAGCAATCGAACCACAACCACCAGTCAGTCATAAATGTACAGTTTTGTGTTTGTTGTCAAACAATTTGAATGAACGGTTCGACTTTGTTTTTTATTAATTTTATTAAGGTCTTTTATCCTTTTATGGCATGTCATCCCCATCATAACCAAAGCTAAATTTAGACAATATTGAATTTCTTCCTTAAAATTAAATTAATTTTAACAAATGGTGAAATTATCGACATATTGGCATGGCATAAATAATCTGGAACTTTCTGGAGCAGCCGGAACTTCAAGAACGGTCTGGCTTTGGTTCGGTTGCTATTGATCGACGTTTCTGTTAGTAGAATAGGCCTCGAGTGCATTTTATTGAAGTTTGTATTCTCAAGCTTCGTGTCATCTTGAAAGTCTCCCACAACCAAGTCCGTTATGATAATTGTACTTTATTCGCAGTGACCGTCTATTCCGTACGATGACGGACATCCTGGTGACGGAGGGCTACGCGAACGCCGGCTACGAGTATATCAACGTGGACGACTGCTGGCCTGAAAGGGAACGTGATAGCCACGGCCGGCTCGTGCCCGACCGGGAACGGTTTCCATACGGCATGAAGAGCTTGGCTGATTATGTAAGTATTACTTTTATTTTAAGATTGGCCCTTTTGTGACGTAGTTGTCTTTGAGGGATTTTATGTTGTTTTATGTTGCGAGACATGAACTTTTGTAATTAGAACTGTTTTTTTAACAGACTTCCAAAAAAGGAGGAGGTTCTCAATTCGACAGCATGTTTTTTTTTGTGTTTGTTCCGCGATATCTTTGCTAATTGTGAACCGATTTTAATGATTATTTTTTTGTTTGAAAGAGTATTCTTTCGAAATGGTCCCATTTAAATTTGGTGAAGATCTGATGAAGAACTTCGGAGATAGACCATTTGAAGTCGGTTTTATTTTTGATAAAAAGTGATTATTTAAGTTGTGTGGTGGTGATAGCTCCTTTTGGTAATGGAGATGATTCTGAAGACCATTCGGGTATAATTTTATATATTTTACTAGTGACGTGACTATGACAATTTAGGTTTGAAACTGATTTTATATCAAGCAGATTTGTATATGGGTTAACTAAATACTCATTAGATAGATTGTATTGTTTATTCGGCTAGAACAATAGGCGTAGGTAGATATTATGATATCAGACCAATAGTATCTAAGGCAAGATTTATAAAAAGGCTCGGAAGTTCCGTATCAATTTAATAATAGATATATTTTATTTATATAATATTCGAGAGCTTGGTATTTCTTGACTCTAGGCCGAAATAATGCTATTGAAAGGGAACGTTATACTAAGATATATGAATTCAAAGCACCTTTAGCTAAATGGCAGTTATAATAAATGCTTCTCAATGCAAAATCCGTGCCAAAAAAGCCCATTTGGGATAACTTCACAGTTTTTAAAAGTTTAGTTAACTACTATTTATGTTTTTAATGACTCATTTAAGTAATTTAAAATTATTACAGCGACAGGTGCGGAAACTCGCAACAATTAGCATTTTAAGCGTAATTATAAATTATGTAAATAAGTTGCATGTTCGCAAATGGATTTGCAACGGATAAATCATCAACTTTAATAGGTTGTGACCGAGATAATATATTATGAGTATAATATTATATACCCATTTGAGGGGCTCGTGGCTAATTAACAACCGCACGGATCATTAGATTTGCGAGGTTAAGCTGCGCTTACCGCGGTCAGTCTGTGGATGGGTGACCATACGTTACACATCGAGACCCCTCCGTGCCTCGGAGAGTACGTAAAATAGTCGGTCCCGGGTGTTGTACGAATACCTATGACAGTCGTTACGGGAAGTCAGAAGCCTGAAAGTCTGACAACTGGTCTAACCTTAGGATATCGGCATTGCCAAGTAACTGGGTTGCGGAGGTCTGATGGCAGTCGCTCCGTGTACAATACTGGTATTCAGCCGAATCTGGTTAGACTGGAAGCTGACCCTAACGTAGTTGGGATAAAACTAGGCTGAACTGAACAATATTATATACCCATTTGTGGCATAATTTAATCATGTGTGTCGTATTCGTCTTTACGCAATATTTGATCATAAATCTGAATTGTATCGATATTTGAATATATGATTTAAGTTGGTATCTACCTAAGTAGAAAACAACAACTTCGTATACATAATGTCGAGAATCATAAAGTAACTTAAAATAAAATTATTATCGTGTTATACACTCGCCCATATCAATTATGTGGGACACGTTATGTGGGAATCTTACCTAAACGAAAAATAGACGTAAGTACCTACTTCATCATTATTAAATGATTACAATTCAACTGTTAGCTAATCATCTACGATTTCACTTATAATGTAATCTTGCTAATATCAGTGTTATAAAACTGCGAAATTATTGAAATATGTAGGTATCAAAATCATAACTCATTCATTTAAACTGGACTGAAAATCAGTACTTTTTAAACGTCAAAATTACCAAAGACCCCCAAAATTCGCCCACCCTTCGCCGCTTCCTAGTGTACATGTAAGACCATGGATTAAACAAGGAATGGAGCGCTAATGTACGATCGGCCGGTGGCAGCCTTTGGCATATATGGAGTGCAGTTCGTCACTAGCCAGCGACAGTAATGGACTTCTCTTACCTATATACGGTATGACATGAAAGCAATCGTTTAGCTCTACTGACATTTCTTCCCTATTGCGTGTTTCGCAACAACATGTTTTAATACGATTTTGAGTTAACAATTCACCTCCTGGCTGCTACCAATATTAAACTTCGATCACCAATCTATCTGCGAATCATCATCACCATCAACAAGGTATCCGTTGGCAGAAAGACGTCTGCGTATTAGTGATAGCAATTTACCATTTGACCGTTCATTATGGTGGTCATTGGGAGCCAAAATGATGCATTTGCGCACTCCATTCTTACGACTTCATGTGTGACTGATGTCTTGACTATACTTGTCTATGAGACCTGAGCCTTTTCCTAACATTTGCATAACATGCAGTCAGCTTAGTTTTCGTAACGTGAATGAGATTGATGTTAGCCAACCGCGTGTTGTATACCTGTACAGATTCATAATATCTGCCGTCGTAATCGAGGCATGTAAATCACGCTTATTAATTAAAACCAGCTATTGGGTGTTTTGAATAACAACGATGAAACAGTAGTGTAGGTTAGTAGAATTAATATGAGAATTTTATAAAATTATCGATATTTTGTTTAAGTCTGTTAGTTCAAAAGTTTCTGAATGTTTATAATCTTTGTTAAAGTTAGTAAGGTCGTTTCGATAGATTGCATATTATTGACCAGTAACAAGCTCATGATGATCTGTTATTTATGTTAGAATATCTGCTACTAGATTATTTTCTCTTGTAATCCTCTTACCTAAATTGAAATCGGTATTCGTATAACGCGTGAGAAATCGATGTTTTCGTCTCAAATTGTCCACTTAAACATCAGCGATTAAAAATCGATATTTAACCGATGATCGAATCGTATTATACCGAGAACGTCAAGTGGCTATTGAGCCTCAATTTTTCTTAGAGCGGAGACTGACTTAATTGCTATATTTATTCTGCACATTAACTACAAATATTCATTGAACTGTTACGATTACTTAACGAAGTGTTGTTCGTTCATGATTTATGAACACAGAACAAATGTAATCACGAATGTTATAGAATAAACATTTTAAAGAATTTGTACATAATAAACAATATCCAATATAAGTTCTTATTTGAAGAAGGCGTTTGGCGTTAATCCGCACAAAACTTAAAGCTCGTTATGTCGTAGCTAAACAAAATCCTTGCGCAGGCGCATTTTATACACGATCTATTTCAATAAGTATTGACAATTGATGCTTGATCAGGAAAGGCCTAAATGGAGCTATATCCACAAAAAAATAACTTTTACAGCTATAACAGATTAAATTGTGCGCATGGATTAAAATTGCAGAATTGTGTACAACACCAGGTCATTTTGACATCACGGCCATATAAAGCCCCATAGGACAACAGCCAATTTCAAGCACAGCCATTGGAGTTGTATTGAGCGATATGGAACAACTTACAGCAACTAGTTGCTTCACTTTGTGCGACGACTGTCACCGGGCAATTAATTGCTCTACAAATTGCCCGTGTAATAGAACCTTAAATCTGTCCCTTCATCACTTGTTAGACAAAACACGCTCAGTATTTCGTCAGAGACACAAAAGCGTTACTACAGTGTTACTTAACAACTTCAAATAGTACTCGCTCCGTTTTTATATAGCATAGACAAGCGTTCATTGTGTTGTCTATGTCTGCGAACTTTTCATTGAGCGTTTGTTTATTGTAAGGCTCTCTCACGGCTATCGGAGTAGAAACTAAAGTTCCATGATCCACGTGATGGTATTGAGATGGTGTTGATTGCGTTTAAATAATGATTGGAAAAGTTGTTGTGTCATCGTATTTGTTAAGTAATTTAGTTATGAAACAGTTGGATTCGTGTGTCGCCTGTATGTACTTAGCCTTTTCCCAAATATGTTGGGGTCAGCTTCCAGTCTAACCAGATGCGGCTGTTTGGTATTATTTCAATTACTTACGATTTCTGGTCACTATCTGTGATATGAGTCAGCAAACAGCTTTGATTGAAATTATTACGAAAATCAATTTTTTTATTGATTTTTTATTAGTAATTGAGTACTTTAATCAAAATATTTACCTTTATTTTATTCATATGTCTGTAAAAACCCGAAGTCATAAAATAAATTGAAAGTTGCAAAAACATGAACAAATTATGGACATCATTTTTTACTGACTGCCACTTGGCCGAAGAAATCTCAATGTCAAATATCATCTTAGTAATTGACATTTGAAATCAAGTATTGTTGAACATAAAAATGTGAATCATCAGGAGTTTTATATTCTCCATCTTATAGTATTTTTACAACATCACTGTTCTGACCTGTAGGGTCAAGTCGAACGTTACCAACTTAATCGAAAAAAGAAAGCTAACTTACACCATCATTTACTTAGAATAGAATTGCTTAGAATGTATACATTTTTAAATAAAATATCGATTTAAGCGTACACAAAGTTTTCTTCCTCATAGCCTTTCCCAACTATGTTTGGGGTCAGCTTCCAGTCTAACCAGATGCGGCTGAATACCAGTTCTTTACACGGAGCGACTGCCATCAGACCTCCGCAATCCAGTTACCGGGCAATGCCGATATCCTAAGGTTAGACCGGTTGTCAGACCTTCGGGCTTCTGATTTCCCGTAACGACTGTCACAGGCGTAACGACGGCTTTTAGGTGTTACTGTGTGTAAGTGTACACCAAAGTCATGAATAGAATTTTAAATATTGCTGTCAGTATTGACACTGAACCTAGTTATAGGTACCACATGACCTGCATTTGCCATACACTTAATTCCCATCGGTATAATAAATAATAATACCTACAAATAAGTAGGTACCACTTATAACAATAGCGTATGTCATTATAAATTCTTCATCTGTTGTATCTAAGTTATTACAGCCTCGGGGGCAAGGTGATGATGCGTGTCATTTGGAGAAGCCTCGGGGAGTTCTTTCAAAGCCGCGCAAAACGTTATAAGAATATGAAGTGTGACTGGTCCACCTTGAAAATTGTGGTCTTATTATTGATTATTATAGTGCTTGGATATAATAAAAATACCTATGATAGTCGTTACGGGTAATCAGAAGCCCAGAAGCCTGACAACCGGTCTAACCTTAGGATATAGGCATTGCCTAATTAATGGGTTGCGGAGGTTTGATGGCAGTCGCTCCGTGTAAAATACTGGTATTCAGCTGCATTTGGTTAGACTGGCAGCTGACCCCAACATAGTTGGGAAAAGGTTAGGGAAGAAAAGAGAGTGTTTGAAAATAGAAAAGTCATAGTATTACTAATTATTAACAATGAGCGCCGAATAGTTCATCAAATATGTATTGTGTTGAACCAAAAACTTACATAGTTGAAAAATTAATTTGTGGTTGTTGACAGTTGTACCCACGCTTATGTTTTGGAATTGCGTTTCGGACCCAAACGGAGCAATTCATCATGAGCTGATCATGCAGTAAAGTAGCGAGTCATGTTCGACTCGAAACTAGTCGAGAACTTCCGAAAGTATCATCATCTCCCTGCCTTTATCCCACACTGGGTGGGGTCGGCACAACATGTATTTCGTAAATGCGTGTTGTTATAGGTTTTGGCTTATTGTTTTATGACCGGCCGCCTGTCTGACATCAACCCTCCTTGGGAATACTCGTTGCGTTGTCGCGCGGGTTATCCAATGTGAGTAAAATCGTAAACAATTATAATAAAGTAAGCTTATGACTTACACGATACAACCGCCCGTAAAAAATCAAAAACATGAATTTGTCTTAAGAAAGTTATATACAAAACATTCCTTTATTTTATTTTTCATAAAGCAGTGATAGCCTAGCGGCTGAACACTTGAATTCCATGCAGGAGGGTCTGAGTTCGATCCCGGCCCGTACTTCTGACTTTTCGAATTCATGTGCGGATCAGAATTTGATTATCACTTGCGTTAATGGTGAAGGAAAAACTTCGTGAGGAAACCTGCACACCTGAGAGGGCTTTATAAAGTTCTCGAACGTGTGTAGTCTACCAACCCGCACCAGGTCAGCGTGGTAGACTAAGGCCTAAACCCTTCCATTCTGAGAAGAGGACGGCCTTTGGGCACGGGCCCTGCAGTGGGACAGTAATGGGCTGATTATGTATGCATGTTATTTTTTACATAAGGTAAGCTTCATTTTCATTAAAGTACGCCTACTATAAGGTTACTAATTGGCACGTATATATTACAAACAATGATCGCTAAAAAAACTACTTACTATCAAAAAGTACTCTGTCTATACAAGGTTAGTCGGAAAGGGGGTACTAAACCGAAAGGGTGTTAAAGTACCCATAATAAGGGATAACTTTTGTTCTACAACTTTCCCCAAAACTCGATAGTGTAAGAGAAATAGCTTTTCAAACATTTCGTAAAAAATATGCTAAAATCTATCTGTCCATAGCTATGATCAGCTGTTTTTACAATTTAGGTCATACTTGAGGTCATGGATTAGAAAATTAATTTTCTGAATTCATAACTAAAGCAGGTAAGATTTTTTTTTGAAAAAACTAAAATATAAATCTTTTTTCATGCAAATAAAAATAATCGAATTTTAACACTTGCTTTAAAATAGTCATCAGTGATACTTTAGGTGGCCCACGGCTTAGTACCCCCTTTCCGACTAACCTTGTATATTTTAACTTTGGCAGAAACTATTTGGAAACAACGACAAAGTCGGTTTTGATTCAGAGTTGCATTTTGTTCAAGTCCAATGTAAATAAATTACCTATAATTAATTAAAATAATAAATGATAACATGACATCACGCCTGTATTCTCCGAAGGGTTATGCAGAGGTGTATAGTAACAACCTCATTTCACCGTTATGTTTAAGTCCGATGTAATAGGAGGCGAGCCTATTGCCATCAGCCGGGTACAAATCCAAACTCCGGGCCGCTAATGAGAAATTCCACACGGAAAAGCCCAATAACACTTTGCCCGACCTAGGAATCGAACCCAGGACTTCACTTGCCACCACTAGACCAACAAGGCAGTTAATAAAAGATTTAAAGTATGAAATGTAAAACATAGATGTCAAACAAAAATGTATTCATGCAATGTACTAAATTAAAAAATTTAAATGAACTAAATCTCTACTTTAATCTATACATAAAGCTGAAGAGTTTGTTTGTTTGTTTGAACGCGCTAATCTCAGGAACTACTGGTTGGAATTGAAAAAATATTCTTGTGTTGGATAGTCCATTTATCGAGGAAGGTTATAGGCTATATAACATCACGCTACGACCAATAGGAGCGGAGCATAAATGAAAAATGTTGCAAAAACGGGAAAAATGTCCACCCGTGCGAAGCCGGGACGGGCCGCTAGTTGTTCATCAAGATGAAGTAGGTTTTTAAGCTGACTGTTAAAAAAAACGGTTACAAAATGATTAATATCTTAGTTAACAAATTAATAATATGGACTATAGTAGGCGTTAGGTTCTCATGGGAACTATAATAGTTCTCAAGTCCTTGGTCCACGCCCACTTTTGCATATCCTCATTCGTGATTGTACGTATTGAATATGCAAGCAAATTAAATTTAATAATGTTTCGCAATAGATTATAAAACACGGGCATTTATCAAGTTAGTCTAAAGATGTTAATAAAAGAGACGCATTTTTGTTTAACATTTTTGAAGGAAAGAAGTTTTTACTAAAGAATATCGGTTAGACCTAAAACTAACATAACATCACGCCTGAGACGAGATCACCCTCCTCCAGGAGGCGAATAAATCGACTAGCACTATACATGTACACCGCCGCCGCCGACCGGCGTATCGCCCTCGCCGACGAGGCGACGTCCCACCGCCGCTGCCCCCGATCCACCGTGCTCACCCGCCGCAGCCGCGGAGCCGGTCGTCCCTTCTGACTCCGCGCAGTCACCACGCGATTAATACAGCCCTCATCAAGCTGTCGTAACCCTCCCAGTCCTCTCGCATTCAACACCCTAAGAGGTGTTGCTGCTATAATAGTCATAGTCATGATGTTACAGTAGTTAGCGTTGTAGTTAGCTAGGTAGTTAGAGTAGTTGAAATTGGTTCGGAGACCCTTCTGGTCTCGCCAATAATAGCCCGGTTACGTAGAAAAGGTCCGCAAGACCATCTACAAGAGTCGAATAGGAAAAAAAAAAACACGCCTGTATTCCCCGAAGGGTTGGGGAGAGGTGTATAGTAACACCCTCATTTCGCCGTTATGTTTAAGTCCCATGTAACAAGAGGCGAGCCTACTGTCAAAAGCCTATTGTCACCTTGCATAAAACGAATGTTATCATATACCTTTTAAAAACTGAAAAGGGATCTTTAAGGTCGGACTGGTCATATGACCTTCAGCTTTTAATTTTGTCGTAGTCACTTTCAGATTTCAAGTGATAAGTTCCACTCCTCGTTGACTTAAGTTTTTTTACCAGATGACGTGTATTGTCATTGTGTATTTTATTTAGAATAATGATACATCAGAGAACGCAATAAAAGTTATTTGGTGTAAATATGACTACAGACTAAACAGTTATAACGTTTTAAAGGTGATAATTCCAGTATTTTTTAAAAACAAACAAAAAAAATTGTATCTCGCATACAGTGAAATATAGGATATATAGACCCCTATGGGTGAAAACTAGTACATGGCCCCACCAAACCCGCAAACATTTTTGTCGGTCCATGCGCCAAACACCCTGTATAATATCGTATCATTACAGCTTATACAATAAATGGTAAATAACTTTTTGTTATATTATCGGTTCGCAAACAAGCCTCCGCCCCACGCGATGGTAAGTGGTTACCGCCGCCAAACCTACAACCCCAAGTGAATTTGAGTTAGGCCCCAATTACACTATCATATATTTACCATACAAAAATGATTTCATATCTGTGAATATATTTCATATTCTATCTATCTTTCATTTCTTTTCTATCTATTTCATTTCTATGATCATTGATAAATGATGCTGTTCTTCATTTTTATATATTACACTTATGATCATATAAACGTCATACTCAATCAAGATGGATAACGTTTTAGCCGTGTTTTCCGTTGCTATTCTTGCATTTTGTCGCCATTTTTGATGTTAGACAGATATGATCATATTTTATGTGTACGCTTGCTGTCAAATACGATCCCTTACTATAATCTTGATCACAGACAATATGAACCATATGTAGTTATTATACCGTCATAGGTTCTTCATATCAAAATGGCTCATACATCTCTAATCATATTTCTATGATTCTCTAATATGGCTCTTAGCAACTCTAGAGACAAAGTTGAAAATTCTTCTAAAGTAATGCAACCCCTATCTCGTTGGTCTAGTGGTGCCCAGCGCGACTGCTGATCGTGAGGTCCCTGGATCGATCCCTAGGTCGGGTAAAGTGATAATGGGTTTTTCCGTGTGGAATTCCTCAGTAGCAGCCCGCAGTTTGGATTTGTGCCCGGTCAATGGCAATAGGCTCGCTCCCTTAAACTTAAACATAATGGCGAAATGAGGGTGTTACTATACACCTCTGCCCAACCCTACGGGGAATAAAGGCGTGATGTTATGTTATGTAGTACATTTCTGGACGAACTCATGCACTAGAAGCTTTACTACGACTGTAATTAACCTACTTTAAAAAGTATTTGTCATGTAACGAGATGGATTAAAAGTTGTGTAAATAGTCGTATGTAGTGACAATATGACAATAGTGGTTAGCTATTAAGCACAAGAACATTAGCAATGACTTCCATCATAGCTATTTATTGTTTTCTTTAAGTCAAGTAGCAATATTAAATTATTATTTTATGAGTTGTCGGAGGAAACTTACAAATCTTTGGGTACTACCTATACTTACTAATAGAGTTACGACGAACTTTCACATTTATAATTTCCTTTGTTTATAATTCCTTATAATTCCTTTCATATCATATCGTCAGTGGAAAGGTAAAAAGACTAAAGCGCCAATATACTTACTTTACAGTAGAGAGATTCAAAGTACTTTTTGAAGAAAATAACTATGTTTATTTTCTTAATAAAATACTTTGAATCTCTCTACTGTAAAGTAGATATATTGGTGCTTTAGTCTTTTTACCTTTCCACTGACGATATAAATTACAATTTTAAATATTTCTATAATAAACAAAAAACATTTGAAAATATTAAAAGATAGTAGCCCACCGACATCTCGCACAGGGTCCAAGCTACCGGTGGTCAGGGCCTCAGAGAGAGGAACTTCCTAACAATACGCGCCGTGTCCAGAACTACCGCTTTCTGTATCAGGCCCTTGATCCCTTATCAGATGTTGGTCGAGGCTCTTGGCCACCATTGACCGTTATTACTATCGGCACAATGACTGCTGAATCAATTATTAAGGATATGACTTCACACGATTATAGGATTAGAGCTTTGTCATCGTCACAATCAGCTCTTAAAGCGTCTTCTGCTAAATATAGACCTCCTTATTACCTTCGCTACAGTGCACAACTGTGAGGAAATAGATTAGATCTTATGTCCACTAAAGTGACCCGCAGTCGTGTCACGAATTACGCAACACACTTATTGTCTGACTGTTTACAACAACTGCTTTTTACCGGTTGTCGTAAAATACTTAGTTTACTCACTTTGCCGTGTCTCTACGATGAAGACATTTGATCACTTCCCGTGGATGTCGTAATCGTAAGAGATCATCAAACAATAATATATCGACAACCGGTAGAATCTTCAACCTCCTTGCTAACCATGACGTCATAGTGCGATCGGTTTGATCAAGCGTCGACTATGATAAATTGGCCCTAGGATCGTCCCTTGTGGAACTCTAGGAGTCATTTTTAAAAAGTATGGGTTTATTCACAAGCTTGTTATACAACTTTTTTAAACATTAAAATAGACACGAAAGATAGTCATTATGAAGTAACACCCATTATCCATGTCAAATCTAATGGCACAATCGTCACCTATCACATCATGCTACCAGGAAATCATCATTCTGAGGGATTAACTAGTCTTCAACAATTGCCGCAGTAATGTTTTGGTAAATTGATTCTTACCGCAGTTTACGCGCGGTCGGCGCGCGTGCCGAGAAAGTAGTGGCAGATCAATTACATGACATAATAGACATTCGTGAGATTTTATTGTACTTATGTGTAAAGTTTTTTTATTGCTTTATTACGTATGTATTGAATAGAGATAATAGTTTCGTTGGTTTTGGAATAAAAATGCTTTTTGTGATATTTTTAAAAATTTTATTAAGCTGTTGATATAATTATGTAGTTTAAAAAAATGTCTTTATTAGAGCTGAAAGATTTGATAGAATTTAATTTTACCACATATTCCAATAACATTATTTATTAAAATCTTAAAGCTCCTTACGCAAGAATTACACGCAATGATTACAAATGTAGCCTTCTTAGGAAACCGCGATAATACTAATATTCCTAAGAAATTAGTGACACCGCGTTCGTTTAAAGATTCGTGTTTAGCCTAGATTAGACTCAACGATGTTATACAAATATGTATAACTGGCAACACTTGGCAAGAAAATGCCAATTAATAGAACAAATGTTAGAAAGTATATTTGTTCTCATAAAAGCTCATGATGGATGGCCAGCAGCATCACCGTTAATTCAAACAAATCAACACCTCGTGTGTCTGTGTCCAGTTAATCAAATACATGTCTGAGGATAAGTGCTAAGATTAAGATGTATTGACATTGTACATTTGCACTTACTACTGCTAATAACTAAGTATTGTGTTAGACATGAGACTCTGTTTGAACTGTGAAAATAAATCAGCAAATATACGGAGTCTTTAACACTTGTAAATAATTTGCTAAGTTCCTTAACATACTTTTATTATCAACTAGCGACCCGCCCCGGCTTCGCACGGGTTCAAGTTAGGTACTAATGTGGGACATATAAACCTTCCTCTTGAATCACTATCTTTTGCTGAAAACTGCATTAAAGTCCGTTGCGTAGTTTAAACGATCTTAGCGTACAGACAGCGGGAGCGACTTTGTTTGAACTGTGAAATTAAAACAGCAAATATAAGCAGTCTTTAACACTTTTAAATAATTTGCAAAGTTCATTAACCACACTTTTATTATCAAAGAGTAATGTCACAGACACGTATTTAGTAAATGGCTACTGACTCAAGATTATGATGAGATTGAAACTTTGATGAAGTTGTCGATTAACTTTATTTAATTTTATTCTTTAACTTTAGTCTCATTAACTGTAACAATGAATGCGAGAACCCTGGTACCCATAACACAAGTTAAATCTTACATTGGGAACCAGAGTTCATCGATCTTTCGTTCAACTTTTCTGAAAAATAAATTTATTATTATTTATTATTTATTTATTAGTAGTTCTTTTTCGAAATAGAGGTAACACGGATATGTACTCTGAGTACAGCTTCCTAAAGTAGAAAACTTATTTCGTGTAAAATTTTCTACTCCTCATCTCTAATGCCCGGTTTCTATAAACAAAAACGAATCGTTTTGCTTACCAATGGTAGCATATTTTATTGCCAAACTTGGTATATAAATAGAGTCATAAGCTAATTTTACGTGTGATAGCTACTTCCATATGAGAGGGTCTATTGCGCAAAGCCTGTCTTTGCTTCATTATTGGTAAAAATAATCGGCCATAAGTTGTTAAAATAGTTTAATTTATATCTTACTTTAAACTCTTCAGCTGCTACAAAGATAAATTCACAGATGATCCTTTATAACTTCGTCCATAGCTAGCGATTTTCCAATCACCTCTAAACAAACATCACTTCTCTGTATACATCTATTACGATTATCTATCTCTAGTACCTATATCTATCGAATCTCAACGGCCGTGAAAACAAACAAGTCAAGTCAATGTACCTTTCACGCTAAACGTTCCGTAAGACCGTGTTACGTTGTAATTCAGTTGAACATCATTTACTTCACGACGCTAATTATCATTAATACGAGTCTATTAATCACTCTCATCTTGTATTATGTCGCTTGGGATCACGAACCGATAAGTTATGTTTCGATTGATTCGTTTAACTTAGCTAATATATTTTCACGATATTTTTATAATAGTATTTTTTTTTCTGAAATCGATTATAACTATAGATTACTGTCAATAACGTTGCTCTAATTGTGTTAAACATGGACACTTATATATAATCCGACATTTATCCAAACATTACAAAGTGAAAGTGTATCTGTTAAAAAATAATATAACAGAAATATTTTACTTAGAATTTTGCCAATATGACTTCAATTATGAGTAACAACAACTCACAATCATTCGCTTTATTGTAGATACTTACAAATACTTTATTTTACTCACATTTTCTTCATTTTACTCTCTTTCACGTTCAAAACTTTCGTCAAATCGTCCATTGTTAATTTTAATCGAATCGTAATCCGGTACATTATCGAATTTGGAGAAAGTTACGCAGAAATTGAAAAGAGCGAAATAAAATTTATATAGATAACCTCTGCGGTTCCGTTGTGATGCTAAGCTTGGGGTCACTATATTATTGTAAGTCCCCATTCCAAGATTAGACCTAGAGAATAAACATACTTTTGAAAGATCCCTAATTGAAAGACCGGATAGTATAAAAAAACTTCATAAGATTTTTTGGGCATGCTAGGGTTCGTCCCGAGCCCTATAGAAAGAGATGAAATGACAATTCGCTAACTAACGACTACAAAGCACAATTATGAAATATGCTAAGATATTCGACAGCCATTTTTCTTGGCTCTTACAGGAATCTTGGCTCTTCTGTCAATGCATCAATCGGTTCGTTTACGCTGTCTCATAAAATCACCATTTCTAATGTTGTCATCCGTATTTGGTAATATTCCATGAAAGATTCATAGCTGTTCTCTTAATGTATTTATTGGCTTTGATGTGCAATAAATATATAATTATAAGGCTCATAGTAGCAATTGTATTAATTTAGATGAGTTTGATAAATGTGTTTAGATTGTAGTCTGTTATTGCGTTATGATCTCTCCTAAACGATGTCTTTCAACATAATCTGAAGATAAATGAACATCTTTGTTTGGTTCATCATAGTCGTTATTTAATCACAAAAGGCTATAACTGTTTTGTTAGTAATGTAGATACCTATTAAAAAATCCATTACTACATAATGCTGCATAGTAAGCTAGTTATTATTCTTCTATTGCTTCGTATTATTATTTATTGAGATGACATTAAATGCATCTTACTCTTGGCAACTATTAGTATTAAAACCAAATACAGTTTCAGGTCTAGTGCTTACTTACATTGCAATAACTTCATAATTTTCAACCTCACTTTTTACTTCTTCAATACCCCTTGTAGGTGCAAGACATTCAACTCCATTTAAATCACAAAGACGAAACAATACAACAGGTAAATCAATAAAATAAAATTATCAATAAGTCATCCTAATGCAAATATCTGTCACCTTAAACTTCACCTAATAAGTCTAATAACAAAGTTGAATGAACTTATTCTATGTGTTTACGATATGTTAGCAAAAGCAGTTTTATTTAAATAACCACTTCACAAGTTAGCACATTATACTTCAGTGTATTGACCGAAAAATATGCAGACACTATTTACGAGATTATTAGATATTTAAGAATAATAAAACAGACAATGGGGTGTGTCAAAATAGTTTAGAAGAAAAACAATGTGAATTAAAAGCGAGTCGTACTGTCTTTAGACAAGCGTGAAATTTTTGAGTCATTTTGATATTTGCGTCAAAAAGCTTAGAAAAAAAAATTGGTTCTTGAAACTGATCAAAATTTTCATATACGGATAAAAATTTTATAGCATCTACTACAGAACTGCAAATTATAACAGTTTAGCCATTTCTATAGCATTTTGATAGTAAATGACTTTCAAACGGCTGTAGAAATCATCAATCCTTTAATGAATTGTATCAGTAACACTCACGCTAATTGCACCTTTTTACCACTATAGCTCATCGTTTTGCGCTTTATCGCCTCTAACTAGTTTCCTCATTTCGGTACATTTTCCACGACTTCCTCGTCACGGGCGTTCGACAGACAATAGCAGTTAACGCTAAAATATGTGCGCATTCATTGGTTTCTGTTGCGTTGGTTCCCATAATTTTAACTATACAATTTGGTACCTGAGACAGCCGGAAATGATAAGTGTTTCTGTGAAATAGTTTATCAATTTAATTAATAATGATGCTGCAAGAACGTGGTAATAAATATCTTCATGATAAAAAAGGTTTCTTCATCTTTGCATTCTTTCTTCAGCCAATAATGTTTTATGAAACTCTTTGTACCTAATTTAAAGGCATGGTTAAAGAGCCAACATTTTATTGAAAGTCCGATTTGTCTATTTGCAATAAAGAGTAAAATCTTGGCAACAACAATAAATCTTTTACATAATATTATCATATTCCAAAACATTTATCAACATATTTTATTATACTGAAGACTTTCGTAACATAAGATTTAATTATTATTTAACAACTTATGCGTAACACAGATGTAACGAAACTGAGCTTTCTCTTAGCATTTTGCATTGGCTTGCATTTCGCGAACAGCAATTTCATCTCTTCCTTGATAGCCTATTGTCCATAATACTCATGCTATTTACTCTCTTATGTGTAGACAATACAGCATAAAATACCACGCATCATTAAGTCTACAATCATCATATCACGGGCTCGTTGTATCCAAGAGTAGGATCTAGGCCTCATAACCTGCTTTCCTTCAACCAAATCGTCCGTGATGCTACCGAATCGTTTTCTAGACAAGACAAAGTTACGGATCGTAGGCTACAAATTGCATTGTGGCTTCAACTTTCTTTGTGATGCAGTCTAACTAGGTTAGGTTGAGTCTGGAAATTTAATAACCTAATTAGGTTGTCAGTTTCCAGACAACAATGGGGAAAATCAACTTTTGAGTTAGCCAAAATAATGTTTCGATGTTTTTTTGACTGTAAGATTATCTACAAGAGTAGGCTTTACTTCAAAATACTTGTTAGGGGTATTAAAATCTTAAAGGCAAAAACTCTTAATAAGATCTTCTCTAAGTTTCAAATGTCAGCACCTAATGTAAACACATAAAGAATCGACCTGCGTTTACGCGATACGCGACTGCTGCGTTTACGCGATGTCGAAAATTGTATTTTTCTTACTTTTCACCATAATTTATATGTATAACAATTACTTATAGGTATGGACGTCTTGCTACGTTAAGTAACGTTTTCTCCTTCTACTTGCTAATTTTGACGCTCATAAAATTAACAATATTTTCTGCTTAGAATTACAAATTCATTTCACGTCTAACTTTCTTCTTCATGTTATTAGTTGGAACGATTATATCAATTGTTATTTGCTAGAAGAGATCTATGAACTTAAAATTTTTAATAGTTGTGTGTGCATCGTTATCTATAACAATTTCAGATGTTTTATAATAAACTAACAACTCGCCAACTTCGTGCGTATGAATACAATAAGACCTTTTTTAACAACTAAGGTGAAAACGGTTATTAGTAGCTGCTAGTAAAACATATTGTTTTCATCCTATCCATCGATTTCACCATTGATTTCATCATATTCATAATTGTGTTCATCCTATTTGTAAAACCCTACAATAAAACTGACATTCTCCATTTTAACACAGTTTATGATTAAAATGTTTCATTTTGTTGTTCTCTGAATAAATTATGATTCCCTTGACATTGTAAATTGTGAACAACAAACAATGTTTAGTTATTACATTACAGAAATTCACTTCAAAAGTTGTTGAACATGATGCAACCTATACAATAATTTACAAACAACTGATGATCAGCAAAACCACAAGTAATTCTCATGGCCTTGCTCCAGTTCACCCTATTTGAGTGTTGATCACATTGATCATGGTCAGTGAACAAAAATAGTCTACCTTGAGTTGCCGAAATCGCCTCAAATCGCCCATGAGCTTCCAAAATAGGCGCCTTATACGGTACACATCAGTTAAACATCGTTACTGTACTGTATTTTGCTGTGGGTGTACATGTTTTGTTGTCTAATGAGTTGAGTATGCAAATTCTAAATTGTTTGTTTGTATAAATGTTCTACTTACCTAGGTCACTATGTTTTGCGATTTCATTCAAATATTCTGTTGTACCTGAAGTTTTATTTTGTTTTGTGTATAGAAGTTTCATTTAAAGCTAATGCCGAGTCATCACTATTAAGTGACGACGTAGCATTTTAAACAAAAAGTCGCGTCAAAAATATTTTTAACGTCATAAATCATATTTTGTATGAGGGGAGCACGTTACAGATTCGGTTCAATGTCATCTCATCGCTCGCCGTGAGAAAAACCGCTGCCGAATACCTGCCCTGAAGGTCGCGGTAAAAGTGTAAAAAACGGCCAACGCCCAACTCGCCTATAACTGGGCCAAGTGCACGGTAATTAGAGGGTAATTGCACGGTGTGCGTAAACACGGAAACAGACTCGCTTTTCAATAGTTTTTACTATTGCGGAATCTTCACGCTTTCATTGGATAAGTAGGAAATTGTTCGATTTGGATGAAAGACGATATCTGCGCGATTGAAAAACTCAATTGAAATAGTTTAATGTGTTTTTTTTTGCTTTCCCGGATTTGCTTTGTTGCTTTGCTCTTCTAGATCCAAGATTTTTGTTTTATTAGCAGGTATGTCTTGTTTCTCATTTTTGTGCTCTTAGAATTTGTACTGGTATTCAATATTCTCCAACGATTAGTCCCTACATTATGTATTAAGAGACTTGTCATAAATATTGAACCTTCAACACTAGAATCCAATACTTTAACGTTACGAAATCAATTAATGTCCAAATGAAATATGGTTTACATTTTGGAACAAAGCCACAGCCTCGTTCAGAGCACATTACCCTTCGCCGAAACAAATTCATTCACTACACTGCCATTTTGTTCATAATCGTGTCATGGATCACTCGTTGGTTACGGCCATTCAGCGTCATGTAGGTATCATCGCCAGTATTGTCTTCTCCCAACTTGTATTACGGTTGGCTTCCATTCTAACCTGATATGGCAATATATTTGCATTTTACACGAGTAGTATCTGACCTTTCAATTCAATGACTAGAAGAAGCCTGTATTCTATGGGTTAATCAGTTATCTTCCATGATCAGCCGTGGACATTTCAATCAGAATAAAACGGAAATTAGTGAAAAAAGGGGGTGTATTAAAAGAGCCTCCACGAGGGACAGTACTCTAGTACGTACGACGCACCCTGGGTAACCAGCCCTGCTATTAACCGTGCTGAATGGTTTATCTTTTCACCACGGCATGAGCTAGTGTCATATAGCTCGTGCCGAGACGAGAGCAGAAGTGAAAAAAGATTGTTGTTTTTACCCCAAAATACTACACAGGTTAAAACAGATCGAAAGAGTGATTTCTTTTAGTCCAATAAGAACTCATTCCCATAGACTTCTCTACACTAGTCACGAATAGTCTCATATTTGAGAGTCCATCTCTGCCTATATTCCCATAAATTACCCATAATTTAGAATAATTACATGATATTGTCATTGTCACTTATGCGTCAACGCTCCGCGGGTGATGTACGCGTGACCTTGACATTGCGGCATGCGCAAGCGCATCCGACACGCAGTCTTGCTTGACTGACAGCTGTCATTTTGTATGGGTAATATGTGGCCTCCTTTGCATTTCCGTGTTTTATGAGCATTCATTTGCATTTCGATTTTGGTTGGATGAATTATTTTTAGCATGCAAATGTGTTTTACTACTGATTTTCTAAAATTATCGAGCGAGAAAGTTTTACGCAATCAGCATATTTTTTATTAATCGATAGATAGTTCTGTTAGAGTTAAAAATTTGATTCATCTCAGTCAAGTGTATCTCAAAATCATAAAAATTCTGGACAATCGATCAAATGTCATAGACAATTATTAAAAGCTTACGGAGGTATAAAAAACATTGCACAACAATATCATCTACCTACACTTCATGCAGTTAACAAGTAACCCACATCGTAATTGTTCGACCTTTTCAAACTCAGTCAATCACTTTTTAAAAGCTCGCAAAGTGCGGTCATGGTAATTTTCTTGTCAAAACAATTAGACAATACACACATAACATACAATTTAACTGTCTACGTAATATGTCGTTTTGAGAATGTCGTATTACCGAATTTGAAGTTCTATTGCCATATTTTTTTCTTCGTCGGTTTAGTGGTAGCACGCACGACTGCTGATCGTGAGGTCCTTCGTTCGATCCCCAAGTCGGGCAGAGCTATTGGGTTTTTCCGTGTGGAATTCCACAGTAGCAGCCCGGAGTTTGGATTTGTGGCCGGTTGAAGGCAATAGGCTCGCCCCCTATTACATGGGACACTTAAGGGAACGCATGAGACACTTACGAAATGAGGGTGTTACTATACACCTCTGCCAACCCTTCGAATAATACAGGCATGATGTTATGTGTGCATTCACAGCGAGGGCTTTCTGATCTTCACAATCTTTCAGATATCATGTTTTCTTAGTATGTCTCTCAAATCATGGGTTATCTTGCTCTGCCAAGAGGATCCAGTATTTAGAGGAACTTACTTGTGTGGGGAATATAGGTCCATCACGCAAAATCCCTTTTGAGAACTTAATCTTCAATTTAATAGTACCTATATAGTGTAGCGTATACCTATGACAGTCGTTACGGGAAGTCAGAAGTACGAAAGTCTGCCAACCGGTCTAACCTTAGTATATCGGCATTGCCTTTGGGTTGCGGAGGTCTGATGGCAGTCGCTCCGTGTACCTATACATATAATACTGGTATTCAGCCGCATCTGGTTAGACTGGAAGCTGACACCAACATATTTGGGAAAAGGTTAAGCAAAATACAACCTTAAATGTTATAGGACTATAATAAAGGCCTTTCAATGGATGAACTAATAAAAAAATACAGTCACGGTTGTAGCTAAGCCAATGGAAGCGATGAAAGCTAAAAAAATTGCGGAATTTCGTAGTATCCAACAACCTGTTGTAATTCTTCACCTGTCTCTTACAACATCTACATGAAGTGATGGAGCGGTCATTATCAGCAAGAAATAAATATTGCCCCACATAGGTCATACGTCATACAACTTTATCACCGTATACCAAAAACGGAATCCCTTTTACGGTAACGTGTATTCGTCATTTCGTGTTTCGGTTTCGTAAACATCACTAGCAGGTCATACGAATTTGGTCAAAAGAAATCGGAGTACTCACAAGCAAGACACAAAAGGTCAAATGTAACAATAAAACTGCGTATCTTAAACATTCCGTTGATTCGTTACTACTTTTTAGTGCAAATGCATGCAATCTCATTATTACAATAGTGTTGTAAGAAAAGCCCTTACATTTATGTGAACGGGCCCACAATACAGTCAGACAAATAACAATCAGTGACACGGTAGGTACACATACCTGAGGTATCTCGCGACTTATCTTGAGACCTTCGTCGTAGGATCAGATGGTTCTCACGCCTTCGCCGCGTGTCGGATCTAAAACAAAAGCGCTCGCAACAAAACAATGATGTGACCTTTTTAAATTGGATTAAAAGTTTTCGAGACAGATTCCTTAAGAATGGGAGTACTAGGGCTGCCAACATGTTTTAAGCGAAATACAGTATTTTTCAAAATAAGCTATAAAAAGAGTTAGTACACTTCTAAAAAATATAGTATTTTTTGGAAAAAATGAAAAATAGACAAAGATATATTTGTTACTTATTTATTTTTATAAAAACTATATTTCTTTGCACTTCTTGCATTTTTTAACAATGTTTTGTCTGAAATAAAAGTGTCATATGCTTTATTAGATTTAGATGTTGTCAATTTGATATTGACAACTGACGTGCTGCCAGCGCCTCCAGTTAGTATAGAGCGCAGTGGGAGCCAAAGACAAAAGATTGTAGATGCGTTCGGAGTCTGGAACTCGGTTACACAAACTCGCCTCACTCAAAATTTAATGTAAAGGCACGTTCATTATTTTTAAAAATAAATATTTGTTTGTTAGATTTCGTTCGGTGTTGAAAATATAGTACTACCTATATATTTCTTCGTACGCCGACCCGAAATATAGTACAATACTATATATTATAGTACTGTTGGCAACCCTAGGGAGTACATCAATTATGTATGTATAATTACCGGATGTATGAAATACTCGACAGTACTAATGTAACTTATTATAAGTGCAAAAAACAATTTTGACTTTGCAATAGAGGATGCTGATAATTCTCAAGCACACGCCACACAAAGTCAATGTTTTTGTGCCCTGTCATAATTAATATTCTTCTGTAGATTAATTAAATAACAGGCACTGACTCACCGCACGTGTAACTAGTAGATTTGATGCATGCAAATAAGATTACACTATTGCCTTCCGAGAATTGGACCGAGAGGTGTTGCAAATAAACAAGTTGTTTGCACAGAGGAAGCAATAAATAATGTTGCCGATTATCGGCCTAACGAGCCTAGCTGCCTACGACCTGGCCTTAGGGCACTCGAGTTGATACCGTCACTATGAGAACTCGATATGTGATAATTCAATCGAGTTGATCCATTTGTTGTCGAGATATTGACGTGGATCATAACTTGCGTTTATTTATGTAATGATGTTACATAGATGTTGTGAAAATATCAGTTATTTACATGTATGAGAATGCATGCATTCAAAGCTTTGAAGATAGATTGAGTGCTAACCAGTACATATTAAGGATGATAGATACACCTATAACTATGTGCAAACGGCACCAAAATATATTTAACTAGCTGTGTCCTCACGGCTCCGCCCGTAGCCTATGTTACTCAGTGATAATGTAGCTTTCTAACGGCAAAAGAATTTTTAAATCGGTCCAGTAGTTTTTAAGTTTATTCGTTACATACAAAAATCTAAAAATACAAAAATACAAATCTTTCCTCTTTATAATATTAGTATAGATAAAACAAAGTCGCTCCCGCTGTCTGTACGCATAGATCTTTTAAACTACGCAACGGATTTTAATGCAGTTTTCAGCAATAGATAGAGTGATTCAAGAGGAAGGTTTATATGCCCCACATTAGTATCTACATTACCCGTGCGAAGCCGGGGCGGGTCGCTAGTTTATGATAAAAACCTGAACGCAAGAACAGAGTCATAGATACAAATCTTTCCTCTTTATAATATTAGTATACATAAGCCTCGTAATTTTACTTTTATTATTTTCGATACCTAACTAACATTTTACCTCGTTGGTGCAGTGGTAGCAAGCGCGACTGCTGATCGTGAGGTCCTGGGTACGATCCCCAGGTCGGGCAAAGTGTTATTGGGTTTATCCGTGTGGAATTCCTCAGTAGCAGCCCGGTGTTTGGATTTGTGCCCGGTTGATGGCAATAAGCTCGCCCCCATTACATGGAACTTAATCATAACGGCGAAATGAGGGTGTTACTATACACCTATGCCCAACCCTTCGGGGAATACAGACGTGATCATAGAAAAGAGAGGTGTTATGTCTTACATAAATCGATATTAATTCTAACTATACTACGAGTTTCTATAGTTGGTGCTAGCTACGAAATCTAGGCGGGGAAGATAAAGGAAGCTATTATAGGTTCTGCAGTGGCACATCGTAATGTTTCGAAACGAAGTCAGTAGAGTCTTTTCCCACGAGTTTGCGCAATAGGCCCGCCAGCACGATGCGTACGTACCCGCCTAACTGGCATACATGTCATCTTTGTGACACAAGTACATGGATTAGGCCGCTGTGATCCCATAACAGAACTTTGTCAACTGATGTTAAAGAACTGTGACCTGTAATGAGGTAGCAAATCATGTATATTAGTGGCTCGGTTTAACAAATACATGTTCTCATGTAATTTTTTTAGCAGGCTAGCGGTTGGACGATTGCCTTAGTAGGTTTTTTTTCTTCTATTCGACTGTTTGTATATGGTCTTGCGGACCATTTCTACGTAACCGGGCAGTTATTGGCGAGCCCTGAAGGGTCTCTAACCTATGGGGACGAGTAAAATACTTAACCTAAGCTAACTACTACTACTAACATCATGATTACTAGCAACAACAGCACTAAGGGCGATCGCTATTGAGACTCTGACCTCGGCTTAGGGCGTTGCTGGCGAGGGGACTGGGAGGGATACGACAGCTTGATGAGGGCTGAATTAACGGTGTGACGGCGAAGTCAGAAAAGACGACCGACTCCGCAACTTCCATGCAGGAGTGTCCGAGTTCGATCACTTCGATCCCGACCCGCACGCCGGACTTTTCAGAACTTTCTCGGATCACGATTTGACTATCACCTATGTTAACGGTGACGGAAAAACTTTGTGAGGCAACCTGCACACCTGAGACGGCTAGAAAAAGGTCTTGATCGTGTATGTAGTCAGCCAAACTGCACCAAGTCAGCGTAGTGGTCTAAGGCCTGAACCTATTCCAAGAAGACGCCCGTACCCAGCAATGGGCTTATTACGCTATGTATGCTTTATTATTTTTGACGAGACACGTTTTGATACGGCTAGTGAAGGTAAAACCTCATGTGAAGAAACTTACCTAAATATGTTATTATGTGTGGCTACATATGTATAAGGAAAGTTAATATTGTAGCAGAATAGGCAGTTTGTTTCTGTAGAAAGTTGCTGAGCGTAGATTTTCTTGATGATAATATGGTATTCTACTATTTATGTTTGTATGTTTTATTGTTTGCGGTCGTTTCCTTTTATGTGCCTATCTTAAATACTTATACTTTCTGGTCCTTATTAAGGATCGCGGATTGGAATCATGAAATTCATTAATTAGAACACATTGGTTTCAAGCCTCGATTTCTCGTGTATAGAATGGCACACACAATAAATCACACCCTAACGTACCGCTATGCGTGTAAAGGGTTTATTTCCTGCCCTGGTCCCAAGTTACTTGGGGTCGGCGCAATATGTTTTTCTCTTCCACTCTTCCCTGTCAGCCGTCTCATTATCATTTACTCCCTTATCTTTCATATCCTCCCTCACACAATCCATCCATCTTTTCTTAGGTCTCCCTCTCCCCCTCCATCCATCAACATTCATATTCATCACTCTCTTAGTCACATGTGTTTCATCCCTCCTCAGCACATGCCCATACCAAGACAAACGCTTTCCTTTCAACTTTTCTGTCACTGGTGCCACTTTCAAACTTCCTCTAATATACTTATTTCTTACTTTATCCATTCGCGTCACTCCACACATCCATCTCAACATTCTCATCTCCGCTACGTGTAATCTTCTTTCATCCGTCTTCTTCATGGCCCAACACTCTGATCCGTACAGCACGACAGGTCTTATAATGGATTTGTAGATTTTGCCCTTCAGCTTGAGGGGCATCCGTTGGTCACAAGTTGGCCCTGTGACCTGTCGCCATTTCATCCAACCGAAATTAACCGCCATTTTTATTTAATTATATAAAAAAATTAAATAACACAATTAATAACATAATAATTTTATGAACTGCCTCGTTGGTCTAGTGGTGGCAAGCGCGACTGCTGATCGTGAAGTCCTAGGTTCAATCCCCAGGTCGGGCAAAGTGTTATTGGGTAATTTCCGTATGGAATTCTTTAGTAGCAGTGCGGAGTTTGGATTTGTGCCCGGTTGATGGCTATAGGCTCGTTCCCTATTACATGGGACTTAATAAACATAACGGCGAAATGAGGGTGTTACTATACACCTCTGCCCAACCCTTCGGGGAATACAGACGTGATGTTATGTGTGTATTTAAATAACATTCCAAAAATTAAACAATATTTCTTTTGTAATAAAAGTTTCCTTGAACTTTTATTATTAAACTACTGTTTTTGCTTCCCGCTTAAATAGTTTAAAGTAAACATTCAACATTGTAAACACATCAACAGTTAAATGTAAACGCTCCTGACCCTTGAACTGCAGTTAACACACTATTGTAACCGAACCGGCTTTGTCTTCTGAAATGGTAATACATTATCTGAGTATATTATTTACTAGTCTTACGATTTTAACTAGTATGTGTTAGGTCTTTCAACAATGTTACGCAATTTCTAATATGTTAAGGTAGGTACAATTATACAATATCATATACTGATCGTTAAGCGATCATGTGTCAATGTTGTTGGTTTGTTTTCATCTTAGAACACTTCGGAAGCTAAACGAAGTGAAAATATAATAAAAAACTTAATAATAAAAAAAACTTATATTATTAACTTAAACTTATTAATAAAAAACGTTACAATAACTTAGCTGAATATCTGATTCTTATTGGTAGATATGCAAACCAAATTAAGTTTTTAGGTTCAATCTTATTTATTCCTTTATGGACGATTCCTATAATTTACTGAACGTTATTGGTTAAAATTGAGAGACTTGTATCTTTACCAATAATGAAACAAATATATTTATACCATAGCCTTGCATAGTAAACCCTCCCATATGAAAATAGTTATCATAGGTAAAATTAGCTTAGGAGTCTATTTATATGCCTAGTTTGGCAATAAAATGTGCTACCATTGGTACAAAACGATTCGTTTTTGTTTATAGGATCCAAGTTTTAGAAGATTAAACATATCAATCCTAACAGAATTACTAATGTATGTCCATATCAATTAAAAAAGAATAAATCAAAAATGGAACAATGTCCCAGAAAGTCCACAAGAGATTTATCAAAATACAAGGTTTGATTTCTCAACATAAACTACAAAGGAATGATCAGATAATAAGAGAATAATGACTTATATGTATCATAATAATATTTATATTATGCCCTTGAACCGCCAAAATGTTCTATAAAACCAATCAATCTCTCGTATCAAAATAATCGTAAACTGTATCGAATACATTTTTATTGTTAATAAAATATTAGAAGTGTAGCCTTGTGATCTAAGAGTGAATGACTTGTTCATAATAATGGCCCATGATCCCCGTGATAATGATCATAGTTTTTTGTTAGCAAGTGATTTCGCAACAATGAGCCATATTATTTAACAATGAACGAATTAAGGTCTGTGCTCATATAGCGTCAGTTTTTTGGACCACACAAAAAGTTGGTTTTAATGCAAGCACCTTTTTGCTATCATCTGTTTCGTAGTTGTTTGAGTCTAGTCAAGCGTTGAAATAAAGAAATAAATAACAAATTAAACAATAGTTTAGGAGGACGTTTGTTAAAAAGTTCTGGTGACAAATAGTTCCGTGCTTGTTTGTAAAAAGATATTAAGAAGGTCATTGGCTTACCATCCCGTGAGATGTAAAGGTCTTCTTAAGAAAACTGTTCACTAAAAGCAACAGAATAGCTGACGTTTGCGACCTATGACACGCAGTGAACTTTTAATGTTAAGACTGCTTAGGACCAAGCCACATCTGACTGAAGATACGTCGCCGATCTTCCGCCGGTACACATAATTCCAAATAAACATCTCACACCGTACACATTTGACCGATGATACGTTACTAAAATTCCTCGAGTAATTAGGCATAGGAAGGTCGGCGACGTATCTTCCGTCAGATGTGACTTGGCCCTTAGTTTCGTATAGTAAGAACCTATAGTATCACATTCACATTATATTTTTGACATTTGTATGGGTATTAGCAATATTTTTAAATTGAAATTATTATTTTTGACATTGTGTAATGGATGAATCTAATTTAATTTGTTTTAACATTCTTTATTTGACATACATCATGTTATAACATCACTATTTTTATTGACATTATATTATACTTTGACATTTGTAATGGTGGAATCGTAATTTATTTGCTTTTATATTTTTTTATTTTGACATTTAACATTATATACAGGGGAGTTGCAAATATGTTTTACTTTTTTAATTAATTAATTGGGTTACTATTTTAATAATGTTTTATATTGTAATTATTTTAATTCTTAATTCTATTTTAGTGTAAATTTTCGATACGATTTAAAAATTGGTACTGAAATAAATGAAATGAAATATCTCAGAGATCCAAGTACCAATACATTACGTTCAAATGTAAATACATAAGTACATTAAAATGATAGTACCCCCTGCTCCAACAGAATATCTTCTCAGTATTATTTCGACTTTTGTATTGGTCCCAAATATTCGATAATAGAGAGATTTTAAATGTTATATTAACGATGTTCATTCTTTGTTACCAGGTACACAGCAAGGGTCTTAAATTCGGCATCTACGAGGACTACGGAAACTTCACATGCGCGGGATACCCTGGTGTCGTCGGCCATCTTGCCGGAGGTGAATATCCAGACAAATTCATATTGACAGTGACTTGCGACCTCGCCGAGTGTTCAGTCATGATTAAGGGCTTGGTTTGGGTCTGAAGCTAAGCGGGCAATTCCGAAAAAATGCACGTGAGCCAACCGTAAACAATCATAAATATCCATTCGGTTTCCAATTGTCGTAATATTAATGACTAAATATTATATCCCATAGATATTGAGTAACTACTTTACGATGGTTTACTACATGTTGTCGAAGAGTGAATGTTCGGTAGTACACAGGTAAATGTCTCACTAAATACCACTTTATAGTATTAACAAGATCTGTTAATTTCAGTCTGACTATCCATACACTCCTTTGTAAATGCCAGGAGATTGCTTAGGAGAAATACTAATAAAAATATAATTATTGAGACACGACTCCTTTTATATGTCATTCAAAATACGTTTTTATCGCAACTTTCGAGTCTACAAAGATGCGTGAAACACTGGATTTGTAATCAGACTACTTAAAAATACATATACGATAAGTTACAACGCAACAATAGACCTATGTCTCAACTTAGCCTACATATCGAAATTAGCAATTCGATGGACCAATCGAATGACCTAATACGAAGTTTTAATACCGATATAAATTCATAGGATGTTTGGAAAAGTATTTGAGCAGCGTCTGTCGTATAAAATCGTATCTATCATAAGAGTTGCGCAACGTCGCGTGGATCGCAATAGTTTACGTGACTTCCTGACCGACTGTGTGTACTGGCATTTTATTAGGATGGCCAATAGTCCGAAATTTTGTGAAAATGTCCTTAATTGTAGAGAAAACCTTAGCCTTTTTCTGTTATCGTGAGATTTTGAAAATTATTTCTGGCAATAGTATAGAGAAGAATAAATTAGAATAATGTGTGTGGCAATAATTCTTTCTTAAAAGAACGAGGCGTTCCATTTAGCGCAGCAATTTGAATAGCACTGTTTCAAATCACACCAATGTAATAGAAAGAAAGAAATTTATTTGGCACGAAAGCAGTCAGACACAGACAAAAAAAAATCATAGGAAACAAAAAAAAAATAAAAAAAAATAAAGTAGCTGTGTGTCTAGCGGCTGCGCCAAATAGGTTCAGTTCAGCATAAATGTCAGACCACTAGTGCCTGACGCTGGTTTTCAACTGAACCCTTTGTGACGTATTTGATGTAAACCAGTTCCAAATAGATAAATAGCGTGCTTAAATAAATAAAAAATAAATACTGTTGACCCGTAATTACGGATGTCTCGGGTCATGCCAGTAAAATTAATAGGAATAGGGATACTATTCGTGTGATTCAAATTAGTGCTCTAAATGAAATGCCTCAAAAAAACGAAATCTCTAAACAAAATTTAACAAAATAAGCATGTTTCAATAGACATTGTTTAAGATGTTGATCTAGTCGGAAAGTTAAAGTATCATCTGAAGACAGGAATTTGCAAAAATGCTAATTACATAAAAATTGCATAATCGTCTGCTAAGGAAAAGAAAGTATAGATAAAGTTAATTGCTTTTCGGGCAGTTTTTAAAGTCATCATAGTTAAATGATGTGAACAATAGTTCTGCAGTGTTTGCTTATGAATATTATTTGTATGAACTTCACGTAACTGATGGTAATGATAATGCATCTAGCACTGAAAAGGCAGTTAGTTATTTTAGTGAGAATATCATTTGCTGTTTTTTAGAGTGGAGTACCTACCTAGAGGGTGTTAACGGGACCCTATTGCCTACGCTGTATAGGTACGTCTGTCATAAGGATATATAAATAATATCTCGACAGTCGTAAAAGGTAACCCGTTGAAATGTTCACAGATAATGTATTGTTGTGGCATGAATCTTTGCAAGTAATAAAAAATCCAATAACAAGGGGGGGGGGGGGGCTCCAGTGTGCGCCTCTATGGCTCGCGCTAGACAGGTTTTTTTATCGTAGGTATTTTATAGGTCCGTATGATTTCTGGCAAATAATGATGTGGTGTGGTAAAAGCGACTAAGTGACTAGGTAGATACTTCCAGAGGATGGACAACAGAACCCTCCTGTATGCTGAACTAACAAAATACGTTAACTAAACTTTCTATTAAGCGCGTGATGATTATGCCAATGTCCTCTCTGCGACCGTTCATTGTAACGATCATCTTAAGTCCATTGTATCTAATCTGCGTTCACTGTGGCGGTCACGGTGGCGATCAGCTACTGCAATAGTACAGCTAATGCCATCCACGAAGACGCGCCCCACTCTTTGTCTAAATTGCATATTCTCTCTCACTCTAAGATGAAGAGCGAGAGAGAACACACGATTTAGACAAAGAGCGGGGCGCGTTTTCGCGGATGGCACTATCTGTACTTGTATTGACATATTCAAATTATTTATGTCCTAAGCTAGATATATCAGTTGGTTCTCCTAGTAAGTACCTACACGTGACTTCCTTTGTCGTTGCACGTATTTAAATTGTACTGCACAATTAAGTTCAGTATTGCGTGTATATTTTGCGTGCTTATTGGTTGGAAGTAATTAGGATAGGAACAACGTTAATATGCTATTAATGAATAAAATATACGGATAATTAGTTCTACGATATTATTCACGATACATATGGCCAAATACTCAAACGTTAGTCTATTTTAAGTTGCCGTTAATTTCGTGCTGTCACTGTCACTTCGCCTTAAAGTGACAGAGACTGCACGAGACTTAACGGCAACTTAAAATTGAGTAGCGTTTGAGTATTTGGCCATAAGTGTTATTATTTATAGAGACTTTAAAGTCACTTACTCAGTGCTTCAGCATATTATGCGTTTTTTAACGTGGGGAAATCCTCCTGCAAAGTTTCCACTCTGGGAAAGGCAGAGAGTTATTCAGCGAACTGACACTATTGTACAACATGTCTATAATCATTGTGTACTTATGTATGTTACTTTAAGTGTACAAATGAACATTTTTTTTTATTATCCCTTAACGGCTAAAGCCACCATGGTGTTTCCTTGAGGAGTCCTCAGTGAGGACGGGATCGTAAGATTCGCTAGTTGCATTCACCGGAACTCCGGCAGATATTATGTAATGTCTGAACTCCAGTCAATATAAAATATAATATCCCTCTTATTTTGACTACTACATGCAAGACTGCTGGCGAGACAGCAATCTTCGCAAAGTTAAATTAAGTCGTACTTAATATATTCGTCTAATCTATTAGACTTGCAGTGGATGAGAAGCAAACTGTACATTCTATTTTTATAAAATATTAGCTGTGTCCTCACGGCTCCGCCCGTAGCCTATGTTACTCAGTGATAATGTGGCTTTCTAACGGCAAAAGAATTTTTGAAATCGGTCCAGTAGTTTTTAAGTTTATTCATTACATACAAAAATCCAAAAATATAAATCTTTCCTCTTTATAATATTAGTATAGATACTATAGATAAATTGTTGCAAAATCAGCATGTCTGATCATTTTAAAAACACATGTCAAAATAATAATTTTTTGCCCGAATTGGATTGATGGAAGCCAAAAATAGTAAATCAAACGTGGAGCATTTTACCTAACTCAGAACTTCAAACTAAAGAGTTGTATGATTAAAATGCCACACGCATGCGCAAGACACGCATGAACAAATTTAAAATGACGCGTATATTGTTACGTTATTTTGCTGTCAGTTGTATTTCAACTCGTAACTGGTTGTGTACATAATTGGAATTATAAAGGCATACAATAACCTGCGTGAGAGCATTTGATTGCATTGTGGCGCCATCTGTTGGTCGAGTTGATAAAAATAGAAATTAATAAAAAAAAATCTTCGGTTTGGTAGGTAGTCAGAATGATCTAATCTGAATGATGAATTTATTATTCATAATAAATGATCGTATTCATTTTATTATTTTATGTATTGTAATTTTCTCAATTTACAATAATATACACAGTGTTCATGTTCACCGTCGGAATTATCATTGAAAAAATTAAAAGATTTTAGTTATAAATCGATTCCAATCAATTAAACATCTAAAATTGGAAATCATCCATTACAAAATAGAAGATACTCTTATATACATACCAAAGAATTTAAAACAGTATAAATTAACCAAATATCTCGGATCTCGGTAATAGTTGCAAGACTACAGTTGCATAAATACTACTGGTTGTTAAGTAACTACTATAAATTCGGTTGCAAATTCTGTAATTGTAGAAAATCCGGTTCAGAATCTTATAATAATATGTTTAATAACAGCATTACAATATCGGAACAATATTATTTTAAGCGAAAGCTTGATGAGGACTTAAAGACCCTTCTGTATTTTTATCGAGTACATAACTTCTGGTCCTTTCACTGAATGTTGTAGGGACCCATAATTATTTTAGCTACTGTTTTTATTGTTCAGGTTACACATGTTTTTAAAAACAAACCGTTTGTGAGGCAACTCCAAACTGAACAAATCAACAATTATTTTGATCCAATCGCAAAAAACAGTAGTCACTTTATTTGAAATATTTTTTGCAATAATTAAGCAAGTATACACTGATTGGAAGTTAACCAATGCATTTACCAATGCGACAGAATGAATTTACCAAGCGTGGTGGTTGTGGTTAAGGCAATGTTCTCTCACCGTCAATGAGGAACTCGTAGAACTTCTCGTAGAACTCGTATCCATTCCAAGCAAGGTTCAATAAGTTTAACTCTTATTGGCACTCTACCTGTCTTACCCTTTCACTTATTAATGTTCCAATATTATTCTTCAGATGCGGCAACTTTCGCAGCCTGGGGCGTGGACTACGTGAAACTGGATGGATGCTACGCCCTGCCCGCAGATATGGACTTCGGCTACCCAGAGTTCGGAAGACAGCTCAACTTGACCGGCCGACAGATGGTCTACTCCTGCAGTTGGCCCGTCTACCAGATATACGCTGGTATCCAGGTGAGATTTCTTGTTCCTTCGAATTTGGTGCCTTGCATACGGTTTTTTTATTGTAACTAATTTCGTCGGTTCAAGTTCTCAATCTGAAGTATCGAATAGTATGAAAGTTATTGGCTCCGACTATGCTGACTATACAGGGATTATAAAGTCTGGATTAGTTATGGTTCCTTACCACGATCTTGCATATTCTAAACAGAGTCATCTAAGAACGTTGGAGTGCTTAACATAACTTATTATGTACAACAGGTCCAAAATGCTTAACTGAGTTGATATTTATTTGTTGATTTGCCAACAGTATTTCAATAGTTTTGTATTTATTTAGTTTCACTTGTACGTGTAAATATTTTTACAAATACGTCAACGGCTCCCAAAATGCAAGGTCATTATTTTTGTTCATTAGTCCCGCTTACTGTAGTATGCATAGGCGCCGCTAATGCAAATGACAAATTGTTCTGCGCAAGCGCAAAATTGCCTCTATTGAATATGAAGGCGCCAACTGGCGCAAAAGACTCAAGGCAAATTGTTGATACAGCGGTAATATGTGTGAAGAATGTAAACACTGCGTTCATTCTATCTATTCATACAATTCAGTTACTGGTAGCGGAACAAAATGATGTAAAACATCCAAACATTCTGTAACAACGTTTAAAAAGATTATACAACTTACAGGTTCTACGTAAGAGACACATTTATAAAGTTAATTATTCTCTTAATATTTTTTTTCTTTCTTATTTTATTTCATTAAAAGCATTGAACAAGCATTTGTAACTTTAATTTAATAATGTATTTTTAATGTATTTCATTTAACTTTCATGTAAGTGACTATTGTATGCCCTATGGGCGGGACATAGCTGAGCTCAATTTAATTATTTAAGACCTGTATTATGTACCTACCTGTGATCCACAATAAAGATATTGATTGATTGATTGATTGAAGACTGTGACTTAATAATTTTGAGAATTTTAAAATCTTGTCTAGAATCTATCTCTTCCTTTCTTTTTCTTTTTATTCTCCTAGCCCGACTATCTCACCCCGGGATATGCTTTGCGTAACTCGTATCTCTTACAAGTCATACAAAGCCGCAGTTGTTAATGGACCTCCTAGTTCTCTTTTCATATCCTTTTCGATAAAATTATAAGTTGTTACTTTGATGTTTCCAGCCGAACTTCTCGTCGATCATTGAGCATTGCAACCTGTGGCGTAACTTCGACGACATACAAGACTCGTGGGCGTCCGTCGAGTCTATCATAGACTACTACGGAAACCACCAGGACGTCATCGTACCCAACGCCGGACCTGGACACTGGAATGACCCTGACATGGTGAGGAAACTATATCAAAAATACTTACATCCCTATACCATAAAAATATGGTACTTCCATTCTGGTAAATGATGCTAGTATAATAATGTGTGCTATTAACCCTCATGTAATTCTATTCGTCGCTTATAAAACGTTAGTGCAACTTACAACAGTTGCATAAATGTACCCAGCCTTGTTTAAACGAAAAACATTCTTATTATCTCATAGGATACTCACTGAATAAGTTTAATTTGCGAAAACCAGATTACTAGATATCGTCTTCAAATATTCTGTCTTCCACGTTTAAAAAAATAATATAATTCCAAATGAGACGATATGAATTGCATAGAGCTTTTATAACAGTAAGCAGGATTGCCTATTTATTTGTCTCGATTTCAATGTATTTTTTTTCTAACTAACCTATTTGAATCTCCGCAGTTGATTATCGGCAACTTCGGCCTATCATATGAGCAGAGTAAGACGCAGTTCGCGATTTGGGCGATCCTGGCAGCACCACTCCTCATGAGCGTGGACCTGAGGACCATACGGCCCGAGTACAAGGCGATCCTGCAAAACAGGAAGATTATCGACGTCGACCAAGACCCGCTCGGTATTCAGGGCAGAAGGATATACAAGGTAAATAAAACTCAGTTCAGATTTTTGTTCGATTGGACTACACAGTTAATATTAATACATACAATAACAATGCTTTGCTCATGTGAAAGCTAACATTTCACATGAGCAAAAGTTATCGCACGACTAAATCTATTCCGCCGTCAGGCAATGTGAGTACCTAGTGTAAACACTGTTCTAACTTTGTCAGTATTTTGTGGTAATCCTCATGAACACACTTCTTCCGCTGTTGTTATAAGACAATGCTTGTTCATCATTACTTTCGTTTTCGTCGTGTTGATTCTGTAAGCTACGTCATTGTTGTTCGCTGAACGACTAAGTTTGTGTACGCGTCAACGCTTACAATCATCACCATTCAATATCTTAACGCGAGAATTGCGCAATGAAGTGGAAGCGGGCAATATACCAAGCTGCCTTAAACTCAATTTCAGAATCGTTGAACAACTATATATAGAGAAGATTTTACTTATAATATCAAGTAACCTTATAAACTTTGTTCTAAATCTCCAGCACCGTGGTATTGAGATCTGGTCGCGTCCGATTCTGCCGATCCAAAGTCAGTACTACTCGTACGCGGTGGCGTTCGTCAACCGGCGCACGGACGGCACGCCCTCGGACGTCGCCGTCACACTGCGGGAGCTGGGCCTTAACAACCCTGCTGGATACAGGGTTGAGGTACGTACACATTATGACATTTATGATACGCTCAAAGACCGATGAGATTTTAATGTGACTGATTCATGATCTAAAATGTTATCTGAATTAGGATCATTGTATTATAAAACAGTACATACAGATACTCTAAGGAAGAAAAACAGTTCTGGAATTCAGAATTTATTTCTTGTGTCAAGAATAGTCACAATTTGTGAGTATTTCAATACACTTAATTCTGTAATGGATAAAGCAAATGGACGAAAAAATATTTTGTGTTATTCTGTGCTACATAAAAGAGTTGGCTCATAAAAAAATTGAGATTAAATTTGCTGAATAATTCTCAAAGTGAAATGATTTACCAACACCACAAATAAAAACGAGAGCAAACCCAAATATCCATGTAGTTACCTACTCTTACTTTGAAGTTTATTAACACCAAAATTTTTTATCAAACAGGATTTGTACGAGGACGTCGACTACGGCGTGCTGTCACCGCAGACCAAGATCAAAGTGAAAGTGAACCCCTCAGGTAGAAAGTGTCTCACTTGTTCGCTTTGCAAGGGCTCGGTATCACGCTATAGCTTATCACTGCCTGAAATCTTTATGCATGAAGTCATACTGACTCCGACGGATCAGGCATCGCAGGTCTTCTGTTGCGACAACGACAGAAAGAACCAAGACTGCACATGGGGTCAATTGTACATTTTTCAAGATTAATAACGACTCTTAAGATCCGGCCAAGACCAATAAAAAAATAATTTTGACAAAAATTGTTAAAATCGAAATTCTTGATTTGATATTCGTTTGAGATAATGGAGTAGAAATTTACAATCGGACAATACAAAAAGGGAAATTTATCAAACCTTTCATCAGGAGTATTTGAAGATATTTGGATTTGATTAGTAAAGTCACTTAGCACCATTATCATAGTCATCTTATACATAGCAAAGATATTATGTACATACAATAATATAAATAGGTAGTGTTTAGTTTATTATTGAAAGAAAAGTATTAAAAGGAGTATCTAGTGTTCATATCAACATCATAACTGCTTTTTCACAGTCACTGCTGGATATTAGGCTTAAAATACATTTCCACGGTGAAGGATTTTGGGACATATCCAACGGCTCCTCGAGCCCCTCAATAATGGTCCATGTATTATCCGTTCCCTATGGATAAATTCTACGTCTAATGACAAATTTCAATAATTTACGGAGCGTTATTGGTTAAAATTGAGGATTGTATCTTTACTAATAAGAAAACAAAGACCTCATGGGTTTGCATGGTAGACTCTCCCATATGAAAGTAGCTATCACAGGTAAGATTAGCTTACGAGTCTATTTACAAACCAAACTGGGCAGTTTGGCGATAAAAAATGCTGCTATTAATAAGCAAAACAATTCGTTTTTGTTTATAGGAACCAGGCATAAGTCTTTCTAAATAATGTTTTCTTAATTTCACTTGATCTTTCAGGTTCATTGCCCACGTTCACTAGTAAAAGCAGTAAAAACAAATAAATTGAAATAAATCTCAATTGAATTTTTTTTTCTATAAGATAACATCGCCTTTAGAAACATGTTTGCAATAAGCTCTATTAATGCTTCCACTAATTATAATTCCATTTCCGCTTGTTCATTTTATCTTTCATCATACGTTTATTAGCGATCGTTATCATTAGCACGACTAATTGGTTTTCCATTGACTTATCGTGTCATCACTAATATATCTATGTATCTTTCCTTTGCAACACTAATCTTTATTATTACAAGAACTGATTGTAGTTATAGAAATATTATTATTGTTGCATTATTGTAGAACAACAGTATTATGTAGTTAACTGATCTAACATCTGTGATTAACTACTTACTAAATTTCTCTTTCATAAAAAATAACCTAGGTACTCTTATGGAATTCTTAATTTCAATAAAAATTCCCTATGGATAATGAGTGCAGGGATTATTCGGTGTTTATAATTTACAATTTATTTCTAATAACTTCATAACCATTTAAATTAATTCTGACCACGTACATAGTAACTTCTACCTCTACTAACTAACTTCTCTTCAGATTCTATAACATTGACAACGCTAAATATATCTTTACATAATTACTGAAGCAATATTTTCTATGCAGGTGTCGTGATCCTCCGAGCAGACGCACAGCCTTCATTTGCGTACAACGCGATACCGACGCGGACACCGTACGCGCCGCTCAACGATGTCTTCAGACTTAACAAGAAATAGCGCCATCTATTGAACAGCGCGCAAACGAACTTGAAGTCAGACTCGACACGATCTACAAGTACAATAAATAAATGATTTTATCTATTCTTTGTAATTCTATGTCGTTTACTCGCTATGGATTTAGAAATTTGTTTAGGATGCTCGCTTTGCAAAAATTAGTTAGATATAATATTAGATTGTACTCTGTTAATAATGTGTGATTGTGTTTGTTCTGATTCTGACTTTGTTTCGCTAATATTTGTTGTAGTATCGAGTAATTCGTAGGATTTTTGGCTGTTTACGCATAGTGCCTTAAAAGTGGAAAATGAAGCGAGTGCAATAAGAATCGTAGCGTGTAAACGATTTCTATCTGTATGTGTATATTAACTTTGGTGTGAAAGATAGTTACCAACCGGTATGTCTCTGTCTTGCCTTAGGTTACATTTTATTTATGTTTCGTTCTCGTTAGTGTGACCATTGAGATGTTATTGTGTAACAAAACACGTGGAGAATTGATTATTTGCCATTATGTTGTACCTAGGATAAGGATGTACATTTTAGGTGCCTATAAATGTAAGTTTTTTCGTAGTGAACGTCAATAAATAATTATACTTTTAAAATAAGAGTTTTATTATTATTATATTACAAAATATTATACAGACTTGGGGCCGATTTTACCAACGTCGGATAACTTTCATTCCAGGAATAAGTTTGAAATTTTGACAGAATTTCTATACAAAAGCTGTCAAAACGTCTAACTTATTCCTTGGCTAAACGCTATACGACGTTGGTAAAATTGGACCTTAGCAAATTTTCTATAATTCCTTGAAGAATAGCCTCAATATAAAATGACGGGTATAAAAATTTGATCGGAAACAATTATCGTAAATGTATTTATTATGACTGTTATCTAAACTGCCCACCCCCACTATCTTCTTTTAGTACAAAAATCCTAAAAACAATCGCTTTATTCACAACGTAAAATTGCATTCAATACCAGTACAACGAATAATATTTGAATGACCCGATTGAACCGGCCCGTTTTATTCACGAATTAATGTTTTTGAAAACCAAATCGTTGGTCAGTCTGGTATCTTTCCAGGTGTATTTATATCCAGCCACAGTTGTGCCAAGATTTTCCTCTTCAATAACGTTACTGCTCCTGCAAGGTACGACAGTGAATAAAGTTAAGCAAATGAAATCAAACTTATGGAAAGACCTAGACAAGACTGGCTTAAAACAGAAAATAATGGCGTCGGAAGGCTTACTCTATGCAATGGCTTGGCAAAAGCTACGAACGATGGTGGTAATATAGAAATAAATTAATAATGACGATCTTTTCAAAATAGAAAATCATATGTAAGTATTGCATAGTTCTTTTTGATTCCTAAGTGTGATCATTATTACTAAATCTAAAGACATAAATTTCACAATGATAAATTCCGCTGGAAAAGAAGTTTGATGAAATAATAATAACTACTGTACGTGACTTCCGCTCAATCAATGTATCATAGAATTCCAATTTTTAATAAACAATATTACCTTTTTCTCCTAAAGATTTTTGGTTCCTCGGGAATTTCGGTTGTAAAGTATTCTTCTGATGCTTCACTGCTAATCTTGTTATTCAATGGTGTGTATTGTATTGGATCTACGAAGATAAATTCCTTCAAATCAGGTATTTCATCTTTAGAGTTTCTGATTACATCAGAAGTATCTGAAAATCGTTCTATGCTTTTCTTTTCTAAGCTTACTTTAGCAGGCGTTGCATCGGATGGCAATATTAAATCGTTTAAATGTAAAAAGTCTTCATTCACTTTATGAGCTGTTGCCGTTTTAAATTCGTTAGTCTGATTTTGTTGTTTATTCTTTCCCTCGATATTATCGTTTTGTATTTTATCGCTTTCTTCAGCCCTTTCTTCAATAATTTCTATGCTTAGTTTTTCACTAAACACACCCGGCTCTGCTTTATGAATCACGTGTAAATCGTTTTCATAAAGAAATTTATTAGTCATTATTGGTTGTTTAGTATCATTTTCTATAGCTATGTTTCTTTGATTAGGTATTTTATCTTGTAGAACGATTTTTTTCATTAAAGGTTTTTTCGTTGCATGTAATATTTGGTGATTCACATGCTTGTGACTTACATGTTTGTGACGAGGTTCTAACGATACTACGAATTTCTTATGGCTCTTCGGAAATAATGATAACTTACGTCTTTCTTCTGGTGATTTATGTTTTTTCACGTCTGGACTTTTAGTTCTGTTTTGAGAATCTACCAAATGTAGTTTTGGCTTAGAAATTTTAGCATACTTTGTTGCTTGGACTATTGATATAACTGCTAAACAAAATAGAATCTGTAAGATAAATGGACAAGGTCAAATAATGAAGCATATTATACCTAAACATAATAAGAAGGTGAAAAAGAAAAGCATTGTTAATACAATAACATTGTAATAACAATTACGTTGATAAATTGAATTGTATTGTAATGCACTGGGTTTTTTAATTTTAAATTACACTTTTTCTATTTTGGAATTCAATTATTATCACTACTAAGCATCTATAATTCTGCCAATTATGAGCAGCCAGACACCGATTCTATTATTGTTTAAAAACACGTAGAGAACTTTTGATTCAAGAACTAACGAAACAAGAAATGGTCGAAACATATAGTTAAAGACTTACCGGAATAGTTTTCATTTTGTTCAAACAATACAATATTCACAAAGTCACACTAGCCCTTACAAGGGTCTATCAAGTACTGACCCAGTACTACTATAATTAAACTTTAAATACGTAAGGAGAAAGCTACACATCCCATTAGTTGGTTAATTACTTATTATTATGTAGATAATTATGTACCTTAATGTTTGATAGAAAACTACGTAACTTTAGAAAGAGTTTATTAATGGAAAAGAATTGTTGTTGATTCCTATGGCATAAGGGCAAAGGCCATAAATTTCTAAAACTGGTCATCATCGACTGCTGGACCTACTAGGCCTTATCCAAAAAGATCAGGTATTGCCAGGAGACGGCACGCTGGATATGTATTGCGTTGGACCTCAGAGGTGGCCCCATAACGATAAATCTTCTGGTTATCTGCCGTTATTTATGCTGCAAGCTAGATAGCTATATTGCCATTGCTGCATTGGGGCCGTCATCGCGTCAGTACGACATTCGTCAGCGGTAAACCGGGTTCACGTGTGGTTGGTGTTTGGCAGAGTTGGATGTTATGCACCCACCTCTTACAATAATTGTGTATAAGAGACATTTCCTACTTTACTAAGATTTATCATGCTATTAACCTTTTGAACGCCAGACTATAGATGTATGAGCACTACTACTTTTTTCACGGCTATTAACGTCGTTGGCGACCCGAGCACATTTTCGTTTGACGTCTATAGCCGTCGATGGCGTTCAAAAGGTTAACAAATACGTATTTTGAAAGTATAAATACAATATCTATAGCAAAATTTGTATGTAAAATTATATATTGAAGGAATTAAGGCCAGTCGCAAGCTAGTATGAAGTATTTATTTATAGTCATATTTGTGTAAATGAGAGACCCTGAGGTCACACTGTCTCCATCGCCGGAGCTGATAATAAGTAACCGTGTTTATGTTAGGCCATTAACCCGAAACAATAGAGACTAAGTAAAACTCTATATTCAAACCAAACCTCGTTGGCAGATCAAGGAGGCTATTTTCGCTATTACTACAACTAGAGCAAGGACTATTGTGGACCACGTGATTGGTCAAGGTAAAGTGGTAAACGCAACTGCTGAGTGGCGACTTAACTTTGATTCCCTCAATCAATCAATCAACTTATCCCACTCCACTGCTGGTCATAGGCCTCTCCCAAGTTTCGCCACAATAATTGTGGCGCAGTTATGAGGTTTTTGCCCAGTCACCACACTGGGCAAGCGGTTTGTGACCCCAGTAAATTGTAGATTCTGCATAGGAGGATACTACTGCCTATCCTCCTGATTTAAACCTTTAGTTACCTTTTGACACGCAGGGGTTAAGAGGGGGTGGTCTATTCTTTGCCAGGAACTACACGTCTTTCCTAGCTGTGCAAAATATTATTAGATTTTTCAGTTAGGAAATTCTCAGTAACAGCCTAGAGTTTAGAAAAAGGTCCGGTATGCATAACTACAGAGTGACCAGACTTGTACCTATCAGGAATTTTATATAAAATATTATCTTTGGCACAATAGTGCAGTCATGGTGCATACATCATCAATATCGTCACAGTATTCTCGCATAATATTCTTAAATAAATTACAAGTAAACAAATCAATACCACTTATGTGTTTCCAGAAGTAGGTAATGTCTAAATAAGTGACTGGCAAGAAACATAAAAAATCTATTCATTTATGTCTAAACTAGTTCTAGTTTTTACGTTTTGCCCCAATATCCCAATCTGTAGGCCTAATATTAGATATTATCTCGTCTCGGCACGAGATAATTCAACGACAAATTTATGTCGCGTTGCGTCTGTAAGGTCTGCTGGTAACGTCTAAGATAAAATTGACGTGACCAAGAAGGTCAGGCAACAGATACTTAATCAGCAATATTTGAAATTTATTACCTAATCTATTGAAATAGTTTTTTGGATTTAAATAGCAATGCAAAAACATTTCGATGAGACAATACCTCGTGTATATTTAATTTGGAACTTATACAGTATATATGTCATAATGACAATCTATAAAATATACATTTTCACGTTAAAAGACAATTGACTTCAAACGGCGGTAAATGAGACACAGTCTTTCTAAAATCTGGTACACGACAACAGAAAGTGTAACCTTCACTGGAGTTATCAGGATGCCAAGTTAACCACGAAAAATCGATGTTGCGCCTACACAGGTCTGCACAAAAGAACATTTGGCGAGCTTCATCGAGCTCGTAGTAAGGGTTATTGATCCCAACAAAGGCTACACCACATTTACGTGAAGGTTCATAAACAACCTTATAGAAAAATTGAGGGACTGGTATGACCGGATTATTATTCTCATCAGTGTGTAAATAAATGTCTACTGCCCGACCATTCTCATTAATAAGCTGCGACAGTCCAAATGTTCCGGTATAAATAATAGTGTTGTAGCCAGCTTCGTGAATATGTTTCCTGAGGTCAACTTCCAAAGTATTCCAGTTCCCACTATTGAAACCGTACCATTGTGGAGCGCAGTTCACGTAGTGGAACGTTGCGCGCTCTCCAAATGCGAAAACGAAGTCTGTTTTAGCAGCCATATGGCCTCTTGAAAGGAATTCCTTATTTGTTACGTAGTTATTAATTACAGGTCCTACTAGCTTTGCGACTGCTGCTTTTTGTCCTCCTGGAGAAAACAAGGAATCAACCGGTAACAACCCATAAACTTCGTCCGCGATGAAGAAAGGCCTATCGACTCTGGTTTGGAATAAAAAGTTATAAGGTTTCTGAGTATACTTTGAGTAAATAACGTTCAGACTAGCTTCGTTGAAACAAGACTCATAAAGGGGATAGAATTGATCCTGAACAGTATAACCAACTTCGATAATAGGGTTACTATCATAACACAAGCGTTCAGTTCGTTTGCTACTATATCTTGGGGGGAATATACATTTGAAAAGTGGAAAACGTGCTGGTGCGTTTAGCCAGTCTTCGTTTTTGAACATGTCTCCACCTTCACAGCTTATAGTAGCTATAGATAGTTCACGTTGTGCGTTAGGATGGATTATAGACCCTGTTCCCTCACAACTCAAAGTAAGAGTATCGCCGTAATTCATATCGACGTTCCCGAAATTGTCAGTTGGCTCCAAAAGTTGTCCATCTCTTATTATAGCGGGCAAAGGCTCTCTAAAGTGAATCCGAGTGTTGAGTCTACACTTCTGTCCCCGTTGTATGTTCAAAGCGCATAGGATTAACATGAGAGCCCGTTGTATCAGCTTCATTTAACAACAATTTATATTCTATTTTGTGCTGATATTTCATAATTTTTCAGTTTTATTGTGAGCACCGGGTAATTTAGGTGGTAATTTAAACTTTAAAATGTCATAATAGCAATGACAAATAAATGTAGAATAATAAAAATACAGGTTACAAAATGCTAAAACAATAATAAGGATATAATATATAGGAAAATGTCAATTATTGTTCATAATAGTAATCACACAAGGTGTTCCCGAATAACGAGGAAAAGCAAGCAAAACTGTACTACGATCACCAATAGTGGTGATTGTGATGAAGATGATGACGATGAGATCAAGGGGCTTATTGCCGACAGCTTCGAGTTTTGAATCAATCGAATTAAATCAAACTCGAATGATTCAGCACTTTATGCAGTCGGAGGTAAGCCCTTAGCCCATTATTGGTAGGGATCTAAAGCAGGGGTTTGTCATTAAAAGCTTGTCAGCTTCTCTTAAATTACGCTACAAATCTAAGCCCTCTATCTGCTCCATCAAGACAACCTTAGCTCCTTTCCCTCTCGTGTCGGCACGAGGTGTATGAGAATAGCTCATGCCGTGGTGAAAAGATTAGCCAGTCAGCAAGGTTGCTCAGCTGTCGAACAGTAATGGCCTGAGGGGTTAATAATTTCGTTCATTGATACTGCATCGTAACTGCAAGTGAACTGCACGTCCACTCGGCAGTTGGCACGCAGTTGCACTGACAGCATCTTAACTGACTTCAAACTGCTGTTGACAGTTGCAGGTGCAGTCTGGATGCACTCCATCTGTCTGGGCCCTTACAAGTCCATTTATGATATTAACGAAATATGATTCTCCAAATGTGATGTTATTAGCCTCCCTGATTAAGTTTATGCTATGTTATGCTATGCTATGCTATACCTACCTGTAGAACGTTGGCGTTAAGTCAGCGTCCCTATCAACGATTCCAGGATTTTCGAGCTTCAGTTCTTTGTCAAAACTGTAGTAGTTTCGGAGTTACAATTGGGGACGCTGACTTGACGTCAAGCTAGCGTCCCCACTAATAGCTACTCATAGTCGTTTAGACAATATTCTCACTATTTAGGCACTATTTTTATCATAAAAATCCTGGAATCGTTCGTGGGGACGCTATACTAACTGCTACCGATACTAAAGCTGACGACTTGTATTAATTTATATCTTCTAAGTATTACGCTGCGCTATTATGGTTTTAGATAATTGCTTGATCATCAAAGAACAGTTACAAGTATAAAATCCACTGTCAAATAGTGGAAGAGAGTCAACACACTCTTAAATTAAACAGATTATAAAAAACTATATCTATTTAATTCTAATGTGTACTTAGTTGAAGTCTTGGCAAAAAACTTGTTCAAGGTTGACGACCTATGCGTGCCCCGTGATCCGGCGAGATCATACATCACTAATCATAAACGAGTATTCTGATCGGAATGGGTATATGGTATAATGTACATATTATACAATCACGTTTTTTCCACGTGATAGTTTGCGTTCAAGCTGGCAGTTCCGCCGAATTCACCGAAATGAAGACTAGAATAATAATATATGGTTACAAACTGTTTCATACATAACATAACATCACGCCTGTATTCTCCAAAGGATTGGGCAGAGATGTATAGTCATTCATTTCGTCTCATTTCGCCGTTATGTTTAAGTTCCATGTAATACGAGGCGAGCCCATTGCCATCAACCGGGCACAAATCTAAACACCGCGCTACTACGAAGGAATTCCACACGGAAAAACCCTAATAACACTTTGTCCGACCTGGGTATCGAACCCAGGACCTCACGATCAGCAGTCGCGCTTACCACCACTAAACCAACGAGGCGGTAAGATAAATCTAATCTCGAAAAAAAAATACTACATTGTTAGTATACGTTTATCAGTTTTGACAGACGCATCACATCTGCGCGCACGCGTGCACACTAAACTATGCGCATAGTTCGCACGTGTCTACGTGCTTGCTATCTAATACGTCATGATAACTGTATACGATATCTTTATCGTTGATATTCTAGACTAGGCTAGATAAATTATTATTGGTTTGGCTGGAAAAATGAAGCTCGTAGAAACGGGTCCTGAAGGCTGGAGTCAGCTACCATAGTGACTTTACAGATGTAAAAAATTTACAGAATTAATCATTCTATTGAAAGAATCACATTGTATTATCACACGCAGCAATAACGATATTATAAGTAAACTAGCGGACCCAGCAGACATCGTCTTGCCCGACCGACAACAGCGCCACCTACCGGGTCCAATGGTGAATCTAAACCATCCAGAGCGCCACCCAAACGCATACAAAAAAAATCATTCAAATCGGTCCAGCCGTTTAGGAGGAGTTCAGTGACATACACACGTACAGTCAAATTATATAAGATAGGTATTGTTAAATTTTGAAATTGTTAGTGCAAGTCGTACTTAACTAATGATCGATTCTTACAAACAAAAACGAACCGTTTTGCTTACTAATGGTAGCATTTATTTATTGCCTTCTTCTTCCTCTTTTAGTGTGAGTGACTAACCTGGTGTCAGAGTTTATGCCCCCCATGGGCCTCTGACTTGGCTTCACATGCCGTTGAGAAATATTTCTCAGGCATACCGGTTTCCTCACGATGTTTTCCTTCACCGTTTTTAAGTAAGTGATAATTTATACAATACGCACATGAATCCAAAAATTCAGAGGTGCGTGCCTTGGGTTCGAAATCTTGCCAAACTGGGTATATAAATAGACTCCTAAGCTCCTAACCTGTGATAGCTACTTCCATATGCAAAGCTATGAGTGTGCTATTTGAGGTCTACTAACAAAGCTTCATTGTTGGTAAAGATGCAAGTCTCAATTTTAACCAATAGTACTCCGTCAATTATAGAAGAAATATACATACATACATATATAAACTCCCTTATTTTTCCCATGTGGGTAGGTAGAAACTATAGAACGCCTTTTTTTTTTTTTGTTATGACCACTCGAGAACGCCACATGTTACAATCCTTACATACTCCCTTCATTCACATTCATACATCTTGTCATACACGCACGCCGGTTGTGAGTACTATGCACCTATTCTTTGTGAAGAACATCATCAAGAACATCGATGTATGTCCTTCTAGGGCGTCCTCTACCGGAATTTCCACTGACATCCGCCTTATAAATTCTTTTTCTTAATCGCCGTTCACTCATTCTCTCAACATGACCAAACCACCTAAGCATATTATACTTTCAATTTACTCATTGACAAGGAATATCTTTTAATTAATCATTGTTTAAATCAACTAACTTCTTGTAATGGATTATGCCTGCTCCATATTTCCACGTCTCGAATCGTGTAATCTTTCCAGGTACTTACGTTTGCAATAATCAACACGTTTAATATGTTATGCTTATTACGTTAATTAAATGACTAGGTTCCTTTGCCCGGATATGCTTTTCTACAAAACATATCGAACATGCTTAGTCATTCATGTGTGGATCAGAATTTGATTATCAGTTGCGTTAACAGTGAAGGACAAACATCGTGAGGAATCCTGCCACCAGCCTGCTACCAGGCCAGCGTGGTGGACTAATGCCTAAACCCTTCTCATTCTAAGAAGCCCGTGTCCAGCACCGTGGGACAGTAAAGGGCTAATTATTATTATTTTTAATCATAGTTATTTGACAAACCGACAAAGTTCATTACGCCCAAAATTATTCATCATCATCATCATCATCAGCCTATAATGTCCCCACTGCTGGGATACAGGCCTCCTCTCTGTGAGAGGGAATGGGCCGTAATCCACCACGCGGGCCCAGTGCGGGTTGGTAGATGTCACATGTCTTCGAATTTTTGGTTCTAGAACATACCGGTTTGCTCACGATGTTTTCCTTTACCGTTTTGAGAGCGGTGGTGATGAAATAAATTACACAAAGTAATGCGCCTGGCTGGGTTCGAACCCACGACAAAATTAAAATTATTACTATTATTTATACCCATAGTATAAAGGTTATCTGTACTACATCTTATAAAAAACACAATACTATGTTATTATACTTATTTGAATGATAAACTCACGAACGCAAGTAAATTTAACTGGTGTTAACGAGCCGATAACACGCAGAAATAATGCAATCAGCATAATCAAACATTAATATTCTAAACATTAATGTCCCGTAAGAAAATATCAACAAAAATCCAATCAGCTCACGAATAAGAGAATTTAAACAAAAAAAATTATACACTTTATTAAATAATCTGGTAGGCATGATTCAAATAGTGATTAATTATAAGAATCAATTGTTCAAAAGTGTTTAAATATAGAACAAACAGTCGTGTCATGTCATTCCAGAAATTGTCGCGTGATTGTTAAAAAAACAAATGTCATTAATTTGTTAATAGGCCAGACTCCTCATTCCCGTATCAGGCAGCACTGACGGCAGACGTACGTACATACACGAATATTGTTTAATACAAACACAGTTATTGTTCTGGCGCAGATAAACAAAAACAATTTGTGCTGTGATATGATTAGCGACGGCTAATCATTCGGATGATGTTCCTAAAAACTACAATGGCCCGGACAACGGTGAGTCCAGTGTTGTATTATTATTTTTCGTTCAGTCATATTATTAAAATATTAGTGTCAATAGATCCAGAGTGTTTTAAAATGTATAATTCGAATATGTAAAATATGTTATTACTCGAATTATATTTGACACATTAGAACTTTGGTGAGTCAGTGTTATTAATATTATTATTTTTCATTTAGTAATTAGGAATGTTATTGAAATATTAGTGTCAATAAATACTGAACGTTTTAAAATTTGAAATTCCAAATTTGTAAAGCTTAAAGTGACGTTATTCTGTTTTATTTTTTTCTTTTCTAGGATTGTAAGAATTTAATTCTACCTACTACATGCTAGATCTAAAAATAATTGTTAAAGATTCTAAAGAACTTCTTGCGTAAGTAGTTATTTATAAAATATCAAGGGTATTATTAAGCATAACAAGGCACGTTAAGAATATTCTTATGCCATAATATTATGGAACTAAGTACCTAAAAAGGGAAATAGTAGGTTATTTTAAAACTAAATAAGTACTTGATAACGAAACCGCGCAACACATCATAATTGTGAAAATATTTATATAGAACTAGCTTTTGCCCGCAGCTTCGCTTGCGTGATTTTTTTCACCCCCTTATGGGTTGAATTTCGAGAAATCCCTTCTTAGTGGATGTTTACGTCATAAAATGAACCTACTGTCAAAATTTCAAGTATCTAACCCCAGCCGTTTAGGCTGTGCGTTGATAGATCAGTCAGTCAGTCAGCTTCTCCTTTTATATAAGGTCCAATCAAAATACCTGGACAAACTTTTACACAGTGTTCAGTACGTTTAATTAAACATATCCATGCAAAAAAAAAACGAGATTCAAGTGTTTTATTTTTCTAACCAAAAATTTATTTTCATCAATTATTTTAATTTAATTATATTTTTTTTACATTTTTCACTTCGCCTAATAGGTAAAACACGGCGCAAAAGTGCCGCGCGCCCAAGCGACGCATAAAAAATGGATGAGTTTATTCTTAGAGAGTACATAAAAACGTTATTATTTTTTGGTCAGAAAAAATCACTTTGATCTCATTTTTTTTTGCATAGATATGTTTATTTAAACGTACTACTGAACACTGTGTAAAAGTTTGTCCAGGTATTTTGGTTGGACCTTTTAAAAGGTTAGTCAGAAAGGGGGTACTAAGCCGCGGGCCACATAAAGTATCACTGATGACTATTTTAAAACAAGTGTTAAAATTTCAAAATTCGGTAAAAATTTTTTTGCATGCAGAATGATTTTATTTTTTAGTTTTTTCAAAAAAAAACATAACTGTTTTAGTTATGAGTTCAGAAAATTAATTTTCTAATTCGTGACCCTAAATATGACCTGAATAGTAAAAACCGCTGATCATAGCTATGGACAGATAGATTATAGCATATTTATTACGAAATCTTTGAAAAGCTATTTCTCTTAAACTATCGGGTTTTGGGCAAAGTTGTAGAACAAAAGTTATCTCTTATTATGGGTACTTTAACACCCTTTCGGCTTAGTACCCCCTTTCCGACTAACCTTGTATATAGATTTAAAGTTTAGAGTCGTTGTTCGTTTTATTTATTGTCGTTATAATCCCACTGCTGGGCTTTAGCCTTGTGTAAAGAAAGCTTGTTTTCATAGCATAGTCATTGAAGAGCTGTCTGGTTCTGTCAAAATATTTAATCTACATACATACATACATAAACTCACGCCTTTTTCCCACAGGGGTAGGCAGAAACTATAGAACGCCACATGCTACGACTCTTACATACCCCTTTCGCTTCATCCACATTCATTCATCTTGTCATACACGCACGCCGGTTGAGAGTACTACGCACCTGACCTTTGTGAAGAACTTCACCAATAACATCGATGTATGTCCTAATAATGTTTTAATTAAATCACGGGAAACACTAATATCATAAATGCGAAAGTGAGTTTGTTTGCCTGTCTATTTGTTACTTCTTCACGACGATACTACTTTTTATCGACATACCACGCGAGTAAAGCCGCAGGCTATCAGTTAGTTAAAATATATTAGTAAGTATATTTTATGTAAATAACCTTGTTGCTATGTGCCTTGTTGGTCTAGTGATTGCAAGCGTGACTGCTGAACATAGGGTCGTGGGTTCGATCCCCAGGTCGGGCAAAGTGATATTCGGTTTTTCCATTAGGAATTTCTCAGTAGCATCCCGGAGTCTGGATTTGTGCCCAGTTAGTGGCAATAGGCTCGCCCCCTATTATACGGGACTTAAACATAACTGGCGAAACGAGGGTGTTACTTAAACTCCTCTGCTTAACCCTTCGGGGAATACAAGGCGTGATGTTATGTTATGTGTTTATATAAATAATATGTTAAAATAAAATTACAAAGTGTTGTTTGCCTTGTCGTACTTTATACCTACTATTTATGTGGTTGAGCTGTAATAGGTATATGTGATGTCAATTCATTATAAACTAGTTGCTAAAATATTTGTCCTTGAAAAGGGTTATTAAATCATGGTAACGTAATTATCGCATCATTTGTCAATTATCGTCTCTTTGCTTCAATAACGTGACAAGTCCGAATGATCCGTATTGTTTTATTTGATAATTAAAACCGCCGTGTCTGATTAAATTATTCAAAACACGTGGTATCTTTTACGCTAATAATAGCAAAACTACCTACATAACGTAACATCACGCCTTATATTCCCTGAAGGGTTCGGCAGAGGTGTTTTAGCACACCCTCGTTTCGCCAGTTATATTTAAGTCCCATGTAATAGGGGGCGAGCCTATTGCCATGAACCGGGCACAAATTCAAACTCCGGGCTGCTACAGAGGAATTCCACACGGAAAAACCCAATAACACTTTGCCCGACCTGGGGATCGAACTCAGGACCAGCAGTCGCGCTTGCCACCACTAGACCAACGAGGAAACTAAAATTACGTTTTTTGAAAAAATAAAATCGGTTTCGGCGGTTTTAATTATCAAATAAAACAATAAGTATCGTTCGGATCGGACTTGTCACGTTATTGAAGCAAAGAGCCGATAATTGATATCTTAACACAATAGTGATAGTGAATATTTGACATACAACGATAACTCCTATTTCTGATTGACGTGTTTTCTTCGATTTGTGTCATGAGTCTATTGGTTGAAATTAGTCGCAAGCGCAGCTGCTGAGCGTGAGTTAATAGGTTCGATTCTCAGATCACGCAGTCTGATAATTGGTAACAGGCTCGCCGTTACTACATGGACCTGAAAACCGTGAAGCCGTGTATATAGGTCCTTAAACTTCTGCTTATCATTTCAAGGAATACAGGGGGGTGACGTGTATTCTAATGGAGCAATGGTATTTAAAAGTGTAGTTAATTCAAGCGAGTCTAGGTCGGGTCACATAATTCAGTTGCCCAAGCAAATGGCCGTTAGTCACCTATTAAAATTAATACACTACTCATTGCCAGTACTTTATCCTCAGCTGTTTTTTGTATGGAATATTTCATGAGTTATTAAATGGTTTCCATGTTGGAATTATACAAGGATACTTTATTATTTATAGAATTGAAAACAGATGCTTAAGTTGTGTGTTGATAATTATTGGGTAATTAGGCACTTGAGGTAACTGTAAAATATCTTCTTCTTTTCGGTGGTTAGTGACTAACCTGGTGTCAGAGTTTATGCCGCACATGGGCCTTTGACTTGGCTTCACATGCCGTCGAGAAATATCTCTCAGGCACGCCGGTTTCCTCACGATGTTTTCCTTCACAGTTTTTTAGCAAGTGATAATTATACAATACGCACATGAATTTGAAAAGTCAGAGGTGCGTACCTTGAGTTCGAACTCGAGGGTTATTCCTCTCACTGGGAGACAATAGGAAAAAAAGTCCTGTTCACCCCCAGTGGGGACGAAGAACTGAGGGTCAAAAGGAATAACTCGAACTTGAGACCTATGACTTAGCAGTCCGACCACCACACCACTAAACTATCACTGCTATTTTAAAATATCTGACAACAAGGTATGATGTTCCCTTACTATTAAAAAAAACATTGAGACATTTGAATTACAAAATATAAATTCACGTCGACAAGAAACGCTACCAACATCAAATTAACCCACAGAGTGTTTTGTGTTTTCAGTCAAACTCAAGTCTCAGGAATCTTAGTTATCAGAAAAATATAAATTTTATAAACATATAATGTAACTAATCATAAAAATTCCAAGTAGCCTATAGATTTCCGATTGTTTTTTGAATGCACAGAGAAAGTTTATGGAGAAGATTATAAGAGGAAGAATCCTTATCAAACGATTAATTAGTGCTTTGTTTTATTACTGTGTTTTTTTTTAATAAATATCGTATATTAGGGAAAAACACAGTATCGTTCGCCCACTTAATTATCCGGTGATGATGTCAGTTTTAGGCGCCCATATGATAAGAAACGAGTCAGTCATTAACTTTCAGTCCACAATGTGTTTCCAGTTCTATGCTGTAACTGATAGTTATTTTTTATACTTAAATCTTAATCGAGATTAATTCAAGGATAAACATCACGCCTGTATTCCCCGAAGGGTTAGGGTGTATTACACTCTCATTTCGCCGTTATGTTTAAGTCCCATGTAATAGGGGGCGTGCCTATTGTCATCAACCGGGCACAAATCCAAACTTCGGGCTGCTACTGAGGAATTCCACACAGAAAAACCCAATAACACTTTTGCCCGACCTGGGGATCGAACCCAGGACCTCACGATCAGCAGTCGCACTTGCCACTACTAGACCAACGAGGCAGTTCAAGGATCTTAAATACTAAACAAAATAATGTTCGGTAACATTGAACTCTTTAATGACTAATTTGCAGTGGACAGATGAACATTATTTATGCTGTGTCTTGACCCCCAACCAAATTTCATATTATAGTTTAAAAAAAATGCTCTAGAGACCTAGTGACTAAGAACAAAATTCCCAGATTTGATAAAAAATATATTAACTTCGATAGTATAAAATAATTTATGCTGTGTCTTGACCCCAAACCAAAGTTTATATTACAATTTAAACATAGATATAATGCTCTATAGACCTAGAGACTAAGAACAAAATTCCCAGATTTGATAAAAAATATATTAATTTCGATAGTATAATATAATTTATGCTGTGTCTTGACCCCCAATCAAAGTTTATACTACAATTTAAAAATAGATATAATACTCTATAGATCTAGAGACTAAGAATAGAATTTCCAAATCTGATAAAAAAGATGTTAAATTTGATATTCTGACATAATCCGGTATAATCGAATCTCAGTCGTTTGCCTGAGAAATCGATATGTCATCATGAATATTCGTTAATCATGGTCACGCTGTGTATGAAAATACATGTGTATACCTATGGAGATCATCACCGACGTGACGTATGGCTTATTAGCAGTTAGTTACAGAGCGATGTGCCCATGGGACTTGGAATGGGGGGCCTCTAATAAATACATTGTCACATGGCGACATTTTTTACACTGTATCAACGGAATTTTACAAAGTATTTACTACGCTTGATTTACGAAGGGGTCTAGTGTATGTATGTGGCTCGATTTTGCATCAATCAAGTCAGCCCGCAAACTTTCACTGCCTCTGCGCAGATCTCCAAAATAAAAAGTTCACGAGGGGTTTTTATAGGATTAGTATTAATTTGCGGTTCCACGGCCCGTAAACTGTTGGGCCGCACCGGACGTGCCACGCCTATTGAGGCCTGTCGCTGTCCTTGTCGAGCAACTTTTAACCTACTGACTCCCGGCAGATCGGACTGGCGACGAGAGGCCAACGCAGGCCTCTTCGGACGTGACGTTCTCACGACCTATCGGACCTGCTAGTTGCGGCCTGGCCTGTCAAAAAAACAAGACGTGGGACCGCAGCTTTAGTGATCGCAGTATGTTAATACCGCTGAAAGGAGGATGATGTTCATGACAGATCACTATACTCACCTTAGGGCGCCCGTCCACCTGGCTGCATCGTACGCAACGGACGGATCGCATTAACCGGATTTTAGTATTATTTGCAATTGTATGTCTAGACATATAAGTGCGTTCGCCTCGGCAACGGACTGAACGCTCGCACGCACGATGTGACTGTGCATATTCTCACACCGTACACATTTGACCGAAGATGCTTTCCCATGATCTATCTCATGCTCGCGTTGGCATTCCGAGTGCTGCTAAATGTCATCGCTCACTATAACAGCACCGCTCTGACCCAGCAAATAGCGTGCCATTCAATTTAAAGCTTTAAATCGGGTGCTTTAAAGTAAATTTGATAATGAACAGATAAAATAGTTGATGGCTCGCGGCAAGCGTGCTTGCCGCTACAAACCACTATAAAATTTACACACGATTTAAAGCCCTAACTTGAATGACAAGTTATTTGCTATTTCGGAGCAGTGCTGTTATAGTGAGTGATGACCTTAACGCATTGGACGGACTACACTTTACGGATCCGTTTGATGCGATCCGTCCGATGCGTAGGCACGGTGCGGACAGGTAAACGCTTACCTTCAAGCGATAGCCACGCAAAAAAAGGGGGTACCTTGTCTTGTCGTCTACGACAATGAACAATATAGAACGAAACAAATATTAAAATAAACCTTTCAATTTCAGATACTAATACTGATGCTGTGTGCTGCTGTCCTAGTAAATGAAATCACTAGTTCAATACTACCCTCGCTTAGGGAAACCAACCAAAATGCAGTCGCACAGGTTGAAGAGAAAAGAGAAAACTCATCGAAAACACAAATGTCAGAAGATTACAGAAAATACAGTTATATTATAACAACTTACTTATAACATTCGTAGAATTTTTTTATTTGTATTTTTTAAATTGTTAGTGTTAAATATTTGAGTAACAAATAAAATTAAGTATTTTCTAGGAGTAATTTAAATTGGGGCTTTTCTGGAGATGAGAGTCAGTTCAGTTTAGGGTTGCCAACATTTTTTCAGCAAAATACAGTATTTTTCAAAATAAGCTAAACATAATATAGTACACTTCTAAAAAATATAGTATTGTATGGCAAAAATAAAAAATAGACAAAGATATATTTGTTACTTATTTATTTTTATAAAAATTATATTTCTTTTAATATATTCTTAATGTAAAGGTGCGTTAATTACTTTTTTAAATAAATATTTGTTTGTTAGATTTCGTTTGGTGTTGAAAATATAGTATTTTTGCGTACTATATATTTCTTCAACAGTATATAGTACGCCGACCCGAAATATGGTACAATACTATATATTATAGTACGGTTGGCAACCCTAGTTCAGTTCGCCACATTGTAAGATGTTGCAGTGAGAGTGATAACTCTTCGTGTAAAGGATTTTTTAAATATATTTTCGAGAGATATGGAAATCTGTAATAAATTCTGTAAAGTGCTAAAATTATTATGAGCTATATTTTATAGGCATGATTTTGTTAGTTAGAGATTAAAATACTGTACTGTACTGTTCATTTACTGTAATATCTTTATACATCATACAAACTTGTCTAAGCTAAGACTAATGTAAAACAACACGCAGTATCTACGTAAGTATTTTACTTTTATTTGTTGATATTATGTTACCTGAAATTCTAATAAAAAGTGATATTAAATACAAATTCAGCCATGAAACATGTGCTTATTTAAAAATGTATATAGTGCTTTAGGGTATTTACGAACATGGGAATATTCCGAAAATTAAGAATTTCTACTAAACCAGGCAATATTTTTTGCTCTGGCAACATTACATTATGCATTATTGTGTTGCCAGAGCAACACCTATTAATTAATAATACCTAGTATGCAGAATCTAAATTATTTAGATTTCTATGACCCAGTTTTAAATCAATGACTTCTTTTAACAAATCACAGGCTTATCTAACAGACAGGCATCGATTCCGGAAACATGTTAGTATGTGTGTCACAGAGACAACCGAGAGTTATTTGATCAACATTCTACAACAATTTTACGTACTCATTACAAAAAATTATAAAACATTTGTTTCTAAATGCGCTAAGATGGTAGATCACTCTTTAAATAAGATAAAATAATAAAATAATAAATAGTAAAATAGGGTTATTAGAGAACCATAGGATTAATCTTAAAATTATAGGTAAAAATGGAGACCACAGTAAGAACACCTACCGAAAATCGAAACATTTGGCCATGAATATTTACTTTGGAATTCTGTCTAATTCTAAATACCCTATTTAGAAAGAGATAAATTTCCTAAGTTAATATTCTATCTTTTTATAAGTAGGGTATTTAGAAAACCCATGTTACGTTAAGTAGGCCTAGGGAAAATTACCACTTTTAAGCAATATTACAACCTCTTAAAAAGTTTATGAAGTTAGTTTTATGGTTTCCAATCAGATTCTTGTGTTTTCATATGATACATTATGGTAACTTAGAACACCATGAACAATGGAATCAAGAATCTAGATAAATAAATTACAAATTAAGAGATACGTATAAGGATGGGGCACCCCCCTCGTACCTACTTACTTACTTTACCTACCTTATACTCCTCCAAAACAACTGAAGGCCGAAGAACAAAAATTGTCGGTATTATACGTCCAAAGGTAGTGCCTCACCTGACACTAGGAGTGCTGGATCTGAAGAAATAGTGTTCCCGGCCAAATAGAGAAATTGGAAGAAAAATCGAAGCAACTTTATGTATTAGGCGATTCGCACACTGCACCGTATCATGCAGCGTATCGCGGGAGTTCGTGTTCTTACGTTGTTTGCAAGTATCTGTGTTTGTATATAAAACACGCGTAGTACAACGTAAAGAAAACGCATTCACGCGCAGTGTTGTGGCTCCGTCGCCACGCACCCCGCAGCGTAGCGCGGGGCAGTGTGTGTTTCGCCTTATACAGGGTGTAAACGAAATCATGTAATTCCTTTAAACCTCGTGATATACTGCTGACAGATTTATCCTGCACGGGATACTTTTGGATTCAATAAATATTTTTTTACAAAAAGTAAACATTATGTTCTTAACGTAAGGCATTTTAGCGGCCCGAGCGAATTGCACGGCTATCGCTCGCCCCGCGGTTATTTAATTTAGGGCGCTAAAATGCCTCACGTTAAGAACACATGTTTATTCTTTGTAATTATTTTTTTATTGAATCCAAAAGCATCCCGTGCCGGGTTGGTCTATGTCAGCAGTACATCACGAGGTTTGAAGGAATTACATGATTTCGTTTACACCCTGTATATTAAATTATGTAACGCTTCTTCCCACAGTCAGAAAATTCATTTTCCGATAATTATGAATTCGTTTAATATACTCTCAACCGGCGTGCGTGTATGACAAGATGTATGAATGTGGATGAAGCGAAAGGGGTATTGTAAGGGTCGTAGCATGTGGCGTTCTATAGTTTCTGCCTACCCCCATGGGAAAAAGGCGTGAGTTTATGTATGTATGTATGTTTAATATACGCTTACAATTATAAATGCCATAAAAATATACTTACGTAAGGAAATGAGCATTACTTTATTCATCATAAATTTATACTATCGTACGGTAATAATAATAACATGTAGGTACCTATGCTTTGTCACGAGCACAGCAGTGATAGCATAGCGGTTGAACATACCTTCTATGCAGGAAGGTCTGAGTTCGATCCCGGCCCGTACTTCTGACTTATCGACTTCATGTGCGGATTAGAATTTGATTATCACTTGCGTTAACGGTGAAGGAAAAGCATCGTGAAGAAACCTGCACACCTGAGAGGGCTCCATAAAGTTCTCAACGGTGTGTAGTCTACAAACCCGCACCAGGCCAGCGTGGTGGATTAAGGCCTAAACCCTTCTCATTCTGAGAAGACGCCCGTGCCCAGTAGTGGGATAGTAATGGGCATATTATGTTCTGTTATGCTTTTCCACGAGTATTGGTGGAAAACAGGCAAATACTCTATTTAGTCAAAGGTCAGTTTTTTTGTTACATCATCATATCGTCATACTACTAATAACCAGTTCCATTAAATGTTTTAATAGGCGATTACAGATAGCCGAGCAAAATAATAAAATGTCCCAAGTTACTATGGCGTGACTCGGGGCGTAACTATCGGGTTGACGCACCTTGGCACATTCGATATTGATTAGACAGTTTCAAATTATTATTTGTGAAAATGACTGCCTCGTTGGTCTAGTCAAGCATGCGCGACTGCTGATCCTGGGTTCGATCCCCAGGTCGGGCAGTGTTATTGGGTTTTTCCGTGTGGAATTCCTCAGTAGCAGCCCCGAGTTTGGATCTGTATCCGGTTGATGGTAATAGGCTCGCCCCCTATTACATGGGACTTTGGGATTGGGATGGGCCGGCCACACTGTCAGGGGAGAAGAGAAATGGAGCAAAAAAGTGACCCTATGGTACCCTAGGGAGGGGAAGAGAAAGAAAGGAAAACCCTTCAAAAGATGACAGGATGACTTGGTGAGGATGGCTGGAAAGATATGGACTAGACAGGCAAGGAACAGGGAAAACTGCATGCACCGCAACCCCGGCAGGTCTTGGTCCACCAATTGCTGGTGGACCTCTCCACTGTAGGGCCACGACCTCCTGAGAGGCGCGGGGGGCACCTCACATCACCGGCGCACCAGAACACATGGTACGCCGTGACCACCCCGGGGACCAAACAAGTACATGGGCGCCAGACTACCCCGTGTCTGGGCACCCCTGGTCCCCCTGCGACGGGTCAGGTTAGTGGCCCCGCCGCCTACCACTTTTCGGCCGCAGAGGATAGGGAGAGCGGCCAACTAAACACCGACACTTCTCTCCCCCTGCGGCCCCACCGCGTCCGCCATCTGACGGTGGCGGCCCCGTCAGGCCGCGGAAGGTAGGGAGAACGGCGCACCGTAATACCGGCACTCCTCTCCCGCCGCGGCCTCCACCTTTCACCCGCAATGCCTCCCATAAGACATCGCGGCCCTCCTCAGTTGCGATGTCACCCAGGCGACACCGCAACTTACTTGGCCGCTACGTCGAGGGCTTCCAGGCCCAAGCCCCGACGAGCAGCCCCTCCTCGGGTTCCTCTTCGCTTCACCGTGGGGCTCGAAGCCACGGCTACTAAGCCCCCCCGCAACGACAATGCGGGAACCCACCGGGGGGGACAACTATCACTCTGAAAAAAAATAGATAAATTAAGCGTGCGTATAAAATTAAATTGTTATCAAAGTAATACCTCTAGACTTCATGTGAGAACAACTAAATGGTTCAGATGGTTCTCATACAAACAATAATTATACTTTGTGTCAAATGTAAACATAAATACACACAAATACAGTGTCTCTTTGTTCCACTTCGTGCGAACAATTCGATATGCTATCAATACTGAGTAGTGGAGTATAGTTCCCTTATTGTTATTTCCTTTATTCATTAACTATACATACATGATTACGTGAGTCCCTAGCAAAACTGCATGAGTGGGTCGAGGAACTTCAAGTAGGTATACTCCACCAAGAATAACATAGTCTGCTTAGTTATCGGCAATAAGATTGACAAGCATAAAATTTTGGGACCCAGTGCATAATATCAGCAAGCACATTGGGTCACCCGCGCGACGACACAACGAGTATTCCCAAGGAGGGTTGATGTCAGGCAGGCGGCCGGTCATAAAACAATAAGCCAAAACGTTTAACAACGGATTTACGAATTACATGTTGTGCCGACCCCACCTAGTGTGGAATAAGGGCAGGGAGATGATGATGACATACATGATTACATTTTAAAACATTTTCATAAATACAAAAAATTAAAGCCAACCGACATAAATCGGGGACAGGGTCCAAGCTACCGGTGGTCTGGGCCTCAGAGAGAGGAACTTCCTGACAATACGCGCCGTGTCCAGAAGTATCGCATTCTGTATCAGGCCCTTGATCCAGTCGCCCAATGAGAGCCTCTTCAGATGATGGTCGACGCTCTTGGCTATTAGGTCAACGGCCGTGACAACTATCGGCACAATGACTGCTGAATCAACATCCAACAAATCGACAACCTACCAACCTACCTTATATGTTACTATACTCTTTGCTACCTATTAACCAAGTCATAGTTCATTTATTATTATTACGTTACGATTGTGGTTTTCGGTTGTTGAACCCGACAATCTTCGTTGCTGTGCAAAAAAAGAGTTAGGTAGGTATTCATTGTACGCACAGTTATCGGTGGTGTTTAACATAATATATCTATTAGTATAGGATCCCACTATAGAACGACCTTCACCGAGCTGGTTAATGGATGAAAAGTATTTTATATCAAATTTAATATGTCAATTAATATAGGTATATTGCAAATGGGTTGATTAAAAAATTTCAGTCCAGCATATGATTTTTTTGATTTTTTTTAAGATTTCACTGGTTTTGTTAATAGACAAATTCCATACCAATCGAAAGTATGAATCGTATAGAATATTCAAACGTTAGGTTGACTATTTTTTTCCCGTCACAACTCTTGGGTAGGCAGGTATAAATGCTGTGTGCGGGACATGTTATCGTAGTTTATCTCTATGTATTGAATATAAAATCCTGATACCTTTATATGCTACAAAAACCTCTAACACCAATGTCAAAATAAATTAAATTGAATACAATTATTTTAATGACCGAAATAGTGTGCTTACGACAAAATGTCCCTTACGACATTTGATATTTCCACCGTCGATATTAATGACCGAAATGAAACAACCAACTATCTTCCCTTATTTTAATCTTGATCTGTACCTACATGGAACGGAAAACATACGAATTACTATCAAACGAATATCAACGAAAATATATGTTCACTAAACGCAAGTGTCGTCTGCCCTTCTCCTGGTCGACGGCATAGGCTCCTTAAATCTCTGCATGGACCTCCAGCACGCCTTGGCTGAAGCACTGTATGTATCCATATACTCGGACCTGCCTGGGTAGTCTGTGAACCAAGATTGCACAGACTTTGGAGCCACTCCAGTGTGGGCAACCCCTGCGGGCTTGATCGTCGGTCTCACTGTGGGCGGTTTGTCTGTGAAGTTTGTCGGGTCTTTGTAACAACGTAACATGCCAAGTCGGTGACTCTGCATTGGTATTGGAGCGTCCGATTTTGCTGCTGCTATTATTGTTCTGTAGTCCGTCATTGGGAATGCTGGAAGGAAAGATGTTCAACTTATAATACTCACACACACAGTTAAAGAATTTGAATGAAGTGATTGTGGTAAGATAGTAGATTCTTTTTTATTTCATAGCACGTTTTTTAGCCCCCTCTAGGTCAAAATAATAACCTCATAATTATTATGATTATTTTTGAATACCGAAAAGTAAAGTGCCAGTGTAAAGGAAGGTGTACCATGTAACGGGGTGAATAGGGATGCAGGGATGAATCGGGATAAAACTTTAAAATGGATTTTAAAGTTGAAATTATGTAGTTTGTTGCCAACAAGGACACCTAATCGTTAATTATAATACAGTAAACACATTAGAGTCCTTTTTGGCAAGAAACTATATTATTTCAATGTTAAAATCCATTTTAAAATTTCGTCCCGATTCACCCCTGCATCCCTATTCACCCCGTTCGTACGTACTGAAGCGTCCTTTCAATTCTAAACAATTAAAGTAGGATGTTAGACCAAAATAGATACGTATATCATATGAAACGAACGTCTCGTATCGACGTAATTAGGTTCTCAACATTATAGTCGTTCCTAGTTTGCCATTCGAGTAATTTAAATTTGTACATTTTACCCTACTTTCATATACAAGGTTAGCCGGAAAGGGGGTATTAAGCCGCGGGCCACTTAATATATCACTGATGATTGTTTGAAAGAAAGTGTTAAAATTACAAAATTCGATTAAAAAAAGTCCATGCAATATTATTTGTTATTAATCAGTCGATAGGGTTCTATCGATGACTTGCATAAAAATACAGGTAGGTATTTTGCTTGATGCAGTGCTCGAATAATTTCGATCACGAAACCCCTTTCATTCCCATTACGAAACCCATTTTTATAAGGTAAAAAAAGGATAAGTAGTTAAATTAATCTATTATATTGTTTATTGAGAAACGTTAAAACTATAAAGAACAAGAATACTAAGAATAGTTTACATAATTAATTATATAAAATTAAATATCTTAACCAAAGTATACTTTACATATACTAATAAAAGTAATACTAATGTAAAGTGGGGATCAAATAATGACGTTAAATCATTCCTATTACGACACCCATTTTTTATAAACTATTATAAAAAGGAATAAAAATTAATCTATAATATTTTTTATTGTGAAACACTAAAAATACAAAGAACATGAATAGTTTATATAAATTTAAAGTGAGGATGAGTTTATAATAATGTAAAGTGAGGATGACATAATGGCATTAGATGAACCCACGTATTCAATGTTGCGTTGTAGACTCGTACAGAACAAATCGATCACATTCAATAGTTTAGTGAATATTTTATTTTTATTTAAGCGTTTGCCACAATAAACGTAGGGCAATGGCGCGTCGTGTCTTCATTTTGATGATGTTGCGAAGGAACGAGGTATGGTGTTCCTCCAACGAAAAGGGAGTATCCTTCTACCTCCTACCAGGCGGGTCTTAGGCCTGGCGGGCAACTGCCCAACGGTTGATGGTGGTTTTTTTTTTCCTATTCGACTGCTTGTAGATGGTCTTGCGGACCTTTTCTACGTAACCGGGCAGTTATTGGTGAGACCTGAAGGGTCTCCAACCAATATCTAACTAACTAACTTTAAAACTAACTAACTACTGTAACATCATGACTATTTAGCAGCAACACCTCTAAGGGCGTCCCCTAGGGGGGACTCGAACCTTGACTTAGGGTGTTGAATGCGAGAGGAGGTTGATGTTGGGAAGAAGTTGTATAATATATATGTACTATCTGGGTGTCAAATCTTAATATCGCGATGCAGGATTCGTGACGTAATTTTTGAGAGTTGCCAATTTTGTTGTCGCTGTATTCTGCTACACATTCTTCGTTCTGCGTAGTTCGCAAGTGGCGCGATAGATGGCCGCCACAATGTCATTAAGTCATTCTCACTTTGTATAGTAACTAATTAAAAGCTACTATTATATTATGATTGATAATCTCTGTCTTCCACTGTAGTACCGGCAATCAACAATCTGAATAGTTCACGCTCTTGTGCCACTCGTAAATCATTCATTACTATATCTGTTGGAGTTCTTTCACCGAAACTAATCTCTGTCGTAAGACCCAGCGCACTAAATGCTCTGCGGACTTGTCCAGGGCTAAGCCACCCCCGATGACCCGGATCAAAACTTTTGATAACTGCTTCTAAATGTCTAAACAACAAAATATAACATTACATCATAACATAAAATCTAAACAAAAATCTCACTAATATTGTAAATAGAAGTCGCCCGCAGCTTCGCTCGCGTGCCGCGTTTTCGGTATAAAAGTAGCCTATGTCCTTCTCCGGGTTCCAGACTATCTCTGTACCAAGTTTCATCAAAATCAGTTCAGAAATTTAGTCGTGAAGAAGTAACAAACAGTCAGTTACTTTTGCACTTATAATAGTCCTATAAGGGATGTGAAATTTTGTAAAGATGTTTGGATATTTAGGTGTTTGTTATTCAATTACTCATAAATGGCTGAACATATTTGGATGTTTGGAACACAGACAGACAATGTCCTGGATTATAGTACTTTAGGGTAATTACGAACTCGGGGATATTCCAAAAATTACGAATTACTACTAAACCAGGCATTATTTACGTACCGTACGCTTGTGGAATGCATTACCTGTGTCTGTGAGGCGTGCTCAGTCGTTGGTTTCGTTCAAGAGAATGGTAAGGGAACATTATCTTGTCATATAGTCGTTTCTAAACTATCGATATTTATAATTAAATATGTATGTTCTTTATTTGAGTGGATGTATATATTATATTTATATATACATATATATATTTAAAATATGTATATATATTATATTTGTTTTATTTACTTACTTATTTATTAAGTTATATTATTATTATAATATACTTAGTGATTTAGTTGATTGTCGATTTTTATTAGGTTATACGTTTGTATGCTGCAAACTGCCCTATATATTTTTCTTGATAATTCTTTCCATCCAAAGGTTGTCTGGAAGAAATTGCTTTAAGCGATAAGACCGCCATTTGTACTGTTCTTAATAATGTGTACTCCTTCTGTTTTATTTCTTTTAGTGTACAATAAAGTATATCTATCTATCTATCTATCTATTTATTTTGCTCTAGCAACATTACATTACACAGCATTACACTTTCTGGAATTATTACGTTGCCAGAGCAAAAAATATTACCTGGTTTAGTAGATTTCGTGATTTTCGGAAAATTCCCATGTTCGTAATAACTCTAAAGCACTATAACAAATACTAAACTTTTAAACCAGGTGCGTGAAGTAATTCCCCTAAGACGCAAGTGAAACTGCAGGCAGCAGCTACTTATTGAATAATAAAATTTACCTTTTTTCAAACAATACTGGAGCCTCTCCAAGACCTGCACGAAATAGCATACAGTCATCTAAAAGTTTCAACATGTATGTAACTGGATTGGTTGGATTGTTAACAATTTGTTTGGTTAGAAAAAATCTTATGAGCTCAGAAATACGACGTTCGCGCAAATAGTTTTCTGTTCGAGAGACTGCAGATAAAATTAATTTCTTGCGCTCTGAAATTATTTCTCCTTGTGACGAGTCACCGCTTATTAAACATTTACAAAGTGATATAGGTTGTGGACTAAGAAGAGATGGTATCAGCTCCAACGGATATACACTATCCTTCTCTTCCATAACAGTGCTCTTAGTTTTTAACACAAGTTCACGGATTACTGATGAGAAGGTGGCTTACGTGCGTATTCTTTGACAGATTACAATATATTATGTCTACGATATTCTTTGATTATAGACGTGGCATTGTCATTTAGAATATTTTTGAAAATGTTAATCGTGTTCTGCTATCGAAAGAGGTTACATAGTGCGTTAAAGTTGTGTATAAACTTGGTTGACTTTAAACGGAAATGTTGAGTATTTTATATAATATACCAAGTTTAAGTTTCAAGTCGATAAACAAAGGGAATTTGATTTTCCCATACAAACTTCATTAGGGTTATTTAAAACAATTATTCTAAAATTCTTCTTTTGACGACACCTTTGGTGCAGTGGCTGAGGGATCGCCTTCTACGCTACGGAATGTGGGTTCGATTCCCACACGGAAGAAATATTTGTATGAACTTCAGATAGTTGTTCCGGGTCTGGACGTTTGTGCATGTGAAGATTTGTAAACGCACCCATGATACAGAAGAAATACTAGTGAGGAGCAACTCTTTTTCTTCTTCTTCCTGCCCTTATCACAACATGTATTTCATAAATCCATGTTGTTAGAGGTTTTGGCTTATTGTTTTATGACCGGCCTCCTGCCTGACATCAACCCTCCTTGGGAATATGCGTTGCACCGTCGCGCGGGAACCCAATGTGCTTGTTGACATTATGCACTGGGTCCCAAAATGATATGCTTGTCAATCTTATTGCCGACAATTAAGCAGACCACGTTCTTCTTGGTGGACTATACTTGAAATTCCTCGACCCACTCATTCAATTTTGCTAGCGACTTTGGTTCTGACACATCGTAAGCTAATATAGCACCATGAGCTTCTCTGTAAAAACTTGATGTCAATCTTCTGTATCGCTCCTGTCCCGCTGTATCCCAAATACCAAGCATGACTTTAACACCATTCACGGCCATGACTTTACATTTGTAGTCAACTCCGATTGTAGCTGGGAATGATGAATTGTAGTCTCCCGTTGTGGACGCTACGATTATGCCGGATTTACCCACATCGAAATCACACTTCACAATTTCGCAATGTAAAAAAATACGTGAAAAATAAATTTTATAAAGTATGACATCGATCAACGTGTTTATTAAAAAAAAAGTGTGAGAGTTTTTTATATGCAAAGTTTCAAATGGATACAGAAAATGCGATTTTCCATTCAAACCTTTTTACATCCTCATTCACTTTAACTCAAAATGTATATCACCTCTACACTCTCTAAGGGTCTGTTGTTTCACGACTACATTACTTACGGGTAACTGTTAAAAATGTTGTTATGTAACGATGGTTAAATAAATATAAGCGTTGTTTCACGCTTTGTTCGTTCTTGACATCTAGTTTGTTTGTCAAAAGCGCCATTTTATACGAACGAGCTGAATGGTTGAAGAAAATGTAAATTATTTTATTTTTATTCATGAATCCTTTTTTTTTATTTGGCTTTACATAATATTTAAACCAGATTAGGTTAGGCCGATTAAAATTTGTATTTTGCGCAACATAACCGTTGCTTGGACCACTTAATTTCATTTGGATTTTTATACAAGGTTAGTCGGAAAGGGGGTACTAAGCCGAAAGGGTGTTAAAGTACCCATAATAAGGGATGACTTTTGTTCTACAACTTTCCCCAAAACTCGATAGTTTAAGAGAAATAGCTCTTCAAAGATTTCGTAAAAAATATGCTAAAATCTATCTGTCCATAGCTATGATCAGCTGTTTTTACAATTTAGGTGGTATTTGGGGTCACGGATTAGAAAATTATTTTTCTGAATTCATAACTAAAACAGATATGATTTTTTTGAAAAAACTAAAATAAAAATCTTTTTGCGTGCCAATAAAAATGATTGAATTTTGATATTTTAACACTTGTTTTAAAATAGTCATCAGTGACACTTTAGGTGGCCCGTGGCTTAGTACCCCCTCTTTCCGACTAACCTTGTATGGTAAAATACCTATGGAATCTTTACTTTTTAACTCTGCTGCATGTTCAGTCCAGCCTTTTCCCAACTATGTTGGGGTCAGCTTCCAATCTAACCAGATGCAGCTGAATACCAGTATTTTACACGGGGCAACTGCCATCAGACCTTCGCAACCCAGTAACTGTGATATCCGAAGATTAAGCAACACACATCTGCCGCAATAAGTAGGAGTGATGACCGCTAGAGGACGCATCAGCGTTTTTTTCATATTATCAAATTTCGCCTTTAATTGCCGTAAAGTACGGGGCTGGTCGCCATTAGCATTGAACTCTCCATGAATAATTATTATCTGTTTTTTGTTAAATAGTACGTCTTTGTACTTTTCAATGAATGCTTCAAATCTAATTGGTGTTAGTATATTCATTCAAATAAAAATTTGAAAAGAATCGTTGTCTAAAGGAAAATAAATTTTAAAATATATAGTAATAAATATAGTACTTAAATTAATGTAAGCAGGACGAAAGTAATGGTTTTTGAAAGAGATGCAGATGTATCTGAGTGTAAAGTAAAGATAGGAGATGAAAGTATTGAACAGGTGAATGAGTTTGTTTATTTGGGAAGTATGTTTACAAGAGATGGTAAGATTGACGAAGATGTGGAAAGGAGAGCAAATGCGGGAAATAAAGTAAATGGTGCTATGCATGCGGTTGTGGCTAGCTAGTCGATGTCCAAAAAGGCACGGCTGGCTGTCCATAATGGTGTGCTGGTACCTACGCTTATGTATGGAAGTGAATGTTGGTCGTGGCAGAAGAGGCATGAAAGTAGAATAAATGCCGTGGAAATGCGTACCTTGCGAAGTATGTGCGGTGTAACTTTGAATGATAGATTGAGAAATGATGAGATTAGACAAAGTTACGGTTTAAAAAATGATGTAGTGACAAAAATTTAAAGGAGTATGCTTAGGTGGTTTGGTCATGTTGAGAGAATGAGTGAACGGCGATTAACAAAAGGAATTTATAAGGCGGATGTCAATGGAAACGCCGGTAGAGGACGTCCTAGAAGGACATAAATCGATGTTATTGGTGATGTTCTTCACAAAGGTCAGGTGCGTAGTACTCTCGACCGGCGTGCGTGTATGACAAGATGTATGAACGTGGATGAAGCGAAAGGGGTATGTAAGGGTCGTTGCATGTGGCGTTCTATAGTTTCTGGCTACCCCCATGGGAAAAAGGCGTGAGTTTATGTATGTATGTATATAGTAATTACTCACTTTGGAGTAAAAGAATCCATTTAGACATTGATGTCGACCCAAACAGTAAATAAATTATACAATTATTCAAATATATGCCAATAATATAATATTAGGAGGATTGAAAAGTTCGCAACCTGATTATAAGAGAGTATGCTAATTGTTCACAAAGCAATTTTTATAGGTTATCACTAAGCTCGATGTAACCCATTTATGAGGTTTTTGAACCTATAATATTCCTCTTAAAAAATACTTTCTAAAGGCCTTCAAAATAAGCATTGACTTCAGGTTGGGCAGGTTTGTTTTATGAAATTGTTATTAATCTACCTAAATGTTTTTTTCGATAAACCAAGCTATGAAAGTCAGACAATGCCAGATCAAGCAAAGAAAGGGCAATTGAGACCGTAAATTTTAGATTTCAGTCATGGTTTTAGAGGAATTGAGAGCGTGAGATGTCCTAATTACAAAAAAAAATAAGATGTCGCGGGACGCCTGTCAGATGTGAAAAATCGAAAATAATTTTGTAAAAAAATAAACTGGCCGAATCAAACCGAAGAGAGCCGACGAGTTACGAAGGACTCCCGTCGTATGTCTGCCATCGCGAGTGTCACCACGCAGCAGCCATACTCACACCCGTACCGTCGCATTAGATGTTTCACATCAAAAACTTTTTGTAAAAGCGTTCTTCTTAAATTTTACCGATTTTTACCATGAAATCTATATTAATAAGGTGATAACAATCATTGCTAAGGCATGCCACGTATTAGCTCTATGGACGGGGTGGCTCACTGTAAGCATTCGCCACTCGACGATGTATTACGTCACGATTTATGATATTTTCCCACCAATAACAACAAAGTTTGACAACAGAAGCTTATTGGTTCATTAGTAACTATGAAGTAGTATAGAATAGGCAACGTTGCCAGATGGATTTCTTAAATTTTTCGTAACTTGTGACGCCCTTGCGTAACATGTAAGTAGGTAACTTTTTCGTAACTTTGAGGATGTTGAGATTAAAATAAATATAGGTACCTGACTCAAGTGTACTTGAGCTATAAACAGTTATGGAAATTAGTTTACGGCGTCCAAACAATGTCAATCCAGCCTTCGTTATTAAGTCGTTCGTTAACAAGTGACAATTTTTTTTTTCATTTGTTACATAGTAGTATACATTTTTAAAACTTCAAAAGCGCCTTATGTAGAACATGTTAACTAAGTTGATTTCAGAACGACAAAAACTTGGGAAAAGGTCAGAAACATTTTATGTGGCAATAGAAATTGATCCATGTGAAATAGAATTAAGGCATCTAATCCCAAAGCATGTTAATTCCAGATTTAATATGGCTGGAATATACTTATAGGCAGATACATAATTTTCGATGGGGTTTTTTTTTACATTTTTTTATCTATATAGGTACTTTGTGTCATACTCACATCTTTTCTTGAAAGTGGCTTGATACATCGTTACCATTTTGCCATCGAGATCATCGCAGGGGTGATCTAAGATATCATTGGTCACATCCACCATCTGCGAAATTGTTAAAATAATAGGTATATTTCTAAGGCTGACAACAAATGGATCATTAAGATGCTCGCGACACAGTTACTTTTTTGTAAGACACTCAAAGGAAATGTAGAAGGAATAAGATAATTAAGAACAAAAAGCAGTAACAGTCTAGTGATATGACCGTTGGACTGCCAAGTCATAGGTCTCGCCTTCGAACCCAAGGCACGACCCTCTGACTTTTCGGATTCATGTGCGTATTCTATAATTTATCACTTGCTTTAAAACGGTGAAGGAAAACATCGTGAGGAAACCGGCATGCCTGAGAGATATTTCTCGAAGGCATGTGAAGCCAAGTCAGAGGCCCATGGGCGGCGTTAACTATGACACTAGATTATTCACTAACCACAGGAAAAGAAGATTAAGAATAAAACAAAAAGAGGTCTTATAAATAAAAGCGATATCTTAACAAGACCTTTGACCACGGAGATTTTTTTATACTAGGAATACCCAACAATACTATATGCTCATACAGTGTTTCGAATCTCTAGCAGGCGTAACATAACCACCGTAGACAAGGGCTTTTGTCGACAGAAGAAAAAACAAAATACATATTATAGGTAATTTGTCCACGAATTTATACCTAGGTAAGAATGAAGAGCACACTACGAACATCTAATGAAAGTCAAAACATTTGGCCTAGAATATTCACTTTGTAATTCGGTCTCTTTCTAAATACCCTATTAGACAAGGATATAATAGTTAGTTTGGAAATCTATGTCTTCTTAAATAGGGTATTTAGAAGGAGACAGAATTTCAAAGTAAGTTTCGATTTTCAGTAGGAAAGTACGAACACGTAATGTGGTCTCCATCTTTACCTATAAATAATAATAAAGTCTTTATTTGCATAAAACATGGTACCTTAATGACATTGTCATTCTTATTCTTTTCGTGTGGTTAGTAACTAACCTGGTGTCAGAGTTTATGCCGCCCATGGGCCTCTGACTTGGCTTCACATACCGTCGAGTAATATCTCTCAGGCATGCCGGTTTCCTCACGATGTTTTCCTTCACCGTTTTTAAGCAAATGATAATTATACAATACGCACATTGAATCCGAAAAGAGGTACGTGCCTTGGGTTCGAACTAGAGACCTATGACTTGGCAGACCGTCGGTCACACCATTAGGCTATTACTGCATTTTATTTTCATTATGAATACTTATGTCATTTTGTCTCATCTTCGGTCGACAAAACCCTTGTCTATGGTCATGCTATGCCTGCTGGATTTGTTCCAGATTTGTTCCCTAAAGTCGGTCGTCATCATTCAAAATGATGCGTTAAAAAAATAGATTGTTCTCTACTCATGTATTTGTTGAGTTGGGAAACAATTAATGCTTCCTCCATTACTATAATTGCAGCCGAGACATTGAGTCCGATAGCTACTAGTAAATGCTTGTAAGTGGCGATAATTACAGTCTCCTACGTATGGTAACACGGACGTTTAATTTGAGATCAAGGAGCAATTTCCAAGGTAACGGGATCTATTTTATTTTTATATTAAAACGATCTAATCTCTATGTTTAACAAGGTAGTGAAAGTCAAACCGTTCAACGTTTGCCTTCTATGAAGAATAGTACTAAGTTTAATCTCGGCCCGTAACGCACCTCTGATTTTTAGAACTCATGTGAAAACATCGTGAGGATACTATACTATTGAAGAGGTCTCAAAAAAATAAACCCGATGGTGTGTAATCCGCCAACCGGTACCAGGCCTGCGTAGTGGACTAAGGTCTAAACCCTTCTCATTTTGAGTAGAAGTCCGTGCCCAACAGTGGGACAGTAATGAGCTGATTATTAGATGCCACGAAGGTGAAGGTCATATTAAGTTAAAATCAATTGGGCAAGACATTATCAAAGACAAAAATGAAATTCTTTCATGAAATTTAGATGAATTATAATCGACATCATATCAGGGTGTAAAAATACACTGAACATGGGCCTCTGATTGACCACCAAAACCGTGTGCTATTCTATGTTAGTTAATATATAAAACTTAGTATTTTGGGAAACGACTATAAGGATTCGCCCTTGTTGCTTAAGCCGGCTACGAAACCGTAGCTAATCCTAGGCGTAGCCGGGAAGAGGCTACGGCGCTACGCCTTACTACGCCCACATATCTCCGATTACCTATTCCTATACAGTTACCTTCCAGCCATATTACCTGCTTCTTCAGCTGTTCATAGTCATGGCAGAGCTTCTGCTCTTTCTCCAAGAGTTGCTTGTACTGCTCCACCCTCGGCGAGTAGGAATGTGCATCGCAGTGGCAGTACGGGGCCACAGGAGCAGGCCGCTCGATCGGCGCCTGGTCCGGGCTGGGCGGCTCGCACGGCCTGGAAAGTATCACGAACATAATTACCCAAAATATATTAATACTCGAACAAATAGGGAACTAAAACAACATGACATCACGCCTTGTACTCCCCGAAGAGATTTTGGCATAGGTGTTTTTAGTACACCCCCATTTCACCAGTTATGTTTAAGTTCCAATGTCCCATGGGTGAGCCTATTGCCATTAACCGGGCAAAAATACAGACGCTGCGATTGAGAAATTCCTAATAGAAAAACCCAATAACACTTTACCCAACCGGGGTATCGAGCCCAGGACCCCATGCTCAGCAGTCGCCCTTGCGACTACTAGATCAACAAGGCAGTTAAATCAGGTTTAATTTAAATGAATGTACTCAATTTGATATGTGTGACATAATTTGCCTTTGCTAGTATACTGGTCATAGTCTTCTTCTTCCTGCCCTTATCTCACACTGGGTAGGGTAAGCACAACATGTATTTCATAAATCCATGTTGTTAGAGGTTGGTTATACTAATCATAGTATCAGGGCCACCGTAAGCGGGCGTGCAAGGCGTGCACCGCACGCGGGCGGCACACCCAGGGGGCGGCAAATCGAGCGACTCATCTAATTGAGACCAATTTCAATTTTTTCGGTTTTATGTCACTCAAGATACAAGAGTAGTGAGGGGTGCGTCTAAAAAAAAAAGCTCGTCCAAGTATCGCTTGGGAATTAATCTTTTTCATTCGGTATTGCACGCTGGCGGCGAAACAGCTAGCGGCGGGCCTGCATAGTATCTCCCATAAATTAAGACATTGCCCGCGGAGTCGACGGACCGCATTTTGATAACCGCTGGGCCAGCACCCACTGCCAGATGCACTAGTAAGTTCCGTGACCCTGGCCATAGATCCTCAGAGGAACACCATGGTGGTTTCAGCCGGTTGGGAGCCGGAATAACCATCAGCCTTACCGTTAGTGGAGGGAGGAGATACATGAGGATTCCCGCAAGCACGTATGAAAAGGCTTCTATGGCTCTGCTGCCAGTCACTGGCCTTGAGTAGGTATTTATGCTGATAATTTTGATGTTAAATTATTTGCTTGTCAACAGAGCTTCGTCATTTAGTGGCAGTGGTACCGCGTAGAATTAAAAGTTCGACTTTAGGAGTTAGGTGAGCGCCTTCATTATTTATTCCCGGTTAACTTGATATATAAAGAAATTGCCTTACTAAAACTGAAATCATGTAGTCACATCTCTGCTCATCCAGATCGATAGAGTAGATGAGGCTTATGTTGGTATAATAAACGGAGGAAGTACTTAAGTAGTACCTTTTTTTATCGTGGGAAAATGCTCATGGATGTCCCTCACCCGTAGAAGGCGAGGGGGTCTGCCGGACTCTTGCCGTATAAAAAACCACGGTTTTCCTCCTCCTGACCGTTTGGTTGGAGACCCTTCAGGTCTCGCCAATAACTGCCCGGTTATGTAGAAACGGTCCGCAAGACCATCTACAAGCAGCCGAATAGAATAAAGAAACCTCTTGACCGTCGTCCGGGGTCGCGGGATTCGCATTAGCATGCACCGCAATCCCGGTAAAGTAGGTAGTACATACCTAATCAATGTCTCGTTTTCGAAGCAGAAGAATTTGAATCTTTAAAAAGCTGTAAAACAATCACCTGTTTCAATATAAACTTGGTAGGTTGTGTTAGGTAATGCCTAAAATAAAACAAATTAGGTACTTACCGATAAGTAAAATAATTCATAAAATCTAGGTAAATTCACGTCCTGTTCTCTGCAGGTATATTTTTATATTATTTCTACAAGGTTAGTCGGAGAAGGGGTACTAAGCCCAAATGGTGTTAAAGTACCCATAATAAGGGATAACTTTTGTTCTACAACTTTCCCCAAAACTCGATAGTTTAAAAGAAATTGCTTTTCAAAGATTTCGTAAAAAATATGCTAAAATCTATCTGTCCATAGCTACATAGCTATGCTCAGCTGTTTTTACAATTTAGGTCATATTTGGGGTCACGGATTAGAAAATTAATTTTCTGAATTCATAACTAAAGCAGGTATGTTTTTTTTTTATAAAAGACTAAAATGAAAATCTTTTTTTATAAAAGACTAAAATGAAAATTATTGAATTTTGAAATTTTAACACTTGCTTTAAAATAGTCATCATTGATACTTTAGGTGGCCCGCGGCTTAGTACTCCCTTTCCGACTAACCTTGTATAAGTACCTTTTTACTTATAAATTATATTGTGTTGTCCTACGTACAAGTCACGATTTCAAAGATAAAGTGCGGCAATGCGTAGTGCAACTCGGTCAAAAGTAGTTCAATACCTATACCCATCATTTCCGAGCGCGAAAATTAAAGGCTGGCGATATCTGCTACTGTTTTAAAACTGTCATTACGCCTTCTACGACAGTGGCATAGCGTGTATTTCTTCCACCCGGGTCTAACCTTTAATTTGCCGCCCCCTTACCCAGGGGTCGGCAACCTGCGGCTCACGAGCCACATGCGGCTCTTTCGATGTAAACAGACGGCTCTCCAATTCCATACGCAAAAAAAAAATACTATCAAAACCCTTAAAATTGTGCAATTAATCCAGTAATATAGTATAACTGAAATATACTGACTATGACTGAGAGATAGATATAGTGACTATATCTAAATGTAATTTCGTATAGTATTTATTTTTAAAGGTTATTAGTTCTACTAAACGCCATTTAAGGTTATTCATTAATTATAGGACACCCTGTATAAGCAAATACTTACTATAATATTGAAACGAAACTTTTTTGTGGCTCTTTTAAAACTGAAATTTCGTGAATTGCAACTTTTGGTTCTTCCGTCTCAAAAGGTTGCCGACACACCATTTATAGAATTTGATAGAATTGAGTATAGCAATACAGTTCAGTCCAGTGTCTGCTTATCAGAAGGTAATGCGGGTATTTTGTAAATAAAACCAACACAGGCTCTCCACCACTGAGAGTACTTGTACTTGGGTTAGTCGTTAGTTACAGAAACTAATTTACAATATAACAATTTACACAAGTTCAGGAAATAAGGATAAACTAGTCAGATATAAAAGGTCAGACTTCTTCGGCTATTCGACATGGAATTAAATATTTAGGCTTTTGGAAAGAAATAAACGTATAGGTGTTTGAGGGTTTTTAGAGATTCCACCCCCAAGAGGGTGAAATGGGGGGTTGAAGTTTGTATGTAAGTCCGTCGTTTTTGAAGTAAGAAAGATACAATTAAATATTAAGGTTTCTGGTTAGGAATAAACATACATACATACATAAACTCATGCCTTTTTCCCATGGGGGTAAGCAGAAACTATAGAACGCCACATGCTACGACCCTTACATACCCCTTTCGCTTCATCCAAATTCATACATCTTGTCATACACGCACGCCGGTTGAGAGTACTACGCACCTGACCTTTGTCTCTAAAAACGTTGCCCTAACCCTATTTTAGCAACTAAGCAAAAAATCTATGAAAATTTTGTGATATCCTGTTGCTGTGTTGATTTCAAAGGGATTTAACCTCCTGGATTCCAGAATAAAATTATTCGGTATTATTTGAAACTTAGGTTTTATGGTATATCACGGGTCTGCACACATCCAAAAAAAAAATAGTTTTTTATACAAGGTTAGTCGGAAAGGGGGTACTAAGCCGAAAGGTTGTTAGAGTACCCATAATAAGAGATAACTTTTGTTCTACAACTTTCCCCAAAACTCGATAGTTTAAGAGAAATAGCTTTTCAAAGATTTCGTAAAAAATATGCTAAAATCTATCTGTCCATAGCTACGATCTGCTGTTTTTACAATTTAAGTCATATTAGGGGTTACGGATAAGAAAATTTATTTTCTGAATTCATAACTAAAGCAGGTATGATTTTTTTTTGAAAAAACGTAAATAAAAATCTTTTTGCATGCAAATAAAAATTGTCAAATTTTGAAATTTTAACACTTGCTTTAAAATAGTCATCAGTGATACATTAAGTGGCCCGCGGCTTAGTACCCCCTTTCTGACTAACCTTGTATATAGATTCTACTTACTAAGGTTACACAACTACCATAAAATGATTAGTTCCGAACACAATTCTCAGATGACTCTAGAACGAATTTTTAATTCTTTATGTAATATAGGTATGACGCTGGCATCCAGGAGGTTAAGATAAAACTTAACTTGAATTTTGCGTAAATAAGTACCTATGTAGTACCTATCGATGACAATACAGTTGTTTGATCTGATGTCTATGACCTGACGCAGCAGGCGGTCGCCGCCTCCTACATCTGCGCCGCCTCTATCTCTACTCTACGAGTGACGATCCTAAGTCCGGCGCAGCCTGGGCTGTCAGCCTCGCTAGCGATCTTGCTGATGGCTAATCTCGTATAGTTGCCGAACCGAGAGAAGAAGAATGAGACCATCTAGATTCTAGACTACTGGCGCAGGGACTGAGCCCTTAGATTTCTGTGGTCGCGGATTCGGTCCCCGCATGGTACAAATGTTATATTTTTACTCAATACTCGATACTCAATATTTATTTGCGTATTCCACAATGTTACTTAGGTGGTAGTAATAGAAGATTATGTATTATGTTACAATTGTGGACCCTGTTGGGCACAGCAAAGTAGGAGAGAGGAGGATCATTATTAAATTAGATAAAATTTAAAAAGAAATAGTAAGTTTAGTATTCAGAAGTTAGTTATGATTTTTTTTGTTTAGTATGTTGGTACATAATAACTTGGTTTTTTTAAATTTATTTGCTTTTATTTAATTATTTTTTTACTTATTTTTTGTATGCTAGGTATTTAAATTATGTATTTCAAATTATATTCCGAGTTTAATAATTTATTTATATTATACTATTTATTACTATATTTACCCTGTTTATCTTTTTAGAGTAATTATTTTTTTTATTTTAGGTTGGTCGAAGCAAGGAAAATTTACTCAGATGGAGATTCATAGACGATTCCAGCTTGGAGTGTAAATGTGGTGCTGTTCCACAAACGATGGGACACCTGACACCATGCCCTGCGTGCCCTGATACCTGCACGTTACAGGAATTAATGGACGCTACTGATAACGCTAAACTCGTAGCTAAGTTCTGGGCCGACTCAATTTAGATTGCCATCCACACGCTAAAAAGAAGAAGATTTGTAGGTATGCCATACACGGTGTTCCGATTCTAAGTGTTTGTTCACTAATGATATCGACCGGACACATCTTTATTTAGCATTTTAAAAATTGTCCATCGATAACACATATTTATTAGGGCTTCTGTACGTATAGGTACCTATCAGACACCGTGACCTCTCGTAACCCACCGAATACCTAGATTCATTCCTACATGTCTGGATCTAGGAGACTGGTATGAGAATAAACCTTTTTTTACCTTTATTTAACGCCCTTGGCTTAAACCCAATTTCTTAACCACAACACAAGATAATGAACTACAGTAGATACCAAGCATTCCAGATATCATCTTCCATTCGCGGTGCAGAGAGCGGATAGAACGGTGAAGGCCGCAGCGGTAAGGATAGACGAATAGAATAGCGAATAGGTCGTATGAAACGAGGCCACACAACGTTTTACACAATAATATTTAGAGACAAGTTTAACGCGTGTGCAGTAGGTATTTCACTTTTTATAGATCAGCGTAATATTACAAAAATATGAGTTAAGACATAAATAACGCCTGACAGAAATATAATAGCTCATTGAACTCAAAGTACGTCATAATTGTTTCCTGCCTTAACTATTTTATCAGGCGCATAGTTTTATTTATTTATTTTAACACAATCACAGCTATCATTACAGGATCATATCCCAATGCGGTAGTGTGGTAGTTATTAGACCCATCATTAGTAATAAAATAATACTTACTTTCCAACTATGGGTTTTGAAAACGGCCATTGGAAATCGGTAGCTGTTGTTGTCTTGAAATCCATTGTTTCAAATTTTCTGAAAGTAATCAGATTATTTTATTTTCTATAGATACTTACCTAATTATATACGTCAACACAACAAACTGTCATACCAAAGCTCACTTACCTCAATTTATAACATTGATATTTTTGAGATTTATTATAACTACTTTAGCTAATTGACACCCTACATAATTTAATATTGCTTTCGAAGCCAAAAATTTGACCTGTAAGAGAATTTCCTCAATGAGGGAAGATAAAAACATTTTTGAAGTTTTGCGTTTTTTTTCTTTTGTTGGCCACGTTGGGCATATGGCCGTATCAAAAGGTCGACAGTATTTATTAACAATTTAAGAAGTTAGTCATTTAGGGCCGGCGCCAACAATAACGGAATGGCATTAAAAACGCTTTTGTAAGCCTAAAGCGCTTTTTTATACCTAATTTTAAACCTTATTTTAATACCCTTAGCACAGCACTAGTATTTCCTCGAGTATACTGCGCAAGTTTGTTTTTGTACCTACTTGATTATCATCCGATTTCAATTTGATTGTCATATTATTAAGTTATATATTCCTATACCAGGCATAAAAATCCCGTGCCGTGCCGTGCTGCCAGTGGGCGCAGGCCCTTAGTAAGCCTGCCTTTATGGTTTTTTTGTGAGTAGTAGTACATCCTATATAATAGATTTTATGTAGAGAAAAAAAAGAAATATTAATTATCATTACACTATAGTCGGACCGTTAATTCGATGCAGTAACTTGACAGTTAAAGGGATACCAGTTTTTGACAAAAAAAACGGTAGTGAGGTGAAAAAAAGAAGGAATGAAATCGAATGAACTTAATAATATACTTATATGCATACTTTTTATTGAATTTAAAAACTAGAGGATCAAAACATGATATATCACTATTAAAAATAGCCGTTGCCACTAGTAACTACTGATATGACGTTTTTGAAGCGTCAAATAACTGAACATAAGGTTAATTATTTATTTAATACTTCAATGCACAATTGTGGTACATAATGCGGATTTAATGTTATAAATAAGGCATTATCTATCAGTCAATTTGGGTCTAAGAGAACAACATCGCGAAGAGGTACAAATAATCTATAGAGATTTGTTTAAATTGAATTATTTTTCGTATTCGTTCTTATCGTAAAATCGTTCACTACCCAACTCTATTAGTTTTAGTATGGTATCATTATTTTGCTTTGAACTGTCAGGTTACTGCATCGAATTAACGGTCCAACTATAGGACCAAGTTATCTGTGAATTGAAGAGCATCTCTATGTTCACTCTTGTGTTGCCATTCTATGGATAATGATCCATTAAGAGGGGTATCTAAACTGACATAACACACATTTTATATTATGTCCCATTTTCTGTTATTCTCTGATAGCTCTTTCCGTAGGTACACTGCACTCGCACGTCGTAACAAAATTATCGTTTGTTGTCAGATACGGAACGTTTTGATAAGACAGGTATTGATAAGGCCGACCACACACATTGGAGCCAATTTTTTTCCCGATTGTTGAGATAGGTAATAATAGTTATCATTTTTGAGCATTATTGTAATGGCACAAATTCCGTGTTAATTAATTAATAAATACATGGAAAAGATTTTTGTCATCTTGGCAACTGAATTAAACTGTCAACGTCACAAGGTTCGTCAATTTGCCATTTCACAGAAGAATTGGTCCAACAGTATTATAGACATGTATAGTTCACATTAGCAAACGACTAATCTAGAGAGTGTTCACATTTTGCTGTTCACCAAGGAGTTTCAATATAAATTATACCTTTTTTAAGTAGCCGGTTAGCAAAATTGTTGTCACCTATAAAAACATCATACATGCTACATAAACTCACGCCTTTTTCCCATGGGGGTAGGCAGAAACTATAGAACGCCACATGCTACGACTCTTACATACCCCTTTCGCTTCATCCACATTCATACATCTTGTCATACACGCACGCCGGTTGAGAGTACTACGCACCTGACCTTTGTGAAGAACATCACCAATAACATCGATGTATGTCCTTCTAGGACGTCCTCTACCGGCGTTCCCATTAACATCCGCCTTATAAATTTCTTTTGTTAATCGCCGTTCACTCATTCTCTCAACATGACCAAACCACCTAAGCATACTCCTTTCAATTTTTGTCACTACATCATCTTTTAAACCGCAACTTTGTCTAATCTCTTCATTTCTCAATCTATCATTCAAAGTTACACCGCACATACTTCGCAAGGAACGCATTTCCACGGCATTTATTCTACTTTCATGCCTCTTCTGCCACGACCAACATTCACTTCCATACATAAGCGTAGGTACCAACACACCATTATGGACAGCCAGTCGTGCCTTTTTGGACATCGACCGGCTAGCCACAACCGCATGCATAGCACCATTTACTTTATTTCCCGCATTTGCTCTCCTTTCCACATCATAAAAACATCATAGTTTAATGGAAAAATTGTTGAGGAATAAAAACCCCTTATAAATCGAATACAACTAAAAACCTAAACATGTTTAGATTCTTCATAATATATTTGTAATGAATATCGCAATCTTTTTCTAGGATTGTTCTTTAAATGTACTGTTAAAAAACCTATATACTTTTTGATGGTAGTTTCAATTTCGGCATATGGCAACATTACAGCAAACTTCAAATTTTTTAGCTGTCAACATCGTTGTTTTCCTGTCATCCGTCATCAAATCAGCTGTGTATCACACACAGAGAACATGTAACATAATAAATGTGCGTATTAAAATTATTGGTGTGAAAATGTCCACTGAGACATCTGATAAAAAATCAACTCAATGTTTATGATAAATTCACGGTGGAAGAGACATGGCGCGCCGGAGGAGCAGCGGCATCACGAGCCTGGGGTTTAACCAGGATCAAGGTTTGTGTTACTTCCTAGTTCGTCAACCTGAGTTCTTTGTTCTCAGGTGAAGTTAGTATTATTCATGGTACAGATGAGCTAAGCGTGTTAGGACGTGAGGTTTGGTTGGTGTGGCGCGTCCGCGTGGAGAGTGGTGCGTCGCAGCCGAGCGCAGAGCTTCCCTCGACACGCTCTCGCGTAGCTCCACGCTCCACGTGTTGTTTATATTTTTAGTAGCGCGCCCACGCGCAATTTCCATTCTTCGTGAGTTCGCTCGCTATTGTTTGGGCGTTGGTTTTGTTTGCCCTAGTACTTGCGTATGTACATGTAATTTAAAGCGCAATTTTCATCAGTTTCCAAACGTACGTCATATTATTATAATCTATACTTTTCTATTGTTTTGATGAACAGCTGTTATTTGTTTTGTATGTTAACTGTCTTGATACATCGTTGTTTATAAGAGTTTAATTACTGTCCGATGCTATAGAACAATATAGTAACAGACATAAAATCACACCACTGTGAATACATTTGCATACAAATAATCTGCATAATGCTAAGTGTTTATTGTTGCAAAAACAAATCTATAATTACATTTATCATGGCACACTCGTTGTAATTAATAGATATTATTCAAAAAGTCTTATTAGATAAAGTAACTCTTTGTTCTATATTCTTCCTGACTTACTCATAGACATAAATATTGATACAATGTAATGTTCGTGTTTGATCATAGGCTGCTTCACATGCTGCCTAAAAACCGGCTTGCGCGTCTACAATGTGGAACCACTTGTCGAGAAAGCTCACTATAGTAAGTACTATTCTATAATTATATTACATATTCAATACATATCTTGAATGCCTGTAGACCCTCAAAGATAACACTGAGGTGTACTATAGCATACCTGTAATTTGCGGACCAAGTTATGGTGGTCACGGAATCTTGTCAACTACAAATATTAAGGAATCAAGAGTAGTACCTGTAGTAAAACAAATATGTTTTGATAATTGTTATGGACTAGTCAGAATCTTAAAAGTGTAACGACTGGTCTAACTTTACAATATCAGTATTGTCCAGTGATTGAATAGTAGAGGTCATGTTGGGCAGGACATTAGAAAGTGGTGAACTATGGGCGTTTGTGGGGGTAGTATGTTATTGCTTGTCGTTCAAAGAGTACTACGGTGATTTCTAGTAGTAGTAGAATTAATAATATTATGATTATTTCTGTGTAAAATATTCATACTCAGGTCCTTAGCTCGTCTAGTTAGACTAGATGTCATCGTCAACATAGTTAAGAAAAGGTTAGAATGATGATTAATGAACTAAGAGTAGGAATGTGAACTGTAAATAAACATCCAGGATAACAGAAACTTCACCAACTTGATCTGAAAATAGACCTGACCTAAATTGTGTATGTAAACATTGAAAACAGTAGATATTCATTTAACTGTAACTTTATATTATTAACATTATTTTTAGATACATGTTCTACTTACTGTCTCATTGGTCAAGCGCGACTGCTGATCGTGAGGTCCTGGGATCGATCCCCAGGTCGGGGAAAGTGTTATTGGGTTTATCCGTCTGTTCCTAGGCAGTAGCCCGGAGTTTCGATTTGTGCCCAGTTGATGGCATTAGGCTCGCCTCCTATTACATAGGACTTAAACATAACGGCGAAATGAGGGTGTTAATGCCACTGCCCAACCTTTATTATTGATCCTACATGGTAAATGCTGGCTGTTAATATAAAATAAATAATAATAGTTCATTTAATAGCTTGTTTGCTTTATTCAAGGTAGGTATATTGACGTGCCTTTCCACTGTGGTATTCTTTGAATTTGTTTAATTATTTACGTACACATTTTAAATGTCTGTAAATATTAACTTAATTGTTTTCTTTCAACATCTGCAGAGTTTGCTAATTATATTTGGATACATAGTCACAGTTGTATTAAAGATTTGCATAAACTCTGTATTATATTATAACTGAGAGGTTGCCATATCATAGAAGGCGAGCCTATTACCTATCCATGGGTGATATTCTGTATTTCTGACAGAAAACCCAATAAACTACCCCCCCTTCCCCAACCCTCTTTTTTTTCTTTTATCGTTGGAAAATCCTCATGGATGTTCCTCGCCCGGGGAAATCAGGGGGTCTGCTGGACTCTTACCTGCTAAAAACCAACGGTGTCCCTCTTTGTAACTTATGGCCGGGGTCACGAGATTCGCTATTGTAGGTATGCACCGCAACCCCGGCAGACTACCACCCCCCACCAATACTTAAACCGAGGAACTAAGGCTTGTCAACCTCGTCAGTGACCTCTAAACATGAAATTGAAGAAATAAAGGTATAAATCTATTGAGAATAATTGTGCCCGGAAAATGACGATAGGTTCACCACCTATTCTATGGGACTTATTACCAGAGGTGAAACGAAGGTGTACAGACTAATGTAATAGGAGAACATCTCTGCTTACCCCTTCAGGGATTACACGCGTTAGTATGTGTATTGAGAAGATTGTGTATGATCATGATAGTCTATCTATAAAAGTTCCATGACCAACTTGATATAAATGGCACAAATAAAATATTATTAAACAGATAATTTGTACACAATACAAAATTAGCATTTTAAAATCGCGCGTTCGTTCGACGCAAATGATTTACATCTATTGACATTTTTGAACTTTAAAGATAGGTACATACATAATACCTACCTAACTGATGCTAAAACTAGTGAAAACAAAAATGCTGGTTACGTGTATGCCTTTAAGGGCCAACCCACATCTAACGGAATATACGTCGCTGATTTTCTGTCACGTAATTTACTCGAGGAATGTTAGTAACGCATTTTCGGTCAATTGTGTACAGTATGAGATGTTTGTATGGAATTGGAAGATCGGCGACGTATCTTCTGTCAGATGTGGCTTGGCCCTTAATTCTAGATTGAAATAACGGCTTTGGAAAGCTAGAATGACTATGACGTCTTTGATTTCACGCATTCGCCTAAATATGACGTCATTTCAGCCTATCGTCGTCAACAAATGACACGCTAAAGGCCTGGTCAAACAAAAAGCGTGGCTGGGTGTGATATTCACGTCGCGTGTTGATCGCGTGCTTTTGGCGTGCGAATTACTATGACAGTTTATGGAAGACTCCACACAGAAACTGCCACGCGAAGCTTGGCGTGGTGTGGCAGTTTCTGTGTGGCGTATTCCATACATTGTAATAGTAATTTGCACGCGATCAACACGCGACGTGAATATCACACCCAGCCACGCTCTGTCTGACCAGGCCTGTATAAAACAAAATAAGTAACTGAAAAGTACACAATAACACAATGCTGATTAGCTGCTTCAAATAAACACATAATTCATGTCTAATTCATCGTAATTAGATGGTCTAACGACTTCTACACATGTCACACTGGTTGCGGTGACCATTCGAATTTCGAACGTAGTAAGAGTGAATGAACTTCTATATTTAGATCGTTCCGGCGATCTTTGATTGAAATCTTATCTAAATCTGAATGCGTTCCAAAAATTTGCAATGATTTATTATTTTTTAAATGACAATCCATATTCTGAGTTGTAAAACAAATTAAAATAAGGACTGAGTGTTCGTATTTTATAGCAAAATTTAGTAATCCGCTCAAATATTTTTTTAACCAAAATGGCCTACAAAAAGAGAAAGAACAAAAAACATACAACTCGAAGTGAAGCGATCTTTACTAAGTTTTAACCTTCCCTGTTTCTACGAATGTTTATCATCTTGAAATTATTATTCTAGGTAGGTACTCAAATCTATTTACGAAGACCACAATGGCATTAACGTCGCTGTTTTCAAATAACAAATCATCGAAAATATTTCATAAATCTTAGGAATTTGAAGACTGTGTACATATAAGTACTTAGATATATCTGTTGCATATGTAATCAATCTCGGACAAGCTGTATGACTCAGCGTCAACTGAGGAAAACCTGTTGTTTTTGCTACATGACCAAACTTGTGCCTTTCTTTAAAAAATACTGTTTTGTCTATTTACGTGTTTAATGATGCTAATAGGGTTCCCAACTATACTGTTGAACAAAAATAAAGTAGGTATACAAAATACTGTTTTCAGCATCAAAATGCCTAACACAAAAAGTGTCTTTTTTTAAGCTTTTAAAAATTACACTATTGATATGATAAGTTGTGCGAGAAGCACTAAAAAATATGTCTTTAAAATATTTAAAGAAAATACTGTTCATTTTTCTAAAATACTGTTTGTGTTCCTTCTCAGACCTAAACATACTTTATTTCTTGTAAAAAAAGTTGGCAACCCTAGATGCTAACTACATGGCGAACTTGTCAACTATATATTATATAGTAATATCTCTCTTTGCTTGTCAAAGTAAAAGCACATTTCCAATCACGGAGGTCATTGAACGTTTTTTATTTGAACTTAAAGGCCATTCACCCGTTTCCCGGCCCTTTTCTTGGACATTGAACCCAAAGACTTAAGGATACGAATACCTACGTGCCGTGGAAATAAAATAAGTGAGCCATGTAAGTTAAAAAATTGTTTCGGTAACGAAAACAGTGTACAAAATTGAATTATTTTATGCCCGGGTCCTATAAACAAAAACGAATCGTTTTGCTTACCAATGGTAGCATTTTTTATTACCTACCAAACTGGGTATGCAAGGTTAGTAGGAAAGGGGGTACTAAGCCGCGGGCCACCTAAAGTATCACTGATGAATATTTTAAACCAAGTGCTAATATTTCAAAATTCGATAATTTTTATTTGCATGAAAAATTATCATTATTTTAGTTTTTTCAAAAAAAAAACATGTCTTCTATAATTATGAATTCGGAAAATTAATTTTCTGATCTGTGACCCCAAATATGACCTAAATTGTAAAAACAGCTGATCATAGCTATGGAACGATAGAGTTTAGCATATTTTTTACGAAATCTTTGGAAAGCTATTTCTCTTAAACTATCGAGTTTTGGGGAAAGTTGTAGAACAAAAGTTATACCTTATTATGGGTACTTTAACACCCTTTCGGCTTAGTACCCCCTTTCCGACTAACCTTGTATAAATAGACTCGTAAGCTAATTTTACCAGTGATAGCTACTTCCATAGGGTGTACTATGTAAAGCTATGAGGTCTATTCTTCATCTATACTAATATTATAAAGCTGAAGAGTTTGTTTGTTTGTTTGAACGCGCTAATCTCGGGAACTACTGGTTGGAATTGAAAAAATATCTTTGTGTTGGATAGTCCATTTATCGAGGAAGGTTATAGGCTATATAACATCACGCTACGACCTATAGGAGCGGAGCATAAATTAAAAATGATGCAAAAACGGGAAAAATGTCCACCCGTGCGAAGCCGAGACGGGCCGCTAGTTATCGATAAAGTTACAAGAGTCCCAACTTTAACCAATAACGCTCCGTAAGTTATAGGAATCGGTCTTAGTCTAACTTTAACTTATAAATATTCTTCAACGACAACCCGGTAGTATACATACATCATGCGATGAATAAAATGAGCCTCATCACCAGTCCATATTTATTTTATTTTGGCTACTAACAATAGAGCCGCGAATTCACGAATAACTTGCTACGCATTACATTTAATTCTGCTTAGTTTATACCGAATTCTAAGGTCATTGTCATAAAGGAACCAGTATGGATAACGTCGGCTTTGTTGGCATATAATTTATTATATTGTTCCGTATTTGTCAGGCAAATAGATCACGAATTGAGAATAAAATGCGTAAGCGACGCTATCAAGGCGTGAGAATTAAGTTTTATGAATAAACTACTGATAAATGAAAACTATAATAGTAGCTTTAGCGTAAAATTCGTGACAATAATTATATCTAGAACACTATTAACTTTATATTTTCTTAACAATTCTTTCCATCCAATGGTTGTCTGGAAGAAATTGCTTTAAGCGATAAGACCGCCATTTGTACTGTTCCTAATTATGTGTATTCCTTCTGTTTTATTTCTTTTAGTGTGCAATAAAGTATATCTATCTATTAACTGCGTCGTTGGTCTAGTGGTGGTAAGTGCAGCTGCTGATCGTGAGGACCTGGGTTCGGTCCCCAGGTCGGGCAAAGTGTTACTTATTGGGTTTTTCCATGTGGAATTCCTAAGTAGCAGCCCGGTGTTTAGATTTGTGCCCGGTTGATGGCAATAGCCTTGCCCCCTATTAAATGGAACTTAAACATAACAGTGAAATGTTGGTGTTACTGTACACCTCTGCCCAACCCTTCGGGGAATACATGCGTGACGTTATGTAATAATTGGCGTTAAAATCAACTCATGGGATCAATTGTAACTGTCTAACGCTTTGGCCATCAATTGCATGACTAGACTCCAAATATTTGTGCGTAAATTAAAACTTCTGCGTCATCGTCAATATTGGCATAGGTACCTACCTAATAACATAACATCACGCCAGTATTCCCGGAAGGGTTTGGCAGAAGTGTATAGTAACACCCACATTTCACCGTTATGTTTGAGTCACATTTAATAGGGGGCAAGGCTATTACCATCAACCGGGCACTTTTTAGGCGATATTGACAAATGTATTCTGTAAACATCCTTCACGATAACGTTATAAATATTTAAAACATATTTTCATCTTGAATTGTTGCCTAGAAAGAGGAGGAGAAAGAAAATTTATGTCTTTTGTTTTTTTTCTATATAAATCATGTATGGAAATAAAACCATTGTTTAAATATTTGTGATGACAATCAGAAGGTGGATACGCTGAATTTCTACAATGTTAGTCGGAAAGGGGGTACTAAGACGCGCGCCACTCAATGTATTGATGATTGTTTTAAAGAAAGTGTTAAATATTTCATAATGTGATAAAAATGTAATCCATGCAAAATGATTTTTATTTTAGTGTTTTCAAAAATTCTTCATCCGTTCTTTAGTAATAAATGGAGCTTCTAATCCGTGACCCCAAATATTATGACCTTAAATGTTAACACAGCTGATCATAGCTGAGGATAGATTGAATTTAGCGATTTTATTATGAAATCTTTGAACAGCTATTACTCTTAAATTAATGACTTTTGGGGAGAGTTATAGAACAAAAGTTATCCATTATTATGGATACTTTAACACCTTTTCGGCTTAGTACACCCTTTCCGACTAACCTTGTATACATTGCATTTTTCAATATCAGCTAAAATCTCTTTAAATCTTTTAAAAAGGCTTAAAGATAAAGCGAGTCTGCTGTGAAACGGGAACGGCCATTTAAGCAAGACCTGGGTTTATTATTGACAGCGGAACATCCAAGTATAAAGCGCGCCATTGTTGCCACGAAGTCTTTTATCTATCACACTTCAATTTGTAACTGTTGTTATTCCAACTTCAGGCAAGGAGGAGCTCGGCGATGTGTCACTCTGCGAGATGGTGTTCCGCACCAACTGGCTGCTGGTGGTGAAGGCGCGCCGCCCCTGCAGCCTGATGCTGCTTGACGATCAGCAGCGCGCCTTCAGAGCCGAGGTGCTCTTCAAATCGCCTATAAGAGCGCTTAGAGCGAGGAAGGATAAGTAAGTCGCCGTTTCTTCTATCTTACGCCATCCTTATTCAGGTTGTAAACGAAATCATGTAATTCCTACAAACCACGGGATGTACTGCTGACATAGATTAACCCTGCACGGGAAACTTTTGAACTCAATAAAAAAAATTACAAGAAGTAAACATGTGTTCTTAACGTGAGGCATTTTAGCGCGCCGAGCGAATTGCGCGGCCATCGCTCTCCGCGCGGTCATTTAACTCGGGGCGCTAAAATGCCGGCAGTACATCACGAGGTTTGAAGTAATTACATGATTTCGTTCATACCTTGTAGAGTACCTACCATCGTAATTATAGTTATTGCATGAGTATGTAAGAGGCAGTTTGAAAGTAGCGCCGATAACAGAAAGGCTGATTAGCAATAGGTTGAAATGGTGTGGAAATGTGATCCGGATAGGGTTGCCAGGCCCAAAAATAGAAAAGCCGGACACAGATTCATATTTAGCCGGACATTTTGCCCTGAAAGACTGATATTTCTGTTTTTATATATATATTTTTAGATATATTTCGCTTTCGTTCGGCATCTTTTGGCGGGGCGAGGTTGACCAAAAGCCTAACAAAAGCCGGACAGGCCGGACTTGTATATATTTGGCCGGACACGACTGTAAAAAGCCTGACATGTCCTGAATATGATGTGGCTAGGAAGGGCTGACAGAGATGTATGGAAGAAAAAGAGACGTTGCGCCGACCCCAAATAATTTATTTATTTAATTTCTATGGTAGACTTATCTATACTAATTATAAAGCTGAAGAGTTTGTTTGATTGTTTGAACGCGCTAATCTCAGGAACTACTGGTTGGAATTGTTTTTTTTTGTGTTGGATAGTCTATATAACATCACGCTACGACCAATAGGAGCGGAGCATAAATGAAAAAAGTGCGAAGCCGGGACGGGCCGCTAGTAAGTTTATTTAGCTACTAGCGACCCGCCCCGGCTGCGCACGGGTGCAATGTAGATACTAATGTAGGGAATATAAACCTTCCTCTTGAATCACTCTATCTATTAAAAAAAACCGCATCAAAATCCGTTGCGTAGTTTTAAAGATCTAAGCATACATAGGGACAGACAGACAGCGGGAGCGACTTTGTTTTATACTATGTAAAGATTCAAATGGCCAGACTATACACATTATTACAAAGTTGCAGTCACCATGTCTTGTAACTCAGCGGCACCCTTTCAAACTGGAAACTCAATAATTAAAAAAAAAAAACTATTCCAACCAGTAGTTCCTGAGATTAGCGCGTTTAAACAAACAAACAAACTCTTCAGCTTTATAATATTAGTATAGATTACAAACAGTAAGTTAATCTGACAGCCAATTACAAGTTACTTCCAAATTACTTATATTCTAATCTTAGTTACGATTGAACCTTTACACTAACCATCTAAGATCGAGCTCAAAGCTAAAACATTATTTGCATGCGAATCACGTCGTTTAAGAATATGAAAATGAGAAACGTGACCCGCACAGCTGGTCTACACATTAACAAACGTAGTAATAATATCGACTTTAAAACGATAAGATAAGGACAACCTTCACCGAATAACCCAATATATTGGAAAAGATCGACGCCATTGTACGTATCTTTGTAATAAATCTTATTTATATACTTATTATTTGTTTTGATCGTTTAGTTTATTAGTTTATGATTATTTATGTAAATAAAAACATTAAAAAAATATTCACGTTCCAACAATTTCGTCTAAGAACGTACTATGCGTGCCAAATAAGAATAGGATCGCGCTTGTTATCGTCGATCGCGCGCGATTCATTTTTACAAGATGTTATTTCTTGAATTCCATATATAGATATGAATTTTGGATAAATGAATAATATTTGAAAACAGTATTCATTAAAGAAATGAACCAATATACCTATATATTGTTAACTTCACGAAATGCTACTGGTCACCCTAATATGTCGCCATAATAATAATATAATTACTGTGTAATTAATTTGGCGTAAATTGATTAGAAATACCAAAAAAGTGAACTAAAAATAATTAAACTGAGTATAATTTCTTTATTTATTTTTTTGCACACCTTACGCTTTGGTAATGAAGTTCACGAGTATTGCGGAACAAAATGGCGTCTTGACAGTACTATTCTTAGTTGGCACGCATATTAAGTTGCCTTACGTGACTAAATTGGTTTTAGAATTACTTCGCTTCATCATAGCATTATTCTTGCTTAGGTATTGCTAGAGTGCTTTTTACCCCGTGTGGGGACGGGTTAGAATATAAAACTTCCTTACCGCACGCTGGGAATAGACGCTTGTTGTAAGATTCAACAAAACCCAGCACGCTCGGTGTTAAGATCTATAATTCTATACAGTCCGCCTGGCTAGCCTCACATTAAAGTCCGACACCAAGTACTATGTTCCGTCGTGTGTATGTGAGAGCCAGACGGTATAGGGGAATCCCTCTATATCTGTGTTTCTTGGATTCGTGTGGTCTATCTTAGATTCTGTCTGCGCTTACCATCAGGTGAGACTAGGGCCAAACGCGATCAAGACAAGAATAAAAATAATAAAGTTTGCTTCAGTTTAAGGATTTCATGTACCTACTTATGAAAGTCATATTCTAATAGAACCAAAAACCTTAAAAACCGGCCAAGTGCTAGTCGGACTCGCGCACGAAGGGTCCCGTACCATTATCTATAAAAACGAGCAAAAAATCACGTTTGTTGTATGGGAGCCTCTTAAATATTTATTTTATTCTGTTTTTTAGTATTTGTTGTTATAGCGACAACAGAAATACATCATCTGTGAAAATTTCAACTGTCTAACTATCACGGTTCATGAGATATAGCCTCGTGACAGACGGACGGACAGCGGAGTCTTAGTAATAGGGTCCCGTTTTACCCTTTGGGTACGGAACCCTAAAAATGATTTAAAAAGGCATATTAACAGAAATCAAAATCAGACTACTATCGTAGTGGGACTACCGACTGACCCACCATTTAAGGATGTTCCGCAATAGGATGTCGTAAATTTAATGTGCAGGTGGATGACGTTCCCCTTGCACCTGACTATCAAACGCAGGCCTGCTATTTAGGGTCAAAACTGTACTACACTGTACACAATTGTGGTCAGGACGTCATATATTTTGTAAATATCTCCTTTGTAGGAATGCACTATATCGATCACTAGCTGTGTCCTCACGGTTCCGCCCGTAGCCTATGTTACTCAGTGATAATGTAGCTTTCTAACGGCAAAATAATTTTTGAAATCGGTCCAGAAGTTTTTAAGTTTATTCGTTACATACAAAAATCCAAAAATACAAATCTTTTTCTCTTTATAATATTATTAGAATTAGAATAGACGAGCGAGTTCATACTCCGACTCGCACTTGGCCGATTTTCAGGTGGCTGTGACCACAACCTTTTTTGAGGGCTGGATCCGCGCCTGGAAGATTATGGGTATCACCATTTGACCGTTCATTGCAGCGGTCATTGTAACAAAGAAGATTTAGAAGTCACGGGCCTTCGTTAGTTAGACACATCAGTTTGTTTTAATTCATGACTCAGTCTGTAATTAAGTTCACTTCAATAATTGCGCGTGACTTTTGTTAATTTTCACGCGGGGTTTTCATTTATATGACGCACTTGAGTTTATCTATTATTATAACCGTGTACCTATTGTTTTACTTGTAAATAGAATATTCGGTTATAGATGTCATAATTTTAAGCAATTGTAAGGCAAATGATGGATTTTTATATCATTCATGTTTACTTTTATGCAAAAAGTGACATTAATGACGGAATTAGACCGTTAATTTTTTAACGTCTGAGCATAAAATAAACCAAAAGTCATCATCATCATCTCCCTGCCCTTATCCCATACTACGTGGGGTTGGCACAACACGTATTCCTCTTCCATTCTCCTCTATCAGCCGTCATCTCAGTACTCACTCCTTTCTTACCCATGTCATCTTTCACACAATCCATCCATCTTTTCTTTAGCCTACCTCTATTTGTATATCCACCCACATTCATACTTAGCACTCTTCTAGTAACATGACTTTCTTCTCTTCGCATAACAGAAAAAAAAAGTGAACGTGAAATAAAAGAAAAAATAAGATTCACTTTAAAGAATGATCTCCCGAGTGAACGAAAAATGAACCGTCGAATTCCGCCTATTGTATGTCATCATCATTATAATTGACGGCCTTGTTCCACTGACCGCTGAGTATGTCTCCTCCCCTGTGTGCCATACTTTCCTGGTATGTGCCAATCACATCCAAGTCTTACCTGGATATTTCAATAAAAATCTGAGGCTAATTGTGTTCTCCATAGACAAACAGCTAAATCCGGACTGGTAGTATTTGATACTATTTTACATAATACTTTTCTTACATCCCTAGAGTGGCGGTGGTGCTATCCTCCAGCATCCAGGTGCTGTCTTTACCGTCACTGTCTCGCGTGGCGTTAGTGCGCACGCGTCTGGGCGCGCGGCCGCTGTGCGCGCTGGCCAGCGAGCCGTCCGCGCCGCACCTGCTCGCTGCGCCCGCGCATCGCAAGGGCTCGCTGCAGCTTCTCGTATGTATTACTGTGTTACCAACAGCTGTTAACCGCCCAATACAAACTGCTTAATACTAATTTACACAACTTCGGTTCCAGGACGTGACGCGTGCGGTTAAAGGCGCCCATTCCTCGTCTCCAGCCGTGATGGGCTGCCACCAAACCGAGCTGGTCTGCCTGAGTCTGTCCGCCAACGGGGCGCGCCTAGCCACTGCGTCAGAACGAGGCACCATCATCCGAGTGTGGGACACCGCAACCAAGCATATGCTTCATGAACTGAGACGCGGCTCTGACTATGCTGATGTTTATTGGTGAGTTTAAGCTGTATTTTCCATCAAGACAGTGAAGGAATCGAACAATTCTGATAGACACTTCCATAGTCGACACTGGAAAAACAACACGTCTCCGTAAACGCTCTAATACATTGTCATATGTTTGAATTATCCGCTATACGTCCCACATCACGCTACTCATCTCCATAAACGAGTCCAGAGTCGGCAACCTCATGGAACTGCTGCTCCACAATCCCGCCAAACCTATAATGACTTCTGTATATGTATATGTTACAGTCAAAACTAATTTTAATTGCTAAAATCAATCAAAACTAGTTTTGACTAAGGTTGTCGATCAAAAATAGTTTTGACTAAAAAATATTGGGTAATAGTGATTTTAACTAAAAAAACATCGGTTTAAAGGGTTTTGACCACGAGTGTTAGTCATTTATTGTTCACTTTTGACTGGGAGTTTTAATTCGCACTATAATCAATCTAAAACCACTTATTTCTGAACGCACCCATTAAACGAATGATGGAAAGTGATCGGCGAATGGTTCCGTTTGTGTTGAGTGGTCACAGTTCTAACTTAACCAATTAGTCTAACCATGTAGTTTTGACTGAAATATGAATCAAACAAGTTTTGACCGATGTCCTTTGTCAAAACTAGTTTTGACTGATTTTCGCAGACAAAATTAGTTCTGATTGGTTATGAGTTTTGACTGTAACATTATATAATAATTATTGCAATGGGAATCGAGAGTAGTTTTACTAATACAGCTGTATACGATATTCCAGTATAAACTTCAACCAGTCGGGTTCGTTAGTGTGCTGCGTGTCGGACAAAGGCACGCTGCACGTGTGGACGGCGCGCGGCGCGTGGACGCACCTCGCGGCCGCACATGCCAACCTTGACACCAAGGCTCTATGTGCATTCACTGATGACAACACAGCCGTGTGTAAGTATCTATCATATTATGAACTACTGCACCCATTTTATAGGGGAAAGTGGAGGGATCGTTGGACGCAAGCAGCCTAGGGCCGACCCGAGACGTTTCTAAGTATTAGAGGATAAAGTTGCAGTCGTTCCGAGTAAAGTTCTGATATTCAGCTGCATTTCCTTTTTTAGTTAAGACTTGAAGCTGGCCGCAATAACTTTGTATAAGGGCTAGGCTGATGACCAATAGATGCAGTGATACAATAGCGAATCCCACGACCCCGGCCATAGGCCCTTAGAGGAACAACGTGATGGTTTAAACCAGTAAGAGTCCGCAGTAACTCTCCGCCCTCTCCAGGGTGAATGGTATTCACGAGGATTTCCCCGCGTTAAAAAAGGCTAATGACCAATCACACCTTGTATTCCGCGAAGGGTACAGCAGAGGTGTTTTTAGTGAGCTCTCGTTTCGTCAGTTATGTTTAAGTACCATGTAGTAGGGGGCGAGCCCATTGCCAGTAACCGGAAAAAATATAAGAAAAACATATCGCACCTTCGGTGGAACAAAGTCACAATAGCTCATTTTGTAATTTTACAGGCGAGGATTTTTAAGTTTTTTTCGCATTTATTTCCATATTACTGGATTACTATCTGTAGTAGGTTAAAATTACTTAGATAGTAATCCAGTAATATGGAAATATATGCGAAAAAAATCTTAAAAGTCCTCTCCTGTAAAATTACAAAATGAGCTATTGTGACTTTGTTCCACCGAAGGTGCGATATGTTGAGGTACCAATGAGGTACTAAATTTTAACGAAAAGATGAACTAGTTATAACACCTACAGCCATTCTGAAGTCAGAATGGCTGGCCACTTTCCTCGTAATAGTTTTCCCTCTTTAGCGAGGTACCAATTATTTGATGTCTAGTACCAAATATAAAACTTGGTATTGCTCAAACTTCCAAAATCTCTATTGGTCCAGTCATCCTGACGCAGATGATAAATCACCACCATCATATAATAATATTCATGTTTTTATTTACCAAAACTACAGATAGGTACAGTCAGCATCAAAAGTTGATGACCACATTTAGATTTTCAAAATCGCTGTACACCGTATTATACCTAAATCGCTCAATATGACAAGCGCCAGAAATGAATGATTATCATAAAAGGCCATAAGTAGGTGACCATCACTTTTAAAAGTCGCTAAACAAAATTATAGTAAAAAAGCATAACATTCTTCGTGTCTAAAGTCTCTGAACAAATTTTTGACAAAAATAGCATACCATCGTTTATCTCTTAAAGTTCCTGAACAAAATGAAATGTTTTTTGGGTTTAATATGTGTGTGTATTTTTTTGGGTATATGTGTTTGGTATATAAATTAAGTAGACACATGCACATGTAAATCACCACCCTTTTATTTATTATAAACAAAATTAAATTAAATGGTTCCATAAATCAATACTTAAGTTAGTTAAATAGTTAAGTTACTTAGTTAATAATAATTATTTGTTTTTATTAAAAATCAACAAATTTAAACTTTCATAATCAAAACAAAAACAAGGTTTATTTTTTTATCAATTACAATTACAGTTATGATTAGGCTTAAATATTTTTAAAAAAACCATAAAAATTAAAAAATAAGGTTAAAAATTAAAAATAATTCAAAACAAATAATTGAAAAGTTAAATTCGAAATTTACATCCATTTAAATGTTAACCATTTAGTAACGAGCACTTTTTTAGTTTGCAGTTTAGCTACTTTTGATAGTATAAGTTTACACGCTACGTATCCGAAACAAAGTAATGTTCAGTAACTTTTGTTATTTATGATGTTAAGTTATTTTTGGACATTGAATAGAATAGAATATACTTTATTGTACACCAAAATTGTTACACAGCTCTTATAAAATAACAAACATTAAAGGGTACAATGGCGGTCTTATCGCTGATAGCGATATCTACCAGACAACCTTTGGATGAACATGAAGTCAATGAATAAGATAGGCGGGATAGTCCATGGTGTACTGCTGCAAAAAAATATACTACACACCATATATAGACATAATACTCACATATATATCCATATCACATATATTGCCGTGATTACACTAGCTAACCAAAACAAGCATTTTATATTGTTCAGTGACTTCTGTAAAACTGAATGTTATGATGTTTTCGGATATTATAACGATCAGCAATTTTTGACAAAATGGTGTTCAGTGACCTTTGACGAGTAGTGTTCAGTTAATTTTGAACTTTAATGATGTTCATTCAATACTGGAGCCCTATCTTGTTGAGCGATTTATGGGTGATATAGTGACAAGTGATTTTGAAAATCTGAATGTGGTCATCGACTTTTGATGCTGACTGTACAAGAAATATTATGTAGATTAATAACAAGTGATAGGCAGAATATTATTTTAAATAACAGTACTTATTGTGTTGCAAAATCTGTACATCATTATGTAAACTAGGATAGCCTATATTTTAGAGATAGAAATTAGGTACATTTTAATTACATCTGCTTAAATTATATCACTTGTGATGCATGATCATGCATAATAAGATCACCTGATGTATTATATCATATCGCGAAGGTCATATGTCACACATCGCATGACAAGTAAAAGTGTATTAGATGCATAATCGCGTGACTACAAGTACCTTTTATATAATTATCTTAATGATACATGTCGTTTTCATTACCTAGTTGTTTAGTTTCTTCTAATTATGCAAGTGTAGGTGTATACAAGGTTAGTCTGAAAGGGGGTACTAAGCCGCTGGCCACGTAAAGTATCACTGATGATTATTTTAAAGCAAGTGTTAAAACTTCAAAATTCGACATTTTTTATTTGCATGCTAAAAGATTTTTATTTTAGTTTTTTTAAAAGAAAAAACATACCTGCTTTAGTTATGAATTCAGAAGATTAATTTTCTAATCCGTGACCCCAAATATGACCTAAATTGTAAAAACAGCTGATCATAGCTATGGACAGATAGATTTTAGCATATTTTTTACGAAATCTTTGAAAAGCTATTTCTCTTAAACTATCGAGTTTTGGGGAAAGTTGTAGAACAAAAGTTATCCCTTATTATATGTACTTTAACACCCTTTCGGCCCCCTTTCCGACTTACCTTGTATAATTATCTTAATGATACACGTCGTTTTCATTACATAGTTATTTAGTTTCTTCTTGTTGTGTAGGTGTTTAAAAGTGCAATACCTACCGACCTACCTACCTATGTCTATGTCGTCAACTAATTCGGTAGATAACTATTTAAAAAAATTTGAAAAAATTAAATTAAATTTATATTACATCAAAAAAGTGTAATAGAGGCGACCCTATTGCCATCAACCGGGCACAAATCTAAACTCCGAGTTGCTACTGAGGAATTCCACACGGAAAAACCAAATAACACTTCCCGACCTGAGGATCGAACCCAGGACCTCACTATCAGCGGTCGCACTTCCCACCACTAGACCAACGAGGCAATTAACCACAGTATCATTATAAATACGAAAGTGAGTTTGTCCGACTGTTCCCTAATTTTGATAACACTGCACAGAGATAGCTTGAAACGAAGACTTAAGAAGGCCACAGGAGAGTTTTTATGAAAATACCACGCGAGTGAAGCCGCATCCGTCAGCTAGTATTAAATAATTATTAACACGTTGTTTGAATTTCCAGTGATATGTGAGGACGGCACTTTCCACAAGTTTACGTTTGCAGCCGAGGGCAACTGTCATCGCAGCGACTTTGAATACTTTTTACAGGTATAACTTTTGTTTAATATTTATGCAGATTCTATTGCACGCCAACTACTAACATAACATAAAATATAATTAGCCCATTACTGACCCACTGCTGGGCACGGGCCTCTTCTCAGAATTCTTCTTCTTTTCGTATGGTTAGTGGCTAACCTGGTGTCAGAGTTTATGTCGCCCATGGGCTTCTGACTTAGCTTCACATGCCGTCGAGAAATATCTCTCAGGCATGCCGGTTTCCTCACGATGTTTTCGTTCACCGTTTTTAACAATTGACAATTATACAATACGCACATGAATTAGAAAAGTCAAAGGTGCGTGCCTTGGGTTCGAACTCGAGACCTATGACTTGGCTGTCCGACGGTCACACCACTAGGCTACATAGATCATAGAATGAGAAGGATTTAGGCCTTAGTCCGCCACGCTGGCCTAGTGCGGGTTGGCGGATTACACACACCATCAAAATACCTGGACAAACTTTTACAGTATTCAGTACGTTGAAATAAACTTATCTATGCAAAAAAACGAGATCTAAGTGATTTTTTTCTGACCAAAAAATAACGTTTTAAATTGCCTGTACTCTCTAAGAATAAACTCATCCATTTTTTATGCATCGACCGCGCGTAGCCGGGGCGCGCGCTACTTCCGCACCGTGTTTTACCTAATAGGAAGTGAAAAATTAAAAAAAAATATATAACTAAATTAAAATTAATGATGAAAAACATTTTTTGGTTAAAAAAAAAACACTTGTATCTCGTTTTTTTTTGCATAGATATGTTTAGTTAAACGTACTGAACACTGTGTAAAAGTTTGTCCAGATATTTTGGTTAGACCTTATATAGCCAGATAGCGAGGCTGGTGGTAGCGAGGCTGACTGCCACAGACTTACATTAGTATCGTCAATCGTGGTGGCTCTATAAATGCCCCCAGATGACCATTTAATGATTCTAACTTACAAACGTACATTTCAGGTGGGCGACGACGACGAATTTCTGCAATGATGTTTTTTTAATATTAAATTGACTATGGAAGATATAGTTATGCCTATAATAAGTGATAACACAGTGAAAAGTGATGTTATATATAGTAATATAATTATAAATAACACTCTAAAGTTACAACGCTTACTTTGAAATTCGTGATAATTTCAGTAAACAATAATAAATAATCTAATATATAAAGTTTTGAACTGTACGTGTGGAATGCACGCTCTCGCGGCTTGTAGTAGGTCTTATAGATATATTTCCATAAATTTTATGTAAATAAAAAATGCTGATTTCATTACTAAATTATCTAATTAATAATTCTTATCTAAATGATTAATGTTAAAATAGTTATGAAAAATCTCTATTTTGTAATAGTAATATAATGTTTCATAGTACTGTCATGTACGCAGTAGTTCCCCGAAATTACATACTCGATTTGCGCAAGGGTGGTTTATTTCGGTGTGCTGCTGTCTGTCATAACTTTTTTACTATTAGGCGTTGTGGAAAATACAAAAGTCCAAAATGATAGACTTAATAAATTAGTCTAAGTGCAATATTCGTTGGCTAGATTGTTTAGTAGTGACATCGGCTTAGATATAGTATATTATAAATCCTCCTGTAATATTTGTTTTACTAAAGGGGGCGCCACTTATATATATCCTGGCACAATATATTTAATTTTGTTATTAAGATAATGTTACAAGGTCAACGAAATATGTGTTTGAAGTTCGTGAATTAATTTGAAAGAAACACTAAAATATTTACGTGTTCATCATTACCTTTGTACTCTCTTGGTTAAATTCTTTTTACTGTTTTATTATAAAGATTTTTGATATTGGCAGGAAATTTTACTTACAAAATTGCCATGTATACTAAAATTTTTGAGATGTGTCGTATTTATTAAAGGCTTAGAAAACATAAAAAGAATTATCTACTTGTAAAATTAAATACAGTTGTTTCTTTACTTGCAATCCACGAACTTTAAATTTAGTTTGTAATAATTATATTAAACATAGTTTACCAGGGCTTTCATTCGTTATATTTTAGTTAATTCGAAACGCAATGATAAAGACAGGCGGCACTAAATTGCATTTTATTTTAGGTTCATAATGATTGATTTAAATGTTCTAGTTGTACGTAACATTGTTTCATATTTCAGGCCGAATTACAATGCTAATTAGTCACTTGATTAATTAGAAATGTCTTAAGTTTTTTCAACCCATTCCAATTTATACATTCACCAAAAAGGTCATATTTCCGTAGAATTTAATTGAATATGGAATTTTCTTGACCTTTGTTAAAAGTCAATGCCCACGTTTGAAAGAAAAATTTGTAGCATAATTAAGTTCTCGAACAGAGACATGTAACCTGACTTTTTTATTATTATCCTTCATTGTCGGGGTAATTTAATAGAGGCTTGACTAATGAAATACGTACATTTATAATTAAAGGAGGCGAGGTGACACGCGCGTCTAATAAAAACAAAAAATACATAAAAATACAAGTAGATAGGGTACTACCTGACTGAAATTTTTGTGGACCTATGAGAGATCGTGAGAGAATCGGCAGCGCTGCGCAGGCGCATGCGAAAGGGGAAGGGGTGGTTAGCCAAGGTTCATAGATATTTCCGCCAAGTAGTTACGCAAGATTGTTTAATCTCGCGATATCAGTGAAGAACTTAAATGTTTGTGATGTGTTCTTATTATTGTAATGCAATGAAGATGTTTTTATTCAATAGCCATAGTTATAATAGTTATTTTAAAGCAATAATCAATATTTTATCTTAGCTACACTCTGGAAGTAAGGCTATTATATACACAGGGTTTTCCAAGTATGGATATGTGTTTTATTTACTGTGGAATCAATTTCCACGTTAGCATTAATATTCTGGTCTGATGAGTTGTGTTCATAATTTTCTTGGAAAGTCTGTTATATTAGCTGGATTTGTAATACATGTTTACTTGCATCATATTTTGTACACCTAACATTAATCGTTGTTATATAAAATCATTTTTTATCATAATTTTATTTATGTACTCAGTTCATAATAATTGTTCCTTGTTTCATCGTTTATCGCTCAATTTTAAATTGTACCTTTTGCATTTGCTCATATTAGTGGAGTGAAAAGCGAAAAATTCGTTCTTTTCTAGTTATAATTATCCAATATTCTATAGCCATTAAAAATTGTCATTGTTATTTATAATTTTTAAATAGTCGTATTTGAACTGAGAGAATATTATAAGAGTTGAAATATTAATCAGAAGCTTGTATTAAGTACATAATATACGCGAGCCCTTGTGTAAAATTATTATGTAAAGATATATTTATGTATAATTATGTAAATATTTTTAATAGTCACACACTAGTTTTTGTACTTGACATTAGCAAAATAATGATACTTGTCTCAGCTTAAACTTATTTAATCACTTTAGTAATAATTATTTAGGGCAACAAAAACGAGCACATTTGGACACTGTAAATACGGAGTTTCGGAATAATGATTTATTTTTTTATGAAATTGTAAAAACGGCAGGGACTCCACTGTTTTGTATAAAAGCTTTAGGAGTATAGATATGTACCCGAATAGGGTTATTTGGAATTTTAACATTAAAATTTTCTTTTATACATCTTGTTTTATTGCATCGTCTAACTTTATTCAGGCTAAACACAGTTGATTGATTGTTATAAACCTGCAGGTGTCTTCTAAATAGGAATTTGTGAAGTTGTCCCAAACATAAAAGCTTCAATGATGGGAGACATTAATGCCCAGGTACAGGCCCAACTTTAAATAATCCAAGCAATTAGCATGTATTAGTATCACATCAGTGCATGGAAGTAATAAGTACTATGTGTAACATTGGGAAAATGTTGGCTCCAAGTAAATAAATTGTAAATATTCTCATTCATTTGTCACATAACATTATCCTAGTCCGAGTTTATTAACTCACCCCAACATTGCAGGGAAAGGGCTAGGATTTTAAGAAGAAGCCACAAGCAGTAATTGGAAAAAAATCTAATTAAGCTCAATTTCATAAACAAAAATACTTAACAGAAACAAAATTAAGTAACAGATTCTCAACTATAATCTATTATTAATAAATTATTTACATTTTATTAAAATAATTACAACTATGTTTAATCACCCTCTGGCTTCTTCCGGCCAAATGGATCGGTCCATACATTCATATCTGAAAAATTAATGTTAACCGTGAATACTTTAATTTAATTTTTATCTAAGGCCGGCTGTACTCCTGTAAGTTTCCCTTACGTAAAACCCTTATGTAATTAACCTACAATAAATTTGCAAATGTAAACTCTCTTGTAAGTAGCTTATCGACTGATTTGTATAGTCAAATTAATTGTCATAAGTCACAAATTTTACGGAAGCAACTTACAAGTGTATTGGCAGCCTTATCGAAGTTTGTTACTCAATCATTCATAAACGGCTATATAGATTTGTATGATATTTGGCACAATAAATTATGGAGCTTTTATTTGGGTGCATGAAGATGTTCCCCCAAAATGCGAATGTAATCGCAGGTAATAGCTGGTAAAATACACAACTGATATCTGCAATTCCCTATGAAGTAAGAAGACCTACCTACTTTTTCCATGTTCCATCAACTTTTACAACTTGCTTTTGCTAAATTTTTGTTTTTTTTGCTGAGGCGTATTGTGTACTACTATAATTATATTTAGCTAAAGGATTGTTGGTCAGTGTTTATAGTATTTATACCAGGACAATAGGGTTCTTCTGTCTGTCATCCTCACAGAAAATTTCTGTCTTGTAAAATGTTTAACCAGAATGTTGTTTATTTGAATTGGATCAATTTAATGATTTTAGTATCAAACAATAAAAGATAGCCCCCAAAAACGGCCGCCGTTCACTGCTTCCTAGTGTAATGTTGGAGTAGAGACATTACACATGATATTGGTACCCAAATAATGAAAAAACACTGCAATATTGTGAACGAAATGTTTACTTACTCCCAGGTTGAATATCTTCCTGTTTAATATTCTTTCGTGCTTCCTTTTGGATCTTTTCTGAAAGGAAATCATTGAACACAATTATTATAGGTTATGGAAAGCAATCAGATTTGTTTTGATGGGTTTTTTATGTATACTTACTGTATTCAGAAGGGTCCATCATAGGGGCAATAGCAATGGGATAAAGAGCAAGCCCTATGAATCCTACAAATCCAGAAATAAAGGCGGCATACCGCCAACCCCGAAAAAAAGCCATGTTTATGTAATTCTAACTTTTGTACAGTTTATTTTATCAACATTCGGTTCATTTTTTCTTGTCAAATGTCAATATTTTTGTATTTTTGACAATGACAGCTGTCATCATTACAAATTATTAAGAGATCGGGCTAATAGTCTTTTTAGTATCAAATACTCAAACATTACTCAGTTTTAAATTGCCGTTAATTGAGCGTAGTTAAACAGAAAGCGACCATCGACGAAAAACGAGTTTTGAGATAATAAAAAAATTATACAATTAAAAGGCCATACCTATTTATCTCAAAGTATACAACAAGGGCTACAAAATAAGCTATTTGAAACTACCAAAATATGTATGTACTTTGTTTTGTTAGTAAATTATCGAGTTAAACTTGTAGTCGGTTACTGCTTTATGAAACAATTTTAAATAAGGATTTTTGCAGAACTCGTCTATCGGGATGGTCTTATTCTGCTTTTTGAGGTAAAGAAATAACATTGAAAGCCAAAATAATGGTTTTATTCTGTAAAATTCTTTCTTAAACAAACTCAAATCAAATATCACTTTTACAAACTCTTAATTTTTAGTATAATAACATTCAGTGGTATACCTAGTCTTGCCATAAATATTGTCACGAAGAAAAAACTTTTTTTTTATTGCATATAATATTTATTACTTTTACTTCTTGAGTTATAGATAAAAAAACTAAAATAAACTGTAAACTAGCTTCCTCATCTTCTTCTAAATCGTGAAACAACTGAGCCATGATACTCTTATCAAGACCAGTCCATGACATGGACTTGGTGCACTAAATGGTGTTTACTTTATAAATCCGCAACAGTAATAATGGAATGGTCTCTTTCTGCAAATAAGAAATTACAGATAGATAAGTGGCATTTTGTATGACTAAAGTAGACCATTATGAGTGGCTTAGAGTCGTATCGTGCAAAAATATCATTAATCACTGAAAATAATTTTGCAGAACTAGACCATTACTAGTCGGCTTCTGCAAATAAAACAATCAAACTATTATATTATAATGGTACATATGATAACGGTATATATGATAATGGTACATGGTCTTGTTTCATGGGCATTCAAACTCATTCTCCCAAAAATCGGGGTTCGTCGCCTTCTTCTTAACTACGGTCAATTTCGTGCTATCGCTGTCACTTCGTCTTAAGAGTGACAGTGACAGCGCGAGAGTTCACGGCAACTTAAAATTGAGCAGCGTTTTAGTATTTGGCCATTACCTACTTGTAGGCCTAAGTAGGTAAAGGCTGCTGCACTGATAATGATGTAGACACTATATCATTCGGTTTCTCAAAAAAATGAAGGTAGGTACAGTTTGAATAAAATAATATTGCCCCTCTGAAGTGAGGAACAGAACGCCTAAAGCTTGGTTTCAGAGTTGCAATGTTATTTTACGCGTAGATACTGTAGCTTACTTGATTGCAGCCCATTCTACATCTGACATTTATTAAAAGGCAACAGGGCAAGAAGCAACTGTCCAAACGTCAACTTCTAATCAAACTACCGACGAATGGCGATAACATCCGAATATTTCCGGACTGGGGGAATACTCAAGGTTTATTAATTTTAGCGTTCCTGGTGTTCTGTTATATTGTACTTCTAGCGTGGTATTCGGAAGAAGCATGTCTAGTTGTGGATAGTGATAGGTAGAGTCGAAAGAAGATTTAACTACCTATTACAGTGGTTGCCATATAATTAGAAACGATCATTACTTCACACATCGTTATGATAAATACTCGCTATACATTTTTGTCAGTCTATCATTAATGACTTTTAACTACGTCATTATGTAGGCCCATCAGTAGTGTTTAATACCTACATGAGGACAAATTGAGGGAAATAATAACCTCCTAATAAAACTTTCAATCACTTTATAAATAAGGTGGCATTTGAAACGAACTGAGAGCTGGACAAATAATAATTAGAAACTACAACTATACCTACCTATTGTTAGAAATTCAAAGTTGAAAATCATTTCGTTCTTGAATATTGGCGAATGTTTATTTCTGCGTCATTATTAATAATCTCCATGTTTTCAAAAGTTATTTAAATTAATTAATTTACTCAAAAAAAGGAAACTTGTGATTCGTTCACACCCTTAAAAACTTATGGATCTGTAAAATGTAACTATTCTTTAAAAAAACGTTGCTGTTAATTTATACTGCTCCAATATTAAAGTTTGTGATGCGGTCTATCACTGCAAATTATTACTCTGCAGTGCCAACGATGTTGCATGAAACTGAATCTCAGAAAACGACAGCATGTAAGGATTGCAAGTTTATTCAATTAACAAAAGGAGACCCTTTTCAGGGTTATTCTTATATTGAAATATTCAAACCAATGAAACATGTGTCTCTAGTATAAGGAGCTTTACTTCATCCAATGTTTTCTTTTATTGAAATCCATCTAGAACGTCTCACATTTTTTTAAAAGATCTACTTATTTATTCGATGTATGACGTTCATTACTAATCGTTTCTAATTATATGGCCACCACTACACAAGGTTAGTCGGAAAGGGGGTACTAAGCCGCGGGCCACTTAAAGTATCACTGATGACTATTTTAAAGCAAGTGTTAAAATTTCAAAATTCGATTTTCTTTTCCATGAAAAATAAGTTTTAATTTAGTTTTTTCGAAAATTCTTCATCCCTGCTATAGTTATGAATTCAGAAAATGGGGTTTCTAATCCGTGATCCCAAATATGGCCTAAAATGTAAACACAGCTGATCATAGCTGAGGATAGATAAAATATAGCGTATTTTTTATGAAATCTTTGAGCAGCTATTTCTCTTAAACTATTGAGTTTTGGGGAAAGTTGTAGAACAAAAGTTATCCATTGTTATGGGTACTTTAACACCCTTTCGGCTTAGTACCCCCTTTCCGACTAGCCTTGTATAAGTAACTGACGTTAGCATTGACACAATGAAATTCTTTTGGTTTCGGGTTAACATGAATAGTATTATAGAGACAATAAGGTGAAATCATAAATGAATGGTATTACAATTTACTACTATATATTACCAGGTATCTATAATATAAGTAAGTACAGCTAATCGCTATCTATAGTCCTTAGGTATCCTTCATAACGAAGCACAATGGCAATTAGCTACGAATAGCCTGAACTTGACGCCACACACAATATAGGTAAGTACGTATATCGTGCAAGAATGTAAGTAAATGCCATTGAACCACATACAAAGATAACATTAAAATACACAGAATAAACATTTAGTACCTAGCTACCTACCTAACTTGAGTCTGTTCTATTTATTACGTATATCTGAAAACTTAAAGCGAGCAACTATCGGGCCCCGATGATATCGTCAATGACTCAAAGATTATTAATGCAAGTAGTCATTAGGTATTATTATCAATAATACTGATTGCTAGTGTGTACTTTGGCCAACGTTTGAATTAGTTATTTGGTGCTATAAGTGGGTACCTACTTCTAGGGCCATGCTATTATCCCCGGCTAAGAATAGGCTAGGATTACTCCATTGAGATTATATGTCTATGGGTTACTCAGTCTTGGCTTCATATTAGGCTCAATATTTCGGTGGGTTGTCTATTGTTTACCAGAAGATTATATACCTACCATAATCATCATATTCCCGAATTTCATTTACCCGAATTTCATTTGCCCGAATGTTTTGTTTGCCCTAAGAGACATATGACATACTTTTAATTGCCCGAAACTTAGATACCATAAGATACGAGTGCCATACGTATTGTTTTTCATATTTTTAATTGCCATAATAATTATTAGACATAATATTTAAACACCATAATGATTATTAGACATAATATTTAAACGTCATAATAAAACTATTACTTCTGGGTGGTTTATAAAAAAATAACCACGAAGGGGATGGCCTTCTAACCTATCCGAGTCGGGGTGCCCTAAAGTCCCGATTGCATCCAGTTTCTCCTAATATAACAACCGTTACACACCCAATGTCGATGGCAAATGATATTATGGCATATGATAATTATGGCATGTGATAATTAGGGCATGTGATAATTAGGGCTTACAATGATTATGACAAATGATGTTATGGTAAGTGACTTTATGGGAAACAAAGCTTCTAGCACGTGATTAATATAGCAAATAAGAGTAGGGCAAATGAATATTACGTCATATAATATTATGGCTGTTGACTATTATGGCAAATGATATTAGGGCAAATAAAATTCGGGCAAACGGCGGTATACCATTTCGGTGTTACCAATAAATAAAAATATTTAGTGTTACATACATCACGCACGCAACCATAGATGTTTTAGATGTTTACACACCTATTTACTATTTATTAAATGTGTCTAGCTATAGTTGTAGAATGTATTTTTTGGGATTATAAAGTTCAAGTGGTGTTCTTGCGGTGGTGGGCCTTCAGCTCGGCCCGCCAGACTGATTTTGTACGCGTAAGGCGACTCTGTGGGCACAAGTTATCGAATATAATATTTCAGTTTTGTACCAGATAATTGTTTTATTTTCCACCGGCCCCTTAACACTAAACGTACCTATAATAAGTAAGTAATTGTATAAACGCGCCCTAAGAGATCAGTCTGTCGTCCCATGTTTTGTTTAAATACAGAGAGTAACATAACATGACTCAAAATTAATTTAAAATAAGTTCTTTCTCACAGGCGTAACATTTCTTCAGCTTATTTCAAATGTTTACGTTAGATTCTCTCACCTCGATTTTATCAGTGTGTCGCATGTACATTTTTGAATTAGCTTTTCCCTATACATTTTGATCTTCTTCCCCTCAAACCTTCTTTAACATTATTAACTTCAAGAAGAATTGTAGGAAACGGAGCAGGAACAAGATGACTAGTTTTTCCCCCACATTCATCTAATATTGATCATGGAGGAAGGTTTGTAGGTTTAGCAATTATTTCTTTACATTTTGCTGGTCGGTACTCATGGACGTATTCGGGGTGGGACAGATGGAGCGCTTGCGCTTGGTTCCATGGCACTGGAAAGAATAGGTAAATGGTCTAGATTCAGTCAACTCGCCACCCATGTCCACAGAACAATTATCCAAAATAGGCAGACCAATGCCAGATTCCGTCTGTACTTATTTGGACCTCAAAAATAAGTTTATGGGGCAAAATTGCCCTATAATCCCATTCTGCCTTTAAATTTATTGAAAAGACAAATATTTACTATCTGACTGAGATTGCCTCGCCTTGGACAAAATCCTGGCTACGCCCATGCTGGTACTTACCTATTTATTTTATTAATTAAATATACATATAAATTATATTTAAAATATTTCAAAAAAAAAAACATTTATAAATATAAAAAATAGTAGCCCACCGGCTTCTGGAGGTCCAAGCTACCGGTGGTCAGGGTCTCAGAGAGAGGAACCTCCTAACAATACGCGCCGTGTCCAGAAGTCTTACTTATTTCTTATTATTAATGACTAGCTGTGTCCTCACGGCTCCGCCCGTAGCCTATGTTACTCAGTGATAATGTAGGTTTCTAACGGCAAAAGAATTTTTGTAATCGGTCCAGTAGTTTTTAAGAATGTATATTCGTTACATATAAAAATACAAATCTTTCCTCTTTATAATATTAGTAGGTATACTTAGATTTTATTTTAGAAGCAATTAACGCGGAAGGATGCTACCGCACAATAGGATAACAAGGGTCAAGAGTACATACTAATGAATGAGTCACTGGCAGATAGTGGTCCATCGAGGTAATCAGTTCTGTTTACAAGTAACAACAAATACTTACTGTTATTGATTAATTGAGTCACCGAAATGGACGTTGTATCTCTACTTGTTGTTGACTAAGCATTGATTACTTAATACGCGTTTGTTTTGTATTAGATAATACTTGTATTTACTTGCGTACTTATTGTCTTCCATCGACATCATCATTGAGTGTGTAAGAATCAAAATGTGGAAGCAAGACCTGAATAACCTGAAAATTAAGATCAAAGTACTTACCTTTAAAATACGGTATACACCGTACCTATTCCTAAATTCAGGTTACCGGAATATAACGATATTTAAATAAATATTGGTACCGAAAAGTAGAGTTTGAAGATGCGAAATGGTATAGGCGGTAGCGGTACCTACTTAAAACTTGATAAATAAGTGTTTTCTTTGATAAACCGCCTCGCCCGCCAGCCTGTCCTTTTTTGAGGCCCCTTATAGCATCAATGTTTCATTAGTACGATCCGCTCGTTACAAAATGTTTTAATCGTAAAAAGGTTAAATAATGTTATAACCTAACCCAAGGGCGTAGTCAAGAGTTTGTTCAGGGGGGGGGGGGGAGCAGGCAAGGGTAAACTAATGAAATACATGCTACAAAAACATTTATTAATGGAAAAAAGCGAGTGTAAAACATGCAAAGCGAATAAATTTCTGAATGATTTTAAATGCAACGTTGCTAAAAAATATTTATTCTTCGGATCGGGAGCACTCCGAGTGAGCCTTCCAACAGACCCAGCTATGTGGGGCAGCTGCCCACCTTGCCTGTACCTGGCTACGTCCTTGGTCTAACCTTTATAAGGAAACGGTATCTTTATATTTTAAAGGAACCTTGTACCGTAAACCGTAACCGCTTTGAGTCCCTGTGTAGGAGTAGGTATCCTTGTTTAGTGCTTAGTAGGTACCTTAATTAGAGACACAGCTGCAAGTGAAGGAAAAAATAGAAATATACTATAGAAATACAGGGTGTAAACGAAATCATGCAATTCCTTCAAGCCTCGTGTTGTACTGCTGACATAGATTAACCCTGCATGGGATACATAATGGACTCAATAAAAAAAAATATAAGCAGTAAACATGTGTTCTTAACGGGGGGCATTTTAGCGCCCCGAGCGAAATGCACGGCTATCGCTCGCCACACGGTCGTTTAACTCGGGGCGCTAAAATTCCCTACATTAAGAACACATGTTTGCTTCTTGTATTTTTTTATATTGAATCCAAAAGTTTCCCTTTCATCCCGAGGTTTAAAGGAATCACATGATTTTGTTTACACCCAGTCGAACATCATGCCTCTATTCCCGATCCCGATTCTTCATCTGCCTGTATTTTCGAATATTTTGTATCATGTAGTAGTGATTGGGTAGGGTGCCTACTAAAAATCTAGATAGATTCAGTACTGCTGATATTCAAAAAGATACAATACTTTTAGTGTGGCTTGTTAATCTATACATAAGAGCTTGTGAAGCGGGCGGCATAAACTCTGACACTAGGTTAGTCACTAACCACACGAAGTTATCGGCGAATCGAGGAGCCATCAACCATCAGGTATTCTGCATCTATTTTAGTAAACAAAAGAATCAAAAACTGCCTCCTCGGTTTAGTGGTGACAAGCGCAATTGTTGATCGTGCGGTCCTGGGTTCGATCCCCAGGTCGGGCAGTGTTATTGGGTTTTTCCTTGTGGAATTCCTCAGCAGCAGCCCGGAATATGGATATGTGCCCAGTCGATGGCAATAGGCTCGTCCCCTATTACATGGGGTTGAAACATAACGGCGAAACGAGGGTGTTACTATACACTTCTGTCCAGCCCTTCAGGGATTACAGGCGTGATGCTATGTTAAGAATCAAAAACAAATGCCTATTTTATCTGTAGAGAAACACTGAGACGGGAAATTAACCTAAGTTGCTCTTTGTAAATATAACTCGTTTTGTGGAGGTTATTTATGTCACAACTAGGTGTACCTAGTTCTCTAAATTATTATATTATGTATCGAACCAGTCGACCTTGAACTAGGCATCTAGATTCTGATAATCTGTATATATAAAAAGAGAAGCTGACTGACTGACTGATCTATCAACGCACAGTCTAAACGGCTGGGGTTAGAAACTTGAAATTTTGATAGTATGTTCATTTTGTGACGTAAACATCCACTAAGAAGGGATTTATCGAAATTCAACCCCTAAGGGGGTGAAATAGAGCTTTTAAGTTTGTATGTAAGTCCGTAATTTTTGAAGTAAGAAGCTTGTAATTAAATATTAAGGTTTTTGGTTATAAATAAACGTACACATGTTTGAGCATTTTTGGAAATTCAACCCTTAAAGGGGTGAAATAAGTGTTGAAAGTTTGTATGAGAAATCTGGTACTTTTGAAGTAAGAAGCATGGGGAGAAACTGACCGACTGGCTGACTAATCTAGCAACGCACAGCCTAAACCGCTGGGGGTGATAAAAGACGGACGTTTTAGATTTTAAAATGTCACTTTAAAATGAGCTTAACGAGGATTTCAAATTTCACGCAAGCGAAGCTGCGTGTAAAAGCTAGTATAGGTATAAGGATAAAGAGATCCTTGTTCCCGGAAATTATGAAGCCACGGAATATAAACTGTATACGGTGGATTAAGCCAACCTTTCCACACCCATGAGTATTACCAACGTGAAGGATATAGGCAGCAGCGTCCTGCCGTATAATAATAAACTTCTTCTTATCGTGTGGTTAGTGAGTAACCTGGTGTCATTTTATGCCACCCATGGGCCTCTGACCTGGCTTCACATGCCGTCGAGAAATATCTCTCAGGCATTTTGCCCAGGCCGGTTTGCCCACGATGATTTCCTTCACTGTTTTTAAGCAAGTGATAATTATACAATACGCACATGAATCAGAAGTCCAAGGTGCGTGCCTTGGGTTTGAACTCGAGACCTATGACTTGGCAGCCCAACGGTCACACCACTAGGCTATAACTGCTGTTATATTATACAAGGTTAGTCGGAAAGGGGATACTAAGCCGCGGGCCACTTAAAGTATCACTGATGACTATTTTAAAACAAGTGTTAAAATTTCAAAATTCAATAATTTTTATTTGCATGCAAAAAGATTTTTATTTTAGTTTTATCAAAAAAAAAATCCATACCCGCTTTAGTTATGAATTCAGAAAATTAAGTTTCTAATCCGTGACCCCAAATATGACCTAAATTGTAAACACAGCTGATCATAGCTATGGATAGATCGATTTTAGCATATTTTTTTACGAAATCTTTGAGTTTTGGGGAAAGTTGTAGAACAAAAGTTATCCCTTATTATGGGTACTTTAACACCCTTTCGGCTTAGTACCCCCTTTCCGACTAACCTTGTATAATATAATAAACTGCGAATAACAATCGCATCTGCACAGCGTGGATATTATGGCAATTTCCCCGTCGATTGTTCATTGTAGAAGCTCATGTTCAGCAGTGCACGTTTACGGGTTAAAGTCCAGTGACAGTTGATAGCTGCATCAGCGGTGAGCGAGGCCTTTTTGCTACCTCCACGTAGCCATAGTCATATTGATAACTGTTCTTTTAGTTAAAGATAAATCCGACTCTTGGATTATGATCTTTATTAAAGGTAGGTAGGTTTTGGCAGAAATTCAATAGAAGTAATGGTGTCGATTCTGTTGCGCACTTTGACAGGACTAAACTAAACTAAGGGTTGTCTCTTTCTGTTTCAATAGAAAAAGAAAGTGACAGTTGCGTTTAGTCTAGTTTAGTAGGTACTGTCAAAAAGTGTAACAGAATCGACACCAATGTCAATAACCTATCTACATCAATCTAGTGATTTTGCACTAAGATCGGTTATTGGTTTAAGCCGTACCTATGTAAGTGCTAATTATACCAACGTCGGATAATTTTATCTCGGGAATAACTTTGAAGTTTTGACAGGTTTTGTATAGAAATTCTGTCAAAACGTCTTATTCCTCAGATAAAAATTGTCCGACTTTGGTGAACATTTGGTTGTTTTTGTTTTTCTTTCATTTATCGCAATTTTGCAAACTTAAGTAAAATTGATCGACGAAAGGTAAATTAATAAAAGAGTCATTAAATATTTGTATTATGTATTGTATGGCTGAGGCTCACATTGTGAGTGTATATATTACATGAGTGTGTCAAACATAACATAAAATTATTTAGTCATAAAAACTTAAATTATAATCATTGGCAACAAAATCGTCTAAACATTTAAAAGAGTATTATCTAAAATATCTTTATCGGCAAATGGTTTACTAACACCTTCTTCTAACAACTGCAATAACTTTGTGTACACAAGGGTCGGCGCGTCTATGGCCCATAAAAAGTCTATGTGATTAAATTCCTTCAATGGCACTACGTAGTGATCTATTGGATTCACCAACTGTATATATAAATTCGTCACATCAACGTCACTGGATAACCAATCGTTCTGTGCACTGAGTAGTGCGATAGGCAAAGTAATTTCGTGTACCGGATATTCAGGAGGAGATATGGTCCCGTATTGCATGAAATTCCCGGCAGGCCCATAGTCAAACTGTTGGAATTTGCCACTCTGTTTGATTTCTTGTGCGTAGTGCACCAGTGTCTTAGTGGAGGCTCCCGCGGGCACGTGGCCCAATATTGTTGGCAACAATGACCTGTTGAATTGTCTCTCGTCATGTCCACACAAAACAAACATTGAGTTCTCACATATCGCTTCCTCAAAATGATTTATCTCACAAGCATGTTTTGATAACCACCTCAAAACTGCGTTTTGCGGAAGGAACTCATTAGCTCCGAGAAGTTTCATCAAATATTCTATGTTATCGCTAAATTTTGCTAACAGTCGTATCGGGCTTTTAATTTCAGTCATGTATGCAACTGGAGCCAAAGCGAATCCTGCTCTCAACACCTTGTTATAATGGGTTTTCGTGGACAGCAATGCGAAAAGTACCGTGGTTCCCATAGAATGACCAATGTAATTTATTTTGACGTCCCATCCTTTTACCTCCATGATGTAATCTATGACCGCGGGGAGATCGTGTTGGCTCACATCGTGAAATGTAAAGTTCCAAAATGCAAACGAATCAATACTTCTTGAAACGTGAGCTCGGGAGTAAGTGTTTCCCCGGACGTTAGCTAACCACACGTCGTAGCCAGCATCAGCCAACATATAACCCAGACTCTTTCTGGGTCCCGGTATTATCCAATCCGCAGAACTTCCTAGTAAGCCATGATGCAAAAGCACTGTCTTCCTGGGGCTTACTTTGCTTGAAGCTGTTTTTGAATACGGTATCCTATGTACAGTCAATATGTATCCGTCATCAGTAACAATCGTGTGAGATTCCGCCGGGTAGCCATGGATTGCAATTAGTTGTGGCGTACTCATGTGAATAGTTGGATCATCAGATGAGCACTTGTACTGCATTTCATCTGGTGCTATAGTGTCAAAAATTTCATTGTCATTTGATCGAGCTTCATCGACGAAATCTCTGAATTTTCTCTTGATTCTTGATTGTTTATCCCCTTCATCCGTTCTATTAGTACTTGTGGTGGAGTTGAAGCCAAAATATGAAGTGATTTTTTTCCGCACATTTTCAACGTAATAGTTTTTCAAACTGACCCCTCTTTCGCGCACATAGTTCGTGAGCTGTGAAGTCCTGTTTGTGAAGGTATCGAATACGTTTGGAAACCAAGAGATCTGTCGGCACTCACTGTGTCCTAATATTAATATGAAAGTAAATACAACTAGCAGCGGGAGCTTCATGTTTGTATGTAGTGGGCGCGGGCGGACGCGACGATCGATCCTGCAGCGACTGAATGACTGAACTCAATAATGGAGCAGTAACGTAATTTATTCCCGCGCGGGAGGTCAAGGGGAAATATGAGTAATTCACATAACACAATGATGCACACATACGTATTTAACAAATCATAATAATTACCTACTGATAAACAAAGTTCATTTTGTGAATCATAATATTATTTGCTAATAAGTACGTACTGTTTTTACTAATTAAAGCTATAAAATATTATTTGTTTACAATACTTAGTTATTTCTGGTTACTTACTCGTGCTTCGTGTGAGTAATTTAATATTTATTTATACAAACCTAGATACTTATTTACGTCTAGGTACCTACATAATTATAATTATAACTCATTATGTGGGTAAAGTTTACAAACATAATTGCAATAGGTACCTATCATCTTAGTTACCTACCTAAGTATATAAGTTTGATTAAGAAATTAACATTAAACAAAATATAAAAAATTATTAATCTGGCATAATGTACATGTACCTACCTACCTATTGATGCACCACCTTATTGGTCTTACAGTCTCAAGTTTTAATGGCGGCTGCAGACGTTCGATTCTCGGGTCGAAATCTCAGTTAAACCTTTCCTTTAATCATCGTTGATGTGACTGTTATTCAATATCTAATTTATGTCAGGTCATTCAAATACCATAAAAAAGGACTACCTGTACTAATAAATGCCGATGTCTCCATATTTATAAATCTTAAGAATATTTTGATAGGGACCTGGTACACTCGCAGATATATGAGTGACCCATTTGCGCGAAAGGCCATTTGCGGGTAAGAAGCGCGAACAGAACTACTGAACTACAATAATATGTTTGCGGCATTGGGGTGGTTCAAGAACTACCCCATCCGCATCCATGGGCCAGGATTTTGTCCAGGGTGGAGGCAAACTTAGTAAGACAGTAAATATTTGTCTTTTCAATAAATCTGGAAGTGCAGAATGGGATTCTGAGGCAATTTTGGCCCATAACCTTATTTTTGAAGTCCAAATAACTATAGACGGAGTCGGGCATCGGTCTGCCTATTTTGGGTAATTGTTCTCTGGACATGGGTGGCGAGTTGATTGAATCTAGACCATTTACCTATTCTTTCCTGTGCCAGCGCCCCATCTGTCCCACCCTGAATATGCCTATGGCTGCATCCTACTACTATTATAAACAAATGTGAAAGGTTGTGAAGATGGATGGTTGGATGGAACCTTGTTACGCAATCACAGTTTCTGAACAGTTTCGGTTGAAAATTGGCACACAGATAGACCATAATCTTGGATAAACATATAGGATACGTTTTACTCCTTATTGTGTTTAGAACTGCCTCGTTGATCGTTTCGAATATTTTATTTCATTTAGTAGTAATTGTGTAGGGTGCCTACTAAAAATCTAGATTCAGTACTGCTGATAGGCAAGGGTAAGGGATATGCAATAAATGATTGAGTATTGAGTATTGGGTGTCCCCAGCCGATGGCCCAGGGGGGGGGGCAAGTTGATATATGGAGGATGGGAAAAGTAAGAGTTGTAGGTACAGATAAGGGCACAAGATGAAGCTTTACACTTGTAGTGCCAGCCTTATCTCTACGGCGCGGCGCGACGATTGTAATAAGAACGGTACAAAGTTCAATGTGTAAAGCGTGTCAAGTGGACTTTGGTAGCTTTGCATTTGGTTACGGTTTTTTGAATCTCTAACTTGAATCTCTCGCCCCCCTTTGGCGACGCCGCCGCGCCGTTGCTGATAGATACCTATTCAAAATGATACAATACTTTTAGTGTGGCTCCTCTATCTATACATAAGAATTAGAATTCAAATGAAAGTAAGCGGCGAATTGAGTAGTCATCAGCCACCAGGTATTAAGCATCTATTTTAGTGAACAAAAGAATCAAACTGTCTCGTCGGTCTTCACCACCCATGGGTGTTGTAAAGACAACCAAGGGATTACCTACGTCAAGGATAGGCAGCAGCGTACTCCTGTATAACAATAAACTGCGAATAACAATCGCGTCTGCACAGCGTGCATATTATGGCCATTTCAACGTCGATTGTTCATTGTAGAAGCTCATGTTCAGCAGTGCACGTTTACGGGTTAAAGTCCAGTGACAGTTGATAGCTGCATCAGCGGTGAGCGAGGCCTTTTTGCGACCTCCACGTAGCCATAGTTATATACAAGGTTAGTCGTAAAGGGGGTACTGAGCCGAAAGTGTTAAAGTGCCCATAATAATGGATAACTTTTGTTCTACAACTTTTCTCAAAAGTCAATAGTTCAAGAGAAATAGCTGTTCAAAGATTTCATAAAAAATACGCTAAATTCTATCTATCCTCAGCTATGATCAGATGTGTGTACATTTTACGTCATATTTGGGGTCACGGATTAGAAACTCCATTTTTTGAATTCATAACTAAAGCAGAGATGAAGAATTTTCGAAAAAACTAACATAAAAATTATTCTTCATACAAAAAAAATAATCGAATTTTTAAATTTTAACACTGTCTTCAAAACAATCATCAGTGATACATTAAGTGGCCCGCGGCTTAGTACCCCCTTTCCGACTAACCTTGTAGATAACTGTTCTTTTAGTTAGAGATAAATACGATTCTTGGATTATGATCTAGGTACGTGCAGATTTGCAATCCAAACTCGAAAAGAATTAAAGAAGTTTTTTGACAGAAATTCAATAGAAGTAATGTCAAAAACTTACATCAATCTAGATATTTTGTACTAAGATCGGTTATTGGTTTCGGTCGTAGGTACGTAAGTGCTGATTGTACTAACGTCGGATACTTGTATCTCGGGAGTATCTTTGAAGTTTTGACAGGTTTTCTATAGAAATTCTGTCAAAACGTATAACTTATTCCTCAGATAAAAGTTATCCGAGTTTGGTGAACATTTGTTTGTTTTTGTTTATCTTTCATTCATCGTAATTTTGCAAACGAGTACCTACTCGTTACCTAAGTAGGTACCCAAGTACATACCTACTTTACTTAGGTAATGTTTTTCAACGAATGGTAGATTAATTAAAAGACATTAAATATTTGTATTGTGTATTGTATGGCCGAGACTCACATTGTGAGTGTATGTATTAGTGTTAAACTTAAAACAAAATTATTTGGTCATAAAAACTTAATTTAATTTATAATCGTCGGCAACATAATCGTCTAATCATTTAAAAGAGTATTATCTAAAATATCTTTATCGGCAAATGGCTTACTAACACCTTCTTCTAACAACTGCAATAACTTTGTGTACACAAGGGTCGGCGCGTCTATGGCCCATAAAAAGTCCATGTGATTAAATTCCTTCAATGGCACTACGTAATGATCTATTGGATTCACCAATTGTATATATAAGTTCGTCACATCAACGTCACTGGATAACCAATCGTTCTGTGCACTGAGTAGTGCGATAGGCAAAGTAATTTCGTGTATCGGATATTCAGGAGGAGATATGGTCCCGTATTGCATGAAATTCCCGGCAGGCCCATAGTCAAACTGTTGGAATTTGCCACTCTGTTTGATTTCTTGTGCGTAGTGCAACAGCGTCTTAGTGGAGGTTCCCGCGGGCAAGTGGCCCAATATTGATGGCAACAATGACCTGTTGAATTGTCTTTCGTCATGTCCACACAAAACAAACATTGAGTTCTCACATATTACTTCCTCATAATGTTTTATCTCACGAACAAGTTTTGATAACCACCTCATAAATGCATTATGCGGAAGGAACTGATTAACTCCGAGAAGTTTCATCAAATATTCTATTTTATCGTTAAATTTTGCTAACAATCGTAGCGGGCCTTTAATTTCAGTCATGTATGCAACTGGAGCCAAAGCGAACCCTGCTCTCAACACCTTGTTATAATGGGTTTTCGTGGACAGCAATGCAAACAGTAGCGTGGATCCCATAGAATGACCTATGTAATTTATTTTGACGTCCCATCCTTTTACATCCATGATGTAATCTATGACCGCGGGGAGATCGTGCTGGCTCACTTCGTGAAACGTAAAGTTCCAAAATTCAAACGAATCAATACTTCTTGAAACGTGAGCTCGGGAGTAAGTGTTTCCCCGGACGTTAGCTAACCACACGTCATAGCCAGCATCAGCCAACATATAAGCCAAGCTCTTCCTGGGTCCCGCTATTATCCAATCCGCAGAACTTCCGAGTACGCCATGATGCATCAGCACTGTTTTCCTGGGGCTTACTTTACTTGAAGCTGTTTTTGAATACGGTATCCTATGTACAGTCAATATGTATCCGTCATGAGTAACAATCGTGTGAGACTCCACCGGGTAGCCATGGATTGCAATTAGTTGTGGCGTGCTCATGTGAATAGTTGGATCATCAGATGAGCACTTGTACTGCATTTCATCTGGTGCTATAGTGTCAAAAAATTCATTATCATTTGCTCGAACTTCATCGACGAAATCTCTGAATTTTCTCTTGATTCTTGTTTGTTTATCACCTTCATCCGTGTTGTCGGTCCTCGCGGTGGAGTTGAAGCCAAGATATGAAGATATTTTTTTCCGCACATTTTCAACGAAATAGTTTTTCAAACTGACTCCTCTCTCGCGCACATAGTTCGTGAGTTGTGAAGTCCTTTTGGAAAATGTATCAAATACGTTTGGAAACCAAGAGATTGGTCGGCACTCACTTTGTCCTAATATTAATATGAATTTAAATACAACTAGCAGCGGGGGCTTCATGTTTGTGTGAGTGGGCGCGGGCGGACGCGACGATCGATCCTGCAGCGACTGAATGACTGAACTCAATAATGGAGCAGTAACGGTCAAGGGGAAATATGAGCAATTCACGTAACACAATGATGCACCCATACCTAATTAACAAAACATAATAGGTAGGTACCTAATTACTGATAAACTAAGTTCATTTTGTGAATCATATTATTTGTTAATAAGTAGGTACTTACTGTTATTACTAATTAAAGCAATAAAATATTATTTGTTTACAATACTTATTTCTGGTTACTCGTGATGCGTGTAAGTAATTTAATATTTATTTATACAAACCTAGATACTTATTTACGTCTAGGTACCTACATAATTACCTATAACTCATTATGTAGGTAACCTACCTATTCATTTACAAACATAATTCAATAGGTACCTATCTTCTTAGTTATCTATCTAAACATATTATACGTTTGATTAAGAAATTAACATTAAACAAATAATAAAAATATTTAATCTGGCATAGGTATATGTACAGTCGGGGAACGAAAATGTTATACACCTTAAGGTCTATTTTTGCTTGCACAGTGCAAGAAACAACCTATTTTACCGACTACGTATTGCCAACACCATAAAAATGAAAATATACCTCAGAATAATGACTAAAGCATAGAAGGAAGGCTAAAAAAGTAGCTCTGTAACTGTCTTTATTCCCGTTCTATCTAATAGCACGAAACAGGATGTGGGAATGAGATAAATGATTCTTTTTCTTTTTTTTTTTTAAAGTTGCCCCACACTAGGATTTCTCCTGTCTCGTGGGTGCGTTTACAGACACAAATCTTACAAAACATCCAGACCCGGAACAACTATCTGTAGGCCATACAAATATTTGTTCCGTGCGGGAATCGAACCCACGACCCGCAGCGCAGAAGCCAATCGCTTAGCCACTGCACCAAACGTGTCGTCTTAGTTTTACTGTTTTTGTTTTGTCACAAGATGAACTGTCATTTTGTTCTATTTGATCTAAATACCCATACAAATTTAATAGTAGGTACTTTGCTTCAATGTCTGACAGTCCATTCATTGAACTATTTGACTTGTTGGCGTGTTCATTGCTATGCGTTTGTCGTAGGGATGCTCGATCCAGGTGCTTTGTATCGATATTTTGTATCGCAATAGATCACATCTCACTGTATCGATCCATGTATCAATCCACACAAATTCATACGATCCAGTGGATCGATACGGTATCCTATCAAGTTTTTTAAAGAAAAGAAGTTTCAGTATAATACATAATTTTAATAAACAAAAAAAAGGTATATAAGACATAGCTTCTGATTACTGATTACATTTGCCAATCCTTAAAATGTAACGCGCGATGAAATAATAATTTTACAATCGTGCTGGATCGAGACGATTCCGACTTTCATTCAACGTGTGATTGACCAACGAGAAGAGACGTTCGGATGGGACAGATGTTCCTAAAACGGATAGGTAGCGTAACGCTATATCGCTCAATACACCTCAATACTCAATATTTATTTGCGTATTCCTCAAACGACTCTTCTTGCTGACCAATATTTTATTGGATCATCTTTTCGATCCAGTAGCGGTTCTGACAAATATTGTCGATAACATGCATGGAGGCCTTCCTGCGGTCTATTAGCGCCTACTTGCTGCACCATCTCATTATGTTTCCAAATATCATTAATTAATATCCAATAGGCGATCTGTTTGCGGATGGATGGGCGAAGATTTTATTGGTATGTCAGAAGTACTGTGAGAGGAATTTATGAGTGTTGTTAACGGTCTCTTCTATTTTTATATTTATTTACTGTAATTGGTTGTGTAGACGATAGGGAGAGGACGAAAAGATAAACATAACCTTTAGTTTTGTGCGTTCGTTGCGACAATTATTAAACTGTTTATTAAAAGACAAACAAACTCAATGATTAATAACTAAGACACACGATATGTATTAAATATAAAATATTTAAATTTGCGTCGCTAACATACCCCACCCTAGTGCTGAGACAGCACTCCTAACCTACAGGAATTCTAGCGACGCGAGTAGCAGAACGCTTTATCATGCCAGCCCGCAGGAAGGCCTTCATGCACGTTATTGACAATATTTGTCAGAACCTCTACTGGATTGAAAGGATGGTCCAATAAAATATTGGTCAGCAAGAAGAGTCGTTTGAGGAATACGCAAATAAAATTGAGTATTGAGGTGTATTGAGCGATATAGCGTTAGGTACGCTACAAAAAGCAAAAGTTGTTAAAAACATACGCAAAACCGAATATCTTCCACTATGTTTTCAGTGAACTCAAAAGTTACTTCTTCTTCTTCCTGCCCTTATCCCACACTAGGTGGGGTCGGCACAACATTTGTATTTCATAAATCCATGTTGTCAGAGGTTTTGGCTTATTGTTTTATGACCGACCGCCTGCCTGACGTCAACCCTCCTTGGGAATCAAAAGTTACTATGTCAATTAAATACATTCGGAGTTAGCTGGGTCAGGTTTAATACATAAAGAACTGTAGGGAATGATGATGATGATGACGAATTATTTAGTTCATACTTATTAAAGTATCGCTTCATTTCGAACAAACTCCAAAAAAACGATAAACGAGACATATATTATGTATCTCTCTTAAGTATGCTTAATAATTTATAATATAATATATAATTTCCTTGTTGTCGTTAGAACTGCCTTGTTGGTCTAGTGATGCTGCCGATCGTGAGGTCCTGGGTTCGATCCCCAGGTTGGGCAGTGTTATTGGGTTTTTCCGTGTGGAATTCCTCAGCAGCAGCCCGGTGGCGGTGTTTGGATTTCATGGCAATAGGCTCGCCCCCCGGCGAAATGAGGGTGTTACTATACATTTCTGCCCAACCCTTCGGGGAATACAGGCGTGATGTTATGTTATGTTAGTACCTATGTAAGTATTAGGAATATTTTTTTAATACACTGTAAGTATAATGATACGATAAGGGAATTTTTATAGGCATTTAATTTCTTCACATAATTTATTAAAATCGTCTATATGCCACTTTAGCAGTTCTTTCTCAAGATCCTTACCTTGAAGATTCTTAAACTCCTCTGCATCTGTAACAAAATATTAGTTTTTTTTTTTCTAATTATAACTTTTCCAATCTCGATACGTAATTTATGTAAACAATCTTATACCCATACATTATCATGTGTTTATTGGATTAAAGTAGACTTTTACACATAATTTGAGTTTGGAAATATCAAATTTGTTGTTCAAACTTTGTAATCATGTTGATATAGAAGCATTCGAAATTACAATACATTATCTTTGTTACATTAAGGGAGCTCGCCCATTAGCGACAATCGCTGAGCAATTAGGTATTATTGTTTATCGAGCATTTATCCCTTTGCCCATATCTATTGCAACTCGGTTACCTACTGGGAGATACCTAACGGATACCTAACTAAGATCTCAAATTGCATTTATCGAAGTCCAACCGCACACGCCAAGCGCCCGCTTCGCGACCGCCTTGCGCCCGCCTCATGCCATGCTTCGATAAATGCAATTTGAGATCTATTGATGTGTCATAAGACTCAAATTATAAAAAAATCAAAGCGATTTAGACGCGGTTGTTGACGCGCGTGGCGTGCGCTTAGCGGGCGCGTGCCTTCTGAACGCAGCCCTAAGCTGTTTCAGTATTGAACTCTGAAGGTTTTATATTCGGCGACAAAATAATCGCTCAGCGATTATCGCTAGTGTGCGAGCTCCCAAATCCAAAATATATGAAAGTTTTTGACTAGAGAATAATAATGTAGTGAGAAATTTCGGCAATAAATATTACACATCGATCTTTAGAAAGAGATAATCAGCTAGCTTCGGCTTCGTAGAGCGTCGTCTCCGTCACTCATACCTATGTGACGTTTTGTCGTATCGTGCGACAGAGATGACGCTCTATAAAGCCGAAGCAAGCCAATATTTCTAAAGCTCGATGTTCAATATTTACTGCCGGGTACTGTAAGTTATTTACCATAAATAGGGAACCAGCCACTTAGTTCCAAAGCAGCAACATTAAAAGCTGCCAGCTGCTTTGCTCCAGTAGTGCTCCTCCTTGGCCAAACTATTAAATTCACCACATCCTCTAGACCGTCCAACCTTCTTCTTTTAGTCAGAAGAATATTATGAGCAATAGAATTCTTCAAGAAGTACTCCAAAATGTTGCAGACATATTTCAATGTTTGGACAGAAGAATGTTTTTGTAATTCAAAACAGAATGCAGGTACAGGATAGTTTTCATCCAAGCGATAGAGGTCTCCTCTTATGTGTTGCCATTTCTGAAAATAAGATAATGATGTTGAATATTTTATGAAGAATTTACATATTAAACGTGCTTTAGGCTGTCGATATCCCCAGGGTACTTAACTAAATTGCTACAATGACCTAGCCCAAGATATTAGTTTTGATGTGAAACATCTAATGCGGCGGTACGAGTGTGACAGCGGCTATTACGTGGCAACACGACGCTCGCGATGGCAAACGTTCGTAACTCTTCGGCTCTCTTCAGTATGATTCGGCCAGATTTTTTTTACACAATGAGTTTCGATGTTTCACATCTGCCAGGCGACCCGCGTTGGGTTTTTTTTTGCCGTGTTATATGGCCACACTTGGCAAAAGGATTGGTTCAGTATGTGGTTGTTGAATTCTAAAAGAATGCTAGTGCTCATAATCTTTGCATATTCCTATTATCAGTTACCTTTAACAACACCCAGTAAGAAAAGGGGTGGTCTGTATAGATCAGATCTGTTTATTGAATCCAAAAGTATCCCATGTGCAGAGTTAATCTATGTCAGCAGTACATCACGAGGTTTAAATGAATTACATGATTTCGTTTACAACTTGTATTTCTATTAAAAGTTTAATTAAATTAATATGTTCAATCCTTTTAATACTGAAGTAATGCTAAACTACTGACCATTTTCTCTACATATAACGTGTTCTGCTCCACAAATACATGGTAGTGCAAATGGTTGACGGATGCAAAACCACACATGCTGTTGAACACAAGCCTCACATTGCTGCAAAAAATACAAAGTTATAAACAATTAATATGGGTAAGTTAAAATTAAAATATTTGACACAGTTTCTCATACAAGGTTATCGCAACTTATTATTATCAAAAACAACTATTTAATTTTAACAACTTATAATCAACACCCTTCATAAAAAGATTTGTGCTAATAAAAGTTATCAACACTGCAGCAAGCTTGCCAACATGACACTATTTAACAACACAATTAATTAATCCATCTCAATATCATTCTTGTGGTATTAATTTTTTAAGTTTCTAGAAAAATTAAAATTACATCATAACATGCATTTATGTAAATGATTTGTATATGATATTACGATTTTAAGCGATATTCAAAAATGTATTCTATAAAGATCCCTCAGGATAACATTATACAAGGTTAGTCGGAAAAGGGGTACCTACTTAGCCGAAAGGGTGTTAAAGTACCCATAATATGGGATAACTTTTGATCTACAACTTTCACCAAAACTCGATAGTTAAAGAGAAATAAATAGCTTTTCAAAGATTTCGTCAAAAATATTATGCTAAAATCTATCTGTCCATAGCTATGATCAGCTGTTTTTTCGATTTAGTTCATATTTGGGATCACGGATTAGAAAATTAATTTTCTGAATTCATAACTAAAACAGGTATGATTTTTTTGTGAAAAAACTAAAATAAAAATCAAAAAGTATCGAATTTTTAAATTATAACACTTGTTTTAAAATAGTCATCAGTGATACTTTAGGTGGCCCGCGGCTTAGTACCCCCTTTCCGACTAACCTTGTAAATATTTAAAACATATTTTTGTCTTGATTTGTTGCCTAGAAAGAGGAGGAGAAACAAAATGTGTCTTTGTTTTTTTTCTATAAAAATGATGTATGGAAATAAAACTATTGTTTAAATATTTGTGATGACACTCAGAAGGTGGATACACTGAACTTCACCTAAAATCTCTTTAAATCTTTGAAAAAGGTTAGAGTGAGATGGCTGTGAAACTGGAAAAGCCTCTTAAAGAGTTATCAAAGTTGAATTTTGTAAGTGAACTCTCAAGTGAACAGTTTATTAATACAAGCTTAAATACACCATACATACAATTGTTGTGTGTACTTGCCTACACTCACCGATCCTGAACGAGGAACATGATACGTACTGCCAACTCCAAGCTTTCAGGTGTTAAAACCTGAGGCAGGCATTTATTTACTGATGGGCACAGCAATGAATGGTAACTGGATATCGGACTAACATTAACTAACACTGTGTGTATATCAGCATCTGTAAATGGATATCGAGAAATAAATATAAGATGTGTGAAAATTTATATTAAATTCTGTGTCAGGATTACTTAGATGTTCTCTGTTGCAGAAGTCAGATACTAGTTTGTCATAGTAAAGACAATGTCCTAAAAACTACTTTTGTCTTTGTGAAAGCGGAGAACATAGGATCGAAAGTACTGGCATAGGTAAAGAAAAGGCCCATTTGATATGAGCCTAAAAGCAGTAGGTGGACAAAGGCCGATAATGATAATGTTCTTACCAATCATTAAATTATTTACAACAAGGAGGTCCCAAAGAAAGTCCTTAATTATTTATAGACTCTTCTTAACATTACCTTCATCCTCTATGGAAAATAATATTTCTTTTGGTGAAACTTTATTAAAGTTGAACTTATTTTCGTCAAACGGTTGGCAGATGTCGTTCATCTCTTCCGGAGTTCTTCTTTTAGAACGTCGTTCTGGATTTAACTGAAAAAATAAATTAACATTCGGATACATCACTGGTCTATATAACTGAAGGTATTTGGGCAGAAAAACTATGTATACCTGAAGTAAATATTTCCCGTCTATAAGTCTTTCCTCTAATTTATCGATTTTATATCGAAATATGTCCGTATTCTTGTGTAATTCATCCCATTTCGATGTCAATAAACTTGTAAACGTTGTTGAGCTATTACTGGTCAAATCTTGTAGTTTATACATGTTTACTTGATTTTATGATAATAAGATACTTGTTTGTATATATTTTCTTAATAAAATAACTAAATAGTAAAGAAATAAAGCTTATGTTATGGTGTTAAAAGTTTACAAAATGTTTGTTGTTGTTGCTGATTTCTAACCTCTAAAAACTAAAAAATACACGTCAATTGTCAGTGTCAGGTCAATCAACGTCGCTGTCAAACGTCATAATTATTTGCTTGCCAGCTAAAAAAATTAAGTATTGTTGTGTTGCTATTTCAAGTTATTTTTTACGTGAGTTTTTGTTTTTTATGATCTCAACCCGTAAAGGTCCACTGCTAAACATGGGCTTCTAAATGAACGACCAAAGGTGAAAATATTTATTATATGAAATACAATTTCGTATCAAAAATATGCAATCCATTTCCGCCTAGTGCGGTCTTCTTTACATAGTATAAAACAAAGTCGCTCTCGCTGTCCGTCTGTCCCTATGTATGCTTAGATCTTTAAAACTACGCAACGGACTTTAATGCGGTTTTTTTTAATAGATAGAGTGATTCAAGAGGAAGTTTTATATGCCCCACATTAGTATCTACATTGTTATTGTGCCCAATATTTTAATTAAAGGAGCCAAACAAACTTATAAAAATAGAAACAATAAATGGATATTCATTATTTTATATTTCTTACATTTACAGGCTCTCAGACTTCACATTATTTGGATTCAACGGATTATCTTCATGATATAGTAATAATACATCCATTATTTTATTTGACATTCGTGCAGCATCATAGGAACTCATTAGTGACAGTTTAGTGGCTACTCGGCGGCCTAGTTGTCCATATTTTGTGTTTTCTATACCAAACGCATCGTTTTGTACACCTCGGAATACATTTAGTATACCATTCGCTATGTTTTGACATGTTGTATCAACTTCATTTGATGATTTCTCTGAAACATCTTCGTCACTACATACATCTTCTTGATCTTGAATTATATCATACTGTAAGGGAAACAATTTGATAGTTACTGTATGTTTTTATTAGATGCACCATTACCATGAACATTAATAAATTACAGGCTTTTGTTATGACAGTAGGCTGTATTAAATATTGAATGGTAAACTTGGATTAACATATTGTCGCTGCGCCTGCAAAATCCACTATGATGTATTTTTTAAAAATCTTTCTTTGATGTTATTTTATAATAGTTCTCAAGCCATGTGCACCTGTAAAATCAGTTTTCTAATAATTTATTTTGCTATCTTCTTAACCAAATAAATTATTAAAAAATAGATTTTACAGGTGCATGTGGCTTGAGAACTATTATAAAACAGCATCAAAGACAGATAAAAAAAATACATAGCGGATTTTGAAGGCACAGCAACGATATCCAGCCTAAAGGTTGATTTACACTAGAAGAGTATTTTCAAAGCAAGACTCGTTCTGACTTTATCATATAAAAGAACATACATAAATAAGACTTGTTTTCAGAGAAATGTAAACCAGCAAGACAGTGTTAGACATAAAATTACAAAACGTAAAAAAGGCTTTATGTAAAAGATATAACAAGATAATGATTACTTACATTTATTTCATCATTACTACATTCAATTTTGTCCGTTTGGACGTTCTTGTTTACCTTTAGTAGAAATCTGCAGGCGTCCCATAAATGCCAGGTTATTTTGCATGCCTACAATAATGATAGAAGAATATTACTGTTACAAAAACTTTTACACTGTAAGTTACAATATAATACCATCATAAGGTATTTAAAAGGTATTTTATTTCAAAATATAAACATAGGTAAGGTAGGTACCTCTCCATCTCCCTTTGCTTGACTCGCTTTCATTTTTCTCATGTAATTGGCAAAGGTAGACCTGATATTCGTCCAGCGGTCTTTAACAGCCTGTCCTGTGAACTCATTACCATATTGAGATGCAAATTCTGCGTAAGTTTTATCCCTGTACTTGACTGAAGTGTATTTCGGATGCTTTGGATTCCAAATGTTCGGTCTGCTCTCCATAAATTTTACTAATTTTAAATTCATCTTCCTTGTCCAAAATACTTTTTCTTTTGCAAATTCTGAGATCATTTTTATCACAGTTTTAGTACAAACTAAAAATAGAAAGCTTGTTTATTTATTTACAACAACAGTAACAGCTGCTATTCATTCTTGACTTGACACTGACAGCAACAAATGACAAATAAAGGAGGGAGGGCTGCTAATTTCTAAAATTTTACTCCTAAGACAATTCAAAATACCCTAACAAAAATATTAAAATCTTACAAAGAACCTCCAAAATTAAAATAACATAATATTTAGTTGTATTATACTTTATTCAGCAAGAACTCGGAACTTCAAACACGATTATCTGTCTCATCTGAGGGAAAATTCTATGTTAACATTGAACATAATATTTAGCATTGGATTTGGCATTTGGATTAAATTTAATGTTTTTCATACTTTCCACTCATTTTTTACGAAATATTTTTTCATTTCCCTAAAATATCCTAAAACTTTTGGCTCTCAAATAAATTTTATGCCACAATTCTTAGCCTTAAATATAAGAGAAAGTTGGCAACCCCTGGGCAGAGAAGTGACGCCTGACAGACCGATATTTAATCTGAGTATTTAAATACCTATGTAATGAAAGTGCTCGAGTCAAAAATGTTTTGCTGTCACTGACAATCAAAAATTATGCATTTTTTCCCAACAGATAGCGTTTTCCCAGAAAAATCCCACATCTCTTAAAAGGAGAATGGGCGAAATGTTTAGATGTTGGTCTACTCTTCCTCTAGCAATGAGTGATATGTCGTATGAAAGGTCTTTTTAAGCGAAACATTTGGTAATCACACAACTAAAGTCAATTGTTAGTATTTTCGGAGTTATAACACCTTAAAAGTGAAAAATCGTTTATATCCATACTATCACAATTTCTTCTTTTTGTTTCTTATACTAAAGTATCGCTAGGTACGTTCTTATCGCAATATTTGCAAATAATAGTTATGGGACATAAACAGACTGACGAAACGTGGGTGCATTATACACCTCTGCCTATCCCATCGGGAAATTCAGGCGTCATGTTATGTGTGTTACTTAGGTAGGTATCTTATATAATTATTATGATAAAGCTCCTATGGCAAAACGTGTAAAAAAAAGCAATATTTGAGTGTTATCATAGTTTTTAAATGGTTACATTTAATGAGCTTTAACTCCATAGATACTAATAATTGACAGAAGCTGTAATACGAAAAAATATTCTACTTAAAATAACCTTTCTATTGATATTGTTTCATTGCTAGTGGAGGGGTAGACCAAAAGGCCCATTCTCCTTTATTGCTCTTTTTTAAATGATCGGTATTGGTGTCCATTCTGTTACACATTTTGACACTACCTACTAAACTAGACTAAACGCAACTGTCACTTTCTTTTTCAATTGAAACAGAAAGAGACAAACACCCTTAATTTAGTCCTGTCAAAGTGCGCAACAGAACCGACACCATTGTAAATAGTACATTTAAGAAAGAATCGAAATATTATAATTATATTTATCGAAATATTATTAAAATTATAATACATTTAAGAAAGCCGAAAGAATCGAATTTTAGAATTACTTGTATGAAATCTTATGAAACCTCGCACACTTATCCGCGCCGAATCGTCCGATTCGGATAAGAGTGCGAGGTTTCATAAGATTTCATACAAGTAATTCTAAAATTCGATTCTTTCGGCTCTTTCGCTTCCTTCGGATCTCTCTTCTGATAAGTGTGCGTCCACCTTTAAAGAGCAAATTATGTAGGTACTTAATTACGACATAATTATGTAATGACCTAAGATTTATTGGATTATATTAGGTACATGATGTTAGGACATAATTATACTAACATCATGTAATATAATCCAATAAATCTAAAATCTTAGGTCATTGATCTGTAGGTACGTTTGAATGCAAAATTGGCGCCAAAACGGTTTCATATTGAGCGTTGATTGTAATCAATCAAAACTGTGTATTTTTTTTTTCATAACTATGAATTGTTTTGACTTTTTCGGAAATTGGAAATGGATGGAATCCGGCGGTCCGTAATAGTTCCATACAATTTTAGATCAACTGGACGTCTTCTATGTGTAGCGACACGTTTAGGGAGGAGATAGTTACAGGCTTTCAATATGCAATAACATAGTCCGAATTTTGGCCACAGGGGCCCCTTAAAGCGCCCAGCGGCCCATTCGTCAGTAGTAAATAAATTTCGTCGGAAGTCGTCGTTTTAACGTTGTTTTGTATTCTTCGCGTGATCCTGAAATTATAAAGGTAGACGCACACTTATCAGAGCCGAAGGAAGCGAAAGAGCCGAAAGAATCGATTTTTAGAATTACTTGTATGCAATCCTATGAAACCTCGCACACCTATCCGAATCGGCCGAATCGGACGATTCGGCGCAGATAAGTGTGCGAGGTTTCATAGGATTTCATACAAGTAATTCTAAAATTCGATTATTTCGGCTCTTTCGCTTCTTTCGGCTCTGATACCTAAGTGTGCGTTCACCTTAATAGCCACTTGCACACAACTACCTTATTAATACGCAAGGAATACACTGTGTTATTCTATTTTTAACTTGTTTATTTCTGTATCATACTAGTCACTTTCCCCTGCGAATGGTAAAGGAGTTTGTTTTTAAACAATCAATGCCCCACGTCCCCCAGAAGTAATCACACTATTGTTACTAGATTTCACGAGTAACAATACTTATACAACGCGTGCCAACTAAGAATAGGACTGTCAAGACGCCAGTTTGTTCCGCAATACTCGTGAACTTCATTACCAAAGCGTAAGGTGTGCAAAAAAGTAAATAAAGAAATTATACTCAGTTTAATTATTTTTTGTTCACTTTTTTGGTATTTCTAATCAATTTTACGCCAAATTAATTACACAGTAATTATATTATTATTATGGCGACATATTAGGGTGACCAGTAGCATTTCGTGAAGTTAACTATATATTGGTTGATTTTTTTAATGAATACTGCTTCCAAATATTATTAATTTATTCAAAATTATCTATTTATGGAATTCAAGAAATAACATTTATAAAAATTAATATAAATATAAATAATAATGAAATCTATGAATAAAAAAATATAACATTTTTTTTTCACAGTTTTTTTTTGCTGTCGGTAATAATTTGACAGCTATCGTGTGAAGTTGTAGCAAGCGCGATCCAATTCTTATTTGGCACACATAGTACAGCAGGTGCACCTTGGGCAGTTAGCCCCGCTAGCAACCATGCTGACAGGTTAATCTTTTAACCACTACATGAGCTATTCTCATATAGCTCGCGCCGACACGAGAGAAGAAGAATTACGGTTAGGTACTCGTATATTATAATGGGTGCGTTTACAGATACAAATCTCTTATGCACACCCCGTGGGACACCCTGGGACAGGTATCTGTAGGCCATTCAATATAAATATTAATTCCGTGCGGGAAATGATTCCAGGAGTCGCGATTCGCAGAGGCCAATCGATAGCGACTGAGATAATAGAGCCATCGAAAAAGTAGGTATTTATCTCATTGTTTTAAATTAGGTACTTTATTTCAGTTAAGCAAGTCCTAGTCCACACAAATCTCAATTATCTCTCGTCTCTTGTAAAAAGAGTTGAATGGTACAATTTTATTATAATAGTTTTCAGGTAAGTTTTGCTCTACAAATCTTAATGTGTAGGCAGGTAGGGTCAAAGTCCCGGGATCATTGCTTATAAACTTATTTAGTATACCTACCTGCTGATTTGAATTGGTCATTATTATCTTATGAGTAAATATTAGCCCGTTGCCACACGTTAGCTAAGCGCTGCATATTGTTAGCTAAGCGACGTTTCACATAGTTTCTCCTTGGTGTTGAACTTGGGGGATGGTTTATTCTAAATACACGATAAAAATAACAAGTTTACTTGATAACCATAATTATACAATAATTTGAGATTGAAACCTTCTTTTAAGCAAAAGATGCCTGTGTTAGGAGACTGCGCTCTTTCATAAATAAAAAGTGTCTATTCAATTATACTAATACGAGTACTTACATAATCAAAAACATGAATAATATAACATGATAGAATAGTCTGATAAGTCAGCATTTTCAACATATTATTTTAATTAATACTATGTACTTCAATTACGATTGCCTAAGCGATCAGACTTCAATGCTGTAGTCTTTTTCAATTAAGATTCAAAATATTAATTAAACAAATAATGTATTAGAAGTCAAAACAAATCTAATCCCCAAGAAGGAAACTACCGAATTATAAGTAGGTAGGTAGGTACCTATTGACTTTTATTTTTTAAACGACTTCCAAAACAGGAGGAGTTTATCAATTCGGCTGTTTTTTTACTTTGTCTTTTTAAAAACACCTCACATCACCGTCATTTATAAACCGATTTGGAAAATTATTATTTTGTATTCTTTCGAAGTGGTCCCATTTAAATTTCGTGAAGATCTGATGAAGAACTTCGGAGATAGACAACGTAACTCCTCAATGACGAACGGTACGCATAATGTGATTATGTTACGAGCAGCGTCTTTAGTAGGTCCAACCATGTAATTATTAAGGCCACTATAATGAAAAACAAAAAACATTTTAACAAAAATAAAACCGATAAAAAAAAACGAAAAAGAATAATAAAATAATTACTATATTATAAAATTAACAGTTTCAGAAGTCGGTGCCTTCAATTTGGTTCAACGTGGATTAGCACTGACTTCTGAAACTGTTAATTTTATAATATGGTAATTATTTTATTAATTTTTCGTTTTTTTGAAGTCGGTTTTTTGTGCAACCTCAATTGTCTGCACCTAAAAGTCATAACACTCATGAACAGAAAGAGAACGGCAGTTAATTGACGTCCATGACTGCAATGTCAGAAACAACGTCGACTCCCGCGCAACGGTACACCCTGGGATATCGATCGCAGCGCGCGCACAGTCGTTGTTGCGGCCTTAACCGCCATGGGTCGTTCTCTCCGTACGTTCGCGGTGTACACACAACCGTTCATATTGAAAAATGCCCGATACGCCACCACCGGGTGCCCGTTCTCAAAACGACAGCGTTCCCAAATTGCTCCAACCGCGGAGTTGAGCGAGGAAATTTTCTCAAATGCAAAACCCTACTCCGAAGTTCCGGGACCAAAACCGATTCCGATACTTGGGAATACGTGGCGGATGGTGCCAATTATCGGCCAGTTCGACATATCTGAATTCGCGAAAGTGACAAAACTTTTCCTGGAGAGATACGGGAGGATCGTCCGTCTGGGCGGGCTGATTGGCCGGCCGGATTTATTGTTTGTTTACGATGCTGATGAGATAGAGCGGATGTACAGACGTGAAGGGCCGACTCCGTTCCGGCCTGCGATGCCCTGCCTCGTCAAGTATAAATCCGAAGTGAGGAAAGATTTCTTTGGAGAATTGCCTGGAGTAGTCGGAGTGTAAGTTGAACATTTTATAGACTGTTAAAAGCATTACTATTTGTAGACAACTTAACCTCCTTTTTAATTCAACTTACCATTATTTTCGTTTATATTATAAAAAAAACTCCTAAGTGTGATTATTGTTGTGATCGTCTTTAATAATAGGTACATTTTTGTTTAATAGGTACAATAAAACTAAGATTAATGATACTTTAAGTTTAAACTTAATTGCGCCAAAACCGGCCAAACTTCGATTAACAAAACAAGACTCGGAGTTCCGTTAACGAAAGGAATGTCAAGAACTTTCACTTCGCAAAAACGAACTGACATCAAAAAACCGGCCATGAGCTTGTGGGACCACGCAAAGTGTAGGGTTCCGTAGTTAGTAGTCATAAGATATTTTTGACAAGCGTAATGTAAGCTTTTTTTAATATTTTATTTTGCAGTTTTATAGGCGTTATAAATATGTATAACCATGAACACTAAATAGTTTGCGAGTAAAACGTCTGAGATATGCAGACATGGCGAACCTATATGATTCTTAGTTTGACAATAGAACCCTAAAAAGCCATTAAATATTTTCGCATTATTATAAAGAAATTATTTAAAACAGTCATTTAATGTATACGAAGAATTAATTTTATGTGTAGCATTGAATGAGTTACGAAAGTGTGTGAGAACATTAATAAACTAATCATAAAGTCAAGGAGTACCTAATATATATTCGTAGGTAGTTATTCTAAAGTCAAGGTACACATTCGTTTTGCTATAATCAACAGTTTCCAGTCTTTTGTAATATTTTATTCAACAATACATCTTTATGTGTGTTGTAACTTTGTGTAAGTAGGTTAAAGTTCTATGCTTTGTGAGTAAATTACAGTGGGAAGTTGAGATTTTGGATATCAAAAGCGTAAACGAGTTATTAATAGTTCTCAAAAAGATTTTATTTAATACTAGCTGTGTCCTCACGGCTCCGCCCGTAGCCTATGTTACTCAGTGATAATGTAGCTTTCTAACGGCAAAAGAATTGTTGAAATCGGTCCAGTAGTTTTTAAGTTCATTCGTTACTTACATACAAAAATACAAATCTTGCCTCTATAATATTAGTATAGATATAGATTAGTATAGACTATGTGCAATTGTGCAACAAAGAGATTTCAGTATAGGCTGACGTACGTACGTAGCCGTATGCGTTGGGTGTACGTACAAAGGGATGCCTCTCATCGTCTTCGTAACAGTTGCGGTTGCAGCCAAAGACTTTAGGGGGGGTCATATAAGTCATAATAACAGTAAAATAAGTTGAGGACATTAGATTTTATTACATAAAGTTTTTTTTGTAAGTTATCTGATTTTAGGAGTTTTGTCAATTTGATGTGTAAGATTTGGGGAGGGGGTCATGACCCCTACGACCTCCACTCTCGGACCACCATTGCATCGTAATTATCTATCGTAAACTTCCACAGCAAAAATAGGAGTGATGCGGACCAGTATTACTTTAATTATTTACTTAAACTACTTGCTGAAACGGTAAAGGAAAACATAGTGAGGGAACCTGCACACCTGAAAGAGCTCCAAAATGTTCTCGATTGTGTGTGTAGTTTGCCAACCCGTACCAAGCTAGCGTGGTGGACTAAGGTCATTCTGAGAAGAGGCTCGATCCCAGCAGTGGGTCAGTACCCGGTTTGTGCCCGGTTGATGGCAATAGGCTTGCTCCCATTACATGGGATTTAACATAATGGCGAAATGAAGGTGTTACTATACACCTCTGCCCTTCCCTTCGGGGAATACAGGTGTGATGTTATGTTATGTGTTTTCTCATAAATGATAATTTAAGTATGACTTAAAGATACGATGGAATACTGTTACTTTACCAGTAGGTCGTCTCTTAAAATACCCATCATCGAGGGTGGTTGATTCTTCAGTGAGATCACACAAGCGTCAAAAATGCAAATGTTAATTTAAGCTTTACGCTTAGAACTTACCGCCAGTATATAATAATAAAACTACCGTTCATAAAGATTCTGTGATATCCATTGTGTATTTTATATTATTGGTTGTGAAGCTAACCTTCGCTTAACTTTAATACAATCGTAATCGTTACCCCTCGTTTACACCTAGGTATAAAACATGTATTCTACAAGTATCAGATATTTTTTTCGAAAAAAAATATACAAATATGCATATTTTAAGTAGCAAACAAGTATGTAGATCTTTCAAACACTAATTTAAAATATTTTACACATGATCATTAAGTGTTTATTTTATTTTATTTCAAAAGTACAGTGTCAGACTACAGACTAATTCAGCACACCTACGACAGCATACAATACATAAATCTGAAGCCCAATTATTAAGTAGTGTTAATTATTTAATTAATTATCAAGTGTTAAGACTAAGGAATTTCTTTTAAAAAGACTTTTACACAAATTATGTTTACAACTTATTTTTAGGTGTAAACGAGGGGTAAAAGAGCAGTGCGGGCCTAGCGGTTGAATGCTTGCCTTACATGTAGAAGGATCCGAGGTTGATCCCGACTCGCAACTCTGACTTTTTGAATTTATGTGTGGACATGGGCGTAGCCAGAGGGTGGGGCAAACCTAGACAGTAAATTTTTATATTTTCAATAAATCTGGAAGTGCAGAATAGGATTATGAGGCAATTTTGCCCCATAACCTTATTTATGAGGTCCATCTAAGTATAGTCGGAGTCGGGCATTGACCTGCCTATTTTGGGTAATTGTTCTGTGGACATGAGGCAAGTTGACTGAATCTAGACCATTTACTTATCCTTTTATGTGCCAGGGTGGGACAAGCGCCCTATCTTCCCCACCCCGAATACGCCTATATGTGTGGATCAGAATTCGATTATAACTTGCGTCAACGGTAAAGGAACAAAATTGAGGAAATATGTATAAATGGCTGGACTTAAACTTAAAAAACAAGCTCTCGATGGTGTGTAGTCCGCCAACGCGTACTAGGTCAACGTGGTGGACTAAGGCCTAAACACTTCTCATTCTGAGAAGAGGCCCGAACCCCGCAGTGACAGTAATAGGCTGATTCTAATGATTTACGACACTCATAAACCTATTGATATGAAGATTACATACTCATGCATCTGAAGCGGCAATCAGTTATTGAGTACGAACAAAAAGTACATACCTAAGTATATAGGTACCGCCGTTCATCTTGCATAACTTAAACGTTTATGATCAACAATTATTGCAATCCTTGTACCCGTTTAAACAAAGATTTAAATATCCGACTCACGAGAGCAATGATCGTTATAAACGGTTATTAAACTATAAATAATTATAAACTGATTCTGGAGTACGTATGCAGTTTTGAGTACTACATGTATAACAGACGGCTGCTTTAATTGGGTGTCTTCGTAGTAATTTTAAAGGTTCTCATAATGTACCCTGGCACTTGTACTTTTATGAATGTAAGTAATAGAGATTAGAGTAGAGGAAGGTCTTGGCTATTTACCAACCGCGCAGTTAATACGATATGTGAGTTTAAGCTGTGCTTGTCGAGGTCATTCCGTGGATGAGTGATCGTTCGTTACACATCGAGACAGTTAAATAGGTGGTCCCGGTCGTCAAACGAATACATAATTATGATAGACGGTACGGGAAGTCGGAAGCCCGAAATTCTGATAACCGGTCGAACCCTAAGATATCGACATTGCTCTGTAACTGGCTTGCGGAGGTCTGATGGCAGTCGCTCCGTGTAAAATACTGGTATTCAGTCGGATCTGGTTAGACTGGAAGCTGACCCTAACATAGTTAGGAAAAGGCTAGACAGAAAGTAATCGGGATTAATGTAGGCCTCTATAAGAATACCTACTTACACAATATTTTTATCTTCTAGCTGGAAGTAATAGCGTGCATTAAAAAAACTACCCATACTATGACTATTACACGGAAACAGTGGGTCACGACTGCAATGATTTCTCTTGTTTTATTTTTCTGATTGGTGCAATCAGATGTTGGGTTTTTAATTTTTATATATTATTAGCTGTGTCCTCACGGCTCCACCCGTAGCCTATGTTACTCAGTGATAATGTAGCTTTCTAACGGCAAAAGAATTTTTGAAATCTGTCCATTAGTTTTAAGTTTATTCGTTACATACAAAAATACAGAAATACAAATCTTTCCTCTTTATAATATTAGTATAGATTTTATAAATGATGTAGGTAACTTACAATCCTAATGCCCAAATACTCAACACTACTAAAATGTTTAAAATCTACTTACCGTAGACGTCGTTAAATCACTATTTCGCATTTTTAAACGTCAATTTGGTCTTTCAAATCTAAATGCTGCTTAAAATCAGTACGGTCTCAGCTGACGATTGATTTGAGTCACGTTTGAGTTACTAGAGGAATTTTAATAACGCATCTTCGGTCAAATGTGTACGGTATGAGATGTTTGTATGGAATTATGTCTTGTGTACTGGCGGAAGATCGACGACGTATCTTCCGTCAGATGTGGCTTGGCCCTAAGTAAAGAAAGAAAGAAAGAAAATTATTTATTCTGGACTCACACAGGCAGTTAAAGAAACAAAAACAATATTTAAAAAAAAACAAAAAAGAAAGGATAAGAATTTAGACTACCTGCACGAGGCCAAAAAGGACTCCTATCTCAGCATAATGCTGCGACATTGAAAAAATAAACAAAATGTCGCAACGCTGGTTTTCAGATAGGATCATATCTATATATATCATAAGTCAGCATAAACCTCATTCTCCTGCCCTTATCTAAATTGACTATTTGGGGTCCGAGAAGTACCTGTCTTTTATTTTCATATATTATGTGCATTTCTATTCAGCTGTGATCTTCGTATTCAGTTCCTTCCTAGCCAATATCATCTTTCACACAATTATATTCATTTATCTTTTCTTTGATCTGCATCTTTTCTTAAAGCCACATTAACACGAATTAGATACAAACCACTTGAAGCTCTTCGTGCATCCAAGCTGATATCCTAGACCCACAAAGTGTTGCACAATGTAGTATTAGCCCTAAGTTCGATCTGTTTAGCATGCGTACGCGCAGAATGCGTGACGCCCTGGCTAGTGTTTACTCTGCTAAGTGCGAACGTGATTTAGGTTACACTTAGACGTTAGTCGATATCCTTGAATTACTCTACCAAATTTAACTTGTGCAAATATATTAAGTCCTCAACTGAATATTTATATCAAAGCATATTTAAAACCTATGTAAAGTATGTAGGGGCTCGTGGCTAATTAACAACCGTGCGAATCATATGATTTGCAAGGTTAAGCTGCACTTCCCGCGGTCAATCCGTGCATGGGTGACCGTTCGTTACACACCGAGACTCCTCCGTGCCTCGGAGAGCACGTTAAACCGTCGATCCCGGGTGTCATACGAATACCTATGACAGTCGTTACGGGTAGTCAGAAGTTAGAAAGTCTGATAACCGGTCTAACCTTAGGGTATCGGCATTGCCCAGTAACTGGGTTGCGGAGGTCTGATGGCAGTCGCTTTGTGTAAAATATTGGTATTCAGCCCATCTAAGTAGACTGGAAGCTGACCACAAGATAATTGGGAAAAGGCTAGGCAGAAAGGCTAGGCTGCCTAAACAGGCAGTCTTGTTAGGAACGTATTAGGTACCTTATAGGTACCTAAGCGTGATTTGCCCATAGAAGTATGTACTAAGTAGTTTTGCCATCTTTATTTCATCATCTATGAATATATCGTCATATTAATATACCAGCTGGCGGTTTATAATTGGACACAAACTTATGCTTAGCCCCTTATCACGATACCAATATCAGGATAGCAATCTTTGTAACAATAAACCTAAGGCTGACCGGAATCTGCCTTGAGACTAAGGGCTTTTACAATTGAGCGGCACTGAGCCGACAACATGTGTAACTGCAGCTGTCGACAAATGGCGACGGTTGTTGTAACCCCCTTTTTTTTTCGATGGAATGTCCTCATGGATGTCCCTCGCCCGGGGAAGGCTAGAAACCAACGGTGTCCCTTCTTCTGACCTAAAGCCGGGGTCACGGGGATTCACTATTGCATGCACCGCAACCCCGGCAGGTCTCGGTCCACCAGCTTCTTCTGGTGGATCGCTCCAGTGGTGAAGCAATTGTTCCCCTGCTCCACTTCCTACTGAGAGGCGCGCGCGGAACACGGCGCGTCATCCTCCAGGGCCTGTTACTGGTCGGGCGACGGGTCCCCTAACCCACCACCCGCAGGCCAGCTGTTGTAACCTCTGTCATCGGAAAAGTGACTGTCTCCAGAAACAAGTGTCCCACTGGCAGTCAGTCTATTTATAGTTTTTTCTTGCCTTCCATGCAGGAGGGTCCGCATTCGACCCGGCCCACACCTCTGACTTTTAGAATTCATGTGCAAATCAGAATTTGATTATCACTTGCGTTAACGGTCGAGGAAATCATCGTGAGGAAATCTGCGCACCTGTGAGAGCTCCATAAGTTCTCGATGGTGTGTAGTCTGGCAACCTGCACCAGGCCAGCGTGGTGAACTAAGACCTAAAGTCTGAGATGAGGCCCGTGCCCAGTAGTGCGACAGTAATGAGCTGAATATGTTGTTATGATAATACATGAATACGGTCATCAGGAAAATATGCGTACTCTTCTGCGTACCTTCGGGAAATATACACGTGTGTAATTAGATAAAACCGTTATTAGTCTTCCCCTTATCGGTATACTCACAATGTCACCTATATTTTTATAATTTCCACAAATAGACAAAACCATTTATAGGTAGTTCGCATAAGAGTGCTATTGTACTAAACTGTTGACAATGACAGTTTAGCGCAGTCATGCGTATTGATTCAGCTTTTAACACTTTTTATGAAGGTCGAGACATTAGATAACAAGTGTCTTTGAATATTATGCATTGTCATTCTGAGATTGAACTTTTCGCTGTGTTGCAAGCGACCTTGAATGATCCCTTGGATTGTACTTAAATGCTTGTATCAAGCTGCACTAACCAGTTTTGAGCGCTGCACATTTGAAAGCTGTTCTGCCGTAAGCCTTCGGTTGGTGTTTTTATTCGTACGGCTTTACCGGTACTTTAAACTCTCGTCCTATATTATTATCTACTAGCGGCCCGCCCCGGCTTCGTACGGGTGCAATATAGATACTAATGTGTGGCATATAAACCTTCCTCTTGAATCACTCTATCTATTGCAGAAAACTGCATTAAAATCCGTTGCGTAGTTTAAAAGATTTAAGCGTACAGACAGCGGGAGCGACTTTATTTTATACTATGTAAAGATATTTTAAAAGAAGAAACCGACTGATTGACTGATCTATCAACGCACAGCCTAAATTGCTAGGGTAAGAAACTTACAATTTTGACAGTTTGTAGGTACTTTTTATAACGAAGGCATCCACTAAGGATTTTTGAAAATTTCGCCCTAGAAGATGCAAAATAGGGGATGAAAGTTTGTATGAAAAAGAAATGAAACCGTCGCGGGACGCTTGGCAGATGTGAAACATCGTAACAAATTTTATTAAAAAAACTGGCCGAATCAAATCGAAGAGAGCCGAAAAGTTACGAAGGTCTGCCGTCGTGTATCTCTTACACCCGCACCACCGCATTAGATGTTTCACATCAAAAATTCACACAAACGAAGCTGCGGGCAATAGGTAGTTTATAGTACAGCTTGAATGAACAAGTACCTACCGTTGGACTTTTTGTGTTGTCGAGTTAAGTTCAAATTACCTATACATCCTGACGGAGGTGAAAGCGTGACCGTAATTAAATAGTAATCCCGTTATCTGACGGATTTTTATTGAATGCCGTCTCTTTATCACAAGGAAATATTTATGTATTCACGCCCATTTCACGTATTTGGTATTGGCACACATCTTTATAAACCTAGCATAGATTTATTTGCATAGTCGTCAATCGTTTTGACTTTTCTCATATACACTGTGGGCCCGAGGTATTCGAATGATTTTAACCACGCCTTTCTGATGGTATTATGCGTCAATAACCTATATAAACACAAGTACAATCCAGTTATTTGGTTTTTTCATCAGTAATTTCTCAGTAGCTGCCCGGAGTCTGGATTTGTGCCCGGTTAGTGGCAATAGGCTCGCCCCCTATTACATGGGACTTAAACATAACTGGCGAAACCAGGGTGTATTAAAAACACCTCTGCTGAACCCTTCGGTGAATACAAGGCGTGATATGTTGTGTTACAATTCAGTTAATTTAATTAATTTTATTTTCGGAACAAAATAAATCAACTAACTTTAGTACTTTCTTGTAAACAATACCTTAAAACGAGCTGGCATAGTTTAAATTATCGTGTGAGTGGATAAGAAAACTTCTCACTTCAAGGAAGAAAAGATTACAAGGAACTAACTTGCCGGTAAGCTTGTAGTTTCCATAGGGTTTGTTACCATAGAGATTTTTCGACATGTGATATTCCATAAATAATGAATATCTCGAAAATTAAGCTTTTTCGACAAACTATATTACTACTTTTTATTTTACAATTAAGTATCAGGATCAATGGTTAAAATATTCTATGTACCGCAGTCCCACGGTGTATATTGCTGCAAAGTGAGTGCAGAGTTTCATTGTGGCAAGGCAGGAATTTGCTACACCATGATGAATGAACTGCTCGTGCACTTGCTAATGGTTGCACGACAGCACGACTAGATTCAGTAAAACGGACACGTAATAGGCCGGAAAATGCTTAGAATGAGATGAAGCGAACCAGAATTCTAAATAACACGAAGTTTCATTCATTTGAAGTGGAGTCATTACATTTCTTTAGAAGAATGACCTGTGTAAGCCTACATGTAAGTTGAAGCAGGCCAGTACACCATTACCCGTTAAAACCACTTAAAACTATCTCAAGTATACTCATGTTCAACAAGCCTACTCAAGCCGGGTCTGCTGCGACAAAAAACAAACAAAACAAATTATCAAAACATGCTGCGTTCACACTCGGATCACTTATAATACAATAATCTGTTAGGCCACGCCCCAATTTTGTTAGTAAAACACTTTAAATTGGGCTATTTCTAACAAAAATATGGCCACAGCCAAAGAAATCGAATTGTCTTATAATTTAGATTTTTGTGGTCGCAGCAGACCGGGCTTTACATTCTTTCCTTTTGCTTCAGTTGGCTGGTTGGTTTTGAAAAAGAAGCAACAAATGTGTCACTTACTGAAACTATTCTTAATCCGTCATCATCATTTTTATAACAGCTCATACCCCCACTGCTGACTATAAGGCCACTTCTCTGTTATGCCATTCTAAATAGTCCTATGCTCTCCATGTCTCTTCCAGCTGCCTTTCCAATGTCTTCCGATCAACGGGAGTTTTTCTATTATTTTCTATTAACCAGCCAGATATATGATCATCATAACACACCATCATTTGTAAACGACTGGCACACAGTGATACTTGGCCCACTTGGGAAGCGGGGCGAGGCGAAAGCCGCCTGCGCACCGTAACGTGACGTGCACGGTAATGACACATGCCCAAAACGGACTGAGAAATTATCTCTGAACACTAGAAGTCCATTGCGAAAGAAAAGATGGAAAACGCCACCCGTCACAAGATATACAATCTGAAATGATAAGTAAATAAAAGTCACCAGACTAAATGGTCCTATCCTAGCAGAAAATAAACAAAGTCCACCTTAGTTTGTCAAATGGCACGATTTCTGATCATCTGGATTCTAGCGAAATTTTGACCTTGCTTCCTTCGGGTTTTGTAAAACCGAAAAAAGGCTTACCTATGTCAAAGGGTCAGAAGCATACACATGATATGAGAGCTAATCACAACATGCTGCGATCCATCTGTTGACGAAGCGTGGTAATTAGATCGAGTTCCCACACTACCGCTAACAAAAGCAGTCCAATTAGAGGCCCATGCGCAGATGGCGTTTATTCATGGTCAATATGGTCATTCAGTTATTCTTTTAAGATATTTTTAATATAACTGGGGTTGATAAATTTATATCTGGGACGCTATATGTTCTGCCTAGCCTTGTCCCAACTACGTTGGGGTCAGCTTCCAGTCTAACCAGATGTGGCTGAATACCAGTATTTTACACGGAGCGACGGCTATCAGACCTCGGCAACACAGTTACTGGGCAATGCCGATATTCTAAGGTTAGGTAGGTTGTCAGACCGTCAGTAACGACTGCCATAGGTATTCGTAAGACACCCGGGACCGACTGTTTAACATGCTCTCCGAGGCACGGAGGGGTCTCGATGTGTAACGAACTGTCACCTATCCGCAGACTGACCGCGGCAAGTGGTAATTATTCATGAGCCCCTCGGGACATCTGGGACGCTATAATTGAAATATTTATAACAATCGCAACTGGCAAATATCCTTATTTGTAATTTTGAATTCAAAGAAGTCTACACTTGAGTTTGAGACTAGCTGCAAAGGAGCACATCACGATAAAGCAAGTTATTAGTATTTCGTAAGCTGATAAATCTTTTATTTATATCCCAGCTTATTGCAACAGCTAACAAAATAATAACATATTTCAACATAGAACGGCCTTCTATGGTCTGATCGTCATCAAAGATGCGACTGTTAATTGCGCAGTGTTCCAAAGCTAAACTTAAATTATTTGCAGATGCACGAACAAGGCTGGGTAACTAACTACTAAATTAAAGAACATAGCGTGTCTTTAAACGGATGTTAATGACCAGTTAAATATTAATTTGTTACCCCAAAGCATTATACTGCAACTTGCTACTATTCGTTTCCATGAATTTGTAAAGTGATGGTGGAAAAAAATCTTGAAACTTCAAGTATACTCCACCAAGAAGAATTTAGTCTGCTTAGTTGTCGCAATAAGATTGACAAGCACATAATTTTGGGACCCAGTGCATAATCAGCAAGAACATTTGGTCACCCGCGCGACAGCGCAATGAATATTCCAAGGAGGGTTGATGTCAGGTCATAAAACATTAAGCCAAAACCTTTAACACTATGGATTTACGTATTACATGTTGTGCCGACCCCACCTAGTGTAGGATAAGCGCAGGGAGAAGAAGAAGAAAAATCCTTTACGATTGTTTTTTATGGCAGTGTAATAGGAGCAGTACTATGTTTAAAACGCTTTTCAGTTTATGGCTAAAGGAAGTTTTTATAAAAAAATATAAAAGCCTGCTGACTGCCTCATTGGTCGTTGGTGGCAAGCATGACTGCTGATCGTAAGGTCCTGGGTTCGATCCACAGGTAGGGCAAAGTGTTATTGGGTTTTTTCGTGTGGAATTCCTCAGTAACAGCTTGGTGATTTATGCCCGGTTAATGGCAATAGGCTCGCCCCCTATAACATGGGAACAAACATTACGGTGAAATGAGTGTGTTACTATCCCAACCCTTCGGGGAATACCGGCGTGGTTTTATTTTAATGTTATAAAAGCATAAAATGTTGAGCTGAATCAAGCAAAAAGCAGCGGAAAAATATAAAGAAAAGTAGCGACACAATATTTCTCAGATAAACATTACAAGAAAAAGCTTAAATATAGCATAAAAAGCTCCACCGTGCCGTTCAAAAGTGTTTGTAACCGTCATTAAAAGGTCTTTCAAGTTTCATAGCCTTTTACAAGGTTGAATGCACTATACTACTCAGAAATCAGGAAATATTACATACCTACTTGAACTGTGTTAAAAGGGCCGCGAAGGTCAATTTATATTATACAGTTACCCAGCTTCAAAAAGATTTTGTCGTGTACTCGATATTTAAAGATCTGTATAGGGTTACTTTTAGAAATAATTTTCCAATCGATCAACATTGGAATTGCTCGTAGCTAAGGTTTATACTCTAGCGCGACAAAATAGTGTTTATTGGCTGAGTAAACAAAATTAAGATTTAAATTGTGTGTATTGTGTATATTCTTTTTATGTATCTACGTATTCTTTTTTGGCATTTGATTGATATATGAATACAACATCACGTCTGTATTCCCCGAAGGATTGGGCAGGATGTATAATAACAACCTCATTTCGACGTTATGTTTAAGTCCCATGTAACAGGGAGCGATCCTATTGCCATCAACCGGGCAGAAATCTAAGCTCCGTGTTGCTACTGAGGAATTCCACATGGAAAAACCCAATAACACTTTGCCCGACTTGGGGATCGATACTAGGACCTTACGATCAGCGGTCGCGCTTGCCACCACTAGACCAACGAGGCAGTCTGATATATGAACTGTATCGAGATCAGAATTATTTTCAAAAGTGGACTCTACAATTGCTTTCAGAAGTTTAAACAAAGCGGCAATAGGCTCGAAAATGCTAGGATAAATAAGAAGATTACGTATGCAATACATGTCATAACTATTGAGATAGCAACAGGTACTTACTGTGGTGGTTACGCACCAGGTTACGCATATTGATGTACAAACACCATAGTACATACCGGCCTGAATGGATAGGACACGGTACTACCTTTAAACTCGGTTTTGGACAGATGGTTTAACAGCAGTGATATCCTAGTAGTGTGACCGTCGGACTGCCAAGTCATAGGTCTCGAGTTAGAACTCAAGGCACGCACCTCTGACTTTTCGGATTCATGTGCGTATTGTGTAATTATCACTTGTTTAAAAACGGTGAAGGAAAACATCGTGAGGAAACCGGCATGCCTGAGGGATATTTCTCGACGGCATGTGAAGCCAAGTCAGAGGCCCATGGGCGGCATAAACTCTGACACCAGGTTAGTCACTAACCACACGAAAATAAGAAGACAGATTGTTGGGTTGGGACAGGCACATTATCTTCGAAATGGAGGTAATCAAAACCCTTTGTGACATTTCTAGCAAGCATAATTAGCATTTGCATAGAGCCAAGCCAAGAGCCTGTTGCATTGTCTGGTCTACTCAGAATATTTTGTTGTTGGATGATTTTCCCGTTATATTCTGACGATCTTCAGCGCTTTGTCCACTTATTCTGGAAGTTACCATTTGGTGGAGTTGGATATTGCACACTTCACGTTCTAGAGCGGTTGTGTTCTGCGTCCGACCCGAATCTGAGGACAATATGGTCCAAACTGTAGATATCACTCTATTAATTTGACGTCTTGTGCGTGTCTCAGTTTCTTACATCTAATCTAAATTTCCAATCAATTTATTCATAACGAATTTTATTGGATTAGGAGAACCATCTTACACTCTTTAAACATTTAGATTGCATGGATTTCAACTTAGCTCTTAACAAATCCGATGTAATAACATCTACTTTAATTAATTCAATTTACTTGGTAAGACGTTGTGAAACTAAATATGTCGGTTAGTGCCTGAGAGCTGAACCGGTTGCGAAACGATAAGCCATCTGGTATGTCTAGCTAGAGCTAGACCCACTTAGCTTTCGGTTTTAGAGAAACGATTCACAGTATCTGTAGTGCTTGCTTTTACCAAACCCTGCTTTAGCTAAGGGTTATAGAGGTCTGACGGTATTTGATGGATGAAAGTTCCAAAACGAATCCAAAGGAAAACAGGATGTAGCTGAATTTAGCGGTTATGGCTTTTTGAGGCTTTCATAACTACAGATGATTGTGCAGTCGTTGAGTATTCTATACACCAAAATTTCCTCTCAAAATTATCATCGTCACTGTTCACTGCTTGCTGGAACTAATTTATTTAGGTATCCCAAATTGTTATAGCCGAAACACCTTTGTTTGCTGTCAAAACATTTAAGCTAATAGGTACCAATGTGAAATTAGAGGAATTTGCAAATAACGAATGTACTTAGATAGTCGTAATTTATCTTAGCGGATCTTAAAGTGTCAATAGTGAACCGAGCCGGTGTGCAAACAGATAAACATCCTCTGAATAATGATGTAGACATACTCCATGTCTCAATATTACAGTGTTTGTTCGACATCACTTCTAGTTTTATGATTCATTGTATCGAAAGGAAAAATGACGTGTTATTGAGGTAAAGAAGAGTATCAATAAGTTCTTATAGGTTTTACGAGGCCATTGGAAGCATTATTCTGTCTGTTCGTTACTTCTTTGACGTAGGAAGTTCAGTGAGATTTGTGTACTTCACCATGGTAACTGGTGAGACTAGAATGGTTTCCAGCCAGTCTCTGATTACTTTATTTCTCTTCAACCATTCCATTCTTCATGTAGATGCGAACGATTTAAAAGTCATCAGTTGTAAAAGTAATTTTGCGGTCGTCGGTCTTTACTTGGCTAGACATTCTCATGTGCTTATTTTTTATCGCTTCATAATTACGTAGAAACCAGAGCAATGTTTTATGCACTAAGAATCCAAGAATTCTTTGATTTTACTTCACAGCTAAAGTTTCTCTAGCAATTTGATTTAAAAAGTACGTAAATTGATACCTGGTGAATGATTCCACTTATGTAGATATTATTATAATGTGGCGATGCAAAGACAGAGAAAGAATACAAATTTCTCTTATCCATCGGTACTGAAGCGAATCGCAAGAAGCAATGAACTCGGAAACATCGCTAGGACGTAAATTGCAATAAATTATTATCGCCTAGCATCTTTATAGGAAATGTGGCTAGATGTTATGGTGGATGGTGTTAAAAGTTTTCACAAATGAGAGAAAGTTAAAAATGGTTGGTTTTGGTAAAGTTCATTGACGGTCTTGTGTTGACTTATTTATGTTTGTACAAGCGTACCTTACATTTGATTATAAAGCCGTAGGGTGCTGCGTTTTTGGCCTTAATATCTTTAATTAAACATTGACTTAATAATAAGGATGACGCTTCTTACTGTTACCAAACAGCCATGTATGATCAATAGTAGTAAAATTTTATATCATTGTTTCAAACCGTATTTGTCAAATTAACATCTCCTCTGAAAAAACCAAGATCCTCAAGGTCATGGGAATTTTGATCAACTGTTGACACAAAACATTTGTGAAGCCACTATTATTATGATAAACAGAGTAACAATTTTAAATCTGACCAAAGGCCAATGGAAGTAGATCATCAAAATTACACAGTATTATGCACCTTACAAAAAAATTTACCATTGAAATATCAACATACAGTCGTATACGATATAAAGGTAATACCTGCCTATTACCAGTGTGCTTCACATGTCTAGTGGTCGCAAGCGCGACTGCTAATCGTGAGGTCTTGAGTCCGATCTCCAGGTCGGACAAAGTGTTGATGGGTTTTTCCTTGTGGAATTCCTCAGTAGCATCCCGGAGCTTGGATTTGTGCCCGGTTGATGGCAATAGGCTCGCCCCTTATTACATGGCACTTAAAAATAACGGCAAAATGAGAGTATTACTATACACCTCTGCCCAACTCTTCGGGAAATACAGGTGTGATGATAAGTTATGTTGATGTGACTAGTGATAGTAATTTATAACATAATTCATTGTTCACGCAATGCTGTTTTTTTACAGTAAGAAGGAAAAATTTACGCCTGTACGTGCATTACCATGTCTTTTCACGCAAGCCAATACATTGGAATCTGAACAAAACCTATTGACGAAACACTAAACATTTTAATAGTTATTATGTATGCAAACGGAGCGATGGATATAGTCCGTGCGCCAGCGCTGGTCAATTCCATATTATGAAAAGTTATCGTGATCAGTGCGTTTGTATTCGTCACATATTCTCACGCATGGAGCTCCAATCACGTCGTAGTACGGGAAACCACATTTTTATTCTGAAGACGATTTCTTCGCAGTTATGCTGTCATCTCCTCATCATCGCAAGCGTCATTTGCTAGGAATTCATATGTTAGTTTTATGGTTTATACATTTAATTATTTGCATTGGACGTTTGCTTTGTGATATAACTAGTATATTTAAAGGATGTAGGTACCTATTAGCTTTATCTACCTCAATTAGTAAAGTAAAGATAGCATTAGAGTGCTAACGTTTCTAGCTTGTTAATCAATACCTACACACCATGGCCTTAAGTTATTTTATATTATTTCTTATTCTCCTTATATACAAAGGATAAATAAGAATTTTGGTTGTGGCTTCCATTCTAAGCCTGTTGAATCAGTTTCTTAGTTCACAGTTTTGTTGGTGATGATTGTAGATCCTGGCTTACATGAGTCACAGAGAGAAACAGAGTCACAGAGAGAAATGTAGGTCGACTCTATGGGTCAGGCAAAAGGTCTCATTCAGACCTGATCATTCATTTAGATATTAGCGTCTCGGTGCTCATTGCGTGGTTCCGCATCGCTGCCAATGCGGTGAAGGTGTCGACTGCCTCGGTCACCATGGCCTATCTTGTAGTAAGAGCGCAGGTCGGATAGCACGGCACGCTAGCATTAATGAAATCATCCGTCGTGCTCTTGTCACCGCCGGGGTGCCAGCTGTTTTAGAACCCAATGGCTTGGCACGCGACGATGGGAAGAGACCAGACGGAATGACCATAATGCCTTGGAAGGTAGGTAGGCCTTTGGTGTGGGATGCAACTTGTGTCGACACCCTTGCGCTATCCCATCTTCCTAGCACGGCGGGCTGTGCTGGGGCGGCTGCTGCAGGTGCGGAAAACCTCAAACGGCGCAAATACTCCAATCTTTTTGGGTCTTATATGTTTGAGCCGTTTGGGGTTGAAACACTAGGGCCATGGGGTCCGAGTGCCCACTTAGTTTTTCGCGACATCGCCAAGCGGTTGGTCGACTCTTCACGTGACCATAGGGCTGGCCTATATTTTGGCCAAAGAATCAGCATTGCCATACAACGTGGCAATGCTACCAGCCTTATGGGCACTTTTCCTGTTGACAGCGATGCCGACGAATTTTTTGATGCCCTTTGATTGTTTTACTTTATATTTGTATTATAGTAGTTAAGATTTATATTGTATAGGTATATTAGTATAATTCTGTACATAAATGTTATGGTAAAATTTTAGATATATCATTCATAGTACGAAACATTTTTGTAGTAAAACGGGCTTTGGCGGTAAGCCAGGAAATCATTAGGATGAACAAGAGGTCATTTATTTCGGTTCTACGTCCTGTAGGTATGCGATAGATCACCCTCACCTAAGTCTTAGAATTTACTTATACGAAAATCTTCAATAAATGTAAATATGTAATGATAGGATAAGTCTCACGAAATGTCCTAGGTACTACAAAACCAAAATAAAAACAATTTGTTACAACAAATGAGGCTGATTTAAAAATTGCAGCAGTGTATACATATAAAATGATACGTAGTTAGTTCACCATTCATTAGCATTTTCCTTTAACTTGCAGTGTATTTGACTTATGTTATTAGTTGCCACTTTATCGCCTTTGGTTTAGGGCTATCCATTTTTTATGGAAATACTATTCTGTTGTTATGGATTAAAGGTTGACTTATAAAGAGATCTTGTTTGTTCAAAGAAGTAACTTTTTGCATTCTGGTAATTCACTTGCGTGAATTGGTTGACGCCGCATAAAATATGTATAAACGACCCGTTCAAATTTCTCCAAAGATGGTATGGTAGGCGAGCAGGTTTTTAAATCCTGATCCTTTTCTCTCTCAAATGTCTCGTTGCTTCCGAAACCACCGTCTCGTTAGCGAGTTGGATGATTATTCAGTTATTTTTATGAGTATAAATGCAGAAAATCTCAAGTGGTTTTACAACCCTGAGTCAATTAATTCAACCTGGTAAGGATTTGGCAATCCTTCATAGTCTATAATATTTTGTGCTAGAATATCTTCACATTTTACAGGCTCAGGTTAAAACTAACTAAATCGCTAGTTACCTTGCTTTATGTATTATTTATGTATAGTTTCTTTTGTGATGCTAGTGTAGTCTTTACTTTTATAGGCTTTACTGCACTACCTGCAGGTTGGTTCCGGAATAACAAGCCTTCGTTATGAGACGTGTCCCATGAATATGCAGTGGTAACTTTATTTTATGAAGATTGTTAGAATTGTTTGCATTTTACAACATTTAAGTTATGTTTTTATAAGAACAGGTGCTTGTAGGACAAATTTTAAATCCCTAGGTAAATTTATCAAGTTATTCTACGATAGAGCGACACAGGCCTTGTAGAAATTTACAAGAAACCCAATCACTAGGAATGATAGATGAAGAACCCTTTGCAATGTAAAATGCGTACGTAAATACCATTTCCAATGTTGTTTTCATTGAAATTTTTGCAGTCACGGCGATCAATGGCGTCGGTTTCGCTCGAAGGTGCAACGTCCAATCCTGCAGCCACAGACGGTGAAGAAGTACGTGGCTCCCATAGAACTGGTGACGGAAGACTTCATCACGTATATGGAGAATGCGCGTGATGAGAACGGAGACCTACCTCATGAGTTTGATAATGATATCCATCGATGGTCACTTGAGTGTAAGTGTTATACATTATATTTTTTTATATTGCATTATACATTATAATATGTCTCTGAGTTTTCTAATTCATGTGTGATTATCACCTGCGTTAACCGTGAATGAAACCTGCACACCTGACAGGGCTCCATTAAATTCTCGATGGTGTGTGTAGTCCACCAACCCGCACTAGACCAGCGTGGTGGACTAAGGGCTAAATCCTTCTTCTTCTGAGAAGAGGCCCGTGCCCAGCAGTGGGACAGTATTGGGCTCATTATGTTATGTTTTATGAAGGGATAGAATATAAATTATCATCATTACTTATAACCAGGCCACAGCTTGAAGCTAGCTGTTGAAGACAAGCTTCTTCGTTAAAAACAACAGTCCTTATCTGTGCTAGTTTGATCGACGAAGAGGAAATAGAATCAAAATAATTATTAAGATCTAACAGTTATCACTGGAAATTAACTTCTCAAGTGTCAGTTTTCTAGATGCAGTAAAATCTTAGTAGCTTTCAATCAATCATGCACTAGTAACAGATTCATCGTTCAACCGTAACATAGGCGTACTTATCTAACTTAGATATTCTGTTAAGTTAGTTTATTAAGTGTAACTTATTATCTGCAGCTAAATCTGGGTAAAATTGAACCCATTTTACCCAGATTTAATTGATCCCAGTTGTCGGATTACGGGCAGTAATAGGACAACTGGGACCAACATTTAATGCACATGTGGCCTTAGTCGCAAAAATGCCCTGTGGTCGCTGCTCCCACAGAATAAGAGAGAGAATGACCTATTCTTGACAAGGAACCGATTACTTTATCGATCACATCGATTTATCATTAATGTGCTGCCATCTATCGCACATTAAACAACATAACAGCGCCATCTGTTATCATTTCCCAGGTATCGGTCGCGTAGCCCTTGACGTACGGCTAGGCTGTTTATCATCGGAACTGACCAGCAATTCGGAACCACAACGTATCATCGACGCGGCAAAGTTCGCGCTAAGGAACGTTGCAGTTCTGGAACTCAAAGCGCCCTACTGGAGATATATACCGACCCCGCTGTGGAGCAAATACGTTAACAATATGAACTTCTTCGTTGAGTAAGTTTTTGATTTTGTTGACTCCAAGAAATAGTAATAAAACTTCGAAAGGAACTGTCGTATTTAATGCCTTGTCCACGCGGGCACATGTTTTAATACATGTGCTGTAACATTTTGGTACAGCATAAGTTGCGATACATGGTGCGGACGAGACCTAGCCGCTTTACAAGATATTCGTATTCATATGCCATCACCTTCTAATTCTTTCATTGTTTTACCATACCGCTTTGGACTAGGGTGAAGAAAACTAAAGCTTTATCAAAATAAACTGCGTTTTCTCCACAAAAATTTAGTGTCATATGACTATGGCTTTCCCATGGTCATCATAGATGAAAACCGCCACATCCAACATAGCAGGAAACAGCTATTTATCATAACAATAAATAATTTGCTCGTACACTTTCAGGCTTTGCAGTAAGTACATAAATGAGGCTCTCGAACGGCTAAAGACCAAGAAAGTGACTTCAGAGGATGATCTTTCTCTTCTTGAGCGTGTGCTCAGGAGTGAGGGAGACCCAAAGATCGCCACCATCATGGCGTTAGATCTTATTCTAGTTGGAATTGATACGGTAAGAAAGTATTCAATAAATGTTAACTAAGTAAATTTTTGAAATTAGCAGTTTCGTTATTTTTAGAAAGTGTTTTGTAATCGCGAGCAATATAATACTACCCTCTTACTAATAAACGCTGAATAAAGTTTTGATGAGCTCATACATAGTACAATGTATGGTTAACTACTACTACGAATAATAATCTCTTTGTTTCTCTAGATATCAATGGCAGTTTGCTCAATCCTGTACCAGGTGGCAACAAGACAGAAGCAGCAGGAAAAGATGGCTGAAGAGATCAGGAGAGTGCTGCCTGACCCCAGCAAACCAATCAATTACGCAGACCTAGACAAACTGCATTATACTAAGGCTTTCGTTAGGGAAGTGTTTAGGTAAATATTTTATTTCTTCGGGAAGTTATTTGTATTGTGAATTACTTTTTTGTAAAATTTCTCATCCGCAGTGACTACTCCACTAATGAATCCCAAACGAGAATCTTTAAAAAAATATTGATCACATTCAAGCATTTCAACCACTTACTTTTTCTCATCTTCTGTTACAGAATGTATTCTACAGTTATTGGTAATGGTAGAACACTTCAAGAAGACGACGTTATCTGTGGTTATCACATTCCCAAGGGTGTAAGTATTTAAGAATCTGGTCAACATTATTTTAATCAATCAATTATTTGCCTGTTTTCAAATTCATTTTTAAACGACAAATAAAAAAGCTACTTTACCAAATACAGTAGTTAAATGCTGAACAGCAGTCGAATGATTTTTAAATATTAACCAAAGATATCCTATTTCCAGATTTAACACAAAGTTCTTAAACCAAGTTCAGATTTATGATTAGTTATTAATAATAACGTATTTCCAGGTTCAAGTGGTATTCCCCACAATCGTGACAGGCAACATGGCGCAGTTCGTCTCCGACCCTGATGAGTTCAAGCCGGAACGCTGGCTGGAGAATGACGGCCGCCTGCATCCCTTCGCCTCCCTGCCCTATGGCTTCGGAGCCAGGATATGCCTGGGCCGAAGATTCGCCGACTTGGAAATTCAAATTCTTTTAGCGAAGGTTCGATATATTTTTTTAAAGTATGATTCTTGTCTAATTCTTACTTCATGGATAAAGTTTGTTTCGATTTTGTGCAAAATCACCTCATCATTATTAAAAGAGTTGGATCCTTGTCGGTAGCAATTTTCCTTATTATTTGATCTCCGTCAACTCCTTCGCTTCCCTACATGCTGACATCCAGTTGTTTGATTTAAATTGCAATTGTTAATGAGTTAAAAAAATATCTTGCGATAATGCAATTGGAGATCAAATCGGTCATGCTGCTCCACCATCTTATATCAATAACCTTATTACTCTATTTGCAGTTAATTAACCGGTATCGTTTGGAATACCACCACGAGCCACTCGACTATGCTGTCACCTTCATGTACGCGCCGGACGGCCCGCTGCGTCTGCGCATGATCGAGCGATAATATGACAATAAATTATTATTTGTTAATAAAGCAGATATATTTTATAAGCCCGTAATGAAAACATGGAGAGGTAAAAAAAAATTGTCCTTATCTAATTTGTTGTATAAGGTGTTTTCGGTAAAATGATAATAAAATTAGGAATTTTCTATTTTGTCATGTATATTATAGTTATGTAAGATGTAAATAAAATATTTGATTTTGTTATTATTTTTCATTTTTCCAAAGGTATCATTAACATTTTATAATTGCTTTATTAGCTGTTCAAATGAACTGAAAGTTTATACAGATAACAGGGTAATATGACGGTAAATTACTTTGCAATTAAATAAGTGAAAATTAAATTAAAGATAAACGTCTTCCTGAAGACGAAAGCAATGGAGAAAGATTGATTAATCTATACTCTATCTAGTATAACATTAAACAAAAGTGGCCCACCAAGGCACGAATATCTTTTAAGCCATTTCTCCAGATATAGTTTCAGCAGCATCTTGATTGACCGTTAAGGTTCATAAAAGTATAACACTGTGTTGAAACCCTGCTGGAAGCAAACATGTTGCTTATTTCTATACATTTCATGTTAATATGGGTCTTATTCGTCTAATTTCTTTGTTATCTTTACATAGTAGTACCTGGATGACCGAGCTTAGCTCGATTTTTTTTTGGTAAATCTACGTTTTCTAAAAATGAAACGTAGCTAGATCGATTTATCTCCCCCGAAATCTCATGCATACTAAATTTCATGAAAATCGTTGGAGCCGTTTCCGAGATTCAGATTATATTTATACAAGAATTGCTCGTTTAAAGGTATTAGATATAGATAGATTAGATAAAACAAAGTCGCTCCCGCTGTCTGTACGCCTAGATCTTTTAAACTACGCAACGGATTTTAATGCAGTTTTCAGCAATAGATAGAGTGATTCAAGAGGAAGGTTTATATATATACTCCACATTAGTATCTACATATCACGCGTGCGAAGCCGGTGCGGGTTGCTAGTATTGAATAAAGTATACTCAGTTATACCCTAATAACGCCGCAAGCAGTGATAGCCTAGAGGTTGAACGCTTGCCTTCCATGTAGGAGCGTCTGAGTTTGATCCCGGCCCGTACCGTACCCGCCGATTAGAGTAACTAACAAAATAGATACTTTTAGACGACGCTTACGGCAGTACCTCATAGAAGCGCAACGGGAGCTAGACATGATCACACTGAATGTCTCCATTATATGATCTATGTGTGTTTCGAAAGATTTATTTATTTATTTATTTACATATTAATCCTTCCGTCTCATTTATTAGTCTTTTTTTGTTTTGTTTTTATTGCAGTTTTATTCAATATCACACTATGTTCGTACCTATAATATATCGTTATTATTTTTATCTACGCAAATTTATTTTTATTTAAGTATGCATACACACACTGTGGTATAAAACCGTTTGACATCCGTCACCTCAAAATTCAGGTCCAGTTGAAAACCAGCGTCAGGCACTAGTTGTCTGGCATTTTTGCTGAACTGGGCCTTTTTGGCGCAGCCGTGAGGCACACTTTCCTACTAATCTCTTTTTTTTTTCTGCTTTATGTTTTTGTGTGCCTTTTAGTCTGTGCTAAATAAATGTATTTTCTTTCTTTCTTTCTTTGTTTCTTTCTTTACCTCTGACTTTTCGAATTCTTGCGCGTATCAGAATTTGATTTCACTTATATTAACGGTGAAGGAAAAACAGCGTGAGGAAACCTGCTCACCTGAGAGAGCTCCATAAAGATTTCGATGGTGTGGGCAATCTACCAACCCGCACTAGGCCAGCGTGCTGGACTAAGGCGTAAACCCTTCTCATTCTTATTTTATGTTTATAGTCGGTTAAACACGAACTGTGCCTATTTAGGTTCTTATCGATAATCAGTAGATGCAAGCGTGATAGAACTTTCTAAAAGGAACAAAGCAACACTATTAGCTACAGAAAGCTCTTGCGGTTTGGTTTTTCCTGTAGATAAATCACGTTTCGTTCACAACGCCTACTATTGTTTGCACGCAATTGACAAAACAATAGAGTTTAGCTGTACAAGTTAACATACATTTTATTTGTAGGCGTTGTTACGTTTATATGAATGATAAGAGATATTGTAATTATGCCTATAAGATATTCCATCAGATTTTTTTGAGTAAAGAACAATTAAATAAAGTGTATAACTACCTACGTACATTATAAAATTATAAAGAATTAAAAAGTGTTGAGATGTTAGATATGATGATATCTAACATAGGGATATCTAATAGGGATGCTTATAGGCGTATTCAGGGTGGGGCAGATGGGGCACTTGCCCCCCCTCCTAACACAGGAAAGAATAGGTAAATGGTCTAGATTCAGTCAACTCTCCACCCATGTCCACAGAACAATTACCCAAAATAAGCAGAGCAATGCCGGAATCTATCTATATTTATTTGAACCTCAAAAATAAGGTAACGGGGTAAAATTGCCCCGTAATTCCATTCTGCACTTCCAGATTTATTGCAAAGTCAAATATTTACTGTTTGAATGAGTTTGCCCCACCCGGAACAAAATTCTGTCAACGCCCATGAATCATCCCTGCAAATTGTATCGAAGAAGCTTATACGCATTATTACAAAGTTCCGGTATGGACCAAATTATTTTTACAACCGTGACTTGACTTGAAAGAAACACAAATTCTGCAAAGAAGTCAAGGTTAACCTTGACTTCTTTGCAGAATTTGTGTTTCTTTTACTCTCGCTTGACGACCTATATGAGAATAGCTTATACCGTGGTTAAAAGACGCAGCGAGCAAGGTTGGTAGCGAGGCTGACTACCCAGAGTGCGCCGGACGGTCCGAGAAGGCGGCGCGTAGTGTTCCGCGCTTCTCAGGAGGATGTGGGGCTAGGCCCCACAGAGGAGAGGTCCGCCAAGGGTTGACGGACCGGGGCCTGCCGGGGTTGCGGTGCATGCTTTTGCGAATTCCGCGACCCCGGCCGAACGGTCAGGAGGAGGAACACCGTTGGTTTTTAGCCGGTAAGAGTCCGGCAGACCTCGCCTTCCCCGGGTGAGGGACATCCATGAGGATTTTCCAAAGATAAAAAAAGGGTGCGCCAGACGTACTTAAGTATCGTCACTCGTGGAGGCTTTTAATGCACCCTTTAATCATTTAAGACTGCCTCGTTGGTCTAGCGACGGCTGATCATGAGGTCGTGGGTTCGACCCCAAGTAAGGCAAAGTTTTATTGGGTTTTTCCATTATGAATTTCTCAGTAGTAGCACGGAGTCTGGATTTGTGCCCGGTTAATGACAATAGGCACGCCCCTAATTACCCGGGACTTAAACATAACTGGCGAAACGAGGGTGTAGGTACTAAAAACACCACTGCCGACCACTACGGGTAATACAAGGCGTGATGTTATGTTAATCTTATAATTTAATAACATTGTACTGTTATCGGTAACTAACACTGGACAATGTTGACATAGGAGGGTAACCGTCAAGATTAAAAGATTCTGTTGTATATCTTTTATAGTACGATTTTATTCTAATGCTGAGTTGACATTTTGCTTTTACCTACCAAATAACAACAAATAAATGTTTGTTATGTAGGTACACAAACAGAAAAGTTGAAAGGAAAGCGTTAGTCTTGGTATGGGCATGTGATGAGGAGGGATGAAACACATGTGACTAAAAGAGTGATGAATATGAATGTTGATGGATGGAGGGGGAGAGGGAGACCTAAGAAAAGATCGATGGATTGTGTGAGGAAGTATATGAAAGATAAGGGAGTAAATGATAATGAGACGGCTGACAGGGAAGAGTGGAAGAGAAAGAAATATTGCGCCGACCCCAAGTAACTTGGGGCCAGGGCAAGAAGATGATGATTTAGGTACACAAACAGATACAAACTCCTTTCTTTCCTAATCGTTTGTTGGTTTTGCGGCATTGTGTGTACTTACATTCACGCGGAAACTCTATTGTGTAACAACATAATAAATACTTTATTTAGGTAAACGGCAACCACGAATTACCACAAATGACACGTTACCACACATGCAATTCGGCACATTTTGTGGTAATGCTTTATTGACTTTGAGTAAGTGTCGGCAACAGTTTTGGTATTGTGCTATGTTTGAATCGCAAAAATCGTTCTATGAGAGACGACATTGTATAAAGGATTTTAGCATGAATGTTTCAAGGAGAAGCACAGTATCCAAAGGTCTCCATGAAGATACTTTAAAACCTCTGACTAACAAGACTGACAACTTTAGTCAAGACTGTCAGTAACTTGTCCTTAATATACCACGCGGTGATGACTTCAAACCAACATAGTGACAGTGACTATTACTACTAGTGAGAGATGTGACTTTTTGGGAGAGATCTTTGTGCAGCTCCGGGCACGGTAGGACGTCCCTATTTGTTGGAGATAACATAACATAACATCACGCCTGTATTCCCCGAAGGGTTAGGCAGAGGTGTAATAACACCCTTATTTCGCCGTTATGTTTAAGTCCTACGTACTAGGGGGCGAGTCTATTGCCATCAACCGAGCATAAATCTAAACTCCGAACTGCTACTTAAGAATTCCACTGCTCAGCAGTCGCGCTTGCCACCAATAGATCAACGAGGCAGTTTGTTGGAGATATGTGCTGTGATTGGTTTTGACTGGTGTTCATCAACATTAATATTCTGGTTAATCAACCGTTTACCTAAAATGCTAATATGTTTTTCGAAAAATCGCCTGTTATTTGTAGATCATGAACGAGTTTCTGTTTCCAGCCGAAATATGATGCAAAAGATCAGTTCAAATTTCGAGGTCGTCCTTCCAAGTTAAGTCGACCTAAACCAACGTCACGTAATGTCTATTTGTCCAACAAGAGGCGTCCGGTGCTTGTTTTAGGAATACCTTTGTTTTACGATCACGCCTATGCAAACGTTTCATCTTCTTACACTGACTTATGTAATGCTCTTGTTTAATTATGAGCAAATACTCATTATTGGCTAATGGTATGGTTATATGCTATTAATTTTTTTTACTGATTGTTTATTTTGCTTCTTCTCTCGTGTCGGCACGGGCTATATGAAAACAGCTTATGACGTGCTGAAAAGATTAGCTAGACAGCAAGGTTGGTAGCGGGGCTGACTGCCTAGTGTGCGCCGGACGTACTTAGGGTCTAAACACAAAACTGCGAATGGCGCGATGCGAATTCGCAACGCAGAAAACTGCGACGCAAATTGTTGCGATGCGATTTCGTGCGGCAAGGCGTCTTCCTTCCAAGGTTCGGGTGACCATTCCCTAGACGACCGTCAACCGTATTGAACGTATTTTATACTAGGTAGAATAAATTTGCGTAATAACATTTGAGCACTGCTGTTACTGATAAGAAGATATAGGAAAATTCAATTACGCGAATCAATTCGTAAGTTCTTGCGATGCGTCGTGCGAGCTCGTATATTTCTACGATGCGACGTCGCATCGCAGTTTTGTGTATGGACCCTTAAGTATCGTCAGTCGTGGAGGCTCTTTTCATGCACCCATTATTTTGATATTCATTGTTTATTTTGTCTTTTTCCTTACCGAAGGTCATACTTGTAGGTACTACTGGTCGTTTTAAAGTGAATGGTGCTGCCCAATCACCTGGTAAAGCATTTATGTTGTCTCTGACGTACGAATACAACGAGTTTTCAGACGAAGACCGTAGAGTCGAAAGTTTCCCAGTTAAATTTAAGGTCCAGTGGAACAGTCTGAGGAGAAATTGGTATAACCGTCGCGTTTGGTGGACCGATCGGCGATCGTAGTTGCGCAGATCATGTTTACCATTGTGTACAGCTTGCTTTACTCACGTTCATCTTATTGGGATTGTCCACGGAGGAAAGGGGTCGCCTGACTAGTAGACACGATGTCGAGTGAACTGCTCATGATTAGGGGTCCGGTTGAGACCAAATGTGGTTTATTACTGAGCGTGTGTAAGGCCATTCATAATCCTAAACATCGCCGTTATTACTTAACTGCATACTTCCCTTTTACATATCCCTTACGGCCGAAACCAATAACCTATCTATCTATGGTTTACCGTACTAGAGATATTAAGACATTATTTCTATGAAGCTTATGTCAATTTTTTATCTCTAGTAGGGAAAACCGCTGATAGATAGGTTATTGGTTTCGATCGTTAGTGGCCTTTTACGATACCATTTTACGTGGCATTTTTTAAACGTCAAAACTAATTCAACATGCACCAGATATTCATGTAATATGCTTCCACTTAATGTGTTAAGGCTTATGTCAACATTTCCCCCGTGCTACCTAATTTGCCATGACTACCAGTAAGCGCAAACTGTTGAGTTGTTGGCGAGTAATTGTTTGTTGTGTATTGTGTATTTACGAGTGTGTTGCGAATTACACAATTTTGCAAATTGCACGTGTAAAATGCTTTGAAATTGTATTTTATTCGCGTAAATAATTGATGACTCTGACATAAAACGAACTTTCTAGTTAATTGTTTGAGACTTTGAAATATTTAATATCTTTTATTGGAATGAAGCGTGTCTTATTGATTACGTTTGGAATCAAAGATTTTATTTAAGGACCCGCAATTCAGTTTTTTGAATAATTTTCTGATTATTGATAATTTACTGCCACATTTTTGAATTGTGTAGATTTAAAAACGAAAACCGTGTCTTTTGTTTGAGGTGAAAGGAATTTACCTGCGGGAGACATCTATTGATAAGTAGAATAGGTTAAATTAAAAATATACAATTGGGCAATAGGCTCGCCCCTATTACATGGGACGTGAACATAACGGCGAAATGAGGGTGCTACCAATGCACCTCTGCCCATCCCTTCGTGGAATACAGGCATGATGTTCTTCTTTCTTTTTTATTTATTTTTAACAACGTTGCCCCACACTAGGTTTTCTCCTGTATCGTGGGTGCGTTTACAAACACAAATCTTCACACGCACAAACATCCAGACCCGGAACAACTATCTGTATCCCATACAAATATTTGTTCCGTATGGGAATCGAACCCACAACCCGTAGCGCAGAAGCCGATCGCTCAGCCACTGCACCAAACGTGTTATGTTATGTATGTATATATATATTTTAATAAATTATTATAGAAAGAGGTGGCGAGATGATCTAGACGTGAACCGCGAGGGCTGGTTTAAGGTGACACAGATAAATAATATGTGGAAGAATTTGGGGGAGGCTTTTACCCAGCAGTGGGACAGCATATGCAGTATTTTTTTGGATTTATTGTTTTTTTTTTAATTCTCTTGCAAAACAGTGATTTCTTTGTTTATGTGAACAAAGGACTAGAATTAGCATTTTGCTTGACTTTTATGTATATGTTTGCCAAAATAAGCGATTTCTAATTCGATAGGCCGAGTTGGTGGGTCATCAATAGAGTTTTATTAAACCTTGCTGTAGGTACCAAATATGTTAAGACTAACGGATTTAAATTACTGCTACTAACTGTAAATTAATAAGGAAATCGATACTATAGAATGTTTTAATAGTCACACATGACCTTGTTAAAGTTGTGTTTTCTGTTTTTGGAACAGATTGTAGTTATGATTGGAGGCCAAACCTTGCAAAATTTTACAAAACTTGTTATGTAAACAACTCTAGTGTCTTGTAACTGTTCCGGAGATAGAATTTTAATTTATTGAAAAATAACGGTCACTTAACCTTAAATAAAGCTCGAATAACATTAAAAACAGCTTTCCATATGATACCCGGCTAAGTAAGGTCGTTCCTTTTTCGTTCGTGAGTGCCATAAAGGCAACTCGGGGATTCGAGAGGCTAGTTTCCTCCTGTCTAATAAAAACGACCCGCGATCACCAAACCGTCTTCTAAGAGCGATGATTACTGTATTATTCTCCAGGGATGATCATTTTAGCGGTTATTGAGATTCCTATGTTCAGCGGTAGATGTTTAGGGGCAGATATAAAATCTATGGGGGGTGGATAATTCACCTCCGTTGTCGGGCTACCGATTCGTAAGAGACGACGAACGTGGCACCATAATTATTATTGTGCCCGGAATATGGTAATAGGCTCGCCACCTATTGCATGGGACTTAATACCAGAAGTGGAACGTGAAGGAGAACACCTCTGCTTACCCCTTCGGATTACAGTCGTGAGTATATGTATGTGGAGGCGGAACGTGGTGTACAAACTTCTGTAATAGGAGAATACCTCCGCTTACCCCTTCGGGGATTACAGGCATGAGTATATGAATGTAGAGGCGGAACATGGGGCACAGACTCGTTTAATAAGAGAACATCTCTGCTTACCCCTTTGGGGTTTAAATGTATGAGTATATTTATGTATTTAATAAGTAATAATATAAATAACATGATTCCAATCACCAATACATTAATAAAACTGATGCGCATAATACAGGAAAAATATGATACTTACACAATGCAATATTTTCTTTTCCTCCTAAGTAAATATTAGTATTCTGTGTCAATAAGTCATACTATGCATAGTACGATACTTACGAATATAACATGCGCGTCATAATGAAAGGTTCATTCACACTTTTCCATTGATCGTGCGTACGTTCGCACTTGGCCGTCAAATGAAATAGAAAGTGTACCTACATACACGGGAAGCCGAGTGTTTGCTAAAATAATATGAGCGAGATGCTTTCAAGGTGAAATGTAAAACAATGTTTGTTTCTTTTTCTTATTATACTCCGTAAATATAATTAGGGGCTCGTGGCTAATTAATAACTTCGCCAATCATACGATTTGCGAGGTTAAGCTGCACTTGCCGCGGTCAGTCCGTGGATGGGTGACCGTTTGTCATACGTTGAGTCCCCTCCGTGCCTCGGAGTGTTAAACGTTCCCGGGTGTCATACAAATACCTATGACAGTATTACGGGTAGTCAGTTAACATCATAATGGGTCAATAAAGTTTTTAGAGCAGTGGTGGCCCAGTGGTAACGGCCCCGACTTACGAGTTGTATGTCGTGGGTTCCAACCCAGACAGGCGCATTACTTTGTGTAATTTATTTCATCACCACTGCTCTCAAAACGGTGAAGGAAAACATCGTGAGGAAACCGGCATGTCCTAGAACCAAAAATTCGAAGACATGTGACATCTACCAACCCGCACTGGGCCCGCGTGGTGGATTACGGCCCATTCCCTCTCACAGAGAGGAGGCCTGTGTCCCAGCAGTGAGAACATTATAGGCTGATGATGATGATGAAAGTTTTTAGTGACATTAATTTAATTTTAATTACATAAAAAATATCTTTTAAAATAACTCAATTTTACAGTTGTGATAAGTCAAAGTGATACAATGAAATGTCACGTTACTACTTTTACTTAGTAACAGGATTATTTATCAACTCACGCGCATGTACTTGTTTCATATGTTGTAACAGATCGACCTCTGAATCATCTGCCCAGTGTCGTCGCATTATGCCTTCTGAATTCAGGATGCGATTACGGAACAAAGTTGCCGCTCCACTATTTTTTATACGCATGTCTTTGTAATCATTGAATCATGCGCACGCAATGTAAGAGGAGAAATTTTGGGTAACTACGATTATATTTTTTTTGGAAGAGATTACGTTTGTGTTATGGGTATCACGTAATCATGAAATGATAAGTCATTCCACAATTTTGAAGTGGAAGAGGAAAGTGGATCTGTCACTATCGGATAAATGCTTAGAGGTTGATAAACATTAAACTCCATCCATTATACCTATGACAGTCGTTACGGGAAGTCGGAAGCCCGAAAGTCTGATAACCGGTCTAACCTTAGGATATCGGCATTGCCCAGCAACTGGGTTGCGGAGGTTTTATGACAGTCGCTCCGTGTAAATACTGGTATTCAGACGCATCTGGTTAGACTGTAAGCTGACCCCAACATAGTTGAGAAAATGCTAGGCAGAACAAACATTAAATTCCATCAAACTCACGTGTATTGTTTACTACACAAAGCTCTTGCGCAGTGGCAGATTAAGGTATTTTATGGAGGCCACAACCAGAAGGGCGGTAGGTTCGCCCACTTTAAAACCTCGAAAAGTCTTATTCTAACTCTTTGTATTCTTGTCTTTGTGTTTGTTATGTTTAACAAATAACTTTTGTTTGCTTGTAGACTTATAGTTTAGTGAAATAATAATTTATGATCTAGGTGATTAGAGGGATATTACTAGCGATGCAATATCTCTATTGCTTGGAAAGAAAACAATAGACTATAGATGCTTATGGTTACGACATAAGACGAAGAAAATTTGCCATTGTATTTTTTACGTCACTACAATAGTAAGTAGGAATGCTAACTGCTATCGTTTTTATTTTTTATTAGTTAAGTACTAGGCCTGCGTTTGGCCGCCATCTCGCCTGATGTTGAGCGATGATGCGGTCTACGATGGAGCACGCTTGCCCAGAAGTAACCGATTCACTCGTGACTTGAAGACACCCAGATTGTAACTGTCGGGGAACACCCACTCGGGCAGCGCATTCCACTGTTTGGCGGTTTTCACAATGAAACTGGAATCAAAACCCTTCGTTCGGGTTTTTGGTATATCAACCATGAACCGATGGCGCTTTTTCGTGCTTCTGGCCGTCCGATAGAAAATAGGTTCGTGAATCTAATGGCCGGTTACTATGGCTTAAAACAAATCGTTTTGCTTATCAATAGTAGATTATTTTTTTGCCAAATTAGGCATATAAATAGAGTCGTAGGTAACTGCCTCGTTGGTCGCGGGTGCTGATCGTAAGGTCCTGTGTGCGATCCCCAGGTCGTGCAAAGTGTTAGAAAGAAAGAAAGAAAGAAAGAAAGAAAGAAAAAGTATTTATTTTCCGCCCACGCGGACGCACACGGATACTTAAAATTAAAAATATAATGTTTCTTAAAAATTAACACTTAAATTATGGTGTTATTGGAGTTTTTCGTATGGAATTCCTCAGTAGCAGCCTGGAGTTTGGATTTGTGCCCGGTTGATGGCAATAGGCTCGCCCGCTATTACATGGGACTTAAATACAACGGCGAAATGAGGGTATTACTATACACCTCTGCACAACCCTTCGGGGAATACAGGCGTGATGTTATGTTAGTTTAAATATTCTATACTACAGTAGAGCAGAACTCTAGTAGAGTTTCGAGGGTTACGTTGTAAGGCTCATTCCAAATCTTACAAATTATGCATTTTCGAAAAAGAAAATCTTTTATTCTCGATCATTTTACTTTTTTTTATTTTAAAAATGTCAGCGGTCAATTGTGGTGCAAGAATCTATTGACCAGGTCAATGCAATGACCTTTTCAAGTAAATATTAAATACCATTTTTAAATCTATAAATAATTAATATTTATATAAACATGCCTTGATAATTTCGTCATTCTCAATATCGGTACCTAATACATTCTATAATATCTTGATGATAACGTAGATAATGGTGCATTCAATTCTCTTTGACACATTAATTTATGGCCGATTCCAATAATTTACCGAACGTTATTGGTTAGAATTAAGGCTTTGCATCTATACCAATAAGAATGCAAAGACCACGCAGCTTTTCATGGTAAACCTTCCCATACTTTAGTAGCTTCAAAGGTAAAATTTGCTAACCTACGAAACACAAAACAACATCACGCCTGTATTCCACGAAGGATTGGGCAGAGGTGTATAGTAACACCCTCGTTTCGCTGTTATCTTTAAGTCCCATGTAATAGGGGGCGAGCCTAATACCATCAACCGGGCACAAATCCAAACTCCGGGCTGCTACTGAGAAATTCCACACCGAAGATCCCAATAACACTTTTGTTCGACCGGGTGCAACCCTAAGAGGAAAGATTTGTATTTTTGTATGTAACAAATAAACTTAAAAACATGGACCGATTTCAAAAAATCTTTTGCCGTTGGAAAGCTACATTATCACTGAGTAACATAGGCTATATTTATTACTGGAATTAAACTTATTACGCGGGCGGAGCCGTGAGGACACAGCTAGTACATAAATAAAGTACCTATCCTATGTACGTAAAACGAACGAAGTGATTATGTAAAGAGCAGCCATGCAAAACGTAGTTCCGTTTGTTAATTATTGCAAAAAATAATTGAGTTAGGAATGCGAATCCCACTTTCGAATCGAAACTTTAAAAATTCAAGTTTATAATACCCCGTCGAACTAGTACCAATCTCTATGAATATATTATTGATAGTATCAAAGCTATATGTTCCGAGTCACTACGCCTACAATCACTACAATATTCGGACGAACTGACAAGTCAATTGTACTACATTAACTATATATAATATTAAAACAGAGTTTGTCTTTCTGTTTACACATACAATTAATTTCTGCTCAAGGAATTTAAACAACACAGGTTGGAAGACTTGCAATATGTATATTGTTTAATAAATAGGTTACCTAATTAAGTCATATATTATGCTCTGTATGTTCTTTAATATTATTGTCTCGTGCGTGTCGAAAAAGTAAAGGAGTAAATGATAATGAGACGGCTGACAGGGAAAAGTGGAGGAGAAAGACATGTTGCGCTGACCCCAAGTAATTTGGGACCAGGGCAGGAAGATGATGATGATGTGTGTCGAAAAAGGCGAATTAGAGCACATGTGGATTGCGTCCGATCCGAATTCGAGATAATTTTCTGAGGAAACTCGGCTGCAAATTTATGAAATAGGATTGGATATAGTGCATAACCGTTCATACAAATAGTACCTACTGCAGCGTGTTCGGATCGTATTTGCTCGAAATCGGATCAGATACAATGCGCAAGCGCTCTCAGGAGTAAAGTCAAAGGGTCGTACTGTTTGATAATAATTTGTTGATTGTTGATAAAAATAATGTTATCATCAACCCAAGCAAAGTGTCTGACAACCGGTCTTACCTTAGAATATCGGCATTGCCTTGTAACTGGGTTGCGGGGGTCTGATGGCAGTCGCTCCGTGTAAAATCTTTGAAAATACTGGTGTTCAACTGCATCTGGTTAGACTGGAAGCAGACCCCAATATAGTTGGGAAAAGGCTAGGCAGAACAATCCAAGACAAGTGTCGTGATTGTCGTAATATTATTTTAGCGGACGTGGTCTGTACGCTCTATGAGGAGGCCCCATATTTAGCGTAGGCGATTAGGGACGGGCATGATAAGGTCGCTGGTTGAGAAAGGTTTCAGCATATTAAACATTAATGCACAATACCAGAGTCTAGTCATTCCATACGGTCATTCATCGCGGAGACGTCATCTCCTGAGCAGCCTTCAAAACTGTTAAATCATCTCCCGAATTGCCTTTAAATCTGTCAATGTCAAACTCTGGATGAACCACTGTATGCAGAAGGTTAATTACAATGTGACAACTATATAGGTAGTAAGGTTGTGAGCAGTGACAGCCTAACGATTGAATGCTTTACTTCCACACAGGTGGGGTTGGGTTCAACGCCAGCTCGCACCACTGACTTTTCAAAATGTACGGATCACATAACATCATAACATCACGCCTGTATTCCCCGAAGGGTTGGGCAGAGGTGTATAGTAACACCCTCATTTTACCGTTATGTTAAGTTTAAGTTCCATGTAATAGGGGGCGAGCCTATCGCCATCAACCGGGCCTAAACCTAAACTTCGAGCTGCTACTAAGGAATTCCACACGGAAAAACTCAATATCACTTTCCCCGACCTGGGGATCGAACCCAGGATCTCACGATCAGCAGTCGCGCTTATCACCACTAGATCAACGAGGCAGTTCCAGTGTGTACGGATCAGAATTTGATTACTACTTGCATTAAGAATTAAGGAACAACATTGTGAGAAAATCTGCACACCTAAGAGAGCTCCAAAAAGTTATCCATTGTGTGTGTAGTTCGTCAACCCGTACGAGGCCAGTGTGTTCTATTAAGGCCTAAACCCTTCTCGTACTGTGAAGAGGCCGTTGCAGCAATGGGACAATAGCACATAGTAAGGTTACGAAACTAAAGCGTCAAGTGATAACATCGCAATACGCAAAGTCGCGAGTAGACGCTAGTTAACGACAGGAACTAGAAAGATACTTTCGATCTCGTTTGATCTTACGCGTAGTCGCTCGGAAACCGTACGTTGTCACTACGTGCCCGCCTTGTGTGTCCATTGCGTTACGAGTTTTTTTATTTGTAGTCAGGCATACAACGTTGCATGACTACGAATAAAAAAACTCGAAGATTATGAATGAAAAGCAGTCGTTTTTCTAATGTGTTTTGAACTTAGTTCATAATTATGGCCTCTTTATCAATAACCCTGATAGTTTCACGTTTCATCTTTTACTATAGTTTTGTAAATCTACCGATGGCAATCCGTGCCGGAACTCCTATGGCAAAGCCAAGAATATACGATTTGTTTCCGATTTCATTAGATTAAAAAAACCGTTTGTTTGATCTATTTTCCCCCGTAACCCTGCCAAAACATCGAGTCCCTCCTTGACGAACGTGATTACAATAATTACAAGCTGAAATTAAACTAACTAATTCGAAAAGTAATTTTTAAAAACAAGTCATGATTATGAAATAAGATTTAATAAGAACGATTTTTTGGTCAAATAAATTATTCGTTTCATTATAACAGAAAACGAAGTTTAGGTATATATTAAAGTTTTAAAACACTTAAATAAAATTATATTTTTTATAGAAGTTTAAGTTTAATTACACATTAGTCTTTAAGCTATATTTTAATATGAATAAAGCAGAATCATAATCATAAAAAAAAGATAAAAGCCAGGAACAAAATAGTTCACGGTGTTAAAGGTTAAGTCGTACAATGGATACTCGCGCAGAAAGTAAGCACCTAGCTCATGTTCAAGGAAGCTCAGTCGACGTCTGACTTGCTAGTGGCACACAGGGGGTCGGCAGAATTAATGCTAGTGGTATACGTTACATTTTATAGTGCTGTGTGAAAAGTGTGTGAACTTATTGGAATTCAGGATATTTTTGGTGAGGTATTTTTTTATTTTATGTTTGAATATATGAAACTAGAGTAGGGTTTGGTGTTATTTATCAAGGAAGCTCGAGTCTGTTTTGCTCGGGATTTTCGGAATCATTGTTCCTGCTGTCTGTTACTTAATTGAAATTCAGGATATTTGTAAAGAAGTATGACTTTTTTAATTTTGACAGGTGAATAAGTGAACTAGAGTAGGGATTGCGAATTATTTCTGTTAGTTTCTTTTTTCTCCTCTTATTTATACGTTATTTTTCATAGTGATGTGTTAATATTGTGTGTGAACTAATTTGTGTTAAGGATATTATGAGAATATGTCAAAGATATGCTTTCTAGTTAATAAATTAGATATTGTGTACTGTGAAATAATAATTAGAGCAGGACCTTTCAATAAAGTTATTATAAAACTTTATTTATTTTATTCAACGAAATATAGAACAGTCTGAATTAATTTAACTAATAACTCCAATTAAAAGTAATTAGTAATCAAAAAAAATCATTTACCGCTAGGCCATCTAATTTCGGTACTTTAATATTCATGAATCTATTTTTTTAAGAAGACATTTTTTTGTGCATATTCTTAAAACAAGGATTCACGCATATATATTTTTGATATACATAATTAAAAATGCACGTAATTACTTTGTGCGGGAACGTGATACGCAACATAGTTAATTATAATAGTTACCTACTTAATGAAAAATTTCTTTGAGCTAAGCATTCAGAGCGCTTAACAAAATAAAGTTCAAGCAGAACACGTTAGCCCAATGTCAGATCATATTTAGGCAAAATCTATCATCCTTTGAGCTCTATATATGTACACCGGCTCTATATATGTAGATCGAGATGAAGGTAGAAGGATGCACAAGGCTCTGAATAGTGGAGGTACACTAAATGTACAGAAAGGAGAGCAAAGCCTTTGTTCTGCTATAGATTGGCAAGAGCACAGATTATAATCATTAATCCTATATCTATACTAATATTATAAAGCTGAAGAGTTTGTTTGTTTGCTTGAACGCGCTAATCTCAGGAACTACTGGTTGGAATTGAAAAAATATTTTTGTGTTGGATAGTCCATTTATCGAGGAAGATTATAAGCTATATAACATTACGCTACGACCAATAGGAGCGGAGCATAAATGAAAAACGTTGCAAAAAAGGGAAAAAAGTCCACCCGTGCGAAGCCGGGACGGGCCGCTAGTACATAATATACACCACTACAGCGATAGGCCTTCTGTAGGCCTATCACGAATACTGTGACGTTAGTACCTACCGTAAACGTAACGTTAATGTGAGTGTATTTTGAACTGGAAATACTCGTTTCGCACATACAATTTAATTAAATTGAAAACTTTATTCATATCTATGTATGATACATATTGTACACGTCGCAAAAAATAAATCAAAATGTTATAGGACAGTTGTATTTTCGATTCAAAATTTGCTTACACTAAGCGATACGGTTACGATTTACGATACTCCCTATACGTCAAATGTTTGTGCTAGGCTTACTGGAATCCACAGTTAATTATTCAATAAAGTAAGTAAAATATAAGATGTTGGTATGATACAAAATGTGAACTTCATTAAAACTAAACTAAACAGCAGTGATAGCCTAGTGGTGTGACCGTCGGACTGCGAAATAAATTATAGGTCCCGAGTTCGAACCGAAGAAACGCACCTCTGTCTTTTCGGATTCATGTCCGTATTGTATAATTATCAATTGCTTAAAAATGGTGAAGGAAAACATCGTAAAGAAACCGGCGTGCCTGAGAGATATTTCTCGACGGCATGTGAAGCTAAGTCAGAGGCCCATGGGCGGCATAAACTCTGACGCCAGGTTAGTCACTAACCACACGAAAAGAAGGAGTATTAAAATTAGCAGTCACGATTAAGTTATTATTATTTCGACAACCAAACTTCACTTAGTCCGTTGAAAAGATCGTGCATCATAATTTATTTTATGCAATTATTTTTTAGTAATTTACAAAATATAAGGCCACAATATGAATGCCTGGCCTCGCAAATTTATAGGTCAAAATTCACACGTTTTTTAAGCTCTAAACAAAAAAAAGGATCCAAAGTATTTCTGTAATAACAGTGAATCTTTATAGGTACCAATTATTTTTAAATACTTTATTGTACACGATTCTTGTTGCTTTTAAGTATTCCACGGTGACTATTGTGTAAATAGGATGTTAGGTGTGAATAAATAGGCATTTGAAAAACCTCAACAAACATTTGACTATCATTAGGTATCATCATCCCAAAGTTAAAAATACAAACGTTAAAAGTTTCAATAATGATAATAATAACGCAAACAATACTACTGCCATCAAGCAATGAGCCAATAATATTAACAACAATAATGTTAAAAACTAAAGACAATAATGATTTTAAACGTAATTCGAATATTCATAACCTAATATAATTAATATTATACTCTGCGGAAACACTCAAGATTTCAAGAACATATAATCATGTTGTCTACACGTCAACGCCAGTTTATAACTGAAGTAAAAGTTTGTGGTATAAACAATTATAAAAATACTTTTAGTTTTTAACATACGTACCTACGCGTACTTAGCAGCCCGTATACGTAAACTTGGCGTTCGTAATAACTACTACACTGGTGCCGATTCTGTTGTGCACAAACTAATCATAATTTAGACTATTACCATCTTTTTCACTCTGATAATATAAGAAAGAGACAGACATAAATAAGAGCTGTCAAATTTAGTTGAACTAAAATTTCCATACAAATTTAGACGACACGTCGGCACTTGTCGACTAAGAACACGGTGAAGTTCAAGGAGTAAACTAGTTTGACATCTCTAACTTAGTTCTTGTCTATCACCGTCCTTTTCTCGCGCCGTCTGTTAGTAAAGGATAGCAATTCTTTAATTTTAGTCTAGTTGGTGAATAAGAGAATCGGCGCCAATGAATAAGAAAGGGGATGTGGCCATAATCATCACGCTTGGTAGATGGAACTGCCTTGTTGTTCTAGTGGTAGTAAGCGCGACTGCTGATCGTGAGGTTCTGGGTAAGATTTCCAGGACGGGCAAAGTGTTATTTGGTTTTTCCGTGTAGAATTCCTCAGTAGCATCCCGGAGTTTGGATTTGTGCCCGTTTGACGGCAATGGGCTCACCACCTATAACATGAGACTTAAACATAACGGCGAAATGAGGGTGTTACTATACATCTCTGCCCAACCCTTCGGGGAATACGGGCGTGATGTTATGATATGTTGGCAGACGGCTCGGTGATCGCAGTATATTGTTATTACGACACGGGAATTCACTGCCGTCCATCCTTTCAATGAAATTCCATAGTTGCCTTTAAGACAACTACACTCGGGAGCAATGAAACCGGGTCTCCAACATAAACAAAACAATGTGACGTGAAACAATGTTTAACAATGTTTTCCGAGATATTAATGTTTATGTTGATGACCCTAATTCATTGCTCCCAAGTGTACCGGCGGAGTTGGGATGGCCTATTATTTTTCAAAAACTTGGCCCACACGCGTACATTTTATAAAGCACTCTATGTAGAAATATTGTTTCCAAATCCTGTAAACTGTTTATTTTTAATAATATTTTCCAGAATCATTTCTCTTGTATAGAAACGATTGAATCGACTATTGTTATTGCAGATAATAATCTTAGTAGGTAACACTTTACCGGATTTGAAAGGAACAGTGAAAATAACAGAGTAATTTCAAACGTAATTAAAAATGTATTACTGTGGCCGTCACGTAACGTCTGCTTCTTTAAACAAGATTACTTGGATGACGGTAGGTACTCATGAAGACTTAGGATGTGATGACCTTTGAGTTTAAAAAAGTAACTATGCACCTTTTTTTTAATCTGCCGTGTGATTTATTTCTCAGCGTTCTGACAACGTTTGTATAGAAATTCGCTCAAAACAAACGAAAAAGTTTTCCGATGGTGGAAAATTTTGCCCTAAATATTCTTCTTCTTAGCGTGTTGATGGCAATCTAAATTGAGTCGGCCCAGAAGTTAGCTACGAGTTTAGTGTTATTAGTAGCGTCCATTAGTTCCTGTAACGTGCAGGTATCAGGGTACGCAGGGCATGATGTCATTTGTCCCATCGTTTGTGGAACAGCACCACATTTACACTCCAAGCTGGAATCGTCTATGAATTTCCACCTGAGCAGGTTTTCTTTGCTACGTTCAACCTGGGTTCAACACGAAAATGGGCCTTGAACTTAATGATCATACCATCATACAATGGTTACCCTGTTCTTATATAAGCTATATTTCAAGAACGACGCGATGTATTGGATTAAACACAAAAGTTCTCGTAAGAAGCAATTATTGGGTACATTGTATTCAGTAACTATACAATCATACGAGTACCAATTTACATTAAATTACTTTGCAGTTATGGGAATCCGTAGCGTTCTCAGATCTAGTTGTTATGTTTGAAAACTCTAACATTTAAACAAGTTTATGTTAGTATTGTATTTGAGGAAAGGACTATAGTCCATAGAAGCCCCTTGGTCACTGAAACCTGCATAGATGTATAGGGTAAAGACCTCTTCATAAGTTAGAGTTGTCAATATTTTACCTAAGATTACTCGTCAGTCTAATTTCTTTCAGAAGACATAACACAAATGGTTCTTTTCAGGAACAGAAAAAATCAAAATGAGAGGCCGTGTCAGCGTAGTGAAATGGCCTCTTCGCAAGATGTGCGGCGCTGCTCGTCACCTATCAACCTCTGCGCGAAGTTGCCAGGCCTCCGACGGTGGATTAGAAATCGGTGCGTAGTATTTATGATTTCCTTTATATGATTAACGGCAATCGCTATTACCCTTGTAAACGTGATCTTTACTTAGGTACATGATTTCCATGACCATGTTGGGACAAAATATTTGTGTTAAAAGACTAATTTTACTAACAAAATTGTTTAGAATCAAAAAAGTTAAATGGTCGTGGTTGGATTGCGATTTCAAACAATTTTGATACTAAAATTGGTCTCCAGATGGCTATCAAACTCGCCATACTTTCGACCGATCGTCATTGATTAGTATCGTAAGATGCCAGAATTCTCGCATTCTGTGCCCAAAATCACGATTCCGATTTTGGCGAAACATTTTTTTTGCTAATAGATAATAGTTGCTCTAGATTTCAATATTTGCACATGTGAGGTGAACAATTTCGTAATGTGACCGATCGAATGCGGTATTTCTTACTTTAAAATATAAATCAAATTCCTCGTTATTTTTAATATTTAAAGTACTTTCCCTCCATGACCGTGTTCTGGGACATCCAGTATAAGGTAGCACTTAACAGTTTTGTGTCAATAAAAGGTCGTGATCCAAATAATTTTAAATAGATAGGTCTATGTTTTTTTAAGAGCTGTAACCTTTTAATCCCAAGGAAATCAAGTTTTTTTGCCAGTCTATTTTGTGTTTAGGCAACATTGCGCAGTTGTTCGCGGTCTGTGAGCGTGCGAGTAATAGTATTGCATGTGCAGTAATTAGATCCAGATCTGTAAGGTTGCATAGCGATATAAAAATAGTAACGCTGAGATTAGATTAATTGTAATATTATCTTTCTAAGTATTAATACGACGTATGAAACTTAATTTTTACTATGAACGTAAAGGATGATTTCCACCAAACGGCTCGCATTGCATTGGATCGGAAAGGATACGAATGTATGCGGCAACAGCTGATCGCGTCCGGCAGGATGTCGACGCATACGATCGGCTCCGTACCGTCGCTTGCGAACGTATCCGTTTCTGCGCCTAGTCAAATAGTTTCATTCCTACCGTGTTGACGTGTTCTAATTTTTGAAAATGGTTGAAGTTGACGTAGTGTTACAGCCGAAAGGATCCGATCGGAAACGACGACAGGCGAACGGAGCCGATCGCGCGTCGCAGCATACTTACGGCTACGATCGCGTGTCACGGAAGACGCCCGCGGTCAAGCTGCTGAGCGCGGTTTGGTAATATAGACTTTAAATACTGTGTACACGATTTAATATCGTTTAAAGATTTTAAAACCCGTTCCGATCCGATGCGATGCGAGCCGTTTGATGGAAGTCATCCTTAAGAGTCAAATGATGCAACAGCTTCTCACGATTCGTATAAAGATGGGAACTGCCGCTTGTAGTTTTTTTATGTCATTGTCATACAGTGTTACAATACACCCGGGAGCAATGAATCCGGGTCACCATCATAAACAAATCAATGTTAAATAATGTTTAACAATATTTTCTGAGATATTAAGGTTTATGTTGGTGACCCAGATTCATTGCTCCCGAGTGTAGTTCTAGTCTATTTGACAAAAGCGTATTTTAAGGTACATGGATCGGTTACTAACTATACTCTATTTTATATAATATTAGATAAAAGTGGCCTACCAATGCATAAATATCTTTTGAACCATTTCGTCAAATAGAGTTTAATCGTATCTTGATTGACCGTTAAGGTTCACAAAAGCATACATCTACTGTGTTGAATTTCTGCTGGAAGCAAACATATTAAACCGGGGGTCTTTTTCGACAAAAGTCTAACTAAACAAACTAAGAAACATGTTTAGCGAACACTAGGACCAATTCCAAAACAGTAAGCCACGCCCCAACTTTGTTAGAAAAACATGTCAGGGTCTATTTCTAACCAAAACATGGTCTTAGCTGACACAGCTTTACATATTTCTATACAAGGTTAGTCGGAAAGGGGGTACTAAGCCAAAAGGATGTTATAGTACCCATAATAAGGGATAACTTTTGTTCTAAAACTTTCCCCAAAACTTGATAGTTTAAGAGAAATAGCTTTTCAAAGATTTCGTAAAAAATATGCTAAAATGTATCTGTTCATAGCTATGATCAGCTGTTTTTACAATTTAGGTCATATTTGGGGTCACGGATTAGAAAATAAATTTTCTGAATTCATGACTACAGCAGGTATAATTTTATTTTGAAAAAACTAAAATAAAAATAATTTTGCATGCAAATAAAAAATAATTATCGAATTTTAAAATTTTAACACTTGCTTTAAAATAGTCATCAGTGATACTTTAGGTGGCTCGTGGCTTAGTACCCCCTTTCCGACTAACCTTGTACATTTCCTTGCTAAATTGGATCTTTTATGTCTAATGTTAGATTAAATAGTGTGTACGTAATATTAGAGTCTTAAAAAATACACATACAATGACATCGACGTGTAGCTTCCACTATTGTTGTCTAAAACCATACCCAAACCCTTTCGATACTCTAACAATATGATTACACGGAGCTTTTCTCCAAACAAGCAATTGTATTCAAAACATTCTCTTCACTCCTTTCTTTCCTAAATAACCATGACAGAAACATGTACCTAACCATTTATTATCAGGTCAGAAACCAGTGCAAGCGTGTCCGGTACAAGGGTCTCGTGCGCGATCGACTCATGCGGCGATCGACACGTCTGTGTTCGACATGGCTCCGTCTGTCAAGTCGTGGGAGGAAGTACCGGGGCCTAGACCTCTGCCGCTGTTGGGAAACACGTGGCGATTCACGCCTTATATTGGTAAGTCTATGTTCTTTCTAATACCACGTTGCACATGTGCCGCAACATTTTACTCGGGCATAAGTTGCGATACATGTTGCGGAACATGACGCGACATGTGCCAAAACAATGTTGTGATACCGAGTGCCGCAACAAATGTGTCCAGTGTGGATTAGGCATTTCATAGAAAGACATGGGTCCGTATTAATAAATCTCTCTTACGGGGTGTCCTGCGTAAGCGACGAACGCGATCAAGACAACGGTATTCCCTACTAGCGGCCTATGTAGCGAGACGCGACGTAACGCGTATTTGTTCCACGTCGCATCGCGTCGCGTTTGTCGCTTACGCAGGACACCCCGTCAGCCTAACGGCCTGGTCAGATAGAGAGCGTGTCTGGGTATCATATTCAGACTGCCACGCGAAGCTTGGCGTGGTGTGGCAGTCTCTGTGTGGCGTCTTCCATACATTGTCATAGCAATTCGCACGCCAAGAGCACGCGATCAACACGCGATGTGAATATCACACCCAGTCACGTTCTCTGTCTGATCAGGCCTTAAGTGTATACGGTAGCACAAGCCGAGCTGGCAGTATAGTTCAACCACAGTTTTACAATCTATACAGTTGGGTAACGCCCGAGATCAAAGACATTGCCCAACTGAAACTGTGACTGAACTGTGTTGCCTGCGCGGCCTTTCTTTTTCTCTTTTTCTCGTTGGATAATCCTCATTGATGTCCCTCGCCCAGGGGAGGCGAGGGGGTCTGCCGGACTCTTACCGGCTAAAAACCAACGATGTTCCTTCTCCTGACTGTACGGCCGGGGTCGCGGGATTCGCAAAAGCATGCACCGCAACCCCGGCAGGTCCCACTCCGCCAACCCATGGCGGACCTCTCCTCCGTGGGGCCTTGCCCCACGTCCTCCTGAGAAGCGCGCACGGAACACGGCGCGCCGCCTTCTCGGGCCTGTTACTGGTCGGGCGGCGAGTCCCCAAATCCGCCGCCCGCAGGCCACACACTAGGGTGGCTGGAGGTCGTTGCGTACGTGCGCCCTTCGGCGCCAGGTGCGTCTGGCGCGGGAAGGGAGAAGAGCACACCGCTTCCACTCCCTCTCCGCTTCCTCTTTGGTCGCCATTACCCTCTCACAAAAGGAGGCGATGGCTTCCCACGCAGTCTCGCTCCCAACCATGGACAGAACCACGGCCGGAAGCGAGAGGTCACCGCCGACCGCCGCCGCGCCGCGACTAGTTCGCGGCGCTGCGACCCCCAAGCTGGACACGCCTGCAGCGTGTGCAGCGCCGTGTCATCGGGGCAGTCGCAGTGGTGACAACCGGGCGTCTGCTCCCGGCCTTAGCGACACAGGTACTTTCCGAAACAGCCATGTTCCGAGAGCACCTGCGTCAGCCGGAAGCTGAGGGTGCCATGCCGCCTCTCCAGCCACTCCTCCATAACGGGCCTTACCCTTGCCCCGCGCTGGGTTGCGCAAGTCGTTCTCTTCACTTGCCTGCGCGGCCTGCGCCCCTATACGGGGTGTAAACGAAATTATGTAATTCCTTCACACCTCGTGATGTACTGCTGACATAAATTAATCTAGCAGGGGAAACTGTAGGATTCAATTTTTTTTTTTTACAAAAATTGAACATGTGTTCTTAACGTGAGGCATTTTAGCGCCCCGAGTTTAATGACCGCACGGCGAGCGATAGCCGCGCAATTTGCTAGGGGCGCTAAAATGAATCATGTTAAGAACAATTGTTTACTTCTTGTATTTTTTTTTATTGAATCCATATTATGTGGTCCCCTGCAGGGTTAATCTATGTCAGCAGTACATCACGAGGTTTGAAGGAATTACATGATTTCGTTTACACCCTGTGTAGGCTTAGGTTCAACATGGCGGCCTGGGTGCAGCATCCCAAGAGGAGCTGTCAAAATGTAAATGTCATCTGATTTTCATACATTGACGACATTTTTTTTATTTATCAAATCAGCATCTCGAGTAAATAATAATGACACTTTTATAAGAGCTATTTATTAATACAGACCAAAGTCTTTCATTGGATTTTTTGCATTCATATTGAACATAAACATAACAACATCACGCCTGTATTCCCCGAAGGGTTGAGCAGAAGGGTTTAGTAACAACCCCATTTCGCCGTTACGTTTAAGTCCCATGTAATAGGGGCAAGCTTATTGCCATCAACCGGGCACAAATCCAAACTCCGGGCTGCTACTGAGGAATTCCACACAGAAACATCCAATAAGACTGCCCGACCTGGGGATCGAACCCAGGACCTCACGATCAGCAGTCGCGCTTGCCACCACTAGACCAACGAGGTAGTATACAAGGTTAGTCAGAAAGGGGGTACTAAGCCGCGAGCTACTTAATGTATCACTGATGACTATTTTAAAGAAAATGTTAAAATTTCAAAATTCGATAACAAAAAAATCCATGTTAAATGATTTTTATTTTAGTTTTTTCAAAAATTCATAAGGCAAGGCAAGGAATTTATAAGGCGGATATTAATGGGAACGCCGGTAGAGGACGTCCTAGAAGGACATACATCGATGTTATTGGTGATGTTCTTCACAAAGGACAGGTGCGTAGTACTCTCAACCGGCGTGCGTGTATGACAAGATGTATGAATGTGGATGAAGCGAAAGGGGTATGTAAGAGTCGTAGCATGTGGCGTTCTATAGTTTCTGCCTACCCCCATGGGAAAAAGGCGTGAGTTTATGTTTATGTATGTATGTATGTTTTTTCAAAAATTCTTCATCCCTGCTTCAGTTACGAATTTAGAAAATGGAGCTACTAATGCGTGACCCCAAATATGACCTAAAATGTAAACACAGCTGATCATAGCTGAGGATAGATAGAATTTAGCGTATTTTTTATGAAATCTTTGAACAGCTATTTCTCTTAAACTAATGGCTTTTGGTGAAAGTTGTAAAACAAAAGTTATCCATTATTATGGGTACTTTAACACCCTTTCGGCTTAGTACCCCTTTTCCGACTAACCTTGTATATTCATTCATATTCCTTAAAAGTAATTTCACACATTATGTTGTTATTTAGCCATGAGGGGCTCGTGGCTAAATAACAACCGCGCCGATCGTACGATTTGTGAGGTTAAGCTGCGCTTGCCGCGGTCAGTCCGTGGATGGGTGACCATTTGTTACACATCGAGACCCCTCCGTGCCTCGGAGAGCACGTTAAGCTGTCGGTCCCGGGTGTCATACGAATACCTATGACAGTCGTTACGGGTAGTCAGAAGCCCGAAAGTCTGACAAACGGTTTAACCTTAGGATATCGGCATTGCCCAGTTACTGGGTTGCGGAGGTCTGATGGCAGTCGCTCCGTGTACAATACTGGTATTCAGCCGCATCTGGTTAGACTGGAAGCTGACCCCAAGATAATTGGGAAAAGGCTAAGAGGAAGATCTTGGACCATAATGACTGTTGAAAGGGAAGTTTATTTACAGTGGTTGCACACAAACTGCGAGAATCAACACATTAGCGCTGGAAATTTTAAAATAAATATATAAAAATGCTAGACTTTCATGTTTATGTACATACATTAAAAGAAACTTAGAAACTTGGAAACTTTTTCTTTTCTTGAGATACATTTATACCAACTTTTGAAGATTTCTAGCGTTTAGTTTTTATTTGATTGGTATGCTAATTGCAGTAATAATTATTATAACTAACGTTAGTTTTAAGATGAGTATAATTGGTGTTTTATATTTTATGTGTGTGTGTGTGAGTCAGAGACGCGTTTCGTACGAGGTCAAAGACTCTAATCCAAGGCTTACATCTAATAGCTTTTTTTATAGACTACGAAGATTTATTCTAATTAATACATATTTTATCTTAATGTTATTTCTAAATTATCGCAAAGTACGCGAATTATATTCCTAGACAAAAATGAAATACGTAGGTAAGTAAGGGGTGGTCTGCGGGGCGAAGCGGGATAGTCGTCCGATCAGAATAATCAGATCAGAAAATTCGAATCAGAATACCGGTTAACAAAAATACGTGAAATTCTTCTAAAATAATTTGTGGAAAACATAATTATAGGTATCTACTACAAGGTCTGCCTTATTGGTCTAGTGGTCGCAAACGCGACTGCTGAGCATGAGGTTCTGGGTTCGATCCCCAGGTCGGACAAAGTGTTATTGGGTTTTTCCATTACGAATTTCTCAGTAGCAGCCCGGAGTCTGGATATGTGCCCGATTACGACACGTATGGTGCAGTGGCTAAGCGATTGGCTTCTGCGCTGCGGGTCGTGGGTTCGATTCCCGCACGGTACAAATATTTTTATGGCCTAGATAGTTGTTTCGGGTCTGGGTGTTTGTGCATGTGAAGATTTGTGTCTATAAACGCACCCACGATACAGGAGAAATCCTAGTGTGGGGCAACGTTTTTTTAAAGAGAGAGAAAAGAGTGTGAATGTCAATAGGCTCGCCCCCTATTGCTTGGGACTTAATTATAACTGGCGAAACTAGGGTGTACTAAAAACATCTCTGCCGAACCCTTCGGGGAATACAAGGCGTGATGTGATGTTATGTATCTACTAAATAACAATAAAAATCTGTTGAGGCGTTTGAGGTTATGTGTTATTAAAATAACAGGTTGTATAAATACTATGAATTCTCAGAAAGCTCATAAAGCTTAAATTTTCGAAATTAAGCACCTTGTTAGTTATGTGAACATAACACTTTAAAAAACTTTACGTACTAACATGGACAGTGCATTCTGTACATCTATTTAAAATTCTTTGAATGTACACTAAAATTTAGCTCTTTAGTATTTTAGTGTTAAGTATCACATTTACAACCAGAACACATAAGTAACTGTTCTAGAAAATTAGTGCAACTCAAAAAAGTACCGTTTGAGGTAGGCGTTGACATTGTTAAGATAAAAAATATCGCATAAACGGCAAACATTTTTTTTGCCTATTTTGATATTACAGCATAAAAACTAAGATGATGGCGGATTTTATTCCTAGATGTAATTATGTATGGTCATAAAATAATAATCTAAACATCATTAAACGGAGTAACGAAACGTAAAGAATTACAATATAATTAACATATAATTTCTTTGCCGTTTTTAACAATAAAATAAAAAAGATAAACCAAGGTGGTGACGGACTTTATTCTTAGAAGCAGAATATGTATTGTCGGAAAATAATACTATCAAAGGTGTTACGAAACGTCAAGAATTACAATATGATTAACATAAATTACGATTATAACAAACACTATGGATAACCTGTCTTGAGACCTTGACTTTAGGAAGGTGTTTTAAAACACTCATTCATGGCCGTGAACTGCTAAACTTGAAGTTATGGGTATTATCGCTTCGGTCATTCATAGCTTGGCTTATATTGAAACAAAGATATTTTTTATAGCAGTTAATATTTAAGGAATAGTAAAAAATAAAAGAATTAAGAAACTGCTTTGTTGGTCTAGTGGTCGCAAGCGCGACGGCTGAGCATGAGGTCTTGGGTTCGATCCCCAGGTCGGGCAAAGTGTTATTGGGTATTTCCATTAGGAATTTCTCAGTAGCAGCCCGGAGTCTGGATTTGTGCCCAGTTAAATCCCCTCAAGTGTCTTATGGACGACTATGATAATAGGCTCGCCCCCTATTACATGGAACTTAAACATAACTGGCCAAACGATGGTGTACTAAAAACACCTCTGCCGAATCCTTCGGGGAATACAAGGCGTGATGATATGATGTGATGATATAAACTAAAAAAAAATGTATCTCTTACAAGAATAACATAAAGCTATGTAATTCTTATTATTATTTTTTTATTTATACAACTACAGAATATGTATAATGTTTTAGTGAATGTGTTGTTGTACTTTGAATGATAGATTGAGAAATGATGAGATTAGACAAAGTTGCGGTTTAAAAGATGATGTAGTGACAAAAATTGAAAGGAGTATGCTTAGGTGGTTTGGTCATGTTGAGAGAATAAGTGAACGGCGATTAACAAAAGAAATTTATAAGGCGGATGTCAATGGAAACGCCGGTAGAGGACGTCCTAGAATACATCGATGTTATTGGTGATGTTCTTCACGAAGGTCAGGTGCGTAGTATGCTCAACCGGCGTACGTGTATGACAAGATGTATGAATGTGGATGAAGCGAAAGGGGTATGTAAGGGTCGTAGCATGTGGCGTTCTATAGTTTCTGCCTACCCCCATGGGAAAAAGGCGTTAGTTTATGTATGTGTATGTATGTATGTTGTAGTTAAATGTTTACAACTTAATGACTCTCATTATCAACACTATGTTAGACCATTACGATGCAAGTGATATCACTCACGAGGCTATCTTCAATAATTACACTGTAATAAACCATCAAACCATTGTTTTTGATTTCGTAACTGTTCATAGCGACACAGTCGGCATACCAATTTTCTTTAATATTGCTACTGTGACAAAATAGGTACCTTTATCTAGGACAAGGTCGCTATTTTGATTGTTATGCATATTAACAATGATTTTATATCTCATCATAATGTTGTTTTGTTTACTCTGATGACACTTTTGTCATTTTAAAGAATGGAAGAGTAATATTTTACAGTAGTTGGTTAACTCTTAACTGAGAGATAAATATGGCGATTTGACAGTTTCTCTATAGAAAATCTGTCAAACCGCCATGTTTACTGCCTAGATAAGAGTTCGGATGATTGAGATATAGGCTTTAAATCTGTCATAATGGTGCGTCCAGACCTGACGAACGCGCCGCGAATGCGCCGCTCGCGGGCCGCTCGCGAGTAGCTCGCGAGCTGCGCGCGTGCATTTCATGTTCGTACAAAAGCTCGCGCGCCGTCCGCGCGCCGCTCGCGAGCGGCGCCTTCGCGGCGCGTTCGTCAGGTCTGGACGCACCATTATATGAATTTTTGGAAGCGTATTATATTGTAACTATTATGTCAGACTTATGAATAAAATGCAGCAAATATATTCGATATTTTTGCCAATAATGTTCAGCCTAGCCTTTTCCCAACTATGTTGGGCTCAGCTTCCAGTTTAGCCGAAGCGGCTGAAGTCCAGTATTTTATGCGGAGCGACTGCCATCAGACCTCTGCAACCCAGTTACTGGGCAATGCCGATATCCTAAGGTTCGACCGGTTGTTAGACTTTCGGGCTTCTGACTCTCCGTAACGACTGTCATAGGTATTCGTATGACACCCGGGACCGACTGTTTAAAGTGCTCCCCGAGGCACGATTTACGCCAATATAGTAGCAATTAATTATGTTATGTTACGGTGTTACATAATCAACTGTGGGTTAGTCGAAAATGGCTCCGATTCTGTTGTGCATAAAATATACTTGATTTAGGCTATTGCCATCGTTTTCATTCTGATGAAATAAGAAAGAGACGGATGTAAATAAGAGCTGTCAAATTTTATTGAACTAAAATTTCCATACATATTTAGACGACATGTCAGATCGTGTCGACTAAAAACACGTTGAATATCAAGACGTAAACTAGTTTGACATCTCTAACTTAGTTCTTATCTATCTCCGTCCTTTTCTCGCGCTGTCTGTTAGTAAAAGATAGCAATTCTCTAATTTTAGTTTAGTTGGTGAACAAGAGAATTGGCACCATTATTTAGTTTGATATACTTATTACAGTCATGTCTTTTCATGATCATCACATTTTAATGGAAATCAGTAATTTTCAAATGGTAAAACAATGCCGCCGTTTTGGGAAGATTGTGGAATGAGAAAGGTTGTTGTTCACGAATAGTTTTATCATTGCAATGGTTGTTAGGTCAATTGTAGTAACAAAACTGTTGCCAAACCGCAAACAAAACACAACCATTAAAAATGTTTGTTGTGTTTTTGTTGTCAAACTATTTGACGGTGTTTGTAAACGAAAACTGACAGAATGCAGTTCGGCTTCGGCTTGATTGAGATTCATCATTGTTTCTGTTAGTAGAATTACCCCCGGGCCATATTAGGGGCAGGTCACGGAATTGCGCGTTGCACGCAACGAATTTCCTTCCTTGTGCAATCGTTGCACGGTTGACGGTGCAGGGTGACTATCAGTAGTTGTCCTAAAAGGACAGTCCTGATAAGATCTTTATTCGAGATACAAACATAGACTCAGGCCTTTTTCCCATGGGGGTAGGCAGTAACTATAGAACGCCACATGCTACGACCCTTGCATACTCCTTTCGCTTCATCCACATTCATACATCTTGTCATACACGCACGCCGGTTGAGAGTACCTACTACATACCTGTCCTTTGTGAAGAACATCACATCTTTATTCGAGATATTTTCCTTTATTCTGAAAAGTATGCTTATATTTATTTAAATTATATGTTTAGAATATTTGCCATAACTGCCTCGTTGATCTAGTGGTGGCAAGCGCGACTGCTGATCGTTAGGTCCTGGGTTCGATCCCCAGGTCGGGCAAAGTGTTATTGCGTTTTCCGTGTAGAATTCCTCAGTACTTAGCAGCCAGGAGTTTGGATTTGTGCCCGGTTGATGGCAATAGGCTCGACCCTATGGGACTTAAACATAGCGGCGAAATGAGGATGTTACTATACACCTCTGCCCAACCCTTCGTTGAATACAGGCGTGATGTTATGATATATTTATGTTTATATTTGCCATAAGATCGGCTCATTGAGTGGAATAATGTAAAAATCGCTGCATAGTGCATTTCAATACCACGTTTTACTAGTAGTAAACTGCCGTGAAATCTTCTCGACTACCAATTAAAGGTAGGCGCAATGCCTAGAATAAAAACTGGAAATGCAGGAGAACTAATTAGAAAGTAGACCTGGCTCTAACCAGACTCGGTGAGGTTATTATCTATTCTTAACCTCAGATTAGAAAATCTTGATCAGTTGTTCAAGATAGTTAAACAGGTCAGGAATGGTTGTGGTGAAGTTTCACGACAAAGATTGTTTTGAATTAAAAAAATAAAAATGCCATTTAATCTATCCTACACTATCTTCAACTGCTTATTGCCTTTCCCGTTTTGTACACATTTAAATATGCGTGATTGATTATTTCGTTCTGCCTAGCCTTTTCCCAACCATGTTGGGGTCAGCTTCCAGTCTAACCAGATGCGAGTAGTGGCAAGCACGATTGCTGATGGTGAGGTCCTGGTTTCGATCCCCAGGACGGGCAAAGTGTTATTGGGTTTTTATTTGTGGAATTCCTCAGTAGCAGCCCGGAGTTTGGACTTGTGCCCGGTTGAAGACAATAGCCTCGACCCTATTACATGGGACTTAAAAATATCGGCGAAATGATGGTGTTACTATACACCTCTGCCTAACCCTTCGGGGAATACAGGCGTGATATTATGTTTATGTTAAAACTATGAACATAAAATAATAATAAAATACATTGTCGACTGTATTTTATTACGTAGTAAAGTCTATAGACAACGTTTTAGGATGTCCCACTGAACTGCGAACTATGGTTACATTAGCGGTAATTACCAACTAAGTATTTGAAGCTCTGAAGGATACAAGACTTGGTGCATTATCTAATTTTGGTAATGATTGATTTCTTTAAAAGGTTAGGTAACTAAACGTTTTTTAATGTACGTGTTTGCAGTTCCATTCGTTAAAATTTTCTCGATTTTCTACAGTACATTCTTAGATAATTACGTCGAAACTTGTATCAGTAAGCATAAGTTAACATAACATATGTAGCCCATTACTGTCCTATTGCTGGGCACGGGCCTCTTTTTAGAATGAGAAGGGTTTAGACTTTAGTCCACCACTGGCCTGGTGTGGGTTAGCAGACTACACACACCATCGAGAACTTTAATGAGCCCTCTCAGGTGTGCAGGTTTTCTCACGATGTTTTCCTTCACCGTTAACGCAAATGATAATCAAATTCTGACCCGCAAATGATTTCGTAAAGTCAAAGGTACGGGCCGGAATCATACTCAGACCCTCCTGCGTGGAAGGGAAGCGTTCAATCGCTACGCTATCACTGCATAAATTAAACAAAATATTATACTAGTAGTCAAGTATATCTGAGTTATTTTACAACATTGCGGACATAGAGAGAATGGGTTCAAGACAGATCGTGTCCAAACTCCGGGCTTCTACTGAGGAATTCCACACGGAAAAACCTCATAACACTGCCCGACCTTTTTTTTTTTTTTTTTTTTTTTTCTCACGTGGGGAAATCCTCATGGACTATCCCCCGTCTGGGGAAGACGGGGGGGTGTGCCAGACTCTTACTGGCTAAAACCCCACGGTGTCCCTCCTTCTGGCCTAAGGCCGGGGTCACGGGATTCGCTGTTGCATGCACCACGACCCCGACAGGTCTCGGTCCACCAGCTTCTTCTGGTGGACCCCTCCTGTGGTGGGGCAGTTGCTCCCCTGCCCCACATCCGTCCGAGAGGCGCGCGCAGGACAAGACGCGCCATCCTCCCTGGGCCCGTTACTGGTCGGGCGACGAGTTCCCCAACCCGCCGCCCGCAGGCCACTCACTAGGGTGGCCGGAGATCATCACGCGCCCTCCGGCGCCCGGTGCGTCTAGCGCGAGAAGGGAGAGAAGAAGCGGCCTCCCTCTCCCTCTCCGCTACCTCCTTGGTCGCCATCACCCCCTCGCAAAAGGAGGCGATGGCTTCCCACGCAGTCTCGCTCCCGACCATGGACAGAACCACGGCCGGAAGCGAGAGGTCACCGCCGATCGCCGCGACTAGCTCGCGGCGCTGCGACCCCCATGCTGGACACGCCTGCAAAGTGTGCAGCGCCGTGTCCTCGGGGCAGTCGCAGTGGTGACAACCGGGCGTCTGCTCCCGGCCTATACGACACAGGTACTTCCCGAAACAGCCGTGTCCCGAGAGTACCTGCGTCAGCCGGAAGCTGAGGGCGCCGTGACGCCTCTCCAGCCACTCCTCCATCACGGGTCTTACCGCCGCTATCGCGGCGTGCCCCGCGCTGGGTTGCGCAAGTCGTTCCCTCCACTCGGCCACCAGGATCTGGCGGAGCTCGCTCCGCCCAGGCGCCTCCTCGCGCTGACGACATCTCAGCGCGAGGAACACTGCCCGACCTGGGGATCGAACTCAGGATCTCACGATCAGCAGTCGCGCTTGCCTCCACTAGACCAACGAGGCAGTTAACCTTTTAATTTTACAAGAAATTACAATTTCAGCATAGTTACAGTTTTCAAATGTTCCTTCGTTAATGATTGTGAAAGTTAATGGAACATTAACAGTTGCACTCGCTGTATATTTAAAATTATATTTTATATTTAATGTGCATACAAATGCAAGTTTTGTTCTGATAGCTCCATTTGAATCATGAGAAAGTTTTAATTTAATCATTCAATGTTCATATTTATGTATGTAGGTTGGATATGATAATATTTTTTTTAGTTATGTCGCATACGAAATCTTACCATTGTGAAAACGTTTTTATTAACATAATCATGGGAGTAATCAGGATTTTGTTCCGGGTGAGGCATACTTAGACAGTAAATATTTCTTTTCAATAAATCTGGAAGTGCAGAGTGGGATGCTGGGGCAGTTTTGCCCCATAACCTTATTTTTGAGGTCCAAATAAGTATACACGGAGTCTGGCATTGGTCTACTTATTTTGGGTAATTGTTCTGTGGACATGGGTGGCGAGTTGACTGAATCTGGGCTATTTACCTATTCTTTCCCGTGCCAGAGTGGGGTAAGCATCCCATCTGCCCCACCCTGAATACGCCTATGGACATAATCGTTCCTGGATATACCAACCACGCGGATCCTACGATTAGCGAGGTAAATCTCCACTTGCTGCAGTCAATCTGTGGATGGGTGACCGTTCGATACACATCGAGACCCCTCAGTGCCTCGGAGAGCACGTTAAACGGTCCCGGGTGTCATACGAATACTTATGATGGTAGTTACGGGAAGTTAAAAGCCCGAACGTCTGACAACCGGTCTAACCTTAAGATATCGGCATTGCCCAGTAACTGGGTTGTGGAGGTCTGATTGCAGTCGCTTCGTGTAAAATACTGGTATTCAGCCGCATCTCGTTAGACAGGAAGCTGACCAAAATATAGTTGGGTAAAGGCTAGGTAGAACATATAACTAAAACAAGTAAGCTGTAGGCACTCGATTGCAAAACACTTGCCTCGTAGCCATACCAGTTTTAATTAGAAAGACCAAACACGGCTAGCTTGATTTCAAAATCTAGAACTAAGTACTCTAATCAGTCTAGTTGTAGGTTTATGTTATAGAAAATCGATAGTAGTAGGTATTTAATTTAGTAGGTAGCAATTTCCTATAAAAGATTATGTACAAAGGTCGAATTCATTAGCCCGCGAAGCTGACCCTGTAGCATTAAATCAGCCCCTAAATAACTCAACCCAGCCCGATCCTAGCTGCCCCCGCCTCAATGACGCACTAAGCCGAGGCCCGAACCCCACAGGGGGTGCCCTTAGTGTTCGGTCATTTAATTTAAATCCTTAGTTTGTAAGCCCTGGCTGGGGGCCTTGGAGTAATTTTCGACCACCACAGGATTGTCCGGTTAAGCAGTTTCAACCTCAGAGAGTTGTTGCACTGCGAGTGGTCCTACAAAAAAAAAGTCGAGTTCATTAGTCGATTATGTAATCGACTGCTGATCGTGAGGTCCTGGATTCGATCCCCAGGTCGGGCAGTGTTATTCCGTGTGGAATTTCCTCAGTAGGAGCCCGGAGTTTGGATTTGTGCCCGGTTGATTGCAATAAGCTCGCTCCCATATTACATGGGACTTAAACGTAATGGCGAAATGAGGGTGTTACTACACCTCTGCCCACCCTTTAGGGAATACAGGCGTGATGTAATGTTTTTATTCATGTACGTCTCTAAATATCTATAATGAGCCTACTATAGCTGGATTTTCTAAACGAATATTTGAAAAAAATAGTAAATAACATTTATTGCGAGTCGATTCTAAAGATTATAAGATTATAAACATGACTTGTTTGTAGATTATGAATCGAAATTATTGTAACGATTAATTATCGATAAACAAGACACGACGAATCGTGGAGCTCTCACTTTCTTAGGGAGAGGTGACCGCAAATTTCGAAAGTGAAATTGTAGGGAACAGGAATGTGTTGCGGTGTACAGTTTCTACTTCAATCAGATTATGTTTCATCTCTTGTTAGGCTAGTTAAAGGTTTACTTGGGTAAAAGTATGAACTCTATGAAACAATAATTATTGTCGAATAAAAAAATAAAATTTGGCTGTGTATAACAAAACATAACATCACGCCTGTATTCCCCGAAGGGTTGGGCAGAGGTGTATAGTAACACCCTCATTTCGCCGTTATGTTTAAGTTCGAGGAATTCCACACAGAAAAACCCTTTGCCCGACCTGGGGATCGAACCCGGACCTCACGATCAGCAGTCGCGCTTGCGATCACTAGACCAACAAGGGTCTTTTATTTATTCAATTTATTTTATTTTAGTACATTTTTCAAGTAAATGGTTGTTTAGCTAGACAATTAATGATGGTGGACACCAACCACAGAGGGTATCCATACTAGGTGCAAGTATTGATTTTACGATTAGAAAAAAGTAGAGATATATTGTAATACAAGGTTAGTCGGAAAGGGGGTACTAAGCCGCAAGCCACTTAATGTATCACCGATGGACGTTTTAAAGAAAGTGTTAAAATATCAAAATTCGATTTTTTTTCCTTGAGGGACGTCCATTAATTACGCAAGGCGTTTTTTTTTTTTTTTTTTTTTTGCGATTTTTCGACCCCCCCTCCCCCTTTGGTGAGACATCGTGAGATTAGGCTCGACGCCCTCTCTCCCACTAATCTCACGTGAGATTTTTCAAAATACTTATTTTTGTGTAAATAGGTACGTTAATCTGTGCTTGATTTCGTTGGATTTATAAAAAAAAACATAATTTGCTTGATTATTTTTATTTAAGACTAGTAATTAAGCTATTTTAGTGGAGACATGTTTTACTTTTTAACCCAGTTTTCTTGCAATTTTACAGTTTCTTGCGGAAAAAGAAATTACGTGATTTTTGCCGAAACGCCCCCTCTCCCCCACGTGAGATTGGGCGAGATTCGGCTCGACCCCCTCCCTCCCTAAAAGCCTCACGTAATTAATGGACGCCCTCTTGACAAATATTTTTTATTATTGTATTTTCAAAAATTCTTCATCCCTGCTTAAGTTACGAATTCAGAAAATGAAGCTTCTAATCCGTGACCCCAAATATGACCTGAAATGTAAACACAGCTAATCATAGCTTAGGGTAGATAGAATTTAGAAATCTTTTATGAAATCTTTGAACAGCTATTTCTCTTAAACTATTGACTTCTGGGGAAAGTTGTAGAACAAAAGTTATTCATTATTATGGGTACCTTAATACTCTTTCGGCTTAGTACCCCCTTTCCGACTAAACTTGTATATTAAAAGCAAGTTGTTGTTTAATAAATACATTCAAATAATATGCGCTTTAGCATGTAACATTGTATGTAAAATATAGCTGACTGTTGTATTTTACGTTGTAACTAGGGCTGCCATCACCTAAACTGCCGACACCGGACTACGATTTTATAAACCCCGGACACATAAATTTACGCACCACTCATATAAGTGTGTGTGTGCTGCGTGGAACTAATTGCTGGAATAGAAAACGAACGAAACTGCCAACGCGACGGGCGTCCAGGTTTCACCCGGACAAATTTTGAGAACGCCCACGGACGTCACCGGACGCCCTCCCAAAGTAGAACAAATCCGGGGCAATCTGGATGGGTTGCAGCCCTAGTTCTAACTCGTCTTGCGTGAAAGAATGAGCTAGTTGATGTATTCACATTGTTTTCACGTATGTTAATTGTAATAATGTATTTTGTTACGAAGGAACTTGTTTGCATCTATTTCCGTTTAAATATCGTAATATTATAAGACTGTATTAGGTTAATGGCAAATCGTATTGGTACTTATTATGTTAGTTTGTTTAAGACAGATTTTAACAACATCGGATAACTTTTATCAGAGGAATGAGTTAAGCTGCGGTCTCACGACCTGTTTTTTTGACAGGCTAGGCCGCACTTAACCAGGCCGATAGGCCGTGAGAACATCGCGTCCTATGAAGCCTGTGGTGGCCTGTCTTCGCCCATCCGATCCGTCAAGAGTCGGTAGGTTCAAAGTTGCTACACTCGGGCTGCGACAGGCTTCAACAGGCGTGGCAACGTCCGGCCAGGTAGTTTACGGGCCGTGGGATCGCAGCTTTAGATGTGTTGACAATATTTTTATACAAAAACTTTCAAAATGTCAATTTTATTCCTCATTTTCCGAAGTTGGTAAAATCAGCACTTAGTCGTAGACTGAAATAAATGATCTTGGGGAAGATGACCTTTATCACCATGATCTAGCCTGGATTTAAGAACACATTATGTAATTTTTGGTGGGTCTTTCGCTTCCTGTCCATTCTGTCCTTCACCTGATACAATTCCTTTTTAGGATAACCCCAAGTGCATAGTCTATCGTGTTCAGATTGTCGGTAGTTTTAAAGTCAGTTCTGGTTTTTCAAGTTAAAATCTATCCACGATTTCAGGTGGATATTCCGTGGAGCACATCGACAAAGTGTGTCTATCTTTACGAGCGGATTTTGGAAACTGTGTGAAGATTACTGGCCTGCTGGGCAGACCTGACATGCTGTTTGTCTTCGATGCCAGTGAGGTTGAACGGGTCTTCAGAGGTGAAGATGCCGCACCGCATAGGTGAGAAACATGTTTTTATCTTCTTCTCTCGTGTCGGCAAGAGCTAAATGAGGATAGCTCATACCGTACTAAGAAAAATAGCGATCAGTAAGGTTGGTAGTGGGGCTGACTGCCCTGGGTACGTTAGACGTAGGTAGGTACTTAAGTAGCTCGCGGAGGCTTTTTTAGTGAACAAATTTTTTTATCATTAATCTTAGTAGGTACTATGAAAACCTACAGAAATAGGTATTATTAATTTGTAAAAAAAATTACCGAATTAATCGTTAAAAAATTAATTGAAGCAATTACTCATAAAAAAATATGAAATAAAAACTTTTTGCTGTTGCGATTTAAATTTGAAAATAATTAAAACCTATTCTTATTTATTTTCAGGCCTTCGATGCCCTCTTTGAATTATTACAAACATACATTGAGGAAAGACTTCTTTGGTGCCGAAGAAAACTGCGCTGGAGTGATTGCAGTGTAAGTATAATAATATGAATTTGACTCTATCCCTTGTTTTTCTCAGTTTTCTGTATTGGTAGATAATAACATTGAGTGTTTATTGAAATAATGAAAATAAGAATTGTAATTGTGTATTGTGTATATTTTTGTTCAAGAGTAGATATGTACTTACGCATTGTTAAGTAGCATTTTTTGACATTGGAATTGGATTGAGATTACGCATTGTTAAATAGCATTTTTTGACATTGGAATTGGATTGAGATTGAAATTATTTTATTTATTTATTTATAGGAGAACCAACAGCTATAACAGATGAATAACTATTGAATATAAAACATAGAGCCAATTACAGGTTCCCACGGGTAAAAACACAAAAAATAGTAGAAATCTTAGGATCACTAACAAGCACGATATAAAATAATACATTTATAAATTATAAAACAATAAGCACTATGCACTTTTAAAAAAGTCAGCGTTAAGTCGAGTGCGTGCAGAATAGGTTTTGGTGGTAAATGGGTCAAATGAGAACTCTTTACAGATAACATTAAAGTTCTTACTCGCTCGCACCATGTATGAGTTTTGCCTGTAGTTTGAAGAGGAAAAAGGAATAGAAATAGGCGGGTTAAATCTAATTGATCTCTGGGGAACATTGAAACGCAGTTTATGCAGGAGATCAGAACAGTCAATCTCATTAAATATAATTTTTAAAAGAAATGTGCAATCTGCTAGCCGACGACGATTTACAAGTGGCTCTAAGTGAAATTTCTTGCAAAGATTTATGTAATTATCAGAATGATAAGGTAAACGTAGCCGAAAACAGAAAACGTATTATAAATCTTTTTTGTATATTCTCAATACGATCAATATATTTGCCATAACACGGGTTGCAAATTTGTGATGCATATTCAAGATGACTTCTAACAAAAGAGCAAAAAAGAATCTTAAGGGTTTTAGCTTTCTTGAAACACCCTGCAAGTCTCATAACAAAACCCAGTGACTTCGAGGCTTTGGCTTTGGCTTTGGCTTTTTTAAGAGTAAGCCTACTCGGTATACTCCCAATGGAATTTTTATACCTACCTCATTGTACATTTTCCAGACATGGTGAATCATGGTCAGCTTTCCGGACCAAAGTGTCGCGTGTGGCGTTGAGTGCTGGTGCCGCCGCACAATACACGGTGCCTGTTGCAGAAGTAGCAGATGCTTTCGTCCAAAGGTAATGTTCACCATCATTATCTTCAATAGGCCACAGTTGGTTGCTGGTGTATGAGTTGTAACGAGCCATCTTTGTCGAGGTAGTGCCTTAGTTATCACTCTTGGTAAGGAACTCTGCTGCAAATGTGTATTGGGATGTCCGTTGATGGTGGTGTCAATATCTGTCGGATTCAGTGTTTACTGCAAGGTAATTTGATTGAATCCAAGAAGTGTGTACTTAAAGGTACTTCATTAGAAGTAGCTGTGCTATTTTATAAGCATAATGATGATTTGTCAATATTTTTAAAATTTAATTTTTTCATTCTTTTCAGAATACGTAATATAAGGAATGAAAATTCGGAAACACCGGGCGACTTTTTGAACGAAGTACACAAATGGTCTTTGGAATGTGAGTACCTACTGTACTCTTTTTACTGTAAAGGATTCTGTCTTTACGGGAAGTCAGAAACACGAAAGTCTGACCACCGGTCTAACCTTAGGATATCGGCATTGCCCTGTTACTGGGTTGCGGTGGTCTGATGGTAGTCAGTCCGTGTAAAATACTGGTATTCAGCCGCATCTGGTTAGACTGGAAGATGACTCCAACATAGTTTTGAAAAGGCTAGAAAGAATGACCACAGAATTTAAAGTCCGCTACACCGTTAACGCAAGTGATAATTAAATTCTGATCCGCACATGAATTTGAAAAGTCAGTGGTACGGGCCGGGATCGAACTCGGTCCCTCCTGCATGGAAGGCAAGCGTTAACTACTAGGCTATCACTCCTCACTCACTAAGCTCATGCTTGATAAAAATTATTTATTTCAGCTCTCGGCTTAATAGCATTAGACACTCGCCTCAACTGTTTCGAGGCTGACGAGGACTCGGAAAGTATGCGCTTGATTCACGCCGTTCAAACCTTCTTCTTGAGTGTGGGTGAGCTGGAACTGCGCGCCCCCTGGTGGCGGTTGTACCCTACTAAGATGTTCAGACAATATGTCGCTGCTTTGGATACTATCCTTAGGTAAGGTGACATCAACACAGTCGCATATTGGTTGAAGACTCCTGATGTATTTAGTAAAAGATTTACTTACCATGTGGTCGCAATTTTAAATGCCAATTCCATCACGTGATTTCAAAATTAAGAATTCAACTAATTTTAATTAAATTAAAGTAAAATTTTAATTTAACTTTCTCGTTAGTCTTGTGGTGGCAAGCGCGACTGCGGATTGTGAGGTCCTGGATTCGATCCCCAGGTCGGGCAGTGTTATTGAGTTTTTCCGTGTGAAATTCTTTAATAGCAGCCCGGTGTTTGGATTTGTTTGAAGGCAATAGGCTCGCCCCCTTTTATATGGGACTTAAAAACATAACGGCGAAATGAGCGTGTTACTATTATACACTACTGCACAACCCTTCGGGGAATACTGGCGTGATTTTATGTTAAAGTAAAAAAAATATAAAAATAACTGTAGTGTATGATGGAATCAGGCGTTACTTTGCGGAAATCCATGATCTATAAATATACAATAAAATATTTAGTGTTAATTCCGCGAAAAAACAGTTGATCAAGCCTGAATGCAGTATGCAGCACCGCCCTCCCGCCCGCAAATATATGCAAATGCAGAAGGTGCGATTAATAACATGCAACACACAAGCAAAACAAACCGATACGACACGTGTTTCGCCCCTCCACGGGGCATCCTCAGGTGATGTTGACTCGTCGACCGCTTGGACGCGAATGGCACGACTGTTTTTTTTTTTTTTTTTTTTTTTTTCCTAATCGACTATTGTAGATGGTCTTGCGGACCTTTTCTACGTAACCTGGCTATTATTGGCGAGACCAGAAGGGTCTCCGAACCAATACCTACTAATCTAACTACCTAGCTAACTACGCAAAGCTAACTACTGTAACATCATGGCTATGAATAGTCATAGCCATGATGTTACAGTAGTTAGCTTTGCGTAGTTAGCTAGGTAGTTGGGGACGCTCGCGGACGCTCTCAGAGGTGTCGCTGCTATAGTCATAGCAGCGACACCTCTGAGAGCGTCCCCAAGGGGGGACTCGAACTCTTAGGGTGTCGAATGCAAGAGGACTGGGAGGGATACGACAGCTTGATGAGGGCTGTATTCTCGCGTCATGGTGACTGCGCGGAGTCAGAAGGGACGACCGGCTCCGCGGCTGCGGCGGGTGAGCACGGTGGATCGGGGGCGGCGGCGGTGGGACGTCGCGAGGGGCCTCGTCGGCGAGGGCGATACGCCGGTCGGCGGCGGCGGTGTATGTGTATAGTGCTAGTCGATTTATTCGCCTCCTGGAGGAGGGTGATCTTATCATCGGGCTCTAGTAGCGCATGCCGGGGACGGCGGACTATGCTAATCTGGGAGGGTTTATAATCGGACGCGGCGGTCACGAGGGGGTTCCGATGCCTCGGGGCATGGTCGAAGTAACGCTTAGACGTGCGTTTGAGATATTGCCTTACCGTTGGCATTTTTAAATCTAAATTAAGCTGAACGTTGCGCATATACCACGGAGCGCCCGTGGCTCTGCGCAATACGCGGTTTTGCAAGATCTGGAATGCTTTAAAGCGACATGGCCTAACGTGTGCGAACACGACGCTGGCGTAGGTTAATATGGGGCGAATGCACGTCAGGTAAAGTCTCAACTTATTTCTAAGCGAGAGCTTACTGCGCGCCCTAATCATGGGGTGTAACCGGCCCACAACAAAAGAGGCGCGAGCGTGCACCTTTTTGATGTGTTGCCGGAACGAGAGGTGGTGGTCTAGGATAACCCCCAGGTACTTGACGCTCAGTTCCCAAGGGATCTCTTTTCCAAACATGACTACTGGGGGACAACGCGAGTGGTTATCGCCGTGCCTCTCGAAAAGAACTGCTGCGCTCTTTTCGGGATTCACCTCGACACGCCACTTCCGAAACCAAGCGCCGAGGCGGTTGGCTGCGGTCTGTAAGATGCGAGAGATCGATTTTAAGTCACTACCCGTGTAGTAAATAGCCGTGTCGTCGGCGAAAAGTGCCAACTGGGCCTTGCCTTGAGTGGGAATGTCGCTGGTGTACAGCGTGAACAGAAGGGGGGCTAGCACGGAGCCCTGAGGGACTCCGGCTCGGATCGGATGTGGAGACGAAAGCGTGCCGTCTATTCGGTAGCGAAAGGTGCGATCCGACAGAAAGTCTCGAATGATGAGCACGAGACGGTCTGGCACGTTGAATTGGTACAGTTTATATAATAAACCGTTGTGCCAGACCTTGTCGAAGGCTTTCGCTACGTCGAAGAACAGCATGCCTGTCTTGTATGAAAACATGAAGCCGGAGCTTATGTGTTCGACAATACGGTGAAGTTGCCTAGTGCAGCAGTGGGTGGGACGAAAACCAAACTGCTGGTCGGGAATGAGGTTATGGGAATATGCGAATCCCTTTAAACGCGAATAAATGATACGCTCATAAATCTTCCCAAACGAATTGAGAAGGCTTATGGGGCGATAACTGGACGGCTCACACTTGGGTTTGCCGGGTTTGGGGATGCCTATAACTGTGGCTTGTTTCCAAGCTTGCGGAAAGAGGTTATTGCTAAGAGCGCCATTGAAGATGGCGGTCATTAGTACTATGAGCTGGGCGGAAAAGAGTTTAATCACCTTGTTCGTGATGCCATCGAGACCGGGGGCTTTCCTGGGCTTAAGATTCTTGATTATCGCCTGCACCTCATCCGCGGTGACAGGGGGCAGGGGATCATCAGGATCTTCTACGGGGGGGAGAGCGGCTTTACGTTCGACTTCGGTATCCACCTGGGACAGATGGACCGGGTCTACTGGTAATGCGCTGGGCGTACACTGGGCTTCTAGACTGTCGGCTAGGCATTCGGACTTTTCGTCGTCTTCAAAGGCCGGCCTTTGATTCGGACGATTGAGAGGGGGAGTAGAGGCTACACATTCATTTTTGAGGGCGCGTTGCAAACGCCAGAAAGCGAGATGGGATGGCTCTAGTTCGCCTAACATCTTGTCCCAGCGGGACTCCCTAACCTCCTGTATGCGTTTCTTTACAGCACGCTGCATAGAACGCATATGGAGGCGGTTGCCTTCGCAGGGAAAAGTGTCATACGCGCGTACGGACGCATTCTTCTCCGTCAACAGTTCACGCACATCGTCAGGCAGTTTCCAGCGGTGATCTTCCACCGCTGGAATCTGTCGTGAACACTCGTTCACCGCGGACTGTACGTGACCCGTGAGGGAGTCGATAGCGCCCAACGTGTCGGCGATTGTCACTATGTTGTCAGGGATTGAATCTAAATGTGCGGACGACGGAGACTTGAGACGCTCCTCTAGCTTCCGCCAGTCCGTGATAGTTTTAGTAGGCGCGGGTAGACCGGGATCCGGGGGACCGCCCCGGGAACCCAGGTCTAGGACAACGGGTCGGTGGTCAGAGTCTAACTCTTCATGCGTTTCTATCGAGCGTATGGCGAGGCCTACGTTCTTTAGGAGCGCAATGTCGAGTATGTCGGGTCTGTCATCAACGTTGGCGGGATAGTGAGTGGGGGACATGGGGGCTATCACATCGAAGTCGAGCAGAGGGCTCAGTGCTTCGAGTGTCCGGCCGGCCGGGTTATTGGAGTGACAGCTCCAAGTGATGTGTTTGGCGTTGAGGTCTCCCGCTATGATAACGGAGCCTCCGCCGAGATCGAATAGAGCTCTAAGGTCGCTCTCGAGAGGAAGTCTCAGACTAGACGGGGGGTTGTAGACCGACACGACAGTGATCGGCTGATGTCCTGTCATGCCTAACCGACAGATAGAGGTTTCCAGATACTGGAGATCGGGAGGGGGGTCTAACGGGGTGCAGTACAGGGAACGTTTGTAGTATATGAGGGTACCACCGCCGCCACAACGGGTCCTGTCGTTGCGAACTAACTTGTAGTTGGCAATTCCAGGATTCCTATTGTGGGGCTTCAGAAACGTTTCCTGTACTAGAAATATGTCAATTTGATGATCACGCAGAAAGATTGCGATCTCATCTCGTTGACCGGCTACGCTATTCGCGTTGAAGAAACCTAACCTAAGGGATCGCGGTTTGATTCTAGTGTTGGTCTCAGTATCCATTAGAGGGTAGCGAGATAAGTTGGTTAAGAATGTCCTCAAAATCGCGGAGGACATTGATACGCGCGATTGGATTGCCTTGAGTGGCGTTCCAAGCGGAAATCATATTTTGTGCCCAATCCATATTGCAGGAGGACAAAGATTTGAGCAGGCTGGGAAGAGTGTCTTGGAAGAACACTTTCGTGGCCATGAGTGAGGGGATGGGGGCCGCGGGTGCTGAGGGCCTGGGTGGTGTTACGGGGGCCGGTGCATGGTGGACCGGTGGTGCAATTTGTGCCTGTCGCTGTGAGGCAGCCGGCATTGTGGTTGGGGCGACAATAGGTTATTGCGGGGGAATAGCTGCCGCCACCACCGGCGGGGCGGTGGGAACCGCGCTCGGAGGTGGTGGTGGGCGCCTTTGCTGTAGGGCTGGGAACGACTGCTGGTGTTGCAGCATGTTCCAGGGGGAAGGCCTCTGTGGACTGAGGCGGTCGGGGATATGGGAGGACAAGAGGGGGGCTATGGAGTAGCTCTCCCTCTGTTGGCGAACGGCCGAGCGCTGAGCCAGCTTAGGGCTGCGCTGTTTTGGCGCTTTGGGGCACCCGCGATAATTCGCTGGGTGACCCTCCACGCCGCACAGTACGCAGCTTGGGGGCTCTGTACACAGAGCCCTGTCCTTTGGCCTGCTGCAGTCGCTCGTGCCGTGAGCGCCCAGGCACTTAACGCACCTGGGCGTCGCGTAGCAGTTACGCTGCGAATGGCCATATAATTGGCAACGATGGCATTGCCCTGGAGGGCCGCCTTTGTTGGGGCGCTCTACTACGATACCGGTAGCGTAGCAGAGGGTACGGATGTTGAAAATGGCCTTTGATTCGGCCAATGGTTCGCAGACGGCGAGGACCATCTCATAGGGGGCGCCACCTCTGCCGCGGTGCATGCGGTGGACTTCTAAAACGGGAACGTTCTGGGACTGAAGGTCCTCAAGAACATCTTGGGGGGTAACTCCCAGGGGGATGCCACGAATGACTACCCTTAGGAGACGCTCGTCGGGGAGGGCGTAGGTGTGGAAGGACACCTTCATATCTTTGAGCAATCGCGTCATATTGCGAAAGTCTGTAGAATTTTGCACCATGACTTTGATGCCTGGAGGGGTAGAGCGCGCGCTCAGGAAGTGAATCTTCTGTGCTGTGCACAGACGACCCACGTCCATCCACTTAGCCTTGTCCTGAATGAACACAGGCGGTGGAGCGGGCTCTTTCCTCGGAACTGAGGGTTTAGTGGGTTTCGCGGGGTTCGCGGAGGTCGCGGGAGTCGCGGGGATCGCGGGGATCGCGGGGGTCGCGGGGGTCACGGGGGTCGCGGGGGTCGCGGGGGACGCTGTGACCGTTTTAAGGGCCTTAGCGGGGAGATCGGTCGGGGCAGACTGCGTCTTACGCGCGCGCTTCTTCCCCTTGCCGGCTACTAGCGTGTAGCCTTCAGAGGAGGATGACGAGTCATTATTTGAGTTCGACTCGGAGTCGGACTCAGAAGAGGGGCCGCAAACGTCCATGACGGACGGGGCTTCTACCGCGGAAGGCGGTTGCACGGACGGGGCAGGGACAACTACCGCGGAGGGCGGTTGAACGGACGGGTTCGGGGCAACTACCGCTGAGGGCGGTTTACCGGACGAGTTAGATGATACGGAGTTAACTCCGTCATCTATACGAATGCTCGAATATTGAGCGTCACGCCTAAGTTCGGGTGATAGAGGGCAATCCGCGGAGTTCCTGAAGGGAACCCCGAAGATTTTAAGGCTGTACGCCGCTGCGAACGCCTTGTCTTTGATTAGAAGCTCCCTGGCGGCCGCTGCTATTGCAGCGTCCGACATGATGGAGTAGGGGCAGTTTAACGGGGGGGAGACCTAACTCCTGTCCAGTCCCGAGGAGACACATACGTGTCGCCCCGGGCGAACAACTCCCACGAAAAAGCCCACCCGTAAGGTTTTCCTAGTGTTATACTACCGAGAAGAAAACCATAAACAAACTCGGTAGCTACACTCTGTGTTGTTCGATATCGCCTGAAGGGCCTAAGAACCTAGCTCTCCGGGTGGGATTACCCGGAGATGAGTAACCCTCCCTGTCGGGTGTAGACAGGGAGGTTGTGTACCTGCGGTGTTCCCTAAGCTTGAAATCCCGATCGCCGATCTTATTGTGCAATCGGGTTCCTAAGTCCCTTAGTAAAATTAATTACCTCGGGAATGCTGGGAAGAGAACGGGTTATGAGTTGGGTCCGACTAGGAGATCCCCCAAGGCCGGTGAACCCCAAACCCCTACCGGCTTAAGAATGGTGTGCCGGGTCCCCACCACCTCGGTTTCGTTGGCACCGTTTGGTTTCCACCGAGGACCACTATATAAGAGTGGTTTTCCCTGAAGGGGGACTACTTCGTTTTGATGGTTTACTCTCGGAGGAGACAGTGATGTTCGCCACTTGTCTTGAAAAAGACGAGCTTTGAATCGAGCGGTCGTGTGGCTAGCACAACTCGTAACAGCGTTACGAGTGTACTGAGCCGCGTCGACCGGAAACGGAGTGTGCGCAGCTGCGTGGCGGGGCGCGCAGTGACGTCAGAGGTGCGCGGCGGGGCGCGCAGCGATCGGGCGTGGAGTCGAGAGCACGTGTGCTCTGGCCGGCGTCCGAGAGCGGAATGAAAATGAATGGCACGACTGCGTAGCGCGCGCCGCTTTATACATCGCCTCGACCTGTTGTTTGTGTAAACTGTAGTGTGTAATACATACCTATTTATCTACATAGTACGTGATGTAAGTACACCAAAGCAAAATAATGAAAGAAACTGAAGGGAGGATTTAAATAAAAAAAAGGAGTTTATCAAAACAGTATTTATTATACCTAATCTATAACTAAAACTATATAATATTTCTTACAGCGTTACTCTCAGACATGTGGAGAAGGCGCTGAAGGAATGCGAAGCTAACGGCAGCAGTAAGTCACTGCTGCAAGACCTGGTGACAGCTGCTGGTTCAAGAGTGGCAGCCGTGGCCGCTCTGGACCTGTTCTTAGTAGGAATTGATACGGTAAGTACCTAAACTATGTCTAAAAATTGAATGATACCAAGTGCGATCTGGAATATAATAATCTATCTATATAAATAAAAAAAAATCGCCAAATGTGTTGCTAAGTGCAAAACTTGAGAACGGCTCGACCAATTCGGCTACTTTTTTTTTTATATATTCTTAAGGCACAAGGAAGGTTCTTATGGAGAGAAAAAACAAAAATTGCGTGGGAAATAGTAAAAACAACACTTTTCTTTTCCCACTACAGGCCAATAACTTTTGACAGAACGAAGTCTGTCCGGGCAGCTAGTAAAATATAAAATTTAATTCGGCGCCTAAAATACATGAATAGCACCGTCTTTCAGAATATAAAGTGCTAAGAATATCTTGTCAGGGGCACTTTTATTTACTTACACTGTTTAAGTAGGTATAACCAGCCCATCACTGTCCCACTGTTGGGCACGGGCCTCTGCTTACAATGAGATGGATTTAAGCCTTAGTGAACCACGCTGGCCTGGTGCGGGTAGTCGGACTACAAACATCAAACAATATTTAAAAAAAAAAGTTCTATGTTCTAATTTTGATGAAATAATAGTTTTTTAAGTTCGGTGACGCACGACCTATTCTTATGAAGGCTTTCATCTCATTTTTCTAGACATCAAACGCTGTAGCTTCAATATTGTACCAGTTATCTTTAAGACCTTTAGTTCAAGAGCGGTTATACGAAGAAATAAGCAAAGTTCTTCAAGACAGACCTATGAAACCTGGAGATGTCAACCAGATGCCATATTTGAAGGCTTGTGTGAAGGAAGTTATGAGGTTAGTAATTTCTACATTAAGGCACAAAACAGATAGGTACAGAAGTCAATCTACATACAAGTGCGCTCGAGCAACGCACACATAGACACTGCTCACGGACACGATATCTCGGACTGTTTGGGACTGGAGTGTGAGTGAGTGCGAGCGCGAGTGCCATGCGCTTGAGAGAGATAGATATATACCTATAGATAGAGCGACCGCCGAGCGTAGGTACGAAAAGTGAATTACATACATGTGATTGACTGTACCTATCTGTTTTGTGATCAAGGCCAATTTCCATACCTAACGTTCGGTTCCTATAAACAAAAACGAATCGTTTTGCTTACCAATGGTAGCATTTTTTATTCCCAAACTCGGCATATAAAAATACTACAAAGTTAATTTTACCTGTTATAGATACCTAGGTACTTCTTTTTTTTTTCAAATTTATTTGAGGCTTTAGTTCGCTTTACCGCGACAATGCAAGCCTCATTATGTACGTCCTATTTTATTAGGTACTTAAGAATAACATTAAATATAAAGAAAAATATACATAAAAAAGAATTAAAGTATGGAAGGGTCTGCTATGTAAAGCTGTGGGTCCTTTGCTTCATTATTGGTAAAGATACAAGAGTCAATTTTAACCAATAGGGCTCCGTAAACTATAGGTATTGGCCATAAGTGTAGCGCTGCACTGATATACTTTCCGCTGTTAGGCCAAGACGCGATGTTTTCAGGCTAATTAGTTGCTGGTAATTTAAAAAGCATTGCAAGCATAATCACTTGGAACTATTTCTGCATAGTGTGGCGCTAGACTAAGGACAGGCAGAAGATTACATTTGTACTTAAAACCGCAGTTTGTCAATGACGAAGAAAATGAAGAAGGATAAGAAACATTGGGCATACCTATTGCTATTTCTCGGTCATAGCTCCAAACCCCGAACTACTAAATTTCTGAGAGTTTTCCGACAGAAAAACTCAATTAAATGTGTCGCTAATTAGATCAAAATAGAATCATGACTAGTGTTGATGGTCTATTATAATATTATGAGAATTATATCTAACTGGCAAATAACACATTATAATATAACGCATCTTCTTCTTCTTCCTGCCCTTATCCCACACTAGGTGCGGTCGGCACAACATGTCGCACTGCTAAATTAATAGTGTATCAACTCAAAATGAAGATTTTCTCAGAATCGACAGGAATCTGATATATTTACTTCTTGCTATAGATTACAATTGAAGTGAATGAAATGAATTACGTGTGAAGATTTGTGTTTGTAAACGCACCCACGATAGAAAAATCCAAGTGTTGCGCAAAGTTTTAAAAAATGAAATAAAAGAGTTATGTCAAATTGATCAAATTTTGAGTTGATAAAGTATTAATCTAGCAGTGCGATGTATTTCATAAATCCATGTTGTTAGAGGTTTTGGCTTATTGTTTTATGACCGGCCGCCTGCCTGACGTCAACCCTCCTTGGGAATAATTGAATTATAATTTATCGTATATTAGTATAAAAAATCAACGAAATTGACTGCCTCGTTTGTCTAGAGGTGGCAAGCGCGACTGCTGATCGTAAACTCCTGGGTTCGATCCCCAGGTCGTGCAACGTGTTATTAAATTTTTCCGTGTGGAATTCCTCAGTAGCAGCCCGGGTTTTGTATTTGTGCCCGGTTGATGGCAATAGGCTCGCCCCCTATTTCATGGGACTTAAAAATATGACGGCGATATGAGGGTGTTACTACACCTCTGTTCAATCCTTCGGGGAATACAGGCGTGGTATAATGTTGTTGTAGTACCTATAGAAAACCAGTTTCAAAGTAAATAAAATTATTATTTATTTTTAGAATGTATCCTGTTGTAATTGGCAACGGTCGGCAGCTGACGAAGGATACAATAATTTGTGGCTACAATATACCTAAAGGAGTAAGTAACATACCAATCAGTCAATGAATAATACCTTTTTTAATTGCAACTTTGTCATAATATCAGCCCAATCCTGAAATATGTGCAACCTTCTTGGTATAAAATCTTTTAGGAGCCTTTTACTTCACCAAAAACACCGGAAAGAGAACCTTTACTTCTTCGCGGGAATACCAAGAAAAGACATAATATTATTGTTACTTATTATACCCATTTTTTACCTATCTGAGTGTTTCGGCATTTCTTCTCAGAGGTAGTCAGATAAGAAACGCCGGAAACGCCGGCCAGAATAATTAAAAAAAAACTGACTTGTAAAATTGATTAAATAATCCTATTTACAGAATAAATAATATAATTACATTTTTGTATTTTTTAAATATTTTTCAGACTCAAGTAATATTCCAACATTATGTAATGGGCAACAGCGATGATTATTTCTCAAATGCATCAGAGTTTCGTCCAGAAAGATGGATGAACAGATCTTCAGCGCAGAAACATCACTCCTTCGCATCCCTACCTTTCGGTTATGGAAAACGAATGTGCCTTGGCAGAAGATTTGCTGAACTTGAAATACATACTGTTATTTGCAAGGTATGTAAATGCATCTAATTCCTGAAATATTTTTGTTACGCACTGTTTTGGCCAATATGGACCTTACATTACGTGGTAAATCCAATCCTTTTTGAGTCTCTCTTCTATAAGGACATAAAAAATATTGTTGTATAATTTTATTTATTTTTTATTAAAATAACTGAAGCCGTTATACTGTTTTGGTACAGACATCAGCACGGAGCAGCTAATTTAAAAATGTAAATTCAGAAAAAGTGTTGGCACGTTTCATTAAGAAAAAAAATATCATGTAAATTATTAGTAAAGTGCACTGTACTTATATATTTAATTCCATTAATCAATGAGAAGATCGCTGAACTAAGAGAACATGATATAAACCACTTATATTTTCAGATGGTGCAAGCCTTCAAAATGGAATATCACCATGAACCAATGGAGTATCACATCCATCCTATGTATACGCCAAATGGACCTATCAGGTTGAAGCTTACGGACCGGTAAAATTTACTCATTTAGGTAGGTAGATGTTCATTTGACGTGTGTCTAGCCTAGACTACAAACAATCTCAGACTGAAAGAGTAGGCTAGGTAGGTAATAATATTTTCGTCTTGAAACAATTAGCATTACTAGTGGTTAGTGGCAATACATTTTTTAACCTTATGTACATCTTTATTGTGTCTATTTTATGTAGTACATACTATGAAAAAAAATGCCTAGTATACCTAGTATGTAGTAGGTCAAATAAAAAATAACTGTCCGTTAAGTCAATATAAACAAACTATTAATTATACAATTTATACATAATTATAATCTATACAAATATTATAAAGCTGAAGAGTGTTTGTTTGTTTGAATGCGCTAATCTCAGGAACTACTGGTGGAATTGAAAAAATATTTTTGTGTTGGATAGTCCATTTATCAAGGAAGGTTATAGTCTATATAATATCACGCTATGATTAATAGGAGCGGAGCATAAATGAAAAATGTTGCAAAAACGGGAAAATGGCCACCCGTGCGAAGCCGGGACCGGCCGCTATACTTCATAAAAGATAGCTTGATCTCTGCGACAGCTGTCAGTAAAATCACGCTTACGAAGGCCTGAATTTCATAATAGTACAGACAGTACCTGCCAATGTCATACTTTATGGGCATACCGGCCTAGGAATGTCAGTTTGAGATATATTATGTCGCAGAGATCGAGCTATCTTTTATGTAGTATAGTTTATAATATAAGGCAAAGACTGTGATCAGTTGTACTATTAATATATGGTGCATGCTACATGATCAATATTTATAACGATATTTGGATTGCGATACAGTGACGTGTAGTATGTGCCTATAGCTATGGTACCAATTTATCATTAGATGAGTTATTATAAAGAGTATAAGCTGTTTGTATTTTTTTGACTTCTGTAAAAAGTATTTCATATGGATATTTGAATTTTACCCTTATTTATTATACGACTGCGTGACAGCAAAGACAGGGTTATGTTTATTATGTAAGTATTATTTGTTTAAGGCTTTTCCAATGTAGATAAATTACTTCTTATTCTTATTCTTTATTGTACACAAAATAATAATATATAATACAGTTCCGTTGGTAAATTCATGTACAAAGACGAGCTTAACTCACAAATGAATTTTCTAACAGCAAACCTTAGAGCGATAGAGAGATTTGATGTTGAGGAGAACAATTACCTAAGTGTACAAGTTATATAAAATTACAAATTAAATACACAATCAATATACACATCTACATAAACTAAACAAATATGTGTATAGCACACAATACATAAACGTAATACATACAATATAATATATAAAATACTACATACATACATACAGGTCATGTAGACAGGAAATGTTCCCTAATTCTTTTCTTAAAAACATCTAACGACGGGCTATCACGTAAGGAGTGAGGAAGAGAATTCCAAAGGCGCGAAGCACGAACAGTAAATGATCCATCATAACGACTCGAGGTGTGGGAAGGCATACGAAGGAGAAGAAATGAGGATGAGCGACAAGGTTTCCCTCTAGGAACAAGAAATTCAAAGCGTTCTCGAAGATACATAGGAGAATTAGGATTGTGGAGAACAGAAAAGAGAAAAGAAAGATATACTACTTCATTTGTTATTCTGATTTTATTACGTCTACCTATAGGTATGATTTGATTAATCTGTATAATATTTTTTGCCTCTAATTGCCTCCGACCAATATTAATTAATTGTACATACATAATTGTCGCATTGTGCATTTTTGTGGCTAGAATAACTTTAGGGCATAATTATACACTCGTTATTTTTCTGTAATGAGTAAGTTTTTAACTTTTCTTTTGTAACTTTTGGAAATAAAAGCAATATTTATAAGTTTGCTACTTTTTTTTAAATAAAAATGTATACATGTTTTTCATAAAATGTTTGGTCACCCCTGAAAGACCTTCTACCAACTTTAAATGCACTATAATATAAGGTAAGGTAATACATAATTATATAGTATAGTTTTTTTATGTTTTAAATATGTACGAGCTGTTTTTTTATAAATAAAATTATCAATAGGTAATTGTAGGTATTTTTATTTCAATCTAATAGTGATCTTCTTTCTTCAGCCCATTTCACTCACTGCTGGGTAAAGTGTAGGTTAATTAAGTAGGTACCTACAAAGTCATACAATCTAATGGAGCTCGTGAGTAGGTCCCCCAGTATCTATTAATAGTGTGATGCTACGAAAGACATGAGATTGAATTCCATTTAACGACTTATCACACTAGAATTTCTCTTGCATCTGTGCCTTTATAGATTCGGACAAATATGTGCAAGCTACGTACTTGTTCCTTGCAGGAATCGATGACGCGCCTTTTAAATTAAATTAAATTTTAATCTGGATATGAACAGTTTCTTCACCTTCGAATAAAACAAAGACGTCACTTCTCGTAATGGATTAGGTGAGATAATAGCATCCAAGGTGTGGCTCTTGTTTAGTGCACCATCTCGTGTGAGCGATGGAAAGGATGAGATGCCATTGGTCTAATGTTTTTCGTTACATACTTATCTGCAAGGTGTGATTTCCCTAGAGTAGTTTTCCGCAAACTTTTTGTGTTCAAGGTACACCTACGAAATCGGGGAATTTCAGAGGTACACCATAAATACAAAATCATATAAAGATAGCAAAGAATACATTATTTCCGTCCGCCTTTATAATTTTACATATAAAAAATAGATTTTTCCCGCGGCACACCAATTAATGACCACGGTACACCAGTGTGCCGCGGCACACACTTTGCGGGACACTGCCCTAGAGCTCTTTCTATGCAGGTGCTTATTTCGTGTTCCTACACTACCCAGGTCTTAAACAGGATACTGATTTAGTTCCTGTTTATTGAAAACGCTTCCTCTGTAACCCTGTTCCTGAAGTTTACTAGAATCGCTTTCTGGCCTGGAGATTTTTCCCATATATTTTGGTTTAGCTTTAATTATACTGTGGGGGAACGAGATATGGTGTTCCTCCAACGAAAAGGGAGGATCCTCCGACCAGGCGGCGGGTGTTATGTGTGGCGGGCTACTGCCCAACGGTTGATATTGAGAAGTTGTATGTATCTGCGAGTCAAATCTTGATATCGCGATACAGAATTCTTGTGACGTCTTATTTGAGAGTTGCCACTATTGTCGCTGAAGTCTGCTAGACAATCATCGTACTGCGTAGTTCGCATATGGCGTGGTCGATGCCGCCACAACACTATAGCATAGACCCCAAGTCCTAAGGCAAGCAGCAGTGGTGGATTTAGAACAGCCACAGACTAGTTCAGAATCCAATGTGGCGCGGTACTGGTCAGTTCATTAGCAACTTCTGGATATTACGGATTACCAATTTATCAAGGTGCTCTGCGTCGTAAACGAATACAAATATTTTTTTTAAATAGGGAACGCTAATATGTATATTTTCATAAAAAAATAAAATAAAACACCAAATTTTTGACATTCATAGAATGATTTACTTAGATTGACTCGACAAGCAATCTTACTAACATTACAAATCATTGAAAATAAAATTCCATGACGTTAGGTACATTCTGCATTATAGAATTATACATTTCGGAAACTTTGAATACAGATAAGTGAACTCGTGTTTCACAGAATGTACCTAAGCCATCTTACATTAACATTATACGTACACTATACATTCAATGGCCACATCAGCGTACTGGTAAAATATATTTACACAAAAATATCACAAATGAGTATATTAAACAATGAGTAAGTAAGTAATTTTTGATTTTATACATCATGAATTCAGAACATATTATACATAGGTAATACATAGGTAATATTGACTAGGGATAAAATATACATTATAAATTCTGAGGATGCATCGAAGAAGACACGATATTGTATTAGATATTATTATGGCACTATTTTATATAGTGATAAAATAGGCATGCATAAGCGCCCGAAATATTATAAAATAAAGCTTAATAAAAGGCAGTGAAGTTACTTTAAAAGTTAATCAATCCATATAACGCAGCCATTTCATATTTTGTATAAAATTGCAAATTGGTATGCATCAAGTAGTAACATTAAAAATTAAAATATCACAATATTTAATTTTAACTCATTAATAGTTATTGACAATTTCAGCAAGGGCTCTGCGTTTCAACTGTTGCCGAAACAGTTCTTAGTTTAAGTTTTCTGCTGTTTTTGTACAAATAAATGGCAAGTGTTATTGACAAAGTCATTAATATAGCAGAACCCATGGCAATGTAGATGATGGCGGTCCCACTAGTGGCGAACGCGACAGTTTCGCTGTTACCGCTGACATCACGTACTTTTCTTGACCTTGGTTGTGTTCGCGAGAACTCAAAGGAATCTGTAAACCAAGATAAACTAGTTAGAGCACATAATTATAACGATGAGTATTTTGCAGTGAAATTTTTGATCTTTCCAATCGATGTCGTTTCCAGCAGCATTCCAGCTGTCAATAATTATCATTCTGCGATTACTAGTCTTATTTTACTGCGTATACATCTACCGTGTATTATTTAGTTTTTCTTCTTGACAAGGTTTTTTGACAAATTAAGGAAGCGAATCGATTACTGGATCCTTTCCTTCAATTTGTAACTTGATTAAGAATTTGTCAAGTGTAACTTAAAAATAAATAAATAACGAATTATATTGTTAAAGTAAAACGCTTTTCTAAGCGCAAGGTCCTAATGTTTTCCGTTTTTGTGTGTAGGTATTTTATGTAATAAATAAATATACTCAAGATTGCTTACCTATTTCTGATTGCGTTTCGTCATACGATTTTTCATCGTCATAGTCTTTGTGGACTAATCTACTGAATCTTGGTGATTTGACTTCATTTTCTTCGGGGAATGGTGGTAAATATGTAGAGGGTGGGTTTGTGCTACTAGGAGCAAAAGGTTGTGGACATTTAGGATCCCTGGAACCCGGATAACAGGAGCTTGGAGTTGAGGGTTCGGAAGGTGTGGGCTTAGGACATCTGGGGTCTGAACTGCCTGGGAAACATTTGGGTGCGGGTGTTGTTGGCGGTAAATAATCAATAGGAGTTAATGGTGGTCGTGGCGGTTGGGGACAGTTTGGATTGGGTGAACCGGGATAACACACAGGTTTCTGGGGAACAGGCGTCGTTGGTTTCGGGCAGCGTGGGTCTGTGCTGCCAGGGTAGCAACGAGGAGCTTCAGTAGTGGTTGGTTTGGGGCACCTAGGATCATTGGAGCCAGGGAAGCATCGAGGGGGCTCAGGAGTCGTAGGCTTGGGGCACCTAGAATCTGTGCTGCCTGGATAGCATCTAGGTGGCTCAGGTGTTGTAGGTTTGGGGCATCTAGGATCTGTCGTTCCTGGGTAGCATCGAGGTGGCTCAGGAGTCGTAGGTTTAGGGCACCTAGGGTCATTTGAACCAGGGAAGCATCGAGGTGACTCAGGAGTTGTCGGCTTGGGGCACCTAGTATCTGTGCTACCTGGATAGCATCGAGGTGGTTCAGGTGTTGTTGGCTTGGGGCACCTAGGGTCATTTGAACCAGGGAAGCATCGAGGTGGCTCAGGAGTCGTCGGCTTGGGGCACCTAGTATCTGTGCTACCTGGGTAGCATCGAGGTGGCTCAGGAGTCGTAGGTTTGGGGCACCTCGGGTCATTTGAACCAGGGAAGCATCGAGGTGGCTCAGGAGTCGTCGGCTTGGGGCACCTAGGATCTGTGCTACCAGGATAGCATCGAGGTGGTTCAGGTGTAGTCGGCTTAGGGCATCTTACATCCGTTGAACCAGGGTAACATTTAGGTGCGTTTGTTACTGGTGGCAAATATGTAGGAGGATTTAGTGTCGTTGGTCGCGGTGGTTGCGGGCAATTGGGATCAGGTGAACCGGGGTAACACACAGGTTTCGGAGTTGTAGGTTTAGGACACCTAGGATCTTGGCTACCTGGGAAACATCTTGGAGGTGCAGGTGTTGTTGGTTTGGGGCAACGAGGATCCGTACTACCAGGGAAGCATCGAGGTGGCTCGGGAGTCGTCGGTTTGGGGCACCTTGGATCCGAGCTACCTGGGAAGCATCTTGGTGGTGCTGGTGTGGTAGGCTTGGGACAGCGAGGATCTTGGCTACCGGGGAAACAGTTAGGTGGAGCAGGTGTGGTAGGCTTAGGACAACGAGGGTCCGTGCTACCAGGGTAGCAGTTCGGAGGCGCTGGTGTTGTTGGTTTGGGACATCTAGGATCTGTGCTACCGGGGAAGCATCTTGGTGGAGCAGGTGTGGTAGGCTTAGGACAGCGGGGGTCTTGGCTACCAGGGTAACAATTAGGTGGAGCGGGTGTGGTAGGCTTAGGACAGCGAGGGTCTTGGCTACCAGGGTAACAATTAGGTGGAGCGGGTGTGGTAGGCTTAGGACAGCGAGGGTCTTGGCTACCAGGGTAACAATTAGGTGGAGCAGGTGTGGTAGGCTTAGGACAGCGAGGGTCTTGGCTACCAGGATAACAAGTAGGTGGAGCAGGTGTTGTAGGCTTGGGACATCTTAAATCCGTTGAACCAGGATAACATTTGGGTCCAGGAGTTACAGGTGGCAAATATGTGGGAGGATTTAGTGTCGTTGGTCGCGGAGGCTGCGGGCAATTGGGATCAGGTGAACCGGGATAACAAACAGGTTTCGGCGTTGTAGGTTTAGGGCACCTAGGATCTTGGCTACCTGGGAAACATCTTGGAGGTGCAGGTGTTGTTGGCTTAGGACAACGGGGGTCTGTGTTACCGGGGTAACAATTAGGCGGAGCAGGCGTTGTTGGTTTAGGGCAACGAGGATCCGTACTTCCAGGGAAGCATCGAGGTGGCTCAGGAGTCGTAGGTTTGGGGCACCTTGGATCCGAGCTACCAGGGTAGCATCTTGGTGGAGCTGGTGTGGTAGGCTTAGGACAGCGAGGGTCTTGGCTACCAGGGTAACAATTAGGTGGAGCAGGTGTGGTAGGCTTAGGACAGCGGGGGTCTTGGCTACCAGGGTAACAATTAGGTGGAGCGGGTGTGGTAGGCTTAGGACAGCGAGGGTCTTGGCTACCAGGGTAACAATTAGGTGGAGCGGGTGTGGTAGGCTTAGGACAGCGAGGGTCTTGGCTACCAGGGTAACAAGTAGGTGGAGCAGGTGTTGTAGGCTTGGGACATCTTAAATCCGTTGAACCAGGATAACATTTGGGTCCAGGAGTTACAGGTGGCAAATATGTGGGAGGATTTAGTGTGGTTGGTCGCGGAGGCTGCGGGCAATTGGGATCAGGTGAACCGGGATAACAAACAGGTTTCGGAGTTGTAGGTTTCGGGCACCTAGGGTCTGTGCTACCTGGGAAACATCTTGGAGGTGCAGGTGTGGTTGGCTTAGGACAACGGGGGTCTGTGTTACCGGGGTAACAATTAGGCGGAGCAGGCGTTGTTGGTTTAGGGCAACGAGGATCCGTACTTCCAGGGAAGCATCGAGGTGGCTCGGGAGTCGTAGGTTTGGGGCACCTTGGATCCGAGCTACCTGGGAAGCATCTTGGTGGTGCTGGTGTGGTAGGCTTGGGACAACGAGGATCTTGGCTACCAGGGAAACAGTTAGGTGGAGCAGGTGTGGTAGGCTTAGGACAGCGAGGGTCTTGGCTACCGGGGAAACAGTTAGGTGGAGCAGGTGTGGTAGGCTTAGGGCACCGAGGGTCTTGGCTACCAGGGTAACAGTTAGGTGGAGCAGGTGTCGTAGGCTTAGGACAGCGAGGGTCTTGGCTACCAGGGTAACAGTTAGGTGGAGCAGGTGTGGTAGGCTTAGGGCACCGAGGGTCTTGGCTACCAGGGTAACAGTTAGGTGGAGCAGGTGTCGTAGGCTTAGGACAGCGAGGGTCTTGGCTACCAGGGAAGCATCTTGGAGGAGCAGGCGTTGTTGGTTGAGGACAACGTGGGTCAGTGCTGCCTGGGAAACATCTTGGAGGAGCAGGTGTGGTAGGCTTAGGACACCGAGGGTCTTGGCTACCAGGGTAACAGTTAGGTGGAGCAGGTGTCGTAGGCTTAGGACAGCGGGGGTCTTGGCTACCGGGGTAACAGTTAGGTGGGGCAGGTGTGGTAGGCTTAGGACATCTTAAATCCGTTGAACCAGGATAACATTTAGGTCCAGGAGTTACTGGTGGCAAATATGTGGGAGGATTCAAAGTAGTTGGTCGTGGAGGTTGTGGGCAGTTCGGATCAGGTGAACCTGGATAACAAACAGGTTTCGGAGGTAGTGGCGTTGTTGGTTTAGGGCATCGAGGGTCAGTGCTACCTGGGAAGCATCTTGGAGGTGCGGGTGTGGTAGGCTTAGGACAACGAGGGTCTTGGCTACCGGGGAAACAGTTAGGTGGAGCAGGTGTGGTAGGCTTAGGACAACGAGGATCCGTGCTACCAGGGTAGCAGTTCGGAGGCGCTGGTGTTGTTGGCTTGGGACATCTAGGATCTGTGCTACCGGGGAAGCATCGAGGTGGCTCAGGAGTCGTAGGTTTGGGGCACCTTGGATCTGAGCTGCCTGGGAAGCATCTTGGTGGAGCTGGTGTGGTAGGCTTGGGACAACGAGGGTCTTGGCTACCGGGGAAACAGTTAGGTGGCGCAGGTGTGGTAGGCTTAGGACAGCGAGGGTCTTGGCTACCAGGGAAGCATCTTGGAGGAGCAGGCGTTGTTGGTTGAGGACAACGTGGGTCAGTGCTGCCTGGGAAACATCTTGGAGGAGCAGGTGTGGTAGGCTTAGGGCACCGAGGGTCTTGGCTACCAGGGTAACAGTTAGGTGGAGCAGGTGTCGTAGGCTTAGGACAGCGGGGGTCTTGGCTACCGGGGTAACAGTTAGGTGGGGCAGGTGTGGTAGGCTTAGGACATCTTAAATCCGTTGAACCAGGATAACATTTAGGTCCAGGAGTTACTGGTGGCAAATATGTGGGAGGATTCAAAGTAGTTGGTCGTGGAGGTTGTGGGCAGTTCGGATCAGGTGAACCTGGATAACAAACAGGTTTCGGAGGTAGTGGCGTTGTTGGTTTAGGGCATCGAGGGTCAGTGCTACCTGGGAAGCATCTTGGAGGTGCGGGTGTGGTAGGCTTAGGACAACGAGGGTCTTGGCTACCGGGGAAACAGTTAGGTGGAGCAGGTGTGGTAGGCTTAGGACAACGAGGATCCGTGCTACCAGGGTAGCAGTTCGGAGGCGCTGGTGTTGTTGGCTTGGGACATCTAGGATCTGTGCTGCCAGGGAAGCATCGAGGTGGCTCGGGAGTCGTAGGTTTGGGGCACCTTGGATCCGAGCTACCTGGGAAGCATCTTGGTGGTGCTGGTGTGGTAGGCTTAGGACAGCGAGGGTCTTGGCTACCAGGGTAACAGTTAGGTGGAGCAGGTGTGGTAGGCTTAGGACAGCGGGGGTCTTGGCTACCAGGGAAACAGTTAGGTGGAGCAGGTGTCGTAGGCTTAGGACAGCGAGGGTCTTGGCTACCAGGGAAGCATCTTGGAGGAGCAGGCGTTGTTGGTTGAGGACAACGTGGGTCAGTGCTGCCTGGGAAACATCTCGGAGGAGCAGGTGTTGTTGGCTTTGGGCACCGAGGGTCTTGGCTACCAGGGTAACAGTTAGGTGGGGCAGGTGTGGTAGGCTTAGGACATCTTAAATCCGTTGAACCAGGATAACATTTAGGTCCAGGAGTTACTGGTGGCAAATATGTGGGAGGATTCAAAGTAGTTGGTCGTGGAGGTTGTGGGCAGTTCGGATCAGGTGAACCTGGATAACAAACAGGTTTCGGAGGTAGTGGCGTTGTTGGTTTAGGGCATCGAGGGTCAGTGCTACCTGGGAAGCATCTTGGAGGTGCGGGTGTGGTAGGCTTAGGACAGCGAGGGTCTTGGCTACCGGGGAAACAGTTAGGTGGAGCAGGTGTGGTAGGCTTAGGACAACGAGGATCCGTGCTACCAGGGTAGCAGTTCGGAGGCGCTGGTGTTGTTGGCTTGGGACATCTAGGATCTGTGCTACCTGGGAAGCATCTTGGTGGAGCAGGTGTGGTAGGTTTGGGACAGCGAGGGTCTTGGCTACCGGGGTAACAGTTAGGCGGTGCAGGTGTGGTAGGCTTAGGACAGCGAGGGTCTTGGCTACCGGGGAAGCATCTTGGAGGAGCAGGCGTTGTTGGTTGAGGACAACGTGGGTCAGTGCTGCCTGGGAAACATCTTGGAGGAGCAGGTGTTGTTGGCTTTGGGCATCGTGGGTCTTGGCTACCAGGGTAACAGTTAGGTGGAGCAGGTGTGGGAGGCTTAGGGCAGCGAGGGTCTTGGCTACCGGGGTAACAATTTGGCGGAGCAGGTGTTGTAGGCTTGGGACATCTTAAATCCGTTGAACCAGGATAACATTTGGGTCCAGGAGTTACTGGCGGCAAATATGTGGGAGGATTTAAAGTAGTTGGTTGTGGAGGTTGTGGGCAGTTTGGATCTGGTGAACCTGGATAACAAACAGGCTTCGGAGGTAGTGGCGTTGTTGGTTTAGGGCATCGAGGGTCAGTGCTACCTGGGAAGCATCTTGGAGGTTCAGGTGTGGTAGGTTTAGGACAACGAGGGTCCGAGCTACCAGGGTAGCAGTTCGGAGGTGCTGGTGTTGTTGGTTTGGGACATCTAGAATCTGTGCTACCAGGGAAGCATCGAGGTGGCTCGGGAGTCGTAGGTTTGGGGCACCTTGGATCGGAGCTACCTGGGAAGCATCTTGGAGGAGCTGGTGTTGTAGGCTTGACACAACGAGGGTCCGAGCTACCAGGGTAGCAGTTCGGAGGTGCTGGTGTTGTTGGTTTGGGACATCTAGAATCTGTGCTACCAGGGAAGCATCGAGGTGGCTCGGGAGTCGTAGGTTTGGGGCACCTTGGATCGGAGCTACCTGGGAAGCATCTTGGAGGAGCTGGTGTTGTAGGCTTGGGACAACGAGGGTCTGTGTTACCGGGGTAACAATTTGGAGGAGCAGGTGTAGTCGGTTTAGGACAACGTGGGTCTGTGCTGCCAGGGAAGCAACGAGGGGGCTCAGGGGTTGTGGGTTTAGGACATCTAGGATCTGATGAACCTGGATAACATTTAAGTGCCGGTGTTGTTGGAGGCAAATAAGTGGGAGGATTCAATGTTGTAGGCCGTGTTGGTTGCGGGCAGTTCGGGTCAGGTGAACCGGGATAACATACAGGCTTTGTAGGCGTTGGTGTAGTTGGTTTGGGACACCTAGGATCTGTGCTGCCAGGGAAGCATCTTGGAGGAGTAGGTGTTGTTGGTTGAGGACAACGTGGGTCAGTGCTGCCTGGGAAACATCTTGGAGGAGCAGGTGTTGTTGGCTTTGGGCACCGAGGATCCGTGCTACCTGGGAAGCACCTTGGAGGTGCAGGTGTAGTAGGCTTAGGACAACGAGGGTCTTGGCTACCGGGGTAACAGTTAGGCGGAGCAGGAGTTGTTGGTTTGGGGCATCTAGTATCTGTGCTGCCGGGGAAGCATCGTGGCGCTTCTGGCGTAGTAGGCCTCGGGCACCTGGAATCCGTGCTCCCTGGGAAACACTTAAGAGGTTCTGGCGTAGTTGGTTGAGGACAACGCGGGTCAGTGCTGCCTGGGAAACATCTTGGAGGAGCGGGTGTTGTTGGTTGAGGACAACGAGGGTCAGTGCTACCTGGGAAACATCTTGGAGGAGCGGGTGTTGTTGGTTGAGGACAACGTGGGTCAGTGCTACCTGGGAAACATCTTGGAGGAGCCGGTGTTGTTGGTTGTGGACAACGTGGGTCAGTGCTACCTGGGAAACATCTAGGAGGAGCGGGTGTTGTTGGTTGAGGACAACGTGGGTCAGTGCTACCTGGGAAACATCTTGGAGGAGCAGGTGTTGTTGGCTTGGGGCATCTAGGGTCCGTTGAACCGGGGTAGCATTTGGGTCCAGGAGTTACTGGTGGCAAATATGTGGGAGGATTTAACGTAGTTGGACGTGGTGGTTGCGGACAGTTGGGATCAGGTGAGCCTGGATAGCAAACAGGCTTCGGAGGTAGTGGCGTTGTTGGTTTAGGGCATCTTGGGTCTGTGCTACCTGGGAAGCATCTTGGAGGTGCGGGTGTGGTAGGTTTAGGACAACGAGAGTCGGAACTGCCAGGGTAGCAGTTCGGAGGCGCTGGTGTTGTGGGCCTCGGACATCTAATATCTGTGCTACCTGGATAGCAATTTAGAGGAGCTGGTGTAGTGGGTTGAGGACAGCGCGCATCTGTGCTACCGGGGAAGCAGTTTGGTGGTGCAGGTGTTGTGGGTTGAGGGCATCGAGAGTCGGTGCTGCCAGGGAAACACCTTGGAGGCGCTGGTGTGGTTGGTTTAGGACAACGTGGGTCTGTACTACCGGGGAAACATTTAGGTGATTCAGGAGTCGTGGGTTTGGGGCATCTAGGATCTGTTGAACCTGGATAACATTTAGGTGTTGGTGTTGTTGGTGGCAAATAAGTGGGAGGGTTCAATGTCGTAGGTCGCGTAGGTTGCGGGCAGTTTGGATCTGGTGAACCGGGATAACACACAGGTTTTGGGGGCACTGGTGTTGTTGGTTTTGGACATCTAGGATCTGTGCTTCCAGGGAAGCATCGGGGTGGTTCAGGAGTTGTTGGTTTAGGACATCTAGTGTCTGTGCTACCTGGGTAGCATCGAGGTGGTTCAGGCGTCGTTGGTTTGGGACACCTAGGATCTGTGCTACCTGGGTAGCATCGAGGTGGCTCAGGTGTCGTAGGACTAGGGCACCTAGGATCTGTGCTACCTGGGTAACATCTGGGTTGTTCAGGCGTCGTTGGCTTGGGACACCTAGGATCTGTGCTACCTGGGTAGCATCGAGGTGGCTCAGGTGTCGTAGGACTAGGGCACCTAGGATCTGTGCTACCTGGGTAACATCTGGGTTGTTCAGGTGTCGTTGGCTTGGGGCACCTAGGGTCACTGCTACCTGGGTAGCATCGAGGTGGCTCAGGTGTCGTAGGTCTGGGGCACCTAGGATCCGTGCTACCTGGGTAACATCTGGGTTGTTCAGGTGTCGTTGGCTTGGGGCACCTAGGGTCACTGCTACCTGGGAAGCATCGAGGTGGTTCAGGTGTCGTAGTTTTGGGGCACCTAGGATCTGTGGATCCTGGATAGCAGTTGGGTGCAGCTGTTGACGGTGGCAAATATGTGGGCGGATTTAATGTTGTCGGTCGCGATGGTTGCGGACAATTAAGATCCGGTGATCCAGGATAGCAGACTGGCTTCAGCGGTTCCGGTGTTGTAGGCCTGGGACATCTAGGATCTGTGCTGCCTGGATAACATCGAAGTTGTTCAGGAGTAGTTGGTTTGGGGCATCTAGGGTCATTTGAACCCGGGAAACATCGAGGTGGCTCAGGTGTCGTTGGCTGGGGACATCTAAGATCAGTACTTCCGGGGAAGCATCGAGGTTGTTCAGGTGTAGTTGGTCTAGGGCATCTAGGATCGTTTGAACCTGGGAAGCATCTTGGTGGCGCAGGGGTCGTCGGTTTGGGGCACCTAGAATCTGTGCTACCTGGGTAACAATTAGGGGATGCAGTTGATGGTGGTAAATACGTGGGCGGGTTCAATGTCGTTGGTCGTGACGGGCATCGGAGATCTGTGCTTCCAGGATAACAGTTTGGTGGGGCTGGTGTTGTTGGTCTGGGACAGCGTGGGTCGGGACTTCCAGGATAGCAGGTTGGTGTAGTTGGAGTAGGCTCTTGACGACACCGGGGATCGAGTGAATTTGGATAACACTTTAATTGTGGTTCAACAGTTATGCGTTGACATTCCGGATCGCGTGATCCAGGGTAGCATTGTTGCGAAGGTCTAATCGTTGTGGTTATTTCTTTAATAACTCCATCACAGCTTGAATCGCAGTTGTTCGTACATAACTGTAATTAAGAACAGTAACGAATATTAATAATAAAAAATGTGTGTAATTGAGTATCTGAAAATAATGAATAGTGAAAATATTTACCTCTACATTACATGTAAGGTAGACTTGATCTGTTTCTGGGAAGCGGAAAGCGCTCACTTTGCTATAAGCTATCAAAGTGGCTCCGCTTTTGCCCGTATTTGTTGTTTTCTGCCATAAGTCAATGAGTTTTTTCTTCCTGTTAATAAAACATGCTACTTGAAATGCGTTTTTTTATGAAAATCGAGTGTTGGTTAATAATAGCTATAACACAATCTTATCTCTGTGACGAGTTCAGACAAAAAATTGAATGACCAGCGCCCAAACTAAGAGACCTAATGTATCATTATTTTGTGATTACTTAAGGGTAGGGTGGTCAGTTGGCCGTATTTTGATACACATGAAACAAGTTTAAAAAGAATCTTGAATTCAGTACTTTTAATTTAGTAACTTTTTTCGCCGCCTGTACCGATGATATGTATCGCTGCGAATTTATGTTTGCAGGCGGTTAATATGGAAATAGAATCAAATGTACTGAATTTGTCATTGTGACACTTGTAAGCAGGGCCGCCATGAACTGCAAGGATACTGGCCACCATTAAGTTAACAAGCTTTCCTTTGTGAAGATATTGAATCAAATATCTTAAAGTAAAGATATGAGAGACAAATTGCATCCTCCTTACTTAATTACGTAGTTACAGTGTCAACAACCTACAACACAATTTAGAAGTCGCATCGGCAAGATCGAATAGCCAATGGCAGTCGCTCATTTTTGCGCCACTCACTGTTATTGCGTCATCGTATAGAATTTTTTTTACTGCATTACTAATAACAATTCTTTGTCTTGAAGTCGCGCTGAATTTGGAAGTAATCGGTTTATTGCCGATGCGACTTTTTATTTCTATCCTATAGTAAAATGTAATATTCCTTACTTGGGACAACCCTCCTTGTCGGTGAGTTGAATCTTGTTTGTCTTAGGGTTGTCGTAGCTATCGCTATCATAAGCCCAGCAATCGTGGATCTTAAGGTTGAACTGGTTTCTGATATCTTTCAGATAGACAAGGATTGTTAAATATTCGCCAATTTTGATGGAGTCTCGCAGTGGAGTAGTCTGTGAACATTAAGGCTCTTATTACAAAAGATGGTTTAAACCAAGACTAAGGTAAACCTAGATTTATAATATACCCATCATTTTCTAACGTCATATAACAAAAAGAGACGGGACTATTTTAAAACCGGGGTTTTTCTTAGTCCATGTCTCGTAATAAGAGTGTATAAGTTTCTTGTTTATTTTGGTTACTTACTAGGTACCTAAGTCAAACCTTCGTTCTCACACAACTTATTTTGTCACAGAATTATATTGTGGTTTTTGGTTGATGCTAGTATTTCACAGATAAGTGAATATAGAGATACCGTCGAAATTGAAGTATTTTAACAGTATAAGATATAGATAGATACCTACATGGATTTTCATTGGTTAAGATTTAAGTTTACCATATGTATTAGTCATTCATGTAAGCAAACGTGAATTGGTACGTCGCTTGCATAAAAGGTTGATGCTTTGAATATAAAATAGTGATTTATAACGTTTTTCATAAAATGGTTTTTTTTATAACCTATGTTATATCCCACCGATGAGAAAAGGCCTCTCCTTTTGCCTTCCAAACTTCTCTACTTTCCGCCTATTCTGACTATGCCAGCCCCTCAAACACATATAGATCGTCACGCCACCTACGGCGCGGTCGATTTCGACGAAAATGCATTATTATTATTTCGATACTTACGTTAGGGAATACTCCCTTTTGTATGTCCATCCAGCATTCAACTCCTCCAGCAGGGCCTTCGACAGCGACAATATCCAACATATCAACCATAAACGGTTTCAGTTTCAATGTGTGTTCTTCCCTCGAGGCGACGATTCCAGTCGACACTTCTATAGAGGTGCGCGCGCATGACACCTGGAATATAACATTTTGTAAAACTTCTGTTACGTCGGTAGATACTTATAAAGATTTTTTGGTCCTTTTTTTTTGTGGCGCTGTTTTTTACTACAGAGCAAATATTTACGTCAATCATCGATAACACCGATTTTTAAATACATTTGCTGTACATCAGCTGTCATTGCAACGGGAAACAAACGAAAATCTAGTAATAGGAGGAACAAATCAGCCAGTAAATTTGGCCCGGGGTGCAGTATGTCATTAAGAGACAATCCAGTATGAGTCCTGAAACTAGCGTCTAAAACAATGCGTGGCTAATAGCGGGTTCACAAGGTTCGATTTTAGTTGAACAACAATAGTTGAAACGTTTTGTGCATTCAAATTGATTCAATTTGATTGAAAGTCTGTTCAGACGGTTCAAATTGCATGCGATTTGGCAGTTGATCAACTAGAATCGAATCGTGTGAACCTGGTATTAGGGTTGTCATTACGAACGACTGTGTGGTGAGGGATATACACTGGCCTGCAAAAATAAGTATCACACTTTTAAAATTTCAATTTTTTCTAAACTATAGAAGTTAGAGATTTAAAATAAAAAAACGTTTTATAGCAATTTTTATCAGCTTTCTTTGAAACTATAGTAACAAAGTTAAACTCTTTTTGAGTCCTTTTTGCTTCGAAAATATATCTTGTGTACTTAAAAAGTTATTGCAATTTTAAAAGTGTGATACTTATTTTTGCAGGCCAGTATAGTAGCCATCACCATTGACGTTAGAGTCTGCTTCTTTGGATTTTTATCGAAAATGTTGTGAAAAAACGGCGATATGAAAACGGATATCGCTTGATTAGATTTGAAAAAAAATGAGTTCATACCTTACGAGCGAAGTCCTGTGAACCTTGCAATAAGTCGTCAGCTTGGAATACAAGCACATTGTCGATGGTACCGCATGCGTTACAGAGGGGTCGTGAACCGCATCCATTCAGGGGTACTCGGAAAGAGTACCGTGATTGGCTTCCGCCCAATGACACATACCTGAAATTTTACAAATTATTGTGTTAAACATTTTGATTCATACATGAGCTTTAGAGCCTTAGCCTTCGTTTATGGAGAAGCGGAGATTGGCGCGGAGCGTTATATGGGGCATAGTGTTATTAGGTGTTTCCGTGTGGAATTCATCAGTAGCAGCCCGGAGTTTGGATTTGCCCGGTGAATGGCAATATGCTCACCCTCTATTACATGGGACTTAATTAAACATAACTGGCGAAACGAGGGTGTACTAAAATCCCTCTGCCGAACCCTTTGGGAAATATAAGGCGTGATGTTATGTTACGTCTTTAATTGCACTAATAATTTTATGAATCGTTTAATTATGTAGTTTCACAAAAGTAGGCCACTAACATAGTAAAAAAATTATACTCACTTGCACTTCGGATCATTTAGATATCCCTTACTGTAAATGATACCATCAAAAATGTCCGAGAATTCGACGCTGACGTCGATAAAGTCGCCGGAGCATTGTACGTCGATGTCGGGGGACAGAGGCGAGTCGACGGCTCTTGACCCTCGGATAAAATTGACCCCAGTGTCTTCATTGCTCTCGTAGAACGGTGAGAGCACATTGTCGCCGGACAGCGCGCGGTTCAGCTCAACCGCGGTGAGCGTTTGTGAGTCATCTGAAACAGCTGTAGCGAGCGACAGCTACAGCAACATTAAATGTTTATTATTATTGTTTAAATGTATTTTTGTATTGTAACTTTTGAGAGAAACATTCACATTTGTAATTCTTCTTCTTTTCGTGTGGTTAGTGACTAACCTGGTGTCAGAGTTTATGCCGCCCATGGGCTTCTGACTTGGCTTCACATGCCGTTGAGAAATATCTCCCAGGCAGTTTCCTCACGATGTTTTCCTTCACCGTTTTTAAGCAAGTGATTATTATACAACACGCACATGAATCCGAAAAGTCAGAGGTGAGAGCCTTGGGTTCGAACTCGAGACCTATGATTCGGCAGTCCGACGGTCACGCCACTAGGCTATTACTGCTAATTGGATTTTTTTATGGTTTACTCAGTGATTATGAATCGAAATTGAAGTTTGATTCGCAACCACGCCGCGTAATCAGCTCAAGAAAAGGCTTTGTTTGGGTCTGAAAAAATTCGGGCTATCCCGAAATATGCACGTTAGTCAAATAGTAGGTAAACGTAACAACTATGTCGTCATTTTAGTCAAGTCTGTGCATTTGATATTTTCTTATCTTAACAGTAACCACTTACACCATAAAATATTATCGAATGTGTTTTCTTAAATCATTAAATGTTTTTTATTTTTGTAAATAAATCTATTATAGAGACTGTTACAAGTTAATGTAATGTTTTATTTAAGACTAGATGGCGCCGGCATTTCCTATCTGACTAGCTCTAAGAAGAAAAGCCGAAACAAACTCAGAGATCAACGTCTCTTTTAAAGTCCAGACATTGTGGTATAAAAACTATGCGAGTGTAACAATGTAGGGCAACGCAAGCAGTAGTAGGTTCATTTCTCGGTTTTTCGAAATTAAACAGTACATAAGTAAAATCTTAAAATTCAATGAGAACGGATTTAGACATAAGTTGTGACGTGATAAATAAGATACCGTGTAACCCGTCGTCAAATTACGAAGGATCTATGTGTGAGATGACGGGACTTACTATCGTTAAATCTGTAATTTATTGTTTGCGCCGCGCACAATGAATGTTCACTCTCACGTACTTAATTTGGTGTCACAAACCACTGCACATTATAAAAACTAAAACTCGCTCCATATTATAAAATTTAAATTATTTTTTATAATAACAATTATATTTTATAATAATAATTTAATTTTATAATATTATTGTCCTTTGTTTTATTATTTGGCTATGAGAAGACGTTATTAATTTATTCTTAAATAACTTTAACGATATCTAAATATTATCTAACTAAATTGTTTTAATTTTTACATTGAGTTAGCTCAAATGTAGGTATACAGGGTGTCCCGAAATTCAACGTCAAGCCGGGAACAAATCGTTGGCAGCAAATTAGATACGGACATCTACACTTTTGCAAAAATGCTTTTTTTTTAAATGAGTTTATATCAAGCCTATCTACAAGTCTGTATTAAAATTATTTCAAATTTCAAAATAATAAAGAAAATCTGGCACGTAAATGAAGACACCTACACTCGATTTTTAAAAAACATCGCAGCAAAATGGCCACTATTTTTTACTAAATGTGCTCTCCTGTCAAATTGCGATTTTGTAGATGTATTCTTTTACTTTGCTGCCATATGGTAGGGCAGTTTATGTTCCCGGCTTGATGTTGAATTTCGGGGCGCCCTGTATATCTATGGTTCTATTTCAATTTAGCTTCACAATAATGTATTGCTTTATTCTGATTCTTACAACTTCCATGGCTCAATAAATCATGATAGTTAAGCCATCGTCGATAAGCTCAGTTTACGTAATAATCTGAATAATTTCATCAAACCACGGATACGTTATCAAAAAGTTAAGAAACAAAGCTTACGAAGCCCTAAATATTTATGGAAAGTTCGGAATTTAATGAAACATAATAATTAATTGTATGTATATTACTTAATGTGGTTGTTACGTTGTTTCTTTTGGAAGCCAAAGGGAAATTGTTACAAAATTATTAAGAAGAATGTGTGAACCATTGACCTTAAGGTTGGGTGTGTTATTGTTGGGTCAGCATGGCTATTGTGATATAAACTATTCATTAACCTGGTTATGCGAAGCGTGTGTAGGTTTGTCTTATGATGAAAAAAATGTGATGTACGAGATACTTGAGATTTCTGAGCAAGCATCTATAGTGCAGCCATTAAAATTTTGTACAGAAGGTAAACAAACATTTCGTCGTTGGGACCAAAAACATTATGGCCGCCGCGGGTCTGCGGCGCTAGGACGTCAAAGGTGGTAAATCATTAATATTGCTTTAAAAATCCATTAAACATTATATATTTTTAGAAAACCTTAACACTTATTCTTCAATCGTTTCAAAATGTGTATTTTTTAACTTTTCTTAAAGTAAAATGAATTATTCACGATCAAAGGTTTGTTTACCTTTTATACAAATTTAAATGGCCGGACTATACGTAAGTATTTACGCACGGTTCTCAACAATATTTATATTAATTAATAATCACTTTCTGCGAGTAAGTAAGTATTAAAATAATCAAGAATTATACTTAATGAGAGTGAATTATCGATGTAGATTCTGCGACATACCTGCACGAGTGCGATCAGTGCCGCTATGCGCATGACAGCCGCTTCATGGGGCCCTGGAATAAAAAAAACACAATTATAGCAAAGTAATTAATTAGTGAAAATAAAATCTTGTTAAAGTTTTCGAACAGGGTAAAAATTTCTACGACATAAGGACTACAGTACTGTAGGTGTACGTATGTCCAGTATTCTTATTTATATCGTATTCTTGATATTTTAATAGATATTTTTTTTTATGTATAAATAAAATATTAGTAGTAGGTACCGGTAAAACGGGGCTATTCGAAATTAATGGGGTTAATTGGAATTCAGTTATGGAACGTACTTCTTATACATATTTACCATTTCAATGAAATTGTATATTATTCCGTTTATTTATTTATATACACATATGATTTACATTTTTAAATATTTCTATAAAAAATATAAAAAAACATTTAAAAATATAAAAAATAGTAGCCCACCGGCATCGGGAACAGGGTCCAAGCTACCGGTGGTCAGGGCCTCAGAGAGAGGAACTTCCTGACAATACGTGCCGTGTCCAGAAGTACCGCTTTCTGTATCAGGCCCTTGATCCAGCTGCCCAACGCGAGCCTCGTCAGATGTTGGTCGAGGCTCTTGGCTATTAAGCCATTGGCCGTCACGACTATCGGCACAATTACTGCAGAGTCAACCTCCCACATGTCGACAACCTCGTGTGCCAAGTCTTGATACTTAATTTCTTTATCTTTCTCGGCTTTCACAAGGTTCTCGTCATGTGGGACAGTGATATCAACAATCATTGCGAGACGCTCTGATCGATCTATCACCACTATGTCAGGCTTATTGGCAACAATAGTCCTGTCGGTGATGATAGATCGGTCCCAGTACAATGTGATATGACCATTCTCGAGAACTGGGTCGGGCACATACTTGTAGTATGGTACTTCTGCGTCCACAAGGTTGTATTTCAGAGCAAGTTGCTGGTGGATAATCCTAGCCACTAGGTTGTGTCTGTGCAAATACTCGCCGTTAGCAAGACGAGAACAACCAGAAATAATATGTCGAATGGATTCGCCGGGACAGTGGCATGCCCGACAGATGTCAACCGTGCCGTCCTTCACAAATTGTATATTTATTATTATAAAAATAAATATTAAAAATGAAGTTATTCATAGTTAGTTAAAATATATATATCGAAAAATCTCCTGTACCTTGTTCGTACTAATTAATCCCATGAATTTCAAATAGCCCCGTTCTACAGTAGTATAAATTCAGCGTGATAACCGTCTAACGGCCGAAACAAAACAAAAACTGATCTGTGTCTCAAATCTTTGGATTGAGTTTTGATTGGATTTTCTTTTGGTATTTTATTAGAAGTAGGTAATGCCAAGATCCTACATCAATTCAGTTTGAATTGAAATCGATTATTAGTTTCAATATCGGCCATAATAGAATTGTTTGTCCACAAAATTATTTCAAATCAGTAATTTCGTTAATGGTCATTTCATTTGACCAAGAGTTAGAAATACCTCCACCTCGTTGGTCTAGTGGTGGCAAGCGCGTCTGCTGATCGTGTAGTCCTGGGTTCAATCCCCAGGTCGGGCAAAGTTTTATTGGATTTTTACGTGTGGAATTCCTCAGTAGTAGCTCGGAGTTCGGAGTTATGCCCGGTTGATGTCAATAGGCTCGCCCCCTATTACATGGGACTTAAACGGCGAAACGTGGGTGTTACTGTACACTTCTGCCCAACCCTTTGGAAAATACAGGCGTGATGTTATGTTACGACTATGTTAGAAACACGAAATTGTTTCCAGCTATTAAATTCAAAATAAATTTCACGAAGTTTAAAACAAAAAGTTTGACGTAAAATTAAGTTTAAGTATAGATTTTAACAAGAAATAACAGTTGCGAATACTATCATCAATTTTAATTATACTAAACTTGAAGAGTTACTTAATTTGACAGCCTGTATCGTATAGACTAAGTTAATGTGTATTCAAAACATTTTGCAAGACATCACGAGAAGTGAAATGTTTTGTTAAATCAGAATCAACTTTTACTCATATATTTTATACTTAGTACTTACAACATCGACGTCTTGTGTGATGATAAACAACATCATTCACGAGAATTGGTTATATTCAACACAATAGTGTCAAATGGCTGTTGCTTATAGCGTTAAAACTGAAATATTAGGAAATATTTCACAACTTTTAGTACGTACTAACAACTTTGTTCGGGATTAAATGCTACAAGATTTTTCGTCAAAGGTTAATCAATAAACATGAGTTAAGAGCCTTTACACGTTTATTACACATTACATTGGTTTAATAGCTGGTAGGTACTAGTGAACTTTTAAATAACATTCTTAGTTTAATATTGTGATAATCTATTGTTCAGCCTAGCTTTTTCCCAACTATGTTGAGGTCAGCGTCCAGTCTAACCAGATGCGGCTGAATACCAGTATTTTACACGAAGCGACTGCCATCAGACCTCCGCAACCCAGTCACAGGGCAATCCCGATATCCTAAGTTTAGACCGGTTGTCAGACTTTCAGGCTTCTGACTTCCCCTAACGGCTGTCATAGGTATTCGTTTGACACCCGGGACCGACTGTTTAAACATGCTCTCCGAGGCACGGAGAGGTCTCCATGTGTAACGAACGGTCACTCATCCACAGAATGACCGCGGCAAGCGCAGCTTAACCTCGCAAATCGTATGATCCGCGCGATTGGTAATTAGCCACGAGCCCCTCATTATGATAATCTATTGTAAGCACAAATACATTGGAGATTAATGTTTTTTACGTTCGGCGAGTGTAACTTTCGCGAGCCTCCGTCCCATTAGGAATTACTGAAACACAATCATGCACTTCCTTTATTAGAAGAAAATACACAATTGAAGTAATAACAGTAGGATTCATTATTGTAATTTGCGTATCATAATAGCAGTTGTAGAAAGCTAGTGAACTTCCGAGCTGACGCACAGGGACTTAATTCAGAGTTACATAACTGAGAACCAGCTAAATCACACAGAAGCTGTTTACAGGACCCGTTTTAGCGGATCCGTTTTTATTTTGGTGATGGCGCCTGTAGTTGTATGAGCGTGTTCACATACACGACAGTATTTCGAATCTAGTAAAAAATACTGGTCCGACATTTTTACATGCTCCGTTTAGTCATCAAAAACGTACCGACTTATTATCCGTTTTTAACGGATCCGATAAAACGGATCCCCTGTGTGAACGCACGGTAATTCATTTTAAATTCCATTATTACCATTTTATTTTGACTGAAGTTCTAATAACGTATTTGTAGTAGTATTTGTCTTAATAAAGATAATTTTTGAACACTTAAAATGAAACTGAACAGCCATAATAGTATGGAATCTGTACATATTAAATACTATCACATCACGCCTGTATTCCCCGAAGATCTGGGCAGAGGTGTACAGTAACACCCTTATTTCGCCAGTTATGTTTAAGTCCCATGTAATAAAGGGCGACTTTATTGCCATCAACCGGGCACAAATCTAGTGCTACTGAGGAATTCCACACGGAAACATCCAATAACACTTTGCCTGACCTGGGGATAGAAACCAGGACTTGCAGTTAATGAGAACTGAATACATATTAAATGAGAATCAAATAATAAAGTTATTAGTATTCACAAATCAATATTATATTGGTAAATTTTTCAACGTCTATCAATTAATACCTTCCGTTTATTGAATCAAAATTCTACGCATTCATTATAGTAGGTATATTATAATATTGTTAATAGCTTAAGTGGCAGCTCACGAAGAGGACTTTAATTGTAAGGTTGCATCTTGGATTCGTGAGGTCAGCCGCGTGAACCCTCGCCCGGAGTGTTTCCGCGTCTTATTTCGTCATAGGCTCCTCCAATTAAACGCTCCTGGATTGTTTCGTCATCTTTAGGCTTTACGGTTTTCTTTAATTTACCTAAGAACTACGCATTGGTAATTGCTGCGTCCTTACATTACACTTAATTTCATAGATAAAATGGGCCCACCAAAACACGTATATCTTTTGAACCATTTCTTCAAGTAGACTTTCAGCTCATCTTGATTGACCGTTAAAGTTCATTAAAGCATAATACTGTGTTGAATCCATGCTGGAAGCTAACATATTGCTTATTTCTATACATTTCTTTGCTAAAACGGGTCATACGTTATCTATATCTATACTTATATTATAAAGAGGAAATATTTGTATTTTTTGATTTTTGTATGTAACGAATAAACATAAAACTAATGGCCGATTTAAAATAATATTTTGCCGTTAGAAAGCTACATTATCACTGAGTAACATAGGCTACGGGCGGAGCCGTGAGGACACAGCTAGTATTAAATAGAGCACCTATTAGTTTTTTATAATTTTTCTAGTATATTGAACAACTGCCAGCTAATATTATTGAATTTTTATTATTTTTCTATTAGACTGAACTGCTGCCAGCTAGTATGACTTCACACTAACGTGAGGATGAAAATTATATGTTACTAGCTTGTTAACAGTTTCCAAGGCATTCCAATATTTGATAATATGCAATTCTGTCCTTTTCCGTCCGTGATACGGTTCTAAATTCGTTGGCACTCTGTAATTTGTCAATGTAGGTAGTGGTAAGTAGGCAGGTGTTGTTTTCTGAACGTTTCAAAGAACAAAATTCTTCCCATTTGTAGCTCACCGTAACTTGGTTGCGTACGAAATATCTATAGTTTTTATCTTAGTAATTAATACTAATCGGCCTTAACAATGGTGGCTCCTAGTGTTTCCCAAGTTTTTGTGTGTTCGCATTGAAGAAACACTAATTTGTATTGTTCCCGCGCATTGGTGATCGATTACACGACAATCAATTCTTTAGTAACCTATCTTTTGATTTACGATAAATCGTTAGTAGTGTGAATTAATTAGTCTTTTTTATTAATTAATCGTGTATCAGTTTTAAACGAAATAATATGTATGAGAACCTATTAAACTTTAAATTTGTTTTGATTTTTTATTCTCACCATTGTATCTTCTTTGCCATTAAAATGTATCTATACGTAAGATGATTTCAAAATATGTTATTAATTTATTTGTATAAGACCTTAAAGGTCAAGTAGGTGCTTAGTGATAATTTGTAAGAAGTGATTTCGTTTGAATAAACAAAATATTTCGTATAGTTGACCTTTTTAATGAGGAAAGTTTTACCGGGGTTTCGTCAATTTCATAAATCGTATTATTTATATCTAGTAGCGTATCTGAACTATTTAAGAAGTAAATAATTAATCACTAATGGAAATATAAATACATAATCTATATTGATTTAATGAAGATGAATAATTAAGATAATTACGCAATTGATTTAAAGACCCACAAAAGTACGGTACCAAGGCCTGAGTTTGTTTAAAGCCTTTACATAAATTACAACTAATCAACGCATGATTTCGGTAAAGTTCATCAGGTCGACGTGGGTCGATGTCATATTTAAGTAATTTATGTTTTTCCGTTAATTATTTGAATATACCTAGTTGCTTCTTCTTATTGTCTTCAGGCTTTTAAACTTTATACGGCGAGCGATTTCCAAGCATACCACTTAGCAGACTCCACATTGATTACTGTCTTTGGAATAAGTTTTTTCTCATCATAATAACATCTATTCAATTTCATCTCAAAATAAGGCATTTGCCCTGGCAAAAGGACTATTACAAGCTGCTATAATTATTCACTTTAGAATCATTTCTAAACATTTACATTTTAAAATATTTCTATAAAACACAAAAAAATATAAAATATTGTAGCCCACCGGTATCGGGAACAGGGTCCAAGCTATCGGTTGTTAGGGCCTCAGAGAGAGGAACTTCCTAACAATTCGCACTGTGCTCAGAAGTACCGCTTTCAGTATCAGGCTCTTGATCCAACCATACAACAAGAACCCCATCAGATGTCGGTCGAGGCTCTTGCAAGTATTAAAGCTGCTATTCATCGTGTAAGTGTATTTGACTTTATTGTTTCTACTATACCCAAGTATATTATGATATTCCATGTAACAACATGTGTGCGTAACATCAATAAAATTAGATTTTTACGTCCAATAGTTGTCAGTACCGGTGTCATCGAATTATTTAATGTAAACCGTGTCATGGCCGCCGTGACTTCATCGTATCGTAAACCCTCTGCCCTAGACCGGTTCGACTGGTTGATGTGCATCGCAATATATCGGTGATCCGCCCAGAATCGCAACACATAATTCGTAAATTTGTCCAACAAGGGCCGTGGGCTTGTTTGATTGTTATCGACACATCCCATACAAGTGAAGTTCGAAACGTACTATAATGGTTCTGTTACGTGTTTTCAATGTGGCACGCAATCCTTAGCCAGATTAAGATATTTTGATTTGATTTGATTCGGTAGTATTTATATTATTAATATATATTATTATTAATATACCTACATTGACAAATAAACGATTTTTGATTTGATTTGATTTGATAAAACACAAATAGATACAATAGTGTTTCCATACCAATTTTTAAGGTAGGCATTCTTCATTAACGTATTGTGTAAAGAATTCAAAGATGTCTCATGCAGATGAGTATATTCCTATCGTCACGAGGTAGTTAGACCTTTAATGTCAACTGCTTGTGAAGGGCCTGATATTTGGCATTCCTGTATCTAACGGTGTCGTTTTATTTCATTCTATTCAATATGAAAACCAGATAAAAGGAACAATTACTAATAAACTCCTTTTTGAAATAATTGTTAGGTAAAGTTTAACGCGAAAATGACGATTGATTGGTCGTGAATTGAAATCCAATCCATGTTTGTTTTTTTCAATTCTGGAATACATTAGGCGCTTGCACTTAATATTTATATTTGGATTGTGATCCTCTTAACGTTCAATAATTCTCACGAATTCTGGAGCTCCATCCAAATATCGCTATAAATTATTTGAGTATGTAGCATTCGCCTTACGACAAACAACAACAGTCATTTGTTTAATTGGAGGCAAGAACAGAAATATATGAACACATAATTACTCATACTCATTTAAATAAAGCAGTGCTAAATGACCAAAACTTAAAAATGAATGAAGTTAAAGTGCTCGCACATAAAACTCAACAAAACTTTTTGAATATTTCGTAATAACTTACAAATGAGGAATCTGTAACGAATGGTCAGTCACAATGTTACCAACAATTTGTTATTGTTTACGAACTGCTTTTGTTCAGAGGCACACGTTGCGTAAATTATCATGTTCACGGTACAACAATTACTTTATTAATTACTGACATTATTCCACATAGTAATTAAATTTTGTTCTAAACTAAAATTTACGTGGGAATAACATCAGTTAGAAGAGATTCATGTTCATTATCGCCAGTGGGCTAGATAAAACGAGGAAGTACTGCTTTGGTGTGACCCCATCATCATACTTCTTTAAGATGGAAATCTATTAAGCCGATTAATGCAAATGTCTTCATGTGATGATATCACTGATGTCTGTACTAAGTAATATTTTTCATATTATTGTCTGACTGTAATTAAGAACTCACTTCTAAGCAAACACTTCCTTTACCTATTCTTCTATCTCATTTCGTTCTATAGTTAACATTATCCAAGATTAGGTCAGCCCTTACTTTATTTTTAAAAAAGATGTCGTTATTTTTAAGATATTTTACGTAAACCTCAGCAGTGTTGCCGCCGGCAGTGTGACTGATAAAAACCATTTGAAAGAATGTAAATGTCTGTAAGTACAAGTAACAAGTAAAAGTTACATAAGTACATTTGCATAGGTATTGGATGTTACATAAGATGCTTTTATCTTTCGTTGACCGGTTAAGTATAGATAAGTTTCCACTTCTGTGTCCAATGTATTCATAGTATTCCATTCATGATAAATATGTGTCTGGACTTTACTTAGAATAGATCACATCGCCACTGCCCGTGGGTGTCGAGAATGCCTTATACGGAATGTTAGGATAGGTGCAGCATTTACACAAGTAGATTTAACATGAATAACAAATGTACTTCCAAACTTCAGAAAAATATTAGCAAAAGGAATGAAATAAACAAGATCCAATGAAAAGTTTCAATGTTTTCTCATATCAATCGTTTTCAAGGTGAGCTTCATGAACTTTGACCATTAAAAACAATTTTATGAGAATTGTGGATCAGTTTTCCTTAATCATATTATTTCATAACGATGTTACGTAATAGTCCAAGGCGGTCAAGCAATGAATCTTCAGTGTACCTACTCCCTTAATTACACCTTGTGACTCTGAACCTTAATTCGTGGTCGGCAATTTGTGTATTACAAAATTTTGCGGGCAATGATGGAGAATCTTATAATTTTGTGCTTAACAGGGAAATCACTTAGCTCGTGGAATAATTTATGATGGGAAGCAGTTAACCAGAATGCTAAGTTATTTTGATCATGAATTTATAAATTCATTATTGCAATCAGGTAGGTTGTAACTAAAATGTTAGTGGCACTAGATAGGTATATTTGCGGTTTAAACGCCTTGATTGTCAATATGTGATCATTATCCTGATGCGACTTGTTGTTTCATGTCAATGGTTTAATTTAGATCAGCATTTTTGTAGTACCATGTAGTCATCTGAGCACTTCTATAATGGAGGTCTAGATTTTTTAAAGTACCTGAATATAAAGGAGTTGACCAAGTTTCACCTATCATCCAAATAATCAACAAAAAACAATTTTCTCAGTTCGAAAATTACATCTCTTTGCAAAATAAATTAACACATAGTTCATGAACTTTTGACCAGCACTTATAATACGCTTTAAGCAACAATGTTGCGTGTTCAGAATTACACAGATTACTTTTAACGTAATGGTAATGATTATTAAGTAAATATTTCAAGTGGAATGTATGTTTAAATACTTTGAATACAAAATGACATAATTTTACTCCAATTTAGTATGCTGTTTATTTTGATAAACTTTAATAAATCAAATACACTGATGTACAAAATACCCTGTCTGATATTGTCAGTAGATGAACTGATGAATTACCTGAAACAGAAAACAAAAAAAATATTAATAGATTATCCTAAAAGTTTTTCTTAAACAAAGATGTGCATCAATCAAATCAATAGATACAGTAATTGAAACATATTCAAAGGTTATAGAAGGGACACCATAGTCACGTCGGTAGTTATTGAACATCACGATGTTCCTAATAATATGTCATTGAAAGACAAACTCAATCATTGCTGCAATGTTTAACGTGGAATATTTTATGAGTATTCCAATGAGTAACGGAACGTGAGACCAGCTGTACCTAAGTATTTCATCATAACAATACGCCTACTAAAATTTGCATTTTATAGTAATTTACTTTATAATATGTACGATGCAGGTATAATCGGTAATCGGAACATAACCAGCATAAAATTGGTTCAAATCGATAAGGACGCATGAAACATTTATCACTTATCGACTCCAGTATTGGGTCAATTGATTAGTTGCGGTTTTCTATTACAATATATTTATAAACGCTTTTCAAATGTTATTTACTTTATAATAAACAATTTTACTCAAAACTCGACGATATATTCTAATTTGGACCAGCATGCAATATTTCAAAGGTCGAAATATTGTAATTTGGACCAGCACGCAATATTTCTAAGGTCGAAATATTGTTTCTGGACCAGCACGCAATATTTCAAAGGTCGCAATATTGTATTTTGGATCAGCACGCAATATTTCTAAGGTCGAAATATTGTTTCTGGACCAGCATGCAATATTTCAAAGGTCGAAATATTGTAATTTGGACCAGCACGCAATATTTCTAAGGTCGAAATATTGTTTCTGGACCAGCACGCAATATTTCAAAGGTCGCAATATTGTATTTTGGATCAGCACGCAATATTTCAAAGGACGAAATATTGCAATGTGGAACAGCACGCCATTAAGCAAGGCAATTTAAAACATTTATGACTATCAAAATTTGAAATAAAATACTAGATTTGGTACCATGCAATTTTATACAAGTTACAGCCATATAGTGCCAACGGTTTAGAATGGTCTGTAACCTTTACAGTGTGTCAGGTCAGACATGACGGCGCGGGCGCAGAACCGAACGGTCGCTAGTAAAGATCATCCAATAAATCCACGCATCCGTTCACCTGGGTGAATGTACTTATGTACATCGTATAGTTAAAATATACTTTTGACATACTAATAAATTTTTCTGTAATTGTTTTAACGAATGAAAGAAATATTTAACCTAGCTTGTCATCGAAGTCTTTATAAAGCTTTTAATTGATGTCTAAATTAAAAGGTAAATTTATTTGTGTGAGAACTTTTGCATATCAAACACTTAGTTTTCATGACATACTTGTCTAGGCTCTAATGTGTATATATTGTTTACATCTCTTAGAATTTGAACTATCATTATATCTGTTATACATAAATCTTTAACATTTTACAACACACATTCTAAGAGGATCGGTACTTCTTTAAAATATCTAAGACCTTTTGTCGCAACACGTGAATTTACGCTGATATTCTGTGCGATGCTCACAAACGATGTGGCTTGCTCAAGTAGTGTACCGTTCTCACGATTACCTTCATTAGCTTTATCTTTATCTTTTGATATATTTTTACCCGTCTCATATTGGTTGGTATTAATAGTAAAATCGTGACTTTTGTAGTGATTTAATATTTAAAATAGACTTTAGTCTTTAGTGTGACTACTAATAATATTTAATTCTTTGTTAACTTCATTTAGGTTTCCATAATTATCTCTATAAATGTTATCTCTTCTTCCTCTTAGCCTTTTCCCAATTATCTTGGGGTCAGCTTCCAGTCTAACCAGATGCGGCTGAATACTAGTATTTTACACGGAGCGACTGCCATCATACCTCCGCAACCCAGTAACTGGGCAATGCCGATATCCTAAGGTTAAACCGTTTGTCAGACTTTCGGGCTTCTGACTACCCGTAACGACTGTCATAGGTATTCGTATGACACCCGGGACCGACGGCTTAACGTGCTCTTCGAGGCACGGAGGGGTCTCGATGTGTAACAAATGGTCACCCATCCACGGACTGACCGCGGCAAGCGCAGCTTAACTTCGCAAATCTTACGATCGGCGCGGTCGTTATTTAGCCACGAGCCTCTCTCTTTAAATATTATCATTCCTATCAAAACCGTTTTCATAATAAATTTTATGTAAATCGCCAACTCCTGATACTTTAAACCCATCATAAAATTACCTTAGGTGTGTACCATGTCCGTGCCATGGAAACATGAAGCAATCTAATTACCTACATCTTTACCCTTTGTAAATAAAGATGATACAACTCGGCTGAGCAATAAAGTTCTATGTAGACGGTCGTCGATCAAGTAAAGGTTATATTTTGTATAAGTATTATACTACGATTATCTCTATGGAATATTGATAACGTGTCTTCTGAACTATATTGCAGATGAACGTGGTGTGTACGAATCTAAGCGTGGGTAACAACAATTCCCACCGTATTGATGTCCATACCAAAATATCACTCGATTTTTAATTACAATGTCTTTAGATATATTCAAGGGTGTGTCTATTTATTGCTGTGTAAAGCTAAAACAATGGCAACGTTAGTTGGGTAATCTGGTGGGTGTCATTTCATAGAGCCTTGGACAATGGAAGGTGCCACCGGTTTCTCACAGACTCGCTAAAAAGTAAAAACGCAAATCTAAGTTACGAAATATGGTCAAACGGATGCGGTTAGCATCTCGTGTAATTGTTTGTGTTTCGATGGACCTCATCAGCTGCTATAGTTAGGCAAACCATCATTGGTATATCGTAAACTATCTAAAAAGGAACAAATAAATTGTAAATAGCAATAACAATTATTTGAAAATGTCATTAAATTTTTGTCATTAAATTAATGTGTTATGTGTTGTTTATTGTCATTGGTAAACCGTAATAAAAAGGTTAATATAATAAGTCTTACCTAATCATGACACAACATGATGACCATTTAACAATATTTAACTGCCTAATTTAAATTATCATTGCGATTGGCATTTGGAGGACAAATTCCCATCAAATTTTGTCTGTTTTTAGAAACAAAATTATTTAAATTAATACGATTTTAAATGAATTAAAACAATTCAATGATTAAAAATAGCAGGCTTAAACCCTACTCGCTATATTCGTATTCTATACGTTTAGTTTCCTAATGACAATTGTATTGTTAATACATGTATTCACGTGACTTGATATCAAATGAAGTTGTTTAATGAATGCATTAATATTTAAAACGGTACTGAGATCCTCAATTAAAATGAAGGTATAAAATATTTCGCTTGTTCATTATGATGGTTGTGTTCTATAATATATTTTATTATGCCATACACTTTTTCGCTTTGAATAATTTTGTGATATGCTGATACATATTGACAAATAAATGTATACTTACTGACAAATTCAAATGAATGAATCATAATAAATTCTAAATTGTCGTTTAGCTTAATTTATTATTCATAATCTATCTACCTCTTTTGTACACTTTGACGTATTTAGACTAAAGTTCACAGTTCATTCGTTTCATGGATAGATAATAATCTGTACCTGCCTCGCCTTGATGGGAAATCTTAGCGTTCTTAATGTTACAAGGAGGGTTTATTGGCTAATGTGAAAGGCAGTGTTAGGTAAAGGTAATTAGGCGGTGCAATTTCTTTCGTTCTTTTATAATTGGAACACGAGGACGTTAATTATCATTCGGATCGGAAACAAATCGTTGGTCAAAGATAAAATCAGTGGAATAATTAATATGATCAAAATATTTTAGGCTATTATTAAAATGTCATGGCTGTTCATCATTCAACACACAAACTTATTTGTTATGCTTTGCCCTTTGACATGTACGTTTCAAAAACAATCAAGTGCTAATAACACTGGATAATATGAATTAATATTTTCGTTTATTGAAAAATAATAATGTGAGATATTATTTTATTGTGAGACTAGGTTGGCCTTGACATTTCACTAAAACATAATGCTCTCAAAACGTTAATTTTATTTAAATTTAGATTACAAAGATGATGAGGTCCGAGGCAAATGGCACCAACCAAAAAACAGTTTTATTAGCTTTTTTGCAATGCTATAAAACATGTCTGACCACTTTTTTGGCAATCTTGTTTCATGGATAGTCGTTTCGACTTTTTTGGCAATCTTGTTTCATGGATAGTCGTTTCGACTTTTTTGGCAATCTTGTTTCATGGATAGTCGTTTCGACTTTCATCCAAAGTCAAGGCTATAATTTCTATTAGGTACCTTGGCACTGAATAATTTTCGAATTAATATAAAAGCCATTTGGAAAAGGGGGAATGTTATACCATACCTACGTTAGAACCAGTTTTAGTAATACCTGCTTTTAGTTATGTAGGTAGATTCTGTTACCTTTGCCATACTATATAACTTTAAGAATAATCATTCCTATAAAGTGTCAAATACATAGTTGCTAACTGGTCAACATTATCAGGTTTAATTATTTGACAGCTTTTTATGTTTCCGCGGTGGTCGTAAAACTCAATTGTAAATTGTATTCCTAAAATTTATGGGCATATTAATTAAGACAACCTTTGATTTTTATCTATATAAGTACCTTTTATATAAAGATCAAATAAACGTGATGATAGTCGTAAAAATTAATAAGATTTGCAATTTAAAGTTAGATACTAAATTACCTACAAACATTTAACACATACGCTTAAGAGTCAGTAAAGCATCCATTGATTTCGTAACACGTGTCATCACAATAATAATCTGTTTGAAGCACAATTCTCACACTCATCATAAATTTAACAGCTACAAAATTATAAGTATTACCACATAAGTTATTACAGAACCAAATGTTAGGTCATTTAAGCAGATTGCTTGTTCAGTGGGTCGCCAATAAAAAAATGTAAATGCCATTACTGTCAGGGGTCGAGATGAATCACGAAGCAATGCAGATGAACGGCCATTGACGCTATTAAAGTTGGTTCACGAATTTAACATCGTTTTAATAATCGGTGTTGTAATCTGCGGGTTTGATGTTATTGTTCCGGTATAATTTTAATGTGTTTCCGGGAAGTAATGCTTATGTTTTAGATGTATTGATTGAGGTCGTAGTCTTCTTCTTATTGTGTGGTTAGTCACTAACCTGGTGTCAGAGTTTATGCCGCCCATGGGCCTCTGACTTGGCTTCACATGCCGTCGAGAAATATTTCTCAGGCAAGCCAGTTTCCTCACGATATTTTTCTTCACCGTTTTTAAGCAAGTGATAATTATACAATACGCACATGAATCCTAAGTCAGGGGTGCGTGTCTTGGGTTGGAACTCGAGATCTAGGACTTGGCAGCCCGACGGTCAGTACTAGGCTATGACTGGTATAGAGGTCGCAGTGTTTTCCACGACTAGGCAATAGCTGGATGATCTTCCTCCTAACCTTTTCACAACTATGTTGGGGTCAGCTTCCAGTCTAACCAGATGCGGCTGTGTACCAGTATTTTACACAGAACGACTGCCATCGACCTCCGCAACCCAGTAACTGGGCAATACCGATATTCTAAGGTTAGACCGGTTGTCAGACTTTCGGGTTACTGACTACCCGTGATGACTGTCATAGGTATTCTTATGATACCAGTTTGCTGGATGATATTATGATGTTTTATTTCGTTTACAATCCGTTTAAGTAGTATCTGTTTTGAGTAGGCTTTTTTTTCGAGAATCTAAATTAATAGCCTCAAATTTGTTATTATTGAACATTTTAGTTGTGGAACATTAAATGTAAAAAAAGCGATTTGTCTGATTGAGGTAAATAAATACAACCTAACCTGTTTGGGTAGATAGTTCAATCATTTAAATTATACGATTGAACAACTTAACCATTAATTTTGTTGCCATAAAAATTATTATGTAAAAATAAAATTATTAAGTGTTCATTGATACATAAGAGTTTATAATTAAACCTGGCTTAAAATAAAGGTATTTAATCTTCCAGTTCTATAAGTAATCATTTATTGGGTGTAATTTTAATATAGGTACTGTATGTACCCAGTATTGTGTCGCGTTATTTTTCCTTTAACGAAAATGGCTCATACTTTGGCGCCTACTCCGAAAATCGAACTACAAAGTTTCGGCTGACGGATCGCACATTTTCCAACCAAGAATGTGTTTCGAATCCGACGATCGATTAAATTTTCGCGATTTGACATTTTGTTTTTCGTTCACCCTACTTGACATCTAGTAGTTCGTTGTTTGAAAATACTTTAATCGTATAATTTATAACTTCGATGTTCGTCATTATTTAGTTTCGATCCGAAACTTTGACATTCGTTTTTCGGAGTAGGCTCCGTTTCCCGTGTGACGTATCATACCTAAGTTCTTGTTTATGGAGAGGCGTAGATTAGCGTGGAGTTTGATGCGGGGCGTGATGGCGATGTATTAGAACTTTTATGGAGACGCGTTATTCCGCGCGTATTATTCGAGTTGTTGTGACGGTAGGTACGCGGCGGAGTACGCGGTGGATCCCGCGTCTCTATATAGGTATACATAACTTTAGACCAGTGTTCCGCAAAGTGTGTGCCGCGGCACACTGATGTACCGTGGTCATTAATTGGTGTGCCGCGGGAAAAATCTATTTCTTATAAAATTATAAAGGCGGACGGAAATAATGTATTCTTTGCTATCTTTATATGATTAAAATATGACTTTTTATTTATGGTGTACCTCTGAAATTCCCCGATTTCGTAGGTGTACCTTGAACACAAAAAGTTTGCGGAACACTGCCTTAGACAATGGATGGCTGCCACTCCTTAACTTGATCATCTAACGTTTATCATGAAGACGATCAAGTGTGGGTTTGTTGCGTATTTGATCAAAATGTCAAAATGGAAAGCTGAATTCGTATATGGCGATACAAGATTGTCCTATTGAGCTTATGGTGGTCCCTATTGTCAACATTCATCAATGGTTATGTAATAATATAGAATATAGAAATGAGTCATAATAATATAGAAATGATAACTTTGTATGGGCGTGTAATTGCAAGTTGTGATTACTACGCGCTGTTGGATATCTGTTTATTTTGACGATAAGTTCATTGACTCTACGTTACGTAGGTAGGTACCGACTCTTCCATCAATAGGCATTATAGTATACAATCACCTAACTTTTATATACTCAGCCTAGCCTTTTCCCAACTATGTTGAGGTCAGCTTCCGGTCTAACCTGGTGCGGCTGAATACCAGTATACACGGAGCGACTGCCATCAGACCTCCGCAACCCAGTTACTGAGCAATGCCGATATCCTAAGGTTGAGCGGTTGTCAGACTTTCGGGCTTCTGACTACCCGTAACGACTGTCATAGGTATTCGTATGACACCCGGGATCGACGGTTTAACGTGTTCTACGAGGCACGGAATTTAAGGCAAAATGCTTTGTTGATATTATTTAAAACTTAATTAATGGAATTTTTATTGATTTGAAGTAGTTTTCTTGAAGCTATACTCTAGAGATGGGTCGGATTAGGTAAATCAGGTACTTAGTACACCTGTACCTAGTCTGCATAAATACCTAATCCAAATACCTATTCCACCTAATTCCAATGATCTCATACACGTTACATGTTACAACGTTACTTGGTGATCTCAATCCGCCTATTCTATATGAAACCCTGATATCAATATTTGAATCAAGCGATTGGTGGGCGACCTTTTTTTTTACCGTTCCCGTAGCCCTTCGGTTTCTCCTATATCTCAAAATTGGTTGAATAAAATAATATTTGTTTTGTATTTTATCATTAAATATTCCGTAAAAGTTTAGTTTTTATTGAATATTAAGGTGGAATAGGTATTGTCAGAATTGGATTAGGTGCCGCCTATTCTCGTAAAATACCTGTTCTTTGGATCTGTTCTAATAAATACGACCCATCTCTACTACCTATATACACGCAAAAGCTATTCACGCTAATTTTAACTTTTAATTAACACATTGACAGGTATATTATTAACTCGGCGAATATAATAGTATGCCAAGTAACTACTTATTATTTAATAACCTATTGCATAACATTGAAAACGACAGTTATACTCATATAAGTAGTTTATATTTATATAACATTACTATATATCACTTGACCTATACGTTTTCGAGGATTATTTGGTCAAGCAATGCTAAGTATCTATATTTCCCAATGATCATGTGGTTAATATTGTTATAATAAAGTAGAAAAGTTGAATTGAATATAATTTCGATAAGAGTTATTATTAAAACCAATTGTATAACTATAGATTGCGTTAAGTCGCAATAAATGTGGACAAAAATAACGAGAACAATGTTTTTTGTTTTATGTTATATTTATGACTCTGGGCGGAGCAGTTTTGTTCACGTATGGTTACCGGCAAAGAATAGGCCACTTTCCCCAACCAGTTGGCGTCGTAAAAGTAGTCTAAGGGATGACGTCAAAGGATGGACAGCAGCATTCTCCTGTCTGCTAATAATAACGAACGGCGATCACCGAACAGTATAAAAGTCAAGCTTGGTATTTGGGAAACAGCGGGACAGGAGCGATACAGAACATTGACATCAAGTTTTTACAGAGAAGCTCACGGTGCTATATTAGTTTACGATGTGTCAGAACCAAAGTCCCTAGCAAAACTGAATGAGTGGGTCGAGGAACTTCAAGAACATAGTTTGTTTAGTTGTCGGTAATAAGATTGACAAGCATATCATTTTGGGACCCAGGGCATAATATCTGCAAGTACATTGGGTCACCCGCGCCACGGCGCAACGGGTACTCCCAAGGAGGGTTGATGTCAGGCAGGCGGCCGGTCATAAAACAATAAGCCAAAACCTCTATCAACATGGATTTATGAAATACATGTTGTGTCGACCCCACCTAGTGTGGGATAAAGGCAAGAAGAAGAAAATGACTAATCTGTCTGCTAAGCGTGGTGAATTTACAGCAGGGGACGTTTACGGGCTTGTATGAACAGTATATTTTATCTTTACTGCCTTGTTGGTCTAGTGGTCGCAAGCGCGACTGCTGATCGTGAGGTCCTTGGTTCGATCCCCAGGTCGGGCAAAGTGTTATTGGGTTTTTCCATTAGGAATTTCTCGGTAGCGGCCCGGAGTCTGGATTTGTGCCCGGTTTATTGCAATAGGCTCGCCCTTTTCATGGGACTTCAACCTATCGGCGAAGTAAGGTTGTTACTATACACCTCTGCCTAACCATTTGGGGAACACAAGGCGTGATGTTATGTTATTTTATCTTTCTGATTTAGTTCATGTAAGTGTTAGTGATCCTACACTTAGCGTGCTCTTGTGAAGAAATCATATTATAATGCGCCGCCATTCTCTACCTATAAACGTTAGATAATAAGGAAATGTTGGAGATGCGTAAATTGCATAACTTGTAGTTGTAATTAATCAATAACAATACAATTGTGTAGTCATTAGGGGATTATGAACCTGCGACACGCGTTACTGGCGATGATTGGCCAACGACGGTGCTGGAGATATTGTCCCGCGGCATTTTCGAGTTATGACAAGTCGCGCGGTGTCGCCGGGCAAGGGCACGCGGTGTCGCCGGGCAAGGGCACGTGATGTTGCCAGGCAAGGGCGCGTGATGTTGCCAGGCAACGGCACGTGATGTCCAGCTACTTCGCGCTTTGTCACCGGACATCGATGGCAACACGTGTCATGGGACATTTGTGCCTTATGAATGCGCAAGCTTCGTTAAGAAAACCCTTATAAACTATGGCTTTTTATAGGATTTTCTCACACTCCATTATTATGACTTTAGTGGGAGTACATGAAACTAGGTACTCTTAATAGTTTGATACTTACATAGTGTACACTCGGGAGTAATGAATCCGGGTCTCCAACATAAAACAATGTAAAACAATGTTTAAAAATCATTTCCGAGATATTAAGGTTGTTGGTGAACCGGATTCATTGCTCCCCAGTGTATAAGTTTCTCCACCCATCTTCTTCATACAATCTAAACCGATATTCCGTTTAGGCATAAAAAATCTAATTTCATCATGCAATTCTCAGTTAAACCTGTTCTTTGTGAAAATATAAATATTTATATGATATTATATTAATTACAACCATTATTTATGAAAAAGAGAAAATATTCTGGTTTTAATTCGATATTCCATAAGAAACGATATTAATCACCCAACACGCGTAATGCGTTAGTATATCCTTCTAGGATTACGTATATATATTGATAAAATAATGTAATTTGCTAACAATGCTATTACCTAATAATTAAACCACTCGGTACTAAATTACAGGGAGATTAAAAACAAAAAAAATAGGTTTCCCTAATAGCATATTCAGCCCATTACTGTCCCACTGCTGGACACAGGCCTCTTCTCAGAATGAGAAGGGTTGATGACTTAGTCCACCGTGCAGGCCTGATGCGGGTTGGCGGACTACACAGACCTATAAAAACTATCCCAAACAATATGGTGCGTCCAGACCTGACGAACGCGCCGCGAATGCGCGCGTGCATTTCATGTTCGTCCAAAAGCTCGCGCGCGGCGCATTCGCGGCGCGTTCGTCAGGCCTGGACGCACCATTAGGATGGTTTAGAAGAATTTCATTTTATGGTAGGTATTAAGTATGGTTGGATGAAATAAAATAGTGTATTGAAGGTAATGTAAAAAGAAAACGTGTACCTATTCTGCCTAGCCTTCTCCCAACTATGTTGGGGTCAGCTTCCAGTCTAACCAGATGCGGCCGAATACCAGTACTTTGCACGGAGAGACTGCCACCAGAACTCCCCAACCCAGTGACTAGGCAATGCCGATATCTTAGGATTAGACCAACTGTCAGACTTTCGGGGTTCTACCCGTAACGACTGTCATAGGTATTCGAATGACACCCGGGACCGACTTAGCGTGCCCTCTGAGACACGGAGGGGCTCGATGTGTAACGAAACGGTCATCCATCCACAAACTGACCGCGGCAAGCGCAGCTTAACCTCGCAAATTGTAAAACGAAACCGTATGAACAAATAAGGGGTCTAAATATTATAGGTGACCCGATTAACTATCAAAAGCCAGTTTTTATTGATAAAGCATCAATCGATTGCCCCACAGACTTACAATATTATTCTCACGTTAAAAGTAAATCTCCATAAATTTATACATGCAAATGAATATTGCAATGAAAATGAACTGACAGCCGGTGGGAATACACGTCAATTAGACGATGTGTGAACTCGATATACTCTAAGATTTATGTGTTACTGTAGTTACCTGTAAAGACATAAAAGAGTACTAGATATCAGGAATAAGTATCTAGATTATCCTATGTTATGTAGTCTTTTGGCCTTCTGGGTTGCGGAGGTCTGATGGCAGTCGCTCCGTGTAAAATACTGGTATTCACCTGCATCTGGTTAGACTGGAAGCTGACCTCAACATAATTGGGAAAAAGCTAGGCAGAACATGTAGCCTTTTGGGGAATTCCAGAGATTTATATAATGCTGGTTATCTATCATCTATCATCATATTTTTATTATCATCAGCTTGTACTGTCCCACTGCTGGGCAATGTCCTTCCTCCATTTCTTCCATCTATCATAATTCTGTGCTACTTCTCGTGAATTCTGTAGGAAGAAATCTAAGTCCACCCGCTATGTCGCTATCTTAGTGGTCAACCGCGACCCCGTCTGCATGGCTATCTCAAGACAGGTATTCGCAGAACTGTATAAAAGCATGCCGACAGAAGTTAGGTACCTTACTCTTGAGGATCGTTATCCTGGTTTACCATCTGGCATAAAGACTAACAGATGTATAAGGTAGGTACTTCCCAATCGACTATTTAACTACTTCATTTACAGCATTTCATTTCCATATAAAGTACTTCCGGCACAAAAGTTAAACAATACAATCCAATAACTATTTTCGCAATAATATGTAACCGTCAGACAATGGGACATCGTGCCTGCTTCCCAGCGGCGCAATACTTTCTCTGTCGTGATCGACCGTTTCAGATCCGCGCTCATCTACAGACGTGATGGAGTCGATTTGTCTGATCGGCTCGTGTTTCCGTTGTGATTTCACATTTCGCTTTTTATCCTTTACTAGTTGTTGCCTAGTAACTGGGTTGCGGTCTATTGGTAGTCGCTCCGTGTAAAATACTGGTATTCAGCCGCATCTGTATAGATTGGAAGCTGACCCCAACACTGTTGGGAAAAAGCTAGATGGAACTAGCTGTTGTCCACGGTTAAAAAGTATCCAATGAGTTAATCCAGGATGTGGTCTATCTATCCTTCGCCCGACCAGTTACAGGACCGGGAGGTCTGGCACGTGGGGCATGGGAAAGGCCCCACTAAAGAAGAGGTCCACCAGCAGCTGGTGGACCAAAATCTGCCGGGGTTGCGTTGCACGCAATAGCGAATCCTGTAATCCCGACCATAGGTCAGAAGAAAGAACACCGTCGGTTTTTAGCCGGTAAGAGACGGGCAGACCTCCTCTTCCTCGCCTTGAGGAAGGTTTGGGAGGACGAGGGAAATTTCATGAGGATTTTCGCACGATAAAAAAATCAAAAAGGATATGATCTATCTGAGTGCCAAATTTCATTCAAATCTGTTCAGCCGTTTATTGAGTAACAAACATCCACACATATGCACAAACTTTCACATTTATAAAGGATTTGTCTTGCTGTCTGTACTAAGCTGAAAGCTCTAGGCCTTTAGTCAAAGTCTAGTTTCTTTATCATCAATTGAATAGAGCTATGATGTTCAACAAATCAGTTTGCAGTCAAAGAACAAACTATGAATGAACATTTTACAATCTGGTTTTGTAATACAATGTCAGTAGGTGTGGCGTTGTATTAAAAAGTCATTATTATTCTTTATATAAAAATTATGCAAATATAGTGTTGTCAACTTTAATATATGGTGAAGTTATTCCATAAAAGGAATTAATCATTTAAGTTTAGGTTTTAGTTTAACGAATAACACTAAAATAGTCGGAAAGTCGCAACCTAATTTATGCGAAAAACCGAATTTCGGAACGCCTCCACATTAATGACAATCAATATCAACGTACGATATTTCGCAGGCCAATAAATTATCACAGACAGATGTTTTTATTACAATCACCTTTAATAAGAATCACATGTCAAGGCTGTATGCCTAACATCGTGAATAATTTTTTTGGTAATGTCGTAAACTCGTATCAAAACCATATTTAGTTGCGATTTCAACAAAATATTATTACCAATTACATAAATTGCTGCCGCGATGAATGATAAATTTTATAGAAAGAGAGTTCATGATTGGGCATAATCAATTTGTAGATGCGTTAACAAACTAATGAGTAGCTTATTTATTTGTAAGTAATTGAGGTTCAGCTGTCAACATTGAATATAAATTAATTCTACTAATGTTGTTTGTGAACATCATATTTCATAATGGACTCTGGGACTTTTTCACTGTAAAATGTTGCAAAACGACTTACTATTAATGGAATCTCTATTGATCAGCTCATTTGTGTGTAGCAACACGTACAGGTTATTCCCAAGAATTGGGTGTGGAAACAGGTCTAATAATATACCTAAAAAAAATTGCGATGTTTTACATAATTTTATACGAAACATCTTCTACAGATTATTTTTTTGAATAATATGTATGGGTACAAAGTGATCAGGGTCTGATAGCGATCACTTTACGACCAGTTTTGGTCGTTAAGTCATAATGATTAACTTTAAATGTCGTACTACATTATTTAATAATGAAGAAAAAGCATGTCATAATGATCAATTTAAGATTATAGCTAGTAAACTCTATGTAAAAAGAAAATAAGGTCGTCGTTTCGTGTCTTAAAAGTTTATCTTTATGACTTAAGGATCGTTATCTATGTCGAGTCTGCAGGCCCTGTCCACAGATCCTGTCGTAGCGGCCTTGGGTTACGTAACATCTTGACCGTGGCCACTTATTATTTTAGTGCACTTAGCACTTATATTGTGAAGACGCCAATCGACTCATCTCTAACTCAGGGTCCTTTTTTATAACCCGCAAAGCTTACGGATGTGGACTTGTTTAAAGACGACTGCTCAAAGGTCAGACAACGAATGGCATGACATTTTTAGTAATTATTCAAACTTTGACGCACCCCGGCCGTGTTGACGAGTATAAATACTAATTATGTATGTATCTGTCGTAGATCTAAATGTTCATGAATATTCATTGAAACTAGCCGACTATACAAAAGGTGGAAGATGTCATTTAAGTAGATACGAAATACTGGAATATTTTAGTGTTAAACAAATTTTAATAAAGTTCACAGAATGACCTTCATTTGTGGATAAAAAAAAAATTTGAATTATTTGGGCTATTGGGCTAAGATTTACGATGATATTGAAACTCTTGATTTTTTTCCTTCATTTGCACAAGTATCTCATTCTCAAAAAAAAGGTATCTTTTTCTTCCTAAGGATAAGCATATTAGCCCATTACTGTCCCAGTAATAAGCACGGGCCTCTTCTCAGAATTAAAAGGGTTTAGGCCTTAGTACACTGCGCAGGCCTGGTGCGTGTTGGCAGACTACACACACTATCGAGAACTTTTAGTAGCCTTATCAGGTGTACAGGTATTCCCACGATGTTTTCCTTCACCGTTAACGCAAGTGGTAATCAAATTGCGATCCGCACATGAATTCGAAAAGTCAGTAATTGTGCTTGTTCCTAAAACGCTCTTGTAATCATCTGGAGAAGATGTAAAGGCTTCGTTATTATGATGATGTCTTCTATACATGTTTGCTTAGGTACTTGACCACTTAGCATTGATGTCAAATGACCCAGAAACATTGTATTTTTGTAAAGCTTAGGTAATAAGTGAAAGGTTTTCCTGATAATAAGTTTGCTAACAAGTTACTACCTACTAATACATCTCACCTATGTGTTAATTAAATGAAACAATAAGCGATGCCGACTTATGACCCATTTGTCAATTTATGTAAGGTTTCAGTTTCATTTGAATTGTAAATCGTTCATTTCGTGGGTAATAGATTAGCTAGTCTGCAAAATTGGGCGGGACTACCCAGGATGTGCCGGACGTATTTAATTGCTGTAGCTCTTGGAGGCAATTTTAATGTAAATTTAAATTCAATAATCTTCAAGCCTTGGACTGTCTGCCTTGTTGGTTTAGTCAACTGCCTCGGTTTACTGGTGACAAGCACGACTGCTGAGCGTGGTCCTGTATTCGATCCCTAGGCCGGGCAAAGTGTTATTGAGTTTTTCCATGTGGAATTCGTCAGTAGCAGCCCGGAGTTTGGATTTGTGCCCGGTTAATGGCAATAGGCTAGCCAGCTATAACATGGGACTGAAGCATAACGGTGAAATGAGGGTGTTACTATACACCTCTGCCCAACCTTTCGGGGAATACAGGCGTGATGTTATGTGAAGCCTTGGATTCACTGAGGGACAAATGGAGCAACAAGCCACGGCATCATGTCGCGGTACTTGACGTGAATGTCCTCGGGACTGTCGCGGAACAATTCACTCGCACACACCTGCGCCCGCTCTCGAAGCAGCGGCGCGCAACATGTCCCGCGTCACGTAGAACGCCGCGCAGCACTGCGAGGCAATTTGCAACGTTGCAGCGTCACATAGACTCAATGTTGCGCATCATTTTGAGGAACATTCTGTCCTCTAGTGAATCCAATCCTTTAAATCGCTTATCTCACAATGTTACGCACAATTAGAGCTTTCGACAAGTTTAAGTAAACATTTAGAGAAAATCTTATCTATGATAATATCAACAAATTCTTGTGTCAATAGGCTTCTGTGTAATCCTTTGACAATCGTCCTCGGTAGCTGATTGCTGTGAACATCTAGTGTTTACTTGTGTTATTTGCTATCACTCAGCAGCAATACAGATGAATTTTGTAAGAGTGTCTTGTGCGCTCTTGTGAAATGACCCATTGCTGATGCGTTGAACAAATTAATTTATGTAAATATTGTGTAAAATGTTAGAAGTTGAAAGAGATTCTGTACATTTATCGCACGTATCGTGTGCCAGTTTGTACTGTCATTTCAAGATAACTATCCATCACAATAACTTCTTCCTCTTAGCCTTTTCCCAATTATCTTGGGGTCAGCTTCCAGTCTAACCAGATGCGGCTGAATACCAGTATTTTACACGGAGCGACTGCCATCAGACCTCCGCAACCCAGTAACTGGGCAATGCCGGTATCCTAAGGTTAAACCGTTTGTTAGACTTTCGGGCTTCTGACTACCCGTAACGACTGTCATAGGTATTCGTATGACACCCGGGACCGATGGCTTAACGTGCTCTCCGAGGCACGGAGGGGTCTCGATGTGTAACAAATGGTCACCCATCCACGGACTGACCGCGGCAAGCGCAGCTTAACCTTGCAAATCGTACGATCGGCGCGGTCGTCATTTAGCCACGAGCCCCTCCTGCACAATAACATGCTTTGAAAATCGCTATCTTGGCAGGAAACATCTAAGCCACAACCTCCTCCTTTTCGAAATCGGTTAAAAATGATGTGCCTCTCTACCGCAATAGTGCGTATTTTTGCATCGCATATATTGTTCAGCCATTTTCTTTTATAAAAGGTAAACAAATCTTTGGTCTTGAAAAACATTCAGTTTTCTTAAGTTTTCTTTGATTTTATTAAACTTAGTCATTTTTAAATAAACTCTATGATTTTTTCAATATTTTATAAACACAAGAGTGTTTACACCTATATTTATTTCTTCAAAGTATTTTGTCACATTTCAAGGATCTATATAAAAATGAAACAAGATAAGACTAAAGGTATTTAGAGACTTATTATTGAATTGTTTAAGAATGTTGACAGTGTAAGATGGGATAGTTATCACTTGTTCAACAACAAATTTCACATCTATGTCTACATATCATGTTTCAACTCATCGTGTTGTATCCGCCCATTGGTTACGGAATGGTTTGAGTTCAATACTTTGTACCTATTGTACTAAAGGGTCACAGAATGATGTGTGTCGTTATTTCTAAAGCAAAACAATGTTGCACTATTTGCCACCTATTTTTGTTCTCTTTCACAATGAAGAATCATTCATAATCCATTCAAGTGTTTTATGAGATGCTTCTGAGGTTACTATTGTGATTGTAAATGCTTGTAATATATAATTTAACATCATCCACTGTATTATTCGTTTGTACTTGTTACTTGGGTGTGTCTTGTGGTTTAGTGATTGTAGGCCTGGCACGAACATTTGACGTATGGTATGGTAAACGAATTTTGAATCGAAAATACAATTTTCTGTTTTTTTTTACGACATGCACAATTTGTATCATACATAGATATGAATAAAGTTTTCAATTTAATTAAATAGTATGTGCGAGGGGTTCGTTGCTAGTTAACAACCGCGCCGATCATACGATTTGCGAGGTTAAGCTGCGCTTGCCGCGGTGAGTCCGTAGATGGGTGACTGTTCATTACACATCGAGACCCCTCCGTGCCTCGGAGAGCACGTTAAACAGTCGGTCATACGAATACCTATGACAGTCGTTATGGGTAGTCAGAAGCCTGAAAGTCTGACAACTGGTCTAACCTTGGGATATCGGTATTGCCCAGTAACTGGGTTGCGGAGGTCTCATCTGGTTAGACTGGAAACTGACCCCAACATAGTTGGGAAAAGGCTAGGAGGAAAAAGTATGTGGGAAACGAGTATTTCCGATTCAAAATTTACTTACATTAACGTTACGTTTACGGTAGTAAGTCGACAGCATTTCTGTTATGCCTAAAGTCAGAACCCCATTAAGTTGCGTTGTATTGGTTGGAGACCCTTCAGGTCTCGCCAATAAGTGCCCGGTTACGTACAAACGGTCTGCAAGACCATCTACAAGAAGTCGAAAAGAAAAAAAATAGAAAAAGTTGCGTTGCGTCTGCAAAAGCTTTTTTAATAATAATGTCATCAGTTTTTACCAGTTTTATTTATAAAACCAGTTTAATGAGCAGGCTTTTTACATCATCTTTTGGAGCTTACATAGTCCTTAGATTAATGAAGCTCATTATGGCGGTTGAAAAATATAAATACTAAAATACAAGGTTGTGAGAAAAGGCTGCTGAATATTAATGAGTTTATTGTGTTAATTTTAGAATATCGAGTAAATTTTTACATTAAATTTAAATAATTGTTTTGCTATGTAAACTAAAATAGAATAACGCAAAATAGAATTTAATTTACGAAATTCTGTTTCATAGATTTATGGCAATAAAAAAATTACTCGATTTTTAGTTAAAAATTATGTAAATTGTCTGTTTTCCTTGTTTTATTATTAAACTGTTTTAATTAGTTCCACTTTATATATTTGTTTGTTTGTTTGATTCAAATCTTGCAACAGATTTTTCAACTACTTCTGCTTAACCAATTTTCCTGAAACTTTGTACACAAATTCAATTCCCATGACAATACAACATTATAATAATTTTAACCTTCAATCCTCAAATCCTGACGTACTCCTGTACTTCAAGATAAAACCGTTTACCTTGTAAGTTTCCAGATAGCATGTTTTAAAACATTATAACATCTTCCATGATTCTATTATTAGATGCAACAACATGTCAGATAAAAATATTTGGTGAAGGTTTTAGAAAAATTTAAAGATTCGTTCCGAATATTATCTTCTTGCAAATTCTGCGTGCGAATCTGGAAGCCTAGATATTCCACTAGTCATACATAAATAATTAAATTTAGTTGTAGGTAGGTACATATTGGTGTCGATTCTGTTGCACATTTTGACAGTACTAAACTAGACTAAACGCAACTGTCACTTTCTTTTTCTATTGAAACAGAAAGAGACAGACAACCGTAGTTTAGTTTAGTTTAGTTCTGTCAAAGTGCGCAACAGAATTGACACCAATGTTAGTGTTGGACGTAAATTTACTTCATGTCTTAGTTAGCATTTGTCTATGCAAATATGAGGATTCTGTCGATTGATTTAAAATATACAGGAAATTGAGAATTACCCTGTTATCCTAAAAGTTAGTGTAAAGGTTAATAAGGTATAGCACGCGCATGCAAGGTTTAAACTAGGGAGGTAGTTAACATTTACATGTTTTTGAATTGTTGATTCACGTAATAATATTTTTAGCCTTGATAATTATTATAGCCTTGTCAAGAATATTCTCTTTGAGGGCAATCTTGGATTTAGTTTCTTATAAAGTGTATGTCTAATATTCTATAGATAAACTTAGTTTTTTACAAACTTTACGAGATGTAGCATTGGACTGTCTATTAACGTAACATAACATCACGCCTGTATTCCCCGAAGGGTTGGGCAGAGGTGTATAGTAACACCCTCATTTCGCCGTTATGCTTTAAGTCCCATGTAACAGGGGGCGAACCTATTGCCTCAGCGTACAAATCCAAACTCCGGGCTGCTACTGAGGAATTCCACACGGAAAAACCTTATAACACTTTACCCGACCTGGGGATGGAATCCTGGACCTCACGATCAGCAATCGCGCTTGCCACCACTACACCAACGAGATAGTTTAATATTATCCATGGAAATATAAAAGTGTATTTATATTATATTTTTTGTGTGAAGTGTTTAAAATCATTAAGCGCAGGTCACACCTACGTTCTCTTTATATACTTCGAATGCCTTAAGCTGTGGCGTGCCTATAGGGCAAGCCCGATATTTTTTTGGTACTTATTTTGATATTTATAATTTATCTGATAACAAATAGTTGGAGATCTTAAGATCGAATTATGGTTTACTAATGATAAGCATAAAATATATTGTCATAATTGGGCGTAGTTAAGCGAAAAGGATCCAACCCACAAAATTATCGAAAATGAGTTATTTAAATCAAAATACTCCTTCAACTTCTTAAGCCAAACTGCACATAATAACATTTTAACAAGTAAAATATTATACATTTGTCTTTTAATTACAATAAAACCAAGATATTTAAATCAAAGAACCAATGAAGAAATACAGTCTAAAATTAAAAATTGAATGTCTCATAACTGTGTGGGTTGGATCCTTTTCGCTAAACTACGTCCAATTTACCTTGCACATCAAAATAAGTACCAAAAAAATATCGGGCTTGCCCTATAGGCACGCCACACATCTATTAGATAAGCGACAAACTATAAATAAGTGGGTAAGTAAACCGTTGAAAATCAGCTATCAAAACTTCATCCTCATGATCTTAAAGTCTAGGCACGTTTTGTTGCGTAAATTTCCTATGTTCGTCAAGTTATTGTTATTAACAATGAGCATTGTGACCGCATGCCGCGGCTATGAAATTTGCAATGCTTGAAATAACTGTTTTTAGCGTAGACCGGCGCGGGTGCATTGGTGACCGACAATCTAGGTAATAATACATAGTATTGTATAGAGTTTATGGGTTTAAGTTGACAAGTTAATATCGAATGTTGCGTATCAATAATTAGTTATTATTATTGTTTTGTCACGGTAATTTTGTTTGTTAATAAGTTATGTCTACCTTGGGTCTATTCCTTGTAATATCGGTAGGAATATAACAGATTGACTGCCTTGTTGGTCTAGTAGTCGCAAGCACGACTGCTTAGCATAGGCTCCTGGGTTTGATCCCCAGGTCGGGCAAACTGAAATTGGGTTTTTTCATTAGGAATTTCTCAGTAGCAGCCCGGAGTCTGGATTTGTGCTCGGTTAATGGCAATAGAATCGCTTCCTATTACATGGGACTTAAAACATAATTGGCGAAATGAGAGTGTTACTACACACCTCTGCCGAACTCTTCGGGGAATACAGGCGTGAAGATATGTATTTATAGGTATAGTTTCCGTTTACCTAACATGCAAAATAATTTTCTCATATCGTATAAGATTGTTTGAAACAGAACACATAGTTAACTATAGCAAAGCGGTCTTACAAAATAATGTAACAATCTGATAAAATTGTTAATAAAGGCATAATTTTTGTGTGAAAATTTAAGTTTCGTTCACATCGGAATTAATCTCAAATCAGGCCAAGTGCGAATCGTGCTCTACAAAGAGATTGTGGGACGTCTATTCATTAGATGTTGATAGTGATTTATAACAATATAGGCAGAGCTCCTGGCTTATTACTACACTGATCATACGATTTGCGAGGTTACCCTGTGCTCGTCGCTGTCAGTCTGTGGATGGGTGACCATTCGTGACACATCGAGACCCTTCCGTGGCTCGGAGAGTACGTTAAATAGTCGGTTACTGGTGTCATATGAATACCTACGACAGTCGTTACGCGAAGCCCGAAAGTCTGACAACCGGTCTAACCTTAGGATATCGGCAATGCCCAGTAACTGGGTTGCGGAGGTCTGATGACAGTCGCTCCGTGGGAGAAAGCTAGGCAGAACGAGTGATTTAATAACACGTCAAACAATGTTATTAAAATTGAAATTAAAGAGTACTTAATATGAAATTAAGAATTTAAGCATTATTCCTATATTTTACCTTTGGTCTCTAGATGTACAAGTAGGTAGGTACTGACTGATGTTTCATAAGTAGGAACTTTACTTATGTGTCAAACAAGATCTTGATTATATTGTGTGAGACCAAGTCTAATTATAATTAAGCGAACACAATTCTTTCATTCTTAATTAAATGATAACTATGGCTTTATAACAACATCTTATTTCATAACTCCAAAAGTTAATGAACTAGTTAGATACCTACTCATGTTTTTTCATAAGTTTAAAATATATAATTTATAAATGCTTGCATACTTTTTATTTAGTTAATTGTGATATTATTAGGATTTTTTATATTAACTGCCTCATTGGTCTAGTGGTAGCAAGCGTGACTGCTGATCGTGAGGTCCTGGGTTCGATCCCCAGGTCGGGCCAAGTAGATAGATAGATATACTTTATTGCACACTAAAAGAAATAAAACAAGGAATACACATAATTAGGAACAGTACAAATGGCGGTCTTATCGCTTAAAGCAATTTCTTCCAGACAACCATTGGATGGAAAGAATTGTTAAGAAAAATATAAAGGGTAGTTTGCAGCGTACAAATATGTAATATCTATGTAAGTGTTATTGAGTTTTGAGTTTTTCCGTGCGGAATTCCTCAGTAGCAGCCCGGACAGTGGATTTGTGCCCGGTTGATGGCAATAGGCTCGCCCATTACCTGGGACTTAAAACATAACGGTGAAATAAGGGTCTTACTATTAACCTCGGCCCAACTCTTCAGGGAATACGGGCGTTATGTTATGTTTTTTTCTCTTATCAATTCTTAAACACAACACAAAAATATTTCACATTCAAAAATGTCAGATTAAGTTCTATTTTTAGACACAATGTGACAGATAACGACAGCTAAGCATTAGTAAAGTCACTAGACACTTTCGCTTTCCGAGTGAGACGAATCTATTCACAGATGGCGTTTGTTTTGACGGCGCGCGCGCACCGCTTACTCCGCGTGCGCAGTGCAAACTTAATTGCACTTTCGTTGACCTAGCTCCGAGTAACAATTGCTAGGTATGTCAATTTATTGATATGCGTGAAAAGACTTGATTAGTTTTAAATGACCTTGAAAGTGTGAAGAGATCAACCAGTTTTATTTAAATACTTTTTTGTCTGCAATATTTAGGTTAGGGTTGGCACCGGCACACTTTTAGTGTTTAACAGTTAGTTTTAACAGCAATGATAGCCTAGTAGTGTGACCGTCGGACTGCCAAGTCATAGGTCTCGAGTTCGAACCCAAGGCACGCACCTCTGACTTTTCGGATTCATGTGCGTATTTGTATAATTATCACTTGTTTAAAAATGGAGAAGGAAAATATCGTGAGGAAACATGCTTGAGAGATATTTCTCGACGGCATGTGAAGCCAAGTCAGAGGCCCATGGGCGGCATAAACTCTGATACCAGGTTAGTGACTAACCACACGAAAAGAAGAGAGGTGTTGAAGACTTAATATAAAGGGAAAAGGATATTAATTAAACATGTTAGAAAATAAATTTTAGCTCGACTCTAAGCCATTATAATTATCTGATTTAACTAATAAGTTACTTCGATCCTTGTACCATAGATTACCTAATAGACGACTGTGTCCCGGATAGGGTTATCTATGCCAATATCGCTGGTCAAGCAGGACAGAACATCTGTTAAGCTATGAACATGCCAACGCATGAACGGAATGAAATATAACTTTATTTACATAACATAAAATCACGCCTGCATTCCCCGAAGGGTTGGGCAGAGGTGTATAGTAACACCCTCATTCCGATGATATGTTTAGAGCCTATTGCCATCAATCGGGTACAAATCCAAACTCTGAGATGCTACTGACGGATTCCACACGGAAAAACCCAATAACACTTTGGCCAGTCTGGGGACCGAACCCAAGACCTCACCACTAGACCAACGAGGCAGATATAATCCGTATATTTACTTCATAATTTAATTTACCTTTATGTATCTTCAATAGAGTAGATACTTGTATCGATTTTCATATACAAAAAAAAAAAGGAACGGTTTCCAATATTGTGGAAACTTTGTTGGAAAGTTACAAATTTTATAGAATTTGGAGTTAACAAGTTCAAGAGAGCAGTGGTGGCCCAGTGGTAACGGCCCCGACTTACGAGTTGTATGTCGTGGGTTCGAACCCAGCCAGGCGCATTACTTTGTGTAATTTATTTCATTACCACTGCTCTCAAAACGGTGAAGGAAAACATTGTGAGGAAACCGGCATGTCCTAGAACCAAACATTCGAAGACATGTGACATCTACCAACCCGCACTGAGCCCGCGTGGTGGATTACGGCCCATTCCCTCTCACAGAGAGGAGGCCTGTGTCCTAGCAGTGGGAACATTATAGGCTGATGATGATGAAGAAGTTCTAATTATTTTCGTTACTTATAACCAAAACTGTTTAACTTGCGAGTTAATTATTGACAATCTTATGAGTACAAAGCATTATATTAAAATAATGTTTCTCTCTGAATTACTAAGTATTCATAATATTACTCAAAACTACGTGTGCGATCGATCGGTGTTAGGCCAACATATAATTACGTAGCCTACGGTAATATTATGATGAACAAATTGCCCATTGATAAACGCTTAAGTATGTAAGCATAAATAAATATATTTTCGATGGACTACGATGACAGTTTACATATATTTGTAAGATGTTAGATAGGTACGCATAAAAATTAATCATTATTAATAGACTTTACTTATTAAGGTTATGTCTAAACATAAGTATTGACATAACACAGTGTCTAAACATAAGTGTAGACACAGCGATGACACTCAAGTACGTCCGACGCACCCTGGGCTGCCCTGACCGGCTACCAAACTAACTGATTATACAGGGTGTAAACGAAATCATGTAATTTCTTCAAACCTCGTGATGTACTGCTGACATAGATTAACACTGCACGGGATAATTTTGGACTCAATAAAAAAATATTACTAGATGTAAACATATGTTCTTAACGTGAGGCATTTTAGCGCCCCAAGTTAAGTGACAGTGCGACGAGCGATAGCCACGCAATTCGCTGCATAAGCTATTCTCGTATAGCTAGTGCTGACACGAAGAAGAAAAGTAGACGTTCAGGTACGACTATGTTATCTTTGAAAGTTGTCTAAAAGATCTAAGTCTTGCTCAAAAAAGTACATCCGACGATCTGATACCGTTTATGTAACACAGAAAGTAATGCGATTTGTTAGGATAGTGTCTTGTACCATAAAACAGATAGGTACAAAAGTCAATCACATGTATGTTCTTCACTTTTCATACCTACGCTCGGCGGTCGCTCTATCTACCTATATAAATCTATCTCTCTAAAGCGCATGGCACTCGCGTTCCCACTCACTCGCACTCTGGTCCCAAACTGTCCGAGATATCGTGTCCGTGAGCAGTGTCTATCTGTGCGTTGCTCGAGCGCACTTGTATGTAGATTGACTTCTGTCCTATCTATTTTGTGCTTGTGCTTGTATCTTGATTTCATGCGCATAAATCACGATTAGAATGATGGTCGCGAATTACAAAGCAATTAATCATTAAGAATATCATTAAATATAAAGCATCGGTGTTGAAACGTTGTTGTAAGTTTATTGACTTCGTTTAACTGCTATTATGTGGCATTTCTGCTACAATAGTAGTGTATCTCCCCAGCCTTTTCCTAACCATGTTAGATTCAGCTTCCGGTCTTACCAGATGCGGCTGAATACCAGCATTTTACACCGAACGACTACCATCAGATCTCCGCGACCCAGTTACTGGGCAATGCCGATATCCTAAGGTTAGATCGATTGTCAGACTTTCGGGATTCTGACTTCCCGTAACGACTGTCATAGGTATTCGTATGACACCCGCGACCGACTGTTTAACGTGCTCTCCGAAGCACAGAGGTCACGCTACAATAGCAGTAATAATGCCAAATATCTTTGGCAGGGTGCCGCCATATAAAGGTTTTAAATTTCTTAGAAATGGATGTCGTACCTAGTATTGAGAGAATTATTTCAAGGAGACGAGCAGAGAGTAGTATCGAGTTATTGCACAAGTATTTTCTTATTACGAAACATCATTATTTGAAGAGTGTGGTCAAGTTAGTGTTATGATGTTGAACAAACACTTGTCGAGATGTCTGCCCGCGCTAACGATCCGTTATGTACGTGTTACAACGGAAGAAACTCACGTTCTCAAATGTGTACGTTAACACATGCATTATTATTGTAACTATGTAATACAAATTATAAATAATTATTATTACCAAATTTTATAATATCGATTATCAGTTTGGTAAGATTCGCGAGTTGTGCAATATTAATTTTTGGCAATTAATTTAGCCAAACATTGCGTAATGGTTGGAAAAAAATTAAGAATGTTAATTTTATTACTCATTTGCATATAAAATGAAAGTTTTAATTAATTCCTTAAAGTACAATATTTTAGTGACTTTTAGGTATATTTAAAAAAATAAAACGAATATTTGGATTGACGTCTAACACGAGAAACAGATCCATTAAAAGGCTAAAAACATGAAATATGACATTAATTAGTGAACAGTTTAGTAGCACTAGCATAAATTACAATAGTTTTAAAAAGTCAAGGCCCATCCGTGCATGCATGCGAAATAAACAAAAATAATTCGCACGATTCATCTCGGCACCTGTTGATAATTTCGCGCAACAAAAAAATAGGATTTTGTAATAAATTCGAAAACGGTCGATTAACAAATTATAGGCTTCATGTATGTTTCGATAGTTTGGCCAAACATTAACTATAATCACTTATGTTAAGTCTAACATCAACAGTTTACCAATATTCGGCCTTAAGATTTTGTAATTATGTTTTGTTACGTACTCGGATTCAATTTGTGTCAACATTCCTATAAAATCTATCAAATTTATTACTGTAGGTAAAACATGACTTGGAAGCACCTAAAAATGGTGTCAATGTTAGATGATATTTGCATAGTTACGTTACTTTAGATTACCAACTCATCGCGATAATTTAATTTGACAAAATTTAAACCACGTCACTGCAAATTTAGTAAAAAATACACTCGGGAGCAATGAATCCGGATCACCAACATAAACCTTAATATCTCGAAAAACATTGTTTAACATTATTTTGTTTATGTTGGTGACCCGGATTCATTGCTCCCGAGTGTAGAAAATTCTTGTAGACTTCAAGCTATTTTATTTACAAATTTAGCATTGTGGTTTCGTTATATACACCAATTTCCGTATCATATACAGAACCACGCTATTTTCTTATAAATTATTGTATGCTTTCTAAATCTCTATGGACGTGGTATCTGAATAATTTCTTTCTCTTAATTTGAAATTTTCTCTTTTTGAAATGGGGTAACGGTCAATTAAAAGCATTAAAATTATGTATAAAGACCACAATGTATTATACAGTAAGATCAGTGCTGTGTGTAGGTATATGATGCATTCTTTAAGAGTCTGTTCAGACAAACACGATCACGACGGGAATAATATGAGCAAACACGGATATAATGTATGAAAAGCAGCCATTGACGTGAACTGCAAAATGTAGTTCGTGTGAATGGAACGTTGCGATTTCATAGATGATTTTGTTGTCGTACATCTTAATACGGCCTTATAGTGAAGTTAATAAAGTACAAAAATTTACTTAACTCAAGACTTGAATATACGTTTTAAACTATTGAGCATATCGCACTCTGTCCCCCTAATAAAAATACTTTGTTATAGCCACAGAAACATAAATAACAATTTCGATTTCTGAGATTGTAACACACTACGAACTGCGAGGCTAACTCTAAACTAACAGCCTACAAATGCAATAAAACAATTAAATAATAATAATTGATGGAAGCTTCCATCAAAATTTTTATAAAATAAAACATAATTTTTTAATAAGTTAAATAGATAAATGCCTTCAATTTAATAGTTATTTTTAGCATTTAACGATAGGCGTTATCAATGCTCTTATGAAGGTCGCAGTGATGATACTGATTTTACATTTAATTTATTTATTGATGAATTCCGAGATCTCGCATCAATTTGATTAGATGCCGCTGATTCTATTTCCAATTTTACAAATTATCGATAATAACTCTCGTTTGGTAATAAATTTGAATATTGATGATGATTTAAATGAGATTAATTCAGACAATTATTACTTTATCTGCATTTTATCCTTAAAAACGGAACGATGTGATTCTTCATTCATTGTAGATTTTGTTTTGTTTATATCATACTACATATATCACGAAACATTACAAGAAATGTAAAATATGTATCTATCGGGAGCAATGAATCCGGGTCACCAATATAAACACAATGTTTTTCGAGATAATGTTTATGATCGTGACCCGGATTCATTGCTCCCGAGTGTACATTACATTTTCTTCTCATAATTATTATATTCTTCTGAACTCAAAAACATAACATCCGACAATTTTACATAATAACATTTATATCCGAAAATTATAGCAACATTCTGTAAAATAGGTTACAATAGTCTATTTGTAAGCATTTGTAACAAGTCCAACCAAGGTAAATTAGCCGCAAGCGTGGGAGCACGCGTTAATTCTTTAATAATAGCCGTTACTTCATCCATATTGTTATTTGAGGTGAAAAATAAGTTTCTTAATAACCAAGCGACTTACTTCGACGTATAATTAGCTAACGTCAATCAGTGCTTTATCGTTTTAACATTAATTTTTATATTTTTGCCCATTTTAGAATGTATGTTGGCCTCTAAAATAAATGTATTCACATAATATCATCTAAACACTAATTATTATTTTACGATCAAGTTGATATTTATTTATTTTAAATATAAATTTTTAAAGTGATATTTTTTTAGTTTCAAGGATGGAGATCTTAGAATTAGTTCAAATTCTTCGTGTAGTACAAAATTTTTAAAAATGTTTTGTATAAAAATTATAAATCTTATTTTCTTAAATTAATGTTAGGTTTTCAATTAGGATGCCTATTATTATTAGGTTTTCTTGTTCGTTTTACTTTTTTCCGTAATTTTTTTGACCTCGAACTTTTTTGTTTTATTAATACATAAATCAATAGTTTCGATACAGAAGATCATAAAAATTATAAATAAGCATAACCTTGGCTGATTTTATATTGATAGCTTTTTTACCATACTGCCAATTGGCAATATTTAGTCTGCAATTATTTTTAAATCCTACTCTACAAATATTGGCATTTTTCAGTTAACCACATAAAAAATTAACAAGTATCCATTTGTATAAACGCTTCTATTTATTTCTAACAATAGAGGTGTATTACCACTAATATTGTTTACTATAGTTTTTATCTAGTACGCTAAAACATCTTACGCTTAAAATATTTTTAAGGAATCAATCAGCTTTAAATGTCAATGTAGAGAGTTCTTTGAAAAGTTACAAAATATGACAAGCTTGTTGACTGACTGCTTGTGGTCATTCATTCGGTTTTCCTTATAAATGTATACATTTCAATAGCTTAGAATTTCTACTTAATTATCAAGATGATTCTCATTACCTAATAGATTCTGCTTTAACATGCCAATAAGTAATATGTATTGTAATGATATAATTATTTGTGTTATTATATGTATTTATACTTACTATTTAGTTGATTCCCGGTTTTTAGTAGGTTACAAATATTCGTACGCTACAAACTGCCCGTTATATTTTTCTTAACAATTCTTTCCATCCAATGGTTATTATATACGGCCATTTGTACTGTTCCTAATTATGTGTATTCCTTCTGTTTTATTTCTTTTAGTGTGCAATAAAGTATATCTATCTATCTAATAAGGGGTTAAACTAATTAAGGAAACAAGCATACAACCGCAATGCAGATCAATTAACAGCATCTAAGTGAGATGGTCGCTACATCGAATGATTACGTCAAGAACAGCACACTTACGTCTTCTAAAAACAACAAACTTGGACCATCAATCCATCTCCGAAGCGTGGTAATCATGGTGACCCCTTTTACCGTTCATTTCAGACATTATAGTAACTAAAAAAAAACTACCTCGTTGGTCTAGTGGTGGCAAACGAGACAATTGATCGTAAGGTCCTGGGTTCGATCCCCAGCTTGGGAAAATTGTTATTATGTTTTTCCTTGTGGAGTTCCTCAGTAGCAGCCCGGAGTTTGGATTTGTGCCTGGTTGAGGGCAATAGGCTCGCCCTCTATTACGTGGGACTTAAACATAACGGCGAAATGAGGATATTACTATACACCTCTGTCGAACCCTTCCGGGAATACAGGCGTGACGTCATGATATGTTAAAAAAAAAACTCGATGATCGACGATCGATCGACTAATTACTTAGTTAGTAGGCCTATATTCTGCAGTGAACACACAAGCGAGATAGTATTTTGTATTTAGTAACTTATTTAATAAACACGTACATTCACAATCAACTGATTTACTTACAATTGGTTAGGTCGGCCGAATTTTATCTATCATTGTTCTGCGCGGGCGCTTCTCACGGAAGGTGCGCGCGCGCCTCCCGTCACACTTACCCACATTGTGCAGTTACGTAGGAAATGTAGTAAAATTTTAGTGTACACTTATATATGTTATTTGCAGAATTTACAATGTTATAGAACAATTTATTTCTTCATACATACGGTAATTGGATTCTAAAATGGTTCAGGAATGCTATTTTGGTTGCGTGTGTTATTTCAGAGGCTTTATCAATAATCTGACGTTCTATCAGTTCTATACTTTAAGCTTCAAACAAAAATGTTTGCCTTTTGCTTGTAAAAGCGTTAAAATCTGGTAATAAAATATCAATTATTATGGTTTGTCAAGCTATGGGATAGTTTTACCGATGTCACGATCCAAAGACGTCTAATACTGAAGAATTTATCAAATCACAAGTGTAAATAATTACTCATTACTTATTAAGTTTTTTTTCTTTTTAAAAACGTTGCCCCACACTAGGATTTCTCCTGTATCGTGGGTGCGATTACAGACACAAATCTTCACACGCACAGACACCCAGACCCGGAACAACTATCTGTAGGCCATACAAATATTTCTTCCGTGCGGGAATCGAACCCACGACCCGCAGCGCAGAAGCCAATCGTTTAGCCACTGCACCAAACGTGTCGTCAGTGTCGTCAAACAAATGTAATTAAGTATGTCATTGTTTATATATATATGTATGGCATAAGTATGGCATGAATATTACCATGTTACCCAGTAAACTGTCTATCGCTTTGTAATCAATGTGGAGGCTGTCAGTGTGCGATAACATTACGTAATGGACACGTAACATCTCCGCTTTCGCTGCTTCTCGACCTCTGACATTACTCCGATGACTGGACCGCTTAGAACATTATTTTTATGTGATTTATGACGTGACAGACTGAATTGGGTCATTGGAGATTTTTACTAACAGATTGACAGTTTGGGTACGTGTTCCAGAAGGGCCTTAAGTACCTACCTATATGCAATTAATGAGGTTTCGATGCAATCCAGCTACATGCTGAGTTCCATCATTTATCAATTTATTGCATATTATTTATTGGGTGATAATCAGTTGAAATTAATTCCATAATAAATGGAGACCTTCGATTAGCCGTGGGTGGCATTGACTTGGAGATGTCAAAGTTTATAAATATTATGTTGTGTAATCTCTGAGTGAAATAACCAAAGACTTTTTTTTCTATTCAACTTCTAGATGGTCTTGCGGACCGTTTCTACATAACCGGGCAGTTATTGGCGAGACCTGAAGGGTCTCCAACCAATTTAGACGAGCAAAATACTAAACCTCAGCTAACTACTAAGTACTACTAACATCATGACTACTAGCAACAACAGAGCGACCCCTAATGGGACTCGGACCTTCGCTTAGGGCGTTGCTGGCGGGAGGACTGGGAGGGAGACAGCTTGATGAGGGCTGAATTATCAGTGTGACTGCATCAAAGATGTTAAATATTAGAGACAAAACAAGTCAAAAAAATTGCGTGACTTCCGTGACACCATTAAAATAAACACAGAATATGTAACAATAGCAAATAGAACTGACATTTTATATAAATAGCTCGCCGAAATGCCAAACTCTTTAGTGTCAAAGTATTTTTACGTCTCAGAAACAATATTAATGAATATGAAGTGTGAGTCAAAATACGTATGTTGCAATACCAAGACCGCCTTGGGGGTTATTATCTCACATCAGCGTACGGGATCTATGTCCATCACGCAAATGAATAGGAAGTTACAATGACTATACAAAAATAACGCGCATAATATTAACATTTAATGAGATGAGGTTTGTATGAATTCAATATCATAGGAAGTAATTAATTTCCGAGTTATGTCGACGAATTGCGATGAGAATACAATATGTATGTATTATAATGGCGTTGGACTGCCTCGTTGGTCTAGTGGTGGGAAGCGCGGCTGCTGATCGTGAGTTCCTCTGTTCGATCCCCAGAGTTATTGGATTTTTCCGTGTGGAATTTTTCAGTAGTAGCCCGGAGTCTGAATTTATGCTCGGTTGCTGGCAATAGGCTCGCCCCCTACATGGGTCTTAAACGTAATGGCGAAATGGGGGTGTTACTATACAGCTCTGCACACCCCTTCGGGAAATACAGGCGTGAAGCTTGCATGTTTCAACGTATTTTGCAAACGTATTTTAATTCACATTCCAATAAGTAATAAAGACATGTACAATTAAGTAATAAGAATATAATGGAAATGCAAGCTTTAAACAGGTTTCATTCTTAAATACATTGAGACACGAAGATACGGACGATACGGTTATTTTATTACTTTTATGCAAAAAACGATTTGATTCCGTTTAAATAATTTATTGGAACAAGTTTGAATGTCAGCATATCCAGTAGGTACTATGTGGCTTGTGGTGCATCTTGATACATATAAATATATAATTAATTAAGTAGGTGTATCAATCGACTTCATTTGCATAAATTACCAATTGATATTCTATCTGCTGGGTCAAGAGTAAAATATACAATGCGTTAAATATTATAAATTATTATTTTGTTTACTATTGAATATCAAATATACTTATAGAATACTAAGCTTGATATTTGCCCTTTCCTATTTAGACACCTGTGGTAATTTAGATACACTAACATTGAACTAAATATAAAATCATAATCGCTCTCTTCTAAAAGAGAAGAGTTTCTTCGTGGCACACGTCTTAGCACGTGTTGCTAAGGCCCGTATCAATAAACAGCTCTCATTTAAGAGATCTTCTAACAGCAGCTACCATCAGGCCCCGACTGGCCATGCGGGCAAATGCCCCATGGGCCAGTGTGGCCTGATGGGGCCGGTCACACAGTTGGAGAAATCGAAAGAGTGAGGGAAACGTCAAAAAAAAAGGTCGTCCAACTATCGCCCACCGCTTGAAAAAGAAGCAAATTGTTTGCGGTTGTAAATAAATAATGCACCCAAGATACAGGAGAAAGAGTGAGGGTGGCGTCTCAAAAAAAAACGTCGTCCGTGTAATCGCTTGGGAATTATTCTTTTTTTGCCAGCACTGGTCGACCATCTCTCAAATGCCCGGGCCGATTTCAGATCCCAGTCCGGCCCTGGCTACCATAGAGTAGAATTCCATACATTCGACAACTTTTTTTTATTAAAAAGTGGCTTGGGGAGCACTTTAAGCAGTCGGGCCCGGGTATCACACGAATACTAATGACAGTCGTTACGAGAAGTCAGAAGCGAAAGTTTGACAACTGGTCTAACCTTAGGATATCGGCATTGCCCAGTAACTGGGTTGCGGAGGTTTAATGGCAGTCGCTTCTTTCGAAAAACTATGGCAGTTTCGTTTTAATACGTCTCGATTATTTTTCAAACTACAGCTAAGAGTGATCTTTCAATCCCATATTTGTAGTATCTACCGTGTACAACCGCGGGCATTTGCGGTGAATCACTTTTTAACCTTATTGCCTTAGTGATAAGATCGAAAAGTGGTTCACCACAAATGTCCGCGATGGTACGTCATGGATTTTTAACCCTTATATTAAGCATAATGTACCAATTTCAATTTAAAAAAAATCCATTTACGTCTAGCACTCAGTTTGCTTAAGTTTCACCTGACCCAAGGTCTAGTAATTAGTAAGGCTTGTGTTTTGCCATAAGTTCATTATTCCAAGATATAATGACTGAACGTGCAGAAACATATTTCGTAAGGATGGACTTCTTTCATTATGTTGAATGCCTTAGTTTTAGACGTACGACCACAGATCGTATTGATTTAAATCTGAATTGGGAGAGAGACACGTAGAGTGTCTGCACACATGTTGCGATATTTATCATAGTTTTTTTATCTAAATTAAATGCACCGAATGACATCAAACGTGTCGGAATATTTTTACATTCTACATACATACATATAATCACGCCTTTTTATTTTTTTATTTGAAATGGGTTTGCTCTTGACTCTAGTCTAGGTCAGAGGAGACAAAGGCAAAGTCTACGATGGAGTGAGCTTACCCAGAAGAAGCCTGTTGACTCTAACTTTGAAGAGATTCAGGGAATGCGTTCGGGAACACAGATGCAGGTAGTGAGTTCCACTTTTTTGCAGTGCGCATTATGAAAAATGTTTGGAAGTGCTTAGTGCGAATTGGTGGAATGGCAACTAAGTAAAAAAGCCTTTAAACCCCGTAGGGTTAGGCAGAGGTGTTCTCCTTATAGAGGAGTCTGTACACCCACTTTTTATCACTGGTATTGAATCCCATGTTAGGTGGCGAGCCTATTGCCATTCATCGGGCACAAACCGGGTTCGTCGGCTTCTACAACTCGCGTTCCCGTCGACGGAGAGGAATTTTATTCTTAAACCGTCCTCTCACGGAGGCATACATTATATTCTGTAGTTTTAGTTAAACATTCAAATGCTCTTAGGAAATGACTTATAATATTGATTGTTTGTTTCGGCTTTTCCTCTCAGAGCTAGTCAGAAAGGACGGCGCCAAATAGTCTTAAAAAACATTACTTTGACTTCTAAAAGTGTCTGTAACAGATTTATTTACAGAAATAAAAATCATTTATCATTTAAGTTAAAAAAAGCTAGTTGACTTAGCAACGAGGGGTCATTACGGTCAAAACTGGGCATAAAAACAAAAAGACGTAGGCGTAGTCCGGGTCGCCAGCCATTTAGCAGAGGATACTAAAGACACGGCATCTTTTTGTGTCTACAGGTCCATGATTTATTACGCAATGGAGACAGTCTGGAGGTCACCTTGGACAGTACCAGTTTCAGACAAGTCTGGGTCGTGTGAAAATAACTTACGAGTTATCTTGAGTACTGTACGTTTATTGTGTCAAATTAACAATTTTCCCGGTCAAACTGTAATTTTTAAATATATTAGAGTTAATTTTAGACTTAGTTTGATAAAAAATATCGGTTGACTTGAAGAATTTATGGGCTATTTTGAATGTTTAATAAACTTTGCTTTACGAATAAGGTCCACCTACACACACAAATTCTAATCTGCACAAGTAAGCATAAGTACGATAAGACGGCCGAACTCTGCATGTAGCTGGACCTTAACATAATGCTTACTTTGTGCAAATTAGACTTTGTGCAATTAAGGCTGAGTGTACCTTTACAGATAAACAAAACTTTCATTTTCATTATTATGCAGATTTGTATTTTAATAGCCCTTTTTACAGAATGTTAAATTATTTATGTAAATACATTATTCATGTAAAAAAGTTAAACTTACATCTTTTAAATTGACACAGGTCAATCTATACTAATATTATAAAGCTGAAGAGTTTGTTTGTTTGAACGCGCTAATCTCAGGAACTACTGGTTAGAATTGAAAAATTATTTTTGTGTTGGATAGTTCATATATCGAGGAAGGTTATAGGCTATATAACATCACGCTACAACCAATAGGAGCGGAGAATAAACGAAAAACGTTGCAAAAACGGGGATAATGTCCACCCGTGTGAAGCCGGGACGGGCCGCTAGTATTAAATAACTATGTAAATATAAGTTTACGAGCTTCCGTTGATTATTTTATTTATAATAATATTACATCACGAAAAACGGTGGGAGCCATCTTGAACGGTACCTAACTTAAGTATTCGGACGTCAATTAAACAATGACTCAATGGTAACTGCAAAAAGTGTAAGTGGTTCGAAGGCGAAAGTGTAGTGTACATTATAAACAACTCAATTACACCCACTTTAGGAGTGTTGGATAAAAATAACAGTTTTCGTTTAGCCTTTTCCCAACTATGTTGGGGTCAGCTTCCAGTCTAACTAGATGTGGCTGAATACCAGTATTTCACATGTAGCGACTGCCATCAGACTATTACTTAGTTACATCTATTATTTTGTTGATTCCTGATTTTTAGTAGGTTACATATTTTTACGCTGCAAACTGCCATTTATATTTTTCTTAACAATTCTTTCCATCCAATGGTTGTCTGGAAGAAATTGCTTTAAGCGATAAGACCGCCATTTGTAGGTACTGTTCCTAATTATTTGTATTCCTATTCTGTTTTATTTATTTTAGTGTGCACTAAAGTATATCTATCTATCTATCAGACCTCCGCAACCCAGTTACTGTGCATTGCCGGTATTTTAAGTTTAGACCGGTTGTCAGACTTTTGGGCTTCTGACTATCCGTAACGACTGTCATAGATATTCATACGACATCCGGGACCGACGGTTTATCGTGCTCTCTGGGTCACGGAGGGGTCTCAGTTTGTAACGAACGGTCACCTATGTGGCAAGCGCAGCTTAGCCCCGCTAATCGTATGATCCGCGCGGTTGTTAATAAACCATGAGCCCCTGTACATTATAAATAGCTCAATTACATAACATAAAACATAACATCACGCCTTGTATTCTCCAAAGGGTTCAGCAGAGGTGTTTTTTAGTACACCCTCGTTTCGCCAGTTATGTTAAAGTCCCATGTAATAGGGGGCGAGTCTATTGCCATTAACCGGGCACATATCCAGACTCCGGGCTGCTACTGAGAAACTCTGCGCCACCTGGTGGAAGTATTATTCATCAAGTACCAAGTGATTTTTTAATAAAGAACGTATTTTAGGGCGGTATAATGTGAAAATTATAGTTATGTAGGGTTTTACAAAATTAACTCTAAGAATGTGGAGTTACTCGGTATCAGAAATGGAACAACTTTTATAGAATTTTTTTTCGAAAAAAACGTATTTTTTTTAAATTCCTTTTCATACAAATTACATAACACAACATCACGCCAGTGTTCCCCGAAGGGTTGGGCAGAAGTAATGGAAAAACCCAATAACACTGCCCGACCTGGGGATCGAACCCAGGAGGAACCCATGCTCAGCAGTCGCGCTGGCGACTACTAAACCAACAAGGCAGTAGCTAAATTACAGCCACTTTAATAGTTTTGAATAAAAATTACAGTTTACAATTGTTAATTGTTTAAACCGCGCTGTTGGTACCGTAGTAGTGATGTATTTTCTATTGTTTTATAGTTTTACGCTATCTTAGCCATATTTCCTGTACAGATTAAAGTTAAACGGATTATAAGAACTTGGAAGTGGTGATGTGAAGTTTTTATAACAGATTTTATCAACACTGACAATCCTGTTATAAATTACTTCGATATGAGTTTTGTCGACACATTTGGTGCAGTGGCTGACCGATTGGGTTCTGCGCTAACGGTTCGGATTCGATTCCCGCACGGATCAAATATTTGTATGGCCTACATATAGTTGTACCGGGTTTGGACATGTGAAGATTTGTATCTGTAGACACAACCACGATACAGGAGAAATCCAAAAGTGGGTCAAAAAAACATTAAAAAAAACTGATTTGATGGGTTTTGTCGCTTAGCAAAAACTGATTTAATACTGTTTGGTAAAAATTAAGTGTTTTTGCGTGGATGACTTTCTTTCAATGTGTAAAAAAAAGTGAAGTATTCAAGCATTCGCTCACATAGTAAAGCGAAAGTGAGTTTGTATATATCTATATATCGACGGGTCCTACGTATAATGGTGCAAGTGTAAAAACACAACTTTATAAAAGAGCGGTTTGAAGATCTTAAATATTTATTATATCCCGTATAAAATTATACTGTTATTTCCATTCGTTTACAAAATTTGTAACCACGAAACTAACTACATTTAAAAAAAAATAGTAAGATATCGGTGATTTGAAGGTGATTGATGTAGAAAAGAGGATCTCGCATTTTTGCGGGTTGTACCAGTATACGTAGGACCCGTCGATATTATATATGTTTGCTGTTTCACGGCTTAACTACCAAATCGAATTTGATAACTTTTGCGTGAGAAGTAACATGATACATTGTTTTATCATAAACAGAATGACAAATTCATTTGCGAAAAGTCTGTTTCATGATAAAGTAATGATAACGCCGACGATTACTGATGAAATGACATTAAAAAAAAATACAAAAAAATCTTAAAAGAAATAATCCTTTTTTCCTCTAGGAAAATTTCCTGTATCGTGGATTTACAGACACAAATCTCCATGTAGGCCATACAAATACATGTTCCGTGCGGGAATCGCACCCACAACCCGCGGCGCAGAAGCCAAGCACTGCACCGACCGCATCGTCAACATTAGTTTCGCGCTAACCCATGAAAAGCCACAACATAATAAGACGATACTTTCATGCGGTTACAATGTGATAGACATATAGAAACACAGTATAAATCACATTCAAATATCTTTGAACGACAAATAAGCCACTGTACTGTCATCATTATGTCAGCGAGGGCCGCGGGCCGGGCGGCGCCGCTGTATAATGTTGATTCGAAGGAACGGTAGGTACCGTGATCTATTGTTATAGCCCGACTATACAACCAGTGTTATTGGGTTTTTCCGTGTAGAATTCCTCAGTAGCAGACCGGAGTTTGGATTTGTGCCCGGTTGCATAGGCGTATTCAGGGTGGGGCAGATGGGGCGCTTGCTCCACCCTGGCACAGGAAAGGATAGGTAAATGGTCTACTTTCAGACAACTTGCCACCTATCTCTACAGAACAGTTACCCAAAATAGGTAGACCACTGCCCGACTGTCTATACTTATTTGGACTTCAAAAATAAGGTTATGGGGCAAAATTGCCCCGTAATCCCAATCTGCACATCCAGATTTATTGAAAAAAACAAATATTAACTGTCTGAGTTTCCCCCACCCTCGACAAAATCCTGGCTTTGCCCATGCCTGGTTGATGGCAATAGGCTCGCCCCCTATTACATGGTACTTAAACATAATGGCGAAATGAGGATACGCCTCTGTCAAACCCTTCGGGGAATACAGGCGTGATGTTGTGTTATACTAAAATGTTTGACAAGTACTGTTACATTGACAGTTCTCTACTTGTCGCATCTAAGTAAATGTGTAACCCTTACTCATCAATAAACAAGAGGTTTCGACATCAGTTCAAGATATCTAGTTTCGCCGTCACCGAGCCTTTTTTGTAAAGGCATATGGGGTCATAGGAAACCGTGAAACGGCTTAATAGAAGTTATAAGCTTTGTGAAAAAAAAGAAGACCGCACTGTGCTTTTTAAAATTCATGTAACGTTTCATGCAAATTGTTGGAATTAGCTTTTGTATGTCTGCACAAATAATAAAGTAAGAAATAAGTATATTAGAGGGAGTTTGAAAGTGGCACCACTGACAGAAAAGTTGAAAGGAAAGCCTTTGTCTTGGTATGGGCATGTGATAAGGAGGGATGAAACATATGTGACTAAGAGAGTGATGAATATGAATGTTGATGGATGGAGGGGGAGAGGGAGACCTAAGAAAAGATGGATGGATTGTGTGAGGGAGGATATGAAAAATAAGGGAGTAAATGATAATAATGAGACGGCTGACAGGGAAGAGTGGAAGAGAAAAACATATTGCGCCGACCCCAAGTAACTTGGGACCAGGGCAGGAAGATGACGATGATGTCTGGACAAGTAATCAAACGATCAGACAGATACAAATAATCGTGTAACCCTTCACTGCTGTATGCCTGCAGGTTATCATTCTCATAGTATCAAGACGCATGATGTATAGCAACAGAACGCATGATGTACGGAGCCCGCTACCGGACGGTGGCAGCCGAGCGCCCGAGCCGCAACCCATTGTTGCGTAGCTCCAGGCGTATCTACCATCTCCAACGTTTAATGAAGTCCGCCATACGAATAGCTAACGAGATAGAAAATTCAGGTCACTAGTGCCATCTGATTTAGAGATTCTGACTACTTCTAATGCGATCTTGGCCTATGACCAAAAAAAATAATTTGTCATCTTCAAGATGACTTTAAGATGTACTAAATGACCAGCGGTGTTGCAATGTCTGTTAATAGGATTTTTACCTGTTCTGACCTAAAACCGTGTCCTTGACTAAAATACTAGTTTTTAGGTAGTTCTTACACGATAAACAAAACGTAAATATATTATGTAAAGGCTCTTATCCTTATTTTATTTATTTGAATCAAGGTAATTTTATGTTAATGAGCTTACCTAACCTCTTTGATTTATCTAGCATAAATTAACGCATCTTAAAGCTATGCGAATATTTTGTTGTGAATGAAACGTTTTATGTTTTTAATTGGCGTACATACCTAGCTAACGAACGCCACCGACCAGGGCTCGATCGCACTTTGAACCGAATGAAATCGAATTCGGTCTACAAAAAGTATGGTCATATTCAACAAATGACAAACAGTTTTTGACATTCGCTGGCTAGATGTGTAGGTACGCTGCATAAAACAAGGCTCCCTACGTGAATTTTATGTTAAATTTAAAAATAGCAACTGCTCGGTTTCTATAAACAAAAACGAATCGTTTTGCTTACCAATGGTAGCATTGTTTATTGCCAAACTGGACATGTAAATAGACTTGTAAGCCAATTTTAACTGTGATAGCTACTTCCGTATGGGAGGGTCTACTATGCAAAGCTATGAGGTCTTTGCTTCATTATTGGTAAAGATACAAAAGTCTGAATTTTAACCAGTAACGCTTCGTAAATTATAGGAATCGGCCATAAAGCGACATCAACTATAACCAGACAGAATGTAAGTAACTGAAAGTGAAAACTAGCATAGCGCATCTCAAACAGGCTCTCCCACTTGTCAAAGGTCAGTCAAGTAGGACTAACCTTGGTACTTTCTTTTATTATAGGAAAAAAATATTGCTTAGAATGTGTTCTTATGTAAGAAAAATTACATATCGCTTAGTAGAGACTTTAATCATTACGTAAGATTGCTACTTATTACGGGATGACTTAATAATGAAAATAATTACGCATAATGAATACGCAGCCGTCTGGTCATCAAGTAAAAACGTTCATAAGAATGTTTGTTATTAACATAACATCACGAATGTATTTCCCGAAAGGTTAGGCAGAGGTGTATAGTAACACCCTCATTTCACTGTTATGTTTAAGACCCATGTAATAGGGGGCGAGCCTATTACCATCAACCGAGCATATACCTAAACACCAGGCTGTTACTGAGGGATTCCATAAGGAAAACCCCAATAACCCTTTGGCCAACCTGGAGATCGAACCCAGGACCTCACGATCAGCAGTCACGCTTGCCACCACTAAATAAAATGTTGTTTTTTTTCTGTAAATAAATCTGTTACAGACACTTTTACAAGTTAATGTAATGTTTTTTTTAAGACTAGGTGGCGCCGGCATTTTCTTTCTGACAAGGTTTGAGAAGGAAAGCCAAAACAAACTCAGACATCAAGGTCTCTTTTAAAGTCCAGACACTGTGGTATAAAAATTTTTGCGAGTGTAAAAATGTAGGGCAATGTCTGGAATGGCCTTTTGAGAAAAGTGCCATTGAGGATAATAATAGATAAATTATTATCATAACTAATTTTTGTAAAGGTTTTACGGGAGAGACGGCAGTCTGCTCCTCCTTCATGCAAGACAGCTTGATGCAGTCAGTATTTTTTGGTAAAATCATGATTTATGCTTGAAGAACTTGTATGCATAAAGATAAAAACATGACGAGTTTATTAAGCTTAGGATATCTGGAAATATTTAATAAAATTTAAAAAACTCGACACATTTGATGCAGTGGTTAAGCGATTGGCTTCTGCGCTGCGAGTTGTAGGTTCGATTCCCGCACGGAACAAATATTTGTATGGCCTACAAATAGTTGTTCCGTATCTGGGCGTTTGTGCATGTGAAAATTTGTGTCTGTAAACGTACCCATGATACAGGAGAAATCCTAGTGTAGGGCAACGTTTTTAAAAACAAAAAAGGTAGTTTGAAAAAAATGCAGTTAATTGAATAATTAAAAATTTGCGTGTTCATTAACGGGAATAGACACGCAAAGATAGTGTATGTTTTTACGCCATTATGCCTACGAGATAAGTAAAGTGTGTCAGTTAGTTCATTCCCACGAAACATCTGGATGGCTCAATAGTTTTCGATAAACGTGTTGTCAAAAGATCCACGATCATCCCACGAGAACTATAAATTAGGTACCTACTGCTGTTATATACAAAATACATAGAATAAACTGCCTCGCTAGTCTAGTGGTGGCAAGCGTGACTGCTGATCTTGACGTCTGGGTTCGATCCCTAGGTCAGGGCTGTTATTGGGTTTTTCCGTGTGCAATTCCTTAGTAGCAGCCCGGAGTTTGGATATTGCCCGGTTGATGGCAATAGGCTCGCTCCCTATTACAGTGGACTTAAACATAACGGCGAAATAAGGGTGTTACTATACACCTCTGCGCAACCCTTCGGGGAATACAAGCGTGATGTTATGTTATTGGTATCAGATCATTTGTTTACTCCGATGCTGCAAAATTTAATTTAGGTCAATAATTTCGATTATAATCCTTTGTAGACTTGACATTTGAGATGTAAAATCGTCACACACGAAGACCTCACATTTTCATACGAATTGAAATACAAAGTAGGCGTACTCGCGATGTGTCGTACGCGCATAATAAATTGCATAGTAATGACGAACTAAGTACAAATCAGTATGTATACAATCAAATAACCTTAATGTAATTTTGATGTGAAGTCGTTTTCAAGTAAATATTAGTTATTTCGCAATAGGCTTTTAGACTGTATCCAATTCCGTTTAATATTCATCACGGTACATCGGAGCTTCGATACGTAACTAAAGGTCGGATGCGTCGGCGCATAAAACAATAGTGGGTGCATATATTCACGTGCACGAGTTAAGCCGATAAAGCTCTGTTTTGTTATGCAGGTGTTTAATTGTCTACCGTAAATAACTTCATTATAGACAGAACATACTAACATATTGCCTCGTTGGTCTAGTGAGTGAGGTCCTGGGTTCGATCTCCAGGTCGGGCAAAGTGTTATTGGGTTTTTTCGTGTGGAATTCCTTAGTAGCAGCCCGGAGTTGGAATTTGTGTCAGGTTGATGGCAATAGGTTCGCCCCCTATTACATGGGACTTAAACATAACGGCGAAATGAGGGTGTTAACTCTGCCCAACCCTTTATGGAATACAGGCGTGATGTTATGTTAGACAGAACATTTTATAATAATTAGAAGAACAAACTTTATTACAATGTATTTAATTGTGTGACCTTTTGAGATGAACTCGAAAAGGTATAAAATTTTGCGATCGTCAAGTAGATACTATAAAACCGTTATAAAATATTTTATTAGTATTAATTTTTTTAAACACGAAATAGCTTCATGCTTCTATAAAGTTCTGCCTAGCCTTTTTCCCAACTGTTGGGGTCAGCTTCCAGTCTAACCAGATGCGGCTGAACACCAGTATTTTACTCGGAGCGACTGCCATCAGACCTCCGCAACCCAGTTAAATGGCAACGCCGATATCCTTGGGTTAGATCGATTAATTATCAGTCTTTCGGAATTTATATATTAAATGTCTACAAAAAATAATTATATTTGTCACTTTTTTTCTGTAATTTATATAATATTACGTAACAGCAATTATAATAATACAATAAAAACAAAAATGCCTATTACCATTTTCTTCACGCAAATATAATAAGTATATTGGAATTAACCTACATTCACGGGTCACCGGCGCAGGCGCGGTGATCACGCACGAAATAAAGGGCTCCAAACGTCGAAGAAATCGTTGATATGAGATGCTTCATAAGCCATGTAATAATTAATAATATCAATTAAGTTAATTACAATCCAATATACGTACCTACTTTTAGTTTAAATTAAGAGACTGGTACCCATATTGCACATCTATTATTCAATATAACATTAGGTACATAAAGACCCATTTTAGCAAGGAAATGTATAGAAATACGCAACACGTTTGTTTCAACCGGAATTCAACACAGTATTATGCTTTAATGAACCCTAACGGTCAATCAAGATGAATTGGAACTGTAAAAAGAGCTCGAAAAAATGGTTCAAAACTTTTTCAAAACACTTTTGTTTAATGTTATATTTTAAAAAAGTATTCTTAGTACCTATACAATAGGCATCTTGTGTACCTCCCAACTATTGCTAGTGCCTATAGATATTGCACAAAAGCTAAATAACTTTAATGATGAAAGCTTTATGTGAGTACCTATTCTTCTTTCCAAAGCTTGTTCCGGTTAGTTGCGGATGATCGTTGGCGGCACGATCAATCGTATGTCACTGCGCCGATTGCGCGTTGATGTCTTTTTGATGCGCGACCATGTTTCACAGGTTTAATTGCGAATTTATAATTACTATGCTTCAAGTATACATTTTTGATTTTACGTTATGTCATATTTGTTTCAAAAAGTATTTAATAAATTATTAATGTAGGGCAAAAAATATTTAACGCTTTTTATTTTATTTTAATTCTATAAAATTCAAAACATTTTTTTCCTATTGAACCTAGGTCCAATAACCTATATATTTTCATGAAATAATCCATTTTTATAAAACATGTAGGCAATACAAAAAATATATAAAAAAATTCAAATCAAAGGAACTCACCTTGCACACAAGAAAATACACGACACTACGTCACTCACACAAAAATTCAAAATTCGAATATGTAATGTCCGTTAAGCGCGCTTACTGGGGTCAGAGTGCGCATGCGTGTATCCGCGGTGTCATCCCGCGACTCGCGCGCTGGTACAGTGAAAGTGCTTATATAGCCTTTTAGTTGCAAGCGTGCACGACGTGACGTCATACATCGGCTGCAATGGATTTATGGGCGGCCGAAACAATGAGATGAACTTTGGGCGAAGCTTCGGAGTTTTTTTAATTACTTAAAAAAGCTTCAATGCGGCAATGACATAGTTTAAAACCTTCGTTCTGAAGTTTACAAGACAATACAGTTCCACGTATATTTAAAAATATGCGAGTGTTGTCTGAAAAATGCTAATATAATTGATCACTGTAATTTGTAATATTTCCGTAATAATTTGTATTACGTAATAATTTATATGTAGCTGCCTCGTCAGTCTAGTGGTGGCAAGCACGAATGCTGATCGTGAGGTCCTGAGTTCGATCCTCTGGTCGGGCAGTGTTATTGGGTTTTTCCGTGTGGAATTTCTCAGTAGCAGCCCGGAGTTTGAATTTGTCCCCGGTTGATGGCAATATGTTCGCCTCCTATTACGTGGGACTTAAAACGGCGAAATGTAGGTGTTACTATATACTCGTGCCCATCCCTTCGGGGAATACAGGCGTGATGTTACGTAATTTGTATTAATTGACATATTTAGCTAAGTGCACTCCTAGAGAATGATGACACTTTCTTCTCCCTGCCCTTATCCCACACTAGGTGAGATCGGCACAACACTTTTTTCATAAATCCATGTTGTTAGAGGTTTTGGCTTATTGCTTTATGACCGGCCGCCTGCCTGACATCAACCCTCCTTGGGAATACTAGAGAATGATGACACTATTATAGTTAAACGTCTTTCAGCACAGGTCATATCGATTGCATTTGTTTCGTACATACATACATATACTCACGCCTATAATCCCCTGAGGGGTAAGCAGCGGTGTTCTCGTACTACAGGAATCTGTACACCATCGTTTCGCTTGTTGTATTTAGTCCCATGTTAAGGTGGCGAGCCTATTGCCATTTTTCGGGCACTATTATGATCAATTATTAATAGTGGTCATTATTGCCAAATTATTATACCTACACTATTATCTATTATCATACCGGGCTATGTCTGTAAATATCACACACATGAGAAAATTAGTTTTGAGGCGAGAAGTAGGAATTTGATTGTCACTTGCGTTAACGGTGAAGGAAAACATCATGAGGAAACCTGCACACCTGAGAGGAATCCAAAATGTTCACAATGATATGTGTAGTCAGCCAACCCGCACCAGGCCAGCGTGGTGGACAAAGGCCTACACCCTTCTCATTATGAGCAGAGCCCCGTGCCGAGTGGGACAGTAATGAGCTGGTTTTGATGATGTTGAACTGAATGTAAATAGTTCAAAATAGGCAGGCTGTATGAATTTTACTATCAGATGGATGGCGAAATGAATGTACTTATACATTAAAAATACGAAGCTTTATACTACGAATAGTTCGGTTTCTCTCGAAAAATAATTTTTCTTTCAGCAGTTGCTGGTAGATCTGATAAATTATGGGATATGTCGAGTTATTTGTAATAGTAAAAGGCCAATTCCTATACGCTAAACGTTATTTTATTGATAGGAAGCGAACATCATATAACACGTAAGAGCCCATTCACACAGCGGATCCGTTTTATACCCGTTTAATAGATCCGTTTTTAACGGATCTGTTAAACAAATGGCAGCTGCGTCGCATCTGGCAGGCAGGATACGATGAAAATAACGGATCGTGTGTAAAGGCACCTTCTCCATACATCTTTATGTACGAATCCGTTTTATATACTGTTCCGGCATTCCGTTTTTGATGACAAAACGGAATGTGTAAAAATGTCGGATCAGTATTTTTTACTGGATTCGGAATACTGTCGCATATGTGAACTCGCTCATACAACTACAGGCGCCATCACCAAAATAAAAACGGATCCGCTAAAAACGGCCCTGTAAACAGTTTCTGTGTGAACTAGCTCTAATATTAACCTTTCGGTACAAGCTTCGTACCGTCGCTGAATTCATGCAAGTACATACTGTTTTTCTACCAGAACCTTACTTAGTTGCCTCTTACGACATTCACGTAAAATGAATTTTATTTTATTTTTTATTTATTTATATGAATGGAACAACATGATGGGTGACCGTTCGTTATGCATTGAGACCCCTGCGCGCCTCGAAGAACACCTTAAACAGTCGGTCCCGGGTGTCATACGAATACCTATGACAGTCGTTGCGGGAAGTCAAAAGCCCGAAAAGTCTGACAACCGGTCTAACCTTAAGATATCGGCATTGCTCAGTAAGTGGGTTGCGGAGGTCTGATGGCATTTGCTCTTTGTAAAATATTGGTATTCAGCCGCATCTGGTTAGACTGGAAGCTGACCCCAACATAGTTGGGAAAAGGCTAGGCAGAACAACATGAGTAGAATAGTACATACCACTTACACTACCCACTCTCTCTCAAACCCTTTGACATTCCGACAAAAAATTTACTGTTTTACTTGCAAAGACATCACGCACTGGGTTAAAATCCAGGAGTCGGCTCAACAGATGAAGAATTTGCGACAGTGGAGGTTTTGCTCTGAAAATCGTTTCACAAGATAGCATTTCAAATAACCGATGTTTTCAATTCCAATAACGTGGCCCAGCTTTAGGTACCTCATGAAGAAATAAGAAGTTGCAATATATTGTATGATAAATGATTTTCGTCTTGGTCATTACTTCAGAAAATCGGCAGGTTAATCCAGATTGATGCATTAAAACGATACAATACAAAGGGATAATATCCCTACAATGCTCAGGCGCAGATGAAGGCTGATAACATCGGATATCTTCCCAAGTGCGTATTTTGCAAGATTATATTACACATGCCGATGATTAATCGTTGTATTGTGTTAGCTGACACAACAAATTTTGTTGTATAATAAATTGGATGTAACATCATAGACAATGGCTGAAAGTGCGATGTGCGGTTGGTCATTGGTCGTATTTACTAGTAGTAGCTGTGTTGGTAAGGTCACGCAACTATTAATAATTTGGTCATATCATGACAAATGGAATTTATGCCACAACTACGTTTCCCAGCTTGCATGAGCAATTATTATGTATGTTGTTATCTGACTGCTGAAGCTTATTTGAAGCGAAGTTGAACATTTCTTCACCTAATTTCCATCCAGTTAGTGACATTATGTGACAGAGACATTATTGGACAGAGATAAGTATTATTGGACGGAGCCATTGTTGGACAGAGACATTGGTGCCGATTCTCTTGTTCACCAACTAAACTAAAATTAGAAAACTGCTATCTTTTACTAACAGGCAGCGCGAGAAAAGGACAAGGAAAAGATGATAGATAAGAATTAAGTTAGAGATGTCAAACTATACTGGCCTGCAAAAATAAGTATCACACTTTTAAAATTGCAATAACTTTTTAGGTACACAAGATATATTTTCGAAACAAAAAGGACTCAAAAAAGAGTTTAACTTTGTTACTATAGTTTCAAAGAAAGCTGATAAAAAGTGCTATAAAACGTTTTTTATTTTAAATCTCTAACTTCTTAAGTTTAGAAAAAAATTGAAATTTTAAGTGTGATACTTATTTTTGCAGGCCAGTGTAGTTTATGCCTTGAACTTCACCGTGTTTTTAGTTGACACGTTCTGACGTGTCGTCTAAATTTCTATAAAAATTTTAGTTCAACTAAATTTGACAGCTCTTATTTAAGTCTGTCTCTTTCTTATTTTATTAGAAAGGAAAAGATGGCAATTGCATAAATTAAGCTTAGTTGGTGAGCAAGAGAATCGGCACCATTATTGGACAAAGACATTATTGGACAAAGATATTATTGGATAGAGACATTATTGGACAAAGACATTATTGGACAAAGATATTATTGGATAGAGACATTATTGGACAAAGACATTATTGGACAGAGATAAGTATTATTGGACGGAGCCATTATTGGACAGAGATATTATTGGATAGTGACATTATTGGACAAAGACATTATTGGATAAAGATATTATTAGATAGAGACATTATTGAACAGAGACATTATTGGACGGATACATTATTGAACGGAGACATTATTAGGCAGAGTTAGATTTTCCGCAGTTCGGTTTCACATTAATAAATTGTTGAATTTTTCCTGTTAAACCCAATAGATGTTTTTAAAGTTCCGCGATTAGCGACACATTATAAATTACTGACTCAGGTCTTTCGCGTAGAATATTTAAAGGCACAGTACTATTTTATGCCGGACGCTACTGTACGTAATTCCAAAAGATTCTGATAAACATACTGTATGGAGATTATGACATAATAATAATAATGGTTTACAATTAGTTGATGGGAAAGATTAAAGGTTCTAGTTCAATGTTCATCAATTTTGCAATTTATTTTGACAATTCAACATTATGTAGGAGGGCAAATTACACACTACATAGTGAATTTTCAACACAAATTGCAAAATTCGTCAATCTGTTGTTTTTCCAGTAATTTAGTTCATCTGCATTTAGTTGTAAAGATAAAATCTGTCTAGCAAAGTCTTCCGGATTCATTCGTTATGAAACCGGAAAAATAATTCAATATATTATAATATTATTAAATTACTGAAATAATGGTAATTGTTTCCATCTAAACGATGTTCTTAATTTTTCATGGCGATAGTATTTAACCTTCTGCGGTCAGCCACAGTTTTGACCAAATGCTTTAATGTACCGACGCATTGACCGTGAGATCTTGAAAAGATAACCATAAAATTTTACTGGAGATATTCTTGCAGATTTATAGGTTGTATATTATTAAAATAAACCAATTTAGTGCACTTAAATGAATAGGAAATTAATTCTGAAGAAGATAGTGTTGACATTTATAAGAGCAATTAATTTAATTAACCTTCAATATATTTCTGCAGAATTTTGGTAACTTCAAGTTAATTACATTGGCTGTAGATGTATACAGAATGTCCCGAAATTTAACGTCAAGCCGGGAACAAATGATAGGGCAGTTTATGAGTGTTCAAAAAAAAACAGTTGTATTTTTTTTAAATGCATTTAATAATTAGATTTCTGATGTAAAATTTTATTATTTGTAACTTTGAAATTCGAACATGATTAAAAAATGTTTTTTTTTTTCTGAACAGGCATAAACTGCCTTAACATTTGTGTGACGGCTTGACATTGAGTTTCGGGACACCCCGTATATAAATGGAAATATTTAAGTCAAACAGTTACATCGATTGCTCTTGTGTAAAAATTTTAAAACGTAATTAATACAATGCAATCTTCAATTACTGCTATTTCTAACAAAAATATACAAATAGTATCTGAGATTATAACAAGGTAAAATGTTAATTTAATAATAATAACTCTTTGTAATGCGCAGCACCTATAGGCATCATACTTATTTTTTGGTTTTGGTAATCTCTCTCTTTGCTAAGTAATAGACACGCTATTAGTTACACGATTTCGGTCAATAAACACGAAATGTTAATGTGTACTAACTGATGTTCGTGTTGGTTTAAATCGACACGATTCTGTTTTATATCTTATCGATATTGAAATTCATCTCGTTCTGTTTAACAATCGAAAGAAAAATGTTTTACCAAATGAAGACCGACCAGTTGTGTTGTAAGCAAGTTGTGAAATATGGGTTTTTTTGTAAAGTTGCTGCCTTGTTGGTCTAGTAGTGGCAGGTGCGACTGCTGATCGTGAGGCCCTGAGTTCGATCCCCAGGTCGGGCATAGTGTTATTGGGTTTTTCCGTGTGGAATTCCTAAAGCACTAGCGTTGTGTATAGGATTTTTAATAGTTAATATAAGATTATCGGTTTGTGAAGATCTAAATTTCTTAGTGGCTTCCAGGTATGAAGATAAAGTTTTGCCAGGGCAAATTTCTACTTTATGAGGGAAAAAAGGTATCGTTAATCGTGGCATGTTTGGATTTGTGTCCGGTTGATGGCAGTAGCCTCGCTCCTATTACAAGGGACTTAAAACATATCGGCGAAATGAAGGTGTTACTATACACCTCTGCCCAACCCTTCGGGGAATACAGGCGTGATGTTATGTTATGTTGTAAAGTCTCAGGTTATTAAAAGAGTTTATAGGTTAAGTTGTGTGCTTTTTTTTTCTATTCGACTGCTTGTAGGTAGTCCTTGCGGACGGTTTCTACGTAACCGGGCAGTTAGTGGCATGACCTGGGTCTCCAACCAATGGGGACGAGTAAAATAATCAACCTAAGTTAAATACTACTACTAACATCATGACTACTAGCAACAACAGCACCGAGGGTGACCCCTAATGGGACTCGGACCTCGGCTTAGGGCGTTGCTGGCGGGAGGACTGGGAGGGAGACAGCTTGATGAGGGCTGAATTAACGGTGTGACTTCGAAGTCTGAAGAGACTACTCTTTGCTACATAGAATTTATAACCAGATTAGAATGGAATTTAAGAGTACGTATATGGTACAGCCATTTGTAGATTTCAGATAATACTCGTTCCTTGAAAAAATCTTATTCAGCCGTATCTGTTTAGGCTGGAAACTGACCCCAACATAGTTTAAAAAAGGCTCTACTGACCTAATCGCATAATAATGAATTCCACGTAGGCTTTTCAGATCGTTTCTAGATAATATACTTAGGTAATTCTAAAGGTTTTAAAACGCTTGGATTATTGACACAAAACATTAAGAAACAATACAATGACTGCCTTATTGGTCTAGTGGTCATAAGCGCGATTGCTGAGCATGGGGTCCTGGGTTCGATTCCCAAGTCGGGCAAAGTGTTATTGGGTTTTTCCATTAGTAATTTCTCAGTAGTAGCCTGGAGTCTGGGTTGTGCCTGGTTAATGGTAATAGGCTCGGCCCCTATTACATGGGACTTAAACATAACTGGCGAAACGATGGTGTACTAAAGAGAAAACACCTCTGCCGAACCCTTCGGGGAATACAAGGCGTGATGTTATGTTTTGTAAACAATACAGTACTCTTTTAAATAGTCACAATTGTCAATTTAGTCAATTTATTATTGTCTGATATTTATGAATGACTGTGACATTAAAACACCTACATAATATGGGTGGAGTCTTGAGGTGAGATTTAACACATTTTACAATACTTTAGCGCACGCATCGATGACGAAACCGACACTATAATATCTCCTCAACACTATTGGTAGGTATATAACACGGTTATACACATCAGAGGCTTTAAATCATTTATTCATAAGTGTACGAAACTTTTATACTGTTTAAAAATTGTATATATGTATATACACGTCGAACATCATTTTATTTAGTTTATTGGGTTTTTCCGTGTGGAATTCCTCAGTAGCAACCCAGAGTTTGGATTTGTGCCCGGTTGATGGCAATAGGCTCGCCTCCTATAACAGGACTGAAGCATAACGGCGAAATGAGGATGTTACTATAGACCTCTGCCCAACCATTCGGGGAATATAGGCGTGATGTTATGTTACGTAGAACATCCAAAAATACTGAAAAACCATTTTTTTTAATGACTTTGCCCCACATTTTTTCCTGTAGGTATCGTGGTTGCGTTTACAGACACAAATCTTCACATGCACAAACACCCAGACCCGGAACAACTATGTGTAGGCCATACAATTATTTGTAAAACCACGAACTGTGGCGCAGAAAGCCAATCGCTCAGCTACTGCACCAAAAGTTTCGTCGTATTTACATATATTTTATTTAACAATAAAATGAAACCAAATGAAAATAATAATATTAAGTCATTTGATATGTAAAGATGATTTTAAAACAGAACCCAGCGTCATAATAATAAACAGGCTAAATATATTTCAACCTGTTTATTATAAAATATGTTATCGGACATGTATGTAATCCGTCATTATATATAATTCCTAGGAAATGTATACAAGGCTAGTCGGAAAGGGGGTACTAAGCCGAAAGGGTGTTAAAGTACCCATAACAAGGGTTAACTTTTGTTCTACAACTTTCCCCAAAACTCGATAGCTTAAGAGAAATAGCTTTTCAAAGATTTCGTAAAAAATATGCTAAAATCTTTCTGTCCATAGCTATGATCAGCTGTTTTTACAATTTAGGTCATGTTTGGGGTCACGATTTAGAAAATAATTTTCTGAATACATAACTAAAGCAGGTATGTTCTTTTTTAGAAAAAAACTAAAATAAAAATCTTTTTGCATGCAAATAAAAATTTTGAAATCTTAACACTTGCTTTAAAATAGTCATCAGTGATACTTTAGGTGGCCCGCGGCTTAGTACCCTTTCCGACGAACCTTGTATAATAACTAAAATCGACAGGTAATGTGTGAAATAAATTTTACTATACACATTTCATAGGATTTTTATAAATTTCATAAACAGCAATCGGAAATGTGTAGAAAATGTATGAATTAAAGAAACTTTGACAAATTATTTATTTTACACATTTCCTAAATTGGCAATTTCCAACCTAGGAATTGTATACAATTCCTAGGTTCCATACATTTCCGGTAGCATAGGTATACACCAATCGTATTTCTTGTTAAATAATTTGTTATGGATTAGAAAACCAGTTTAACATTAATTAGTAGAATCAACTCTATCGCTATAAAGATGAGCTTCATATATTTACCTATTGGTAGCAAATACCTATATACCTAATATATTCAGAATCGCAAACAGTATTATGTTCAAGTCAAAACAAGTTGTTCATTCATTCGATACACGTTTGCTTCAACAATTTCATTGTACAGAACTAGTATTAAACAAAGTAAGTATTCGTTATAAGCATTATCATAATATACAAGGTTAGTCGGAAAGGGGGTACTAAGCCGCGGGCCACCTAGAGTATCACTGATGACTACTTTAAAGCAAGAGTTAAAATTTAAAAATTCGTTAATTTTTATTTGCTTGCAAAAAGATTTTTATTTTAGTTTTTTCAAAAAAATATCATACCTGCTTTAGTTATGAATTCAGAAAATTATTTTCTGATTCGTGACCCCAAATATGACCTAAATTGTAAAAACAGCTGATCATAGCTATGGACAGTAGATTTTAGCATATTTTTTTTCAAAATCTTTGAAAAGCTATTTCTCTTAAACTATCGAGTTTTGGGGAAACCTGTAGAACAAAAGTTATCCGTTTTTATGGGTACTTTAACACCCTTTCGGCTTAGTACCCCCTTTCTGACTAACCTTGTAAAGCCGGGTACTGACCGGTGTTACGGGGCGTAATGTAACGTGTTACACAGCGAGCGTTCGTGCAGTCAGTACGGGGAAACAAGGCGCTTGTAACGAGCATTTACACGGAGTTTAGAACACGGCGTAACATAACATGCTCGCTGCGAATGTTACATTACGGCCCGTAACACTGGTCAGTACCCAGCTTTACCTTGGATATTGTATTTGCAGCTGAGCATACATTGCTCTAACTTCTATTGGTCAAATATGTTCTGCCTAGTCTTTTCCCAACAATTTTTGGGGTCAGCTGGAAGCGGAACGACTGCCATCAGAACTCCCGCAACCCAGTTACTGGACAATGCTGATATCCTATGGTTAGACCGGTTGTCAGACTTTCAGGCTTCTGACTTCTCGTAACGACTATCATAGGTATTCCTATGACACCCGGAATCGACTATCTCACGTGCTCTTCGAGGCACGGATGGGTCTCAATGTGTAACGAACGGTCACCCATCCACAGACTGACCGCGGCAAGCGCAGCTTAACCTCGTAAATCTTATGATCCGCGCAGTTGCTCATTAGCCGTGGGCCTCTACTATCGTATCTATCGTATCTTTACTAGCCCGAGATTTACGTACCTACTTTAGTATCGACAAGAATCCTAGCTTTATCCCAAACGCTTCCAAAAAGACTTAAGAATTAGTCATAAATGAATTCGATTCACATTCATGTAAGGTCGTTTATAAGGCTATAGTATGGTGAGAGATAATATTGTAGAGACTTAAGTCGACCGGCCTTTATGATGTACCAATAAAGACCTTGTGTTTAACGGTCTTATGAAGATGAATCCAATGCACAACAGCTATTAAGAGAAAAATGTCAGACAATTACATCTCGCCTGTTAGCCAATGATAGGTTAAATCGTGTGTGTTAAATATCAGTTGGCGATGTCCGAATAATATTTCGCTGTACCAAACACCTCGTTATTGTATCTTGATCCAATAATAACCATATTGCTTAATATAACTATTATGTTTACATCACTATTGGTGTTCAATTACACATTGATTTTGCAAAACAAACAAAGGTGTATCTTGTAATGCTGCTGTGGATCAACTTATTATAATGACTCAATATACTATTTAATGGACATCGTTTAGATCAGCGGTCCCCAAACTTTTTTATCTCGTAGACCACTTGCCATGTTAATAAGGTATAAGGTATAATGGGCTGGTGTCCACAATTCCACGTCTGAGCGCGTATTTTGCGTCACGGGTGGTAAGTGTAGTCACTCGATCCACCCTAACTCCTCGAAAAAGGCCAGCACACCCTTGATGTTGCTGACGATCTCTCGGAGAGTACCTGGGTTTCCGAAGTACTTGGCCCTGTATGTGGCGACCTCAGGGCAGTTTAGTTTTGCTTAGCTAATATTGCATTTTTTACATCAACTTCAAATGCGTTTTTAACTGATTTCTAACTGTAGTGAGGTGTAGAGCGAAAAACTATAAAAAAACACGTTAAGTTTTATACATTTATTAATAAAAATTAAAATGAACCAAAATTATATTTAGTACGTACCTATGTACCTATTACGTAAGGTTAAAACTAAGTAACAAATAATCTGTGTATGTGGGTTATTTCATTAATGGAAAGTCAAAATTAAATTCACGACCAGCTTAAAAGAGATCCACTATCATGGACCCCCGTTTACATCTCACGGACACCCAATTTTTTTTCACTCATGTGGACCCCTTTTATGTCGTCGTCGACCCCTGGGCGTCAATGTAGACCAGTTTAGGTATCACTGGTTTAGATCATTGAATCTTCATTTGCCTTTTCATTGGTATGATAAAATAGAATGTTTATTTCTCAGGAAATATAGGAGACTAAGAAGATGAACCGTATTCTTGAAAATGAAAACTTCTTCTTCTTCTTTCGTGTCAGCAAGAGATATACGAGATTAGCTCATGCTATGGTGAATAGATTAGCTAGTCAGCAAGGTTGGTGGCGAGGCTGACTTCCCAGGGTGCGCCGGACGTACTTGAGTATCGTCTCTCGTGAAGGCTTTTTTCACGCACTGAAAACATGCACGCATGGAGATGGGACTAGCTGGGAGTAAACAGAGTAATACCACAAAACAGATAGGTACAGAAGTCAATCACATGTATGTACTTCACTTTCCATACCTACGCTCGGCGGTCGCTCTATCTATATATCTACCTCTCTCAAGCGCATGGCACTCGCGCTCGCACTCACTCGCACTCTAGTCCCAAACAGTCCGAGATATCGTGTCCGTGAGCAGTGTCTATGTGTACGTTGTACGAGCGCACTTGTATGTAGATTGACTTCTGTACCTATCTGTTTTGTGGTAATACTATCTAATTATAAAGGGTGATTCATCAAAACGGGTCAGTGGGAATTAATTTTAAACTATTAGAGCTAGACAAACTTGTTCTAAGGAAAAAGAACAGGTTATTTATTCTTATCTCATTCCCGCCTACACACGGCACATAACACATCTCAACGCACTTTCAAGTACAATTTTTAAGACGTTGTGGTCGTTATTCGACCATTATTTTACCAGTATTAAAGGCAACTTACACACATGCTTTTTTTTGCACATCTATTGCAGTAACCTTTTGAATAATTTTCATATATACTAAAAAAAGTACGACAATTTACGATGTTCACGTATAAATATAATGATTATTTATATGCGTATTATAACATAACACGCCTGTATTCTCCGAAGGGTTGGGCAGAGATTTTTAGTAACACTGTCATTCCGCCGTTATGTTTGAGTCCCATGTAATAGGGGGCGAGCCTATTGCCATCAACCGGGCACAAATCCATACTCCGGGCTGCTACTGAGGAATTTTGCACGTAAAAACCCAATAACACAGCTCGACCTGGGGATCGAACCCAGGACCTCCAGATCAGCAGTCGCGCTTGCCACCACTAGACCAATGAGGCGGTTGCTGATTATAATATACATAGGTATAGACATATAGCAATCCCACATCCACATTGCCTGGATGACGCACACCCTACGTTGCATTCTGAACTGCATAAAGGTATGAAATACAACGTGATAAACAATGTTCAATAGTTTGCTCGATCAGCCTCCCAAGTTGCACTTAGAGTAATCAATCAAAATCAGCCTTTGTGTACATGCTTACAGTAGCTTATCTAAGGAACATCACTCACGCAACAGGAACTAAAACTACCCGACGTGATCGTGCGATGACGTGGTGCGCGTGCGCAATGCAATATATGTTAGACATGGATGTATAGTCACTTCATCACTGCATCATCACTACATATCGTAAACAAAGTCCCCCGCCGCGTCTGTCCGTCCGTCTGTGCGCGGTTTTCAACTTCTGCATTTATTTTGTTTCGGTTTTAACGATTAGATAGATTGATTGTCGGAAGCTAGTAGTGTGACCGTCGGACTGCCGAGTCGTAGGTCTCGAGTTCTAACCCAAGGCACGCACCTCTGACTTTTCGGATTCATGTGCGTATTGTATAATTATCACTTGCTTAAAAACAGTGAAGGAAAACATCGTGAGGAAACCGACATGCCTGAGAGATATTTCTCGACAGCATGTGAAGCCAAATCAGAGGCCCATGGACGGCATAAACTCTGACACCAGGTTAGTCACTAACCACACGAAAGGAAGGACCCAAGGCACGCACCTCTGACTTTTCGGATTCATATGCGTATTGTGTAATTATCACTTTCTTAAAAACGGTGAAAGAAAACATCGTGATGAAACCGGCATGCTTGAAAGATATTTCTCGACATTGTGATGCTAAGTCAGAGGCCCATGGGTGGCACTCTGACACCAGGTCAGTCACTAACCACATGAAAAGAAGAAGAAGAAGAGTAGGTTTAAGTGAATAATTTATATAACTGCCCTTTTTCCAGCCCGCTACGGGTTCGAGTCTAATCAATGCGACTTTCATTCTTTTTCGTGTGGTTAGTGACTTTTTTTAAATTTAATGGGCTTGCGTTTGACCGCCACCCTCACCTAATGTTAAGCGATGGTGCGGTCTACGGTGGTACATGCTTGCCCAGCAAAGACCTGTTCACTCGAGACTTGAAAACCACCAGATTTTACTTATGACTAACCTGGTGTCAGAGTTTATGTCGTCGATGGGCCTCTGACTTGGCTATACATACCGTCCGCCAGTGCGACTAAATATAACTTACCTATGTATAAAAAAGTAAGGTTAACTTTTTTCTGCTTAAGCTCTTGACATTTCAAGTTTCTTTAATCACTTGGTATTTGTTTATGCTCACTTGTTAGCTATATGGAGTACCGGTTTAATTACTACCTATGGCATTTCAACATGTAAGGTATGTTTTGTTTTTATTTAGTACTTATAATAGATGCGACTCATCTACCCGGATGAGTCAAAGCTATGATGAGGATAAGGCCACGAGACGGTTTGATACCGTGCCTAAGCCCGGTTGTCAGTTATGCGTACTATGGGGGTGCGTTGATAAAGCCGTTGCTAGCGACGGCCCGGTTTGCTGTCGGCGCCGTGCCTGGAGGCATATTGCGAAAATGGAACTACGAAGTTTCGGTTGATGGATCGTACGTTTTCCAACTACAAAAGTGTTTCGGATCCGAAGATGATTTAGATTTTTGCGATTTGACATTTTGTCCTTCGTTTACCCTACTTCCAAATGTTAATTGAAATCTAGTAGTTCGTTTTTTGACAATACTTTGATCGTGAATTTATAAGCTCGATGTTCGTCGTTGTTTTGTTTCGATCCAAAACTTCAGCGTTCTTTTTTTGGAGTAGAACCCCTGGGAGTCTATGCCTGGTGCACAGTTTAGATAGATAAAGGTAGTCAGCGATACGAGGAAGGGTAATCGACCGATCAAAATAATCAGACCAGAAAATTCGTAACATAAGTTTTCGGTCAACAAAAATACAGATATTTTCTAAAATAATTAATGAAAATAAATAAATTATATCTAGATCAATTGAGTAGATTAAAATACAGTTGGGGTGTCTGAGGTTTTGTGTTATTTAAAAAACACCCTGTATAATTTTGTAATTATTGTTGTATACCTATCCATGTACTTTACATTCTTGGCACAGCATGTTGCTCATCTTGTAATGACGATAATATGATAATTATTTATAATTATTTCTAAACGAATATACCTACTTAGGTTATGATAAGGGCTAAGTAATTATTGAGGGTCTATTATTCTAACCTTTTGAAGATGAAATAATTCTACAAGGTTAGTCGGAAAGGGGGTACTAAGCCGCGGGCTACGTAAAGTAGGTATCACTGATGACTATTTAAAAGCAAGTGTTAAAATTTCAAAATACGATAATTTTTAATTGCATGCAAAAAGATTTTTATTTTAGTTTTTTCAAAAAAAGACACCTGCTTTAGTTATGAATTCAGAAAATTACCTAATTTTCTAATCTGTGACCCAAAATATCACCTAAATTGTAAAAAACAGCTGATCATAGCTTGGACAGATAGATTTTAGCATATTTTTTACGAAATCTTTGAAAAGCTATTTCTCTTAAACTATCGAGTTTTGGGGAAAGTTGTAGAACAAAAGTTATCCCTTATTATAGGTACTTTAACACCCTTTCGGCTTAGTACCCCCTTTCCGACTAACCTTGAATAAAGCATAATTATAATTGCTGTTTCCCAGTTATAATGATTTTAGCATATTTTTTACGAAATCTTTGAAAAGCTATTTCTCTTAAACTATCGAGTTTTGGGGAAAGTTGTAGAACAAAAGTTATCCCTTATTATAGGTACTTTAACACCCTTTCGGCTTAGTACCCCCTTTCCGACTAACCTTGAATAAAGCATAATTATAATTGCTGTTTCCCAGTTATAATGACTTTGTGAAATAAGCTAAACACTTCAACTAATACAAGAGGGGCTCGTGGCTCGACCAACCGCGCGGGTCATTCGATTTGCGAGGTTAAGCTGCACTTGCCACGGTCAGTCCGTGGATGGGTGACCGTTCGTTAACATCGAAACCATTCCGTGCCTCGGAGAGCACGTTAAACAGTCGATCCCGGATGCCATACGAATACCTATGACAGTTGTTGCGAGTAGACAGAAGCCCGAAAGTCTGATAATCGGTCTAACCTTAGAGTATCGGCATTGCCCAGTAACTGGGTTGCAGAGGTCTGATGGCAGTCGCTCCGGTATTCAGCCGTATCTGGTTATACTGGAAGCTGACCCCAGCATAGTTGGGAAAAGGCTAGGCAGATATAATACTTCTACTAATACAAGTAAAACTTGATGTTTTTGTAATTTAGCAAACAACACAAAAATAATAGATAATAATTTTTTAAATATTCCGGTTCTAAAAATAAGTAAAAATAGAGATTATCAACTGGTCACATCTGTTCAAGAATGTTGCGGCTATTAGACAAATTAATTGAAATGTTGTTTCTAAGCGATACCTGAGCGACTTGCTACCGTTTATCTAAAGGTGTAATCGCAACACACGACTCATCCATATAATTAAAATGCAAAAAAAATATCCTAGAGAAATGGTTTCTATTTCTTCTTTTTTAAAAAACTTTGCCCCATACTAGGATTTCTCCTGTATCGTGGGTGCGTTTACAGACACAAATCTTCACATGCACAAACGCCCAGACGCGGAACAACTATTTGTAGGCCATACAAATATTTATTCTGTGCGGGAATCGAACTCACGACCCGTAGCACAGGAGCCAATCGCTCAGCCACTACACCAAACGTGTATTTATATAATGTTTTTTTAATTCTAGTTTTGGTCGCGTTTGACCCTAGTCTCACCTGATGGTAAGCGCAGACAGGGTCTAAGATGGAACACGCGAGTCCAAAGAACACAGATATAGATTCCCTATACCCACCCCTCACAAATTTTTATAGGAAAGTTGTATTTTCGATTCAAAATTTGCTTACATTAGCGATATGTTTACGATATTAGGTATACGTCAAACATTCGTGCCAGGCCTACTTTAATATTATATTATTCGGTGGCACTGTCATCGACATACTTGTAGTGTAGGCACTACTGTATGGAATCAAACATTGTCAACTGTTAGATAAATCGTTGCAGTATTAAGCTGTAACTGTGACAGTAGTTTTTTTAGGTTCGAAGGCTAAAGTAAAGTCTGCATAGATACGTCACCTAACTCAATTACGAAGTAATGTATCAGTTGTTACGTCATAAATTAATTAAGTAGTTTTTTTTTATTCTTAAATTTTCATATTGGATATTGTTAACTTTTTTTATATTGTATCTACATTATCTTTTATTTTATTTTTATATTGTTATTTAATCAGTTCGTATTTGACCCTTTTCGTACTGATGATAAACGCTGACAGGATCTTAGATGGCGCACACGCATCCAAGTAGCAGATATATACAGGGACTCCTCTTTACGTAGGCCTCCCTCACATACAGTACAATTAAAATAACCTTACTTCTCTGAAGTGAAGAACAGAACGTTGGAAGCCTGGTTTCAGAGCAGGAAAGTTATTTTACGCGTACTCTACACAGGACGGGAGATAGTAAACTGGTTTGCGCCTTTACTGTGGTAACAGCAGTGATAGCCTAGTGGTGTGACCGTCGGACTGCCAAGTCATAGGTCTCAAGTTCGAACCCAAGGCACGCACCTCTGACTTTTCTGATTCATGTGCGTATTGTATAATTATCACGTGCTTAAAAACGGTGAAGGAAAACATCGTGTGGAAACCGGCATGCCTGAGAGATATTTCTAGACGGCATGTGAAGCCAAGTCAGAGGCCCACGGGTGGCATAAACTCTGACACCAGGTTAGTTACTAACCACACGAAAAGAAGGCTGTGGATACAACATTATGAAGCCATTCATAGTTGGAAAAGTACGGGTTTACAACAATAAAACAATACATATAAAATTACCGAAAGATAAGGCGAGTAATCCAAAATTGGGCAACGTTCCCCACACTTAGATAACATCAGCAGTCTGTTGAAGTCAATGCGTTTTCAATTATCATCCGCCCGCTAACAACAAGTGCTTGATTTCTAAACAATACTAGTGAACGGACTTGACGCTTTCGACATAGCCTTACAATGTGACAAACAGTTGATTTATTTACATTGAAAATAATATTTTTTATTTTCAGGCTACTCGCTTAACCCCGGCTTCTGAAAGGGTAATCAACGCAAAAAGCATCAAGCATACACACTGATCTACAGTTATTGATGTTTAATATGATTTGTATTGTGTCCATTCTTAGTTGAATTGTTCCAGTTAATGGTTTTGTATTATTATATCGGCCCGTCCCGGCTTCGCAAGGGTGGAAATTTTTCCCGTTTTTGCAACATTTTTCATTTATGCTCCGCTCCTATTGGTCGTAGCGTGATGTTATATAGCCTATAACCTTCCTCGATAAATGTAATATCCAACATAAAAAGAATTTTACAATTCCAACTTGTAGTTCCTGAGATTAGCGCGTTCAAACAAACAAACAAACTCTTCAGCTTTTTAATATTGGTATAGATTTGCATGCAGCTGTGTCGGCGAAGCTTGCTGAACTAAATATTTTAATAATATCCATTCATGTACCATGTTTCTGGCAAATAAAGACATTCTATTCTAAAAATTAATTATACAGCTGTCAAATCTTATGTCAAGTGATGTGATTGGTTGGTAGTATTTTGGTCGACCAATCACATTCGTTGATATAACATAACATCACGCCTGTATTCCCCGCAAGGTTGGGCAGTGTATAGTGACATAATAGTATAGTAGTATGGACGAAAAACGCCAAATACGTAAAGAGAGATCTAAGCCCTCCTACACATATACTTTTAATTCGGCAGGTCAACTTTGGTGCAGCTTTTGTGATCGGGTATTTAAAACCAAGTTCGGTCTAGCGAGTCATATTAAGACTCATGCTAGGAAGTAATTTCTTTTAGGGTCGCCGTTGTCTAAATCATTAAGGAGGACTATATATATACATATATATATATTATAGTAACTCCCTCATTTCGCCGTTATGTTTTAAGTCCCATGTAATAGGTGGCGAGCCTATTGCCATCAACCGGGCCCAAATCAAAACACCAAACTGCTACTAAGGAATTAAATACTGAAAAACCCAATAACAGTTTGCCCGACCTGGGGGCGAACCCAGGATCTCACAATCAGCAGTCGCGTTTGCCACCACTAGACCAACGAGGCAGTTGAAATGGTATTTGATAATAGATTAAATTGATCAGCCTTTTTAGATATTTCAAAACCCACTGTTTTTCTTATAGTAAAGCAATAAATCGAAAAAGAGATAAAAAATAAAATAAACTGGTAATGGTCTGTCAATGGATTCAGTGTTTGTATTTATTTAAATTAGTTTAATTTAATTTTGTTTATGACTAAAACTTTTCAAATTAACCTTTCGTAACGTTAGGTAATTTGAAGTAAATCTACCAGTTTTAGTTCTTATTTTGTCTCTTTGACATTAATTTGAAACGTCTATATGCAAAAAAAGGTATCGTCACGCTCCGATTCATAAACCGGTCTTACTTAGAAAAATGGGATTCCGAGTGTCGATACAATCTAATTATGCTTTTGTGAGCAAAACAAAGGTGGATTCCACTACATTCAATGTGGACTGTAGGTGAATACACGAAGTGTACGAACCTCACATATTATTTTATAAATTGATACTCTTCTGCCCAGCCTTATTTCAACTATATTTGGGTCAGCTTCCAGTCTAACCAGATGCGGCTGAATACAAGTATTTTACACGGAGCGACGGCCATCAGACCTTCACAACCCAGTTACTGGGCAAATTGGATATCCTAAGATAATACCGGTTGTCACTTTCGGGCTTCCCGGCTTGACTTCCCGTAACGACTGTCATATATTTGGGCCAGCTTCCAGTCTAACCAGATGTGGCTGAATACAAGTATTTTACACGGAGCGACTGCCATCAGACCTTCACAACCCAGTTACTGGGCAAATTGGATATCCTAAGATTATACCGGTTGTCACTTTCGGGCTTCCCGGCTTGACTTCCCGTAACGACTGTCATAAGTAAGTATTCCTATGGCACAGGACCGACTGTTTCTGATTCTCTGGTTTCTGTTTCGTTCTCTGAGGCACGGAGGGGTCTCGATGTGTAACGAACGGTCACCCACCCACAGACTGACCGCGGCAAGCGAAGCTTAACCTCGCAAATTGTACGATGAGTGCGGTTGGTAATTAGCCGCGAGCCCCTCTTATTTTATAAATTGATACATTTTCTTTAAATAATAACGAGAAATAACCAGTTTTGCAACTTTGTCACTCGTTCGTGTTAGTTAAGAGAATTATTTTGATTTAATAAAAAGTGCTTTATGATAGTCTCAAATTATGCAAATTGGCATTTAGTTTATTTATGTACCTATAGCATATACTTTATGACTGGTTGTTTAAAATTAAATATTATGTCTAATTTTAGACAAAATCAAGGATTTGCGATGCATGTGTATGAGCGAACGAACGATGAAGCTTATTTATAAAACAGTTGCCTAATAATCTTGCTATATGTACAATCTTTACTTACCTACTTAGGTAGGTAAAGAGGTTAGGTAGGTTTGTTAGCAAAAGCATGAAATAAAAATAAATACTTCGCCAATTTGAAACTACCCTTATTGGTCTTGTCGTAAGCGTGGTTATGGCTGCTTTTCCACCAGAGATGTGCTATGCAACGTTGCTATGGATGCGTTTGATATCCACAAATCATATTCATTGGTCAACATAGCATAGCACTGGTGGAAATAGTTTTTTTTTTTTTCACTTATTCGACTCTTGTAGATGGTCTTGCGGACCTTTTCTACGTAACCGGGCTATTATTGGCGAGACCTGAAGGGTCTCCAAACCAATATCTAACAATCTAACTACTTTAAAGCTAACTAACTACTGTAACATCATGACTATTTAGCAGCAACACCTTTAAGGGCGTCCTCTAGGGGGTACTCGGACCTCTTAGGGTGTTGAATGCGAGAGGACTGGGAGGGATACGACAGCTTGATGAGGGCTGTATTAAAGGTGTGACTGCGGAGTCAGAGGAATTATTGTTTTGTGAGAGGAGGATCACAAACCAATAATTTATCTTCCCTTTTTCTCCTTTTAACTCTAAGGCCGTGGTCGCACTGGTACGGCGACAGCGACGCGACGGTGATTTCGTGAACAAATAAATTTCGCTTGTCGCTTCTGCAGTGCGGCCACGGACATAATTATGTTTATATGAGTTTGTTTTCACGAAACCGCCGTCGCGTCGCTGTCGCCGTACCAGTGCGGCCCCGGCCTAAATGTAATTTGTGTTGTCTTGTGATTGTTTATTAACATATTGTAATGTCCTTTTTCAGCATGCTCATCTGATTTCAACGCTACAAACACCGGTCAATAGTTTTTGTTTAGTGTAATACTTTACGTACTTATCGCAGTGTCTTTTTCAACCTTGACTTTGGCAGAATCATCGAATAACGATGGAACATTAAAAAATAAATTTGAATTGAATTAAGTAGCGTTTGAGTATTTGGTCATTATATTAACCTTTTGGACGCCAGAGCATAAATGCATCTTCGTACCCCCCTCGCCAAGGTAACTGTAATTCCGTCGTTTTTGTCACATATTTGTGACGCTGGCGTACAGGGGTAAACTTTCGTTTGTCACGTATATGTGACAATGGCGTCCAAAAGGTTAATAACGTAGCCTTTTTATTGGAAAATCTTATCTTCTTGTTGGAAGATCCCAATAACGTCGTTCCACTACAAATTGACAAATGGACGAACAAAATAATGCATTTAAAAGCTTAGCGTGTCTAATTAGAGATCTGTACCACATCTGTCGAGGCTGATTCTTTATCAAACTTCCATTTTAAATTCCACTCTCGAACCGGTCCAGGGGTGAATGAAGACAGCGTAATTAAGTTTGACTGATCAATAAACACAACATCGTCTGTATTCCTCAAAGGGTGGGGCAGATGTGTATTGTAATACCCTCATTTCGCCGTTATGTTTAAGTCCCATGTAATAGGGGGCTTATTGCCATCAACCGGGCACAAATCCAAACTCCGGGCTGCTACTGAAGAATTTCGCACAGAAAAATCCAGTAATACTTTGCCCAACCTCTGGATTGAACCCAGGACTTCACGATCAGCAGTCGCGCATGCCACCACTAGACCAACGATGCAGTGATCAATAAAGGCAGCCTATATCCGTCCATTGCTGAGCACAGGCCTCTCTCAAGGTGTGTTGTATTTATTATTGAATCCATGAAAACTATGGAATAAGTGTACAACTACCTACATTTTTCCTTCAAGATTTCTGATGCAAAGTTAAATTACGTTATCACACAAAATTTGTATGAGCTTTTAGTTTTAAATCGATTATTTAATGTTTTGTATAGTTAGGCATCTTTTTTAAAAATAAAATGCAGCATACATATCACGCCTGTATTCCCCGAAGGGTTAGCAGAGGTGTATAGTAACACCCTAATTTTGCCGTTATGTTTTTAAGTCCCATGTAATAGGGGGCGAGCCTATTGCCATCAACCGGGCACAAATCCAAACTCCGGGCTGCTATATACTGAGAAATTCCAGATGGAAACACCCAATAACATTTTGCCCGACCTGGGAATCGAACCCAGGACCTCACGATCAGCATTTCAACAGTCGCGCTTACCACCACTAGACCAACGAGGAGTCTAATAGAATGATCTGATCATTAAACAAATCAACAAAAAAACTATCTAACAATATTAAAATTCAATGATCATAACATAAAACCCATGACCTTAATTACGTGTTCCTACTACTTAATTAGGCAATTGATGATCAAGTAAAAAGTACCTACCTAGCTAATTTTATTAAACATTGTTAATTGAAATGTTATGATATGCTTGTAAAAAATACTTTTTGTAACAGTGATGATCTAAGTATTATATGGTAACAGATATGTATTTAACGCGAATAAAAAAATAAACGCACAGAAAACTGTAGAGGTAAAATCGTGTTGAAAAGTGTTAAGTATAGATTAAAGATGAGGATTTGGTTATTATCTGCGTCGTTGGTCTAGTGGTGGCAAGCGCGACTGCTGAAGTGCTGATCGTGAGGTCCTGTGTTCGATCCCCAGGTCAGGCAGTGTTATTGGGTTTTTCCGTGTAGAATTCCTCAGTAGCAGCCCGGAGTTTGGATTTGTGTCCGGTTGATGGTAATAGGCTCGCCCCCTATTACATGGGACTTAACATAACGGCGAAATGAGAGTGTTACTATACACCTCTGCCCAACCCTTCGGGGAATACAGGCGTGATTTTATGATTTGGCACTATAATCCGAATTCGAGAAAATACAATTCAAGGAAACTCGGCCGCTAATCTATTAAATTCGGATCGGATGTAGTACACAACCGTTCATACAAATAGTACCTACCTACCTACCTGCTGCAACTTGTTTGGATCGTATTTTCGGATTGTCTTTTTTAAATAATTATTTAACCATAGTCCTGTTATTTTGTCGCTGCATATAGAGTCATAAAACGTGGGACCGGGCAGCTCGTTATTTCGCTCGCATTTCGTTCGTATTTCGCTCGCATTTCGTTCGTATTTCATTCGTATTTCGCTCACTTTTCGTTCGTATTTCGCTTGCTTTTCGTTGGTATTTTGCTCGTATTTTGCGCTCTCTCTCTCTTTCGCTCTTAACATGCTCACCGCCTAAGCCTTACTATGATTTATGACCGTCGACAGCGAGAAAAAAACCCTATTATAATTAGTCTTTTTTTTCATCTAGCAAACCAAATACATTCAAGCGAATGGGACCGCAGGCGCAAGTTAGTCTCAAATATTATCGTAAAAAAATACATAGTTCTACTCTTAATTAAAATTGTATTCAGGTGATAAACGTCAATTTTGTAGATTCCAAAACTAATCAGATTTAGGAAAAATATTTAGCCAATATCGTTCTTCGTGACCCAAATTTAGAGTTGATAATAGACTTCCTGAACTATAAATTTTATTTTTATTAACGGTTTTAATACCTACTATGATGTTTTATCGACATTTACCTACTTTGATCTGAATCACCATTTGAGTTTAATCTTTTACCACTATTTTTGGGTGGGTATCCAGTCTAACCAACGGGTTTATTAATAAGTGCTCATAATACGTGTTACAAAAAAACCCCTAAAGCTGAAAAGGTCCCCTATAAAGTCTATTGGCAAAAGTTAAAGATCGTAGTATGAACCAAAAAAAAATAATTTGACAAAAACATGAAATAATCATCATTGAAACGCAACCCTGAAAACATAAAACTAAAGAGTAGACTACCCAGAAAGTTATTTACGTTCTTACCTAATTTTCTATGAGAAATAAATGACAACAACCATAAAAGACTTGATTATTTACATTTTTCATGAGGAATTATGTAACACATTGTATAATCATTGACAATTTTGACATTTTGACAGCTTTTGAATAGAAAATCTGTCAGATAAAGTAACCTGACGATTTAAAAACCGGTTCTAAGTGATAACAACAAGTATCGAATAAAATATAGTTTATTTTCGAGGCATTCTATTTAGCGCACCGAATTAAATAGCACCAATGCGAATCACACCAATAGTATTAATAGCAATACTATTAGTGTGATTCGAATTGGTGCTATTCAAATTGGGGTGCTGAATGGAATGCCACTAATGTTTAACCGACTTCCAAGAAAGGAGGAGGTTCTCAATTCGACTGTTTTTTTGTTTTGTATGTTTGTTACGCGATATCTTAGTTAATTGTGAACCGATTTTAACGACGCTCTTTTGTTTAAAAGAATAGTTTTTCAAGGTGGTCCCATTTAAATTTGGTGAAGATCTGATGAAGAACTTCGGAGATAGACAATGGAACTCCTCAATGACGAACAGTACGGATAATGTGATTAGGTTACGAGAAGCGTCTTTAGTAGATCCAACCATATTTAAATTAGGGCCACTAAAAAGGCAAAAAGAAAAAAGCTTTTTAACAAAAATAAACCAACTTCAAAAACACGAAAAAAATGAATAAAATAATTACCATATTATAAAATTAACAGTTTCAGAAGTAGGTCCCTTCAGTTTGAAACTGTTAATTTTATAATATGGTAATTATTTATTTTATTTTTTTTCGTTTTTTTAAGTTCGTTTTTATTTTTGTTAAAAAGATTTCGTGTAAAAATAAGATGATGGGAATTGAAAAATTTACGAATTATTTGAAATTGATTAATTAATAGGTATCAATATAGCACAGATGATGTATGATTTAATAATAATAATAGTTAGGTAACGGTGTCTGTATGATAATCAAGTCTACCTGCCCCATTATTGTTACCATACGCTCCATTTTCTTGTCTATTTTAAGTCTACGACCATCAAACTAGTTAAATGTTAGGTAATCAATAGTTGGTTTATGAATCAATCAATACCATCTTTTAATAATTTAATAAATTTTAATTAAAATATATCGCACGTTTATTAACATTTAAAATATAAAAAAATGCGTATAAATAACTCATCAGAGATGGATGCCTGTGATTTTGTCATTTAAAATGGATATAAAGCAATGCCAACTAGTCTATTTATTAATTAGAGTCCATATATCACTGAGTAATAAAATCGATGATCATTTTAAATAAAAACAACTGAATAATTTAGTTTTAATTGTGAAATTTGCATTGGTTGTATCGTCACAAGGTTGTGATGGCGAAAATTTGAACTGTACTAATGGATCACATCCTCTAAAAATATACGAAATAGTTATTGCGAAACAATAATAAAGATTTAAAAAAAAAAACTCTGTAGCAGCCCGGAGTCTGGATTTGTGCCCGGTTAATGGCAATATGCTTGCACAAAAACATAACTGGCAAAACGAGGGTGTACTAAAAACATCTCTGCCGCACCCTTCGCGGAATACAATGCGTTATGTTATGTAATATCGAGTCTAAAAAAAAGTTTGAGACTTGAGTTGCTTTCTCTCTCTACCACGGATAAATTGTTGGTGTTCGTTTTCATACGAAACCTTGAATATTCTCATCGTATTACTTAATAGATGCGTGTTATAATACATTATTTTCCAGTCGGGTAGTGTACTTACGTCTTGATAGTACAGTCAACATCAAAAGTAAGTGATGATTGCGCAAAGTTTAAACAGTGTTTTATGAATGAAAAACATGCCAATGATTGTTTTTTGTAACTTATAACGATAGAGTAGATAATTGTTTAAAGATTAGTATTATGATACATTTACTTCCAGAGATAAATAATTTTGAAATTCCACAATTTTAATCGATTTGCTCTTGACTGTAGGTACCTACTATCACCATCATCTCCCTGCCCTTATCCCACATTAGGTGGAGTCGGCACAACATGTATATCTCTTCCATTCTCCTCTATCAGCCGTCATCTCAGTACTCACTCCTTTCTTACCCATATCATCCTTCACACAATCCATCCATCTTTTCTTTGGCCTACCTCTACTTATACAATGTTAGTCGGAAAGGGGGTACTAAGCTGAAAGGGTGTTAAAGTACCCATAATAAGGGATAACTTTTGTTCTACAACTTTCCCCAAAACTCGATAGTTTAAGAGAAATTGTTTTTCAAAGATTTTGTAAAAAATATGCTAAAATATATTTGTCCATACTATAATCAGCTGTGTTTACAATTTGGGTCATATTTGGGGTCACGGATTAGAAACTTAATTTTCTGAATTCATAACTAAAGCAGGTATGACTTTTTTATTGCAAAAACTAAAATTTAAATCCTTTTGCATGCGAATAAAAATTATCAAATTATGAAATTTTAACACTTGCTTTAAAATAGTCATCAGTGATACTTTAAGTGGCCCGCGGCTTAGTACCCCCTTTCCGACTAACCTTGTATATTTATCCATGTAGGTACCTACTATGCAAGAAAAAATAACTCAAGCATAAAACTTAAGCTAGTTTTTTAAGATGTATGTACTTTTAAATAATAAAAGTACTATTCAAGCATACGTTTTTGTAATACAAACTGATATTCTACAGGATTTTAATCCAACTTTTACGATTCGTATTATTCCGAACGATCTGCGTGAACGGCTAAGTAAGTCATTCCGTCTGTCAGGTAGCGCCTTGAATGATCGTGCTGGCCAGGCCTCTGACACATCTGCCCGCTCGGTTGAAAGGGCACCTGGTGAAGGTCGCCATTCTGACCACATCCGCTTAGAGCCTAGTTGCCACCAACTGATGAGCTAATGTTATAAATGTGTTGATATATATTTTTTATTGATTATAATTAAGTTATAACTTCTTGGATGAAGTTTCCTGTTACTATCTTGTTATTCTGGGATAAAATAAAATACTCAGGGTCTAGTAGTGGCAAGCGCGAATGCTGATCGTGAGGTCCTGGGTTCGATCTCCAGGTCGGGCAAAGTGTTATTGGATTTTTCCGTGTGGAATTCCTCAGTAGCAGCCCGGAGTTTGTATTTGTGCCCGGTTGATGGCAATAGGCTTGCCCCCTATTAAATGGGACTTAAACATAACGCCGAAATGAGGGTGTTATTGTACACCTCTGCCCAACCCTTCGGGGAATACAGGCGTGATGTTATGTTATGTTACTTACTGCTTATTCTGTAACAGTATTTATACTAATAGGTTAGGTACTTCGTCTGCTTAATAGCAAATGTGACCTCGTTATCCAATTAAATAGTTCTTGGCGCCTGCGGTCATAATTCTGCAATTTATTATAACCTCAACATATTGCTTTTTTATTAATAGGAGACTTACTTATTTTTGATTTAGATCTCAGACGTGGTCCTTGACTGCTGGACTTTTGGAGAAACTCAGAGTCACCCAGCGGGCAATGGAGAGAGCTATACTCGGAGTTTCTTTGCGCGATAAAATCCGGAATGAGGATATTCGTCGAAGATCCAAAGTCACCGACATAGCTGTCAGGGTTTGCAAGGTGAAGTGGCAATGGGCAGGCCACATCGCTCGAGGGACCGATAACCGATGGGGAAGAAAGGTTCTTGAGTGGCGACCACGAATCGGAAAGCGCAGCGTAGGTAGGCCTCCCACTAGGTGGATCGACGACATTGTGAAAGTCGCGGGCAACCGATGGATGCAAATGGCGGATTGTCGTTCGATGTGGCCGTCTAAGGGAGAGGCCTTTGTTCAGCAGTGGATGTCTTCAGGCTGATGATGATGATACTTATTTTTATGGAGAGAGCCTTCCAAGAGTGGCGATACTTGAGTACGTCCGAAGCGCTCTGGGTAGTCAGCCCCGCTACCAACCCTGCTGTCTAGCTAATCTTTTCACCACAGCATGAGCTATTCTCATATAGCTGGTATCGACACGAGAGAAGAAGAAGCGCTATATCGTCGGTCGGCAGTAAAAACCACATATGTGTAAAATATTTTTTTTTTAAAAACAGAAATAACTGTCTCCCGCAAAAAAAATGGCCGATCAAATCGCACACCTTGATCTAAACTGAGACAACTCAAAAATCTAGAATCAAATTAAATAGTAAAACTTCCCTAACAAAATTTGCAGATATACGTTGTTTTCGTCCCCTGAAAAATTACCTTTTTTGAGTTGTCTTAGTTATCTAGTTGTGCGAAATGTTAATACAAGTTTGTCATCGTACGTCATAGATAGCTTAGAAGTATTTGAATTGAAAGTTTGTTGAACTAGTACGTGTATGACGAGTTTATCAATATAAAGAACAAATAAAACGCTTTTGAAGCAAAAATTTATTTACGAGGTTTTCACTGCCGAGCGTCGATATTCACTAGCAAATCAAATTGTGAAAGTTATTGAAGCGAGTGCTTGTTTATCTGTTTACACTGAAAGGTTTTGTTAAATCTTACAAGGACAGCTTTCAGTAAGTCAGGCAAGTTAGTATAACCTTCTGAAGTCAACTTGCTGTGGGTGTGTCCACAGGAAAGTCTGTTGGAGAAGTTAACTTGCGGATTAAATGTTTTTTGTAAGCAAGTGATAAGGAAAACAGCAGGATGCAATGAATGGTAGAAAAAAGGCGAGCGAAATAAATGTGTGTGTAAAAAATTACAGTGAAAAATATAACAAAACATCACGCCCGTATTCCCTGAAGGGTTGGACAGAGGTGTATACTAACACCCTCGTTTCGCCGTTATGTTTAAATTTTATGTAATAGGGGGCGAGCCTATTGCCATCAACTAGGCACAAATTTAAACTCCGGACGCCACCGAGCCGCTACCGAGGAATTCGACACGGTAAAACCCAATAACACTTTGCCCGACCTGGAGATCGAACCCAGGACCTTACGATAAGCAGTTGCGTTTGCCACCACTAGACCAACGAGACAGTTCTATGACTAAGTCTCATATATTTAGAATATCAGACAATTCTCTTCCTAATAATTATGTAAAATGACTAACTTAGCAATTTACATAATAATAATACGAACACAGAATGCTGAATTATACAAAGACGTACATATGTAAATGATAAACGTTGGTATAGGTATGTAGCAGAGTTTAATGTCATGGTACACTAATAGTTACTTTGATTCTAAATCGTAAAACACGATCCGTTCTGCCTAGCCATTTCCCAACTATGTTAGGATCATCTTCCAGTCTAACCAGATGCGGCTGAATACCAGTATTTTACACAGAGCGACTGCCATTAGACCTCGGCGACCCAGTTAGGTACTAGGCAATGCCGATATCCTAAGGTTAGACGAGCCTAACAGATCGTAAAAGACATGGAAATAAAGTTAACACTGCTGAATTATTTTTCTGCTTGGTGTTATGAATCCCGGCCTCTTTCATAAGAATAATCAGGCCACTACCATCCCACTGCAGGGCACGGTGGCTTTTTCCCGGAAGGCTTTAGAAAGCTTACAACAAACTGCCTAAGACCGTAAAATATCAGAAATCCAAGTATTCACTCAAAATAGCTCTCAAGAAATATATTTTAGAAAAATCTTAATTATAAATTGTGTTCATACACACTTTCTTTTACTTTTATTGTATAACCGTCGCCAAATGTAAGAACTAGTAATTTTATTAGAAATAAAATATTCAAGTGTAAGTGAATGTAATTCTTTTTGAGAAATATAGATCTTAAACCGTTAGGCCTTAGTCCACTATGCTGGCCTGGTTCTGATTGGCAGACACAATCAATAACTTTATGCAGCCCTTTCAGGTGTGCATTTTTCCTTAAGATGTTTTCCTTCACCATTAACGTACTTCTCATTCTGAGAAGTGACCCGTGCTCAGCAGTGTGACAGTAATGGGCTAATAGCACAATTTCAGCAGTTTGTGGGTTGATGACACAGCTCTCTCGATTTCATTATGATCCCTGGTATCAGGAGACCGGTAACCGGTTACACAGTCAGCGCACCATAATCGGAACCAGGCTTTATAATATTTAATCATTACTATTGAAGATCACGTTATCAAGATGAATAATAAATTATATTTTTTTTAATATCAATCACACAATCTTGTCGATAATTGTGGGAATATTATTAATTTATTATTATACATTAAACTGCCTCGTGGGTCTGGTGGTGCCAAGCGCGACTGCTGATCGTGAGGTCCTGGGTTCGATCCCCAGGTCGAGCAGTGTTATTGGATTTTTCTGTGTGAAATTCCTTAGTAGTAGCCCGGAGTTTGGATTTGTGCTCGGTTCATGGCGTTAGACTCGCCCCCTATTACACGGGACTTAAACATAACGGCGAAATGAGGGTTTTACCCAACCCAGTTCTGCCCAACCCTTTGGGGAGTACAGGCGTGATGTGTTGTTATTATTCATCTAATAACAACAATAGCCTGGCTAGCTACCACCCTCACAAAACCCAGCGCCATTCAGTTTACTGTGTTCCGTCGTGTGTATGTGAAAGCCAGAGGGATATAGGGGAATCCTCCTGTTCCTTGGATTCGTGTGCTCCTTCTTATACCCTGTCTGCGCTTACCATCAGGTGAGACTAGGACCAAAAGCGACCAAGACAAGAATAAAAAAAATACGTTACTAGATTAAAATACATTTCAATAGTTTGTACGTTACCAAAATCAAATGCCAAAGCTAAGGGCATTGTGTTCAAGCCAGTACAATAACAAATAAATAATAAAGTATTCGATTGTGAGCCTACTATGATGACAAATTAAATAATGTGGCAATTCCATTTTGATTGATCGATTATTGTTATGAAAAGACGTAATAATCATTCAATTCCTATTGTTACTATATCTGTTTATATTGTCGAATATTTTGATTCGTCGACTGGTCTTTGGAAATGGTGTTCCATAATACTTCAGCTATGAGATTCTTTAGTAGATTCACGTCGCTACGGCCATGTCGATAATTCAGTGATAATTCAGTCCTCATCAAGCTGTCTCCCTCCCAGTCCTCCCGCCAGCAACACCCTAAGCCGAGTTCCAAGTCCCATTAAGGGTCAGCCTCAGTGCTGTTGTTGCTAGTAGTCATGATGTTAGTAGTTAGCTTAGGTTAAGTATTTTACTCGTCCCCATTGGTTGGAGACCCTTCAGGTCTCGTCAATAACAGTCCGATTACGTAGAAACGGTCCGCAAGACCATCTACAAGCAGTATCATAGAAAAAACCAATAAAAAGCGTCACAGCGCTGCTGCAGCGACGTGTTTCTATTAGAAACCAGCACACAGTGACAGCCAAGTGGTGTGACCTTCGGACTGCTAAGTCATAGGTCTCAAGTTCGAACCCAAGGCACGCACCTCTGACTTTTCGGATTCATGTGCGTATTCTTTAATAATCACTTGCTTAAAAACTGTAAAGGAAAACATCGTGAGGAAAAAACCAGCATGCCTGAGAGATATTTCTCGACGGCATGTGAAGCCAAGTCAGAGGCCCATGGGCGACATAAACTCTGACACCAGGTTATTCACTAATCACACGAAAAGAAGAAGACTAGAAACCACACTGCTGGCCTATTAAGAAATAGCAGTTATTTATTCAGGGGCTCGTGGCTAACTAACAATTGCGCGGATCATATGATTTGGAAGGTTAAGCTGCGCTTGCCTCGGTCAGTTCATGGATGGGTGACCGTTCGTTACACATCGAGACCACTCTATGCTTCGGAGAGAACGCTAAACCGTCGGTCCCAAGTGTCATACGAATACCTATGACAGTCGTTACGGGTAGTCAGAAGCCCGAAAGTCTGAAAACCGGTCTAACCATAGGATATCGGCATTGCCCAGTTACTGGGTTGCGGAGGTCTGATGGCAGTCGCTTCGTGTAAAATACCAGTATTCTGCCGCATTTGGTTAGACTGGAAGCTGACCCCAAAATAATTGGGAAAAGACCAGGCAGTACGAGTTTTTTATTCAGAAATTCAGCGATGAAGCTAATGTTAGGTACACTCATGCTTTACATTGTTTATTATCACCGACGAGCACCTTCTGACCTTAGCTCAAATAAGGAAATCCTACTAATATGGGAGGTCGATCATATCTCAATCATAAAAAGCGGTCAAGTGTATTGTAAGATATATACAGCCAGTTCATGATATCTGTTGTAATATCTCAGTGATGTAACTGAGATTCTTTTTGTTTTTTTGAATAATCGTTCGGTACTTCTTTCCTCCTAGATAGTCTATTCTGATTTTTAAAGTCTTCAGGAGACAGTAGACCAGGGCTGAAGCCTTAGAAAATGGTAAAAAGTGAATTTTTAAGAAAGTGATTTCGTACACAAATTCAATTCCCATGACAATACATAATAACATAATTTCAACCTTCAATCCTCAAATCCTGATGCTGCAGGGGTAGTACAAGATAAAACCGTTAAACTTTAAAGTTTTTTTTAAGACATTATTATTTTTAGCCTAAGAAAAGATGGATGGATTGTGTGAAGGATGACATGGGTAAGAAAGGAGTACTGAGATGACGACTGATAGAAGAGAATGGAAGAGGAATACGTGTTGTGCTGACCCCACCTAGTATGGAATAAGGGTCTTCTTCTTTTAGTGTGGTTAGTGACCAACCTAGTGTCAGAGTTTATGCCGGCCATGGGCTTCTGACTTCGCTTCATATGTCGTCAAGAAATATCTCTCAGGCATGCCGGTTTCCTCACGATGTTTTCCTTCACCGTTTTTAAGCATGTGATAATTATACAATACGCACATGAATCCGAAAAGTCAGAGGTGCGTGCCTTGGGTTCGAACTCGAGACTTATGACTTGGCAGTCCGACGGTCACACAACTAGGCTATCACTGCTATCTGCTATGGGGTAAGAGTAGGGAGATGATGATTTAATTTCAGTGTTCCATAAATTCGCTCCCCTGTTTACCGTTTCGTTAGCTTACCCTAAATACAAATATTATATAACAATTCAACAATAATAACCTCTGTTGACACCTTTACCAACCAACCTTTCTTATTTCAGTGCAGTATTGCGTATCGAAAATAATAGCTAGGCGTAGATCAAAGCAATAATGATTTGAGAATGATTAATTCAGTTAAGTAATATTTAATTTTGCATTACATTGTCCTCTGAAGATGGCCGACTGTTGCGGCCATTCAATGGTACGTGTTACAAGAGTCGAGGGTCAAAAGTTCAGTAATTGACAGTACGTATGAGGTCTGGGGGTAATGTGTCGTGAGGCTTACAGATTGTTTATCACGATCTAATATAGCCTTTAGATACGGTGTCATAACCACGGTTTAGGTGTATTGTTTGTTTAACTTTTTCATCGATCTAGAGTCTAGAATATCTAGGGTTGCCTTTGTTGAGATTACTATTTCAACAAAAGCAACCCTAGATTTTCTAGACTTTATTTAATTAAGTATTTAATTATAACTTATTATACATGGTGTAAACGAAATCATGTAATTCTTTCAAACCTCGTGATGTACTGCTGACGTAGATTAACCCAGCACGAGATACTTTTAGATTCAATAAAAAAAATACAAGAAGTAAACATGATTGTATTTTTAACGTGAGGCATTTTAGGACATGTTTACTTTTTGTAAAAAAAAATATATTGAATCCAATTTTTTCCGTTTAGATTTAATCTATGTCATACAAAACGAGGTTTAAGGAAGGAATTACATGATTTCGTTTACACCCTGTATAGTCAGTAATTCTCAAATACTTACCTGTCTTCGCTACTAACTACGATTTATAAAAGCAACTAGCTGTGTCCTCTCGGCTCCACCCGTAGCCTATGTTACTCAGTGATAATGTAGCTTTCTAACGGCAAAAGAATTTTTGAAATCGGTCCAGTACTTTTTAAGTTTATTCGTTACATACAAAAATACAAATCTTTCCTCTTTATAGTATTGGTGTAGAAGTATAAATAACGGGGTTTTAATTATTTTTTATAGTAATAACTATCATTGGTGCTGTCATTGACGTCGATTTTGTTGCGCACTTTGACTTTGATTAAACTAAACTAAGGGTGTTTGTCTCTTTCTGTTGCAATAAAAAAAGAAAGATATTGAGTAGGTACTCCAAAGAGTGGAAGGTTGTTTAGTTTTGGCTAAGTACTGGAAGTAGGCCAAAAACACAGATTCTGAAAAATTCTTGGCGCCTCTTGCATTTCTCCATTCAATAAAATTACCATAGGCTTTCATATACCTATATTTCTCCCGGGATTTTGTAGGTAATAGATTATCCATCACATTTCTTGCGTCAGTTCTAATACTTTCAGCAGTTAATTCTATATTTTCACTGTCACTTGAAGAACTATTTTTTCAAAACAAAACCATGAATTTCTAACAATCCGTGAAAATTGACCAAACAATATTTTCGTTCGATTTCTTTGGCGCTGAACACTAAGATGTTCCAAATTCAAAAAGAATACCTACAATAGAAAAAGAAAGTGACAGTTGCTTTTAGTCTAGTTTAGTACTGTCAAAATGTGCTACAGAATCGACACCACTATCAATAAGTCGTAAAAATTTGTCAAATAGCAACCCTAGCAGTTTTGTACAAGACGGTATTGAAGGTTAGTGGTAGACAGTTGCACAAGCACTAACATTCCTCCAGCACAGAGTTGGTAACCTTTGACACGTGAGCAAGCGATACGCCGCCTTATGACACACTACGATAATAACGGTCGACAGATAATTGTCATTTAATGTCTTCAATATGCCTTTTATTATGAAGAAATTAATAAAATCTATTAAGTTGTCTTTCAACAAGTGAATTGAAATGTTTTTACAAGTTGGAAACACGCAACAAAATAAAAACCGATTGAGGGTCTAAACACAAAACTGCGACGCAAATTGCTGCGATGTGATTTTGTGCGGCAAGGCGTCTTCCTTACAAAGTTCGGGTGACCATTCCCTCAACGATCGTCAACCGTATTGAACGTATTTTATACTAAGTAGAATACATTTGCGTAAAAAGATTTGCGCACTGCTGTTATTGATAAGATTTCTTTTTTTTTTCAAAAAATGTTGCCCCGCACTAGGATTTCTCCTGTATCGTGGGTGCGTTTACAAACACAAATCTTCACACGCACAAACATCCAGACCCGGAACAACTATTTGTAGGCCATACAAATATTTGTTCCGTGCGGGAATCGAACCCACTGCACCAAACGTGTCGTCAAATCGTAAGTTCTTGCGATGTGTCGTGCGAGCTCGTATATTTCTACGATGCGGCGTCTCATCGCAGTTTTGTGTACGGACCCTTAGTGCGTGTACACAGATTTCCATAGCTGGATTATCAAATATATTCAACCCTTAAATGCATACGTTAAAGACTTCTCGTTAAAGGGGATAGAACTTTTGTGGCATAGTCACCACGCCGCCATTTTCTTTTTTATTTGCTGCGTATGTTTCCTCTGGGATATATGGGTAGAGGACACTTAAACAAACAAAAAAAAATCTGAAATGTTGTGCTCTAAATTGTCTCGTTGCCGAGATATTTGGAGGTAAAGATCGCCAGTGAGAACAATGATAATTATTAAAAAAATGAACTAATTACGTGCTAACATGCGTAATTCATTCATTTTTGGCAGGGTGGCTATGCTAGCTTCCACAGACAAATGTTCGAACCCTTTTTTGATGATGTCCATAAAAGTTTGTGCAGTGCAAAGTTGTACGACCTACTTATTAACCTTGGGAGTTCCGTAATTGCATTGTCTCTATAGTTATACCTACAAATATCAGGATTTTAATCCTAAACTTAAGTGATTATTATTAATTACCATTTAATATCTTATTCAAATAGTTTTGGTGGGAATCATCTAAGTATGATTTAACAATAGCCTCTGGGCTGATCGAAAAACTAAAATTAAAATCTTGAACTTTAAGTTCGACGGATAACCATCACCTTCGACATTTTCCATTTTTTTTTTGTACGAAAACAGTCCAATTAACTTCAAAATAAGAATTATCATTTCCAAGCCTATAATTATGATTGTTACATTGAATTGTATTGTTGATCTTTAGATTAAAAATTTGGTTTCCTTGGCTAAGTGTGACAAAATGATGAATGAATGAATGAATGATTTATTTTATTGATGATGATGCTGTTGACACTCCAATTGGTAAATAATTACTAAATATATCATAGGCCTCAGAGGAATAATACTGACTGATGAGATACTATTAAGTTATAATAAGGAGTAGATTTATTTGTTGATGAGGAGGGATGAAAAGCATGTGACTAAGAGGGTAATGAATATGAATGTTGATGGATGGATTGTGTGGGATATGATAGAAAAGATAGTAAATGATGAGGGGACGGCTGATAAGGAAGAATTGAAGAGGAAATCATATTGCGCCGGCCACAAGTAACTTGGAAACAGGGCAGGAAGATGATGATGATGATGGAGTAGATTTATTTACTTTCTTTAATATAAATATAATTTTAAGGCGTTATCAAGGGTCATATTAGACGAATCCAAATAACAAATTGATTAAATTATAAAATTAGCATTCAGAATTAAGTTCCACAATTAATTATCTAAGCAAGTTCATCATAAAGATGAATTTCTATTGTGAAATCAATTAAATCAGATGGGACCTTGACCCAAGAATAATACGAGTTCGGAAATTGTTTATTATTATGAGGGCGCTGATTACGATTGGCATTTATTTAAGTACGTCATCATACAATGTTATGATGAGTTTATGTGCGCGCATCAATCAGTAGGCTTGAATAGGATTCAGTTTAATTTTATTTCTTTGTATTTTGACAGTAAACGTGTTGAATAATAATGGATTGTGTTGATGTGGTTGTCGGAACATTCACCTTTGACATGTCCGTGTAAGGCAAATTATGTTTTCAATAAAATTACCGGCGTAATCACTCGTTCACACAGCGTTTATCGGATCCGTTTTAACGGATCCATCGGTACTGGATGAGTTGTTCACATCTGTACCGACGGATCAGTTAAATAAATGGCAACTGCGTTGCATCTGACAGACAGAATACGATAAAAATAACTGATCCTGTATTTTTTACTGGATTCGGAATAATGTCTTGTATTTGAACTCGCTCATACAACTACAGGCGCCATCACCAAAATAAAAACGGATCCGTTAAAACGGATCGTGTAAACAGTTTCCGTGTGAACTAGCTGTAAGTATCGAATATGGATTATGGGATATGTACGCTGTATACTCAAAGTTCTTGTCTAACTCCGTAGCCGTCGGGGGAATGCCCCTCCGTCGCCGGGCTAGCGAATCGTAAGATGCAACGACCCTGGCACCATAATTTGTGCCCGGAAAATGGCAATAGGCTCCTGTAATAGGAGAACACCTCTGCTTAGCATGAGCTAAGCAGAGGTGTTCTCCTATTACAGGAGCATTACGGACTTCCGTAATCCCGGATGACCGGGATTACGGAAGTCCGTAATGTAAGTATGTGTAAGTACGCAGTCTTGTATGTTTTTAAATTTTGCATTTTGAATTCAGGAGTACCTAGCCTATATGTACGTCGTCGTGACCAAACGGCATACCAATACCTAATTAAGTACCTAATCAGATAACATAACATCACGCCTTGTAATCCCCGAAGGGTTATGCAGAGGTGTTTTTAAGTTCACCCCCATTTCATCAGTTATATTTAATTCCCATGTAATAGAGGGCTAGCTTATTGCCATGAATCGGGCACAAATCCAGACTGCAACCTGCTACTGAGAAATTCCTAATGGAAAAACCCAATAACACTTCGCACGACCTGGGGTTTGAACCCAAGACCCCAAGCTCAGCAGTCGTGCTTGTTACCACTAGACCAACAAGGCAATCAGTAATTAAATATTATCTGAAAATAAGTACCTAGCGTCTATTAGTTATTAATAGAAACTAAAAGGCTATTTATTTCCTTTAAATTCCTTTCTCATGATGATACCTACCATATGTTTTAAAGCAAATAACAATTATCATTAAGATGCGTATAAACTTCATAGGTTAACGACGTCATCAACTATTCTCATAGACCGGATCTTTCATCTAAAGTCATGTTGTAATAAATTATACAAATAAATATCTATGTTGCCGTCTCGTAATGAAGAGTACAGTAAATGCAAATTTGAAATACTTAAAGTATCAAAGTATAAAGAGTCAATAATCTATTTTCAGAAATTGCATTTACTGCACTCTTAATTACGAAAGTATGGGACGCTAAATATTTACATTATTTTATGTATTGATATTAAGTAGATAGATATTTGTCACCCAGTCAAATATTCTGCAACAAATTGTCGATATTTTTATGAAGCGTGTCGAAACGGGGTCATTGTTACTTGACATTACATGAATGCATTAGAATGTTTGTCGGCGAGTGTCAAAAGTTTAAGTACTTACCATCTACTTAGGTACCATTATAATGTGTGGTATGGTGAATCTGATTCGTTACACAGTTTTTATTTATTTACCCACAGCAAATCTGTACTAATATTATTATTATATTAATTTTAACGACACGTTTGGTGCAGTGGCTACGCGATTGGCTTTTGCGCTGCGGGTCGTGGGTTCGATTCCCGCACGGAACAAATATTTGTATGGCCTACAGTTGTTCCGGGTCTGGATATTTGTGAATGTGAAGATTTGTGTCTGTAAACGCACCCACGATACAGGAGAAATTCTAGTGTGGGGCAAGGTTTTCCTTTTGTTTCAAAAAAAAAGCTGAAGAGTGTTTGTTTGTTTGAACGGGCTAATCTCAGGAACTACTTGTTGGAATTGAAAAATTCGTGTTGTGTTGGATAGTCCATTTATTGAGGAAGGTTATAGGCTATATAACATCACGCTACGACCAATAGGGGCTTAGCATAAATGGAAAATGTTGCATAAACGGGGAAAATGTCTATCCGTGCGAAACCGGGACGGGCCACTGCGCTAGTTTGAAATAAAATAGGTATGTTTTATCAAAATAATTGCTTAAGCGGGTGGTATTTTAGATTTTCATTTATTAATTACAGTTTTATCCCCAGCCCGACCCACTGCTGAATAAAATACATTTGTTACGGCATTCTGTAAGTTCCTGTGGCCTCCTTATCCTGTTTTTCAATCTCACAATATCAACTGATCAAGGTATATTACTGAGCATCGCCTCTTAACGTAGACATACATGTTAGAGTGTACCTGACAGGTTTGTCTGTACAGTTACATCCGTCAGGTAAGCTTGATCTGGACCTGCCTCTATAAATTTGTAAATTACTGTTATTCATATAGTTTTAATTCTATTTTATTTGGTAATTTTTGTACTACATTGCTCATTGGTCTGTGGTCAGGACTCCATTGTTCTCTCACTATCCTGAATCATTGTATTCTGAAATTGTTAAAGATATTATTTTTAAAAGAGTAACCATGGAGTTTCTTGCCGGCTCTTCTCCATAGGAAACGACTAATTGGAACCGTGCATCTAAATTCGACTTTTCATAAGCACCTGTATTGGTTTATGTGAAATAAAAAAAATTGATTTTGATTTTGATCTGAGTAGGGGACGTACACGTAGCAGTAACCTGTACAAAATCTCAGTAAAAACCATGGCCCCGGTGACGGTGCTTGACCTCTACGCAGTAGTTTTGCTTGCACAGTTAAACTGCATAGGTATACCCATGGGCAAAACATATCAAAATTATTATTTTTTTGATTGCTTTTAGGTACAGATAGGGTTGCCAGGTGTCCGGCTTTTGACAGTCGTGTCCGGCCAAATATACAAGGTTAGTCGGAAAGGAGGTACTAAGCCGCAGGCCACTTAAAGTATCACTCATGACTATTTTAAAGCAAGAGTTAAAATTTCAAAATTCGATATTTTTTATTTGCATGCAAAAAGATTTTTATTTTAGCTTTTTCTAAAAAAAAACATACCTGCTTTAATTATGAATTCAGAAAATTATTTTTCTAATCCGTGACCCCAAATATGACCTAAATTGTAAAAACAGCTGATCATAGCTATGGACAGATAGATTTTAGCATATTTTTTACGAAATCTTTGAAAAGCTATTTCTCTTAAACTATCGAGTTTTTGGGAAAGTTGTAGAACAAAAGTTATCCCTTATTATGGGTACTTTAACACCCTTTCGGCTTAGTACCCCTTTCCGACTAACCTTGTATACAAGTCCGGCCTTATTCGGCTTTTGGTCAACCCCGCCCCGCCAAAAGATGCCGAACGAAAGCGCGCTAGCGACTTACGCGGACACGCATGACTTGCAATCTCGCAGGAGTCCAGTGTGTCTAAAAACCAGTGTGTCAGGCTTTCAGGGCAAAATGTCCGGATAAATCGACGGTCACTACGTATACTATCGAAACTACAAAATCTAAATTTTATTTTATCTGCTTAAAATGTGTGAAATTATGTTATCTTATAGGTTATAAAATAATACATTTTTATGGGACCAAATGGCAACTATTCTGCATCAAACTAAAGAAGAATCACGTAAATAGGATCATAAATCTCAGCGTAATCGGTGTACATACATAATAAAATAAAAACTGAGATTTTGTAGTTTCGATAGTAGGTATACATAGGGCCCGTCGAAATATGAATCTGTGTCCGGCTTTTCTATTTTTGGGCCTGGCAACCCTACGTACAGGTGTAGAAACCTGCACAGCTGTGCAACATACACGTTCCGGTTTACCTGCACAGGCAAATCTGTCAGGTACACTTTAGCGTGTATGGCTACCTTTACTTACTTACGTATTGATATTTGGTGTAGGTAAATGGTGCGCGTCGTATGTGATCATTTAGAAATGTCATTGTGAAAAAATATTAGGTCCCCACCTATGAAATAGCGTTTTGTGTGGAAAATTTTAAAGAAGTTGCATTTTTCATACATTTACAACATTTTCTTAATTAATTTAACAACTATGAACACTAATGTTTTAAAACTTTTATGCACAAATGTTTAAAAACTAAGATAACGTATGCCATTTAGATTATGCGACAAGAATAAGTTTTTGGCTAAGTTAAAACAAAAATAGTGGTCATTTCTGCTAACAAAAAGAGGAGTTATTTTTAAGGTAGGTATTTTTTATGTTTAGAAAACTATAAGTAATAAGGTTATTTTTACTATTGGTAGTTGTCTATGATGGTCATTATTCGATATAATATCAAGCATTTGATGAATATTTTAAATCATATAAGTGACGAGGTTCTCTATTTGTGAGAAAAAAACGCCGATTTCATAGGTGGGGACCTAATATATTGAAAATTACAACCTACACAAAAAAGAACATCGATTCTACTCTCAAATCTGAATAAAATACTCTCAAGTTTCGCGACATTTCAGTAACATGATGTTACATATGTAATTATGTATTTCCTGATTTCGTTACCTTTCTTATTCGATTTTCGTACACTCAACTCAATCCAATTTTAATCGAAATGCAAGACATCTTCTTGCTGCGTTCCGTCGTGTGTATGTGAGAGCCAGAAGGGTATAGGGGAATCCCTCTATATCTCTGTTTTTGGATTCCTGTGCTCCATCTTTGACCCTGTCTGCGCTTATCATCAAGTTATACTAGGGTCAAACGCAACGAAGTCAAGAATAAATAAAAACAAAGACCAAGTTCGAGTTGTACACGGTTTTCGTGTTCTCTCGAATGAACCCGGTTGTAGCGACTGGTCTGCACGAACGAACGAGACCTTTTGATTTTTTTCTGCTAACAAGGCAGTGCATTGATTAATGTTATTAAGTATACAAGGTTAGTCGGAAAGGGGCTACTAAGCCAAAAGGGTGTTAATGTACCCATAATATTAGATGACTTTTGTTCTACTACTTTCCCCAAAAGTCAATAGTTTAAGAGAAATGGTTGTTCAAAGATTTCATAAAAAATACGCTAAATTCCATATATCCTCAGTTATTATTAGCTGTGTTTACATTTTAGGTCATATTTGTGGTCACGGATTAGAAACTCTATTTTCTGAATTCGTAACTAAATCAAGGATGAAAAATTATTGAAAAAACTAAAATAAAAATCATTTTGCATTGAACTTTTTTTTGTCGAATTTAGTAATATTAACTCTTTCTTTAAAACAATCATCAGTGATACAATAAGTGGACCCCGGCTAAGTACCCCCTTTCCGACTAACCTTGTATTTGCCTCGTTGGTCTAGTGGTGGCAAGCGCAACTGCTGATCGTGAGATTCTGGATTCCATCCCCAGGTCGAGCAGTGTTATTGGGTTTTTCCGTGTGGAATTCCTCAGTAGCAGCCCTGAGTTTGGATTTGTGTCCGGTTGATGGCAATAGGCTCGCCCCCTATTACATGCGACTTAACATAACGGCGAAATGCAGGTGTTACTATACACCTCTGTCCAACCCTTCGGGGAATATAGGCGTGATGTTATGTTACCTATATTTTACATAATATATTTTTCTAAATGGGTAATCACATAATTGTTTATAGTAATAGTTGTCGAAGAACTGAATGTCTAATAATCCAGGATCCTAATGTCATTGCCGCAGCCTTCACGTGTTGCATTGAAACTCGACTGTTGTTCAATACTCGCTAATTTATGTGACTCGCGATAAGTCTTTCTAAACCTTAGGTTTGGTATATCTTATTAGGGTTGCACCGTTGCACCGACGTGATCGTGCAGAAAGTAATGATCAGTTTGCAGTCGAATATGAGACGTGTGGTCGTGACTATAGAAAAGGGTCGTCTTAACTGACGTATAGATACATCTACATAATATCACGCCTGTATTTACCGAAGGATTGGGCAGAGGTGTATAGTAACACCTTAATTTCGCTGTTATGTCTAAGTCCCATGTAATAGGGGGCAAGCCTATTGGCATCAACCGGGCAACCGTCTAATAAATAATACCTTATAACATTGTATACGGCAGATTATTGAAGCTCTTCATACACATTACGCGTACCCAAGGGAAATCGGGTCAACTCACAACATTGGAACAACAAGTGGGAGTAACTGAAGTTAACTACTTCGCTCCATCACTTTATCAGTTTGTTGCGCTATGCCTAAGCCATTGGTTCTATGTATATCATTTCGATTTCATTTTATCATAATAATTTATATTTTAACAATAAAAAGTTCTTAAGTATTTTTAAATAGTAGCTCGGTGAAAGTTTAAAAAAAAATATTATAGAAATAAAATTGGGCGACTTAAAAAATAAATTGAAAACAATCTCGGTGTAGACGAGCTTACAAAATTATTAGATATGGGTCATTGATAAATAAAACAAAAATATTTAGCTTGTTATTTAATTAAATATATTTAACAATTAGAATCGAAATTTTATAACGGGTGTCCGTAACATTTAATTATAAAAACTCTACTCTTAATACTACTACTTAGTTAAATATTCTCAGGAATCAAAGATGCATCGAAAAGAACTTCGCTCATTTTAGGGCTGAAGGTGCCATCGTAACCAAACGCTATTTCAAATTCCCGTATGGTACAACAATACGTAAAGCCGTCCTCCAGATTTTTCCAATTAGTGTTCTTCATCCAGTCGACGAGGCCGCAGATATCCCGACATAGAACATGTCCTGGCGCCTCTTCTGTTGATAATTCGGGAACATTCACTTGGATTATCACGAGAGAAGCTGACGATGGCTGATCTTGAACCACCTGAAATTTAAGGTAATGATAATAACAACATTAAAGTATCCATCTTAGCTGGGTTTAAATCACATCTTCAGTTATCGCTCGGTAAAAATAAGCTACGACGCTCACAAACACGAATGTCTATTAACATTAATAAGCCGTTATCTCACGAATACTAAGACTCAACGATGGCCAGTATACACAAACTGGCCATCTATCTTACTAATGCTAAGAGTCAACGGTGACCAGTATACAAAAATTGGCCATCTATCTTACTAATGCTGACTCAACGGTGACCAGAATACAAAAACTGGCAATCTATCTTACTAATATTGACTCAACGGTGAGCAGAATACAAAAACTGGCCATCTATCTTACTAATGCTAAGACTCAACAATGGCCAGTATACACATACTTGTCATCTATCTTACTAATGCTAAGACTCAACAATGGTCAGTATACACATACTGGTCATCTATCTTACTAATGCTAAGACTTAACAATGGCCAGTATACACATACAGGCCACCTATCTTACTAATGCTAAGACTCAACAATGGCCAGTACTGGCCACCGTCAAGTCGTATATATGGGGACTCTAAATATGATTAAAATTATAAAAATAGTTCATGAATGCGCGGGAGAAATTGTCTTACCTTCCATAAATACTGTTCTACTGACTGTTTACCTCCACGACCGTCAAGAAGGCTCAACTCTGCAGATAAGCTTCCAGGCAAGCGATGTGGTTTTGTTTTTGCTGTACCTGTCGATATGGTCAGGTCACGACCAGCTGCTTTTACTAGTTTTCTTACCCTTTCTTCCATATCATCCCAATTCTGAAAACAATAGTTTCATTAATTATTCCTTAAATGGTCTTAATTTAATTTGGAATGCTAAGTTGTGTTAATTGATTTCTTAAAAGTTAAAGCAACTTTACTGTTTATGCATCAGAAAATCTTCAATTAAAAATACAACAGCACTCCACCTCTTTTTATGACAAGTCATTTACGATCCAAGCTGCTCGTCTGTGGAATGCTTTGCCACTTAATGTGAGACGTGCACAATCACTGCCAGTTTTTAAAAAGTCAGTGAAGGAGCATTACATGTCGCTTTAATCTGCTATTTATTTTAAAAAGTCAGTGAAGGAGCATTACATGTCGCTTTAATCTGCTATTTATTTTATTCCTCTCCTCCGTTCTTATACATATATTTATTAGTTTATTATTATATTATTTATGTTTTCTTTTCATATTTATGTAATTATTTTGCCATGTATTTTATATTATTAAATTTAAGTAATATTATGTAGGTACGTAGTGTACTTGTACACCTAAATTGCTCGATTTTCTCTTTCCATTCTCTCAGTCCATCCAAAGGTTGTCTGGAAGAGATCGCCTTGCGCGATAAGACCGCCCATTGTGCATTTTTGTATTTAAATAGTTTTTTGTGTTATATTAACCTGGTGTACAATAAAGAGTATATAAATAAATAAATAAATATGCATTGTGCTGGAGTAAAATGAAGGTTTTATTATAGAACTTCATGGTGGCTAAAAATTTATCATAAATAGTAATCGCGCCTGGGTCCGGAATTATGTATTTAATATTACTACGCTTGTTTAGCTGTCTGGTGTGTGCTAGCTCACATATTAGTCTTTTTTCTTTAATATAGGTATATCGTTACCGGAAAGCCAATACTACTTAAGTGCCATTTTGGCTAAACAGAGTTATGTATTATATCATTTATATCGTTGGATTTGATTTCTTTTCTGCCTCGATTTGTTGGGATTTCGTATTTTATTCTATTATATTACGAAATCCCAACTAATCGACGCAGAAAAAAAAATCCAATCCAACGATATAATATATAACTCATTTTGGCCAAAACGCCGCTTAAGTAGTAGTGGCTTTCCGGTGACGATATGTATATTATTAGGATTCTGCCTAGCCTTTTCTCATCTGTTGGGGTCACCTTCCAGTCAGGTTGAATACTTGTATTTTACACGAAGCGACTGCCATCAGACCTTCGCAACCCATTTACTGGGCAATGTCGATATCCTAAGGTTAGACCGGTTGTCAGACTTTCGGGCTTCTGACTTCCCGTAACGACTGTCATAGGTATTCGTATAACACCCGGGACCGACTGTTTAACATGCTCTCCGAGGCACGGAGGGAGGGGTCTCGATGTGTAATGAACGGTCACCCATCCAAAGACTAACCGCGGCAAGTGAAGCTTAACCTCGCAAATCGTATGATCCGCTCGGTTGCTAATTAGCCACGAGCCCTTCTGGGAAGTATACTATATAAATTTATTTAATGAGTGACAAACAGAAATGTGTTGCTCGGGAGTTGGCAGCGCCACTTTTTTTTCACAGTTTCAGCACTAAGAAGGTGTGAAGGGCAGGCGTTTTTGAGGATGTCTTTACTGTCGAAGTTCAAAAAGGTCTAATTATCTTTAGACTATTTTGAATAAATGCTATTTTAAACACGTTAAAATAAAGCTATCTTTGGAAGAATGGGTAAGAAAGGAGTGAGTACTGAGATGAAGGCTGATTGAGGAGAATGGAAGAGGAATACGTGTTGTGCCGACTACACGTGGTGTGGGATAAGGGCAGGGAGATCATGATGAAAATAAAGCCAACTTACTTTTGTATTGCACGTACTCCAGTGAGGGATGACATTCAAGTAACTAAACGACGCCGTCGCTGGTATGCCAGGGTGCAGGTTACGAGAATTAACCAGTTGTCTTCTAGCGAAACAGCAAGCATAATACGTAAGCAAGTCTCTTCCCAGTGCAGAATATATATCATACGCTTGATGTGTGCAATTGTACAGCGTATCAAAATCCAAGGGTAACAAATCGCTGTCAATCCATTTAGCCTCTTTGGAAGTATCAGTGTGATCCGGAGACAGCATGTGTTTTGTAAACAAGGTAACATTACTACTCTTGTCCAAACAAACATCGTACACTTTTAGAAATTCGTTATATAAGTTATACCCAATTTCGATATACTCTGTATTACCAGGTAGACAGCTAGTTCCAGTTTTCAAAATTTCTGGTTTCACTTCTTCGTTACATTTGATTTCAGCGAAATTGTATGTTTTACCACGGATTTTGAATTTGGTCTCTCCCTCGCAAAACGCCATAACATTCGTGTTTGAAGGGAAACCGACTAAAACCACCCGGTGGCCGTCCTCAGTACAAAGGCTCTCGAATTTCTGGTGGAAAGTACCGGTTCCCTCTAGTGGTACAACTTCCAGTGCTACGCCATGTTGTTTTGAATTGTTCGCAAATACACCCCTAAAGGACTATTAAAGTTTACATCAAAAAAACAAAGGAGTTGGTAACTTCCTATGTATGTAAAACCTTACTACGAGCGAGGAGCTGCGCGAGCACAGCTAGAAAAATACATAACATTTTAAAAGCATACAAGCTGATTTGTAAATAGTGAATGATATAATTAAACATGATATAATAAACATAAAATTACAATAATATCTACTTATTAACATTTAATTCAGGTAGTAGGTACGTGGTATTGTTGGTTGAAATAATATTTAATGTATCCTTATTTAGTCTATTGAAATTGATAAACAGTGTCATTTATAAAAATAGCAATTATTTGCATCATAAATAAATATAACTCTTTCCTATGGCTTTATAAATATAAATAATTTCATCGCATAACTTTGTAGGCGTTATAAATATGTATAGCCATGCCAAATTTCAGTTTTATAGCACTAATAGTCTGCGAGTAAAATGGCTGTGACATACAGACGGACATGGCGAAACTATAAAGGTTCCTATTTTGACTATGGAACCCTAAAAGGGGGTAAAACTGTTTTTCTTTTCTATTCAACTGATTGTTGATGGTTTTGCGGAGCGTTTCTACGTGACTGGGCAGTTATTGGCGAGACCTGAAGAGTCCCCAACCATTAGGGACGACGAGTAAGATAATTAACCTAAGCTAACTGCTACTACTAAAATTATGACTACTAGCAACAACAGCACTAAGGGCGACCCCTAATGGGACTCAGACCTCGGCTTAGGGCGTTGCTGGCGGGAGTATTGGGAAGGGTAAAACAGATAAAACACGCTGTTTAAGTTTGAATGGGAGAATCTCATGCATCGCCCTGTTACAAGGGGATGTCCTTGACACTTTAAAAACAAAACACTTTTGTACTTAGTTACTATTGTGGCGAACCTTCTTACATGTTTTATTTGTGGTCGCCTTTAGTGTTTAGTGTTTCAGTAATGACAATTTATAAATATACAATAAAATATTTAGTGTTAATTCCGTGAAAAAACAGTTGATCAAGCCTGAATGCAGTATGCAGCACCGCCCTCCCGCCCGCAAATATATGCAAATGCAGAAGGTGCGATTAATAACATGCAACACACAAGCAAAACAAACCGATACGACACGTGTTTCGCCCCTCCACGGGGCATCCTCAGGTGATGTTGACTCGTCGACCGCTTGGACGCGAATGAACGCGCGTTCGCGTCCAAGCGGTCGACGAGTCAACATCACCTGAGGATGCCCCGTGGAGGGGCGAAACACGTGTCGTATCGGTTTGTTTTGCTTGTGTGTTGCATGTTATTAATCGCACCTTCTGCATTTGCATATATTTGCGGGCGGGAGGGCGGTGCTGCATACTGCATTCAGGCTTGATCAACTGTTTTTTCGCGGAATTAACACTAAATATTTTATTGTATATTTATAGATCATGGATTTCCGCAAAGTAACGCCTGATTCCATCATATATCTGTAATGACAATTGTCTAGTTGGAATTATAGATTCTTAAGAGATTTATTTGCCTCGGTATCGGTTCGCCTTTTAAGTTTAATTTTTATATTGTGCTGTAACCTATGACGTACCTAATACAGAATACTTCGATCCCCTGACTTTTATTGATAATTAACTTGGGCGCAATCGTAGCGCCTTATTGGTGACCCCGACGTGATTGAACACGCAACCTTCTGGTGACCCCGACGATTAGAAGAACACAATCGGCGTAAAACGCCGGTTAAAAGAAGACCTACTGGGATTCAGATTCAAACTTTGCATCAAGGCTTTCTTGGCCCTCCTCTAATTGAGGGCGGTCATAGCGAAGAATTCATCCCGCCGTTGGTACCTATTCGTCAGCTAGCACGCGAGTTTGCCGGCGAGCATCGCATAGATAAGAATACGTGACAGCTAAGTACTTACCTATATTCGTCTGTCAGCGAATATTTGGTTGGCAGTGCGTTTTTAAGTCAACCGTAATAAAACCTTATTTCGCTGTAAAAAGTTTTCAAGCAATTCTAGCTCCACTGTTTCCTGTGCAGTTTATCGAGGAATAATAAATCCTTATTGGTGTAAGACTATATTATCTTTTCTAACGTCTCACTGTATTGTTTTGTGTGCATTTTATTAACCTGGTTGTCGCATTATTATTGATAAGTACCGTGATATGTTAATATTTTAATATTTGGTGTTTCGAGTTTTTATTTTATTTTTAATCTCTCTTGTACCTATGTTGTTATTGTTTAAATAACCACACATATCGTGCACCATACTCCCAACTCTCACTATTAACCTTGATTGTTTTATCAACATAATGACCGATGAGGGAAAAGATATTTTTCTTGACCCTGATACTGGAACTGGTGGGGGACAGTCAGCAGCTAATTCTTCCACATCTAGCTCGCAAAACATTTTAATCAACAGAGTTTCCATCCGCGTTACACCTTTCTGGCCGGATCGGCCTGGTCTTTGGTTTGCCAGTTTAGAGGCACAATTTTACATTAATAGCATCACTCAAGAAACCACAAAGTTTTACTATGCCATCAGCCTGCTGGACACAAAATCTGCAGTAGAGGTGGAAGATATTATCACCGAGCCACCTAAAGAACAGCCGTACTCCACTTTAAAGAAAGCCCTGATAGCGCGATTTTCTGAATCTTATGAAGAGAAAGTTAGAAGGCTCTTGGAGAAAGAAGAGATTGGGGACAGGAAGCCCTCATCTTTCCTGCGGCACCTGCGTACGCTGGCTGGCGCATATTTCCCAGAACAACTGCTGAAGACAATGTGGATGAACAGGCTGCCTCATCAAGTTCAAGGGATCCTAGTCGCACAAACCCAGTCGTCTCTTCAAGACCTGGGTGACTTAGCTGACAAACTCCAGGAACTACCCTCAACGTTCATGCAGCTGGCAGGCCGGCTTCTAACGATGAGACAAAGGAGCAGCTCAGGTTACTCCAACAACAAGTTGCTGACCTTACACGCCTAGTCACTAACTTTTCCGCAAGTGGAGGCCGTCGGAGTTCAACAAGCGGAAACCGCAGTCGGTCACACTCACGCCAACGTAATAACCAGCTTTGCTGGTACCATCATCGCTTTGCAGAAAAAGCCACCAAATGTGTGCAACCTTGTGCTTGGTCTGATGCCGCTCCATCCACTTCTAACAATCGGGGAAACTCCAGCAGCAATCAGTAATGGCGACTACTGATTGCTCCCTGACAAGTCGTCGCTTGTTTGTAACTGATCGGTATTCGAGCCGTCGATTTTTAATTGACACCGGTTCCGATCTCTTTTGCCTTCCGAGACAACGTGTTCAGGGTAGTACACAACCACTTCCTTATGAATTGATTGCAGCCAATGGTACCAAAATTAACACATTTGGCCTTGTTCAACTAAAATTAAATTTAGGGTTACGACGCGATTTTGTTTGGAAGTTTGTTGTTGCCGAAGTAGGTACTCCCATCATTGGCTCAGACTTTCTGGCGTATTACAATTTGCTACCAGACTGTGCTCACGGCAGATTACGTGATGACAAAACAGGATTGTCTACTCAAACGGGTTTCTCATCTATCAACCAACCAAGTGTAAAACTCATTCACCTACCTGACTCTCCATATGCACACATTTTAGCCGAGTTTCCCAGTATTACACGACCTCTTGGAGCTCCTAAAGATCCGAAGCATACAACGGTGCACTTCATCAATACTACTGATGGCCCACCTGTGACAGCGCGACCACGCCGTCTGGCTCCACAGAAACTTCGGGCAGCTCAAAAAGAATTTGAGGAAATGGTTCGAGTTGGCACCGCCAGACCTTCCAGCAGCTCATGGTCCTCACCACTGCATCTAGTGCCTAAAAAAGACAATACGTACCGCCCTTGCGGTGACTATCGAGCGTTAAACGCCCGCACCATTCCGGACTGCTGCCCGGTCCGTCATATAGGGGATTTTAGCCAAAATCTTTTTGGGTGTTCCTTTTTCAGTACCATGGATCTTGTTAAAACTTATCAACAGATTCCCTTAAATTCACCTGATATTTGCAAAACTGCCATAACTACTCCTTTCGGCCTTTTTGAATTCCCCTATATGACGTTTGGCCTTCGAAATGCCGGACAGACATTTCAAAGGTTCATTGACGAAGTGGTGCGCGGCTTAGACTTCTGTTTCCCATACATAGATGACATCCTCGTTTTTTCAATAGATTCGAAGCAACATGCCGAGCATCTCAGGCTCCTGTTTCGTCGACTGCACGAATACGGAGTTGTTATCAACTTGGAGAAGTGCGTTTTCGGTGCAGCAGAAGTAACATTTTTAGGGTACCGCATTAACGCTGCAGGCACGTATCCTCCTGAGGACCGTATACGTGCTCTGATGGATTTTCCCCTCCCCAAGACAGTGCAAGGTGTTCGCAGATTTCTGGGCATGGTAAATTTTTACCGCAGATTCTTGCCCGACGCTGCCAAGTACCAGGCTCCCTTAATAGACGCAGTTACTGCAACCAACAGCAAGGGCGTGAAACCATTTCCATGGACGCCCGAGCTCGAGCAATGTTTTAATAACTGCAAGAAGAGTCTAACTACTGTCACTTCCTTGTCTCACCCAAATTATGAGGCTCCATTGGGTTTGTTTACGGATGCGTCCAGTACGCATATAGGCGCATGCTTACAACAAAAACTTGGTGAGGATTGGCAGGCCCTTGCGTACTTCAGTAAGAAGCTTACAGCAAAACAGGCAGAGTGGCCCGCGTATTACCGTGAACTTGTCGCTGTATACGAAAGCGTACAGCACTTTCGGCATATTCTGGAAGTGCAACATGCGACCATTTTTACTGACCACAAGCCACTTATTTACGCCTTTGTACAACGCCGCGAAAAATTACCACCAACGCAACTCAACCAACTGACGTTTATAAGTCAGTTTACGACGGACATAAAATATATTAAGGGTAGCGACAACGTGGTCACAGATGCCATGTCCCGGATTGAATCAATTTCGTTGGAGGCGGACTTCAAGGCTCTCGCAGAATCTCAGGAAGGAGACCAGGAACTTAGAGAGTTGTCTTCGTCTACTTCCATGGAATTAGCAAAGATCAACGTTCCCGGGACCAACATATCCATTCTCTGCGACACATCGTCAGGACGACCTCGCCCATATTTAACCTTACCTTTTCGTCGAGCCGTTTTTGACCAACTACATGGCCTCAGTCACCCAGGCGTACGGCCAACCTTACGTTTGGTGGTTGAGCGATATGTATGGCCACGTATGAACAAAGACTGCCGAAAATGGGTGCAGTCATGTTTACAGTGCCAGCGCAGTAAGGTGGGAAGACATGTTTCTTCACCCCTTGTCTCTTTTGCTAGTCCTTCTCGTAGATTTCGCCATATACACATCGACATAATAGGTCCACTTCCGTATTCAAATGGTTTCAAATATTGTCTTACCGCGGTCGACAGATACACGCGTTGGCCAGAGGTGTGGCCAATGGCCTCTATTACGGCGGAAGAAGTGGCAGACCAACTTGTGACTGGTTGGATATCCCGTTTTGGTGTCCCAAGCATTTTGACGACAGATCAAGGGCGTCAATTTGAGTCCGCTTTATTTCGGCGCCTTATGAATGTGTGCGCAACAAAGCGGGTTCGCACAAACAGTTATCATCCGTGCGCTAATGGCATGGTAGAGCGCATGCACCGCCAGCTAAAAACTTCTTTGATGTGCCATGCCCAAACATGGTCTAATGCACTCCCGCTGGTACTTCTTGGCATGAGAACTGCACTCAAAGAGGATTTAAACACCTCATCTGCTGAGCTTGTTTATGGGGAGCCGCTCCGACTACCCGGAGAACTTATCGTGCCACCAGAAGAACCCAGGAGTCCAAATGACGCCACGGATTTTGTTACGGAGTTGAGGAGCCGGATGGAAATTTTACGCCCAAACCAGCTTCGCGACACACTCGACCGTCATCGTTTGTATTCAAAGATTTGGCAACGGCAACTCACATCCTGCTTCGTGACGACACTGTGCGTCGGCCTTTGCAACCTCCCTATACAGGACCACATCGCATTCTACGGAGGCGGGATAAGAACCTAACCGTGGAAGTGAATGGCAGGGAAACCACGGTCATCATTGACCGTGTCAAGCCAGCACATCTAGATTATGAAGCGTCATCATCGCCATCGCTGCCAGGCCATGTTCCAATCTTTTCTACTCCTTCCGAACTTTCATCATCACCAAAACACCCATCACCTCCAGCTGCTGTCACCACCAGATCTGGTAGACGGGTTAAATTTAGGGACCTCCTAGATTTATAGTTTTAAATTTATTTATTTTATCTTTTTCTTCTCCGTGGGGGGGGGGGGGGGGGGGGGGGTGGCGAACCTTCTTACATGTTTTATTTGTGGTTGCCTTTAGTTTTTAGTGTTTCAGTAATGACAATTGTCTAATTGGAATTATAGATTCTTAAGAGATTTATTTGCCTTGGTATCGGTTCGCCTTTTAAGTTTAATTTTTATATTGTGCTGTAACATATGACGTACCTAATACAGAATACTTCGATCCCCTGACTTTTATTGATAATTAACTTGGGCGCAATCGTAGCGCCTTACTATAATGGAATTTGTAATTTGGTAGAACTTGAAATTGGCACACAACACAATAACTTGAAACATGAATTAGGAGCTGGCAGATATAGTATGGTCTCGTGTGTGACTGGTATGGAGGTTCAAGCACGACTTAGAACTACTTACTGCAGCGCAGCGCGCTAGCTTAAAATGACTGAATAAGCAATTCTCAGAAATGCTTACTTATCCTAAATTTTTGGGACGTCAGGATATTTCTCAACATTAGGAGTCCGTAACAACCCCATTAACTGTAAAATTCACAATAATAAATCTCGAAAGCAAATAATACAACAAGATTTTAAGGTTACATATTTCGAAATAAACTCTTGAGAAGTGTAAAAGTGTTGGTAATATTTATACAAAGATAACTTTTTAACGCGGGCGGAGCCGCAAGGGAACAGCTAGTCTAAACTTAATTATTATAAAGAGGAAAGATTTGATGGTTTGTTTGCGTTGAATAGGCTCTGAAACTACTGGACCGATTTGAAAAATTTTTTCACCATTAGAATCCTACATTATCCCTGATGAACATAGGCGATAGAATATTTATGAAAAAAAAAACCCTTACGCGGGCGGAGCCGCGAGGGCACAGCTAGTTCTAAATAAATGTAATGGAAAATCAAAATCAATATTGCTTGAAAAGGCTTCCTCTCATACAAGTCAAAGCTGGGTTTGTTACTTGACGTATTTGATCTTGCTTGTTATCTTGTGAACACACATGAGACCGATGTCCCCATACAAAATTAAGGAAAAAAACAAAATTAAACAATCAAAAATAAACCCAGGCATTTTGTAACGAACCAAAATAGATTTTTATCTGCCGGACAAACGTGGTAGGTACTATTGTAGTACATATAAATTATCTGACGCTCTTAAGTTTGCCGCAGTTGGCATTGTGAATTATTAGGGATTGGAGAATATTATTATAGACGGGTAAAATATTAGCATCCAAAATGTGGGGGCGAATATATCCGCACGTAATTTTGTTAATATTCGCGAATATATTCAAGGCATCATGCGAGGGAACCAGCAGTTTAACCTTTGTCAAAGATGACACAAGCTCTATGACCGACGGATTTGATGGACGGACAAATATTGCCAAATTCCTGGTTACACCTCAAAAACCGCCGAAAAGTAAGTTCATCTTGATCACACCAAAATAACACAGAAATCTCCGTATTGAATTCTTCATCGTATTTTATTCCTGATCACAGCAACTCAACGTATGCTCAATAAAACGGATACTACTTATGTCGCAAGGAAAAGGCGATACAATTGTTTCAAAAATTATAAAGCAGATATTCTGCTTTAAAATATTTATGACCTTGCGATGCAAACATTTCAATATTCCTTAAAACCGTTTATTGGAGAAGTCAATGACGAAGCCTATGTCAAACAACGGTGCACTACCCACAGACTGTATAATGTCGATGAATAGAGGATGGTGATAATATAAAACTAACATGAAAAACATTTCAGAACTTTCAAATAGAAGAAAGCGGTATGCTACAGAAGGCCCGTCGAGAGAAGTAGAGTATAATAGCGACGTGACGTTAGGTTGCGTATTCAGTAGGGGCGCAAGGCCCCCGATCACGTGGTATAACAGCTATGGAACTACAATGTACTCGAGGGTAATACAGATTTGATTTTGCGTATTATGTATCGTTACATTATTCATTTAAAGGGCAAAAGCTCTTTTGTGCAGACAGTGGTGTCGATTCTGTTGCGAACTTTAAACTAAGGGTGTTTGTCTCTTTCTGTTTCAATAGAAAATGAAAGTGACAGTTACGTTTAGTCTAGTTTAGTACTGTCAAAATGTGCTACAGAATCGACACCAGTGTCAATTTTTTTGTCTTGTTTCGACATACAGCGTTCGTATTTTAACCCGTCATTGTTTACTTATTTTTGAATCTAATTCAATGATACAAAAGATTATCACATCATTCTGCTTTACCTTGAACGGCCGACACATAGAACAGTCTTCAGTGTCAGTGTAATTTATTTCAATATTAGTAAATATTTAATATTATTTACTTTCAGGTATCGGGAGGTTCAGGTGGTTACACAAGTTATATGACAGTTCCTAATGTAGTAAAAAATGACAGATACACCTGTTCCGGCGTGAACACTTTGAATACTGTATCTTTTAATGTTATTGTAAAGGATCCCTTGGTTGTTTACTCCAGCCCTGCAGGTATGTCAAATTATACACGGTTAAATTTTGATCGTTTTAATCCCGTGGAGGGTCGATCCGGTGCATGAAACACTATCGATTTGTAAAGATAAAATTAAAAAATAAAGTACTTTTTTTTTAAAAACTCGAATTAATTTTCGCATGAGTGAATAAATTATGCGAACCATTAGTAGGCACCATTCGGTTCTAGCAACAATGACGCGTACGCATAGTCAACGTGGACTCACAAAAATTAGCCAATCCTAGACCAAACCCCGCCCCCAAACCCTATTTGATTGGCAATGCAATAGGCGCACGCCCCGCGCACCCCGCGCGCCAAGGGCAGCACAGGAGTACATGACCACGTCATGTAAATAATTTAGTTTATCTAAGACGTCATCGGTGTGTTGTTGTTAAGATTATCCTTGTCGCGCGAAAGTAATGACGTCTCGTAATTACGCGTACTCCAACCTGGAGTTCCGTGCCATGGTGCAATTTTACGCAATCGCGGGTTTTGATGCGCAGGCGGCTCGGTGTCTACAGCGAAGCGAGCATAATGTACGTACCTAATCATCTGATTTCCGTGTTTGGAGATCACTGGATTGGACGGGTTGGTCCAGTTGTTTGGCCAGCAAGGATCCCGGACCTTACCCCGCTGGATTTTTATTTGTGAAGCCATCTTTTGTACAGAAACGAGCATCAAACTCGTGTACAAATGAAAAGTGCGATAGTAAACGCGTTCGACGTTTTATAAAGTGACAGAGAGACATTACATATTGAAATTAAAAGACAATTTAATTAAACGTGCAAAATTATGTCTCGAAAGGAATGGTTTGCACTTTGAACAATTATTAAGCTATCGTGAAGTATTAGCCAGTGATGATTCAGGGGTGATTAATTATTAGGTTTATAACAGAATTCTTTTTTAATCATTTGATTAGGTACACGTTTTTATGAACAATTATTACGTGTCGCTTAGTGTTAAATAAATCAAAGGTGATTTAGGTAGGTATGTAACAGAACTTTTTTTAAATCGTGTAAGTAATTAGAACTTTTTTCTTTTTTAAATCATTGTAAATAATTTTGATTCCACATTATTAAATACGCCATAACTAGCAGGCCTGTAGGGATTTATTTTTACATGTACCTACCGCTTTTGGCATAATTCTTTTAATAGTATTAGGTATGGCCCGAAACCTAGGCACAAAGCAATTATGACGGTCCTAAGCCCGTAAAAGTATAAAGGAAAATTTGGAATCATTTAATTTGTTTACGTGAATCTCAGCTGAGCGCGAGTCAATAACCTTAACTTGATCGGGCGGAGTTAGGTAGTTAGGTACGCAACGACCGACGCCGACGTAGGTAACTAACTCGTGGCGCTACTGCTGGTTTCATGCATTTTGCGAGTATTATGTTATCACTTGCTATTTTCTTTGTTTTAAGAGTTACAATGCTGTGCAAGCTTTTGATGAATAGTATTTTGTAAGTTAAACCACCAGTCCAAGGGATTAAAACGATCAAAATTTAAGCGTGTATATCTGCTTTTTTCGCATGCTCTACCTATATTTTATATATCTAAATGCTTTCCAGCATATTTAAAAGGTCCCAATTCTCAGGTTTTGTATGCAAAATCTGGTAAATAGTTCATATAACTAGTTAAATGGCTGTTTCATTGAGGCACCAGTTAAGTTCAGCAACAGTTGTTTTACCCAATGGATCGTTATCAGTAATAATCGGGATCTAATGAAATGTCTCGCTATCTATCGCTTCTTGGTCCCATTATGTCGGTCGTCAGTGTCTCATCGATCAACTATTGAATCAGGGCTAGGTGCAAGAGATAATGATTTTAGCAATCTAGATTTTATGGATGTCTCTGAAATACAACACTTCTACAGGTAGATATTGACCAGGAGCTTATAATTCGAACTAATATAATTTATATCTAATACACACGTATTTACTCTTAAGAGCAAACATATTCACAGCTACTATCTGCTTCTACATTAAATCAATGCTAAAATTCTATATTGGTACCATTGCGTTGATATTAGCTAAGTACATTGATATTTTCTGTATTTTGATAATATTAGGAACAACAAACGTGGCCTACGAATCAGAGGGCACCATAACATGTGGCATCAGGTCGTCACTGTCGATGCGTATCCTTTGGTACTACACCAACGAGTATACAGGCGGAAACAGACAGATAGTAACTTCAAATGACTATTGGATATCATCAGACGGCACTCAACTTAAAATTAGAAAAATGGGTTTGGATTTGGTTGGCAAATATACTTGCATAGCTTCTTTGACAATCAACAGCTCTAAACAAAAAACCTTAAGTACAAGAGTTGACATAGTTGGATTAAGTAAGTGAAATGTTTTTTTTATTTTTATTTTATGCACACTTCGTAAAATATTTACGCCTGCTGGAAGAAAATGGCAAATAACATGTTTAATTCTTTTTTGAGTTCATAGCTTTGCTCAGATACATTTTTCCATACAACTTGAATCCTGAACTACCTACCTATTTGGACATTCCGATTATTTAGAAAATAAACCATCATTACTGTTTTATAGGTAATCTTGTGTTCACATTTGCTCGGGCTTGATTCTTCGGTCAGAATCTATCAATCGGTTTCGTATTTACATAACGCAGATAAAGTTTTAGTCTTTTGTCCACAGCTCTTCCGAGAATTATTTCAGACCACTCAAAAGTAATCGAAGGTCTCGAAGGCGATATTGCTTTAAGGATTCCTTGTGATGTCGTCGGTATTCCTAAACCAGTTGTTAGCTGGAGATCAAAGGGCGCTCCAATTACACCGAGTAAGAAATTCTGTGCACATTTTGAAAATGATGTCCTAAAAAGTACGAAAGAATTGGAAGTATTGAGTTCGGCCCCTTGTTCATCTGAACATTTTTATCTATATGTCAATCGATTATCTCGGCAATTTTCAAACATATCACTACAAAATTGAAACGTACTGATTATAAATATACTGATTAAGATAGTGTTGCCTGTTTCAGACGCAAAATATTCCATAGAGGATGGAGCTCTAGTAATTATGAATCCGACTGTAAAAGACTCTACATCGTATGTATGTGAAGCTAAAAACTATGTTGGTCCAGTTAGCGCGACATTCCACGTTAACGTTGAAAGTGAGTGATATTAATAAATAGGTATACTTTACATAACATAATTTGTAGAGATTTTTTTGTCATTTCTTTTTGTTAAAAATGTTTAATTGTATTTCTTACATTGCAGAGTACCTCAAAGACTTAGGCATAAAACATCACGTGTACTTATTAGAGGGTGAAACTAGAAAACTGGAATGTGAGGCGTATAGTTCTAAATCTCAACCAGTTAGATGGTTTATTGTAAGTCTATTCTTACTCGCCTGCTTCTAGCATTTTTATTGTCCTTGTGCTTTTTGATTTCAAATTCTATCCTCATGGTATTACTAATGTGATTGCTGATGAACATTAGACGATCATTTTTCCTTGGTGACTTGCTTGATCTACTAAGATTAGAAGTGTTTTTGTGTTTTTTCGTTTTCATGGCGCATAGGCAGGTCCTACTATATTTTGTTTTAATAGAGATTGTTAAACGGTAAACCCGTGAATGATAATTGCGCTGACAACAGCTTGACTGTCTAAACGTTATACAAATAACAGTAATTTAGATGAAGTTTCTACTTGAAATTTACAGGAAGGAGACGAAAAGAAAATCGATAAACCACACACACAAGTGGTAAAAGCCTCAGTGAGAGACGAAGGTAACTACACCTGCCGCGTGAGCGACACGCATGGATACACACACACACATACGTACGTGGTGGACGTCGGCTACTTACCGAAGCTTTATGACCCAAATCCTGTAAACGACTGGCGTGGTGATATAAATGATATCGTGTCGAACTGCGAAAGTGATGCAAAACCGCCAGCTAACGTGAGTTCACATTACATAGAATTAAATAAAAAGCTATGAAACGTGGTTTAAAAAAAAAACATGGCACTATTAGAGTAATTATTGATGATCAGCTAAGAAATAGATACGTACCTAGGTAGTACGTACCGCATGAAAGATTCGTAAATGGCTGACGCAAATAATAGTATTCAATTAACATGAAGGATAGCATAATAAATTATTATGATCACGATTTGACTGATATGTAACTTTCAGGTTGAATGGAAATTCAACGGCAAAGTGCTAACCGATCGGGATTTAGCGGACCTTGGAATTTTATATAAATGGGGTCACTACGAGTGCAACATAAGAAATGTACACGGGTCAGTGCAGAGGAGCTTTGACGTCAAGTCTTCAGGCAAGTTTCAATTGTTATCAGTCAACAAACGAACAGAGCCTTGATCTTAGCTATCATCGTCCAAATCAGAGGTTTTGAAGTGATAAGATCGAAAAGGTTGTATAATGCTAGAATCACGTGAACTGACGGAGAAATATTGATCGCAGTTAAAAGTTTTTTTTAAACAATCTTTTATCGTCTGTCACCATCATCAGACTAGTTCCATGGTACCGTATTATTGCATTGTCACCGAATTTACATAGATATGCCATCGGAAGCCGAAAAGTGCTTAAAAATGGATCGGATACAAATGAACCAGAAACACATACGAACGAACCAAGTTTAAAGCTTGTAAAAAAGAAATTAACTACATAGCATATTGTATGCTGCATTTATTCCATTAAAGGTAAAGCGCGACTGAGTTACTGTTGGGTAATCTGGAGCGCGGCTAATACTACCTCAGCCTAATGAAAAATATTTTGTCTTTACGTTAAAGATTAATTAAAGCCTTTTGTTACAGCATGTTTGATTAATAGGAACTTGAGAGATGCCCAATATATGCCGCTCTTACTTACTGACGAAGTAACTTGGCCCAAATGGGAAACCACGAAACATTATTCAGTAGTAGAACGAAAAGAAAATATCACATTGTCATGTCCGAATCGTAAAGAGGCTACAAATGCTTTCCAAAAGTTTCCTAAACAAAGTGAATTGAAGGCATTTTGTAATGAACAAGACATGTTCTTAGTGGATGGTAAATTGTATAAGCTTTCAGACCTACGCTGCAGTAATGGCATTCAACCCTCCATTGTCAGAAAAAAAGTTAAATGCTTTACGAATACCTCTGAATTGATAAGGGTGGGATACAACGTAGCTGGTTTCTTAGAAACTTATGAAGTCTGTTTTGATTATGCTAAAAATATCCCTCTGTACACACGCGTGTTAATGACTCCGACGGACGGTAGTCTAAGCACTACCTACAACTGGTATAAATACCCAGGAATTGGCGACGGAAACCTGGATACAGGATTTACATGTGAAAACTCGTCATCGTCGTGTTGTTATACTAAGTCCCAGCTAGTGAATGCTCGAGACTTTAATAACGGCCCTGCAAAATACAGCACGTTCATCGATCCTCTGAACGCTATCCCGTCCTTGCGCCCTTGTAAAAATACTGCAAAGGTAAAAAGACCTATTCTATTCATTTTCACGAAAGTCCAAATTAATTTACAACCTAGCAAAAAAGACAAGAAAAAATGGGGCCCCTTATACTACTGTTTACATACCAAAATAGTTGGGTAGTTATGTGATCAGTAGTATAAAATGTAACTTTATATTTACTTCTCTGGCAAACGTTTGTATGGTTTTATTTTATTTAAAACCAATCAAAATGTTTAGTGACATTCCGTCGAATGAAATATAAAAACGGTTTGAAACCCCTGCAATGTTACTACTCCATGAAATATTTTATACCAAAAACCTCTCTATTTTAACTTTGTTTACAACAGAAACTTTATTATTATACGATAATACTTCTGGAATTATTATGTAGATATCAAACCATGACGTAAAAGAAAATTTTATCCAAGTTTAATAATCTAGGTATATTTCATTTAAAGAGGATGTTATTAACGCAGGAATTAACCACAAACATTTGTATAATTTCAGACCACTTGGGATGATATAGATGAAATGGTGAGAAGTCAACTATACAACTATAATGAATTCGTTGCCTGGTCTGGTACGCACACGTTGCAAGAGAAAAATGGAGCTGTTATTCCACGATTTTTATGGAAGGTACATTTTCCAATCAAATGATAATACAGCTTACGATTTTAGCAAAATACACATTATGATATCGACAGTGAAGTGTCAATATACATATATAATAACTAACATTTTGGCGATTTTCGGTTTATGGCGTTATCGTACTTAAAATACACATACCCATAAAGGTTCTTCTCCTATCAACATTCAATTTAGGTAAATAATCAAGTGTAGTCAAGCAGCTAGTCATCAAGCTACTATAATTACGAAATGAAACGTTTTTTCCGCCTCCTGTGATGTTGTCTTTTTGTAGTTACCATATATGGACACTTCAGGATTGATGTTTTTTATGTTTAGTCTATTCAATCTAGGTGGTCGTAGACATAGTAGATTGTTAGCCAAAGGATGAAAGTGATCAATTTCAATCATGATGCAATCGTTTCTTTTCTTATCAATTGTTTTCTTTGTTTTTGCATGTAATAACAATATGCTAGGAACAGAATACATTTTAATAGTTAATTAAATAGATTTCATAAAAAAACAATAACAAGTTTAAAGAATATTGCTTTGTTTGTAGGCGGCTCAGTAGAATAAATAAAATAGTTAAATCAATAATTGGTATGGTTGTAACCAATAATAATTATGTACTACACTGTAATAACTCACAAACACCAGGTGCTGAGGTTCGACGCGGACGAGTCGATAGCTATAATCCACGTGAACGATCCGTCACCCACTGATAAGGACATCAAATGTGAGAACATCTGCGTGAATGACGAAATCAGTTGGTTTAAAGCGAGTGACAAATACACTTACTGCTGCAATCTGCCTGATTTCCTTGAAGCGTTTGATTTCCTCGGAACTGACATTGGAGGCAAGTTTCTTATTTTATTTACAAAAGTACTATAATATTTTGTTTAGATAACAATAATTTCAAACTCTAACTTATAATTAATATGAATGAGAAGCAACAAGTTTTGATTTAGATCTTTTGGTGTCTGAGGGTTCCTCAGGGCACTATAGTAGGACGGCTTTTTTTAAATTTCATATTCGTACCTATAAGTTACAGGTACCAAAGAACATGAATTTTAAAATACTTCATTTTTATTATAGCTATTTTATTATTTTGTTACATCATCATTTATACCTAGTGATCTACTGGGGCGAAGACGAGCAAGTAAGCCACTTCGGTTCTAGAAGAGACCAAAGAATTATATTTACAGATCTGCAGCCCGTAAGAAGTGTCTTACAAATAGGAAATCTGAATCCGATGTAAACATGTACAGAGGGACCCATGCCAACAATAGTTTTAATTTTGTGTGCTTTAAATACTAACAACAGTATTTTTTTGCAGAATCCTTGGATGTTGCTCTTGGCAAAATAGAAAAAAGTACCTAGTATTTATAGTAATATAATATATAGGTTTAAGATATAAGACATATTTTTATATCCCTGGATGGATATATTTGTGAGAACTTCACAAATAGCTTTATCCGGCCCGGCTTCGCACGGGTAGCACTAAATATCTACGGCGCACCTATCTACCTACCTACCCTTTTTACCTCACCTACCTACCTACCCTACCTACCTACCTACCTGCCTACCTATCTACCTACCTACCCTACCTACTATACCTACCATACCTACCCTACCTACCCTACCCACCCTACCTACCCTACCTACATACCTACCCAACCTACCTACCTACCTTCCCTACCTACCTTCCTTCCCTATCCGTTCTCGAGATATCATCAAAAAAGTCGTTCCATACAAATGTATGAGAAAATTAATTATCTTAATAAATCGTTTTTCGTGAATTTTTCTAATGTTTTAATAGTTATTTTGCTATTCCGGGCGGATACAAACCCAACAAATCAAATATCATGAAAACCGGTCCAGCCGTTCTTGAGTTAGAAATGGTGTAACTAACACGACTTTGTTTTATATACAATATGTAACATAATTAACGCACATCCTGAAAGTAGTTTGTTCAAAATCGTATACTGAATCGATTTCTATCATTTTTAATATAGGTATTTTATATCCCAAAAATAATTAAAATTACGGAAATTAGTCACATTAAACCTGTACAGTCAAAACAAACTGAAATTGACCGTACATCAAGGCAAAAAGACTTTTAAAAGTGCTTTTTATTTGTATTAATACAAATTCCGTCATTCAATACAAAATAAAGAAAAATAAACCTTATTTCAAGAACGTCAATTTAGTAAATAACAATGCATATACACTATGTAACATAATAATTAATGCACACCTTGAAAATAGTTAGTTCAGAATCGTTTACTGAAACGACTTCAGCCATTTGTATTGTGTATTTTTTTTATAAACGTGTTTTTTACTAATTAGTCTTTTAATTGGCATAACGAAAATTGAGCAGTATGTCAAGGGCATAAGACTAAATTTTAAATGAAGTTAACAATGAAAAAGTAATACTATTTTCTTGAATAAACAATATTTAAGCACATAAAAATAAAATTTCAGTGTATGTATTATGATTATAACAATATTCTAATTGGGGTGATTGAGGGTGTCGTTAATTACGTTACGTGTTGTATATAGATTATGAAACACTTTCTTATTCATTATACAAACTAATATACACATTATATACTATACATTATATACTTTCTTATTAGTTGAGTTAACTTCAAACTAACTGACTACAATTATATTTTGAAAATTATTCTATAAGTGGTAACGTAAAAATGCTTACGCTACACTATTTTTTTCTTTTTTTACACACTACCATACGATCCTCTTAAAAAAATAAAAATACATATTTTACGTATATCTTGTTCTATTATTATGAATACACTTTTCTTTATTGTTTTATCTAATACGATAACATTCGGTTCGATTTCTTTCATTACATAACAAGGTACTAAACACGGAGAGTTCAATTTGGTTCCAGTTTGATTTTTACTACTAATCGTATCTCCTTTCTCATATGCTTTGGGGTTAACATAGGAGTCGTATGTATTTTAATTTCTTTCTTTACTTTCATTAAAATTTTGCTTAGCTTATAACTGCGTTTTTAGTATTCTATAATTAATTACGGGGGGTAATTATAATAGTTATATTTCAAGGATCCAAAGTAGTAGTACAGTTACTAGGTGTTACAAGATTTACTAAACACCAGCTCATAGGGAGAGAGTATTTGGTCTGTAAATGAACTGTGTTGTTGCATTAAAAGTACCAATCGAGTAACCATAACCATACGCTCCATTTTCGGCGTTCGTTTTTAACTTACTAATATTACATTATAAAGACAGGGTGCTTGCATATACAAGGTTAGCCGGAAAGGGGGTACTAAGCCGCAGGCCACTTAATGTATCGCTGATGATTGCTTTAAAGAAAGTGTTGAAATCTCAAAATTCGATAAAAATATAAAAACATGTAAAATGGTTTTTATTTTAGTTTTTCAAAAATTCTTCGTCCCTGCTTTAGTTATGAATTCAGAAAATGGAGCTTCTAATCCGTGACCCCAAATATGACCTAAAATGTAAACACAGCTGATCATAGCTGAGGATAGATAGAATTTAGCGTATTTTTTATGAAATCTTTGAACAGTCATTTCTCTTAAACGAATGACTTTTGGGGAAAGTTATAAAACAAAAGTTATCCCTTACTATAGGTACTTTAACACCCTTTCGGCTTAGTACCCCTTTCCAACTAACCTTGTAGAAACAGGTTTGTATTTCAACCTGTTTGTATATGTGTATGTGCATAAGATAACACGGGGCTATTTTACCTGCACCAATCGATACCGACCCGTACCGACTTATTTGTGCCGGGTACCCGTATCTTTATGCAAGTACCCTTATCCTGGAAGTACTAACCTAAAGTGCTTACGTTACACTTATTCCTTATTGTACACACTACTCCATACTCAATCAATACAGAACACTTAATAATTCCGAATAAATAGGTACCTATATTACATTTACTTACCTAAATAAGTTCTTCTTACGGTGTCAAAAACTAATAAGTATTCAATACATAACACTACAATATGAACGTTTTAATAAGTTGCGTGCTTCTTAGAATGTAAGCACGTAGATTGTTTTGTGAAAATTAATTTTATTTGCTTTTTATATTTTTCTATTAAACATTTTGCAATTATAGTGTATCTAATACACTGGCCTGCAAAAATAAGTATCACACTTTTAAAATTTCAATTTTTTCTAAACTATAGAAGTTAGAGATTTAAAATAAAAAACGTTTTATAGCAATTTTTATCAGCTTTCTTTGGAACTATAATAACAAAGTTAAACTCTTTTTTGAGTCCTTTTTGTTTCGAAAATATATCTTGTGTACTTACAAAGTTATTGCAATTTTAAAAGTGTGATACTTATTTTTGCAGGCCAGTGTAGATTGTTTCATTTATAACAAGTTTCCTTTCGATTTTTTTTTCGTTGATACAAACTACAGGATGAGGCACACGAAATTACTAAAAATAGGCACAGAAAAGATCTCTCATCTAGGTCTGCCATCACCCAAACAGCCGACACCGGACAAAGATTACAAATATGACATTTGGTCGAGATTTTCCCCAAACTGCGCCTTCCCCAGAAATATTCAATCGGCAAATACATGCATAAAGCAAATGTAAAGCTGATCTCTGAAGTGTTAGACAGAGGAGTGCCATCAGACACTTTTTGCCGATAGTAAGTGCCACGTGTCAGACTCTTAATTTCCCTCATTATGTGCACACGAGGTCAAAAGGCACTACCTTTTTTTCTCGAGTGGAATTCTTCGTGGATACTCTCCTTCTAGGGAGCAAATGGGTATGTTCGGACTCTTACCGACAAAAACCACCCGGTGGTCGTGTTCATCACTATGGCTCTGGGATCTCCCGTAGAACGCACCGGTGCCCTGCTAGTACTATACTTTTGACAAGTCTAGGAGATATAACGGTGTTTAACCAACACCCTCGCTATGCGACGCAGCACGTGCTGATGTCCTCCCCAACACTACCTACATAAAATTAATGTGAAGACGATTCTATAAAAAATTTCATTACCTACTTGGGGCATATGACACAAATGTCTTTTGGTGGCTACTTAGAAAGAAACTACATTTATTTAGCACAGACTAAAAGGTACACAAAACATAAAGCAGAAGAAATAAATAAAAGAAATTTGTAGGAAAGTGTGCCTCACGGCTGCGCCAAAATGGCCCAGTTCAGCAAAAATGCCAGACAACTAGTGCATGACGGCTGGTTTTCAACTGGACCTGAAGTGTGAAGTGACGGATGTAAATCTGTTTTATGCCACAATGTATGTATGCATACTTAAATAAAATAAATTTGTGTAGATAAAAATAATAACGATATATAAGGTCCAACGTTATTAATCCGAAATATTTAAGGAGGTGAATCTATAGGTTTGAAACATGCCTTGTAGTAAATAATAATTAATATAACCAAAAAAAATAATTACACATTTGCTAAATTTTATTTTAATATAATGTTGATTTCACTTGGCATGAAACGTTTCCTTAATGAATGAACGCGCGCGGGGGCGGGCTCTAGTGCTTGTCGTCCGAGTTCTGACTTCTGAGTCTCCCTCTCTCTCTCTTGCTCTGTTGTCAAGTGGCGGGCGGCACTGGTGCATCGTCGTACCGCCCAAACTCCGGTTCCCGCGCAAAAATATCAAACGCTCTGTGTAGGTCATTAACTCAGATCAACTGCGTCGGAGTACGTACCATTGATAGATCTTATCAGAAATCCTAATTCTAAAACTGATAATTCGACCGATCAATTAGTTACCTACTCACTCATTAGCCTACCTAAGTACATAGTGCCGCCCAAACTCCGGTTCCTGCGCAAAAAAATCAAACACTATGCGTAGGTCATTGACTCAGATCAGCTGAGTCGGAGTACGTACCATTGATAGATCTTATCAGAAATCCTAATTCTTAAATTGATAATTCGACTGATTAATTAGTTACCTACTCACTCATTAGCCTACCTAAGTACATAGTGCCGCCCAAACTCCGGTTCCCGCGCTAAAAAATCAAACACTGCGTAGGTCATTGACTCAGATCAGCTGAGTCGGAGTACGTACCATTCATAGATCTTATCAGAAATCCTAATTCTTAAATTGATAATTCGACTGATTAATTAGTTACCTACTCACTCATTAGCCTACCTAAATACATAGTGACGCCCAAACTCCGGTTCCCGCGCAAAAAAATCAAACACTCTGCGTAGGTCATTGACTCAGATCGGCTGAGTCGGAGTACGTACCATTGATAGATCTTATCAGAAATCCTAATTCTTAAATTGATAATTCGACTGCTTAATTAGTTACCTACTCACTCATTAGCCTACCTAAATAAGTACATAGGTACGTACTCAACATAATAGCGGCATAGTAGGTACAGTGGCTTAGCGCGACTAGGGCGATCGCAATGGGGAGGTACAGGCAAAGCTAATTTCAGATGACGCCACCCTCGCTGGTATCAATTACAACCTATCGGAACGGGTTAAATTAACATTGGCAATAATGTCAAACAAACTTTAACCAATTGAAATGCGATGGTACCAGCGATGGTGGCGCCATTAGTTACCCAGTGTGCTACCCCATTGTTGAGTGAGGCCGCGTGCAAACGATTATTATCTACTGTACCCCTGACTGTATCCCTTAGTACCTACTTATGATTTATCTACTAAACGTCCTACTGTCTGATTCAAATTTTCCATCACACTTTATCAGGCTTTGGACTGACAAATTATTGACACAATAATTTGATTTAGATACCTACCTACCTTTAGTGTTTATTTATACCTACCTACTTTGCATGGGTACTTAGTTATAATTTTTTAACGAGCAGGATAAAGAGTTCACGGTAGCTTAGCGGTTAAATCGACTGGTGTTCTGAACCAAGTCGCAGGTTCATGTCCGACTCGTGAGAGATTTTTTTTTCCCCAATTTAACTTTAGAGTTCACTTCGCTTGGGTTGTCCTAGGTTAGCAATGAAAAGCGACAAGTCGCGACGCGACACAATGCAAGACGATTTGACTTATCACAGCACACAATACTTCATGCGACATGTGTACTATCTGACTGCCGCGATGTCAGTAAGTAGGTAGTGCGTTTTTATTGTAACAATGGTTAAGAAGGTAATGTTTTCAAGCGTTGTTATTAGAACACAATAAAATTATACTTTACCACTTCGTGTACGCATATCGTTGCGTAAAAAACAATCCGCATTATTAATTAGACTACTCGACAACGTAGGCCACGTGTAGTAACATCTACTTTTTGATATTTCATTAGTTTCGCACTGTGTCGAGTCGCGTCGTATCGTTTCACGTTGCCGCATTTGTCGCTCACTCACATCCCGGCGTCGGACAATGCGTCAATGGGTTAAAATAATAATAAATAGGTACTTTGCGCTGTCACACATTTTTACGAAGTCGTAAAAAATTATAATTGTTATAGGTTTTTACTGCATTGTAGGTAGGTAGACAGGTTAAATAGGCTTACAAATTATTACTATGCGTGCCAAATAAGAATAGGATCGCGCTTGCTACAACTTCACACGATAGCTGTCAAATTGGTACCTCCAGCAAAAAATACTATGAAAAAAAAATGTTATATTTTTTTATTCATAGATTTCATTATTATTTACATTCATTTTTATAAAATATTATTTATTGAATTCCATAAATAGATAATTTTGGATGATTTAATAATATTTGAAAACAGTATTCATTAAGGAAATGAACTAATATATATAGTTAACTTCACAAAATGCTACTGGTCACCCTAATATGTCGCCATAATAATAATATAATGACTGTGTAATTAATTTGACGTTTATTGATTAGAAATACCAAAAAAGTGAACTAAAAATAATTAAACTGAGTATAATTTCGTTATTTATTTTTTTGCACACCTTACACTTTGGTAATGAAGTTCACGAGTATTGCGGAACAAAATGGCGTCTTGACAGCGCTATTCTTATTTGGCACGCATAGTACAACAATGATTTGGCGTGTTTAAAAATTTGAAGCAGTCTTATTTACAATGATTTAAATGTACATACCTAACAACTATTTTATTTACACTAATTGCTGCACATATCCGCCTTGCTATTGGACACAGAGGGCGGCATGCTTTATGACATGTTCTTGCACGCGCATTGAAGTGTCTCTGTCACTACTCATCACTGCGAAAGCATTCACAATCCGATTTCTTAGTTTCTCGGCACTAGATATTGTATGGCCATCGTTACCATAATCTAGGTCTTTAGCCCTACCTCAACGATCAATCAAAATAGGTAAACAGCGCGCGCGCGCCGCCGCACAGTGGACGGAAAAAGAAGGTTATTACATAGGATTTTTGAAAAATAAAATATTTTATTTGATAGTTTCAAGTATACAGTTTTGTCAAGTACATTAAAACATTGAATACATTAGTGGTTACGAGTTTTTTTTCGAGTCTATACCATAAAAAAATTACTTTATATATTTCTAATGTATGAAAATGGAATTAGTTTTCCTCATAACTTTTTTCTGTCTTGGATTGTAAAGCTGAAACTTTTAGGTATTGTTGCTGAGCCTATACCAAAGACACCTGACCTTTGACGTTGACCCCGAACTTCCCCGTTCAAAAGATATGAATGAATTAAAAATGCATATTTGAACGATGTTTTAACACGCGGAAATGTACCTCAAAAATAAGCTTTTTTTTATTTTTTTTACCCAGTATTGATCCCTGATAGACAACTAACTTATGTGACCATTGATCTTGACGAAAAACGTACTTATAATGTACGAATAAATTAATAACTGAATTTATACAACAAATAATGCGATATGAATGAATGATAGGTATATTTATTTGCAAGAATATAGGTAGCTAACATAAGTTCTTAAGATCTATGGGTTTCACATAAATGTTTGTACGGCTGAAATGCCGAATATAGTGAAACTTTCACTACATTTGGCATTTCAGCCGTAAAAATGTTTAGATTTTACATCTTGGTTGTATTAGCATGCAGTACCTACACATTTAGTAATTAGCAAAAACATAACAATAATAATAGTAAATGGAAATGGATGTAAGAATGGGTCCCGCGGTACTAAGGAGCTACTCCTCATAGATATGGCCATTAGCCAACAAGTTCGCCGATCTCGAAAGGATTTGTCGACATGTTGGATAGATTATAAGAAGGCCTACGACTCGGTGCCACATACATGGCTCATGAGGGTGCTAGAGTTGTATAAAGTGAATACAACTCTATGCGCCTTCCTGACGTCATGTATGGGGCAATGGAGGACAGTCCTTCACTATCCAGGATGTCGGCAAATTCAAGGGAGAGGAGAACCAATAAGGATTGAGCGAGGTATATTCCAGGGCGATAGTCTGAGCCCACTGTGGTTTTGTCTAGCCTTGAACCCTCTGAGCACATTGTTGGAGGGTTCAGGGTTAGGCTACCGGTTGAGAAGAGGTGGTCAGGTAATATCCCACCTCCTTTACATGGACGATTTGAAACTCTTTGCCCCCAACAATTTGCAACTGATGAAGTTACTGAAAGTAACTGAAACTTTCAGTAATTCCATCAGGATGGAATTTGGTGTGGACAAATGTGCAGTCATGCATGTAAAGCGAGGAGGGATTATGGAATCCGTGGGAACACAACTCTCGGATTCCATACACCTCAGATCCCTCTCCTCAACCGAAACCTACAAATACTTGGGCATGTCGGAGGCGTTAGGCATCAATGAGACCGACATGAAGCAATCGTTACGGGAGCGCTTCTATGGCCGTCTGAAAAAAGTACTTAAAAGTCTTTTATCAGGCGGAAATAAGGTGCGCGCCTTTAACGGTTGGGTCATGCCGGTCTTGATGTACTCCTTCGGCATACTCAAGTGGACTCAGACCGAACTTGACGCCCTGGATAGGAGGGTCCGTACGCTGCTGACTGCATACCGAATGCATCACCCACGTTCATCGGTGATGAGGCTGTACATTCCGAGGAAGTGTGGGGGTCGAGGCTTTCTAAATGCTAAGACCCTCCACAACCGCGAGGTGTGCAGCCTCAGGGAGTACTTCCTCCAAGCCGACGTGGGGATGCATCGTGATGTAGTCGCAGTGGACAAAGGATTCACCCCGCTCTCCTTGGCTAAAGAGAACTGGCGCAAGCCTGTAGTACTGGATACTAATGGTCGCAGGGAGGTATGGCAGAGCAAGGAGCTTCACGGACGCTTTTACCGGGCCCTTCATGGGCCCGATGTAGATTTCCTAGCGTCCGTAGCCTGGCTGCGTTTCGGTGACCTATTTGGGGAAACCGAAGGTTTTGTCTGTGCGATTATGGACGAAGTTATCTTGACGAACAACTACCGAAAATATATTGTGAAGGACGGCACGGTTGACATCTGTCGGGCATGCCACTGTCCCGGCGAATCCATTCGACATATTATTTCTGGTTGTTCTCGTCTTGCTAACGGCGAGTATTTGCACAGACACAACCTAGTGGCTAGGATTATCCACCAGCAACTTGCTCTGAAATACAACCTTGTGGACGCAGAAGTACCATACTACAAGTATGTGCCCGACCCAGTTCTCGAGAATGGTCATATCACATTGTACTGGGACCGATCTATCATCACCGACAGGACTATTGTTGCCAATAAGCCTGACATAGTGGTGATAGATCGATCAGAGCGTCTCGCAATGATTGTTGATATCACTGTCCCACATGACGAGAACCTTGTGAAAGCCGAGAAAGATAAAGAAATTAAGTATCAAGACTTGGCACACGAGGTTGTCGACATGTGGGAGGTTGACTCTGCAGTCATTGTGCCGATAGTCGTGACGGCCAATGGCTTAATAGCCAAGAGCCTCGACCAACATCTGACGAGGCTCGCGTTGGGCAGCTGGATCAAGGGCCTGATGCAGAAAGCGGTACTTCTGGACACGGCACGTATTGTCAGGAAGTTCCTCTCTCTGAGGCCCTGACCACCGGTAGCTTGGACCCTGTTCCCGATGCCGGTGGGCTACTATTTTTTATATTTTTAAATGTTTTTTTATATTTTTTATAGAAATATTTAAAAATGTAAATCATATGTGTATATAAATAAATAAACGGAATAATAGTAATTTCAATTATGAAATCAATATATGAGTATGAAATCAATGATTCAGGAGAAGAGCCAATCACAATTAAATTAGTCAATGTCACAGTCAGACAGGTTGCCTATGTCTACAAAGTCTATATTTTTTTTTTTTTTTTTTTTGTGCCTTATTAGCAGGCAAAATTCGTTTCGTTGAATTCAGACAGGCTCGAAGCATCGATGCATCCTCTGGATGTTTAATTAAATGCTTCACTAATTCTGCAGTCCCTTAGATTTTCATTTTCACCAGCTTTCATTACAAGAGCATAAGCTAGTGTATCAAAATCATTTTTTGCTAGAAGATCTTTAGTTCATCTTCTTTTTTGAAGTGGACTTAGGTCAGCAAATTCTTTCCGAGGAGTAATTGTAGTGGTTGACGTCGACACAGACACAGTACGGCGCACAGCGAACTCTGTTGATGTACGAGGTGCTGTTACTGTAGAAACACTTGTTGAGGCATCTTCATATGTCATCTCAATACACGATGGATCTTCAGTTCTAAATTGATCAATGTTTACTTGGAGAAAGTCTGGCCATTTAACTTCGGAGTCTAACCAATTCGCAAACTTTAAAAAAAAATCTGTTATCATATAAGCTGATTTCCATTTTCGCTTAAGGTTACTCGTATATGTAGCACAAAAAAAAACCGACTTCAAAAACTAAAAAGTATAAAATAACTTAATATAAAATTAACAGTTTCAGAAGTCGGTGCTAATCCACGCTGAACCAAATTGAAGGCACCGACTTCTGAAACTGTTAATTTTATATTAAGTTATTTTATACTTTTTAGTTTTTGAAGTCGGTTTTTTTAAACGTAGTTTTTATTTATTTTTTACTTTTTAGTGTCTGTAATAGGTTGTTCTGTAAACTACAGTAGGATTTTTCTAGATTACGTCAGGTAGAATAATTACATCGTCCAGGTAAACTAAAATGAAGATAAAAAAATTAAAATGTTCATAAAATAAAAACTACCGGACCTAACTATGTTACATTTTTATGGGTCCAAATGACAACTATTTCGCATCAAACTAAAGAAGAATCACGTAAATCGGATCATAAATCTCAGCGTAATCGGTGTACATACATAAAAAAAAAACTTATCGAATATAGAACCTCCTCCTTTTTGAAGTCGGTTAATGATTTAAGCTTTGTATTTTCCTCTTCAGATAGAGAAATGTTCACGGAAGTTAACACTTTTTGTAACAACATGTCCACATTAAAAGAATTTCGCTTTATGAATACAAATATATCGAGATTTGACGTAATTCCCTGCATACTGAGCAACTCAAACAACAAATTAGCGCAAGTAGAACGTTAGGGTACGAATCAGTAATGATAAGTGAAATTAATTAAGTAAAGATGCTCTCAGTATTTATACTGCTAATTTGACAAATATACAAGGTTAGTCGGAAAGGGGGTACTAAGCCGCGGGCCACCTAAAGTATCACTGATGACTATTTTAAAGCAAGTGTTAAAATTTTAAAATTCGATAATTTTTATTTCCATGCAAAAAGATTTTTATTTTTGTTTTTTCAAAAAAAATGTTACCTGCTTTAGTTATGAATTCAGAAAATTAATTTTCTAATCCATGACCCCAAATATGACCTCAATTGTAAAAACAGCTGATCATAGATATGGACAGATAGATTTTAGCATATTTTTTACGAAATCTTTGAAAAGCTATTTCTCTTAAACTATCGAGTTTTAGGGAAAGTTGTAGAACAAAAGTTATCCCTTATTATGGATACTTTAACACCCTTTCGGCTTAGTACCCCCTTTCCGGCTAACCTTGTATAGGTAGGTAATTAAGGAATTCTTAGTAACTGAATACAATGTTACGACTTTAACAACCATTTTTACCATGACCAAATCTTCAAAATATATTTTTTTAATTAATTCATACGTTTTCATCAATGGTCACATAAGTTTTTTGTCTATCAGGGATCAATACTGGGTAAAAAAAATAAAAAAAGCTTATTTTTGAGGTACATTTCCGCGTGTTAAAACATCGTTCTAATATGCATTTTTAATTCATTCATATCTTTTGAACGGGGAAGTTCGGGGTCAAGGTCAAAGGTCAGGTGTCTTTGGTATAGGCTCAGCAACAATACCTAAAAGTTTCAGCTTTACAATCCAAGACAGTAAAAAGTTATGAGGAAAACTAATTCCTTTTTCATACATTTGAAATACATATATAAAGTCATGTTTTTATGGTATAGACTCGAAAAAAAGCCTGGGGGTGATCCTCGATCACCATCTTAATTTCCGTAAATATATCAAAACGGTGCGTGCTCGTGCTGCTTTCGTTGTAGGCCGTCTCCATCCCATGCTTAGGGCGCGCAGTAAATTATCTCTTAGAAATAAGCAGTCTTTACGTGTCGTGCATTCGTCCCATTTTTAATCGACTTCCAAAAAAGGAGGAGGTTCTCAATTCGGTTGTATTTTTTTAATTATTTTTTTTTATGTTTGTTACCTCATAACTCCGTCATTTATAAACTGATTTAGATTTTTTTTTATTTGAAAGGATATACTTCCCATTCAAATTTGGTGAAGATCTGATGAAGAACTTCGGAGATAGACAATGGAACTCCTCAATGACGACCAGTACGCATAATGTGATGATGTAATTATGTTACGAGCAGCGTCTTATGTAGGTCTAACCATGTTTTAATTAAGGCTACTAAAGCGAAAAAAATAACGGTTTTAATTTTGTTAAAATGTTTTTTATAACTTACGCTAGCGTCGTTTTCGCACACCTTAAGTCCTCCCGATTTAAATCATTTCAAATCCTCCAAAATAAATAGGCGCGTCATTTGCAATAATTTAGAAATTACCTACACTGTGAAAAAAAATTTTGTTATTTTTTTTTGTCAATTTTACTCTTGAATCTGAACCAACTACTTTCAAGTTTTACGTTATTGCAGTAACTTGGTAGATATGTAATTATGTATTTCCTGATTTCGTTACCTTATTCGATTTCGGTTCACTCAATATGTGAATTTTTCATCAGTAATCCAGTTTTAATCGAAATGCATTCCAGCTTCTTGCTGCGTTCCGTCGTGTGTATGTGAGAGCCAGAGGGGTATAGGCGAATCGCTCTATATCTCTGTTTTTGGATTCCTGTGCTCCATCTTTGACCTTGTCTGCGCTTATCATCAAGTGATACTAGGGTCAAAGGCAATCAAGTCAAGAATAAATAAAAACAAAGATCAAGTTCGAGTTGTACACGGTTTATCGTGTTCTCTCGAATGAACCCAGTTGTAGCGACTGGTCTGCACGAACGAACGAGACCTTTTGATTTTTTTCTGCCAACAATGCAGTGCATTGATTAATGTTATTAAGTATTATTTTACATAATATATTTTTTCTTAATGGGCAATCACATAATTGTTTATAGTAATAGTTGTCGAAGAACTGAATGTCTGATAATCCAGGATCCTAATGTCATTGCCGCAGCCTTCACGTGTTGCATTAAAACTCGACTGTTGTTCAATACTCGCTAATTTATGTGACTCGCGATAAGTCTTTCTAAACCATAGGTTTGGTATATCGCACCGACGTGATCGTGCAGAAAGTAATGTTCAGTTTTCAGTCGAATATGAGACGTATGGTCGTGACTATAGAAAAAGGTCTTCTTAACTGACGTATAGATAAATCTACATAACATCACGCCTGTATTTCCCGAAGGATTGGGCAACGGTGTATAGTAACACCCTCATTTCGCTGTTAAGTATAAGTCCCATGTAACAGGAGGCGAGCCTATTGCGTTCAACCAGACATAAATCCAAACTCCAGGCTGCTACTGAGAAATTCCACACGGAAAAACCCAATAACACTTTGCCTGATATCGGGATCGAACCCAGGACCTCCACGATCAGTAGTCGCGCTTGCCATCACTAGACCAGACTAGACTTGTCTATTCAATAATACCTAATAACATTGTATGCGGCAGATTATTGAAGCTCTTCGTAGACACTACGCGTGTCTCCAAGGGGAATCGGGTGAACTCACAACATTGGAACAACAAGTGGGGTTAACTGAAGTTAACTACTTCGCTCCATCGCTACATCAGTTTGTTGCGCCATGTCTGAGCCGTTGGTTCTATATCATTTCGATTTAATTTCATCTTAATCCATACTAATATTATAAGCAGGGAAGATTTGTATTTTTGTATGTAACGAATAAACATAAAAACTACTGGACCGATTTCAAAAATTCTTTTGCCGTTGGAAAGCTACATTATCACTAAGTGACATAGGCTATATTTATTACTCGAATAAAACTTCTTACGCGGGCGGAGCCTTGAGGACATAGTTGTAATTTATATTTTAACAATAAATTTAGTATTTTCAAATAGCCGCTCTGTAAAAATAAAAAAAAATACAGATAAAAATTTGGGCGACTTAAAAAAAATTAAAACAATCTCGGTGTAGACGTGCTTTGAAAATCATTAGTTATGGGTCATTGATAAATAAAACAAATATATTCAGCATGATATTGAATTAAATATATTTAACAATTAAACTTTATTTAAGACTAGTGACCCGCCCCAGCTTCGCACGGGTGCAATGTAGATACTAATGTGGGGCATATAAACCTTCCTCTTGAATCACTCTATCTATTGCTGAAAACTGCATTAAAATCCGTTGCGTAGTTTAAAAGATCTAAGCGTACAGACAGCGGGAGCGACTTTGTTTTATACTATGTAAAGAAGATAATTTAATTAGAATCGACATTTTATAATGCGGGTCACTCACATTCGCACGAATACGCGAACCCACAAGTGTGGGACTGACATTCGCAATGACTATGCGAACATTTTCCATAGAAAACGGAAAACATTCGTACAATGTACGAATGTTTGCGTGCATGTGAGTGGCCGGGGTAACGAGTGTCCGTATATAAAAAAACATTTAATTATAAAAACTCTACTCTTAATACTACTACTTAGTCAAATAATACTCAGGAATTAAAGTTACATCGAAAAGAACTTTGTTCATTCCAGGGCTGAACCTGCCATCGTAACCAAACGCTATTTCAAATTCCCGTATGGTACAACAATACGTGAAGCCGTCCTCCACATTATTCCAATTAGTGCTCTTCATCCAGTCGACGAGACCGCAGATATCCCGACATAGAACATGTCCTGGCGCCTCTTCTGCTGATAATTCGGGAACATTCACTTGGATTATCGCGAGAGAAGCTGACGATGGCTGATCTTGAACCACCTGAAATTTAAGGTAATGATAATAACAACATTAAAGTATCCATCTTAGCTGGGTTTAAATCACATCTTCAGTAAAAATAAGCTACAACGCCCACAAACATGAATCTCTATATTTATAAGCCGTTATATCACGAATACTAAGACTCAACGGTGGCCAGTATACACAAACTGGCCACCTATCTTACTAATGTTAAGACTTAACGATGGTCAGTATACACATACTGGCCACCTATCTTACTAATGCTAAGACGCAACGGTGGCCAGTATACACAATCTGGCCACCTATCTTACTAATACTAAGACTCAACAATGGCCAGTATACACAATCTGGCCACCTATCTTACTAATAGTAAGACTCAACAATGGCCAGTATACACATACTGGCCACCTATCTTACTAATATTAAGACTCAACGATGGCCAGTATACACATACTGGCCACCTATCTTACTAATGTTAAGACTCAACGATGGCCAATATACACATACTGGCCACCTATCTTACTAATGTTAAGACTCAACGATGGCCAGTATACACATACTGGCCATCTATCTTACTAATACAAAGATTCAACAATGGCCAGTACTGGCCATCTATCTTACTAATACTAAGATTCAACAATGGCCAGTACTGGCCACCGTTAAGTCCTATAATTATATGGGGACGCTAAATATGATTAAAATTATAAAAATGAACACGCAGGAGAAATTGTCTTACCTTCCATAAATACTGTCCTACTGGCTGTTTACCTCCACGACCGTCAAGAAGGCTTAACTCTGCAGGTAAGCTTCTAGACAAGCGACGTGGTTTTATTTTTGCTGTACCTGTCGTTATGGTCAGGTCACGACCAGCTTTTTTTACTAGTTTTCTTACCCTTTCTTCCATATCGTCCCAATTCTGAAAACAATAGTTTCGTTAATTACTCCTTAAATGATTTTAATTTAATTTGGAATGCTAAGTTGTGTTAATTGATTTCTTAAAAGTAAAAGCAACCCTTTACTGTCTTGTGTATTGTGCTGGAGTCAAATGAAGGTTTTATTATAGAACTTCATGGTGGCTGACATTTTATCATAAATATAACAGTAATCGCGCCTGGGTCAGGATTTATGTAATTAAAATTACTACGCTTGTTTAGCTGTCTGGTGTGTGCTAGCTCACATATTATTCTTTTTTTTATATACAAGGTTAGTCGGAAAGGGGGTACTAACCCGCGGGCCCCCTAAAGTATCACTGATGACTATTTTAAAGCAAGTGTTAAAATTTCAAAATTCGATAATTTTTATTTGCATGCAAAACGATTTCGATTATAGTTTTTTCAAAAAAAAAACATACCTGCTTTAGATATGAATTCAAAAAAAAAAAAATCTAATCCGTGACCCCAAATACGACCTAAATTGTAAAAACAGCTGATCATAGCTATGGACAGATAGATTTTAGCATATTTTTTTACGAAATTTTTGAAAAGCTATTTCTCTCAAACTATCGAGTTTTGGGGAAAGTTGTAGAACAAAAGTTATCCTTTATTGTGGGTACTTTAACACCCTTTCGGCTTAGTACCCCCTTTCCGACTAGTCTTGTATATGTATATTATTATTCCGCCTAGCCTTTTCCCAACTATGTTGGGGTCACCTTCCAGTCTAATCAGATGCGGTTAAAATACCAGTATTTTACACGGAGGGACTGCCATCAGACCTTTACAACCCAGTAACTGGGCAATGCCGATATCCTAAGGTTAGACTGGTTGTCAGACTTTCGGGCTTCTGACTTCCCGTAAAAACAGTCATAGGTATTCATATAACACCCGGGACCATGCTTTCCGAGGCGCGTGGGGGTCTCGATGTGTAATGAACAGTAACCCATTCAAAGAATAACCGTGGCAAGCGCAGCTTAACCTCGCAAATCGTATGATCCGCTCGGTTGGTAATTGGCCACGAGCCCTTCTGGGAAGTATATTATATAAATTTATTTAATATGTGACAGAAATGTGGTGCTCAGGAGTTGGTTGCGCCACTTTTTTTTCACAGTTTAAGCACTAAGAACATGTGACGGGCAGGTGTTTTTGAGGGCGTCTCTAATTGTCGAAGTCCAGAACGCGCTAATTATCTTTAGACTATTTTGAATAAATGCTATTTTGATTTTAAATACTTTAAAATAAAGCCAATTTTAGAAGAATGGGTAAGAAAGGAGTGCGTACTGAGATGAAGGCTGATAGAGGAGAATGGAAGAGGAATACGTGTTGTGCAGAACACACTTAGTGAGGGATACGGGCGGGAAGATGATGATGAAAATAAAGCCAACTTACTTTTGTATTGCACGTACTCCAGTGAGGGATGACATTCAAGTAACTAAACGACGCCGTCGCTGGTATGCCCGGGCGCAAGTTACGAGAATTAACCAGTTGTCTTCTAGCAAAACAGCAAGCATAATACGTAAGCAAGTCTCTTCCTAATGCAGAATATATATCATACACTTGATGTGTGCAATCGTACAACGTATCAAAATCCAAGGGTAACAAATCGCTGTCGATCCATTTAGCCTCTCTCGAAATATCAGTGTAATCCGGAGACAGCTTATGTTTTGTAAACAAGGTAACATTATTACTCTTGTCCAAACAAACATCGTACACTTTTAGAAATTCATTATATAAACTATACCCGATTTGGATATACTCTGTATTACCAGGTAGACAGTTAGTTCCAGTTTTCAAAATTTCTGGTTTAACTTCTTCGTTACATTTGATTTCAGCGAAATTGTATGTATTGCCATTGATTTTGAATTTAGTATCTCCTTCGCAAAACGCCATAACATTCTCGTTTGAAGGGAAGTTCGAGAATCTTGTGGGACAATTTAAGAAGAAATATTCGTCATGTGGTATGACCATATATCCATCGGTGACTTCAAACGTTGGCCATGTTAGGGATCGTGATAACATCAAAGGTTGTTTGTCTGGAAAATCTTTTTTGATGTCGATTATACAATCTGTAAGATACATGCAAATAATAATTATGGTTATTATATTAATTAATTCATACGCTTTGATGGTTCTATAAAAATAAGATAAAGATCAGCTATTGTAAAAAATCGGAATACTCAAAGGAGACTTCATTTTTTTAAAAATAACATCTGGCCGCTCTTTAAATAAAGCAGGACTGCAATATTTATAGATTGTTAAAAGTTGCTGGTCTGAGCTGGGAGTCAATCCTTTAGTTTTTTGCACTCTATATAAATATATTATTATGTTTTCAATGCTGACAAAACAGGACGTTTATATTTTCATATTGGCATAGATAAATAAAAATAAATAAAAAATAAAACAATTTGGATGGTGTGTGTAGTCCGTCAACCAGGACCAGGCCAGCGTGGTGGATTACGGCCTAAATCCTTCTCAGTCTGAGAATAGGCGCATGCCCAGTAATGGGACAATAATGGGCTTATTATTATAATCATATAACTTATAATACTCTACCTCTGGACGTAATGTTGAACGAGCGATGTATACTTCCGAATTCATTAGTAACTTCACAGTCATATATTCCTGTTTCGCCAAATTTCATCTCAAAAGCATATGTCATTTCTTTTATACTAATTGCTTTGCCGTTGTGTTTCCAAGATACCTGCAGTTGATGAAAATATTTAAAAATACTATACTATGTATCGTCGGTCAGCAGTGAATACCACGTATGTGTAAAATACAATTTTTTAAAAGAGAGAAATAACTGTCTCCTACAAAAAAGATGGCCGATCAATAAATGTTAATACAAGTTTGAAATCATGCGTCATATATAGCTTAAACGTATTTGAATTGAAAGTTTGTTGTACTAGTACGTGTATGACGAGTTTATCAATCTAAAGAACAAATAAAACGCTTTTGAAGAAAAAAAAATTTACGAGGTTTTCACTGCCGAGCATCGGTATAGACCTTAGATTAATGATTGGAGCCCAGTAGAGATCAATCATTAATCTTAAAAGGTGAAATGATCAACCAGCCCATGGAAATGTACAATATTTTTAATTAATTATAGCAAATCATAATTATTCAGGAAAATATTTATTCCAAAATGTATGAAATTGCTGACGAGCGAAAAATATCGATTTTAAAAAAAAACATATTCACGGGTGTCATACGAACATACATACTGACATAACACTCGTTACATGTAGTCAGATGCCCGAAAGTCTGACAACCGGTCTAACCTTAGGATATCGGCATTGCTCAGTTACTTGGTTGCGGAGGTGTGATGGCAGTTGCACCGTGTAAAATACTGGTATTCAGCCGCATCTGGTTAGACTGGCAGCTGACCCCAACATAGTTGGGAAAAGGCTAGGCAGAACGAACGGGTGCTTTTGACTCTTACCCAAAAGTAATAGGCGGATCGCACATAGGCCGCTAAGTTGCTCGAGACAGATGATCACCATTTGTTGTAGCTGCGCTAGCTACAAACAGTGATCAAATGTGTCTCGAGCAACTGAGTGTCCTATGTGCGGTCAGCCTTATTGTACCTTACTATTAAGGCGC